>CANTUV010000030.1:3867500-6367500 GCA_947685225.1 Garcia nutans
ATACATATATATATGGGCAAACGCTACTAATTTGCTCATGGAGTGAGTTAAGAAATTTTTTTTGTAATATAATTTTGAGAGCTCTAAAATTAAATAAGTGTTTTGGGTGTATTTTGGGTTAGGACTGTTAGTGTTATTTCTCTAAATTTTTAATTCTTTCATATTATTAGTGGATTTGTTCCTCTACTTTGTCCGTAGTAATCAATTGAGATCAAAATCAAAATAAAAAATAATCATCTAACTTACAATTACTGTAAGAAAAAAGGGCACATTAAAGCTTAGTGTTTCAAGCTTCAGAACTGTTGGACAATTGAACTCTATTTTGATCATTGATAATTAAATTGATATGTGTTAATAAGTTTAAACAAATTTATTTTTTATAGGCATTATATGCTAAGGTTTATGCGATCGCCCAACCCATAGAGCGACCGCACAAATGCCAATAGAAAGAAAATACTTAAAGCACATAATAGATCACAGTCTCTAGAGCAGCCAAAATTGGACACTACACTTTGTGCGACCATCCAAGAGCCTTGAGCAACCGCACAAACCATTGAAGAAAAATCACCAAAGTCATAGAGAAGGTAGCGGTCTTAGTGTACAGTGAAGTCTAGATGCGAGCCAGTTATGTGACCATACCAAATCTTAGCACATATGGACTAAAATCTCAAAACCTACAGAAAAGATAGTGAGCTGCATATGTTGTTGAGCCAAGACACACAAACACCTATGTGATCATCCCAGTTCGTGTGCAACCACACCATATCAAGGCAAATTGAATTTTAGTTCCAAACATCATAGATCAATAACAATTGGACACGTGGAAGAAGAAATTCAAGTTAAATGGTAAGAAGAATTGTGCGACAGCATAAAGCATCTGTGCAATTGCAAGACATGGCAGGAAGGGTTTATATGCTCTTATCAAACAACCAAATCTTTCCATTGGAAATAGCAGTTAGAGAAAATTTTAAATTGTTCAACCGCTCAATGGTTATGGCGACTGTATAATGCATCTTAGCAACCAATTGAGTGGAAGACAAGCTCTAACCATGTGGAAACCACTTCAAACGGCCATTTCAAGCCCTAATGGCTATAAATACCATAAGAAACCTCTTGTTTGAGGGTAATTGTGATTGATATAACCAAGAAAAACTACTTTCAATTTCTTTTATCAAAATTAACATTTGTATTGATTGAGTGTTGAGTGTGAACATCAAAAACACCATTATAAGTTGAGTGTTAGCTTTGAAACACTTAGGTTTTAGAGTGAACCTTGGAAAACTCTTGTAGGGTTATGAGGATAATACTCAATGTAACACCCCCAATACCCCATATACACATACTACATTCAACCACATTTATAATATATGTATACCAGATACAGGAATATCACGGTCTATTTTAAAGCAAATCAATCTTTCAATTTAGCAATATAAGAAAGAGTTAAAACATTTAAGTTATATTATAAAACATAATAGATAAAACATTTGTTTATTAAGCAGCGGAAAATGTAGCGGCATATACATACATATATTTACATCAAAATCCACAATTATGAAATTATATAATTATACATGCTTGGCAGTTCGTCTCTGATCTTGAAGTCCAAAAATCAACTCTTCAGAGGCCTAGACTTGACTTGGTCTAGCTGAACTCTTTGGTTCAACCGGATCTACCATGTCACCTGCGAGATGAACCACAATCGCGCTAAGCCAACGGCTTAGTGGTACAAACTATGATGACAATATGCTTTAATGTAATGCCAATGTCATACTTTCAACCATTATAAAAAATACACAAGAATATCATATTTCATAACATTACATTAAATTATATTATTAAATTGTTTCATCATTCATGATTTACATTTAAACAAAGATAAGCATGGGCCCAAAAGAAACTAATATGCCATTCAAATTCCAAAGTTAATGTTTTGGTCCAATATCACATTTATCAAGCCCGTAGGCCAATCATTATCACAATGAGAAACATTTCATATGTAACATCCCAACTAGGCTTCAAGGACTAGGCCCAACCAAGCTTCAAGGGATTGTTACTTTTAGGTATGCCACCAACAACAAAACTCTGAAAATTGAATAACACATTAGGCACACAATTCTTTTATTATTTCATTATCAATTCCATTCTCATTTTCTCATAAACATCTAGGCAACCATGCCCCAATTATTTCATTTGTATCATTATAGCCAGCAACAATGGCTTCACATATCATCATTTGAGTGTACATCACAACTTACTGTTGTCCCAAGATGGCAACCAAGAGGGGGGGGGGGTGAATTGGTTTCCTCAAGAAATAATGACAATTAAAAAACTCAACAAACTAGAAATGCGGAATAGAGAGATGGTTGAGTAATGAAAGAAAGAAAGAACACACAAGATTTATAGTGGTTCGGATTTACTTCAATCCTACATCCACTTCCTTAACAACTTGTTAAGGTTCCACTAATCTTTGAAGTTTTTACAAGCTCACTTCCAACTTTGGTGTTTTCACAAGTTCACACCTAACTTCACAAGTGTTTTTCTAAGGCTTACACTCAAGAACCTTTAAAGGAGTTTTTAAGGCTCACTCTCACAACCCAAACAAGAGTTTTACAAGGCTTACTCTCACAACCCAAGTGTTTTCCAAGCTCACTCTCAAACTTATACAATGGTGTTTTCAATGCTTACACCTAACATTCATTACAATTCAAATGTGAGTTTAAGTAAAAGAAAGTTTGTTGCTTGGCTATGAAATTCTTTTTTTCTTGCTTCTCATCCATTTCTTTTTTTATAGAAGCAATGTATTTATAGCCAATGTGGTCTTACTAGCCGTTATTGATAGTGAGAATAAAGTCTTCGCAGTTTAGACCTTCTTCTTTAAACTGTCCGAAGCATTTCGCGGTCGTCCTTCATATAAGGATGGTCGCGCTATTGTCATACGCGGTCGTCCTTGGACAAGGTACAGTCGCTGAATTTAAAAATGCTTCAATGGTCGAATTTTAGTGCTCTGCAGCAGGAATCTTGCCCATGCTGTGGTTGTCGGGACGGTCGCGCATCACAAAGGTGCGGTCGCCCTTTTTGAATGTTGAAGTGGGTTTATAACGGTCATCACACGTGGCATTCTTTGACTGGGCAGAAAAGATGTCCGCCAAAATATGAATGTCGCGGTCGCCCTAGGTAACATCTCGTGGTCGAGTTCAGATACTCGCGTCGAACTTCTGGACGCACCTGAGGACGGGAACACTACTGTCTCTTTAAGCAAATTTTTCTTGAATTGGTAGAGCGGTCGCGAATATAAATGGGCGGTCGCTAAAGTGATAAGCGAGGCCGTATCATTTGTCGTTCTTATCACCGTGAACCTTACTGTGATTAGAATGATTTGAGTTCCTTGGGTAGCGGTAGTCCATAACTTGGGACGGTCGCTCTTCTTTAAGTGCGGTCGTTACTGAGGTCGGGTTTCTGACCGCGAAACCTACTGTGATAAGGTTTCATTCTTTAATTGAATGGTGCGGTCGTATTCAGGTTTTGTGCAACCGCTATAAGTGTTCTGTTCAGCTTTATTTGAAGCAACCTAAGCCTGCAACAAGATTCTCCAAACACATGTTAAATGGATCATTCAATTTGAGTTGTCAAGGATCAAAATTGAGATCATTTGTCTAACACTTACATTGTTCATATATTTTGAATCCTCAACATATAATTCACATAGTTTACATTATGCAAAAGATAACATTATTCATATGCATTAACAATGTATTGGTTTACTTAACACATTTCCATCCAAATGTGTTAAGTTCCAAAGTCATGTAAATGTATGCAATCATGTAAGGTTTGTACTTACCTCTAAGAGCAACTCACACCAATTCTAAACTCCTCTTCCAAGAATCCTTCAACACTAGGATTAGGGCAACTCAATCTCTTCAAAACCTAATCCAATTGTAATTACACACACTCACTTAGTGATACACGTAAGAAAATAAGAACAAGAACCAACTAGGGCAAACACTACACATGGCACGCTCAACAACACGGGCGTGTCCCTGATCGTGCCCTAAACCAACAACACAGAAGCTTTGACACGCTCAGTGACATGGGCGTGTCACTAGCCGTGTCAATCCTCCCTCAACACAGTGGCTATGACACGCTCAGTGACATGGGCGTGTCACTGGACGTGTCATTCTACCAACACCACCGTAGCTATGACACGCTCAGTGACATGGGCGTGTCACTGGCTGTGTCAATGCTACTACAACACAGAAGTTGTGACACGCTCAGTGACATGAGCGTGTCACTGGTCGTGTCACCCATCCAAAAAACAGAACCATTGACACGTCCAAAGACTTGGCCGTGCTCATGGCCATGTCAAGCCAAAAATTCTGATTCCGACACCAACAACACCACATCTAATAAACATCTTACTTAACTCTTTTCCACTCCAAATAATCTTACCTAAAACCATCAATAAATCTTACTAAACTTTCATAAACACCAAAACAACACAATACATACATCAAACACTAATCACAACCATAATCACAACTCAACCCACATAATCCACAACATTTATTTTCTTTCAACAAATTTAACCTTTCCTTCAAACCAACCCCAAAATCAAAACCAATAAGACCAAACACTCTCAAATACACCACAATTATACATACATATCTCAACAACAACCATACACTAAGCTCAATTCACAAACTCAAAAGAAAACCAAAGAATCAAGATGAAAACTTACCAAAAGTGATGAAAACCTTTAGAATTCCAACTTGATCACTTGAAACATCCTTCAATCTTGAGTTAGGAAATCACAAAACTCTCTCTTCCTTGGTAGATAATGATGGCCGGCCAAAACAAAGAAAGAAGAAGAAGAAGATAATAAAAAAACAAAGTCAACTTCTCTTAACCACAAAACCTCTCTTTAGAAATCCACCAAGCAATTAAATAATAAAATATTATAAATATCATCTTCCACTTAATTTAATTTCATTTTAAAATAATCACAATATCCCCTTTGACCATTAATAAGTTAACTTGTATATGTTGTATATATCTCCATATATACAACATATACACACTTCTCTTTTCTCTAAATCCTTTATACATACTTCAAAATCTATTAATCCAATTACAACAATAAATATTTTCAAAAATTTTAGGGTATAGTTTGGGATATTACACTCAAACCTTGTAAAAGTTGGGTGTGAGCTTGTGAAAACACTAAGTTAGAGTTGAGCTTGTAAAAACTCAAGATTAATGAAACCTTAAAAAGTTATTAAGAAAGTAGACATAAGATTGAGGTAATCCAAACCACTGTAAACTCCTTGTGTTCATTCTTCTTTACTCCACTCTTTCTTCATCTTGATTTTCTTATTGTTTCAAATTTTTAATTTGACAACACTTCTCCAATCAACCAATTCACCCCCCCCCCCTCTTGGTTGTCATCTTGAGACAATAACTGTATCAGATCCTCTAAAATTTAAGAAACTTAATTGTGAAATTTGATCCACAATGGCAACCACTCCCACAAACACCTCTACATCAACTTCTACTTCCAAATCCTTGGCTCATTCACATGGAAATCTAAATTCCTATCTTAGACCTTACTTTGATGGAATCGACTATTCCAATTGAAAACATAAGATGTACTTGTTCCTTGATAGTGAAGGAATTAAGCTTTGAAAATTTATGCAAAATGAGTGAAAACCTCCTACTCATAAAGTTGATGATGTCCAAGTTCCTCTTCCTAAAGCATAATGGATAAATGACAAAGTGAGAGCTCATTACAAGAATAATAGGGTAGCCTCTATCTTGATGAATTCAATATCAAGAGAAGAAGGTGGGAGAATCCAACATCTTACTTGTACATATAGCATTTGAAAAACTCTTGAGAACTATCATAAGGGTACTACCTAAGTGAGGTTCACCAAGACTCAAATGCTTATGCACAAGTATAAACTCTTCAAAATGAAGTCCAGCGAGAATGTCACCGATATGACAAATCGATTGCTTGCTATTGCCAATGACCTAAAGAAATATGGCACGGTCTGTGATCAAGGTGATGTCAATATCAAGATATTGAGAGCACTTAGATCCAAGAAGACATTTGTGTCTAAGGTTTCTTCAATTGAAGAAGCTCATGACCTTAGCTCCTTGAGAACATCATATTTTAACACATTCCAAATATTAAAATATAATGTATCACTTTTTCATCAAATTTCTAAAATTTTGCCCTAAGCCTCTTTGAGTTTGGTTTTTCATTCTAACTAATTTCAAATGGTAATTTGACCTTATTTATATCATTAACATCACTAAATAACACAATTCAAATTATAAAACTAAATGCACCATCACTTTTTACCAAAACCATTACCAAAACCTTAACTTTCATACTACCTCTTCCAAACTCTAACTAAATCTAATCAAATCCATATTTAACTATAAAATCTTTACTTACTCATCAAAATAGCATGTTACATATCCATTTCAATAATTATAACATACTCTTTCAAAAACCCAATTAATTTATATATCCATAAAACTTTCAAATAAGGTAAGAAAGCTTACTTTTGATTAAAAAATCTTTAAAATCACCCCAAAACCTCTTGAAAACTTGAAGAATTTGATGTTAGATGAAGCAAAAACCTCTCCCCTCAACCTTAGAGAATTTCGGCCATGGTGGAGTGAAAGGAAGAAGAAGATGGGTTTTTAATAACATACTTTCTAATTATACCCCCATCGTTCTTTATAATGACCAAATAATTAATTAATTAATTAATCATTTTCAATTCTTTAATATACATCATTTATCTAAAAACAATTTTATTTTACTTTATTATTTTTTTATTATTTTTAAATTACCATTTTACCCTTCCTTTTACTTTTTAAATTTGTCTTTTTTTAACTTATTTTTGACTTTATATATAATGTATATTTTCTTTATATTTCACATATACATTATCTATTTCTCACTTCAACGTTTTATTTAACCATTCAACTTATTAATTTAATTTAATTTAAATATAATTTTATTTATTTTAGTAATTATGCGGATATTACATTAATAGATTATTATATTAGACCAAACCATTTAAAATTTTGATCCGAAAACTTCTTATTGATAAAATTATAAAAATTAAAAAATATGAGACTAGTTATCAAAATTATAAATTGCAAATTATAAATTTTTTTAAAAAATTTTTGATTTTTTAACTAAGTAATAATAAAATATAAAATTAAACAATAGATTTTGGTATGCTATGCAGAAGTCTTAGTGATATACATGGAAATTACGTCGGACAATACGCGGGCTGAGCTTGGCATGACATGGTCCATCTTATTTAATATTTTTAAGTATTTTGGGTTGGACTGGGCCAGGGCATTTGGTCTATTAGACCAGTCTAGCACGGCATGACAAATAGCATGACATTAAATGATCTGTCAGATCAAATAAATATATTATATATTTATACTTCATGCAATAAAACTGTACAAATAATTTTTCGCAATCAATAATTAATAGATGATGAATTAATGATGAAAATAATATTTTTAGTGAGTATTATTTTTTCAAAAAATAAATAATATTATATTTAATTTTAAATTAAAAAATTATTTAAGAATAACCATTATTTAGCTAATAATTTTTCACCATATTTAATATTATATACTCTAAATAAAATTACACTTTTAATTTTTTTTAAATTAAATTTATCTTAGTGTTTAAGTCTTCAAAAATTTCAAATAATTTAATCTCTCAAAAATTTTTAAATTTTTTATATTTTTTTAATTGAAACTATATATGTAAATTAAATTATTAATTTATAAATTAAAATTTTTATATGATTGTAAGCTTGTCAGATATAAAATTAATAGTGAAATTCATTTAAAAAAATTAGCTAAGTCATATATTGACACGATATGGTACGATTCAACACAATATAATACGATTATATAAAAGCTGATGAGTCGTGTTGGCTATTTTATTTTAAATTTTGATACATTCTAATATGACATGACTAAATTTTTTAGACTGATATAATATAACACAATAAAGTCTCAAACACGATATATTTAAATGGGCATATATGGCATGAATCAATTATGATATATACTCAGATACTTCAATATAAGTAAAATAAATAATAATAATAAAATAAATCACATAGTAGTTTCATTTTTCTTAGTGTTTACATACTAAAATTCATATTTTATATTTTTTTTATTTTATTTTTCACGATATATAGAAATTATTTAATTTTATTTTAATAATAAATTGCGTGTAACAAGAACTTACAACTACTTAATTTCTTCCAATAGATGAAGGAGGAGCATTGCACCGTAGCAACTATCATTATGATTGGAAAGACTTGCACGATTTTACTTATTGGAGTTTAGATGATATCACTTCCGTGTGCTGCAATTGACATTAAGAAAATAATGTTCTCTCTTAGTTTGTCAAACGCCAATATTATTTTTTATTGTCAATAATATCATTTTATTGCCAAAATTTTTGCAAAAAAATTGCAATTAATTGATAGTCTCATCTATCCTTTAACTATACAAATAATGAGCCCTTAAACACCAAAAAAACAAATATGAATCTAGCCTTTTAACCACAGTGCCCAATAGACAATATTTGTAATAATTTTTATCCAGTAGCATGCCTATATCTGTTGTCTTTTTAGACAATAAGAGCATCTCCAATACAATTAAGTACGGACCTAGTATTACATATTGAGGGAGGCTAAAATCGTACACGAACAATTAAAAAAATAATAATACATTTTCATAATTCAAATTCTTCTCAATTTTATGGGAAAAGGCACAATTTCGCCATTGAAGTCACAACGAGTGCACGCATTTTTTTTTCCCATCCCCTCTAACACTCTTCAAATGGCAATTTTGCCGTTAACCCAAGCTGAAGTGGGCTCCATTAAAATAATCTAATTACAATAATCGAGCCCACTATATAATAATTATATTATTTTTTTAATAAATATAATAATATATAATAATTATTTTTTATAAATATAATACTCCCTCCATATCATTTATATAGAAAAAGTAAAATGGACACGAAAATTAAGAAAATTTTACTTTTTCCATCTCTATTTACTTAAATACCCCTAAAAAAACATCCCTCAAATTAAACTTTTAAGGCAAGGGTATAAATGGCATTTTGTCTCATTCCACTCCCCAAAATTTACCTAAAATGACATATTTACTATATAAAAGATACATCAAAAAAAGAAATTTTTCCTATGTAAATGATACGGAGGGAGTAATATATAATAATTATTTTTATAAATAATAAAAAAATAAAAATGTATAAAAATATAACAAATTAATTATCAAACTAATTAATTATGGTAATAAACTAATAGTTTAAAATACTAAACTAATTAACTATAATAAAAACTTAAATAATAACTTTTTTAATTCATGTTTATCACAATCATTTGTTTTAAAATAATTGAATTATTTAAAAATAAATAATTAAATAAACAAACAAATAAAATAATTAAAAAATATTTATTTGAATAATTATTTTAGTTTTAAAATAGAAAACTATTCTATATATTTTAAATAATAGTACCAAATGGTAGACAAAAAAAATATACATTTTAAATAATGAAAAATATATTTTATTGTAAATAACAAATAAAAATCTACACCACAGTTAATTTTGAATGTAATTAGATAAATAAAAGCCATGGATTACTATTAAATATTTTAATATTATACTATTTATTATTTTGTAATGTATAATGAAGAAAAATGGTGATAATCAAATGTTACCATGAATAATTCATGCTAAAATTTAAAATTTTAATATATTATAAGTTAAATATTTAATTATTTCATTTTAATTTATTAATGATATTACTTAATAACTATTTATTTTAATTATTTCAATTTAAAAAATTGAACTCAAGCTAAAATTTGAAATTTTAATATAGCATAAGTTAAATATTTAATTATTTCATGCTATTACTAAATAACTATTCATCTTAATTCTTTCATTTCAAAAAAAATTGAATTCATGCAAATTTGAAATTTTCATATATTAAGTTAAATATTTATTATAATAAAAATGTATTATTTAAGTTTTTATTATAATTAATTAGTTTAGTATTTTAAATTAATTAGTTTATTATCATAATTAATTAGTTTGATAATCGTAATAAAAATTTATTATAATTTAAAATTTTAATATATAATAATAAAACTTTATTATTTTTATTTTTATTATAATTAATTAGTTTAATATTTTAAACTATTAGTTTATTGCCATAATTAATTAGTTTGACAATTAATTTATTATGCATTTTTTATTTTTTATTATTTATTAAAAATAACTATTATTATATTATTATATTTATTACAAGATAATATAATTATTATATAGTGGATCTTATTACTTTAATTATTTTAATAATATGGAGCCCACTTCAGCTAGAGTTTACATCAAAATAAATAGCCGCTAAGAGCCGCTAGGAGGAAGGGCAAATTTATCAAGTTTTTATAAAATCCTAATAAATTGGTTCCAAAATTTTTTTAAAGGGCAAATATACACCCTTGATATAACTTCAATAGCAAAATGTACTTTTTTTTTAATTTTATTAAGAATTTTAGCCAATAAGATAGGAAATATTATATTTTTTTTTACAAAACAAAGTTTAAATTATTATTTTTTGTTATTCTTTTATTTGGAAAAATAATATAAAAACTAAAGTTTATATAAAAATTAATCTTATCATGTTTCTATTTATCATTTTCCTTCAGCCTTGCAAAATTATTATAATTAATTAATAGTCTGCTTCAATAATTAATTACAATTTCTAGATATGTATAATCAAAATAAAATTTATTGAACAGGAGTGAAGAAATTGTTCAAGAACTTAACATTAAAATTTTAAGCTGTCAAATAAGAATTTTGATATTCCAATAAATTTCTAGTAAATTTCTTTTACTTTAAGATATTGATTTATTTTTATTATAACTCAATTTTACAAATGAAACTAAAACATATATATTTGAATTAGATAGAAACTCCATATTTTTAACTAATAAAAGGAAATAAATTAATAGAAAATTCACTCAAGGTATCCAACCCATTATCTCCATATATTCTAATCCCAAGTTTCAATAGCTCTGCTATTGCCAAAACACATATTTTTAATAGTAAGAGAGATTATAAAGCATACCTTTAAGATATCAGCCTCTTTATGTTTAAACATCATTTGATTTCCTTCCCACCATATAAAATAAACAGAAGCCAACAATGCATTCCTTCTAGCCTATGCATGAAACTTTTGCCAATAGCTTTTCTTGCAAAAAAAAAATAATAATAATCAACCTCCTCCATGGTAAGTTCATTCTACCAATGCCAGATTTAAAGTTTTACTAGTGACATATGACTGCTAAAAGAACACTTAGAAAAGAGAAGTTCCACAATATGAGAGTAGCATTATGGTAAAAAACACATTGGTCATTATCTACAATTCCCTATTTGACCAGCCTACTTCTCATAGCTAACTTATTATGTATAGCCATCTAAAGAATAAAACTTTGCCTTAGGATGTTTTGCTTGCCCTAGACCAATTTCCACCAAGAATCAACATCTCCCTTGCTCCTCAATGCTTCCTATGCACTTTTAATTGTGGAAGTGCTTGACTTAGATAAGTTCTATGAGACATAATCTGAAGTGAACCCATAGTATAGAGATTAGAGACCCACTTGCCTTTATGCTTAGAAGCAGCTCCTTGAAAAGCCAAATTAGTCCCTTGCCAAGTTCGCGACCCAATTCTAACATATAAAAGAGAACCTTAGAAATTCACTTCAAAGTAATTAGCTTTGTTGTAGTGAACCTTGATCCAATAAGAACAAACGAAGATGTTCCCTTAAGAAATCTGGAATTTCTATTATCAATTTGTATAACCTCTTGAAAAGAGTTACAAGATGGTATAGGGTTTACAATAGTAAGGGTGTTTGGTTACAAGAATATCTCCACCCTCATCCTACTATTCCAACTAAAGATGTGTAGACCCTTAATTTTGGCCCAAAATAAACTTGGTTCCAATTAAAGGCCCCAATCAAAATTATATTCCAATTTTAAAAGATTGAATTAGGTTCAATCCAATTTCAAAAGCCAAAATTGACTCTGGTATGATTTAAAGAGCTAAACTAACATGGACAGATTTGATTTTGACATGAGTTATGCTCATATTGAATTAGGCATGCCAATGTACCCATGTCGAATTGGCCATGGCCAATTTGACATGGGCCCTAAGCTATTAAGTGTCCTAATTATGCTTAAACTTATGGAAACTCAGATCAATTAAGTGAGGCATTAGCATTTCTAATGGAATAAAGATTACTAAGTCAAGATTAAGATGGATTTATTTCCCTAATTTTGCCTATAAAAAAGCAATTAATATTTAGCAATGGGACGATCACAATCTGGAATAAGGAACCGCCTTTAGCAATTGAGTAGCCACAACAAAGAAACAGACAATAAGATTTAGCAAAAAGAAAAGAGAGGCAGAGAACCAAAAAGGAAGCAGTAGCCATTAAGAACCCATAAATCAAAGAGAGACCGAGAGCAATAAACACACAGTAGAAATTTATTAGAATTTATAAACAATCTCCGGATTGTTTAATCATTAGCCAAGAACCTCAACTAATTTAGGCTTGCCAACAATTTAAACATAAGCTTTATTCAACAAAATCACCTTGGTGGACCCAACAACGTAGGTATGATCTCTATTAATTTAATTTATCACCTTTGTTTATGCTTTGCAAAGTTTATTATGCAAATCCCAATCCTGTGTACATTGACTCAACCATAATTGCATGTTAGTTTTGTAATCTAATTGGAATCCTAATCTTGCATGTTAGACCTTAGATTTAGGATTTAACCCTAATATTGCATGTTGGACCCTAGTTTTAAGATCAAACCCTAATTTCACAACAAAATGCTGATTATATTACCAAACCCTAAGTGCATGCTCAAACCTATTTTGTAAATTGTTACCTTTTGGGGGCGCTGGCCACTTGGCCCTCTCCAGTTAACCAGCTAAAGGGACTGCTGTATGCTTTGCGCCCTATATTTTGTTAATGGGTTAATATTTATTTCTGGATTGTAAGTTTTTGTGATTAATCTTTATTTCCTAATTTTATGATTCTTTGTATGATTATTTATATATTTATGGATTTGTGTTTATTTTGCTATTTAGATTTTAAGTACTTGCAAAAAGAACGTTTTCACTTCGTGGGTGCCTTCTTTATTTTAAGGACTTTTAGACAGTTGTAAGGGATACGTTTTCACCTTTTAGTAGATGTCATATTTTATTTATATTATAGACATTTGAATATTGTAAGGGCACGTTTTTACCTTGTTTGGGTGCCCATTTTTGTTGTTTACAATATGATGATTGCTTTCATTTATTTTTAATTACATGTAATATGGATAATGTCATCATAATTTAAGAATTCATTAATATTTAGACCAGAAAAGGAGGTTGGTTCCAATGAACTGGGCGTTCTGGGGGTGCTAGGCTATTTCTCACCTTCTCTATATGTACCCAACTTTCTGAACCCATAGGGGTTGGGGATTCCTTAGGAATCAAGTCATTTACCCTTTCTATTTTCTTCCTGGCCCATCTGGATGGCGACTTCTATTCTCCAGATTTAGGCATGAGTTCTTTAACACCCAGAGTCTAACAGTGCTAAAGTTACAAGAACCATTCCACTGGGAGTTGGGGCGAAAATCCCTGCTCATAGTGGCGACTCCATTGGGATAAGAGAAGTTAATTTCATTGGCATTTATATTATTTTATTCTTTCTTTTTATGATATTATCAATTGCATCACTTAAATTACATTGTGTGTGTGAGTTAGGATGCCCTGTGTAACTCATATTATGTGTTTATAAGGGATACCATACTTTCACTCAAGTTATGAAGATCAAGCACCGCATAATTATCCATGGCCTTGTACCTTTTGGTATATACTTACTATGAGAACTTAAACTTTTTAACCCAAAAACTAAAGCCCATGTAGTTGGCCTAGTAACTTTCCATAGGTTTACCTTACATGCTTATTGTTTTACTATGATAAACATATCTTGGTTTGAGTTATGGCCTATTTGGTTTGTTCTTTCCTAATATGACCTAATTATGGTGTAAGCCCAAAATGATTTTCTTCTTTTAAGCTTGAGAGACCAAAGTTATTTTTAAATTTTTTTTAAAGATGGTCCAAAAATTATTTTCTACCTCATAGCCCAAACATAAAGCCAAATTTTTTTTAAAACAAACTTTTTATAATGGGCTTGGAAATATTTTCAATGATGGGCTCAAAACTATTGTTACAACCTCTTCTTAAATGGGTTTATAACTAGTTGGGTCAATTATGGAATATTAAGTCAATTGTTGGCCTAATTTATACCAAGGCTTGTTAGTTGTGAGCTTTTTTGTGGCATGAATTATTAGTTGCTTTTCCAAATGAGAAATCTATTTATGATAAATCCTTTAATTTAGTTTTAATTCACAATATAGTAGAAAAGCTATTTTTAGTTGACCTAATAGATTAAGGCTTAATCAGTGGTAGTTATCATAGTTTGGCTTATATATTTGAAAATACAGCTATTGGTTAATTTGTCTGAGTTGATCTTTCAAAAATAAAATATCTTATGTTGATGTTTTATTGATATATACCTAGAAAAAGAGACTCATCATTCATGTATGGAAGATGTAAGGTTGAAAGGAACATTCTTAACTCTCTTGGTTTGATTGTTACATGCATACGTGAATTGCATTGCATCACATTGATCCTTTCTGGCTTACAAACTTGGAGTATAATAGTTCAAGGGATTATGACAACTCAACCTAAGACTCAAAGTCCAGTGAGAATTCAGTTAACTTCACACCAAAAGCAATGGATCATGAGTAAGTTGAGAAGCTGGTGAATGATGCCCTCACTTCCAAGATGGAAGAGTTAAAGGGGGTCCAGCTGAGATCGTGAGAAAACAACTAGTTTCACTGCTAAAAGATAACACTATTGCAGCATCTGCTAGTTCTAAGAGGCAAAAAGACAAAGGAATTCTAATATAGTTGAGGTAGCCTTTGATGAAGAAAAGGTGGTGATGGATGATGATGACTGAGATATACACTTCCAAGACCAACAAGAAAAAAAGAAAGAGAAGAAGGTTGCATAGAAGACTGAGTCTGCTAATGTAGAGAACTCATTGTTGACCTCGAAAAGAAGCTTGAAAAGAGACTGAAAGCTGAAAAGGCCTCATAAATTGATAAACTTTTTGAAGAGGATGAGAATTTCCTGCACAAGTTCAAAATATCTGCTTTCGCTTGTAACACCCCTATACCCCGTATACGTACACAGCATGCTAATATGATCGTAATATACGTATACTGGATATAGAAATGCCACATTTTAAAAATCATTCAAGTTATCACTCATAAAAATGTAAACAAATTAAAAACTTTTAATAGAGTTTATAAAATCAAATATATAGAAAGTTCATTTCAAAACGCAGCGGAAAATAGAACAAATATTTACAAATATTTATACATCAAAATCCGAATACACAAATATAAAATATATACATAATTGGCAGCTCTTCTCTGATCTTTAAGCCCAAAAGTCAACTCTTCAATGCCTACTCTCACTCGGTCTCAAAGAACTCTCGGGTTCAACTCTGTTACCTGCGCGATGAACCACAATCGCGCTGAGCTAATAGCTCAGCAGTGCAACTTATACAAACATGATGCTTTAATGTGATGCACATGTCACCATTAAACATTTCATAAACCATACATAATCATATCACATTTTATATTTATACCTTAGATCTTATTGTTCAATTGTTTCTTCATTCATAAATCACATATTACAAATAAGACAGACACGGGCCCAAAACACACTAATATGTTATTCAAAGTTCAGAGTTACTGCTTTGGTCCATATTGACACCTTGTGTCTAGCCCCGTAAGCAATATTTATATCCATGGATAATCAACTAGATTGAAGCTTACGACCCAGTCATTTCACTCAATCTAGTTTCAATAATATGTTTTTGAGATTTACGACCCGGTCATTTCACCCCAAAAACATCACATCTCATATTTATCAACTGGATTCAGCTTATGGCCCGGCCATTTCACCTATCCAATTATTCATAGGCATGCCGCCAAACTCAGAACTCTGAAAATTGAATAGACATATTAGAAACACAATGATTTCATTTATCTCTTTATTAATTTCTTTCTCAATTCACTTCACATTTCACTATCATAGCCAACAATCATGGCCTCATATTTTTCACATTATATTTCATCATCACATTAACCAATTCTTTAATCACATAGATATCATCAATGGCATAAACACATATATTCACATGCTCATCACAACATATAACCAATTATGTCTCAATTCTCAATATCATATGAATGTATGCAATAATGTAGTATAAACTTATCTCAAATGTGACCCACACAACTCTAAACACTTACCTTTCAAGAATCTATCACCACTTGAGTTAGGGTAAATCACCTTCTTCACAACCTATTCCAAAAGAATGAGGAAACTCTCATGAGATAAAAAGGTTAAGAATCAACTAGGGCAAACTCTAAACTTGACACGCTCACACACACGGGCGTGTCCCTGACCGTGCCCTAACTCCACAACACAGAAACATTTACACGCTCAGAACCACTGGCGTGTCACTGGGCGTGTAATACATTCTATCTCTCAGAAATAACGACACGTCCGACATCATGAGCGTGCTCATGGCCATGTAAATTCTCAAAACTCACAGTAGCTATGACACGCTCAACAACACGGGCGTGTTAATGGCCGTGTCACACCTACTGCCACTCAGAACAATTGACACGCCTAAGGACCTGGACGTGCTCCTGGGCGTGTCAGGCCAAAAACCCAGATTCCAGCCAAGACAACACCACTACCAACAAAACACTTCTATCCATCAACATCCACTTCAAACAAACTTCACAAAACATACCCAAAAACCATCTCAAACTTACAACAACACCAAAACAAGCTAAAACACACCTCAAACACAAATCACAACATCATCAAAACTCTAAACACAACCACAACTCAATCTATACCAACCAACTTACTCTTTTCTTCAATCCAACCCAAAAAAAAAATCCCAAAATCACTTAAATCCAACATTCTTAAACACAACACACTCAACCATAACATACCAACAATCCATCAATCACCAAACTCACAATACAAACTCAAAGAAAACAAGGGAATCAAGAGGAAACTTACCAAATAAGAAGAAAACTCTTAGATTCCTACTAGATCTCTTGAAAACTTCTTCAATCTTGAGCTTGGTAGAATCAAACCTCTCTTTCTTGCTCTCTCTCTTGAAACAGTCGGCCAACAAAAACAAAGGAAAGAAAGAAAATGAAAGGCACGAAGAAGGAGGAAGAAAGAAGAAAAGGAAAAGGAAGAAAGAGGCAAAAGTCAACCCTCTTTCTCCTCAAAACAATCCCCTCCACACAAATAATAATAAAATAATCTCAAAACATCACCATCCACCCATCTTAATCCACTAACTCAAATTCAAATTAATTACTTATATACCCTTCAAGCAAATGTTTGTATATGTTATGTATATCTCAATATATGCAACATATACACACTACTCTAACCTCAATGTGAACCTCGGTTTTCCGCCCGAAAAGGATCCGGGCGAAAGTTCACTCGTTGTCGGGAGTCGCCACTCAGTTTATTTTGTTCGAAGGGAAAAACTAAGAAAACCCTTGTTTGACTCCAATAACTTGTCCAATGTAAAGGTTTCTAGTCTGCGAACCCAAGGAGGATTCGGGGACTATGTCATGCTTTTGATTAACTTGCAAAAATGGAACAAATTTAAAGACAAAAAGATTGTTGGTAGTTTGTGGACTTGCTATTTGGGGTGAATCCCAAACATGCCTACATACTCCCGTTTGAATAGGAGATCAAAGCCCATGTAGTTCGGAAAAGCCTATTTAAAGGCGATAAAAATTATGCTTCATGCATGTGTGTTGTGTATGCTTCGTGCATTGTCGGGCTTCATGCCAAAGATGTGAGATTTAGGTACTTTGTACCAAAAGAGTGGAATTTAGGCTCCATGCCAAAGGTTGATTTTAATTGAGTCGGGCTTCATGCCAGAGTTGTGAAATTTAGCACTTAGTGCTAAATGGTGCAATTTTAGGTACTTTGTACCAAAAGAGTGCAATTTAGGCCTTTGGCCAAGTGTTGTCGGGCTTCATGCCAAAGATATGAGATTTAGCACTTAGTGCAAAAATTCTCCAATTTTAGGTACTTTGTACCAAAAGAGTGCAAATTTTGAGCCTTTGGCCAAGTGTGGTTGGGCTCCATGCCAAAAATGTGAATTTCAGCACTTAGTGCTAAATTGTGAAATTTTAGGTACTTCGTACCAAAATGGTGTAATTTAGGCTCCGTGCCAACAGATTGATTTTAATTGTGAAATGTAGGTACTTTGTACCAAAAAGATGTAATTTAAGTCTTTGTGCCAAAGAGGCTGATTGATTAGTCCATTAGGCCTTAGACCTAAAAGGATTAGGTCTTTGACCGAGAAGAAATTGAGAAGAAGATAGAATGCTTATGATATGCTTAAATTGACAAATGATGGATTAGAATATTACCTTGCTTAGGATTTTCCCGCTTCGAAGTTCCAGATCTCGTTTTCTTGAACCGGGGATTATGATTCTTGATTACAGATTGTTTCCTGCAGCACACGGTTAGATTTATGCAAATAAAAGTTCTTAATCGTTTTTAAGCGTGAAAAGAATTCGACAACATGAGGCCCACCCGGAAAAGTCTAACCTCCTTTTCTGAAAATCTGAAGTCTATTTATAGGCAAAATCGAGCTGGACGGCGGCCGGGCCGCCGTGGATGTGACAAGCCGAAAAGACGGAAAATTTTGGCGGCCGGGCCGCCGGGGTCACGGCGGCTGGGCCGCCGGTTTTTTTCGGTTTTCACTCAAACTGATTTTTTGGGAGCTAGAGACCTCCAAAAATTATTCCGGGACCATATCCGTGATCCTCACGTCGTTCCGGACATTTCAAGTACCATATCGATATACTTCCGGTGAATTTTACCGGGGACGTCCGGTCCGGCCCGGTTTGTGGAAATTGGCTTTCCGAGCCTCAAAATTTGAGTGTTCACACTCAATCCTCTTTCCAATAAAATAAATACACTTAATCTCATAATAACAAAAAAAAAATACTCCAATACTTCTAGGGTACATTTTGGGATATTACAATTCTCCCCCTCTAAAAAAAAATTTCGTCCTCGAAATTACCTGATATTAAATCTGAAACAGTTGAGGATATTTGTCTAGCATCGCTTGCTCATTCTCCCAAGTTGATTCTTCTCTACCATGATTCTTCCAAAGAATCTTCACAATTGGCACTTTCTTATGTCTCAACTCTTTCATTCCATAAGCCAAAATAGCAACTGGTTCCTCTTCAATTGTCAGATCTGGATTCACCTCAATAGATTCCACTGATAACACATGAGATGAATCTGATCTGTATCTCCTCAACATAGAAACATGGAAAACATTATGGATCCTATCCAACTCAGGTGGCAAAGCAAGCCTATAAGCAACTGGCCCAACTCTTTCCAATACTTCATAAGGTCCAATGAAACGAGGACTCAGCTTCCCTTTTCGACCAAACCTCAAAATCTTTTTCCAAGGAGACACTTTCAAAAATACTTTATCTCCCACATTAAACTCTATGTCTCTCCTCTTCAAATCTGAATAAGACTTCTGTCGGTCTGAAGCTGCTTTCAATCTATTCCGAATCAACTTCACTTTATCTTCTGTTTCTTTAACCAAATCAGGACCAATTAACTTACCTTCTCCAACTTCATTCCAACATAGAGGCGTCCTACACCGTCTACCATACAATGCTTCAAAAGGTGCCATTCCAATGCTGGACTGATGACTGTTATTGTAAACAAATTCCACAAGTGGCAAGAATCTGTCCCAACTACCAGAGAAATCAATGACACAGCTTCTCAACATATCCTCTATAATCTGTATCACTCTCTCTGACTGTCCATCTGTCTGCGGATGGAAAGCAGTACTAAAGTGTAATCGAGAACCCAAAGCACCATGTAAACTCTTCCAAAATCTTGAAGTAAACCGAGGATCTCGATCAGACACTAAAGAAATTGGGACACCATGCAACTTCACAATCTCATGGATATACAGCTCAGCCAACCTCTCGAGAGAATAATCCATCCGAACCGGAAGAAAATGAGCTGTCTTTGTCAACCTATCAACAATTACCCAAATAGCATCATGTTTCCTCTGAGTCAATGGCAAACCAGACACAAAATCCATTGTAACTCTTTCCCATTTCCATTCAGGCACTGATAATGGTTGAAGTAACCCCGTTGGAACTTGATGCTCAGCCTTAACCCTCTGACATGTGAGACATTTGGATACAAACTCCGCAATGTCTCTCTTCATACCGGACCACCAGTAATGCTGTCTCAAATCATGATACATCTTTGTACTTCCCGGATGCATAGCAAAAACTGACTGGTGCGCTTCTTCCAAAATAATCCTTCTCAAATTAGCATCATCAGATACACACAATCTGTTCTTAAACCAAAGACTCCCATCACTTCTTACAATAAAATCTCGACTCTCTTCATTCTAGCAATCTGAAATAATCTTCTGAATTTTCTCATCAACCAACTGGGCTTCTCTAATCTGATCCAACAATACCGGCCTCAACTGTAATTGTGCCAACAATGCACCGTCATCACAAGGTACAAAACTAGCATGCAACGCTCTTAACTCAACAAGCAATGAGAGCGAATAAACAGTCAAACCTGCTAAAGACTTCCGACTCAAGGCATCAGCAACCACATTTGCCTTACCAGGATGATAATCAATCAAACAGTCATAGTCTTTAATCAACTCCAACCAACGTCTCTGTCGAAGATTAAGCTCTCTCTGAACCCCCAAATATTTCAAACTTTTATGATCAGTATAGATAAAACACTTCTCCCCATACAAGTAGTGTCGCCAAATCTTCAAAGCAAACACTATGGCTGCTAACTCCAAATCATGGGTCGGATAATTAAGCTCATGCGGCTTCAACTGTCGAGAAGCATAAGCTATAACTTTGCCTTCTTGCATCAAGACACAACCCAAACCACTATGTGAAGCATCACTGTAGATCTCATATGGTTTATCTTCTATTGGCAAAGTAAGAACAGGTGCTTGAGTCAACATCTCTCTCAACTATTCAAAACTAGCCTGACATTGATCTGTCCACACAAATCTAACTCCCTTGCGAAGTAATCTGGTAAGTGGAGTAGCTATCAAAGAAAATCCTTTCACAAAGCGCCGATAATAGCCTGCCAAACCCAGAAAACTTCTAACTTCTGTCACAGACTTTGGTGGACTCCAATTCATAACAGCTTCCACTTTACTCGGATCAACTCTAATGCCATCAGCTGAAACTATATGACCGAGAAAAGTCACATGATCAAGCCAAAACTCACACTTCGACAATTTAGCATACAATTGCTTCTCTCTCAAGATCTGCAACACAATCCGCAGATGCTTGTCATGCTCCTCCTCATTGCGTGAATACACCAAAATATCATCGATGAAAACCACTACAAACTGATCCAGATAGGGTCTAAACACCCTATTCATCAAATTCATGAAAGCTGCAGGTGCATTCGTCAACCCAAAAGGCATAACTAGAAACTCATAATGTCCATACCTTGTACGAAAGGCTGTCTTAGGAACATCTTCATCTCTGACTCTCAACTGATGGTACCCTGATCTCAAATCAATCTTGGAAAACACTGCTGCTCCCTTCAATTGATAAAAGAGATCATCAATTCTAGGCAAAGGATATTTATTCTTGATAGTCACCTTGTTCAATTGCCTATAATCGATGCATAATCTCATAGCACCATCCTTCTTCTTCACAAACAACACAGGAGCTCCCCACGGTGAAACACTAGGGCGAACAAATCCTTTATCTAACAACTCCTGCAACTGCACCTTCAACTCTCTCAATTCAACAGGTGCCATTCTATAAGGAGTAATAGAGATAGGGGTGGTACCAGGCAACAATTCAATACCAAACTCCACCTCTCTCTCAGGAGGCAACCCTGGCAACTCCTCTGGAAACACATCTGGAAAATCTGCAACTGTGGGTATACTATCAAGTCGAGAACCCACTACTCTAGTATCCACAACATGAGGAAGATAAGCATCACACCCTTTTCTAATCAACCTCCTAGCTGAAACAGCTGAAATAAACAAGGATGCAAGCTGTCTCCGCTCACCAGATACCATCACAATTCTACCATCATCGGTTCTCAAAGTAACACATTTCTTTTGACAGTCTACCACAGCTCCATGCCTAGATAGCCAGTCCATGCCCAGTATCAAATCATACTCTTTAAATGGCATTTCAATCAAATCACCCAAGAACTCCTCACCCTGAACTACTACTGCACTATCTCGGTGCACCTTGCTAACAATCACACTATGCCCTAAAGGATTTGTCACCAACACATCAAATCCTAGGGATTCAGCATGCAGTTCAGACACAGGCAAAATGGATGCACTTATATATGAATGAGTAGATCCTGGATCAATCAAAGCAAGTACTGAAATACCAAATAAAGAGAAAGTACCAGCTATAACTGCTGAAGCATCTGGCTGCCTCTGCATCACATACATCCTCTGAGAAGATCCAACCTCCTCTAGTCTATTCTCCCTGGATGTAGAACCTCCTCTAGGACTAAATCCAGATCTACCTCCTCTATTGAAACTTCTACCTCCTCTACCTCCCCTCATACTAGGTCGAGAAACTTCCGAATCTACTGGCCTCTGCTCCTGCAACTCAGGACACTCTTTAACAAAATGATCTGGCGATCCGCATCTATAGCATCCAGCTGATCCTCTGATCCTCCAACAAACACCCCAATGGGTCTTACCACAATACTCACATACCGGAGGAGTAGATCTCTGAATTACTGGAGTCGGAGCACTCGCCACTGAAGCTGTAGGTCTTGATCGCTGCCTCTGAAACTGTACTGACCTACCAGCTGGCCTCTGACTCCTACTAATCCTGGGAACAAAGCTTCCCCTGCCTCTCTTCACAGATGAAGACCCTGCCTCAAACTGGGGTCTCCTAACCCTGGTCTCCTCCTCAGAAACAGATGCTGCAATGCCCTGAGCTCTCTCCACACTCCTAGCTGCTGCCACCAGCTGGGAAAAATCCTGGTATCTAGAACCAGCCACATGACACATGAGAGAGGGCCTCAATCCCTCCTCAAATCTCCTGCATCTATCAATCTCATCAGATATGATACCCCCAGCATAATGGCTCAACAGGATGAACTCAACTTCATACTCGGTTACTGTCCTGTAGTCTTGCTTCAAACTCAAAAACTCCATCTTCTTCACATCTTTATACTCCCTCGGAGTATACTTCAATTCAAACTCCCTGAGAAAATCAGCATAGGACAAGGTAGGTGGATCATCCATAGCATGAGGCACTGTCTTCCACCAGTCATATGCATCCTTCTGTAACAATGATCTAGCATAGTCAAATTTTTCTTCTGGAGTGGCTTGTAACTGAACAAATATCCTCTGTATCTTATCTAGCCACTGCTCAGCTACAGCTGGATCAATAGTACACAGAAAATCCTCTGCTCCAAACTTCCTTAATTTATCATACTGTCTCACTGATACCAAAGGCTGGGGTGGTGGTGGCTGCTGTACTGGGGCTTGCCTCATCAATTCCATCATATGCCTAAACCAAACTGGTGGAACCTCCTCACCAGCTGGTCTCCCTGGCACAGAAACAGGTACCTCTCCAGCACTATCCACTCTAACTCCCTCTCTAACCTCATCCGGAGCTACACTCTCCGCACTACCCTCAACTGACTGACGTAAAAGAGAATCCATCACAACCTATATCTGCAAATACAGCAGAATACACCTTATTAAAAATCAGAGACTGCCAATATCACATATATATCTTATTCAAAAACCAACTTTTAAAATCGAAACATCCTTTTTCCTTACAATATACCTAGGTTGAGAATCTCAAACCTGGCTCTGATACCAAAATAATTGTAACACCCCTATACCCCATATACGTACACAGCATGCTAATACGATCGTAATATACGTATACTGAATATAGAAATGCCACATTTTAAAAATCATTCAAGTTATCACTCATAAAAATGTAAATAAATTAAAAACTTTTAATAGAGTTTATAAAATCAAATATATAGAAAGTTCATTTCAAAACGCAGCGGAAAATAGAACAAATATTTACAAATATTTATACATCAAAATCCGAATACACAAATATAAAATATATACATAATTGGCAGCTCTTCTCTGATCTTTAAGCCCAAAAGTCAACTCTTCAATGCCTACTCTCACTCGGTCTCGAAGAACTCTCGGGTTCAACTCTATTACCTGCGCGATGAACCACAATCGCGCTGAGCTAATAGCTCAGTAGTGCAACTTATACAAACATGATGCTTTAATGTGATGCACATGTCACCATTAAACATTTCATAAACCATACATAATCATATCACATTTTATATTTATACCTTAGATCTTATTGTTCAATTGTTTCTTCATTCATAAATCACATATTACAAATAAGACAGACACGGGCCCAAAACACACTAATATGTTATTCAAAGTTCAGAGTTACTGCTTTGGTCCATATTGACACCTTGTGTCTAGCCCCGTAGGCAATATTTATATCCATGGATAATCAACTAGATTGAAGCTTATGACCCAGTCATTTCACTCAATCTAGTTTCAATAATATGTTTTTGAGATTTACGACCCGGTCATTTCACCCCAAAAACATCACATCTCATATTTATCAACTGGATTCGGCTTACGGCCCGGCCATTTCACCTATCCAATTATTCATAGGCATGCCGCCAAACTCAGAACTCTGAAAATTGAATAGACATATTAGAAACACAATGATTTCATTTATCCCTTTATTAATTTCTTTCTCAATTCACTTCACATTTCACTATCATAGCCAACAATCATGGCCTCATATTTTTCACATTATATTTCATCATCACATTAACCAATTCTTTAATCACATAGATATCATCAATGGCATAAACACATATATTCACATGCTCATCACAACATATAACCAATTATGTCTCAATTCTCAATATCATATGAATGTATGCAATAATGTAGTATAAACTTATCTCAAATGTGACCCACACAACTCTAAACACTTACCTTTCAAGAATCTATCACCACTTGAGTTAGGGTAAATCACCTTCTTCACAACCTATTCCAAAAGAATGAGGAAACTCTCATGAGATAAAAAGGTTAAGAATCAACTAGGGCAAACTCTAAACTTGACACGCTCACACACACGGGCGTGTCCCTGACCTTGCCCTAACTCCACAACACAGAAATATTTACACGTTCAGAACCACGGGCGTGTCACTGGGCGTGTAATACATTCTGTCTCTCAGAAATAACGACACGTCCGACATCATGAGCGTGCTCATGGCCGTGTAAATTCTCAAAACTCACAGTAGCTATGACACGCTCAACAACATGGGCGTGTTAATGGCCGTGTCACACCTACTGCCACTCAGAACAATTGACACGCCTAAGGACCTGGACATGCTCCTGGGCGTGTCAGGCCAAAAACCCAGATTCCGGCCAAGACAACACCACTACCAACAAAACACTTCTATCCATCAACATCCACTTCAAACAAACTTCACAAAACATACCCAAAAACCATCTCAAACTTACAACAACACCAAAACAAGCTAAAACACACCTCAAACACAAATCACAACATCATCAAAACTCTAAACACAACCACAACTCAATCTATACCAACCAACTTACTCTTTTCTTCAATCCAACCCAAAAAAAAAAAATCCCAAAATCACTTAAATCCAACATTCTTAAACACAACACACTCAACCATAACATACCAACAATCCATCAATCACCAAACTCACAATACAAACTCAAAGAAAACAAGGGAATCAAGAGGAAACTTACCAAATAAGAAGAAAACTCTTAGATTCCTACTAGATCTCTTGAAAACTTCTTCAATCTTGAGCTTGGTAGAATCAAACCTCTCTTTCTTGCTCTCTCTCTTGAAACAGCTGGCCAACAAAAACAAAGGAAAGAAAGAAAATGAAAGGCACGAAGAAGGAGGAAGAAAGAAGAAAAGGAAAAGGAAGAAAGAGGCAAAAGTCAACCCTCTCTCTCCTCAAAACAATCCCCTCCACACAAATAATAATAAAATAATCTCAAAACATCACCATCCACCCATCTTAATCCACTAACTCAAATTCAAATTAATTACTTATATACCCTTCAAGCAAATGTTTGTATATGTTATGTATATCTCAATATATGCAACATATACACACTACTCTAACCTCAATCCTCTTTCCAATAAAATAAATACACTTAATCCCATAATAACAAAAAAAAATACTCCAATACTTCTAGGGTACATTTTGGGATATTACATCGCTACGTATAATAGTATATGAAATCCTCACTTGTATGTTAAGCAGCACATCACTGCCATGCAGTCTCCTAAAGTTACTAAGGCTCAAACACTGAAATGATTTAATTCTTTAGAGGAGAACACTGCTGCACCCTAATTAATACTACTACAAAGCGACACTCATAAATATACGAGGTAATTGTAGTAATAGTGATCGCCCCAAGGTCGTCTCCCAATGAAGGAATTATTTTGCAATAGTTTGATTTAAACAAAATAAATAAAATTGAGTGTGTGTTGTTGAATTGGTGAATTGTAATTACAATTTGAAAGTAAAAATGAGTAGTAGTTGTGTAAGATTAATTCAATTTTTGAAATAGTGCCTAGGGATGTAGATCAATTTAATTAAATCTTGATTCTCAAATTATCCATTAATATAACCTTGTATTTCAATTTGTTCCTTGAGTTTGATTAGTAATTACCAATTCATTAATTTTCACATTCATGAATTAACAACAACCAATTGTTTTGAAATTGCAAATTGATGGAACCCTAGAACTTATATTTCTAATTCATTCTTAGGGTGATTAATTACATAGTTCCGATATCAAATTTCACCTCTCGGTCCATCATTCAATATTAAGTGATCAATAGGTGGCCAATCTATCAATCTAACTTTAAGTCCAATACAATCAACCAAATACAAGGTATACTAATGGAATTATCAAATCAAGTCATTTAATCAAATCTACTACAACCCAAGGCATGAATAAATTAGTTCGTCATCAATTTATTTATTCATCAAATCACAATTATCCATTGAAATATTAATATTCTTAACAAACAACAATAATCAAGAAATGAATTAAAAGAGAAAATATGAAAAACCCCTTTTAAAGATGCTAAGAGTTGAACTACTTGTCTTTCTCCTAGCTTCCACTTTGATGTGATAAAGAACATCCAAGCCCTCTTCAATCAATGACTCTCTTCTTGAAAGTTGGAGTGGTAACTCTCTCAAGCTTACACTCCTCAATCGAGTCTTCTTCAAACCCTACCCTTCTTGAAAGCTTGTTCACTCACTTTAATCCCAAGAATTGTCTTTGTCTCTTGTTAATGGAAGAAATGGAAGATGAAGATGTAGAGAATGTGGAAGAGAAATGGTGTCTTCTTCCAAAAACAAGAACCAAGATGGAAGAAGATGAAGTGTAGAGAATGTCCTCCTAAAAAAATGTCCCCAACATGTATATCCATTCCCTTTTTAATTCTTTTTAATTTTTTAAGACACCAAGCATGTCTTGCCAACTCACAGACTCCTCTTTGCCTCCCTCTTTTTTCATTATCTAAATCTTCATCCCATAAAACCATCCATCTTTTACCCATTTTTATCATTTTTTAAAGATAATACCTATTGTCCCCCACTTATCCCAAGATTCACGCAACATAATTCAAAGCTAACATATGAGACACGGCCAAATCATGAGTGACTTAGCCGTGTCACCCATTCTTCTTGGGACACGGCCAAGCTTTGAGGCCATGTCCATGGCTGCCTAATATTTTTTCTTCTTTTCTAGGTGTCACACAGCCAAGTCACTGGCCATGTTATGACACGGCCAGTGACTTGTCCGTGTCTTATGCTTGTATTCACCTCTACCATTTGCTTTGCTTCCTTTATTCTTTGGTTTTATCAAATGAGACACGGCCAAGGCCTTGGTCGTGTCATGTGACACAGCCAATGGCTTGGCTGTGTCTCTTGCTAGTGTCACTCTTTGACCATTTTCTTGCTTCCTTTCTTGAGGGACACGGCAGGTTACTTTGTCCTGGCTGTGTCTTGCTTGGTTACTGATCTTCCTTGCCTTTGATGAGAGACACGGCCAAGCCATGTGTAATATCCCAAAATTTTAAAAATTTTAAATTTTGGAAATTAAATAAATGATTTAAAAAAATATTTAAGTAAAAAAGTAAAATGTGTATATGATATATATATATATATATGTAGATATACATAACATATACAAGTCAATATTTTAAATTAGTCAAAGGTCATTTTGAATTATTGAAAAGTAAATTGTATAGTTAGTGGAAGATGAATTTTGATATTAATTAAGTAATAATATATTTTACTTGGTGGATAATTAAAGCGGAAAATTATATGGCTAAAAGAAGTAGTGGTTGGATAGAGATGAGAATAGATCATCTTCTTCTTCTTCTTTCTCCATTGAAGGCCGGTTTTCTCCATTAGAGGAAAGGAGGGATTTGCTTCTTCCAAGCTCAAGTAATTGAAGAATTTCAAGTGTTCAAGTTGGAGTTTTGGGAATTTTCTCCATATTTGGTAAGTTTTCAACTTGTTTCCTTAATTTTCTATGAAAGTTTATATATGTGTGAATTGGAAGTTTGGTGTAGTATGTTTTAATGGTTGGTATTGGTTGTTTTGAGTAGTTAACTATGATTTTAGGGTTGGATTGAAGAAATGGTTAAGTTTGGTGAAGAGAATAAGAGTTTTGGGTTATGCAAATTTTGAGTTGTGAAGTCATGGTTTTAAATTGTGTATTTTACTTTTAATTAAGTTGTTTTGATGTATATACAAGTATTTTATGGTAAAATGATGGATTTGATTGAGTTTGAATAGAGTCAGAAAAAGAAAAGAAAGATAACTTTGGATGTGATAATTATGTGTTGATATTAGAAATTTGGCCTAACACACCTGGTGACATGGCCATGTCGATGGTTTTGTTTTCAGTGTTAGTGACACGCTCAGTGACACGCCCATGTCACTGAGCATGTCATAGCTTCTGTAATAATACAATATTGACACGTGCAGTGACTTGCCCATGTCACTGAGCGTGTCACAGCTACTGTGATGTAGGAGTTTTGGCGCGGGCAGGGATACACTCATGTCTCTGGACATGTCTTATCTGCTATAATATAGAGCTAAGGACACGATCATTGACATGTCCATGTCACTGAGCGTGTTAAAACTTCTGCGTTCATCCAGCTGCAGGCTACTCCAAAGGAGAAGTTTGATTATGTTAGATCTCTTCTGCAGAGGGATGCATATGATTGGTGGAAGATGGTTTCACATGCTCTAGATGATCCACCAGTTTTAACCTATGATGATTTTCTGCTGGAATTTGAGCAAAAGTATACTCCGAGGGAGTATAAGGATGTGAAAAAGATATAGTTCTTGAGTTTGAGGCAGTATACTAGGACAGTATCGGAGTATGAGATAGAGTTTACCCGGCTGAGTTAGTATGCTGGTGAGATCATTTCTGATGAGATTGACCAGTGTCGAAGGTTTGAGGAGGGGTTGACACCCTCTATCATGTGCATTATAGCAGGCACCCGGTATCAAGATTTTTCCCATTTGGTTGCAGCTGCCAAGAGTGTTGAGAGAGACAAGGTCTTACAGCAGCTGCTAGGAATGAGGAAACCAGAGTTAGGAGACACCAAAGTGAGGCAGGGTCTTCATCAGTGAAGAGAGGCCAAGGGGGATATTTTTAGAGATTCAGTAGGAGCCAGAGGTAGTCTACCAGGTTAGTACAGCAACAGAGATAGAGACAGAGACAAAGACCTGTAGTTTCAGTGGCTAGTGCTTCGACCCAATAGTTCAGAGACCAGTTCCATATACCTGTGTCCATTGTGGTAGGGCACACGGGAGTGTCTGCTGAAGGACAGGTGCACCAGCATTGTGTTATAGATGTGGATTGCCAGATCACTTTCTCAGAGATTGTTCAGAGCCACTAGAGGATAGATAGACAGATATTGCAGCTTCTCGTCCAGTGTTAGAGGAGGTCGTAGTAGCAGAGGTTTTGGTAGTGGTGGTAGATCTAGATCTGGTTAGAGAGGAGGTTCTACAGTCGGAGATAGACCAGATAAGGCAAGGCCATCATAGTGGGTATATGTGATGCAGAGGCAGGCAGATGCTTTAGCCGTTATTGCTGGTACTTTTTCTTTATTTGGTACTTCAGTTCTTGCTTTGATAGACCCTGGGTTGACTTATTCATACATTAGTGCATCCATCTTGCCTGTGAGTGATTTGCATTTAGAGTCCCTAGGATTTTATATTTTGGTGACAAATCCTTTAGGGCACAGTGTTGTGGTTAGCAGGGTGTACTGAGATAGTCCTATTGTGGTTCAGGACGAGGAGTTTCTCGGTGACCTGATTGAGAGGTCTTTCAGGGAGTATGATCTGATTTTAGGTATGGATTAGTTATCCAGGCATGGGGCTATGGTAGACTATCGGCAAAAGTATATTACCCTGAGAACCTGTGATGGTAAAAATGTGATGGTATCTAGTGAGCAGAGACATCTTCTATCCATGTTTGTTTCAGTTGTTTCAGTGAGGAGGATGATTCGGAAGGGATGTGAGGCATATCTTACTCATGTTATAGATACCAGAGTAGAGGGTCCCATCTTGATAGTATACCCACAGTTGTCAAGTTTCTAAATATTTTTCCTGAGGAGTTGCCAGGGATACCCCCTGAGAGAGATGTTGAGTTTGGTATCGATTTATTGCCTGGTACCACTCCCATCTCTATTACTCCTTATCATATGGCACTTGCTGAGTTGAGAGAGTTGAAGATGCAGTTGTAGGAGTTATTGGATAAAGGGTTCATTTGCCCTAGTGTGTCCCCGTGGGGAGTGCCCGTTTTATTTGTGAAGAAGAAGGATGACACCTTGAGATTGTGTATTTATTATCGACAGTTGAATAAGGAGACCATCAAGAACAAGTATCCATTGCCTTGGATAGATGATCTCTTTGATCGGTTGAAAGGAGCAGCAGTATTCTCTAAAATTGATTTGAGATCAGGGTACCATCAGTTGAGAGTTAGAGATAGAGATGTACCTAAGACAACTTTTCACATGAGGTATGGGCATTATGAGTTTTTGGTGATGCCCTTTGGATTGATGAATGCACCAATAACATTTATGGATTTGATGAACAGGGTATTCAAACCCTATCAAGATCAGTTTGTGGTGGTTTTCATTGATGATATTCTGGTGTATTCACGCAATGAGGAGAATCATGACAAGCATTTGCGGATTGTATTGAAGACTCTAAGAGAGAAGTAGTTGTATGCTAAGCTATCTAAATGTGAGTTTTGGCTTGATCAAGTGACTTTTCTCGGTCATGTGGTTTTGAGCAGAGGGTATTAGAGTTGATCTGAGTAAAGTTGAGGCTATTTTGAATTGGTGTCCATCGAAGACTGTGATGAAGTTAGAAGTTTTCTAGGTTTGGCAGGCCATTATCGTCGATTTGTGAAAGGTTTTTCTATGATAGCTATTCCACTTACCAGCTTACATCGGAAGAGAGTTAGATTTGTATGGACAGATCGGTGTCAGGTGAGTTTTGAGTAGCTGAGAAAGATGTTGACTCAGGCTCCTGTTCTTACCCTGCCTGTGGAAGGTAAACATTATGTGATTTACAGTGACACTGCACATTGTTGTTTAGGTTGTGCTCTAATCTAGGAGGGTAGAGTCATTGCTTATTCATCTCAATAGTTAAAGCCACATGAGCTAAATTACTCGACTCATGATTTGGAGTTAGCAGCCATAGTTTTTGCCTTGAAGATTTGGTGATATTACTTGTATAGGGAGAAGTGTTTCATTTATAGAGATCACAAGAGTTTGAAATATCTGGGTGTTCAGAGAGAGTTGAATCTTCAGTAGAGATGGTGATTAGAGTTAATTAAATACTATAATTTTTTAATTGATTATCATTCTGGCAAAGAAAATGTTGTTGCTAATGCCTTGAGTCGGAAGTCTTTAGCAAGTTTGACTGCTTATTCGCTCTTGTTGCTTGTTGAGTTGAGAGTCTCGCATGCTAGATTTGAGTCTTATGATGATGATGCTTTGATGGCTCAGTTACAATTGAGGCAAGTGTTATTGGATCAGGTTAGGAAGGCTCAGTTGGTATATGAGAAAATTCAGAAGATTGTATTGGATTAACAAAAAGGGGGAGAGTCGAGATTTTCATGTGAGAAATGATGGCAGTCTGTGGTACATAAATAGGTTGTGTATTCCTAATGATGCTGGATTGAAGAGGGTAATTTTGAAGAAAGCACATCAATCAGCTTATGCTGTGCACCCTGGAAATACCAAGATGTATCAGGATTTGAAGCAACATTATTGGTGGTTAGGTATGAAGAGAGATATAGCAGAGTTTATATCCAGATGTCTCACGTGCCAGAGAGTGAAGGTTGAGCACCAGGTTCCTTTAGGATCGCTTCAGCCATTATCAGTGCCATAGTGGAAATGGGAGCAAGTGACGATAGATTTTGTGGCTGGATTACCTTTGACCCAGAAGAAGCATGATGCGATTTGGGTGATAGTTGATCGGACAATGAAGGCAGCTCATTTTCTTCCAGTTCGGATGAATTATTCTCTTGAGAGATTGGCTGAGATGTATATCAGTGAGATAGTGAGATTGGATGGAATCCTAATTTTTTTTGTATCTGACCGAGATCCCTGCTTTACATCAAGATTGTGGAGGAGTTTGTAGGATGCTTTAGCACTATTTTAGCACTATTTTTCATCCTCAGACAGATGGACAGTCAGAGAGAGTGATACAAATTTTAGAGGACATGTTGAGGAGTTGTATCATTGATTTTAATGGGAGCTGGGACAGATTCTTACCACTGATTGAGTTTGCTTATAACAACAGTCATCAGTCCAGTATTGGGATGGCACCTTATGAGGCATTGTATGGTAGGAGGTGCAGGATACCTCTATGTTCGGATGAGGTTGGAGAAGTTAAGTTGATTGGTCCTGATTTGATTAATGAAACATAAGAGAAAGTAAAGGTTATTCGAGGTCGTCTGAAAGTAGCCTCAGACCGACAAAAATCATATTCAGATTTAAAAAGAAGAGACAGAGTTCAGTGTGAGAGATAAAGTATTTTTTAAGGTGTCTCCTTGGAAGAAAATTTTGAGATTCAGCCTTAAAGGGAAGTTGAGTCCTCATTTCATAGGACCTTAAGAGGCACTGGAGAGAGTTGGTCCAGTGACCTATGGACTGGCTTTGCCACCTAAGTTGGATTGAATTCATAATGTCTTCCATGTCTCTATGCTTCGGAGGTACAGGTCAAACCCATCTTGCATCTTGTTAATAGAGTCAATTGAGGTTAGTCCATATTTGACTTATGAGGAAGAACCAATGGAGATATTGGCACGGGAAGTGAAAGAGTTGAGGAATAAGAAGGTGCCACTTGTGAAAATTCTTTGGAGGAATCATGCCACTGAGGAGGAAACATGGGAGAGTGAGCAGATGATGCGGAGTCAGTATCCACAGTTGTTCCAGACCTGAGAGCAGGTAATTTCGAGGATGAAATTTATTTTTAGAGGGAGAATTGTAATATCCCAAAATTTTAAAAATTTTAATTTTTGGAAATTAAATAAATGATTTAAAAAAATATTTAAATGAACAAGTAAAATGTGTATATGATATATATATGTGGATATACATAACATATACAAGTCAATATATTAAATTGGTCAAAGGTTATTTTAAATTATTGAAAAGTAAATTGTATAGTTAGTGAAAGATAATTTTTGATACTAATTAAGTAATAATATATTTTACTTGGTGGATAATTAAAGTAGAAAATTATGTGGCTAAAAGGGGTAGTGGTTGAATAGAGATGAGAATGGATCATCTTCTTCTTCTTCTTTCTCCATTGAAGGCCGGTTTTCTCCATTAGAGAAAAGGAGGGATTTGCTTCTTCCAAGCTCAAGTAATTGAAGGATTTCAAGTGTTCACATTGGAGTTTTGGGGATTTTCTCCATATTTGGTAAGTTTCCAACTTGTTTCCTTAATTTTCTATGAAAGTTTGTATATGTGTTGTTGTCCCAAGATGGCAACCAAGAGGGGGGGGGGGGGGGGGTGAATTGGTTTCCTCAAGAAATAATGACAATTAAAAAACTCAACAAACTAGAAATGCGGAATAGAGAGATGGTTGAGTAATGAAAGAAAGAAAGAACACACAAGATTTATAGTGGTTCGGATTTACTTCAATCCTACATCCACTTCCTTAATAACTTGTTAAGGTTCCACTAATCTTTGAAGTTTTTACAAGCTCACTTCCAACTTTGGTGTTTTCACAAGTTCACACCTAACTTCACAAGTGTTTTTCTAAGGCTTACACTCAAGAACCTTTAAAGGAGTTTTTAAGGCTCACTCTCACAACCCAAACAAGAGTTTTACAAGGCTTACTCTCACAACCCAAGTGTTTTTCCAAGCTCACACTCAAACTTATACAATGGTGTTTTCAACGCTTACACCTAACATTCATTACAATTCAAATGTAAGTTTAAGTAAAAGAAAGTTTGTTGCTTGGCTATGAAATTCTTTTTTTCTTGCTTCTTTTCATATTCTTTTCTTATAGAAGCACTGTATTTATAGCCAATGTGGTCTTACTAGTCGTTATTGATAGTAAGAATAAAGTCTTGGCAGTTTAGACCTTCTTTATTAAACTGTTCGAAGCATTTCGCGGTCGTCCTTCATATAAGGATGGTCGCGCTATTGCCATACGCGGTCGTCCTTGTACAAGGTACGGTCGCTGAATTTAAAAAAGCTTCAACAGTCGAATTTGAGTGCTCTGCAGCAGGAATCTTGCCCATGATGTGGTTGTCAGGACGGTCGCGCATCACAAAGGTGCGGTCACCCTTTTTGAATGTTGAAGTGGGTTTATAACGGTCATCTCACGTGTCATTCTCTGACAGGGCAGAAAAGATGTCCGCCAAAATATGAATGTAGCAGTCGCCCTAGGTAACATCTCGCGGTCAAAGTGAGATACTCGTGTCGAACTTCTGGACGCACCTGAGGACGCGAACACTACTGTCTCTTTAAGCAAATTCTTCTTGAATTGGTAGAGCGATCGCGAATATAAATGGGTGGTCGCTAAAGTGATAAGCGAGGCTGTATCATTCACCGTTCTTGTCACCGTGAACCTTATTGTGATTAGAATGATTTGAGTTCCTTGGGTAGCGGTCGTCCATAACTTGGGACGGTCGCTCTTCATTAAGTGCGGTCGTTACTGAGGTTGGGTTTCTGACCGCGAAACCTACTGTGATAAGGTTTCATCCTTTAATTGAATGGTGCGGTCGTATTCAGGTTTGGTGCAACCGCTATAAGTGTTCTGTTCAGCTTTATTTGAAGTAACCTAAGCCTGCAACAAGATTCTCCAAACACATGTTAAATGGATCATTCAATTTGAGTTGTCAAGGGTCAAAATTGAGATCATTTGTCTAACAATCTCCCCCATTTTGACTTTGACAATTCAAATGGAATGATAAAAAAAATAATAAGTCTAAAATGCTCCCCCTTAACATATGCATGAATCATGGTTAAGTATATCTTGGTGCATTGATATTATTTGATCACAATCATTCCAAACAATCATTCCAAGTTCCATGTTGTTTACTATTTCTCCCCCATTGTCATAGGCAAAATGCATAATAGAAAGCAAGAAGTAAACATATCAAGCTACAAATAGAGGAAAGTAAACATCTTGTTTATTAAAAGATAAAGGAAAGTTAACATATTAAGCTACAAATATATAGAAAACATATTAAGCAACAAACATAAGAACATCTTGAAAATGTAAGCTATTCGGAATCATCATCCTCATCTATCCCTTCTTCTACTAAAGGAGCTTTTCCTTTATCAAGAGGAGCAACAGAGGTAGAGCTAGTGCTAATGGACTCTCCTTCTTCAGGAAGGCTTTGTGTATGATCACTTATATCCCAATCTTCAAGATTGCATTGAGGTAAGTCCAGTTTGCCTTGCATATCATAGAGATCATGATGCATGTGAGATATAAGGTTGATTCTCTTGTTCAAGTGATGGAATCTCTTGGAGACACTTTTCTTGAATCTAGAGAGTTTCCTGGAGAGAGATTTGATAGCATTGAGGATGAGTTGTGTAGAAGATGAAGTAGTTTCTTGAGTAGCTTTGGATGAAGCAGCTTTTGGAGGTAATTCCACAGCAACTTCCAGAGAGTCTCCCTCTTCCTCAATTGTGTACCTTGGCCTTTTCTTTTGTCTATCCACAACTCCTTTTTTGCCAAAATAATACACATATGTACCTTCAATATTCCTTACACATCCAGCATGTTCTAGATAGTTAATAGTGATAGCACTAGAGGCAAGATTGAAAGGGTTTCTCAATGTAGCTAAATTCAGATCATTTAGTAGGTTCAGATGCCTAGCTATTTGAGTTATTTGTGAGGATAAGAAGAAAGTTCCAGTTCTTGTAACTGCATGATGATAGAGGGTGTCAATCAAGAACTTGGTTGTGTTCATTTGGATGTTGTGGGTGAAAGCATATAAAAATATGAGGTCTCTTTTTGTTACCTTTTCATTTCCATCATGTCTTTGATGGATGGTGTAGGTGATAATCCTATGAAGCATCCAATGGGTGAGGGATTTGATGTGTCTGGCTTTTGATTCTTTTTCAAAAGAAGTTTCCACAGAAATTTCTTGCCAGAATGCAGAGAGAGTTTGGTTTGAAAAGGTTTGATCGTTGTAGGAGGTTATACCATCAGCAGGAAAGTTCCAAATATTGCCAAAGTCTTCTAGGGTTAAGGCTTGGTATTGATCAAATAGCTTAAACCTAACCCCATACCATCCCAGTGCAGAGTTAGCACTCTTCTCTATTTGGAAAGACATAAGGAATTCCTTGCTTAAACTGGAATAACCTACCTCCTCAGGAAATAGAAACTTTCTCCATCCAATGACATCTAGTAATCTTTCAATCTCATCCTTGATATTCAGGGCTGAGAGCATCCCACCAAAAGGAGATTTGGTTCCCTCAACTTTCTTTCTCTTTAGCATGGCATACCTCACATCTTCCTCAGAGGTTTGGTGGTGAGGTTTGTGAATTTTCTCACCTCTTCTAGACTGTGGAGGAGATGGAGGATCATCTATTGGTTCTCTTATTGAGATTCCTGAGGATCTCTTTGCTTTTCCTTTTACTTTGGAGGTTGTCTTCTTTTTGGGAGCCATCAGGATAGGAAGAAAAAGAAGAAAACTGGAAAACAAAGGGTGTTTTGAGAAGCAGATGATTTTGAGAGGATTTTCGTGATTTAGAGGGAAGTTTATATGTTGTAAGGAGCAAAATATCTAAGAAACTGATGTATCAAACTCTTAAATAGAAGAAATTAAGAAAATAGCCGTTTATGACTGTTGAAAGTTAAGAGTTGCGACCTGTCATACAGCCAACGGTTACAAAATTTCGAGCAGAGTGTACAGAATGCGGTCGCAGATTCAAAAGGGTGCGATCGCTAAATGTGGTCTAGTGACCATTAGCAGGATCAGTGTGCTCGCGGGTGAAGAAACTGTCTGTAATGGTCGAAACTGTTCAAATTATTGCGTCCGCGCACAGAGATTTTTATTTGAATGAATCTGTCAGACGAGATAGCAATCGCTAAGGACACTGGAGCGAACGCGACTGACTTAGAAATGAAAGAGTCAAGGAAAGATGGAGGAATTTTCTAATGTTTAGGCAAAAAAAAGTTTATGCACATTGAAACTTCATTGATAGGCAATTTTTTTATTAATTCAAAGTGATTCCATCAATCATTCCTAAATTAAGTTTAATGAAGTTAAGTCTATCTTCATTCAAGGGTTTTGTAAAGATATCAGCAAGTTGATTTTGTGTATCTATAAATTCTAGGATTATATTCTGATTTTGTACATTTTCTCTCAAGAAATGATGTCTAATATCTATATATTTGGATCTAGAGTGTTGGATAGGATTTTTAAACAAAATGATAGCACTAGTGTTGTCACATTTAATGGAGATATTGTTAAATACTTTACCATAGTCAAGCAATTGTTGTTTCATCCATAATACTTGTGTGCAACAAAAACATGCTGCAACATATTCGGCTTCCGTTGTGGATAAAGCAACCGATGCTTGTTTCTTACTATGCCAAGAAACTAGACAATTACCAAGAAAGTGACATGCTCCTGTAGTGCTTTTCCTATCTAAGATACTACCAGCATAATCTGCATCTGAAAAGCCTATGATATGAAATGATGTGTTTTTAGGATACCAAAGTCCTAAATGCATTGTACCACTCAAATATTTCAAAATTCTCTTAGTGGCATTCAGGTGTGATTCTTTAGGACAAGTTTGAAATCTAGCACAAAGACATACACTATACATTATATCAAGTCTAGAAGCGGTTAAGTAAAGTAGTGATCCGATGATACCTCGATATTTTTTCTCATCTACTGCTTTACCATTTTCATCTTTACCTAATTTTAAGGATGTGCTCATAGGAGTTTTGCTAGTTTTGCAGCCATCCATTCCAAATTTCTTGATGAGTTCTTTTGTATATTTGGATAGGTTGATGAAGATCCCATCTTCACATTGCTTGACTTGCAGTCCAAGGAAGAACTTGAGTTCACCCATTATGCTCATTTCAAATTTTCTAGTCATACAAGAAGCAAATTCTTTGCACAAGGCTTCATTAGTAGCTCCAAATATTATGTCATCCACATAAAATTGTACAATCAAAATGTTATGCTTATCCTTTTTAACAAAGAGAGTTGTGTCTACTTTTCCTTTTGAAAAACCATTTTCAAGTAAATATGCACTAAGTTTATCATACCAAGCTCTTGGTGCCTGTTTCAATCCATATAAAGCTTTGGTAAGTTTGAAAACATGATCAGGAAATTTGTAGTTTTCAAAACCAGGAGGTTGTTCTACATAAACTTCTTTGCTTATAAGTACATTTAGAAATGCACTTTTAACATCCATTTGAAAGAGTTTAAAGTTCATGTGACATGCAAAAGCAAGTAATATTCTAATAGCTTCTAATCTGGCTACAGGGGCAAAAGTTTCATCATAGTCAATACCTTCTTCTTGATTATAGCCTTTGGCTACCAATCTTGCTTTATTTCTAACAATGTGACCATTTTCATCAAGCTTATTCCTATAGACCCATTTGCATCCTATTATAGAGTGATCTGTAGGTCTAGGAGTAAGTTGCCAAACATTATTTCTTTCAAATTGATTAAGTTCATCTTGCATTGCAGTTATCTAATTTTCATCATTTAAAGCCTCCTCAACAGTCTTTGGCTCAATTTGAGAAACAAAAACAAAATTAACATCTATATGATTAATTTTAGATCTAGTAATTACTCCCTTAGATGTTTCTCAAATGATGAGTTCCTTAGGATGGCCTTTCTTGTATTGCCAATCCTTAGGTAGATCTTGAGTCTTTTCTTCAAGTTCATACTGATTGATCTTTGGAGCATCAATAGATTCAAGAGGTTCAAGAGTACCTACAGGGTCATTGAAAGTAATACCTTTCTTTTGATCACGTTTAGATGATTCATCAAATACAACATGCATTGTTTCTTCCATAACTAGAGTTTTCATGTTAAATACCCTATATGCTTTGCTATATGATGAGTATCCTAGGAATATGCCTTCATCTGATTTGGATGAAAATTTTCCAAGATTATCCTTGGTATTCAATATGAAGCATTTGCATCCGAATACTCTAAAATATCCAATTCTGGGAATTCTTCCATTCCATAGCTCATAAGAAGTTTTATTAGTTAAATGCCTTTTGTAAACACGATTTGTAATGTAACAAGCTGTATTAACGGCTTCTACCCAAAAATAAGATGGTAAATCATATTCATTGAGCATTGTCCTAGCCATTTCAATTAAAGTTCTATTTTTCCTTTCAACTACACCATTTTGCTGTGGAGTTCTAGGAGCAGAAAAATTATGTGAAATGCCAAGTTCATTACAAAAACCTTCAAAATTTTCATTCTCAAATTCTTTGCCATGATCACTTCTAATAGATGTGATCACATATCCTTTTTCATTTTGAACTCTTTTTGCAAACATTTTGAAGTAATTAAAGGCTTCATTCTTTTGAGCTAAGAAATTAACTCATGTGAATCTAGAGTAATCATCAACAAGAACAAATGCATATGATTTGCCTCCTAAGCTTGTAACTCTATTTGGTCCAAACAAATCCAAATGAATGAGCTCTAAAGGTCTAGAGGTGCTTATAACACTCTTTGATTTAAATGAGCTTTTATGTTGCTTACCATGTTGACAAGGTTCACAAATCCTATCTTTATCATATTTTATCTTAGGTAAGCCATCAACTAAGTTTTCATTACAGATATATTTTAATTGATCCATACCAGCATGTCCTAGTCTTCTATGCCATAACCATGCATCATTATTAGTGGAAATTAAACATTTAAATGTATGATTTGAATGTATTTTGATATTATAAGTGTTGTTTGTTCTAGTACCCTTAAATATGATAATATCATTTGAATTCGTGATCTTGCATTCTTTGGAATCAAAATTGACAAAGTATGCTTTATCACAAAGTTGACTAACACTTAGCAAGTTATGTTTCAAACCATCAACAAGCCATAAATCTTCTATTAAATCCTTAGCAATAGAACCAATGGAGCCAACACCAAGAATTTTACCTTTAGCAATGTTTCCAAAAGTTACATTACCTCCATGTTTGTAGGTAATACTTGTAAAGAGCTTTGCATTCCCAGTCATATGCCTTGAGCATCCACTATCCACAAGCCATGTGCTTTCATTGATAGAAGATTTTAGGCATACCTGCAAGGCAGTAGTGATCATCTTCTTTTAGGTACCCACATGAAGTTGGGTCCTTGATGGTTAGTAGTAAAAGTGCCTTCTAACTTGAGATGAGCCTTTCTTATATAACAAGAAAAATTTTTGTGTCCGAATTTCATGCAATATGTGCATTGCCATGGCATTCTATACTTCTGCATTTTTCTTTTTGTATTTAACGTATTATGCATGCAGCTACAAGTATGTGATTTCTGTTGTGCAAGTTTATTGTACAAAAATGCATAATTATTTTTGGCTTTATTTCCTAGTGAACCATAAGAAGTTCTTTTGGTACTTTTAGACTTGGTGCAAGCATCTTTGGTATGAACATCAGAGATTTTAATTGTAGATGCTTTTACAAATGTTGGTTTGCTTGGTGCAATGTTGGTTGAGCCATTGAATCCTAATCCATATTTTAAGGAAGGTGATCTTTGGTTATTAATTAATGTGTTTAATGCTTCCTTTCCTTTATGAAATCTGGAAATTGATTCTTTTAGTTCTTTTAGTTCATGCTTCAATGTTTCATTTTCTTTAATTACTTTTTCCAAGTCATGTGAGTTTTTATTTAACTCTCCTATCGTATTGATCAATTGTTCATTTGAGGTTTTCAATTCTAAGGTAGAGTTCTTTAAGCATATAAAATCCTTTTCTCTTTATAGAGCATCATTTTAGAAAAATATTTTTCTATTTTAAAGTTCATGTGCTCAATCAAATCACTATCATCTATATCATTTATATCATTATGTGCTACTAGATCAAAGGATTGAGTACTTACCTCATTGGAGTCATCTTCAATAGCCATGAGACACAAATTTGCAATTCCTTCTTCTTCTTCTTCTTCACTTGAAGAAGAGTCATCCCATGTGGCTTTGAGAGACTTTTTCTTTTCTTTATCCCATTTCTTTTTGTTCTTTAATTTGAAGCAATCCGATTTAATGTGACCAGTTTTTCCACATTCATAGCACTTTACCTCATTTTTCTTTTCTTTATCTTTGAAGGAGAATTTAGGAAGTGTACCTTTGTTTGCTTGTAATCTTTTCTTCCTTTTCCATTCATTGATTCTTTTTGAGAACATTGCTATTTCATCTTCATCATCAGTACCTTCATTGCTTGAGCTCTCAACTTCTTTGATTGCTTTGAGTGCAATTGGTTTTCTCTTTTCTTTTTCACCTTGATCTTCTTCTTTCTCACTGTGTAGCTCAAATGTGAGTAGTTTTCCAACTAGCTCGTCGGTTCTTAATGTGCTGAGATCATGAGCTTCTTCTATGGATGATACTTTTGATTCAAAGTTTTTTCTAGCTCTTAGGGCTCTCAAGATTTTACTGTTTACATCACCTTGATCATATACCTTGCCATACTTCTTTAGTTCATTGACAATAGCAAGCAAGCGATTGGTCATGTCGGTGACATTTTCATTTGATTTCATCTTGAATAGCTCATACTCATGGACATGCATTTGTTTCTTGGTAAATCTAACTTGAGTCGTACCTTCATGGTAGTTTTTGAGTGTTTTCCAAATGCAATGTGCACAAGTTAAACGTTGAACTCTTCCACCTTCTTCTCTTGAAATGGAATTCATCAAGATGGAAGCGGCTCTATTGTTCTTGAATCGATCTTTGACATTGCTAGGTTACCATTATGCTTTGAAAAGTGGAACTTGAATACCGTCAGCTTCATAAGTGGGAGGTTTCCACTCACTTTCCACGAAATCCCATAGTTCAATCCCTTCACTGTCTAGAAACAAATACATTTTGTGTTTCCAGTATGAATAATCAGTTCCATCAAAGTAGGGTCTAAGAATAGTGTTAAGATTTCCATGAGAGTTTGATGAAGAAGAAGTTGCCATAGTGGATCAAATTTCACAATTAAGTTTAAGAAATCTCAGGCTCTGATACCAATTGTTGTCCCAAGATGGAAACCAAGAGGGGGGGGGGGGTGAATTAGTTTCCTCAAGAAATAATGACAATTAAAAAACTCAACAAACTAGAAATGCGGAATAGAGAGATGGTTGAGTAATGAAAGAAAGAAAGACTACACAAGATTTATAGTGGTTCGGATTTACTTCAATCCTACATCCACTTCCTTAACAACTTGTTAAGGTTCCACTAATCTTTGAAGTTTTTACAAGCTCACTTCCAACTTTGGTGTTTTCACAAGTTCACACCTAACTTCACAAGTGTTTTTCTAAGGCGTACACTCAAGAACCTTTAAAGGAGTTTTTAAGGCTCACTCTCACAACCCAAACAAGAGTTTTACATGGCTTACTCTCACAACCCAAGTGTTTTTCCAAGCTCACACTCAAACTTATACAATGGTGTTTTCAATGCTTACACCTAACATTCATTACAATTCAAATGTAAGTTTAAGTAAAAGAAAGTTTGTTGCTTGGCTATGAAATTCCTTTTTTCTTGCTTCTTTTCATATTCTTTTCTTATAGAAGCACTGTATTTATAGCCAATGTGGTATTACTAGCCGTTATTGATAGTAAGAATAAAGTCTTGGCAGTTTAGACCTTCTTTATTAAACTGTCCGAAGCATTTTGCGGTCGTCCTTCATATAAGGATGGTCGCGCTATTGCCATACGCGGTCATCCTTGTACAAAGTACGGTCGCTGAATTTAAAAAAGCATCAACGGTCGAATTTGAGTGCTCTGCAGCAGGAATCTTGCCCATGCTGTGGTTGTCGGGACGGTCGCGCATCACAAAGGTGCGGTCGCCATGTTGAAGTGGGTTTATAACGGTCATCTCACGTGTCATTCTCTGACAGGGCAGAAAAGATGTCCGCCAAAATATGAATGTAGCGGTCGCCCTAGGTAACATCTCGAGGTCAAAGTGAGATACTCGCGTCGAACTTCTGGACGCACCTGAGGACGCGAACACTACTATCTCTTTAAGCAAATTCTTCTTGAATTGGTAGAGCGGTCACGAATATAAATGGGCGGTCGCTAAAGTGATAAGCGAGGCCGTATCATTCGCCGTTCTTGTCACCGAGAACCTTACTGTGATTAGAATAATTTGAGTTCCTTGGGTAGCGGTTGTCCATAACTTGGGACAGTAGCTCTTCATTAAGTGCGGTCGTTACTGAGGTCAGGTTTCTGACCCCAAAACCTACTGTTATAAGGTTTCATCCTTTAATTGAATGGTGTGGTCGTATTCAGGTTTGGTGCGACCGCTATAAGTGTTCTGTTCAGCTTTATTTGAAGTAACCTAAGCCTGCAACAAGATTCTCCAAACACATGTTAAATGGATCATTCAACTTGAGTTGTCAAAGGTCAAAATTGAGATCATTTGTCTAACATGTGTGAATTGGATGTTTGGTGTAGTATGTTTTAATGGTTGGTATTGGTGTGTATGAAGTTGTTTTGAGTAGTTAACTGTGATTTTAGGGTTGGATTGAAGAAATGGTTAAGTTTGGTGAAGACAATAAGAGTTTTGAGTTATGCAACTTTTGAGTTGTGAAGTCATAGTTTTAAATTGTGTATTTTACTTTTAATTGAGTTGTTTTGATGTATATACAAGTATTTTATGGTAAAATGATGGATTTGGTTGAGTTTGAATAGACTTGGAAAGGGAAAAGAAAGATAACTTTGGATGTGACAATTATGTGTTGATATCAAGAATTTGGCCTGACTCGCCCGATGACACAACCATGTCTTTAGGCATGTCAATGGTTCTATTTTCAGTGTTGGTGACACGTGAAGTGACATGCCCATGTCACTAAGTGTGTCACAGCTTCTGTAACATTATAGTATTGACACGTGCAGGCTACTATGATGTAGGAGTTTTGGCATGGGCAGGGACACGCTCATGTCTCTAGACATGTCTTATCTATTGTAATACAGAGCTAAGGACACGATCATTGACTCGCCCATGTCACTAAGCTTATCAATGCTTCTGTGTTGTGGATTTAGGGCACGCTCATTGACACGCCCGTATTGTTGAGTGTGTCATTTGTAGATTTTGCCCTAGATAGTTTTTTTCCTTATTTTCCTTTGTGTTCCTTATCCTTGTGTTGAAAGGTTATTTATATGCCTTTAAGTGTGCTACTAAGTGATTATTTATAATCACATTTGGTTTAGGCTTTGAGGAGACTTGAGTTACCCAATCCAAGTGTTGAGGGATATCTTGGAAGAGAAGATTGAAAGTGGTGTTTGAGCTTGTTTTGTTGATTTTAGAGGTAAGTACAAACTTTGAATAATTGATTATATTTGCATGACATTTGGACTTAACACATTTTGGCTGGAAAAAATGTTAAGCTACTGGCTACATTGTTTATGCATGAGTAATATGCTATGACTTGTGCAATGTCATAAATGCATTATATGTAATGTGAGAAGCCATTATTAATGGCTAAATTGAATGAAATGTGAACTATGTGCAAGATATGATAATGACCTAAAATATTTGGGTAATGTGGTTTGTTTTGTATACATTAAAGATATTATGTAAAGCCATTGGTGATGGCTATATTGTATAAAATGAGATACATTTTGATTATATGATGATGTTGATAAAAATGAGATAAATGAGGCAATGTACCTACCTTGATCATGAGAAAATAAGAAAGAGATTGATAATGAAAATATGAAATAATTGCGTGCCTAGTATGTTATTCAATTTTCAGAGTTCTGTGTTTGGCGACATGTCTATGATATAGCAGTCCCTTGAAGTTGGGTTAGGCCTAGCCCTTGAAGCCTAGTTGGGATGTTACATAGGAGGTTATCCTCATTGTGATATGATCTACCTTCGGGGCTAGCTTTTATGCAAATACTTGATTTTCCTTCGAGCTAGACACATGGTGTCAACTTGAACCAAAATAGTAACTTTGGGATTTGGATAGTATATTAGATCCTTTGGGCCCATGCTTGTTTTTGTTTTTATGTGAATTATGAATTGTGGAACAATTGAGAAATATGTTAAGGTAAAGTGTTATAAGATATAATATCCATATGCATTGTGCATTGGCATTGCATTTAAACTTTATTGTTATCAAACTTTGTATTACTAGGCTTTTGGCTTAGCGCGATTGTGATTCATCGCGCAGGTGACAGGGTAGATCCAATTGAGCCGGAGAGTTCTTTTAGATTGAGCCGTGTCTAGGCTTGAGATCTTGAGTGTAGAGTTGATCGTTGGACATCAATATCAGAGACAAACTACCAGCATGTACATATTTTATATTTTTGTACATTTTGACTTCATATATATTATATTATATTTTGATGTATATATATATCACAAACTAATATTACAAACTATCAAGAATGTTTTGGATAAAAATTTTGTAATGACGGTATGTATGTGTTTTAGCAACTAATATTTTATTTATAATTTAAATTATATCACTTAAATGATTTAAGTTTATACAGATTTGAAAAGTAAGGTTTATTATTAAAATGGGTTGTGGCATTCTTGTACCATATATTCATATATTACATATGTTGAGTGTATATATTGTACGTATATAGGGTATAAGAGTGTTACACCATGAGTGACTTGGCCGTGTCACATGCTTTTCTCCAAATTTCATCCATCAGTTGAATTGAATCTCCATTGTTTTGTACTTCAACCTAAATAAAATACTTCAAGCAATCTTTAAACACAAATTAACTTAAAACCAATAAAATTACCCTAAATATATATACATAATTAATCAAAACAAACACTTCGAAAGACTAGAATTTGATGTATAAAGCTTTCATGTAACAGTATGGGTACAATATTGAGCTAACTTAATGGAGGCTAAGTCTATTAGGCACTGATAGAATGAGGGCTTTCTTGAGTATATAAAGAGATAGATAAACAAGGAGGTCATTCCCAAGAAAAGACCAGATTATTCAAACTAGATATAAATGATAGTCAAGAATGCTTTGCCCTACCTCCAAGAAAGAATGGCTGAGACCCTTATAAGGGATTTTAAGAATCTTTTATAGGCAGGTATTCAATTAGAAGAATGGGAAAGAGAAAAAATCATATACTATGAGAAATGGAGCATCAAATATGGCTATTAGTCTCGTAGACAAAGTCAAAGGGGACAAAAAAGATTCTAACGTGAATGCAACAACTGAACCAGTAAAGAAACATCAATTCTTAGAATTGGTAAAGCCATTGTCTTAGGTCTTCAACAAATTACAAAAGAAGGGATTATTACAACCTTTGACCCCTTGATCTTTGCTAGATCCTTTAATATCCAATTTTGATACAGATGTTTTCCAGTCAGTTCCATCAGATGCCTGGTCATGAAACAGATCAAAGTATATGCTTAAGGCATGAAATATAGAACCTCATTGATGATGGAAAGATCCTTGCCTCTGACATGTCCAAGCAAATCAAGCCTTTTCAACTCAAACTCAATAAACTTCCATTGGCTTGTGTAGTTGTCATTTCATTTTCTTTCTTTAGTTTTTTAGAACAATCATTTTTCAATTAACATCTTTGCGAATAAATTATTTTTGTTACATTTATAGTTTTGTTAATCTTTGTTCATTTTGGAGGTCAACCAATGACGAATCTAGCTTGATATTCATAAATTAGTGTATCTATGCATCATAATCTGAGCGACTTTACTAGGTGAGGGAGTTATTCTGTAGTATTGAGCTATGTATTCTTACTTAGAGAGGGCTCCTGCATAACTATGAGTGTCTAGGTCCTAGTTGATCTTAGTATATTCGTTCATAAACTTTCGAGACAAAATTGAATACTGCTTATTTAAGAGAGAGATGATCTAGGAATTATTTGTTGAGCTAACAACTTATATCCACCCTAGTAATATCTATCCCTAGTTTGCCCCTTTGAGCCTTCATAAGAGTTTAGCTTACTTTTATTGACTTGTGAACCTGATAACTTATCCTATGCTATTGTGACACTTATGATAAGTCTGATAATCATTGAGTTAGAAAGAAGGCAAGAAGATCAAAGAAAAGGGTGCATAGTCAAGACCATAAGGATAGTTGAAGTTTACCTGAATTGGACTTAATATCTCAGACTTATCAAGACAACAAAGGATTGATCCTTATTGAGGGAGACTCGTGCTACTCCATAGTTGGGAGCATACGACAGTACAAACAAGAAGACCTTTTTAGAGCTAGGACCCCCAAAAAAAAAGAAAAAAAATAAACAAACAAACAAAATATAAAATATAAGAAAAAGAGAGAAAAAGTAAAGTAAGAAAAGGAAAAAGAATAAAACAGGAGAAAAAATAGAAAAAAAAAGAAAAAGATAAGGGAAAAATAATAGGGTTTCAAACTTGTTGCAAAAACAAAGATCATCCTGATCAAATCAAGATTTCTACCAAGAAGATGAGCTCTATCATTTAATGAAGCAAGGCGCCTAGAAGATGAAAGTGATGCCTGGAGTTTAAGAATACCTCTGACAGCATATGGTTCCAACAAGAAGTTTATAGTGTGAACATTTATCAGTAGTGTTGTAATATCCCAAGATACACCCTAAAATTTGGAATAATTATGGTTGAATATGGATATATATATATATAAGTTAAACTAATGAAAGTCAAAAGAAGAGAAATTAATTAAAAGGAAATATTATGAGGGATGATATGTATGTATAGTATTTGGAAAATATGAGAAATATAAAAGCAATATATATAAGAGTTATACCTATACCAACATATACATCACATATACATAATGTATACATTGGTGTAGGAAAGTAAGTATATATAATAATAATAATAATAATAATAATAATAATAATAATAATAAAAGAAAAAGAAGAAAAGAAAATCAAAGAGAGTGACATGTGTATGGTGGAGATTTTAAGGGATTTAATTATTATATATATATATATATATGATAAGTATGAAAAAGAAGAGAAGATCTTCTTTCCTTCTTCTTCTTCTTCTTCTTCTTCTTCTTGAACGAGAGAGAGAGAGAGAGAGAGAGAGAGAGAGATGTGATTTTATCTTCATATACCTCAAATTCTTAAGGGCTTTAAGAGAATTGAAGGTGGAGATTGAAGATTTGGCAAAATATTCAAGTAAGTATTCATTTTCTTGTATTGATTTCTATTGATTGAGGTTATATTTGATATGGTTGGTGTGTGAAGATGATGATAATGAAAGATTGAAGTATATAGATGTGTTGAATTGGTATCTAAATGATGATAAGTTGGGTTATTTGTGAGGATGATGATGAATTATTGAAATTGTTGAGTAAGGGTTTAGTATAAATGAATTGGGAATTTGAGTAGATGATTCATGGTGATGTATATAATGATTATTATTATGATATATTGAAGTTATATAAGTGTTAAATTGATAGGTAATTAATGAATATAACCAAGATGTTGATTAAGGGTGATGAAGTATGAGTTTTGAAGTGTTTGTGTTTTCATGGATGAGAGTTCGAAATTCATGATTTTTGCCTTACACGACCATGTTGTTGGGCGTGTCAATGGTACTGAGTTTGATGTTTGTGACATGACCATTAACACGGCCATGTTACTGAGCGTGTCATAGCTACTGTGAGAAAAAGTAATTGACACGGCCATGAACACGCCCGTGTTGTTGGCCGTGTCAATGTTTCTATGAGGCAGAATGAGTGACACGTTCATTAACACGCCCGTGTTACTAAGCGTATCAAAGCTTCTGTATTGTTGGTTTAGGGCACGATCAGGGACACGCCCGTGTTGGTGAGCGTGTCATGTGTAGAGTTTGCCCTAGTTAGTTATCATTCTTATTTTCTTATGTGTATAATTATCTTTGGATTAGGTTTTGAAGAGATTGTGTTGCATTAACCTAAATGTTGAGAATTCTTGGAAGAGGAAGTGTATAGATTGATGGGAGTAGTTCTTGAGGTAAGTACAAACTTACATGGATGCATTCTTTTACATGATTTTGAGACTTAACACATTTAGTATAAATGTGTTAAGTAATTTACTATATTGTTAATACAATGTGACTAATGTTATGATTTGTATAGTGTGAAAGCTATGATGATCATTCAAAAAGGTATGTGCAATGCAATTTGTTATGATAAATATTTTAATGATGAATTGTGTTAATGTGTTTTGAGAAATGATGAAATGTGATGTCATTGTGGTTGATAATAATGATTGAAATGAAATAAATGGACATGTTGCCAATATGATTATGAATTTAAGATATATGTTCAATGTAATTGATTATGTATACTTGAATGATGAAGTGTTATAATGTGAATGGAGATATGATAAGATGTGAAGCCATTGTGATTGGCTATGATGATTCAAATGAGATGTGAAGCCATTGTGATTGGCTATGATGATTCAATTAAAATAAGTGAGGCATGTTTTCCTAGATGATGATGAGAATTGAGAATGAAATTGATAATGAAATAATAAATGAATTGTGTGGCTAATGTGTTATTCCATTTTCAGAGTTTGTTGTTGGTGGCATGCCTATAGTAACAATCTCTTGAAGTTAGGTTGGGCTTGATCCTTGAAGCCAAGTTGGGTTGAAGTTTAACATGTTTTGCTCTCCTTGAAGCTTGGTTGGGTCTAGTCCTTGAAGCCTAATTGAGATGTTGCAACCCTTGAAGCTAGGTTGGGTTTGGTTCTTGAAGCCAAGTTGGGTTGATACTTAGCATGCTTTGTTCCCCTTGAAGCTTGGTTGAACCTAATCCTTGAAGCCTAGTTGGGATAATGATAATGATAAATGAGATAATTAAACCAAAACATTAACTCTGAAAGTTGAATGGCATATTAGTATTTTTTGGGCCCATGCATGTCTTTGCTTTAATGTGAATTATGGAATGAAACATAATGTTATGAGATATATGATGATAACTATAAAATGAGATATAATATCATGAGATATATGATGATAACTATGGAATGAGATGTAATGTTATGAGATATATAAGAGGAAAATCATGGAATGAGATGTATACAATACATAAGTAAATTATTGAAATTGAATATGGCTTGAGAAGCTATGTTGAATGACGAGCTTATGAAAATATAATATGATGTGTAAAATGTATATGGATGTGGAAATGGTGAATATTGTTTTATGAAGGTTTTGATAAGTCATTATATTGCGATTTGTTGAAATGAGGTGTATGTGTATGTATATAATTATGAGATTGGTAGAAACATATAAAAACTGTAATTTAAATGAGGAAAAACATGATAAGAAAATAATGATACATGAATTTAATATATATAAGTATGATTGCTGTGATATATGTTTATTATACTTATTTGTACTACTAAACTTTCTAGCTTAGCGCGGTTATGTAAATCGCGCAGGTGTATAGGTGGTTGATCTGGAGTCAAGTCATTACGCCACGAGAAAGGTAAGAGTATTTTGAGACCAACTAGAAGGTGATGCATGCATGTACAATTTAAATATGTTGCATTTTGATAATATATTCATATGTATAAATGAATTTTTGATAAAGATAAGATTATTATATATATATAAGATCATTAAAAGGATGATGATTTTCTAATTGTTATTTAAATAAACTGTATTATTGTTTGGAACTAAAAGAAAGGTTTTTAATCTAAAATGAAAAGTGACATTCTTATACTTTAGATACTTACTGCATATATACGAGGTATATGTGTGGTACTTATATAGAGTATGGGGTTACAAGTGTCACTTTAGCTCCAATTTGAAAGTGGCCTTCACTTAACTCATGTCCCTTATAAACCTCATTTCAAGCCTATTAAAGACTTGTTGATTTCTTTTGATAGTTAGAGTCTATTAGTAGAGATTATTTAAAAAAGCATGCATATGAGATAGATAATATGTAAACCTAATGAGACCTTTGGCCAAGTAATATGTATATGTCTATCTGAAGTACAACAATTCTTGCTTAAATAGAATTAATTCCTAAGTTTAGTATGATAACTAAGGTTGTGATATTATAGATATGTTAATTTAAAAAAATCAAGCTCTGAGGTATATTGACATTGATTTGACAAAGCCAAAATGTAATTTTAAAATTTTAAAAAGGAAAGAAAGTATTTTTTGTTGCACGAGCCTTTAAGCTTAGGGAAATGGTTGCACTATCCAACCCTAAAAGACATATTGGCTAAAAGTAGGCTAATGCAAGGATTATTTGCAAGGTCATAAAGAAGTTACCAACTAATGTGTTAAATCATAGGCTGAAACGGATATCTCCTATGTCTCTAACTACCTTACTTGGACCCCCCACTACTCATGCTTTCATCTTGAAGATAAAAACCATAGATGTGAAGTCTTATGCTATTCTAATGCAAGACCAGAACGAGCATCTGGAAGGAACTAATGGGACTTAGTCTGTGAGTCATCAGAACCAATGTAAGTATCACTCGTGCATACATGCATATATGAGCATATCACACTACATTTTTATCTTGTGTTGTATATTCTTTGTCAAAGTAAACAACAAACACCCTGTGAAGTAAACAATCAAAAGCATATATGGAATCAGGGTCAAGAAAGGGCCAATGAAAGAAAAGATGCATGCTTGTGCAAAGAATGAGAGACAATACAAACATCAGTCAGAGCCTGCATTGGTTTAGGACTACACATGGAGCAAATATTCTCCTTTCAATTTTGATTTATGCATATAAAAAATTATTTTTTAGACTTTCAATATTTTACCACTCAAGGGACAAAGAGAGGATATGAGGGCTAAAAAAAGCTTACATTTTTTCAAAGTGAAGAACAAAAAAAATGGAACAAAAAGAAAGTTAGAACCCTCAAATGAATGAAGATATAAAAGGTAAAAGATCAGGACAAAGGTCCAAGAATAGAAGATTAGTCTAGCTAGAAGAGCTGAAGTCAACGTAAGACAAAGCTCCATCCCAAAGAGTGAAGAATCAAGATGAAGATCCATTTCTATAAAGGTATATGGTTCTTGTTGATTTATTAAAGTATCCAGGCATCAAGTCAACAACAATCAATTGGAGGACGAGCATATCCGAAGGAGGGGGGAGTATGCCCTGTCAAAAATAATCAGCTAGAGGGCGAGCATGTTTAAAGGATGGTTGAGAATGCCCTATCAACATCAAGCAGCCGACGAATGAGCATATCTGAAGGTGGGGCTAGCATGCCCTGTCAACAATAATTAGCCAAAGGATGAGCATGTCTGAAGGAGGGATGAGCATGCCCTATCAACATCAAGCAGTTGAAGTATGAGCATGTCTGAAGGAAGCTACACTAAACAATGATCACCCAGCCTATGTTGGATTTGTTAAAGTATCCTGACGGCACAAACTCCATCCTACATTGGATTTGTTAAAGTATCCTGATGGCACAAACTCCAGCCTACATTGGATTTGTTAAAGTATCTTGACAGCATAAACTCCAGCCTACATTGGATTTGTGAAAGTATTCTAATGGTACAATTTTGCAGATTTGGTAAAACATCTAAATCTCCAGCCTATATTGGATTTGTTAAAATATCCCGATGGCACAATCTGTAGATATTTGATTTGTTGAAGTATTATGAAGGCGCAATTTTTCTTAATATGTTGAAGTATTCAAGTTTATTTTCAGTGTGACATTAGAGTGGCTTACTATTTTATCGAGATATTAGAGTCACTCGATGATTTTTATTTCACTAATATATTAGAGTTTCTTGGCGGTTCATCAAGATATTAGAATTGCTTGATAGTTTTTGTTTCACCAAGATATTAGAATCGCTTGGTAGATTTCATCAAGATATTAAAGTCACTCAATGACTGTTTTGATTTACCAAGATATTAGAGTCACTTGGTAGATTTTATCGAGATATTAAAGTTGATTGATAACTATTTTGATTCATCAAGATATTAGAGTCGCATGGTGATTTTCATCAGGATATTAGAGTTGCTCAATGACTATTTAGATTTACCAAGATATTAGAGTCTTGGTAGATTTTATCAAGATATTAAAGTTACTCGATAACTATTCTGATTCACTAAGATATTAGAGTTGCTTAGTGGTTTTTATCGAGATATTAGATTCATTTTTGGGATATTAGAGCTGCCCAATAACTCATTGATATATTAGAGTCACTTGATGGTTTTTGTTTCACTAATATATTAGAGTCGCTTGGTGGTTCATCGAGATATTAGAGTTGCTCGATAGTTTTTGTTTCACCAAGATATTAGAGTCCCTTGGTGGATTTCATCGAGATATTAAATACACTCGATGACTATTTTGATTTATCAAGATATTAAAGTCACTTGGTAGATTTTATCGAGATATTAAAGTTGATTGATAATTATTTTGATTTATCAAGTTATTAGAGTTGCTTGGCGGTTTTCATCAAGATATTAGAGTTGCTCGATGACTGTTTTGATTTACCAAGATATTAGAGTCGCTTGGTAGATTTTATCAAGATATTGAAGTCACTCAATAATTATTTTGATTCACTAAGATATTAGAGTCGCTTGGTGGTTTTTATCGAGATATTAGATTCACTTTTGGGATATTAGAGCTACCCAATGACTCGTTGAGATATTAGAGTTGCTCAATGGTTTTTGTTACTTGATTATCAGGATATTAGATTCGCTTAATGAATCCATTGGGATATTAGAGTTACCCAATGACTCGTTGAGATATTAGAGCTGTTCAATGATTTTGGTTACTTGGTTATCGGGATAGTAGATTCGCTCAATTAACCCATTAGGATATTAGAGTTGCCCAATAACCCATTAAAATATTAAAGTCGTCTAACAGCCAGATGTCGATACTCAATATTGGGTATCCATCCTTTAAGCTTTTATTTGTTTGTTGCCTCTGTGTTTTGTTTTGCAGACACTTGATGCAAAATTTGGAAGTTGTATTATTGCTTTTCGCTCTCTTGTACTGAAGTTCCTTATTATTCAAGCAGGGGGTAAACTATAGACCTTTAATTTTAGTCCAAAATAAATCTGGTTCTAATTAAAGGCCTCAATCATAATTCTAATCTAATTTTAAAATCTTGAATTAGGTCCGATCCAATTTTAAAGCCCACACTGACTCTGTTCTGATTTAAAGAGCTAAACTAAATAGACGACATGGGCCCTAAACCGTGGCTGATTCAATTTTTAAGTGTCCTAATTGTGCTTAAACTCAAGGAAACATGGATCAATAAAGTGAGGCAGTAGCTTTTCTAATGGAATCAGGATTATTGAGCAGAGATTAAGTCAGATTTATTGCCCTAATTTTTCCTATAAAAAAGCAATTAACATTTAGCAATAGGATGACCACAATCTGAAATAAGGAGCCACCTTTAGAAATTGAATTGCCACAACAAAGAAGCTGATGGCAAGATTTAGCAAAAAAAAAAAGAGAGGTAGAGAACCAAAAAGCAAGCAGTAGCCATTAAGAACCTAGAAACCAAAGAGAGACCAAGAGCAATAAACACCCTGTGAACGGGGATTTTAGCCCCTACTCCCATGTGGAATGGTTCTTACTACTTTGGCACTGTTAGGCTCAGGGCCTTAGAGAAAACGGGCCTACACCGAGAGAAAATTTAGCCACCACCCGAACAAGCTGGGAAAAAGAAAAGGGGTGGATGACTCAATTCCTAAGAAATCCCTAGCCCCCTTATTGGGTTTGGAAAGTTAGGTATGCACAGGGAATGTGAGAAGTGGCCCAGCACCCCCCATAATGCCTGATTCATTGAAACTGGCATCCTTTTCAGGACTAAATATTATTAATTCTTAAAGATTACAACATTATCCATATTACATACAATTTAAAGAAATAGACATCCATTATTTTATTAAAATAAATAAACAATATAGGCTTCCATCAAAGGATGGAAACGTGCCTTCACAATTTTCAAAGTCCAAAAAGAAAGTAAAATAAATAAAATAGAACACCCACCACAGGTGAAAATGTATCCTTTACAATAGTCTCAAAATCCTTAAATGATAAATTAAATTACATGATAAAAACCAAGGCATCCATGAAGTGGAAACATGCCTTTTACAATATTAAAATCTTAATAAATAATTAACTAAATAAATTAAATCATTCAAACATAACAAATGAAAATAAAACATCCATTATAACCAAACAGAATAAATCATCCATTAACAAAAGCATGTAACAAATTAAATAATTAAAACTAGATATTAATCTTAAATAAAGCATCAAATATACAAATTTAGAGTTTTAATAAAAGAAAATTAAGATTAATCACTAAGAATAAAATTCACAAATAAATATTGACCCCTTCGACGAGCCTATATGGCAATCCCGCTAACATGATGTTGAGGGGGTCAAGGGGCAGCGCCCCTAGAAAGTTTTGAAAACTGTTTTTTAGGGTTTTAAGTTTTGGTGTTGAAAACTTATTTTAAAATTTTAATAAACAAGTCACTGGGATTTTAAGATTTGGGAAAATAATGATTCAAGGCTTCGGATTTTAATGTTAGGGTTTTGATTTACTTACTGGAACAATTTTAAAATCACCAAACCAAGATACTGGATCAGTCAATTAATCAATATTCAATATTCAAAAGAAGGAACGTCGCTATCAATGTTCAATATAAAGGAAATAGCATGGCTACATGATGGACAAAATGGATTGATTTTTTGTTTTTATAAAATATGCAACTAAGGTTTTAGTAATTAAATTTTTGTGATCAAAATGATAATTAAAACAATTAATCAATGTGTTTAAATAAAAACCCGTCTATTGTATGCTTAAACAATTGATCAAATCAAATTATGAAGCTACTATAAATATGAACATGTTAATACAAAAACTTAAGCCTCCATTGTTGGTTATACCACAATTTGCTTCCGGTTGACCAACAGCATAGACAGTGTGTGCTGCTTTTTATGGATTGTTTGTTTGATCAACATCTTTGGTTGTTGTTGGATGATTGCTTCTTAATTTATAGCTGCCGATCCTTTACTTTGCTTTTTAAGCTTATGTTTATAGACAAATATTACATTAAACCTAAATCGTATCCCTGTTTAACAATTAATCCTAGCTAAATCAGGAATTAGCGGCCAAAACTATAAAATAACCTAGGCTCATGTCGACCCGGAGTGCAAGGTCGACATGAGGCCTTGCTCATGTTGACCTGGGCCCTTCCAGGTTGACATGAGCCTTAGCTCCATGTCCCTAGGCTATCCCCGACTCTAATCAGTGTAGTATTTTTTTAATTTTTGGACCGTAAACTCTTAATTTGGGCCTAACCAACTTGATTTAGGGTTTTACAATTGAATTTATGCCTTTTTAACCCAAACTGACTTATTTAAAAATCATAAACTAGGTTTAAATCTTTTAAAGTCGGATCAAACTTATTTTGGCATTCTTAAATTAGGATCGTACCAAATTAGGGTCAAAATTAAGGGTCCACACACCCAGTAGCAATTTATTAGACTTTATAAAAAATCCCCAAATTGTTTCAGCATCAGCCAAGAACCTCAACTGATTCAGGCTTGTCAACAATTCAAACAGTAAGCTTGATTCAACAAAATCACCTTGGTAGACCCAAAAACTTAGGTATGATCTCTATTAATTTAATCTATCACCTTTGTTTAAGCTTTGCAAAGTTTATTATGCAATCCCAATCCTATATACATTGACTCAATCCTAATTACATGTTAGTTTTGTAATCAAATTGGAACCCTAATCTTGTATGTTGGACCTTAGATTTAGGATTAAACCCTAATATTGCATGTTAGACCATAGTTTTAGGATCAAGTCCTAATTCCACAACAAAATGCCAATTATATTACTAAACCCTAAGTGCATGCTCAAACATATTTTGTAAATCATTTACCTTTAGGGGGCGCCGCCCCTTTGACCCCTGCTCGCTAACCTTCTAAAGGGACCATCATATATTTTGCGCCCTATATTTCATTAATGGATTAATATTTTTTTTATGGATTGTAATTTTTTTGTAATTAATCTTTATTTCCTAATTTTATGATTCTTTGTATGATTATTTATATGTTTATGGATTTGTGTTTATTTTTTTATTTAGATTTTAAGTACTCGTAAAAGGCATATTTCACTTTGTGGGTGTCTTTTTTATTTTAATTATTTATTTTAATTTTAATTTTAATTTTAAGGACTTTTAGATAGTTGTGATGGATATGTTTTCACCTTTTGGTAATGTCCTATTTTATTTATATTATGGATATTTGGACATTGTAAGGGCATATTTTCAATTTGTTTGGGTGCCCATTTTTGTGGTTTATAATATGATGATTGCTTTTATTTATTTTTAATTGTATTTAATGTAGATAATATCATCATAATTTAAGAATTAAATAATATTTAGACCTTAAAAAGAGGTCGGTTCCAATGAACCGGGCATTATAAGAGTGCTGAGTCATTTCTTACTTTCTCCATATATACCTTATAACCCTTACTCCTTATATACGTATAATACATACATTTGGTATATGTAAAATATGCATATAAAGTACAAGAATGCCATAATCTGATTTAATAAAAATTTTCACCTTTCCAATTTAATTCATAAAATCACTTAAAATATAATTTAAATAGTAACTAAGGTATTCTTTATTAACTATAGGTTTCAAAATAAGTATTTTATATAAAAATCTCTAGAAAAAATTTGCCAGAGTTTTCTCTATACTTTGGACAAACCCAAAATTTTATAAAACACAACTTGCAAAAGAAACACTCCCAATACACAATAAAGCACACCTTTCACCCCAAATTCTCAATTTCTCCACCTTGCTCAAAATATTTATACATATATACATATATATATATATATGAACACACATGTAAAACTCCACATTATACAATTTATCCAAATATCCTTTGTAATTTACAATTTATACTCCAAAAACATAAATATAAAATACATCATAACAAATTTCACATATAAAATATAACTCGTCAAAATAGCATCTTACATACCCTTACAAGCAATTAAATCACGCATACCCAAAATCACAAACTTCACATATTCACAATTCCTCATAAAACTTAGAAATTTGGTAAAAAAAAGCTTACCAATTAGAGAAAAATCACCCAAAACTTTACTTGAATCCTTGAAATCTCTCCAATTTTTGATGCCTGGAATAAGAAGAAATCTTTGCTCCCTTGACTATGGAGATCACATATAAAGAAGAAGAAGAAGAAGAAGAAGAAGAAGAAAGAAGAGCTTTTTGTTTTAAATTTGACTTTTTCTTTCTTTCATTTAATAGCCATTTATTATTATTATATTACTTTAATTAATTATTTAACTATTTAAAATTTTTAATTTCTTTGTTCCATTCAATATAAATTTCTTTTTTATTTAATTTATAAATTTTATTATTATTTAATTAATTAATATTTATTGAATATCTAACTTTCCATCATTTTTCACTATCCAAAATTATTTTTAATTTTGATTTATTTTAAAATTTTAATTTTTTATCTTCCACTCAAAAATATTTTGTTTTAATATTTAATAAATATTTAAATTTCTCCATCATCTTCTACTATCTATTTTATTATTATTTTAATTAATTAATTACTTATTTATTTATTTATTTATTTAAAAAATACCAATATTCCTCTTCCATTCAAAAAGATTTATTTTTAAATTATTTAAATAATTTTTATTTTTCAAAGTATATTTATAATTATGCCACTTGAATTTAACTTTTGACTTTAAAAGTTGACTTTTTTTATGTTATCTATATTTTGCATATATTTCATATATACACTTTATTTTCTCACTTTAAACCTCTGTTTCTCATTTAAATTATTTATTTATTTTATTCAATTTAACTTTTAATGTATTTTATTTAATTTATAAAAAATTAGGGACGTTATAATTCTCTCCTCTTTAAATAATTTCGTCCTTGAAATTATTCAGTACGGTAGAAAATCATCCAAATTAAAACATAATCTTAAAATCTCATATGAGATTAATCATCTCATCAATCATCATTTTATCAAATTACATAATTTATACTCTCCCCCTTAGGGTCATTCTGAACTACCTTTTCACAATTTCATAACTCATCATTATACTTATACTATTTAATCAAATAATCACAATAGATTATCATATTATCCATTGAATTGCCATTAGACAAACTTAGTTCACCTCTTTAGTATATATACATCACACATATGTTACATTTCAGATATATTATCGCTTCATTATCTTAAAAATATACTCTAATAATCTTAAATATAAAGGTTAATAACTTATACCCTAACTCTGACTATTCAATCATCACATTCATTTTCAAAATTGTATCTCTGTTTAATTGCCCCTTACTTGTATTTACAAATAGTTATTTGTAAAAGCCACAAATGATAATAATTTCCAATTCCTAATTAACAAGTCTTAACACAATAATTGTACACATCCTCACTCTGATCTTACTCTTTATACCATTAGCTTGTATTAATTCAAGATCATTAGAATATAACAACAAAATCTCATTTGCCTTACTAAGATTCATTTCCACAAGTTATTCATCAACCCAACACATACATACATTCCAATCATAATATAATCAACATCTTTCTCTTATAATCATTTACAACTAATATATCTTAACTTATTTCATAACCATATACATATCAAAATATTACATCATATACATTATCACATATCTCTCATTTTTATAATACAATTATATACATTTTGTCTCTCAACAATTACTTGTAAACTTACCACATTCTAGATTAATTGATCTAACTATCATCATATGAACATCACAGTCTTATGTTATTTTAATCAACCTTTAGCTTATTTAAATTCATCATTCTGTTTTAATTCATGACCTAACTCTTTTAGGTCAAACTTATTCTTAAATCTTAATTCTCTTTGGATTCATCATCACAAATAATACTCATTTCAACTTATTGAAGCTAATGATTGTATACAGTCAATATACATTTTCAAATTTTTTTATACATTTTCCACATAATTCTCATGACCAGCTCCTACCTTATTCATTTTCCCTAGTCTCATTCACTTTAAATGAAATTTTCCTCAACTTATTCATATTATACCATTTCCAAACACATTCAATATAACTCTTACTCACGTTTCATAATTCTTCTTATTTATCATCTTATTACATTACTTATAGTTACAATATTTACATAATCACGTGTAGCTCCTTATATTTTCAAAATTCTCTTCTGTTTCCACATTATCTATAGTCATAAATAAATTTCTAAAATAAGGTTATGAGTTCCAACTATACCAACTCTAAATATTGCTTGAATCACATGAAGCAAAACTTTTAATCTCACCAATTGTATTTCACAATCGTGTCATCACAAGCCCACGCCTGTGGATTACAAATAAACACTACCTATACTACAACTTTTTCTTAAACAGCTCTTATTTCGCTACTACGTCCATAACTCAGTGGTCACACTCCCGTGGCATCTCAAAATCACACATTTATTCTCTAAACTCTTACTATATGAAGAGTTAATGCATATCAACTATGTTTTAAATAATTTACCCTTATTCACTTGTTCTTCTTTAGCCTAAACACATGATCCATATATATACATATCCATTCACATACCAATTCGATACAATTATTCAACAAACTCCATTTTCACTCTTAGAATCCATTTATCAATAATTATGCCAAAATAAATAAATTACAAGTTTAAACTTTCATAACAAACCAACAAGCTTATATCAATGTACTTACATTAAATTCCATTCATTAGCACTTATCTTTAATTATATTATGCACTAACCTTTTTTTTAAACATTGATTATTCGATCATAATTTCTATTTACTTATTCTAGAATTATTTTTTTCCTCTTTGCAAACTCATGAATATACATACATTTACAATACAGATTAACAACTAGTGCCATACTGGACTCCACTAATTAAACACTAATTTTTAATTTTTGCATAATTAACTACCAACTTACTATCACCATTTATCATCATTACTAGCCACATAATTTTTTACTCCTCCCCTTATAAATATTCTTAATCAGTTTTATAATGTACCTTATAAAGATCAATAATAAATATTAACTCTTCACTTACCTATATCCAAAATACATATAGTTCCTACTTCTCCAAACATACAATTAATTTCCAAATCCATACTTCCAATCATTAATCAATCATAATTCATTACCCATCATTAAGTATTTAAATAGTATTAAATTAACTATTTATATGATACGAATTAATTCAAAATTTCATTCAAAAACTAAGTCGTGTCTATATAATATCGTACCGATGCATTTCGAATTATTTCAATCATTACCTTTCAAATTCTTTGATAATCTAATATCAATTACAAATACTCCCATAATTTACTCCATATTTTTTAATTTATTCCATCTACTTAAATCAATTAGATCATATTTTGAATAGTCAATTAACTACCATTCATAAAATAAATTAAAAAGCCATTTATTTTACAATCATCTTATATCCATTATTAAATCTTTACTTCCACCTTAGATATTTCAAAAACACGCTTAATACTCTTTCCCATAATATTCATTTCCACATAACACATCAATGAACACATCTCAATCATGCAACCGAATATGGATTGTATACGTAACCTTAACTCACTTTAACTTAGTAATCCTTTTGTATAGATTTATATTTTAATTGCTCACTATAAGGAACAACATTTAAATTCTTACTTACTCATAGTCAATCTTAACTTAACCAATACCATGCATCATATTAATAATTCCTCAATATACTTTCAAAATAAACAATTCATTGTCATATACCAGTTCTCTCTTTAATTTTAATTATGAACTCTTTATTCTAATTTATTAAAAACTCCATATTCTTTCTTCATATCTCTACCTGTTCATATATAAATTTTTATAATTTCCTTCTGTAATATTCGTGATCTTGGAGAAACTAAATAAGTATTTGGAGGTATAGGAGTTATATATATCTAATGTATACCTTGTGTATATATGGTATGCAATACCCTTGTACCCTATATACGTACAATACATACACCCAACATATGTACTATATGCATATACAATACAAAAATGTCACAACCCATTTTCTATAAAAATCCTTACTTTTTGAATCTGTATAATCTTAAATAATTTAAAGGATATACTTAAATAACAAATAAAATATTACTTATCAAAAACACATACAATTCCCCCATTTTCTAAATTTTATCCAAAACATTATTTATAGTTTATAATATATATCCATCAAAACATAATATAATATACATAATGTCAAAATGTACGAAAATATAAAATATGTACATGCTGGCAGTGTCTCTGATCTTGATGTCCAACAATTAGCTCTACACTCAAGATCTCAAATATAGACCTGACTCGGTCTAGACGAACTCTCCGGCTCAACCGGATCTACCTTGTCACCTACACGATAAATTATAATTACGCTAAGCCAAAAGCCTAGTGGTACAAACTTTGATAACAATAAAGCTCAAATGCAATGCCAATACACAATGCTTATGTATATCATGTCAACATGTGTCATACCAATTCATTTTCAGTATATATTTCTCAATCATTTTACAATTCACATAAGAACATAAGCATGGGCCTAAAGGATCTAATATGTTATTCAAATCTCAGAGTTACTATTTTGGTCCATATTGACACCCAGTGTCTAGCCCGAAGGTAAGTGACTCCTAGCGTCTAGCCTGAAGGTAAATCATAGTGATGTCCAGCATCTAGCCCGAAGGCAAGTGATGTCCAACGTCTAGCCCAAAAGCAAATCATAATAATGCTTGTCATCTAACCCGAAGGCAAATAATGAGGATAACCTCATAGGCATATCACTAAATATAAAACTCTAGAAATTGAATAACATACTAGGCACACAATTATTTCACATTTCTCATTATCAATCTCTTTCTTATTTTCTCATAATCAAGCTAGGCACATTGCCTCATTTATCTCATTATCAACCAGGCACATTGCCTCATTTATCTCATTTATATCAATATCACTTTATTTCAAATCATCATATATCAACATATAATCATAATGTATCATATTTTATACAATCTAGCCATAGCCAATAGCTTTTCACAATATCTTTAATGCATACACAACAAACCACATTACCCAAACACTTTGGGTCATCTTCACATATTGCACATATTTCACTTTTTACTCAATTTAGCCATTATCAATGGCTTTTCACAATGCATTTAATACATCTATGACATTACACATGTTATAGTACATTATTCATGCATATTCAATGCATCAAGTAACTTAACACATTTTCCAACCAAAATGTGTTAAAGCCTAAATGTCATGCAAACATAACCAATTTATTCAAATTTTGTACTTACCTCTAAAAGCAACCAAAACAAGATGAAATACCAAATCCATCATTTAACTTTAAAATACTTGCTTATGCATCAAAGCAACTCAATTAAAATCAAATTACACAATTTAAAACTATGAATTCCCAACTCAAAAGTTACATGACCCTAACTCTCTCTCTCTCTGCACCAAACTCAACTCAAACTTAACCCTTCTTTCAATCCAACCTTAAAATCATGTTTAACTACTCAAAACAACTTCATACATATCAATACGAACCATTAAAATGTACAACCATAACAAGTCAAACTTCACATCTTTAAGAAAATTCAAGAAAAACAAGTTAGAAACTTACCAACTCAAGAAGAAATCACCAAATCTTCCCTTAAAACCTTGAAAATCCTTCACCTTACGAAGCTTAGAAGAAGCAAATCCTCTCTTTCCTCTAATGGAAAAAATTGGCCTTCAATGGAGAAAGAAGAAGAATATGAAGATCCACAAGTCATCTCTATCCAACTACTTTCACTTTTGACCATTTATATTTTTCACTTTTAATCTTAACTAGGTATATATATTATTATTTAATTATAACCCCTAAATATCTTCTTCCATTAACAATATAATTTACTTTTGAATTATTAAAATAAACTTTGACTTTTAAAATATTGTCTTATATATGTTATGTATATTTTCATATATATCATATATATATTTTACTTTTTCACTTAAAATATTTTTATTTTTTATTTAAAATCATTTATTTAATTTATCAAAATAACTTATAATTTATTTTATTAAATTCCAAAAATTAAGATTTTTAAAAATTCAGGATATTACATGGTATATACATATTATATATATAATCTATATTGGTTATATATATTTATATATACTTAATATATATATATATATAATATATGGTATGCTTATAGTGTACATAGGGTACACATGATATGGATATATATGTGGGTAAATGTATATATTAAATATACATTACATATATATAATATATATACATTACATAAACATGTACATAAAAGTATAAGTAACATATATATGATATTTACATATACATAGAATACACGCAACACATAAATGGTATATATATATATATATATGTATAATTTATGATGTAAGATGATAAATAAATAAATAATAAAAAAGAGTTAAAAATAAAGAATAAGTGCTTAGTGGAGATTAAAAGTAAATTAAATAAATAATAAAAAAAATTAAATAAATAAATACTTAAATATATAATAGATGTAATGTATATATATTATATATACTTGAAATATATATATGAAATATAAATTGAATATATAAGACATATAAATATACATAAGATATACAATACAGATATATCAAGTATAAATTAGTGGTGAAAAGGGTGGTGGTGGTGGTGGTGATGATGATGATGATGATGATGATGATGATAATTAAAGAAAAAGAAAAGTTAAAAAGTAAGATTTATATATGTGGATGGCAATTAAAGAAAATTAAATATATAATAAGTATATAATAATTAATTAGTTGATATCTATACATATTTATGGATGGAAATTTAATAGAATAAAAAAAAAACAAATGGCCATCTTCTTCTCTAAATTTCTTCATGGCCAAACCATAAAGAGAAAAGGGAAGGAAATAGAGTTTTTTGCATATACTCTAAATTTTACAAGAAATCCAAAGGAATTAAAGTGAATTTCATGATTTACTAAGGATTCAAGTAAGTCCTCTTCTGTTAAGGCTTTAATTTAATGGTTTTATGACTATGTTAGTAATAGTTAGAGAGAGAAAGTTATGTTTAATATGTAAAATTGATAGAAATGAAATTAAAGTGATGACTAGATAGTGATTTATTGATTAATTAGTTAAAATGAATTAAGTTGATAACTTTAGGGTAATGGGTAAATTATGCTTAAATTGAGGTTTTGTTATGGATGGATTTTGTTATTGTAATATATGAATTATATGTGGTTTTAATATATTTATGAAGGTTAGATGGTTAGAATTTTGATATGGATGAATTTGGATTAAGTTAGGGTCGATAGGTGTGTTATGTGGAATTGCGGTTTTTTAAGGAGATTTTGATAATTGTGGAAATGAGTTTGTTTTATTGTTATTTAGGTAAGTAAGTGATGATTTTAATGTTAAATGTTGAAATTGGGTTTGGTTAGATGAAGTTTAAGCAAAGTCGTAAGTTGAAAATTTAGGATTTTAACGTGATTTTGGTAAAAATTGTAGAAATAATAGTAATTTGATATATATTATGTATGCAAGTGACTTTAAATGAATAATGTTGGTTATTGTTGGATTTATATGTGTGTAGATCAAATTGGTAGAAGTGGTAAAGTTTAAGGTTTGGCCTGGAAAAAGGAATAAGGTTAGTACATATCCTTAAAACTTATGATTTTCATCAAATGTGAATTAACATTGTGTATGTAAAGTTAATTTGTATGTAAAATGCATAAGATTTATAAGTTGAGCTATTGTAAATGGCTATGATAGTGATCATGTTTATAATGTAGTAAATGTGGAACATGCTAAAAAAATAATAATTGAAAAAAAAAATATGATAAACAAACAATGTGTTAAGAAATGAGAAAATAGAATATATATATATATGTGATATATATGTGGAATATATACAATATATATATATAAGTCAACTTTGAATGAAGAAATTCAAAAGTCAAGTAGCATAATTGTAAATATACTTTGAAAATTTTAAATTATTTAAATTATTTAAAAATAAATTATTTTTATTGGAAGAGGTAATTTGTGGTTTTTTTGATTAATTAATTAAGAATATAGTAATATAATATATATATTGTTATTTTTGAAAGTGGAAAGAGAGAGAAATTCAAAGTTGTCTTCATCTTCTTCTTCTTCCTTAAGAGGCCGAACCTCCATGGTTACCCAAGCCAAGCTTTTTCTTCCTCCAAGCATCCATAATTGAAGGAATTTTAAGGATTCAAGTAGGATTTTGGTGATTTTCTCTTAGAATAGTAAGTTTTCCAACTTATTTCTTTGGAATTCCATGAAATTGTGAATATGTAGATATTGGGTTTTTGTAGTAGCATGATTTAATGGCTTGATTGGGTATGTGTGAAGTTATTTTGATTAGTTGTTAATGATTCTTAATTTAGATTGAAGAAATGATTAAGTTTGAGTTGAGTTTGGTTGAAGAGAGAGAATTTAGGGTTATGAAAAATTTAGATTTTTGGAATCATGTGATTTAATTATGCAATTTAATTTCAAATGTGTTATTTTGATGCAAAAACAATGATTTTAAAGTCAAATGATGGATTTGGTTAAGTTTGGATAGAGTTTGAAGATGGTAGTGTTGATTTAGGGCTTTGAAAAAGTGAATTTTTAAAGTATGGTGAATTATTTGATTTTAATTCTTAAAGCATGTTATTTAATGATATTAGTGATAGAAATAAGCTTGGATTAATAATTGAAATTAGTTGGAATGGAGAACCTTCAATGGGGAAGGTTATGACATTTTAGGGTTTTGTACTAAAGTATGTATTTAATTAATATAATTAGTTTAAACATGTTAAAATATGTTTGCAATGAGATAAATAAACTTAATACACCAATTTATAAGACTTAATATGGTTTTTCAAAGTTAAAGTGAGGTAAGGCTTAATTTTGGGATTTTGTCTAGAATGATGTTTAATTAAGGTTTAAGGTTGGAAATGCCTTAAAATATGATATTAAATAATTGCATTTGATCACATTGTGTATAGGCATTGAGGAGAGGTGATTTGCCCAATGCTAGAGTTGAAGGACAACTTGGAAGAGAAGGTTGGTGAGAGTTTTGAGCTTGCATTTGAAAGCTTTTAGAGGTAAGTGTAAACTGTAGATAAATTGGTTATATTTGCATTACATTTGGGCTTAACGCATTTTTATTGAAAAATGTGTTAAGCTACTTGACACATTGAACATTCATGAACAATGTGCTATGACATGTGGTTTGTCATGTATGCATCATATGTATTATGAAAAGTCATTGTTAATGGCGGCTAAATTGACTAAAATATGAAATATGTGCATTATGTGAAAGTGACCCAAAGTGTTTGGGAAATGTACTTTATTATGTATGCATTAAAGGCATTGTAAAAAGTCATTGTTAATGGCTAAAGTCCATAAAAAGTGATTTATATGTGAATTATATGAAAATATTCAAAATATTTTGGTAATTTATTTTGATGTAAAATATGATACATTATGATGATATGTTGAAACAAGATGAATTGATACTAATATAAATAAGAAAAATGAGGCAATGTGCCTAATTGATAATGAGAAATGAGGCAATGTGCCTAATTGGTTATGGAAAATGAGAAATAAATTGATAATGGAAATATGAAAGAAGTGTGTGCCAAGTATGTTATTCAATTTTTAGAGTTCTGTATTTAGCGGCATGCCTATGAGGTTATCCTCAATATTTGTTTTTGAGGCTAGCTTTTGAGCAATTATTATGATTTGCCTTTCGAGGCTAGATGCTTGGTGTCACTATGATATGAATTACCTTCGGGGCTAGCTTTTGAGCAATTATTATGATCTGCCTTCAAAGCTAGCTTTTGAGTAATTATTATGATTTGCCTTTAGGGCTAGACGCTTGATGTCACTGTGATATGATTTGCCTTTGGAGCTAGACACATGGTGTCAATTTGGACCAAAATAGTAACTTTGAGATTTGAATAGCATATTAGATCTTTTGGGTCCATGCTTGTGTTTCTTATTATGTGAATTATTAAATGATGAAAGAATATGTTTAAAAGTGAGCTTGGATGCCACATTGTGACATAGCATAAATGCATTATGCATTGGCATTGTTTCATAATTTTATTGTTATCAAAGTTTGTACCACTAAGTTTTTAGCTTAGCGTGATTATAATTTATCATACAGGTGATAGGGGCGATCTGGTAGAGCCGGAGAGTTCAACTAGACCTGGTCGGGTCTAGGCTTGTATTTATTGAGCTTGAAGTATTTTTGGGTATATTATGATCAAAGCCATTTGCCAATATGTACATATTTGATATTATAGTACATTTTGATATTATGTATATTAGGTTATGTTTTTGAAGTATATATTGTAAATTATAAAGACTATTTTAGATAATTTATTTAAAATGAGATTTTATATGTGATGTTGATATATATATATATATATGTATAAATGTTTTGAGAAAGTATGAAGAAATTGAGAAGTACTTGTGAAATGGTGACTTGACTTTATTAGGAGTATTTATTTTATGCAGGTTAGGTTTAGTGAATTTTGGGATTGTCCAAATTACAGACAAAACTCTAGCAAATTTTTTCTAGAGATTTTTATGTAAAATACTTATTTTGGAACCTATAATCTATAAAAAGAATATTTTATTTATGATTTAAATATACATTTTAATGTATTTGAGATTTTAGTTTGGTAAAGTAAAAATTTTTATTTAACCTGGTTGTGGCATTTTTATACTTCATATACGTATTTTACATATACTTGACATATGTATTATATGTATATAGGGTATAAGGGTATTACACCTTCATTTATTTGTCACATGAAATTATTCTATTACTCACTAATACAAATTCGCTTGACTTTCTCACTTTCATGTCAATCTCACTTTCATGTCAATCTCACTTTTTAATCTTTAATTCCTTACCAATTCTTTATAAAATATTATAAAATTTTAACCATATGCACATATATGAACTTATATTTAAATTTTTAGATTTTTCCAAGCCGATTTACAATATTTAAAAATTAAATCTTCCAAACCCACAGAATCTGTCTCTTTAATAATTCCTCGGGAAGCACCTAATTATCCATTTTTTTAGGTATCAAACCTTAATAAAAATTTATGAAATTTTCACCATATGTTCTATGAATACAAATGATATTGTGTGTAAATTTTCAAATTTTTCTAAGTTGGTTTGCTATGGTTTTTAAATATGTTTCTCAATTTCTACAGATTCTGAGTTGCTGGAACTACTCCAACAATTTGTGTTCTTCTATTTTTCTTAATTAGTAATTCATTTGTAAAAATTATGAAATTTTATACATTGGATTTTAACACATAGAATAACTTTTCATTAATTTTTTAACCTCATCAAAAATTCCTAGGATTGTCCAAAAATTTGAATAATATCATTTTGCGGCACACATATAGAATTTTCTATAACTATCATGCTCATCTCTCAAACTTTTTATTTCATATCCTAAATCATTTCCTAGGTTATTTTTTTCAATTTCAATTATTTATCAATTAAATTAGTCATCGATCTTAATTTCAAATAAGAGTTCCAAAAAATTTTAATCTATAATCTCCAAAATGACTCTTTTACTGCACCACTCTGATCTATGCAACCTAGATGCCATCTCAACTCATATTCGTTACATCGAATGAACATTGCCATATCATGGATCAGATAAAATCACTTTAAAATATAATTTAAATAGTAAATAAGATATTCTTTATTAACTATATGTTTCAAAATAAGTATTTTATATAAAAATCTCTAGAAAAAATTCGCTAAAGTTTTGTCTGTACTTTGGATAATCCCAAAATTCTATAAAACATAACCTGCAAAAGAAACACACACACACACACACACACACACACATATATATATATCAAAACACATGTAAAACTCCACATTGTACAATTTATCCAAATATCCTTTGTAATTTATAATTTATACTCCAGAAACATATATATATATAATACATCATAACAAATTGTATTATGATATAATATATATATATATATACATGATAGCAAAATGGCTCTGATCTTGATATGGTAAAATCAACTCAACAAGCAACCTCAATCTAGTCCTTACTAGGTCTAGAACTCTTCGGCTCTATCTGATCAACCATGTCACATGCGTGATAAGTTACAATCGCACTAAGCTAACAGCCCAGCGGTACAAATTTTGATAATAACAAAACTTTAATATAATGTCGATGCACAACGCTTTACATGATGTATCGCAATGAGGTACTCAATTTTATTTTAAAACATAATCTTTAATCATTTAACAAATCACACAAATATAAACACAAGCATGGGCCCAAATGATCTAATAATCCCTTTAAATCTCAAAGTTACTATTTTGATCTAAATTGACACCAAGTGTCTAGCCTTGAAGGCAAATCAAAGTAATACTCAAAAACTAGCCCGAAGGCAAATCATATCACAGTGATGCCAAGCGTTTAGCCCCGAAGGCAAATCTAGGTAATGCTCAAAAGCTAGCCCCAAAGGTAATAGTGAGGATAACCTTATAGGCATGCCGCCAAACACATAACTCTTCAAATTGAATAACATACTAGGCACACAATTATTTCATATTTTCTATCATTAACTTCTTTCTCATTTTCCTATAATCAACTAGGATCGTTGCCTCTTTTTTCATTATCAATTAGGCACATTGCCTCATTTTCTCATTTTTCATCACAATGCATATTGCCTCTTTTTTCATTATCAATTAGGTACATTGCCTCATTTTCTCATTTTTCATCACAATGCATTATTTTCATTTCATTTTTTTTTCATTTATATCAATGTCAATTCATCATCCCATCATGTTTCATCAATTCATCACAATGCATCACATTTCACAATAAAAACACATTATTCAAATATTTTAGGTTATTTTCACATAATTTATATAAATCACATTTTATGCAATTTAGCCATTAACAATAGCTTTTCACAATGCATAGAATGCATATATAACAAATCATATGTCATAGCACCATGTTCATGAATGTTCAATGTATCAAGTAACTTAACACATTTTTTATTCAAAATGTGTTGAGCCCAATTTATTGTCAACATATCTAATTTATCAAAAGTTTGTACTTACCTCAATAAGCTCTCAAATGCAAGCTAAAAATCTCTCACCAATCTTCTCTTTTAACTTTTCCTTCAACACTAAGGTTGGGCAATCTACTACTTCTTAATGCCTAAACAAAATGTGATCAAATACAATCATTTAATATCACATTTTAAAGCATTTCCAACATTAAACCTTAATTAAACATCACTTCTATAAATATTCCAAAATTAGGCCTAACCTTACTTTAACATTGGAAATCCATATTAATCCTTTTAATTTAGTGTTTTAAGTTTATTTATATCATTAAAAATATATTTTAACATGTTTAAACCAATTATATTATTTAAACTCATACTTTTAAAGAAAACCCTAAAATGCCATAACCTTCACCAATGAAGGTTCTCCATTCCAATTCAATTCAATTATTAATCCAAGCTTATTTTCATCACTTATGTTATTAAAGAACATGATTTAAGCAATAAATTCAAACAATCAATCATTCCTTGAAAATTTCCTTTTCAAAATCCTAAATTCAATACTACCTTATCCAAACTCTAACCAAACTTAGCCAAATCCACCATTTGACTTTGAAATCCTTATTTATGCATCAAAGCAACACATTTGGAACCAAATTGCACAATTAAAACACAAGAATTCAAAAGTCCATATGTTTCATAACTCTAAATTCTCTCTCTTCAACTAACTCAACTCAAACTTAACAATTTCTTCAATCCAACTTAAATCATTAATAACTCATCAAAATAGCATCTTACATACCCTTACAAGAAATTAAATCACACATACCCAAAACTCCAAACTTCACATATTCACAATTTCTCATAAAGCTTAGAAATTTGGTAAGAAAGCTTACCAATTAGAGAAAAATCATCTAAAACTTCACTTGAATCCTTGTAATCTCTCCAATTTTTTATGCTTGGAAGAAAAAGAAATTTTTGTTGCCTTGACTATGGAGGTCACACATAAAGAAGAGGAAGAAGAAGAAAGAAGAACTTTTGTTTTAAATTTGACTTTTTCTTTCTTTCATTTAATAGTCATATATATATTATTATATTACTTTAATTAATTATTTAATTATTTAAAAATTCTAATTTCTTTCTTCCATTCAATATAAATTTCTTTTTGATTTAATTTATAAATTTTATTATCATTATTTATTTAATTAATATTTAATAAATATCTAACTTTTCATCATTTTTCACTACCCAAAATTATTTTTAATTTTGATTTATTATAAAACTTCAATTTTTTATCTTCCACTCAAAAATATTTTATTTTAATATTTAATAAATATTTATATTTCTCTATCATCTTTCGCTATCTATTTTATTATTATTTTAATTAATTAATTACTTATCTATTTATTTATTTAAAAAATACCAATATTTCTCTTCCATTCAAAAAGATTTATTTTTAAATTTTTTAAATAATTTTAATTTTTTAAAGTATATTTACAATTATGCCACTTGACTTTTTTAAAGGTTGACTTTTTATATGTTATGTATATTTTATATATTTTTTACATATACACTTCATTTTCTCACTTTTAAACCTTCCATTTTTTTATTTAAATTATTTATTTAATTTATCCAATTTAATTTTAATTTATTTTAGTTAATGTATAAAAAATTAGGGATGTTACATACCTAACTTTCTGAACCCAGTAGGAGTTGGGGATTCCTTAGGAATTGAGTCATCCACCTCTTCTATTTTTTTCTCGGCCCATCCAAATAGTGACTTTTGTTCTTCGAATTTAAGTCTATATTCTCTAAGGCCCAGAGCCTAACAGTGCCAAAGTCGCAAGAACCACTTCATCGGGAGTGGGGGAGAAAATCCCTGCTCACAGATGACCCAACAAAATACTAAGAGCTTGGGCTTAAAACAAAATGTCCTAATCAGCAATAATAATATTACAAATAATAACCCAAGATATTAAGTATCATCCAAATAACACAAAGTCTCATGAAGAAACTAAAATAATATAATTAAATATCTAATTGGCTAAATAACATGTAAAGCCCAATTAGCCTTCAACATCCAACTCGGATCCCACGGCCTTCAATAGGTTGGTCAACTTCTCGTTGTCTCTACTTAGTCCACATGGCTCCATATGTTCATCCATGAATATTTGGACATATGATTGCAAATATTCCTTCATCTTCTTAGCTCTTTGTCTTGTAATTAGTCATTAGGAATCTTCAACTTTTGAACTCCATTGTCTTCTTCCATAATCTTATAGCCATGCTCACATCATCTCCTCCCTCCTAAAAAGGCTCATCCTTAAATCTACATCCAATTGAAAAGGAGGTAGGTCAAAAACATTAAAAGAAGCTGGCACATTATACTCACTAGGAAGGTCAACCTTATAACATTATCATTGATTTTCTCTATAACTTGGAATGGTCCATCGCCTCTTGGATCTAGCTTAGATTTTATTTGGTTTGGAAATCTCTTCTTCCTCATATGCACCCACACCCAATCTTCAGGGTCAAAGATAATTGCTTTCCTTCCTTTGTTGGCTTGTCATGTATAGTGTTCATTTCTCTTCTCTGTACGTTACTTAGTTATCTATGGTGTTCTATGTTAAACTAACACTAGCACCTAAATCACATAATGCTTTATCAATTCTACTTCACTAATAGTATAAGGAATTGAAATACTTCTTGGATCTTTTAATTTTAAAGGAAGCTTATTTTAAATCACCGCACTGCATTCTTCTATAGGTGTAATTTTGGAATTTTCTTCTAACTTCCTTTTACTAGACAGTAATTCCTTGAGGAACTTCACATAAGTTGGCATTTGAGCTAGTGCTTCTACAAAAGGAATATTTATGTGAAGTTGCTTAAATACTTTTAAGAAATTTTCATACTGCTTGTCCAATTTTTGCTTCTTTAATCTTTGAGGGAAAGAAATTAGATGCACATATGGTTTAATGATCTCTTTAGGAGTTTCCTTCACTTCAGCTTCTACTTCTTTTTCTTTATTCTTGACAAGACTTAGAGTCTTTTGAGCTTGAGGATCTTCAATTTGTAAATCACTTCTCAAGGTTATAATTGTGCAATGCTCTCTCTCGGGTTAATTTTTGTTTGATTCTGGAGAGCTCTTTGATTACGAATGTTTAGAGAACTTACAATTAGCCCTACTAGTATCTCAAAACTCCTATTTTGAGTTGAAAGTTGCTCTATTTTTAGTTTAAGCTTGTCACATTGCTTTTTAAGCTTGTCAAATCTTTTCGATGTTGCTCCAATAAATTTTTCCAAGGCAAACTAATATGATGGTTTCTTTTCAAGAGGGGGCCTTAGTTTTGATTTCACAAGTAAGGAGGTTGGTAGGGTGCCTTTTTGTTGCTTTTGTTTCCCAAAGCTAAATTAGAATGATTTCTCCATGTGAGGTTGTATGTATTGCCTTGAGGAAAATTTGGGCCCTTATTTTGATCGTCCACAAATTAAAGTTGGTTACTACCTTTGAATCATTTGTTGGACTTACTATTGCTTCTACCCATTTTGACATATAGTCTATTGCCACCAAGATATAATAATTATTGAAGAAAGATAGAAAAGGACCCATGAAATTAATTTCCTAAAAATCAAAATTTTCAATTTTAAGGATTGAGTTGAGTAGCATGTCTTGCCTCCTTTAGATTTTTCAATTCATTGACAACGATCACAGGCTTAAACAAAAGCTCTTGCATCTTTATATGTAGTAGATAAAAAAAATCCAGATTACTTTGATGTGTTAGAGTGGCCACCACATTTTTTTAAATGGCAAAAGTCCAAGATATGTTTCATTTCCTCTTTCGGTACACACCTTTGAATCATCCCATCCCCACAATGCTTAAATAGTAAATGCTCTTCTCATACATAATGGTTTACATCAGAAAGAAAATTTTTTTCCTTCGAGAAGAAGACATTTGAGATGGAAGAATGCCATTTGCTAGATAGTTAACAAAATAGGCATACCAGGGGATATAAGTTTTAAAAAAGAAATGGTTCTCATTAGGGAATGATTCGTAGATGGGTAGTTTTTCCTCCTCATTCTGTGTTGCTCCAATCTTGAGAGGTGGTTTGCTACTAAATTTTTAGCTCCCTTTTTATCTTCGATTTCCAAATCAAACTCTTAGCAGAGTAAGATCCATCTAATCAATCTTTGCTTAGCTTCCTTCTTGCTCATAAGGTATTTGATGGTTGTATGGTTGATGTAGACAATAACCTTGCAACCTAATAGGTAACATTAAAATTTATCAAGAGCCAAAAAATATGGGAAGCATCTCCTTTTCTATTATAGCATAATCGATTTGAGTTTCATCAAGGGTATGACTTTTATAGTAGATCACATGGCTCTTCTTATCCTTTCTTTGACTCAAAACAACTTCAATTGCATAACTAGTATCGCACATGAGGTCGAATGATAGAGATCAATCTGGTGGTGAGATTATAGGAGTTGTAGTAAGAGCTGCTTTTAACCTATTAAAAATAATTAAACATTCATTAGAAAAATTAAAAATATTATCTCTATTCAATAATTCATATAAAGATTTAGCAATCTTGGAAAAATCCTTTATAAAATGCCTGTAAAACCCTATGTGTCCTAAGAAGCTTAGAACTCCTTTAACATTGGTGGGTGGTGGTAGCTTTTCAATGACTTCTACTTGGGCTCTGTCTACTTCGATCCCTTTTTGGGAGACATTATGTCTAAGTATGATGCCTTCTTGTGCCATGAAATGGCACTTTCCCCAATTAAGTTTAAGGTTTGTTTCTTCACATCCTTTTAGAACATATTCCAAATGTTGCAAATAGTTATTAAAAGTAGAACCATAAACAGTAAAGTCATCCATAAAAAAACTCAATAATTAATTCTACAATATAAAAAAAAATGATCATCATGCATCTTTGAAAAGTGGCCATTGCATTGCATAATCTGAAAGGCATCATGCGATAAGAAAAAGTTCCATATGAACATGTGAATGTTGTCTTCTCTTGATCTTCCAGAGCTATAGGAATTTGAAAATAACCCGAATAATCATCTAACAAACAATAATAAGCATTACCCGTAAGTCTTTTAAGCATTTGATCAATAAAAGGTAAAGAAAAGTGATCATTATGGGTGGCTTTGTTCAATTTCCTATAGCCTATATAGACTCACCAACTAGTAACTGTTCTTGAGGAAATTAATTCATTATTTTCATTAGTTATTACAGTCATTCTCCCCTTTTTAATCACTACATGTACAAGAATTACCCAAGAACTATCAAAAAAGTAGCACATTATTCCCATATCTAATAATTTAGTCACTTTGAGTTTAACTACCCCATTCATGTTTGGGTTTAATCTCCTTTGTTAATCTATCATAAGTTTAGAATTTTCTTCCAATTAAATTATATGCATACAAATTGAAGGGCTAATCCCTTTAATATCAAATAAAGTTTCCCTTTAATATAACAATGGTGCCTATACTTTTTTTTTTTTTTAGTTTTTGTACAATTTTTTGGCTCTAAACTTTAGTTTTAGTATTATTTTGGTTACACCAACTATTTTCCTGCCCACCAAAGTCCCACATCATATTTCATTAATAAAGTGACAAAAATATCCAAAAACATCTAATAAAAAGATTAAAATACCCCAAACTGAATTCATGAGTTTATAGCCTCCTCCTCCTCCTCCTCCTCCTCCTACTCCTCTAATCTCTCTCTTTCAATCTAATTATCTCTTTGAAATTAACAATTTTTGGGATTAATCAAATTAGGGATTTCAATTCTAGAAATTTTCTAGCTCTGTTATAAAAATGAAATTAGAGAAAAAAAATTAATATTCATAAGAAAAGTGTAGAGCAACTTGAATTAAGAAAAATTACAATTAAAGAAAATTTTACCATTTAAATACTGTAATTTTCAAACTTTAGAGACAAAAAAATAGCTCTAATAAATGGTTAATAAGTTATTAAATCAAAGATAAATTATCTAAATCCATACCCACATATAAAAAATTGATAACAAAATAATTCAATCCAAAAAAAAAAGACAATAACAAGAAGTTCAAGAAGGAGAATCAAAGAAGAAGAAGAAGAAGAAGAAGAATTATATGGTCATGATCGGTACAATTCTTTACTTTTGTCCATTTCAAATTATTTTCTTTAAGATTTAGATAGAGAAGCAAAGATTTAAAGATTTGTTAGTTCATCCATTTGCTATGTTCTTTTTTTCCTCCTCCTTCTTCTGTGATTATGCTTTCTATTTAAGGTTTAGAGAATTAAATTTAGTATGATTTGGGAAAAAATATGTACCAAGGGTACTTTTGTCATATCAATATTCACAATCTAACGTGGCTAATTTTTAAGCTGAAAACGAATCCAACAAATGCTAGATAGCATGCCACTTAGGATAAAATGGTCGAAGCAATCAAAATAATACTAAAAACTAAAATTCAGATACCAAACTAGCAAAAAAAATATATGTACAGACAACAAAATAGAAAACACCTAAAAGTACAAATATAACACCCTTATTCCCAATATACATATAATACATAAACTATATATAATACATATATGAAATACAAGAATGCTATAGTAATTAACTATAAAAGTTCTCATACTTGCTACCAAAAATAATTATGACTTCAAAAAGATAAATTTAATAGATAAATACATATATGCTTAGCAATTAAATAAATGTATATATATAAGAAAATATTTAGAAAAAATTTGTCAGAGTTTAATCTGTAATTTCAAGAACTCCCAATATAACAAAACTCAACTTATAATAAAAACATACTCCCAAAAAATAAATTCTCCAAAATCCATCGTTTCTCCCAACATTATCAAGTATTTCACAAACATATATATAATGTACTTTGTTTACATTTACAAAACTTTACAATGCCATAATTATGTAAACATATTTACAAAATATTATAATGTAAATAAGTATAATGTATTTGAACAAAATATATTTATAAGATATGCAGTCAAGCACCGATTTGGCAAGTCTTTTGGCAAAAGTCTTTAACTTCATAATCTCTCTAGACTTGCTCAGGTCTATCATGGCTCCCTCTCTCAGTAATCTTGTCACCTGCGCGACAAAACCATGTTAAGCTAGACGCTTAGTGGTATATACTTCTATAACACAAAATGTTTCAAAAATCAATGTATGCTTCTCATGGCACATAATACATCATGCTACCTATACAATGCAATACTTATTTAAACATTCATTATCTCATGAAATTTACCAACATATTACAATCACACACAATGGGCCCAACAATTTCCTACACAATATTTAGATTCCATAGAGATTGATTTGGCCTATCGCGACTTGTATGTCCAACACCGAAGATCTAAGTGTCATCTAATACCAATGTATCACTATCACCCGAAGGCCGTCTCCTCAATACAAAGTGTCTGACACTAGTGTGTCTTGTCCAAAGGCATAATAATAAATGTGATACTAGTGTATCTCTCCTAGAGGCATAATAAACATCATGATGTATCGTTGGCATACCAACTCGATAGTACCAAATTCAATTCTCTGGAATAAGTAATCATGCAAGGCAAACAAACATATCATCATTATTACACATTTTCACATTCTAATTTCTTTTGTTAATTTTCCATATTTTATCACTTTTCATTACCATTTCTACATTTTTCAATCACATTGAATATAGTTCTTTGGCTATATTCACAATGTGTCTCACTTTCACAATACTAATGTATTGTATAAAATATTACCATCCATCATAAAACATTAATCTTTAGGCTCAAACCAATACACAATTCACATTTTTAACAATAATGCATGGGTTATATGAATAATCATATTCAAAGTAACATAACACATTTTTAAAGTATCAATGTAATTATGCAAAATTATGTATAATTAAAACACAAGTTATCAAAGTATGTACTAACCTTGTTTAGCTCTAAAACTAACCCAAACTCACTTTCCAAGCTTTACTTTCACCAAATCCTAAATTTCTCCACTTGAGAAATTTTGGTCTACATACCCCTAATCTAAACAATAAATAAAATTATTCAATTAGAATCATATTCATGCTCAATTTATACTAAAAAGCCACTAATTACATAAATTCTAACCAAACTTCCAACAAAACCCTAATTTTTCCTTACTACCTTACTCAAACTTCACCAAAATAACTTACTCAAACTTCACCAAAATAAACTCTCTTCCACCATCCAACCATTAAATCAACATATTCCCATCAAAATAACTTGAAAACTATCCATTTCATTAATTAAAATCATGCTCGTCACAAACCCCTAATTCACATAATCTTAAAAATTAACAAAAAAAAAAAGCTTAAAGTGATGGAAACTTACTTGAATCCTTGTTTAATCTTAAAAATCACCTAGAGACCTTTGAAATTCTTGTGAAATTTAGTGTATATGATGACTTAGAGCTCTCTCCCCCTCTCTAATGGAAATCGGCCCAAGGAAGAAGAAGAAGAAGAAGAAGAAGAAGAAAATAAAAACTTTTAATTTTTTTTGTCTTTAAAAAACTTTTAATTTTTTTCTTTCTTTCTTACCATCCATAAATACATATATAATTAATTATTATATAAATATTATTTTTTTATTTTTCTTAAATTACCATCTATAAATACCTAACTTACTTTTTGATTTTTATTTTTTTTCTTAATATGTATATTTATGGGTATGTATATACTATGTTTACATTATGCATTCAGTATATATATTATGTATATCTTATATATACATTAGATATATACTGTGCATATCTCTCTTCCACCACACTAATAATCATCCATACTAATTACACAATTTTGCACAAACTATCACTATCTCTTACTAGGAAATCTCTACTCTCCCCCTTACTAATCTCCTTAATTATCTTCTGAAATTTTAAATTTCTCTTATGTTCTTCTTTAATCTAATCAAGTAGCACTGGACTAACATGCAACTGAACCATAATAGCACCATCATCACATATCTCCAAGCTAGCATGCAAAGCTCTCAGTAACAATAGAGAGTAAGTAGCCAACCCTACCATAGACTTTCAACTCAAGGCATCAGTAGCAGCATTCAACTTGCCTGGGTGATAATCAATTAAATAATTATAATCTTTTATCAGCTCTAACCATTGTCTCTGTCTAAGATTTAGTTATTTCTGAATACTCAAATGCTTCAAACTCTTATAATCTGTGTAGATGAAACATTTCTCTACATAAAGTAATATCGCCAAATTTTCAATGCAAATACTATAGCTGCTAACTCCATATTATGAGTTGGATAGTTCAACTCGTGAGGTTTTAGTTGTTTGGAAGCATAGCCAATAACTCTGCCCTTTTGCATTAGAACACATCCTAAACCATTATGTTAAACATCACTATAAATCACATATGATTTATCTTCTATAAGGTAAGAATAGGAGCTTAAGCCAACATCTTTTTCAATTGTTCAAAATTTGACTAACACCAATTTGTCCATACAAACTTCACATCTTTACAAAGTAACCTGGTGAGTGACATAGCTATCATAGAGAATCCTTTCACAACTGATGGTAAGACATGGCAAACCTAAGAAACTTCTTACTTCTGTGACATTCTATGGTGGACTCCAATTCAAGATTATATCTACCTTACTCGGATCAACTCTAATACCATCCGTTGAAACCACATGTCCAAGAAAAGCAACTTTATCCAACCAGAATTCACACTTGGATAATAAAGTATAAAATTACTTATCCCTCAAAGTTTGCAGTACAATCCACATGTGCCTATCATGATCATCCCTATTAAATGAGTAAACAATAATATTATCGATAAACACCACCACAAACTGATCTAAGTATGGCCTAAAGATCAGGTTCATCCTGCAACTGTACCTTCAATTCTTTCAATTCTGCAGGTGCAATTTGATAAGGAGTAATAGAAATAGGGGTCAATACCAAGCTCCACTTCTCTCATAGGAGGTAGCCCCGACAACTCATCTGGAAACATATTGGGAAACTCAACAACTATAGGAATACTATCAAGTTTAGGCCCCACAGTCTTAGTAACTACTACATACACCAAGTAAGCTTCACACCCCTTCCAAATCATCCTTCTAGCTAAAATAGTTAAAATAAAAGTAGATAAGAGATGGCTCTACTCATTTAATACCACTACATCCTTCCCATCTCCAGATTTCAAAGTAACATGCTTCCGCTAACAATCTAAAATAACCTAATGTCTAGATAACCGGTCCATCCCAAGAATGAGATCATAATACCTAAATGGCATGTCAATCAAGTCACCTAAGAACTCCTCATGATGCACCAATACCGGACAATCTCAATTCACTCTACTGACAACTATGTTATGCCCTAAAGGATTAGTGACTAGTACATCATACACTAAAAACTCGGAATGAATGTCACCAAAAGGCACAATAAATGCACTAATGTATGAATGAGTCATCTCAAGGTCAATCAATGTATGAATAGTAATGCCAAGCAGAGAAAATATACCAATAATTACATCTAACTCATTCGGCTTCCTCTGCATCACAAAAACTCTTCGTGAAGTTTTAGCCTTCGCTGGTCTACCCATTAATACAGAATCCCCTCTTTGGCTAGATTATGCTCTACCACCTCTGCCACCTCTACATCTTCTACCACTAGGCCTAGATATAACAGTCTCTATCTGTCTAAACTCTGGCTAGATTATATCCCCTGAATCTACACCTGCAATAACTTCTTGGACTAGCCCTTTAACAGACACCTCTCTGTGCGCTACCCCACTAAGTATGTAATATTTGAAATTTTTAAGTAGTGATTTTCTAAATTATATAGATGTTAGACTGTATATGGTATTGAGAGTGACCCATATATTTGAAATAGATGGAAAAATAGGATTAATTATGCCTTAAAAAGTTAAAAGTTAAATCCAGCAATGGATTTAATTGGTATTTTTTAAAAAGAATCTTTAAGCGGTAAAATTTTACAAAAATACTCTTTTGAGCCTACAATTACATTTTTTCTGAAATTGGGATGAGAGATATAGATAATAGAGTTTTTAATTAATTTAAAATTTATTTTTATAATTTTATAGAATTAAAAGTCGGATTATAAATAATTTAACAAAGTAGGTATACCAAAGCATTGGTGAGAGCACCACACCTTTTAAAACCATAAATAATATATATATATACAAGTGAGTAGAAATTTTCTTCTTCTTCCTTCACTAAACCTAAATTCATGCTTCAACACCATAGCCAAATTTCTTCTTCTTCCTTCCTCCATCACCATACCAAGAAATTATAGAATTTTGAGTACAACTAAAAATTTTTAGGAGAATTCATTAGATTAGGTGAGAAACACTAAAATCATCACTAAATAATCAAAGAAAAATTCAGAAAGAGAGAGAAAATGCTACTTTGTAAAGAGATTTGTGCTTGCATATTGATAACTTGTTATTCTTTTATTTTCTTTTGATTTTCATGGATTATGTAAGTTATTTAAACTACTTTAATTGAATTTTTGTGATGGAAATTAATTAATTGAATTTGTTAAGAAGCAAATTTGAATATGGAACTAAGTGAAGAGAAAATTGATTAAAGTTAATTTTTAAATGATTTGAAGTGTGTATGTATAGTTTTTAGCTTAAAACTATGTTTAAAACAACTTTTGATTCATAAAAGAATCAATTTAGGGTTATGATAAGTTTAAGGTTTAGAATTGTATATGGAACTAACTAATGAAGAAATTGATCAGAAATTCATAAATGAGTGAAATTATGTTTATTTGTGTAGTTGTTAACCAAAAATTATGTTTAAAACAATTTTTAATCCATAAAAAGAGTTAATTTATGGTTTTGGCAAATTTAGGATATAGAGATAATTATGGAACTAATTCTTGAAGAAATTGATTTTGAATTTATAATTGACTAAGAATAAGTATATTTATGTAGTTTATAAACAAAAACTAAGCTTAAGAAATTTTTTTGAACTTGCAAAGTATTAAATTTAAGGTTATTTAAGTTTAAGGTTTTGAGAAAGTTTAAAATTTTTGGAATTAAAGTAATTGTTCATAATATTTTTGGAGAATATGTTCTAATTGAAATGTTTGAAATTAATTAAGAATTATTTCTTTACATGTATGGTTAAAGTGAAGATATTTAAATGATAAAGAAGAAAAGTGTAGGAAAGTGTATCTTTTTAAAGAATTGTTATTGATTTTAACTAAGTCAAACTATAAATGTAACATTGATTAAAAATGAGAGAGAATTGAAGTACCTAAACCATAATGATATGAAACTTAGCTACTGGATTGAATGGCTATCCAAAAGGTGGACGTCCATAGCATTAATGGGCACCTTGTGCCATCAGTGGACATATTGTGTCGCTAGTGATAGAGGGTATTTATGTCATCAGTGAACATTTCGTGTCACTAGTGATAGTGGGCACTCATGTCATCAATAGGCCATTGGCCATATTTTTTATAGCAGGCATTTACTTACCATTAGTGGCCCATTATCCGTACTTAAGGTTTAAAATTCAATGTGTGAGGGCAAAGCAAATGAAATTTTAAATAAATAAGAAAAGTGTGCAAAGCGATTAATTTTTATTAATTATATTGAACATTGAATTTACAAATGCTATGATAAGTGTATTGCATTCGCAATTAGTTACATATCTTATTAATATATTAAAGTGGTGGTTTTATTTCTTTACATATGGTAGTTTAGTAATTATTTTCTTATGTTATAATTCTTGGCAAATTATAGATATATAAGCACCACTAAGCAATGGTTCAACATGTTAGATTTATTTTTGACATTTAAATCAAATGACAGAATAGATCCAAAAATGTGAGACTTTAAAGCTTCGAGATCCACTACATTTTAGAATGTGTCGAATGAAGGATTTGTGTCATGTGTTTTATATTTTTCATATAGCAATGCTTTAAATTTTAAATGACAGTTGTATAATTATAAGTAACCTAGAGATTTTGTATACTTTATAGTTATGGGTTATATTTTGTAAATTTAGATTGAGTGTTATAACTTTATAGTAAAATATGATAGTTATGGAGAATGTTTAATATGCAAACATGTTAATAAAAGTAAAAGTATTTGAATCAAATTATGGGTGATTATTTATGAAATGATGAGATTGGAGTGAGATTGAAAGCAAGAATATTGGAAGCATTTTCTTCTACAGATTGTGTTTTAGTTAGAGAATATGTTGGAAATGTCAAATTTTAGGGGAGACTCTGCCGAAATTTTTATTAATATTAGCTTTAGTGTTTATTCAAAATTGAACGAAAAGGTGTATAGGCATTGTGTGACATCTTTTGATAGTTCTTAATAGGATTGTTAAGAAGTGTTATAGAGTACAAGTGGGTGGAATAGATCTCTGAGAAGAAGATTTAGGGGTACTATCAATTGATGTTATAGGCCTCTACCTCTGCCTCTACTGAAATGACCTACTAGACTGTTCCTGGCTCTTGCCAAATCTCTGTGAAGAACTCCCTTGGCCTCTCTTATAAGATGATGACCCTCCCTCAAACTGAGATCTCCTACCCTTACTATTCTCCAACATTGCTGCAGCTACAACATCTTGAGCCTTCTCCACACTCCTAGCTGCTGATACTAATCTACAGAAAACATCATACTGAACTACTGCTACCTGACCACGGATAGCAAGCTTCAACCCTTCTTCAAATCTTCTGCACCTATTCCTTTCATCTAAAACTATCCCATCAACATATTTACTCAACCACATGAACTCTTTCGTATACTCTGTTATAGATCTCACTGCCTGCTTAAGATTTAGAAACTCCCCCTTCTTCTCATCCTTGTAATCCCTGGGCATATATTTGTCTTCGAATTCTGCCAGAAAATCATCATAGATTAACATTGTTGGTCTATACAACCCATACGGAATAGTCTTTCGCTAGTCATAGGCATTTGTTTGCAGTAAAGAAACAACATAATCAAACTTTTCTTCTATTATAGCCTCCAGCTGTACAAAGACTCGCTCGACCCTATCCATCCATTGTTCTACCTCAGCTAGATTAGTAGTACCCATAAAATTTATGGCTCCATACTTCCTAAGATTATAATACTTCTTACTCTGCCGAGGTGTTGGGGTATGATGGAAATAATTTTCCATCTGTTGTATCTACATTGGAGGATCATGTGCCACTAGTCTGGCTGGCAATGAGACCTCACTAGCACCCTTTACACTAGCTCCTAAATCATCTCCAACTCTATCCTCACCTGGAGCATTACTCTCTGCACTCTCCTCCTCTGATTTACCCATCCTAGACACCATCACAATCTATATTTGTCACAACATATAAATATTGCCACATCAGAGACCAACATAAGTACTAATGCATATGCATGTATCACAACTCAAATCACAATTTAAAACCTCTCTTCTTTTTCTTTAAAAAAAAACTCACCTAGGTTAAAAATCTTTAACCTAAGCTTTAGTAATAAAATAAATGTAACACTCTTATACCCTATATACATATAATACATACACTATGTATATATAAAATATATATATAATACAATAATGCTATAGTAATTAACTATAGAAGTTCTCATACTTGCTACCAAAACTAATTATGACTTCAAAAAGATAAAGTTAATAGATAAATACATATATTATTGGCTATTAAATAAACGTATGTATATAAGAAAATACCTAGGAACAATTTGCCAAAGTTTTATCTATAATTTCAAGAAATCCCAAAAACAACAAAACTCAACCTATAACAAAAACACAATCCCAAAATATAATTTCTCCAAAATCCATCATTTCTCCCAACATTATCAAGTATTTCACAAACATATATAATGTACCTTGTTTACATTTAAAAATTTTACAATGCCATAATTATGTAAACATATTTGCAAAATGTTATAATGTACATAAACATAATGTATTTGAACAAAATGTATTTACATGATATGCAGCTAAGCACTGATTTGGCAAGTCTTGTAGCAAAAATCTTTAACTTCATAATCTATCTAGACCTGCTCAGGTCTATTAGGGTCTCTCTCTCAGTAACCCTGTCACCTAAGCGATAAAATTAAATCGCGCTAAACTAAAAGCTTAGTGGTATATACTTTCATAATACAAAAATGTTTCAAAAATCAATGTATTCTTCTCATGGCACACAATGCATCATGCTACCTATACAATACAATACTTATTTAAATATTCATTATCTAATGAAATTTATCACCATATCATAATCACACACATCAAGCCCAACAATTCTCTATGCAATATTCAAGTTCTAGAAAGATTGATTTGGCCTATCACGACCCATAAGTCCAACACCAGAGATCTAAGTGTCATGTGATACCAGTATATCACTAATATTCGAAGGCCGTCTCCTCGACATAAAGTATCCAACATCAGCTTGTCTCGCCTGAAGGCATAATAGTAAATATAATACCAGCATATCTTATCTAGAGATGTAATAAAAGTCATAACATATCGTTAACATGCCAACTCGACAGTACCAAATTCAATTCTCTGGAACAAGTAATCATGCAGGGCAAACAAACACATCATCATTATTACACATTTTCATATTCTTATTTCTTTTGTCAATTTCCCATATTTTATCACATTTCATAACCATTTCTACATTTTTTTAATCACATTGAAAATAATTCTTTGGTTATATTCACAATATGTCTCACTTTCATAATACCAATATATTGTATAAAAAAAATTACTATCTACTTTAAAAAATTAATCTTTAAGCTCAAACCAATATACAATTCACAATTTCAACAATAATGCATGGGTTATATGAATAACCATATTTCAAAGTAATATAACATATTTTTAAAGTGTCAATGTAATTATTCCAAATCATGTATAATTAAAACATAAATTATCAAAGTATATACTAACCTTATTTATCTCCAAAATCAATCCAAACTCACTCTCCAAGCTTTATTTTCACCAAACCCTAAATTTCTCCACTTAAGAAATTTTGGCCTACACAACCCTAATCCAAACAATAAGTAAGATTATTCAATTAAAATCATATTCATGCTTAATTTATACCAAACAACCACTAATTACAATCATATTCATGCATAATTTATACCAAACAACCACCAATTACACAAATTTTAACCAAACTTCCAACAAAATCCTAATTTTTCCTTACTACATTACTCAAACATCACCAAAACAAACTCTCTTCCAACATCCATGTAATAACCACATTTTTGGTAAAAAAAAAATTAAAATAAAATTAAAGGAAATAATTTAAGGGATATATGGAAGGTTGGAAGTGAGAAAATGAATGCATATGTGAGGTATATGTAAAATATAAATAACATATAAAAGTCAAAGTGATTAGTAAAGTCAAAGAGTAAATTAGTAAAGTTAAAAAGTTAAAAGTTAAAAATTAAATATAATATAATATTAATATTTTGTTTAATAAAAAATTAAAATATTTATGGGTGGAAGGGTGGAAATATCATATTATTTATTAATGGGTTTTTGGTAAATATATATATAAGTGAAGAGTAAAGTTGGAAACTCGAGTATATATAAAGTTCATCTTCTCTCTTTTGCTTCAATGGTGGCCGAATGTCATGGCTAAAGGAAGGGGAGGTTTTTTCTTCTTCATCCATACCAAATTTCACCAAGTTTTCAAGAAATTCAAAGTGATTTTGAAGTTTAATCAACACTATGTAAGGGTTTTCTTCCAATTTAAAGAATTTTCTTTAAATTCATTATTATGTGAATTTTCAAGTTTTGATTAAGGGATTTATAATTGTTGATATGCATTATTTTGAAGCTATTATGATGTATATCTAATGAATTTAAGGTTGGATGAAGAAAATAATTGGGTTTTGATTAAGTTGTGGTTTATGGCAAAGTTATGTGAAAATTGGAATTTTACGGGAGGTTTTAATAATTGCTATAATGAATTACTATAATATTATTTTAATGAGAAGACAAGGATTTTATGGTTGGATGGGTGATTGGTTTTGGTTTTGATAGAGTTTGAGAGAAGAAGTAGCAAATTTAGGGTTTTGGAAAAGTTTGGTTAAAGAATTGATGTTCATTTGATTTAATTATTTAAATCATGTTATTAAATGATTTTAATGATGAAAATGAGCTTAGATTACCAATTAGAATTGATAAGAATGAAATTCTAAAATTAAAGATACTCGAAGCAAAAATGTGAAAGTTGGAAGAATTAATGTTAAATTGGTGTTTAATGGTTTAAACATCTAAAAGTGTGGTTCAAATATGTTATATATATTCACGTTTTAGTTAGGTATTGAGTAAGTGGTTATTTCCACCACTTAGTGATGAAGGGCTTTTGAATAAGTTGAGCATTTGGGCTTAGGAGTGTCCTTGTATAGAGGTATGTACATACTTTTAATGTAATGCATTAAATTGCACTTATTTAGCATGTTACACGGCTGTTTGATTTTATGACTATACTACTTTGATTTGAGAATTGACATACAAAGTGCATAGATGAATGTTTAAGTTATGAAATGTATAATGAGGCCACATTGAGTATGTGGCAAGAAAATTGATGAAATTAATGAAAATTTATAGCAAAAGTGTAAAAAAAAAATAGGAATTGGCATAATTGCTAAGGAATGAGAATGGTAAGAAATTGTGTAATGAATATATGTAATCTTATGTAATATCAATTTTCAAAGTATTGTGTTTGGTATTACAGTATACCGACTATTGCCTTTAGGCCAGATATTAGGCATCATTATGATATTTGCCTTCGGGCCAGACGATAGACATCACTAATATTTGCCTTTGGGCCAGACACTGGGTGTTAAATATGAGTCCAAAGAAATAACTCTAGAACTTGAGTACTCTACAAGGTCATTTGGGCCCAATGCATGTGATTATTTGAAATGTTGAATGTATGACTTGCTTCATGAGTTTGCATGCCAAATTAACAATTTGAAATGAATTATATTTTGCATTATTTATTAATTATTATTTATATTAAAGTATGTACTACTAGATAGTAGTGCTTAGCGCAATTTATTTATTGCGCAGGTGACATGGTTGACCCTAAAAGCCCTACGATACCAGAGCAGGTGTAGAGTATCCCTGCTCATTTTGGAGTTTTACTTTGCTACTTTGGACTAGGACCAATTGCAAGCATGTAATGATTTTTATTTTGGAAATTTGTCTTTAAAATATGTACGTTAAGTTTGTGAACATGTAATTGATGTAAATTATTAAAGTTTGATTTAAATTTTGGGATTTATAGATATGTATATATATTTATGTGTGTATGAGCATTTTAGAGAAATAAAGGGGTTTTTGAGAGTATGAAATGGTTGAAAATATTTGGGAGTGTGTTTTCTTGTAGGTTGTGAAAATTATTATTTTTGGGAACGTCTGAAATATAGATAAAATTCTAGTAAATTTTTTTGAGAGATTTTTATATAAAATAATTATTTTATATAAAAATAATTATTTTAACACTTAAAAATATTGTAGAATATTTTTCTTTACTATTTAAGATACACTTAAAGTATTTAAACATTTATTCTGAAAATATGGAATTATTGAAAAGATGATATTGTGGCATTCCTATATTCCATATGCATATTTTACACATACTGGGCATATGTACTATCCGTATATGAGGTATAAGGGTGTTATATTTATTTTGGTATTAGAACCTAAGTTTAAGGCTCTCGACCTAGGTGAATTTTTAGGAGAGAGAAAAGGGATTTTGAATATGATTTTAAATTGTCATTTATACATATGCACTGGCATTTGGATTGTTCTATGATGTGGCAATGTTTTTTATTATAACAAATATAGGTAGTGATGATGTCTGGAGGGCACGAGTTAGGGGAGAGTATAGAGAGTGCTGCTCTAGGTGAGAGTAGAGCTGGAGCTAGTGTTGAGATACTGGGGAGGCATCGACACCAATGCCATCTGGACCAGCAGGATTGGGAGTTCTACCAGTCTGGGTGGAGAAGATGGTAAAGTTGCTCCATCAGGCCCCAGTACAGCAACAGTAGCAAAAGTCGCAGCAACCACCACAACAAATTAGAAAGTATGATAAGCTGAGGAAGTATGAAGCCACAGATTTTGTGGGCACAGTTGATCCAGGTGAGGAAGAGCGGTGGCTGGACAGAGTTCAGAGGGTATTCATCCAGTTACAGGCCACTGCAAAAGAGAAGTTCGACTATACTTTATTACTTCTACAGGGGGACGCCTACGACTAGTGGAAGACTATTCCTCACGGGTTGGATGATCCACCAGTGTTGACCTATGCTAATTTTCTATGAGAATTTGAGAGAAAATATACACCCCGAGAGTATAAAGATGCCAAGAAGAATGAATTTTTGAGTCTGAAATAAGGGATGAAGACAGTTATAGAGTATGAGAAAGATTTCATCCTGTTGAGCAAGTATACAGGGGATTTATTATTTGATGAGATAAATAAGTGTCAGAGATTTGATGAGGGTCTAAGGCCATCCATCATGTGTCTTGTGGCAGCATCTCATTATGAGGATTTTTCCATGATTGTTGTAGCTGCTAGAAATGTAGATAAGGCACAGGGACTTGTAGAAGTTGTCATAGCTTAAGAGAGCAGAGGCAAGAGACCCTAGGCTGAGGCTGGGTCTTCATATGGAAAAAGAAGTAGATGGGGCTTTCCTCAGAGGTCTACTAGGAGCCAGGGGCAGCCTGGTAGATCATTTTAGTAGCAGATGCAGAGATTTACAGCCTCAGTGGATAGTGTTTCAACCCTGATTCCATAGAGATTTACCCAACTAGTCTGTGCTCAGTGTGGTAGGGCACATGGAAGTATTTGTTGGAAGACTAGTGCTTCAACAGATATTTTAGATGTAGGTCCAAGGATCACTATATCAGAGATTGTCCAGAGCCACTAGTGGACAGACTGGCAGAGACCCTTGCATCTAGACCCATTGACAAATGGGGGTTGAGGTGTTTGAGGTGGTAGTAGAGTTAGCAAACCTATATCCAATTAGAGAGGGGGATCTACGGTAGGGACTGGTAGACTAGAGCAGGTAGGATAATCACAGATAGTGTGTGTGATGCAGCGGCAGCTGAGTACTTTTGATATTGTAGCCGGTACATTCTCTTTACTCGGTATTTTAGTGCATGCATTGATAGACCCTGGGTCGACATATTCATACACCAGTGCATCCATTCTGTCTGTGAGTGATATGCATTCTAAGTCATTAATGTTTGATGTGCTAGTGACTAATCCTTTAGGGCATAGTGTGATGGTTATTAAGGTACACCGAGATAGTCCAATTATTACTTATGATGATGAGTTTCTCGATGATCTAATTGAGAAGCCCTTTAGGGAGTATGATCTAATTTTGGGTATGGATCGGTTATCTAAACACGGGGCTGTGGTAGACTATCAGCAGAAATGTATTACTCTAAAAACACATGATGGGAGAGATGTAGTGGTATCTAGTGAGCAAAGGCACCCCACATCCATGTTTATTTCAGCCATACCAACTAGGAGGATGATCCGAAAGGGGTGTGAGGTATATTTGGCTCATGTTATAGATAATAGGGTAGTAGGATCCTAACTGAACATTATACCTATAGTAATAAAGTTTTTGGATGTGTTCCCTGATAATTTGTCAGGGCTACCTCCAGAGAGAGAGGTGGATTTTGGTATCAATTTGATGCCTAGTACCACTCCCATTTCTATTACCCCTTATTGGATGGCACTTATTGAATTAAAGGAGTTGAAGGTACAGCTGCAGGATTTGCTTGATAAAAGGTTCATCCACCCTAATCTATCACCGTAGGGAGCACCTGTTCTATTTGTAAAGAAGAAGGATGGCACTTTGAGGTTATGCATTGATTATAGACAGTTGAATAAAGTGACCATCAAGAATAACTACTCATTAACTCGTATTGATGATTTGTTTGATGAGTTGAAGGAGAAGTTGTGTTCTCCAAGATTGATTTGAGATCAAGGTACCACCAATTGAGAGTTAGAGATGCAGATGTGCCTAAAACTGCATTTTGCACTAAATATAGCCATTATGAGTTTTTGGTGATGCCTTTTGGGCTAACGAATGCACCAGCTGCATTTATGGATTTAATGAATCGGGTATTTAGGCCATACTTTGATCAGTTTATAGTGGTGTTCATTGACGATATTTTGATATACTCCCATAGTAAAGAAAAGCATGATAAACATCTGCAGATTGCATTGTAGACTATGAGCAAGCATTTTCACCCACACTCCTATATGGAATGGTTCTTGCGACATCAACATTATTAGGCTTAGGGCCTTAGAGAATACGAATATAAACCCAGAGAGAATGAAGTCGCCACCCGAATGGGCAAAAAAAAAAGAAAGGGGTAGATGACTCGATTCCTAAGGAATCCCCAACCCCCTAATGGATTCGAAAAGTTAGGTACGCATGAGGAAGGTGAGAATGACTCAGCACTCTCATAGCACCCAGTTCATTGGAACCGACCTCCTTTTTAGGTCTAAATATTATTGAATTCTTAAGTATTATAATATTATCTATACTACATGCAATTATTAAAATAAATAATTATTATATGTTAAAATAAATAAATAAATAAAATAGGCACCCATCCAAATATGAAAACATGCCCTTACAACATTTTAATGTCCATAAAGAAAATAAATAAAATAGGACACCCACCAAAAGGTGGAAACGTGTCCCTTACAATTGTCCCAAAATCTTTAAATAAATTAAATTATAAAAAATAAATAAATTAAACAAATAAGGCACCCACGAGTGAAAATATGCCTTTTACATCCTTAAAATTCAAATAATAAAATTAACACCATTCAACCATTCGTAGCAAAACAAATAGTCCAAACATGTAGTTTAATCATCACAATAATAATAATAAATTAGAGTTTAATAAAAAAAATGAAGGTTAATCATAAAGAATTATAATCCATAAATAAATACTAATCCCGTTGATGAGGGATCGCATACGATGGTCCCGCTAGCTAGTTAGCGGGCGGAGGTCAAGGATGCAGCGCCTCCGAAATGTAAATGATCTATAGGATAGGGTTTGTTAGGGGAATTAGGGTTTCTATCTAAAGTAAAGTTTTATGTTTATACAAATTAGGGTTTTGCATCAATTGTCACCAAGGTTTTCTTTATATTAAAATTAAAAATTTTAATACTTGTTAATGATTAGGCTACTAGATGTCCTAATAGGTTATTGTGCAAAGATAATAATGATTTAAAGGGTTTACATAATTATTGTAAGCTAAACTAACAATGATTTTGCATGATGACACTCGAAAATAATTAGCTACTAGATATTATTTGAAGATAGTAAACGTTGAAGACAATGATCAAGAATAAACTATGTTAAGCTTAAATAAAGTAAACATGATAACTCACCTTCACTTGTTAGCTCCACCAAATTAAAGAGATGGCCTAGCTTATTGCCTAAATCTACTTAGCTTCTGGCTGAAGGTTTAATGCAATCGATACAATTTTGTTTTTGTGCCTCATAGATTATTGTGTATATGTTTTGTTTCTTTTTTGGCTTATCGTTGTTGTTTGTTATTGTTGCTTTTTTCTTGCTTCTAGGTTTTTAATAATTATTGGCGTCCCTCTATATGCTTTTTAATTGTCTATTTATAGGCAAATAACAATTTAATCTTAAAGCATAATCTGCTAATCTGATGGTCAAACGAAGTTCAATCTTAATTAGGAAGCTTTTAATATGCCCCAAAACCAATTAAAGCCAAAATTAAAAGACCCATGGTGAATTGGGAAGCCTCCAATTCGCCATGGTCAAGTGTCCATGGTGAATTGAGGGTTCTCAATTTGCCATGAGCCTTGGTTCATGGCAAATTGGGGGCTCTAATTTGCCATAAGCCAAGGGCCATGGTGAATTGGCAAGCCGTTTCACCATGTGTTGGCTTTTAAGCTTGAACTGAGCTTATTTGGAACTTTTAAAGTTAGACCAAATTTAATTCAAGCTTTTAAAATTGGGTTGGAGTTGATTTGGTCCTTTAAAAATTAAATCAAACTAGGTTAAGGTTTTAAAAATTGAACCAACTTAATTTAGGCCTTTTAAAACTAGACCGACCTAATTCAAAGTTATAAACTGGGTTTAAGCTTTTAAAATCATACCAAATTTAACTTAGCCTTCTTTAATTAAGATTGGATTATCTTAGGGCCAAAATTATGAGTCTACATAAACATTGAGAGACAAATAGCTATATGCCAAGTTGTCCAAGTGTGAATTTTGGTTGGATTAGGTGACTTTTCTTGGACATATGGTTTTAGCAGAGGGGATTAGAGTTGATCTGAGTAAATTCAAGGCAATCTTGAATTGGAGTCCACCAAAGAATGTGATAGAAATCAGAAGTTTCCTAGGATTGGCTGGTTATTACAGTCGGTTTGTGAAGGGATTCTCCATGATAGCTTCACCACTTACTAGATTGCTTCGGAAGGATGTGAAGTTTGTATGGATGGACCGATGTCAAATGAGCTTTGAGCAGTTGAGAGACATGTTGACTCAAGCTCCACTTCTTACTCTACCTATGGAAGGCAAACCATATGTGATATATAGTGATGCATTACATCATGGTTTGGGTTGTGTTTTGATGCAAGAGGGTAGAGTTATTACTTATGCTTGTAGACAGTTGAATTATTGCTTATGCCTCCAGACAATTGAAGCCTCAAGAGTTAAATTATTGACTCCTGATTTGGAGTTGGCAGTCATTGTCTTTGCATTAAAGATATAGTGACACAACTTGTATGGAGAAAAGTATTTTATCTACACGGATCATAAGAGTTTAAAGTATTTGGGTGTCCAGAAAGAGTTGAATCTTCAACAGAGATGGTGGTTGGAGCTTATTAAGGACTATGACTGCTTGATTGATTACCATCCTAGCAAAGTAAATGTAGTTGTAGACGCCTTGATTCTAAAGTCTATAGCGGGGTTGACTGCCTATGCTCTAGTGTTGCTTGTTAAGTTAAGAGCTTTGCATGCCATATTTGAGGTTTTTGATGATGGTGCTCATCTAGAATAGTTACAGTTGAGACCATTATTCTTGGATTAGATTAAGCAGGCACAACAGTTAGATTAGAAAATTCAAAAGATTGAAGTAGATTGTCAAAAGGAGGAGAGTAAGGATTTTTATGTAAAAGATGATAATAGTGTATGGTATAGGGATAGATTGTATATTCCTAATAGTGTGGAATTGAAGAAGAGAATTTTAGAGGAGGCACATTAATCTTCATATGATATGCACCCTAGAAGTACTAAGATGTATCAGGATTTGAGGCAACGTTATTGGTTGTCTGGTATGAAGAGGGACATAGCAGAATTTGTATCCAAATGTCTCACTTGTCAAAGAGTGAAAGCTGAGCACCAGGTTCCTTCTGGGTTGCTATAGCCATTATCATTGCCTGAGTGAAAGTGGGAGCAAGTGACCATGAATTTTGTGGCTGGACTGCCCTTGACCCAATGAAAGTATAATGAATATGGGTGATAATTGATAGGATGATGAAGTCAGATCATTTCCTTCCAGTTAGGATGGACTACTCTCTTAATAGGCTGGTTGAGCTCTATATCAATGAGATTGTGAGGTTGCATGGAGTCCCAGTTTCATTAGTTTCAAACCAAGATCCCAGATTCACATCTAGATTTTAGAGGAGTTTGCAGGATGCATTGGGTACTCGGTTGCACTTTAGTACTACTTTTCATCCGCACACAGATGGATAGTTTGAGAGAGTGATACAGGTATTAGAGGATATGTTGAGAATTTGTATTATTGAGTTCATAGGGAGCTAGGACAGACATTTGCTACTAATAGAGTTTATATACAACAATAGCTTTCAGTCTAGCATTGGAATGGAACCTTATGAGGCCTTGTATGGAAGGAAATACATGACACCTTTGTTTTGGGATGAGGTTGGAGAAGGAAAGTTGGTAGGTCCCGATTTGATTAAATAAACAGAGGATAATGTTAAAGTGCTTTGGGAGAGATTGAAAGCAGCTTCAGACCGACAGAAGTCTTATTCAGATCTAAAGAGGAAAGAAATTAAGTTTAATGTGGGTGACAAAGTATTTTTTGAATGTGTCTTCTAAGAAAAGGATTCTGAGATTTGGCCAAAAAAGAGAAATTGAGTTCTCGATTCATTGGGCCATATGAGGCATTAGAGAGAGTAGGACCAGTGGCCTACAGACCAGCCTTACCACCTAAATTAGATTGGATGCACAATGTCTTCCATGTCTTGATGCTTCAGAGGTACAAATCGAATCCATCTCATGTTTTAACAATGGAGTCTATCGATGTAATATCCCAAAATTTACCCTAGAAGTTTTGGTATATTTGTTATAATTGGATTTTATGTATATGTTTCTTTGGTAAGAGAAAAGAATTATATAGAGAATGTATATGTTGTGTATATGAGAATATATACAACATATACATAAGTCAAAGTCAAAGAAGGTTAGTGGAAGAAGATATTTAGTTATTTTAAATTAATTAAGTTAATTAGTGGAAATGGGAAATTAAATGAATGGAAGAGATTAATTTGGATTATTTTAATATTATTATTGCTTGGATGAGAGGGTTTTAAGGAAAAGTTTGACTTTGATTTCTTTGGTTTCTTTCTTTCTCTCTTTCTTCATCGTGGTTCTCTTTCCTTTTCTTTCTTTTTCCTTTTGTTGTCCGACCATCAAAGAAGCAAGAGAGCAAGAAGAGTTTTGATCTTCCAAGTTTAGGATTGAAGGAAGTTTCCAAGAGATCAAGTTGGAGATTTAAGAGTTTCCTCATTCTTGGTAAGTCTTTCCACTTGATTCTTTGATTTGTTTGGGTTTGTGAGTTGAAGTTGTGTTTGAGAATGTGTTTGTTTGATTTTGGGTGTGTTTAAGAGTGTTTGGTTCTATTGATTTTTGGATTTTGGGGTTGGATGGAAGGAAAGAGTAAGTTTGTTGGTCTAGAAGTGTTGTGGTTATGTTTAGGGTGGTGATGATATTTTGGATTGTGTTTGATGTATATGGTTTTGGGTATGTTTGGGCTAAGTTGGTTTGAAGTGGATGATGGTGGTAAGAAGAAAAATGTTGGTTGTGAGGTTGTTGTGGCCGGAATCTGGGTTTTTGGTCTGACACGCCCACGAGCACGTCCAAGTCTTTAGGCGTGTCAATTGTTTTGTGTGGTAGTAGGTTTGACACGGCCAGTAACACGCCCGTGTTATTGAACGTGTCATAGCCACTGTGTTATTGGGGAATTGACACGGCCATGAGCACGCTCATGTTGTTGGACGTGTCAATATTTCTGAGAGACAAAATGTATTACACGCCCAGTGACACGCCGTGGTTCTGAGCGTGTCAATGCTTCTGCGTTGTAGAGTTAGGGCACGGTCAGGGACACGCCCGTGTGGTTGAGCGTGTCATGTTTAAAGTTTGCCCTAGTTGGTTCTTAGCCTTATGATCTCATGTGGGTTTCATCATTCTTTTGGAATAGGTTGTGAAGAAGGTGATTTGCCATAATTTAAGAAGTGAAGGATTTTTGGAAGAGGAAGTCAATAGAGTTTTGTGAGTTGTTTTGAGGTAAGTACAAACCTTGCATTATTGCATACATTCATGTGATTTTGGAACTTATACATTTGAGCATGAATGTACTAAGGAATCTTATTACATTGTTGATATATATAAATAATGTTATGTTTTATACAATGTGAACTTTGTGAAATGCAATATGATGTATGTATATTGATTATGAGTATTTGAATATGAATTGAAATAGAATGAAATGTGAAGCCATTGTGTTTGGCTATGATATTGTAAATGATGTTGAAGACATGAATTGAGAAAGAGAATGGTAAAGAGGTAAATGAATTGATTGTATGCCTAATATGTTATTCAATTTTCAGAGTGCTGGGTTTGGTGGCATGCCTATGAAAGGTAACAGTCTTGCCGGGTTGAGGATATCTTCAAATTGAGTTGAATTGAGGTCCAAGAGACTGGGTCTGTTACACTATATGAATTATTGATATGAAATATATGAAAAGTAACAGTCTTGCCGGGTTGAGGATCTCCTCGATTTCAATCGGGTTGATGGTCCAAGAGACTGGGTCTGTTACTAGTAACAGTCTTGCTGGGTTGAGGATCTCCTCAAGCTTGTTGAGTTGATGGTCCAAGAGACTGGGTCTGTTACACTATCCATGGATAAAGATATGAGATATATTGCCTACGGGCTTGATCATTGTGATTATAGACCAAAGCAGTAACTCTGAACTTTGAATATCATATTAAATACTTGTTGGGCCCATGTGTGTCTATGTTATCATTATTGAATGTATGACATTGATATTGACATTGCATAATATCATTATGGTTTGTACCACTAAGCCGTTGGCTTAGCGCGATTGTGATTTATCGCGCAGGTGATAGGGTTGAGACGGAAGATTCCTCTAGACCTAGTTGAGTTTATGCTTGAAGAGTTGGCCTAGAGCTTAAAGATCAGAGAGTCAAGCTATCAATCATGTATATATTTCATGTTTTGTAAATTTTGATTTTTAATGTATTTGTACTTATTTGTTATAATTTCCGCTGTGTATTAATAAACATTTTTATCTATTATGTTTTATGAATTTCTTCTAAACCTTTGATATTTGTTTTATTTCTTTTAGAGTTATGACTTGTGCATTTTATAAACTGTGGCATTTTCTATATTCAGTATACGTATATTACGATCGTATAAGCATGCTGTGTACGTATACGGGGTATAGGGGTGTTACAATCGAGGTTAATCCATATATGACTGACGAAGAGGAACCAATAGCAATCTTGGCACAAGAGGTAAAAGAGTTAAGGAACAAAAAGATGTCATTGGTTAAAGTTCTTTGGAGGAATCACTCTACAAAAAAGGTGACATGGGAGAGTGAGGAGATTATGCGGAGCTAGTATCCTCAGCAATTCCAAAGTTGATATTAGGTAATTTCGAGGATGAAATTTCTTTAAAAGGGAGAGAATTGTAATAACCATATTTTTGATAAAAAAAAATTAATTAAATTTAAAGAAAATAATTTAAGGGATATATGGAATGTTGGAAGTGAGAAAATGAAATGTATATGTGAGGTATATTTAAAATATAAATAATATATAAAAAAAGTCAAAGTGAATAGTAAAGTCAAAAGATAAATTAGTAAAGTTAAAAAGTTAAAAAGTTAAAAATTAAATATAATATAATATTAATATTTTGTTTAATAAAAAAGAAATTAAAATATTTATGGGTGGAAGGGTGAAAATAACATTTTATTTTATTAATTGGTTATTTGGTAAATATATATAAGTGAAGGGCCAAGTTGGAAACTCAAGTGTATAAAAAGTTCATCTTTCTCTCTTTTGCTTCAATGGTGGCCAAATTTCATAGCTAAAGGGAGGGGAGGTTTTTCTTCTTCATCTATACAAAATTTTACTAAGTTTTCAAGAAATTCAAAGTGATTTTGAAGTTTAATAAACACTAAGTAAGGTTTTTCTTCTAATTTAAAGAATTTTCTTTAAATTCATGGTTATGTGAATTTTCAAGTTTTGATTAAGGGATTTATAATTGTTGATATGGGTTATATTGAAGTTATTATAATGTATATGTAATGAATTTAAGGTTGGTTGAAGAAAATAATTGGGTTTTGATTAAGTTAGGGTTTATGGCAAAGTTATGTGAAAATTGGAGGTTTATGGGAGATTTTAATAATTGCTATAATGAATTTCTATGATATTATTTTGATGAGAAGACAAGGATTTTATGGTTGGATGGTTGATTGGTTTTGGTTTAAATAGAGTTTGAGAGAAGAAGTAGCAAATTTAGAGTTTTGGAAAAGTTTGGTTAAAGAATTGATGTTCATTTGATTTAATTATTTAAATCATGTTATTCAATGATTTTAATGATGAAAATAAGCTTAGATTACCAATTATAATTGATAAGAATGGAATTCTAAAATGAAAGAGACTTAGAGCAAAAATGTAGAAGTTGGAAGAATTGATGCTAAATTGGTGTTTAATGGTTTAAATACCTAAAAAATGTGGTTCTAATATATTATATATATTCACATTTTGGTTAGGTGTTGAGTAAGTGGTTATTTCTACTAGATGTTGGGTGTAACTGATATTTACCTTCGGGCCAAACACTGATTGTCAAATATGAGTCCAAAGAAATAATTCTGAAACTTGAGTATTCTATAAGGTCATTTGGGCCCAGTGCATGTGATTGTTTGAAATGTTGAATGTATGACTTGCTTCGTGAGTTTGCATACCAAATTAACAATTTAAAATGAATTATATTTTGCATTAGTTATTAATTATTATTTATATCAAAGTATGTACTACTAGGCAGTATTGCTTAGCATGATTTATTTATCACGTAGATGACAAGGTTGATCTTGAAAGCCCTGCAATACTAAAGCAGACGTAGAGTATCCCTGCTCATTTTGGAGTTTTACTTTACTGCTTTGGACCAGGTCCAATTGCGAACATGTAATGATTTTTATTTTGAAAATTTGTCTTTAAAATATGTACACTAAGTATGTAAACATGTAATTGATGTAAATTATTAAAGTTTAGTTTAATAATTTACCATCCATGACGGGTTCGGGTATAGGCTATTAGGTACCCATTATCTGAATCTGATTATATAATAATTATATTTTAATAAAATTTTAATTATATATTTATTATATTTTATTTTAATTATAAAATAATGTAGTATGAAATTATTTTTAATAAAATTATGTTAATATTAAATATTTATTTATAATTATTTAATTAAAAATAATAATTTATATTTAAAATTTTATAATATTTTAAAATTTTTATATTTAAACAAGTAATTAAACGGATTCGGGTAGTAAACGGGTAGCATTAAATAGGTTTAGGATAGGTACAGATATAACTATAATCGAGTTTAAACGGGTTTGAATATTTTAAAAACTAAATAGGTTATGGTTTGGATAAGGCACTTTTCGCTGATACCCTGTCTATTGCCAACCCTAATTTTATAACCACATTGTCAGTCATTCAAATAAAGTATAAAATAGCAAAGAATAACTTTCATAAAAGTTAACACGAAAAAACTTATAGAAAACCAATATCTTTGCAAACCAAAAATAATATTAATGACGGGGCTACTTCAGAGGGGTCTGCTTAGCTTCCTGATCTCGGGCTCGGATGATAGTTGTGTTCGATCTCCAACTTGCAAGACAAGAAAGAGGCCGATCAGGCTCCGCCAGGGGAGGCTCTGATGCCTAAGTAAGAGCTCGGTATGTAAAGAGAGTAAGTTAAGAGAAGAGATGAGCCAAAGAGAGCTTACCTATAGGGGTGACCCCATTTATAGTTGATGCAGGGAGACAGTGTCTAGGGCTTTATAAACATAATTTGCGGATGTGGCAGATGATTGTCGACCGATATACAAAGCTCGGTAGGACTAATAATGTCCAAAACTGAGGTCCGCATAATGCCGAGAGACCGACCATGAGGATGATCATATAAGAGGATCGATAGACGAGCTCGGTAAATTTAGGGTATCATTATTAGTCTCTCTCAAATCATTGACATTTATGTCAAGATTTATTCATGCATTGGAGCTAAAAAAAACTCGGTATAAAGTGTATATATTGAATCATGAAACAAATGTAGTATGACAATATGCAATGCTCAAGTATGGGATTTTAGAAAGATTGAGCAGAATTGTTTGCTATGCCACGCCCGTGGGGGTTGGTAGGCCACGACCGTGGGGTCCTAGAGAGAGATGTTGGTTTGTAATTTGTGATCTAAGGGTCTAGTATGAGATTGATAAATGAATAATTGTATTGAATTCATGTGTATCTTTGAGTAAGTGTGTGTTATTCCTTGTGGATTAGGTTGTGAAGAAGTTGTTTGCCCTAATCCAAGTGTTGAGGATTATTGGAAGATGAGTTTGGTGTTGTGTGATGGCTCATGAGGTAAGTACAAACCCTATTTGATTGCATATATTTATATGTCTTTGGACCTTAACACATTTGGTTATAAATGTGTTAAGTAATCTATTACATTGTTGATGCATATGAATAATGCTATGTTGTGCACAATGTGAATTATGTGGAATGTATGTTGAAGATTCTAAATCTATGAATAATGTAAATTGCTATGTATATATATATCAATAATGAAATATGAAATATGAAAGATATGATGATTATTCTTAATGTATGTTCAATGCAATTGATTGTGAGTACTTAAATGACGAATTGAGACATAATGAGATGATTGAAGCATGTTTGCGTATATGAAATATGAAATGTGAAATGTGAAAGATATGATGATATGATAAATTGTATAAAGGTGATTTGAGATAATATGAGATATGAGGCCATGTTTGTTGGCTATGATGATGCAAATGAGATAATTGAGGCATGGTTGCCTAGTTGATTGTGGAATATGAAATGAGAAATGAATTGAGAAAGAAATTGATAAAGAGATAAATAAAATGATTGTGTGCCTAATATGTTAATTCAATTTTCAGAGTTCTGGTTTTGGCGGCATGCCTATGAATCACTGGATAGGTGAAATGACCGGGTCGTAAGCCGATTCCAGTTGAGAAATGTGAAATATGTGAAATATGATATTTTTGGGGTGAAAAGACCGGGTCATAAGCCTCAAAAATAGTAACAGTCTAGCCGGGTTGAGGATTTTCTCGGGTTTAACCGGGTTGAGGTCCAAGAGACTGGGTCTGTTACACTATCCATGGATAGAGATATATATATCGCCTACGGGCTTGATGATTGTGATTATGGACCAAAGCAGTAACTCTGAACTTTGAATAACATATTAGATTCTTTTTGGGCCCATGCTTGTCTTTGTTTTCAATGTGATTTATGAAATGTGAAATGAATGAATAATGAGACCCATACTTGTCTTTGTTTTCAATATGAATGATGAAATGTGATTCATGAAAGGTGAATTGTGAATAATGAATTAATTGAATAAAATAAGGACATGTAATGTTATGAAGTATGATATGATTACAATACATAAGTAAACTATTGAATAGAAATATGGTTTGAGAAGCTAAGTTGAAAGATGAGATTCTGAAAATATAATATGACATGTAAAATGTGTATGGATGTGGACATTGTAAGTATTAGTTATGAATGTTCTTATAAGTTATGGAATGGTAGGTTGTGTTAATGATATGTGTAGCTATATATAATTATGAGATTAGTAGATATATTTGAAAGGTGTAATTGAAATGGGAAAACATGATAAAAAGATAATGATATATGAATTTAACATATGAGTATGATTTTCTATAATGTATGTTTATAATATTTATTTGTACTACTAAGCTCTCGGGCTTAGCGCGGTTGTGTAATCGCGCAGGTGAGTAGATAGCAGATCTAAAGTCAATCGTTATGCCACGAGAAGGGTATGAGTGTTTCGAGACCAACTAGATGGTGGTGCATACATGTACAAGTTAAATATATTGTATTTTATTAAAAATGTATTCATATGTATAAGTGAATTTTGATAAGGACAAGATTATTATTTATTTGTAAGATCATCGAAAGTATAATGATTTTGTAAATGTTCTTTGAATAAAATGTATTATTGTTTAAACTCAGATAAAAGTTTTTAAACTGTAACGACTAGTGACATTCTTATACTTTATATATGTACTGTATGTCTACCAGGTATATGTATAGTACTTATATAGAGTATGGGGGTGTTATAATTATTTTGGTATCAGAGCTTAGGTTCGAGATACTCGGCCTAAGTGGAATCAAAAAGAAAAAAAAAGTTTTGAAAAGCCTAAATAGACTTATAAAGAAAAGTTTTGAAATGAAATTTGTAATACATGCATATACATTAACACCTAGGTTGGTCTCGAATGTGGCATTACGTGAATTGTAATGTATTCGGATTAGATGAGATGAATGATAGTATGTGGATAAAGTTCTACATGAAAGGAAAATTAGAGAAAGAAATGATATGGAAAAATTAATATAAGTTTAATTGATAAAATAAAGAATGGGAGTTTACTTAAGGAAAGCAAATATGGAAATGTTGATTATTGAGATGTGGTTGTAATATAAAGAAATGAATAGGAAAACAAAGTTGAAAATGAGTTGAAAACAAAATCAAGATTAAAGTATGTACTTTTTCCTCTACACTTTGAATCTCTTTATAATAAAGCTTATGTTTGGTTTGTTAGAAAGAGGAAATATTGTCAGATTGTTAAAATGGATAGATATGCTATTAAAATGAAGAGAGTATGGTGAAATATTGAGTGAGTTGATTGGTATAGACAAAGTGTGAGAATTTAAGGTTTGGGTATATAAAGTTAAGGTTTTTAAAAGAAGAAAAGAGATGATGTTGGTTAAGTAAGGAGATATAATGGTGTTATTTGTATTGTTATTTTAATGCAAACATTGTGATTTCAATGTTAGAAATGTGATATGGAGGTATATTAAATACTTGTAAAAACAAAAGTGAGAGAAATGTCACATTGGAAATGAGACTAAGATTTTGTGAAATATCATTATGATTAGAGTAAATATATATGTTGAGTTGATAAATAATTTAAGTCATGTCAAAAGAATGAGAATGATAATGTTCAAAGAAAAGTAATAAATGTTAAATTTGTATGGATTGTATGTAAAAGAAAAATTAAATATACATGTATAGGATATGTGAAATGAGTTTTTCAATATGACTGTAAATGAAGTATGTAAGAAATGTGAAAAGTAAATCACATTAGAAATGTGCTCTATGAATGTGTATGTGGTATAACTACTGGTTTAATGATATTAAGAATGATATTGCATGTATTAGTAGATCTAAGAGAGATTAGGTTTTGAACTGTGTAAAGCTAGATGGATTATGTGACGGAATTGAGAGTGGAAATGGACTTGAGTAATGCTGGACAGTGAAAATTGTTATGGTGATCACTGAACTTGATGATCATATAATATTTTGAGTTCCAAAGTATTTACATGTGGAAAGGTTCTATGTATATGTGCATAATAAGAAATTGTAGGGAAAAAGGGAAGTATAATATATACAAATTTTAAAAGAGAGAGATTAGAAATGGAGTAGCAAATGGAAATTGTGTTAGATGTGCATATGATTGAATATGTATATGTAAGAAATGTTAATAGTAATATTGTTGAACATGAGCTAAGTTAATGATGATCATATAATCGAGTGCAAATTGTTTTGAGATGAAGTTGATATGTGTTAACTCTTGGTATAGCAAAAGCTTAGAGAATGAATTGTAGACTTAACATTGTAATTGGAAATATTTGGAAAAAAAAAAGAATAATAGAGAGACAGTATTTATTCATAAGTTGCAGGCATGATCCTTAATATACCATGGCCATATGAGCTGTTTAGCATATTTGGTTGGTTAGTTTTGTTATCCACAAATTTGAGCCTAAGATAACATAACCATAGTATAGTGTTGATGAGATTGATGAATTATGTTTCTAGAAACATGGTTAAAAGATATGATTGGTGAAGTTGTATCTTATAATTTCTATGTTAGAAATTTAATTATAATTATGAAAAGTAAAGAAAGAGAAGAGAATTGTGAAAGTATTTTGAGATATGAATAATGTTATAGAAAGGTAATTATGTAAATATAGTAATGGTATGAAAGGTGAGGAAATGTTAAATGGGAGAAATTACGAAATATGATTGAAAGTTATACTGAATATGTTTATGGTATAAAGTGAACAAGTGAATGGGCTTAAGGTTTAAGTGAATGAACTATGGGTAGTAAATATGGTATGAGATAATCATGAGAATTTTGTGGAAATTATACTAAGATAATTTGAAGTGATTTGTTATTAATAATCATAGTTTTAAAAAAAAAAGGTGAATATGGATCCGAAGAGATTAGAATTTGAATATAAGTTTGACCTAATGGAATTAGATCATATATATTGTGAAATCTGAGGATAAATTTAAATAAGATAATTGATGGTTTGATTTGAACAAGATTGAGATATTAGTATATGGTGACAGATGAATCAATTGATTTAGATTCTATTAAGATTGCGAATCATTATTAAGATTTAATTTGTACAATTGTACTAGAAGAATATGATTTAAATGATAATGTATATGATGTAATATTTTAATTTGTGAATAGACAGGAATGAATTGAGTTATATCGGTTATAAATGAGGGTAATAAGGAAAAGGTTAATTACCTGTAAAGTAAGTTTAAAGGTATTGTACTAATATTTATGTTAAGTGAGAAGCATGTTTAAAAAAGGAATTAAGTGTATGAAAAATAAGGATATTGTTATCAATTAAGGTGTGATAAATGTATATTCTGAAAGTGATTGTAATGACGGAATAAGCAATATTAAGATGTAAATCAATGATTTTTAAGGTTAAAGTTAAGAGAGTAATTATAAAGAAATGAAGTAATAAAATATTTTGAATGTTTGGTTAAAAAAAAGTAATAAGAATTATAAAGATATATACATTATGACAAGTTATGGAATTGGAAATTGACTCTAAGGGGGGGAGAGTAAAAGTTATGTGATTTGATGAAATTATAACATAAGAATATGATTAATTTCATATGAAAATTAAGATGGTGCTTTGTTAAGAATAGGTTATTACTGTACTGGATAATTTCGAGGACGAAATTATTTAAGGGGGAGAGAATTGTAATATCCCAAAGTATACCCTAAAAGTTTTGGAGTTGTTGTTGTATTTGGATTTAATGTATATGTTTTATGGTAAGAGAAAGGAAAATAAATTAATTAAAAGGAAATAGTATAAGAGATAGATGTATATGAGGGATGAGATGTATATTTGGTATTTGGAAAATATGGGAAAAATAAATGTAATATAAAAGAGATATACATATACCAACATATACATTACATATACATAATGTATAAAGTGGTGTAGGAAAAGTAAGTTTATATAATTAATTAATAATATTAATAATATTAATAATAAAAGAAAAAGAGGAAAGAAAAGTCAAAGGATGAAAGTAGTGGTGGAGGATATTTTAGAAATAATTAATTATATTATATATATATATATATGATAAGTATGAGAAAAAGAAGAAAAGATCTTCTTTCCTTCTTCTTCTTCTTGAACGAGAGAGAGAGAGAGAGAGAGAGAGAGAGAGAAAGAGATATGTGATTTAATCTATATACACACCAAATTCTTAAGGGCTTTAAGAGAATTGAAGGTGGAGATCGAAGATTTGTCAAAATATTCAAGTAAGTGTTCATTTCTTTGAGTTGATTTCTATTGATTTTGTTTATATTTGATTTGGTTAGTGTGTGAAGATGATGATAGTGAAAGATTAAAGTTTATAGATATGTTAAATTGGTAGTTAGATGATGATAATATGGTTATTTGTGAGGATGATGATGGATTATTAAAATTGTTTAATAAGGGTTTAAAATAAATGAGTTGGAGAATTCAGTAATTGATATATGATTGATGTATGTTTGTGTTTAAGGAAGTTGAAAACATAGAATACATGAGTTTGGTTCGGAAACAGAGGCATTTTGGATGCCACGCCCGTGGCCTTTGGTTGCCACGACCGTGGCCATTGGAAGCCATGGCCGTGGGGGTGGTAAGCAAGGGAGACAGATTCATTTGCTATGCCACGGCCGTGGGGGTTGGAAGGCCACAACCGTGGGGATTTTAGAAAGATTGAGCAGAATTGTTTGCTATGCCACGCCCGTGGGGGTTGGTAGGCCACGACCGTGGGGTCCTAGAGAGAGATGTTGGTTTGTAATTTGTGATCTAAGGGTCTAGTATGAGATTGATAAATGAATAATTGTATTGAATTCATGTGTATCTTTGAGTAAGTGTGTGTTATTCCTTGTGGATTAGGTTGTGAAGAAGTTGTTTGCCCTAATCCAAGTGTTGAGGATTATTGGAAGATGAGTTTGGTGTTGTGTGATGGCTCATGAGGTAAGTACAAACCCTATTTGATTGCATATATTTATACGTCTTTGGACCTTAACACATTTGGTTATAAATGTGTTAAGTAATCTATTACATTGTTGATGCATATGAATAATGCTATGTTGTGCACAATGTGAATTATGTGGAATGTATGTTGAAGATTCTAAATCTATGAATAATGTAAATTGCTATGTATATATATATATATATCAATAATGAAATATGAAATATGAAAGATATGAGGATTATTCTTAATGTATGTTCAATGCAATTGATTATGAGTACTTAAATGACGAATTGAGACATAATGAGATGATTGAAGCATGTTTGCGTATATGAAATATGAAATATGAAATGTGAAAGATATGATGATATGATAAATTGTATTAAGGTGATTTGAGATAATATGAGATATGAGGCCATGTTTGTTGGCTATGATGATGCAAATGAGATAATTGAGGCATGGTTGCCTAGTTGATTGTGGAATATGAAATCAGAAATGAATTGAGAAAGAAATTGATAAAGAGATAAATAAAATGATTGTGTGCCTAATATGTTAATTCAATTTTCAGAGTTCTGGTTTTGGCAGCATGCCTATGAATCACTGGATAGGTGAAATGACCGGGTCGTAAGCCGATTCCAGTTGAGAAATGTGAAATATGTGAAATATGATATTTTTGGGGTGAAAAGACCGGGTCATAAGCCTCAAAAACAGTAACAGTCTAGCCGGGTTGAGGATTTCCTCGGGTTTAACCGGGTTGAGGTCCAAGAGACTGGGTCTGTTACACTATCCATGGATAGAGATATATATATCGCCTACGGGCTTGATGATTGTGATTATGGACCAAAGCAGTAACTCTGAACTTTGAATAACATATTAGATTCTTTTTGGGCCCATGCTTGTCTTTGTTTTCAATGTGATTTATGAAATGTGAAATGAATGAATAATGAGACCCATACTTGTCTTTGTTTTCAATATGAATGATGAAATGTGATTCATGAAAGGTGAATTGTGAATAATGAATTAATTGAATAAAATAAGGACATGTAATGTTATGAAGTATGATATGATTACAATACATAAGTAAACTATTGAATAGAAATATGGTTTGAGAAGCTAAGTTGAAAGATGAGATTCTGAAAATATAATATGACATGTAAAATGTGTATGGATGTGGACATTGTAAGTATTAGTTATGAATGTTCTTATAAGTTATGGAATGGTAGGTTGTGTTAATGATATGTGTAGTTGTATATAATTATGAGATTAGTAGATATATTTTAAAGGTGTAATTGAAATGGGAAAACATGATAAAAAGATAATGATATATGAATTTAACATATGAGTATGATTTTCTGTAATGTATGTTTATAATATTTATTTGTACTACTAAGCTCTCGGGCTTAGCGCGGTTGTGTAATCGCGCAGGTGAGTAGATAGCAGATCTAAAGTCAATCGTTATGCCACGAGAAGGGTATGAGTGTTTCGAGACCAACTAGATGGTGGTGCATACATGTACAAGTTAAATATATTGTATTTTATTAAAAATGTATTCATATGTATAAGTGAATTTTGATAAGGACAAGATTATTATTTATATGTAAGATCATCGAAAGTATAATGATTTTGTAAATGTTCTTTGAATAAAATGTATTATTGTTTAAACTCAGATAAAAGTTTTTAAACTGTAACGACTAGTGACATTCTTATACTTTATATATGCACTGTATGTCTACCAGGTATATGTATAGTACTTATATAGAGTATGGGGGTGTTGCAAGGGCTCTCCGAATGCCATGAGTGAGGAGACCCATCATAAGGAAGGAACTCGAATTGAGGCTAGGTCAGCTATGATGGAGATCACCAAACAAATTAACCTAAGGCCTCCAACTCTGATGGATGATGAGGAAGAAGATACAGCAGAAGCTCAACAAATTAACTCAAGCTCAGAGAAGGCTAGAGAGAGGGATATCTGATCCTCCATAACATAAACTAATTTGGCGAGGATCCACAAGAAATATCAAATTTTAGAAGAATATAAGATGCTCATCCCTGGAGAGGATGTTTTAGCCTATGACACACTGCCCGAGAATCAATAGACGATCTATGAAGAAGATTTGAGATCGGGAGTGAGATTCCCACTACGCCCTTTTCCCCCCAGGAATTCTTAAACTATCACAGGATAGCTCTTAGTCAACTCAGCCCTAACGCATGGCACACTATCACAAGGTTTGAAATTCTGTGCGGGTTGCTTGGGTTAACTCCCACCCCTCAGGTGCTGAGTGCATTCAGCATACACAAAATGCGATCAGGTATAGATGAAGACTTTCTTTTTTGTAAGGTCAATATGGGCTTGCCATGTTCAAAGGAAAATCAAACTCAATCAAAGCTTGAAAAGACCGATTTTTTATTTTAAAGCACCAGGAGTTCGGCTGCCAAAATATTTAGTGGGTTAATTCGAGTGGCGAATAGTTGAGAAGAGCAAAACTAAGCGAGAATAAGCTCGCGACATTTACAACCGTGGAGCAAGACATTCTGAATGAAAAGAGGAATGTCATTTCACTAATAAGGGAATACTTCCCCCTTGGGAAGGCACCAAAGGAGATCCAGCCAGAAAATCGAATAGGTATACTATGTTTCAACACTTAGATTTTTGCTATTGCTTCTTGTGAATATGTTGATATTCTAAATTTTGGCTCGATTATGCAGAGTAAGGCTCAGAATTAGCAGGCAGAGAGCTGAAATGTTTAGCCAAAAGGGAAGCCAGAAGGAATGCTCGAAAAAGGGCTAGGATAACTCGTACCAAGTAGGGTACTGGGACTAGCTCGACTTGGGAGGAAGAGTCCATATTGAATCTGACTCTTCCTATAGAATTAAGACCTGAGATCGAGCCACAACAAGAGGTGGAATACATCTCACCCCATAGAGGGATAAAAGAGGGTTCGCCCATAATCGAGGTGCCAGAGGATTTGTCAAGGAGAGAAGTGGAAGAACCATTAGCCCATCGACATAGCCTTATTCTGCTGGTAGAGGTAGTGAATGACAAATTAGTGGGCTCACACAATACAATGTACTTCCTGCAAGATGCCGGGCCACAAAAAGTGCTTAAACATATATTCAAAGTTGTTTCGAGAGAGAGGCACGAGAATGCACCAAAGAGCTCAAAAGAGGTAGCAAAAGAAATGGTGACCATGTCTAACATGGTAAGAAATAAACTTGAACATTTGAAGTTATACTCAAAGTTCAGTGTTAAAGCTAGCTGAATAATACTTTGCAGGTTACGCAGTTCGCATACACCATGGAAGATCGGGTTGTAGGCTTGGCAGCCAACTTTGACCTAGCCCTGAAGGACCGCGATGAAGAAAAAACAAAAAGGCTCAAGCTGAAGGAAAGCTTGAAGGCCAAAAATGAAGAGCTGAAACATGCTCAAGATGAACTAAAGCAGGCTCAAGAAGCCTTAAAGAAGAAGAGTGAAAAGTTGAGCTCGACCAAAGAATCTATAATAGCCAAAGACCAAGAGCTGCAATCGATGAGGGAAACTCTAAAATCTAAGGATGATGAGTTACACCTGGTAGAGGACACCCTTGAAGCTTTGCAATAAGGGTTGGTTGCCGAGCAGACGAGGAGCAACAAATGCTAAGCTCGGGGTGTCTACACCTACCAGAAAGCTGTGTCAGATCGGCTAAAGCAAGAGAATCCGAGCATGGACTTGTCCTAGATGATGGAGATTGACATTGACAAGCTAGCTGCCGAGCATAAGACCGATGATGATGAAGATGAAGATGAGGACTCATATTAGGAAGAGGAAATCCAAGATGACGAGTCCCAAGATTAATGTGTAAATTATTTGTTTAATGGTAAGGTCTACTAAAGCTTGGTCTATAAACACTGTAAGGTTGGGTTACATATGTAATAAACTTTTCCTGATTAATGAAAAATCTTGCTTTTGAACCCTAATTCAATACATGTGTTTGTTTATGTGATATACTACGCCAATTACATATTAGGCTCGGCCGTTAATTGTGCAATCTATATATTGTGTGATGTTAACATGTTTATGACATCTTTTCACTCTGCTCAAGCACGAGGTGCATCAGAGGGTTTTGTTAATAGTGCCTTTGGCACGGTTATATGGATGCTCAGGTTACACTGGGCATTCTGAAGCCCGTATATTAAGCGGTCTATTTAGTGTGGCAGGGTGATTAAGCCAAACTTTACATCGTGCTATGCTATAATATGAATTTGTACATGCATTCTAAGAAACTTGTAAAATAAAAATGAATTGAAAGTTGTAAAGCAATTACATGTCTGAGATATTATCCACAGTAGTCGGTTATACGACCTGCTTTGAAGTTCGGCTACTAGAAAAGCCTTTTTTGCTTTTATGGTTTGGGTGGGACCTGATTGAGCTTTCTCGTCCTATTCAAATTCTTGATTCTGGTAGAGCTGCACAAGCTTTTATACTTTGAGAAGATTCTTAGCTTCTCTTTCTGATGTAAATCCTTCAGTTATGCTATTGGCTTAACCATGGCTCAGTTGAGCTTAAGTGTCTAAGCTTGGCTCTTGGATGAGCCTAAGTGCTAGTGCTAGGCATTTAGGGGTGCAAGTGCTTGAATGTTGATGCCATTGCTCGGAAGTCAAAGGTGTTAGTGTGTGATCAAGGGTATTAGTGCCTCCCTTTAGTGCTTAGACATTTATGTCTAGTAGTCTCTGGAGTTGGATTTTAGAGGGATAACAAAGCGCCTAACTATGTACATTAATACATGTCTTTTGTATAATAATAAAAAATCAAAAAATGGGACTCAGGAACACATACAAAGAGTGATATTACATAGACTCCCGAATTTACAAAATTATGAAGATGATTACAAATTATGTACAATAAGAGCATTGATGCTCGGTTAGAACATAGAAGCTCGGCCTCCACAAAGAGCTACAACAAAATGCCTACGTAAGCGCGATAAGTAAACTAAACATGAAATAGTATAATAATGTAAATAAAATATGAAAAAGCATTAAACAGCTCAACATTACATGTGAACGGCTTCTTATATTGCTCGATTTTAATTGAATGCACGGCTGTTATTAGCTTATTCGCTCATAATAAATTCAATTCATTTAGTTAGATGTGTGAAGAAAAATAATAATTAATTGTGCATGATGAGCTATGGTATGATGAAGTTAAGAGATTGGTGCGTGACCAGGGCTCTTGTACAGAGCTAAGAGCTAGGTATGCGACTAGGGCACTGTAAGATGCACGATTGAAGTGCTATAAACTTATTGTGTGACTAGGGCGCTTGTAATATGCACGGTTAAAGCGTGATTAACTTGGAGTAGCTAAGGCACTTTATGCATTGTCAGAGTGCGAATAACATAGCACAGTTAGGGCACTTTATGCATGGTCAGAGTTTGAATAACTTGGCACAACTAGGATGCTTTATGCACGGTAAGAGTGCAAATAACTTAGAGCAGCTAGGATGCTTTATGCACTGTCAGAGTGTGAATAACTTGGCATAGCTATGGCACTTTATGCACAGTCAGAGTGCTTCTTGCAAGAGTTGTGGGACGTATCTGAAGTGTATTACTTTTGCTAGAAGATAGCTAGTCCGCGCTCACCGCACCAATGATGATGGGGCTACTTCAAGGGGGTTTGCTTAGCTTTTTGAGCTCGGGCTTGGATGATGGTTATGCTCGATCTCCAACCTGCAAGATAAAAGAGAGCAGATTAGGCTTCGCAGGGGAGGCTTCGATGCCTAAGTAAGAGCTCGGTCTATAAAGAGAGTATGTAATATCCCAAAGTATACCCTAAAAGTTTTGGTATTATTGTTGTATTTAGATTTAAAGTATATGTTTAATGGAAAGAGAAAAGAAGTAAAGAGAGAGTGTATATGTTATATATATGGTGATATATATAACATATACAAGTCAAAGTAAATGGTCAAAAGATGATTATTTAATGAATTAATTAATTAGTGGAAAATGGAAAATTAAGTGAGTGGAAGAGGATATTTTAAATTATTTTAATATTATTTTTGCTTGGTGGAGGTTTAAAGAGAAGAGTTGACTTGGTTCTTTGCCATTCATTTTGTTCTTGTTTTCTTTTCTCTTTGGGTTGGCCGGCCATCAAAGAAGCAAGAGAGAAAGAGAGTTTTGCTTTCCAAACTCAAGATTGAAGGATAAAACAAGTGATCAAGTTGGAAATTTGAGAAATTTCATTAACTTTGGTAAGTTTTCTCTTGATTCTCTTGTTTTATTTTAAGTTGTGTTTGAGTTTGGTGTTGGATTATTAAGAGCATGAATATGTTTGATTGTGGTGTGTTTGAGTGTGTTGGGTTTAATTGATTGTGGTTTTGGAATTGAATTGAAGAAAAGGAATTAGGTTTGGTGTTGGAAGAGTAAGAATTGTGAATTGGTAATTGATGTATGTTGTGAGTTTGAGCAATTATTATTTTAGATTTTCTATGTGTTTGTGTTTATTGAAGTTGGAAGCCTAGAATACATGAGTTTGGTCCGAAACAGAAGCATTTTGGATGCCACGCCCGTGGGGGTGTTAAGCAGATTGGACAAATTTGTTTTCTAACCCACGCCCGTGGGGGTTTGTGAGACCATGACCTTGGGGTTTTGAGGCCACGACCGTGGGGGTATGAGGCCACGACCGTGGGTCCTAGATAGTTGTGTTGGCTTATAATTTGTGATCTATGGGTCTAGTATGAGACTAATAGGTGAATAATTGCATTGGAATTCATGTGTATCTTTAAATAAGTGTGTATTATTCCTTTTGAATTAGGTTGTGAAGAGGTTGAGTTGCCTTAACCTTAGTGTGGAGAATTCTTGGAAGAAGAAGTGTATAGATTGGTGTGAGTTGTTCTTGAGGTAAGTACAAACTTACATGGTTGCATACATTTACATGATTTTGAGACTTAACACATTTGGTTGTAAATGTGTTAAGTAATTTACTATATTGTTAATACAATTTGAATAATGTTATGATTTGTATAATGTGAAAGATATGATGATCATTCATATGTATGTGCAATGCAATTGGATATGATGAATACTTTAATGATGAATTGCTTTAATGTGAATTGAGATTGATAAGATGTGAAGCCATTGTGATTGGCTATAATGATTCAAATGAAATAAGTGGGGCATGTTTGCCTAGATGATGATGAATTTAAAATATATGTCCAATGCAATCGGTTATGTATACTCTATTGATGAGATGTGAAGCCATTGTTGTTGGCTATAATGATGCAAATGAGATAATTGAGGCATGGTTGCCTAAATGATTATGAGAAAATGAGAATGGAATTGATAATTAAATAATGAATGAATTGTGTGTCTAATGTGTTATTCCATTTTCAGAGTTTTGTTATTGGTGGCATGCCTAATAGTAACAATCTCTTGAAGCTAGGTTGGGCTTGATCCTTGAAGCCAAGTTGGGTTGAAGTTTAGCATGCTTAACTCCCCTTGAAGCTTGGTTGGATCTAGTCCTTGAAGCCTAGTTGAGATGTTACAAACCCTTGAAGCTAGGTTGGGTTTGGTTCTTGAAGCCAAGTTGGGTTGATACTTAGCATGCTTTGTTCCCTTTGAAGCTTGGTTGAGCCTAATCCTTGAAGCCTAGTTGGGATAATGATAATGATAAATGAGATAATTGAATCAAAACATTAACTCTGAAAGTGGAATGGCATATTAGTGTCTTTTGGGCCCATGCTTGTCTTTGTTTCAATGTGATTCATGAATGATGAAACAATTGAATAAAATAATGGAATGTATTGTTATGAAAAATATTAATATATCATTTATGAATATTGTCTTTATTGTTGAAATGTGTGACATTGACATTGCATTGAAGCATTTTGTTATTGTGGTTTGTACCACTAAGCCGTTGGCTTAGCGCGATTGTGGTTCATCGCGCAGGTGACAGGGTAGAGCCAGAGAGTTCATCTAGACCGAGTAAAGTCTAGATTTTGAAGTGTTGATTGTGAGCTTAAAGATCAAAGACTGACTGCCAAACACGTATAAACTTTATGTTTTGTAAAACATTGATTTTGATGTTTAAGTATTTGTAAATACCTCTACATTTTCCGCTGCGTATTGAATGAACGTTTTACTTATTGTGTTTTATGATATAACTTAAATGTTTTAAGTTTGCTTATATTATTGTATAAAGGAAGAAATGGTTTGTTTAGTAAATCGTAGCATTCCTATATTCAGTATACGTATATTACAGATATGGTGGTATGTTAGGGGTGTTACAATTGTTTTGGTATCAGAGCCTAGGTTTGAGATTCTCAACCTAGGTAAATTGTAAGGAAAAAGAAATTTTTGACTTTTTAAATATGGTTTTTAAATAAGATACATGTTTTGGTATTGGCAGTCTCTGATCTTTGATGAGGTATATTCTGCTGTGTTTGCAGATATAGGTAGTGATGGCGTCTCAGTCACGTCAGTCCATAGAAGGTAGTGCTGAGAGTGTAGCTCCTGAAGAGGGTAGAGATGGAGCTAGAGTTGACAGAGCTAGTGAGGCACCTGCTCTTGTGCCAGGGAGATAAGCTGCTGATGAGATTCCGTCGGGTTGGTTACGGCATGTGGTAGAATTGTTGAGGCGAGCTCCAGTGCAGTAGCAGCCACCACCACCACAGCCTCAAGTGCTGGTGAGACATTATGATAAATTGAGGAAATATGGAGCTGAGGATTTTCTTGGCACTACATATCCTGCAGTAGCTGAGCATTGGTTGGATAGGGTGCAGAGGATATTTATCCAGTTGCAAGCTACTCCTGAAGAGAAATTTGATTATGCTAGATCCCTTCTGCAGAAAGATGCTTATGATTGGTGGAAGACGGTTCCTCATGCCATGGATGATCCACCAACATTGTCTTATAGTGATTTTCTGAGGGAGTTTGAGCAGAAATATACACCGAGGGAGTATAAGGATGTTAAGAAGATGGAATTTATGAATTTGAGACAAGATATGTAATATCCCAAAATATACCCTAAAAGTTTTGGAATTATTGTTGTACTTGGATTTAATGTATATGTTTAATGGAAAGAGAAAAGAAGATAACTTAATTAAAAGGAAATATTATAAGGGATAGATGTAGATTAAGGATAATATGTATATGGTATTTGAAAATAGGGGAAATATAAATACAATATATAAGACATATACATATATCAACATATACATCACATATATATGATGTATACATTGGTGTAGGAAAAGTAAGTGTATGTAATTAATTAATAATAATAATAGTAATAATAATGATAATAATGACAAAAGAAGAAAAGAAAGTCAAAGGATGGGCATAGTGGTGGTGTAGGATTTTTTTAGAAATATTTAATTATATTATTATTATTATTATTATTATTATTATTATTATTATATAAGATAAGTATGGATAAAGAAAAGAAGATTTTCTTTCTTTCTTCTTCTTCTTCTTCTTCAACGAGAGAGAGAGAGAGAGAGAGAGAGAGAGAGATGTGGTTTTGGTTGGTTTATACATCAAATTCTTAAGGGCTTTAAGAGAATTGAAGGTGGAGATTGAGGATTTGGCAAAATATTCAAGTAAGTATTCATTTTCTTGTATTGATTTCTATTGATTGAGTTTATATTTGATATGGTTATTTGTGAGGATGATGATGGATTGTTGAGATTCTTTAGTAAGGGTTTCATATAAATGAATTGGGGAATTGAGTAGTTGATACATGGTGATGTATATAATGATTATTATTATGATATATTGAAGTTATATAAGTGTTAAATTGATAGGTAATTGATGAATATAACCAAGATGTTGATTAAGGGTGATGTAGTATGGGTTTTGAAGTGTTTGTGTTTACATGGATGAGAGTTCGAAATGCATGATTTTTGCCTGACACGGCCAGTGACACGGCCATATTGTTGGGTGTGTCAATGGTACTGAGTTTGACGTTTGTGACACGACCATTAACACGGCCATGTTACTGAGCGTGTCATAGCTACTGTGAGAAAAAGTAATTGACACGGCCATGAACACGCCCGTATTGTTGGGCGTGTCAATGTTTTTGTGAGGCAGAATGAGTGACACGTCCATTGACACTCCCGTGTTACTAAGCATGTCAAAGCTTCTAAATTGTTGATTTAGGGCACGATCAGGGACACGCCCGTGTTGGTGAGCGTGTCATATGTAGAGTTTGCCCTAGTTAGTTATCATTCTTATTTTCTTATATGTATAATTATCTTTGGATTAGGTTTTGAAGAGATTGTGTTGCCTTAATCCAAGTGTTGGAGGATTCTTGGAAGAGGAATTTAGATTGGTGTGAGTTCTCTAGAGGTAAGTACAAACCTTATTTGATTGCATGTATTTATATGACTTTGGATCTTAACACATTTGGTTATAAATGTGTTAAGTAATCTATTACATTGTTGATGCATATGAATAATGCTATGTTGTATACAATGTGAATTATATGAAATGTGAAAGATGTGATGTTATGATGAAATATGAAATGTGAAAGATGTGATGTTATGATGAAATATGAAATGTGAAAGATGTGATGTTATGATGAAATATGAAATGTGAAAGATATGATGTTATGATGAAATATGAAATGTGAAAGATATGATGTTATGATGAAATATGAAATGTGAAAGATGTGATGTTATGATGAAATATTAATGTGAAAGATATGATGTTATGATGAAATATTAATGTGAAAGATATGATGTTATGATGAAATATGAAATGTGAAAGATATGATGTTATGATGAAATATGAAATGTGAATTGAGATATGATGAAATGTGAAGCCATAGTTATTGGCTAAAATGATCATGATGCAAATGAGATGATTGAGGCATGGTTGCTTAAGTGATGATGAGAAAATGAGAAATGAATTGAAAAGAGATTGATAAAGAGATAAATGAAATGATTGTGTGCCTAATATGTTATTCAAGTTTCAGAGTTCTGGGTTTGGCGGCATGCCTATGAATCACTGGATAGGTGAAAAGACCGGGTCGTAAGCCGATTCCAGTTGAGAAATGTGAAATATGATGTTTTTGGGGTGAAAAGACTGGGTCGTAAGCCTCAAAAACAATAACAGTCTTGCCGAGTTGAGGATCTCCTTGGGTTTATCCGGGTTGAGGTCCAAGAGACTAGGTCTGTTACACTATCCATGGATAGATATATATGTATCGCCTATAGGCTTGATGATTGTGATTATGGACCAAAGCAGTAACTCTGAACTTTGAATAATATATTAGATCCTTTTTGGGCCCATGCTTGTCTTTATTTTCAATGTGATTTATGAAATGTGAAATGAATGAATAATGAGACCCATACTTGTCTTTGTTTTCAATATGAATGATGAAATGTGATTCATGAATGGTGAATTGTGAATAATTAATTAATTGAATAATATAAGGACATGTAATGTTATGAAGTATGATATGATTACAATACATAAGTAAACTATTGAAAAGAAATATGGCTTGAGAAGCTAAGTTGAAAGATGAGATTCTGAAAATATAGTATGACATGTAAAATGTGTATGGATGTGGACATTGTAAGTATTAGTTATGAATGTTCTTATAAGTTATGGAATTGTAGTTGTGTTAATGATATGTGTATCTGTATATAATTATGAGATTAGTAGAAATATATGAAAAGTGTAATTGAAATGGGAAAACATGATAAGAAAATAAGGATACATGAAGTTAGCATGTGAATATGTTTATGTTATTTATTTGTACTACTAAGCTCTCGGGCTTAGCGCGGTTGTGTAATCGCGCAGGTGAGTAGGTGGTAGATTTGAAGTCAAATCGTTATGCCACGAGAAGGGTAAGAGTATCTCGAGACCAACTAGAAGGTGGTGCATACATGTAGAATTTAAATATGTTGTATTTTGATAAACATGTATTCATATGTATAAGTGAATTTTGATAAAGACAATATTATTTTATATATGTAAGATTATTGAAAGTATAATGATTTTATAAATGTGCTCTAAATACAAAGTATTATCGTTTGGAACTAGAGTAAAGTTTTTAATCTTAAATGAAAAGTGACATTCTTATACTTTATATGCGTACTGCATGTATACAAGGTATATGTATAGTACTTATATAGAGTATGGGGGTGTTACAAGATAACCGGACTGTGACAGAGTATGAGGTAGAATTCATCCGGATGAGTCACTATGCCGGTGGGATTATTGCAGATGAGATTGACCAGTGTAGGAGATTTGAGGAGGGATTGAGGCCCTCTATTATGTGTATTGTTGCTGGTTCTCGGTATCTGGATTTTTCTCAATTGGTTGTAGCAGCCAGAAGTGTTGAGAGAGCACAAGCTATTGCAACAGCTACTACTGAAGAGAAGACCAGAGTTAGGAGACCCCAGTTTAAGGCAGGGTCTTCGTCTATGAAGAGAGGCTGAGGAAGTTTTATTCTGAGAGTCAGTAGGAGCCTGAGGCAGTCAGGTAGGTCAGTTCAGTATCAGAGGCAGAGATTGAGACCTACAGTTTCTGTAGCGAGTGCTCCGACTCCAGTGGTTCAGAGATCTACTCCACCTATATATGTTCATTGTGGTAGGACACAATGGGGTGCTTGTTGGAAGACGGATGGATCAGGAGTATGCTTTAGATGTGGGTCACCAACTCATTTTGTTAAAGATTGCCCTGAGTTACAGGAGGATAGACAGACTGATACTGCAGCTTCTCGACCTAGTTTTAGCAGAGGTAGTCGAGGGGGCAGAGGTTTCAGTAGAGGCGGTCGACCTGGATTTAGTCAGAGAGGAGGCTCTATGTCCGGAGGCAGTAGACCAGATGAGGCTGGGTCTTCTCAAAGAGTGTATGTGATACAGAGGCAACCAGATGCTTCAGCAGTTATGGCAGGTACATTTTCTTTATTTGGCATTTTAGTTCTTGCTTTGATTGATCCAGGATCTACTCATTCATACATAAGTGCATCTATCTTGCCTGTGTCTGAATTGCATTCTGAGTCCTTAGGATTTGATGTCTTGGTGACAAATCCTTTAGGACATAGTGTTGTGGTGAGTAAAGTGCATCGTGATAGTTCAGTGGTGGTACAAGGTGAGGAATTTTTGGGTGATTTGATTGAAATGTCTTTTAAGGAATATAATTTGATTTTAGGTATGGATTGGTTGTCTAAGCATGGAGCTGTGGTAGACTGTCAAAAGAAGTGTGTTACCCTGAGAACCAGTTATGGTAGAAATGTGATGGTATCTAGTGAGCAGAGACAACTTGCATCCTTGTTTGTTTCAGCTGTGGTAGCTAAGAAGTTGATTAGAAAAGGGTGTGATGCTTATCTTGCTCATGTTGTGGATACCAGAGTAGTAGGTTCTCAACTTGATAGTTTATATACAGTTGCGGAATTTCCAGATGTTTTTCCGAAGGAGTTGCCAGGGTTACCCCCTGAGAGAGAGGTTGAGTTTGGTATTGATTTGTTGCCTGGTACCACTCCCATCTCTATTACTCCTTATCGAATGGCACCTGCTGAGTTGAGAGAGTTGAAGGTGCAGTTGCAGGAGTTGTTGGATAAAGGGTTTGTTCACCCTAGTGTTTCTCCGTGGGGAGCTCCTGTTTTGTTTGTAAAGAAGAAGGATGGTACTTTGAGGTTGTGCATTGATTATAGGCAATTGAACAAAGTGACTATCAAGAATAAGTATCCTTTGCCTCGGATTGATGATCTCTTTGATCAATTAAAAGGAGCAGCAGTGTTTTCCAAGATTGATTTGAGATCAGGGTACCATCAGTTGAGAGTCAGAGCTGAAGATGTTCCTAAGACAGCTTTCCGCAGAAGGTATGGATATTATGAGTTTTTAGTGATGCCTTTTGGGTTGACGAATGCACCTGCAGCATTTATGGATTTGATGAATAGGGTGTTTAGGCCTTATCGAGATCAGTTTGTGGTGGTCTTCATTGATGATATTTTGGTATATTCGCATAATAAGGAGGATCATGACAAGCATTTGCGGATTGTGTTACAGATCTTGAGAGAGAAGCAATTGTATGCTAAGCTGTCGAAGTGTGAGTTTTGGCTTGATCAAGTGACTTTTCTGGGTCATATAGTTTCAGCAGATGGTATAAGAGTTGATCCGAGTAAAGTTGAGGCTATTTTAAATTGGAGTCCACCAAAGTCTGTGACTGAAGTTAGAAGTTTTCTGGGTTTGGCAGGCTATTATCGACGCTTTGTGAAAGGTTTTTCTTTGATAGCTACTCCACTCACCAGATTACTTCAAAAGGGAGTTAGATTTGTGTGGACAGACCAGTGTTAAGCTAGTTTTGAGCAGTTGAAGGAAATGTTGACTCAAGCGCCTGTTCTTGCTTTGCCTGTGGAAGATAAACCATATGTGATTTATAGTGATGCTTCACATAATGGTTTAGGTTGTGTTTTGATGTAAGAGGGTAAAGTTATAGCTTATGCTTCTCGACAGTTGAAGCCGCATGAGCTTAATTATCCGAAGCATGATTTGGAGTTATCCGACGCATGATTTGGAGTTAGCAGCTATAGTTTTTGCTTTGAAGATTTGGCGACACTATTTGTATGGAGAGAAGTGTTTTATCTATACGGATCATAAGAGTTTGAAATATTTGGGGGTTCAGAGAGAGCTTAATCTTCGGCAAAGACGGCGGTTGGAATTGATTAAAGACTATAACTGTTTGATTGATTATCATCCTGGTAAGGCAAATGTTGTTGCCGATGCCTTGAGTCAAAAATTTTTGGCAGGTTTGACTGCTTATTCGCTCTCGTTGCTTGTTGAGTTGAGAGCGTTGCATGCTAGTTTTGAATCATATAATGATGGTGCATTGTTAGCTCAATTGCATTTGAGACCGGTGTTGTTGGATCAAATTAAAGAGGCTCAATTGACTGATGAGAAAATTCAGAAGATTGTGTCAGATTACCAAAAGGGGGAGAGCCGAGATTTCCATGTGAAAAGTGATGGTAGCCTTTGGTTTAAAGATAGATTGTGTGTTCCTGATGATGCTAGATTAAGAAAAATTATTTTGGAAGAAGCACACCAATCGGTTTTTGCTATGCACCCTGGGAGTACAAAGATGTATCAGGATGTAAAGCAGCATTATTGGTGGTCAGGTATGAAGAGGGACATTACAAAATATGTATCCAAGTGTCTCACTTGTCAAAAGGTGAAAGCTGAGCACCAAGTTCCAACAGGGTTGCTTCAACCTTTATCAGTGCCTGAATGGAAATGGGAGAGAGTGACAATGGATTTTGTGTCTGGTTTGCCATTGACTTAGAAGAAGCATGATGCTATCTGGGTGATTGTTGATCGGTTGACAAAGACCGCTCATTTTCTTCCAGTTAGAATGGACTATTCTCTTGAGAAGTTAGCTGAGCTGTATATCAGTGAGATAGTGAAGTTGCATGGAGTTCCAATTTCTTTGGTGTCTGATCAAGATCCCCGGTTTACTTCGAGGTTTTGAAAGAGTTTACATGGTGCTTTGGGTTCTCGATTGCACTTTAGCACTGCTTTTCATCCGCAGACAGATGGGCAGTCAGAGAGAGTGATACAGATTATAGAGGATATGTTGAGAAGCTGTGTCATTGATTTCTCTGGAAGTTGGAACAGATTTTTGCCACTTGTGGAATTTGCTTACAACAACAGTCATCAATCCAGTATTGGAATGGCACCATATGAGGCATTGTATGGTAGAAAATTTAGGACTCCTCTATGTTGGAATGAAGTTGGAGAAGGCAAATTGGTTGGTCCTGATTTGATTAAAGAAACGGAAGAGAAAGTGAAGATGATTTGGGATCGGTTGAAAACAGCTTCAGATCGGCAGAAATCTTATTCAGATTTGAAGAGGAGAGACATAGAGTTTGATGTTGGAGATAAAGTATTTCTGAAAGTGTCTCCTTGGAAAAAGATTTTGAGATTTGGTCGTAAAGGAAAGCCAAGTCCTCGTTTTATTGGACCTTATGAGATATTAGAAAGAGTTGGACCAGTTGCTTATCGACTCGCTTTGCCGACTGAGTTGGATAGAATCCATAATGTCTTCCATGTTTCTATGTTGTGAAGGTACATATCAGATCCATCTCATGTTTTACCAGTTGAATCTATTGAGGTGAGTTCGGATCTGACGTTTGAAGAAGAACCAATTGCTATTTTGGCACATGAAGTGAAAGAGTTGAGAAATAAGAAAGTGCCACTTGTAAAGGTTCTTTGGAAAAATCATACAAAGGAAGAGGCAACTTGGGAGAGTGAACAAGCGATGCGAGATCAATATCCTCAACTTTTTCAGACTTGATATCAGGTAATTTCAAGAACAAAATTTCTTTTTAGAGGGGGAGAATTGTAATATCCCAAAGTATACCCTAAAAGTTTTGGTATTATTGTTGTATTTAGATTTAAAGTATATGTTTAATGGAAAGAGAAAAGAAGTAAAGAGAAAGTGTATATGTTATATATATGATGATATATATAACATATACAAGTCAAAGTAAATGGTCAAAAGATGATTATTTAATGAATTAATTAATTAGTGGAAAATGGAAAATTAAGTGAGTGGAAGAGGATATTTTAAATTATTTTAATATTATTTTTGCTTGGTGGAGGTTTAAAGAGAAGAGTTAACTTGGTTCTTTGCCATTCATTTTGTTCTTGTTTTCTTTTCTCTTTGGGTTGGCCGGCCATCAAAGAAGCAAGAGAGAAAGAGAGTTTTGCTTTCCAAGCTCAAGATTGAAGGATAAAACAAGTGATCAAGTTGGAAATTTGAGAAATTTCATTAACTTTGGTAAGTTTTCTCTTGATTCTCTTGTTTTATTTTAAGTTGTGTTTGAGTTTGGTGTTGGATTATTAAGAGCATGAATATGTTTGATTGTGGTGTGTTTGAGTGTGTTGGGTTTAATTGATTGTGGTTTTGGAATTGAATTGAAGAAAAGGAATTAGGTTTGGTGTTGGAAGAGTAAGAATTGTGAATTGGTAATTGATGTATGTTGTGAGTTTGAGCAATTATTATTTTAGATTTTCTATGTGTTTGTGTTTATTGAAGTTGGAAGCCTAGAATACATGAGTTTGGTCCGAAACAAAAGCATTTTGGATGCCACGCCCGTGGCCCTTGGATGCCACGACCGTGGGGGTGTTAAGCAGATTGGACAGATTCGTTTTCTAACCCACGCTCGTGGGGGTTTATGAGACCACGACCGTGGGGTTTTGAGGCCACGACCGTGGGGGTATGAGGCCACAACCGTGGGTCCTAGATAGTTGTGTTGGCTTATAATTTGTGATCTATGGGTCTAGTATGAGACTAATAGGTGAATAATTGCATTGAAATTCATGTGTATCTTTAAATAAGTGTGTATTATTCCTTTTGAATTAGGTTGTGAAGAGGTTGAGTTGCCCTAACCTTAGTGTGGAGAATTCTTGGAAGAAGAAGTGTATAGATTGGTGTGAGTTGTTCTTGAGGTAAGTACAAACTTACATGGTTGCATACATTTACATGATTTTGAGACTTAACACATTTGGTTGTAAATGTGTTAAGTAATTTACTATATTGTTAATATAATTTGAATAATGTTATGATTTGTATAATGTGAAAGATATGATGATCATTCATATGTATGTGCAATGCAATTGGATATGATGAATACTTTAATGATGTATTGCTTTAATGTGAATTGAGATTGATAAGATGTGAAGCCATTGTGATTGGCTATAATGATTCAAATGAAATAAGTGGGGCATGTTTGCCTAGATGATGATGAATTTAAAATATATGTCCAATGCAATTGGTTATGTATACTCTATTGATGAGATGTGAAGCCATTGTTGTTTGCTATAATGATGCAAATGAGATAATTAAGGCATGGTTGCCTAAATGATTATGAGAAAATGAGAATGGAATTGATAATGAAATAATGAATGAATTGTGTGTCTAATGTGTTATTCCATTTTCAGAGTTTTGTTGTTGGTGGCATGCCTAATAGTAACAATCTCTTGAAGCTAGGTTGGGCTTGATCCTTGAAGCCAAGTTGGGTTGAAGTTTAGCATGCTTAACTCCCCTTGAAACTTGGTTGGGTCTAGTCCTTGAAGCCTAGTTGAGATGTTACAAACCCTTGAAGCTAGGTTGGGTTTGGTTCTTGAAGCCAAGTTGGGTTGATACTTAGCATGCTTTGTTCCCCTTGAAGCTTGGTTGAGCCTAATCCTTGAAGCCTAGTTGGGATAATGATAATGATAAATGAGATAATTGAATCAAAACATTAACTCTGAAAGTGGAATGGCATATTAGTGTCTTTTGGGCCCATGCTTGTCTTTGTTTCAATGTGATTCATGAATGGTGAAACAATTGAATAAAATAATGGAATGTATTGTTATGAAAAATATTAATATATCATTTATGAATATTGTCTTTATTGTTGAAATGTGTGACATTGACATTGCATTGAAGCATTTTGTTATTGTGGTTTGTACCACTAAGCCGTTGGCTTAGCGCGATTGTGGTTCATCGCGCAGGTGACAGGGTAGAGCCAGAGAGTTCATCTAGACCGAGTCGAGTCTAGATTTTGAAGTGTTGATTGTGAGCTTAAAGATCAAAGACTGACTGCCAAACATGTATAAACTTTATATTTTGTAAAACTTTGATTTTGATGTTTAAGTATTTGTAAATACCTTTACATTTTCCGCTGCGTATTGAATGAATGTTTTACTTATTGTGTTTTATGATATAACTTAAATGTTTTAAGTTTGCTTATATTATTGTATAAAGGAAGAAATGGTTTGTTTAGTAAACCGTAGCATTCCTATATTCAGTATACGTATATTACAGATATTGTGGTATGTAGTATGTGTATACGGGGTATAGGGGTGTTACAGAGTAAGTGAATAGAAGAGAGGAGCCAGAGAGAGTTTACTTAAGGGGTGACCTCCATTTATAGTTGATGTAGGGAGATAATGTCTGGAGCCCTATAAGCGTAATTTGCGAATGTGTAGGATGATTGTCGGCCAGACATATGAAGCTCGATAGGGCTGAGAATGTCCAGAACTAAGGTCTGCATACTACCGAGAGATCGGCCATGAGGATGAGCGTATAAGAGGCTTGGTAGACGAGCTCACTAAATTTAGGGTATCATCAAATATTACTAAATATAAGAATACGTAAAAATACAATTGTTTTTTTGGTAATTAGATTACAACTAAAGATTTTAGTAATTTAAATAATACTATTTCGTAATATGGTTATTTAATTATTTAATTAATTAGAAAAAGAAAAATGAAAAGGAGACTTTGAATTTGTATGATGAAGGAGGCCGAGAGGGACACACGTCTTGGCATGTGGTTAGAATTTTGCAAATTGCAACTGTCAAAGGGTAATCTCTATAGTAGAAAAAAACATTGACGCGCACATTATGATGTTGTCTAATAATAATGGTAAATTTGATAATAAAGCCCAACGGAGAATGAGCAAAACACATCACATTTACTCTGACATCACATTTGCATCCAAACACTCGAGTTCTTCTAACGCTATAAGTGAAATTATAATGTAAATTTAATATCCTTGACTTCATGTAGCCTAGTCCATATTTTAGCTTGTGCTTTTTAGAATGTTTTGAGTTTCTAGTTAGAATTGCCAAATTCCATATCATGACCTATATTTGCTTTATTTTGCAGTGTCTATCACTGCTTTTATGGTTGGAAGAATGGTACGAGACTGTATATACCCGTCATCCTGGCTTTTAAAAGAGTTCTAAACCACTTGTGACTTTGGATAATCCTTTCCCAATAAAACTTTCTAAGAATCTATTCCGGGAGAAATGGGCATTTGTCCGGTTGCCTATGGACTGCGGTTGAGCTCTCACCAAGGAGAGAGAGAGAAACCCTAACAAAAGGGGGATGATTCCCTAATTCTGTTTTTAGTATTATATATAGATTTTATTGTTTTTTAACTTTAATTTATACTAAAAATTAAATTATAGATAAATATTATTATTTGCATATTGAATTAAATAAATTATTATTAAAATACTTTTTATGGACTTCCAACAGTTTTTGACACCCTTACAACTAAACATGACCCGACCCTCAGTTAGGTTTCTGCAGTTATATTGTAGCTAAACCAAATTGGCATCTCATATATATTATTGTTTTGTTTTATTAAAAAAAAAACAGATTAATTTGATGATAATGGTCCTCCTTGTCATGCTTTCGATTGATGATAATGGTCCTCCTTGTCATGCTTTCGATGACACATAATAACCAATTTGGCAAATTTACTTCACAATATAGAGTGGATAGATGTCCATACAATTTAAGCCCAAATAGTAAACAAATATTTATTTAGGGACTGGATAAATCTATAATATATATATTGGCAGCTATATCAACGTGGAATACAAAGAGCGCGTAAGTGTCCCACTATTTCTAAGTAGTAGATTAGCATTTGAGCATTCCAAAAGCTGCCAGTGAAATTTTTTAAAATTTATTTTATCATCTGAATATAATTTGAGAGGAAAAAAAAAAAAAAAAGCCCATAGCTTTCCTTCGAAACCACTGGAGCCAATTGGATGTCTTAAGTCTTAACCCAACCATGTGGTTTGGTTTTGTTGGGTTGCTTTTTATATATACGTGTCCGACACTGCAAATACACTGAAAATTAAAATTTTATTTTTGCATCCATGCCCCTGTATTTTTGCTATTTTCTCAAAAAATGTAGCTTTTTTTAAATTTTATTTTATTTATTCATTTCTTTGCAAGTTATTTTAAATTTTTGGTATTTGATCGCTATCTTTTTAATGAATATAAAGTTACATATTCCATTTTAGGGAATATTTCTTCACTTATTGGATGTGAACAAATCTGAAAGGTAGAACATATTAGTTTATTTCCTTTTCTATTTTAGATGCTAAAACAAAATAATAATATATAAAAATTTTTAGAAATATGTTAATAATTAAAGATAATGATAAAATTTAATATATCAATCCATATATACCTTTTAATGTTTATTACATTTCTATTTTTCTTGAAAGAAAATTTTAAAATTATATAGATATTTTTTCATAAAAAATTTTATTATGGACTGAATTCATGTCTTTATTTATAAACCAAACCAATTACATTCTTTCATTTAAATTATAATATTTAAAAAATTAATTCAAAATAATTATTAATTTCAAATAAAAAATTATAATTGATCAGGTCCATGAATAAAAATATAAATCTGGTCTACCTTAAAAATTTTTATTTTTATATTAAAATTTTTATAAAAACATTACAATTTAAATTATTATAAGGAAATTTTATTATTAATCAATTAATACTATAAATGAATCAATTATTTGTGAAATAAAATATTTTTCTGCTTAGATTATAAACAATCGTTCTGAACTGTGATTAAAATATAAAGAATTAGGAATTTTTATTATTTCTTTAAATTTAAATCAAGGAATTTGAAAAAAAGCCTAAAAGAAACACAAATAAATAAAACCCTAGGGAGGCCAAAGCAAAATTCTAAATACTATATATTAACCACGCGAAATATCGAACCCAAAATGCTATAAATGCATAGATCGAGTGAGGATAGGTTTGCCAAATTAACCAGCCAAAACCGGCTTAATATAAGAAAAAAAAAAAAAACGAAAATCTCTTCTCTCTACTACTGCAACCTCAAAAACCAGAAACAAATGGCCGCAACAACAACCGGCGGCGGATCTTCTAGAAGAACCTCATGCGGACCGGTCATCCTTTCCCTTTCTCCCTCGGGCAAATTTCATCTCCCTCACTCACCTTCTTCATCAACTGCCTTTGCTTCGTCCACCTCTAACTTTGCCTCCCGCTCCTCCACTCTATTTAGCGGCGGTGGTCACCACCATCCCCACCACAGATCTACATCTCCCACTCGTGTGAACTTGTACGGAAATACTCCCTACGCTCCTTCCGTACGATTTTCCCTTGACCGTCCGGTGTCTCCAAACCGTTCCATTTCCACCATTAATCCTTCCCGAGGCCACCAAGTGGTACGGAAATCTAGCGCTCCGAAGAAGACTTGTATGTGCTCGCCGACAACGCACCCTGGCTCCTTCCGCTGCAGCCTTCACAAGAATTTCAACAACACCTCGCAGTGTGTCAATTATTCTCCAAATACTCGCTTAAATGCGCGCAGATCGGCGATGACAAACTCCTTGGTGAGGATATGTGGAGTGGAAGGTGATTTAGTCAAGAGAGCTTTATCAGCTCTGATTCGGCCTTCTTCACACCAGCAAAGGCGGCGAGCTGCCTTCCAGCCACGTCCTAGTCGGCTTTCCGTCATGCGCAAAGCCGAGGATTTATGAAGAGAGCTAGGGGTATGTTTAGTTAACAAAGCTTCTTGTTTGATTAATTGTCGTAATTTTCCGGCGACAATGGAGAGGCTTAAGCTCAGGTTCGGGCGAAAATGACTGAGGTGCGTGTGGCAGCGCGTGAGGAATCACGGACATGTTTAATTGGATCTGATATCTAAGTCATGATATATTATATAATCGATATAGATTTTTGAGTGTACATAAACCTATAACGATATATGAAACAACAGTTGCAGCCAGCAATGGCGAATTTCAAGATATTTCATGGCTTCAATTTCTCATCACCTTAAACAGACAAATCAATTCAAATTTTGAAAAACTGAAAGCAGGAAATTTGAACTGAACATTTATCATAACTGATAATTGTGATAATCATCTATCAGTTCTTTCACGAGTCATGATTCGTCTCATTGACCAAGTCGTGTTTGTGTGATCTTCGTCATCTTTGCCGTTTGATTTGACGTTTCCGTTCATGCTATACAGGGTTTTCTGCATTGTATATACGTGTGCCCGTTCATCATATCCGTATACGCTGCTTCGTTCTGTTCCGTTGAGGTCAGTATTTTTTTTAAAATTATTTTGTTAATTTATTTGTAGTATTATGCCTCTTTTTTTTTGGACGTGTAGGAAGACAATTACCGAGACCTCTGCCTTCTTGGATCGAGTCCTCTGCCTTCTTGGATAGTGGCAGAATTGAGAAATTACCGAGACTCTGGACTGATTATGAAAATTATTAAAATTTACAGGACATTCAATTTGATTAATAATAATTACTGGTATTGAATTGCTGATTTGGTTAAATAAAGATTAGAAATGTAAATTAAATAATTATGATAATTATTAATTATACATGCCTTATTTAAAAAAAAAAATCTCATTCTCAACTATGTAGAAACAATTATAGATGAAGAGGCTTCGTAATTGAACACTGCGGACTGGGTTGATGCCTTAACGCGAGAGACGCATAGGGTCTAATGTTGGGAAAGGAGAAAAAGTCCGGATATAATTAAGTGGAAGTTTAAATAATTAATAAAGTTTTTACTATGAAAATTCTAAAGAGTTACTATATATTTTTACAGAATTTCATAAATTTTTTTAACTCTGAAAAATCTTATTCTGGTCCTAAAAGAGCTAAATAATTAACACTAAGCCTTCAACCCAATATGGTTGAAATTAATTATTTTTAAAATTATGAAATTATAAATTCGAAATAAAAAATAAACATTAATTATTGATTTATCTGGTAATCAAATGATGGTAGTAAATTAGGTTGGTGAATATTGCTAAAAAAGAAATGGGTTAATTGTAAAATTTCGATAAAAAATATTTTGGCAATTATTTAGACATTTGTTTTTTCCCGTGTCTCAACAGGTTTATGCAAGTTAAAATCACGCCATGTGCAGAACAAAGACAGCTTGTCTACAAGCATCACTAAATATAGACTTAAATTTTATACATTATTTCAGAATTATTTCTTCGACCACGAGGCATCATTATTTGCAGATAATATATATATATATATATATACACACACGCAAAGAAAATTATACCAAACCCCTAATTGAAAGGGCTTAGAATTAAATTTGGTATACCATTATCACGATTTAGGTTTTTTCTTCCGACATTTTTTATTATAAATATAGAAACAATTGCAATGAGTAAACTATATGTATAATCAAATTTTAGAAAAATAAACATGTTCTCTTCTCGTGTTCCGTTAGTCAAGAATTTTTTATTTATATAAATAAAAATAAGTATTTATTTATTTAATTATTATATCAACTTTAAATTTTCAAAAATATGACGTCTCTGTCCTTAACCTCTTGCATATATAGACAATATGGGGAGAAAAATGAAAATTCCATGAAGTTCTCCATTTGTTATAAGATTGCAACTAATACACTGTAGTTAAATAGGATTAAAATTATATATTCAGAATTATAATTTAAAAAAAAAATAAAGCACTGGAATCCAAAAAGGGCGTGCATTAATAGCTCTCTTTTAACTTTTTGGGACATGAATTATCTAAGATATTCTTGAATTGATATCTCCACCAACTAACATTTCTCAAATCATGATAAAAAAAAGGATTTTAAAAAAGAAAAGTCACTATATGTCCTTTAAATTCAGAAAAGAGACACTACATCACACCCCATTATCAAGGACCAACTGTCACGCGGCCTTGATAACAACTCTCTAGTAAAGAAGATAAGGCTTTTGAAAATGAAAAATGATAACGCCTGTGGGGCTGAAGGCAAAACAAGAAGAAGAAGAAGAAGAAGAAGAAGGAGGTGGGTGGTCACTTGTCGTTAGGACTCTCTTTCTAGATCCAAGTCAAAACCAAGAAATTGTATCCCTAGCTTTTCTCATTGGTTATACAAATACTCACAACATTTCGTTTAGTATTATATTATATATTATATACTTTGTAAAGCAACAATAATTATAAAATATTAATAAAATATCCTTCTAGATAAATCAAGAGAGTAAAAAAGATAATTTGTCAGTGTAGTGATATTAATTGAAAAAGAATGAAACTCTGGACTTCTTAGGTACTAAGTTTCAGCTTAAAAATTATTTTAAAATTTTAAAAAAATAATAAAATTAGATACATTAAATTTAAAATTATCAACTTGGGGTTTTAAGAAAATGATGTCAAATAATAGAATATATATATACAACCTTATTTTTCTTATTTTGGAGTTGAGATGAGATCCTATGTTTTGCATTGATCATAATGTAAAATTAAATAATATCAATCGATTTTTATTTCACAATATTAAAAATTAATTGTCTAATGGGTCCGACTCTTTTTCAAATCCCGTTTATTATAGAAATATTCATGCACCGGGCTGCTTTTTTTATTAAAAATTAATTATAAAATTATAATAAGATGTTATTAATTAAAAAAAGAAAATTTTTGGAAAATTTTAGATATGTATGGTTTGGCAAATTTTGAATTTTATATGATGAAAGTGAGATGCGGAATAATTGAAAAAAGAAATATCCAGACTTCAAGATTTGTGTTGGGTAATCCAAGTCAAGTGTCAGGATTGGTACATAGTTTTTTCATAGTGATTTTTTTTTTAAAAAAATTACTCCCTCCGTATTATTTATATAGAAAAAATTTCATTTTTTAATGTATCTTTTATATAGAAAATATATCATTTTAGGTAAATTTTAGAAAGTGAAATGAGACAAAATATCATTTATACCCTTATTTTAAAAGTAGGTTTTGAGGGATATTTTTTTAAGGGTATTTAAGTAAATAGATATGGAAAAAGTGAAATTTTCTTAATTTTCGTGTCCATTTTACTTTTTCTATGTAAATGATAGGAGGGAGTATATTTCAAATATAATTTACAACATTATTTATTTCAATTTATTAGATATTTCAGAAAAAAATTAATTTTTTTTCTTTTATTAGTTTAATATGTATAAAAAAGCTAAAAAAAAAAAAACCACCCATATTTAAAACGCTTTTTGAGATTTGGAAACTGTAACTAAAGCCACCTGCTTACGATTTTAAGTTAAATAATTATGAAATTTTTAAGATTTTATGTATTATATTAATTAATTTTTGTATTTTTAAAATTTAATTTTTTATTTTTTTATTTTTAAAAATTAAATCATTTAGTTATTCTGTTAGTCAATTATTTTAATATTATAAAATAATTTATTTACCCTTCCTTTATATATATATATTTATTATTTATTAAATTTATTTTATTTTTAATTTTATTTTATATATAAATCATCAGCAAAATAATAAAAGATATTATTATTTATATAAATTAAAATAATATAAAATAAATAATATATATGAATTGTCTGTCAAATGATAAAAGATATTATTTAAAATTATTTTTTAATAATATTTATAAAATTAAAATAAATTATTTATAAAAAATATAAATAAAATAAAAAATAAGCATAACTTAACAAATAACAAAGAAAAAAATATATAAAGAAATGGCAAATAAATTATTTTATAATATTAAAATAGTTGATTAATATTTTTAGAATGAAAATATTAACAAAATAACTAAACAATTTAATTTTTAAAAATAAAGGGATATAAAAATTAAATTTTAAAAATATAGAAACTAGCTAATGTAAATCTCAAAAATTTTATAATTATTTAGTCAAACTTTTATTATCATTTGATAGAAGCAAGTGCTTTAAGATTCTAATAATACTTAATTTTTTTAGGTTGATCATTTGTTTAGAATAAAGTCGATAATATTATAAGGTTGATAAAAAATTGAATTTTAACAAAATGACATATATAAAAAATTAAACTTGAGGACTCTAGCTAATATCCATTTTAATTAGTATAAGTTGTGGAATAAATAAAGTTTGAAGGCTTATATGTGGATTTATGTGTAATGTTTTTGGTACCCACATGGCCTTATATGAACAATTATACAAACTGCTAATCGCCATAGCCTTTTATTGGAATACATATAGTTTGAAGGCTTATCTGTGCATTTATATGTAATGTTTTCGGTATCGACATGGCCTTATATAAACAATTATACAAACCGCTAATAGCCATGGCCTTTTAATTTTAAAAATTTTTCCCATAATGGAACAAGGCAAAGAGGAAGGCGGTGAAGAGATTAGATGGCTCCCACCACTTTTTGCCAACTCTATTTAAATCGACAATTTTTCTTTTTGAATTTTATCTTTTTCCAGTTGGGAGCTACCAGATTAAGTCTACTTTCGTTTCATGTTTTATTTATTTATTTATATTATTATTACTCAACTTTGATATCTTTTTACTCATCAAAATAATTCCTTTATTTATTTATTTTCTAATATAGAGAGATCTAATCATTTTCTATTAAGCAAACATAACCCATCCGATAACCATAATTGTGTGTTTTTTCTTTTTCTTTCTTCGTCTCTAAGACTAAGGTCTTTGAAAGTTGGAATAACAAAAAAAAATTAAATAAGAGTTATTAATATTAAAGTATAAATTAATTTTATTGCAAAGTAATTTTAAAATTTAATATACATAGACATACACTATTAGCTAAATTTCAATTTTATAATTTAAACTTACAGTACAACTATGTTCATTATTATATTTATAAAGGGTGAAGCAAATAAAAACGAAAAAAAAGAAAACTAATTTCAACAGAAATTTAAAATCAGTGAATGCTTAAAATGATATCAAAATACAAAATGGGGACTTAAAACAAAACAGAAGAAAACAAAAAAGAGGTGAGTCAGAAACAAGGGAAGCTGAGTCAAGTCCTTGATGGGGGTGTGTTTGGTTGAAGAGAAAATGGAACAAATCCCATAAAGCAAACGAAGGCAAAAATCTTCCGTTAATAATGGCGCAGTGCATGTGGGCCCAGTCAGAAATAGACAGTGAACCCAAGTGGTGGAGTCCCAGTTATCCAAAGGACACGTGGGATGTTGGGTCTGTTAGTTTTGTATTCGTTATTTTTCTTCTCTGTTCACAAAGAGGATAAGGATATGGAGATCTGAAGAGACTTAAGCTCTTTGCAGTTTGCAGTCTTTTCCTCTCATGAGTTGGCTGAAATTACAAATAAAGTTGGTGCGTTTTTGGCGTTGTATGCAGTAAAGATTTTAAGGTTTTTGTATAACTTTTTCAAATTGAATTGAAGAATAAATTAATGTTCACTGTTTAGCATTTTATCTGAAAACTAATAGTCTGGACGCAAATTATTTATTATGATGGACCCTTCAGTGGGACTCACCACTCCACTGCATAAATTATTTATATGTTTCTATAAATTACTTGAGTAATTTGTTATTACTATCAAAGAAAATCCACTGTTAATTTTTAATGTATAAATCAAGTATAATATGCACTGTTAAATTTGTTTAAATAATTAATTCTTATTAATATATGTAAATGGATTTGAAGATATTTTTAATTACTTTAAAAATATATAATTTTTTTTGAAACTATTTAAAAATATATATAATTAGTTACATTCTATTGTACTTTTTTTAATCTCGAATATTAAGATAAATAATTTATACTTTTTTTAGAGACAGAGATTAATTAATAAAGTAATAATAAGTTTTGGCTTGTAAATGTATTTTCTTTTATGTTAAAAAAATGTGGAGGTCAAGAATAGAAAAATAAATAAAAAAATGAGGTTAAAGTTATAATTTTTTTTTTAAATTTTTAGCTTAAAGAGAAGGTGATCTCATAAAAATTTCACTTACTTTTTATGGGATTAAAAAAACACTATATATATATATATATATAGAGAGAGAGAGAGAGAGAGAGAGAGAGAGAGAGAGAGAGAGAGAGAGAGAGAATTTTTTTATTAGGTACATATAAATTAGTTCATAACACAATATATAATATTTTAGTGTATAATTTCTGATAAAAAAAAGATAAGAAATGGAAAATGGATTAGTTGAAATTCCTATCTCAATTTGATTCCCATTTTCTTATTATTTTAAAAATCATAATTTTGAGAGAAAAAAAAAGGCACTTAATGATAACCTTCCATTGACTCCTTTGTTGTTGAAACCATTGACATTTCCATTGCTATACGTGACGACTAAGCAAGTTTGATTTAGGTTCTCAATTATTAGCTTTCACCTTTTCTCTTTTTCTTTTTTAAAGAATCATCTATTTTATTCACTTTCTCCTTTTTTTTTTTTAAATTAATCATAGAACTAAGAAGTCTGAAAGCTTTTAGCTGATTTTTGTAATTTATAGCTATGATTTTGTTTTGCTATTAACATATGTTGCACTTAAAATAAGGTCATTTAGTTAAGATTTAAAAAAATTTTAATTTCAATGAACTAAATATATATGATTTTTTAAAATTTAACAATCATATCATCAGTTGCACCAGCTCTATCTACTAGGACTAGTATAAGAATTAAGAAAAAACCAGCAGTCGGATAATTATATTTGTAGTATCTTTCCTCAGCAACTAAGTGAGCATGTCTCACCTAGTTACACTGCATTCATGGTTAACATTTCTCATGTGCTAAAACCTAATTCTTACAAACAAGGCTTCCAAGCATCCAGAATGGGTGGCTGCTATGAATAAAGAGTTAAAAGCACGGGAAGCTAATCAAACTTGGTAAGTTACTACTCTTCCTCTAGGAAAAAGAGCTATTGGCTCAAAATGGGTCTGCAAAATAAAGTTCAATCCATATAGGACAATGGAAAGGTACAAGGCTAGACTTGTAGCCAAGAGGTACAATCAGTAATCATGAGTGAATTTCTTTGACAGCTTCTCCCATATTGCAAAGCTGGTCACAGTTAGAACTTTTCTAGCTTTATCAAGTATGCAGGGTTGGTTTGTCCATTAATTAGACATCGATAATGTTAGCTTGCATAGCTTTCTCAAAGAAGTATACTTTGTTCCATCTGAAGGGTATAGTAAAGCCAAACCTATAAAGGTGTGCATATTAAGAAGGTCACCATATGGCCTCAAACAAGCTACACGAGAATGAAATTTTGAGATAACTTAGCAGCTTTTATCTAATGGTTTCATGCAATCTCAAAATGACCAATGTTTGTTTACTAGACTCACCAGTATAGGTTCATTTTTGGTGTTATTAGTTTATGTAGTTGATGTTTTCCTATTACTTTATGGTGTGATAATCGGTCTGCCATGCACATCTAAACCAACCTTATTTTTCATAAGCATACTAAATACCTAGAGATTGACTGCCATATTGTGAAAACAAGTTTAGAGAAGGCTTCATCACCTTACTTATGTTTGTACTACTAAATAGCTACTTGATGCTCTTATTAAGTCCCTCTCTTATCATCAATTCTCTATTATTATATCTAAGTTGGGATTGATTTCTCAACCTTTTCCAACTTGAGGGGGCTATTACAGTTGTACATATATAAGTTATAGTGTGTTGGTTAGTTAGTTAGTGTGTTTAGTAGTTAGTTTGCCGGCTAATAGTCATAAACTATATATAAAGATAGATGTATTCTTAGATCATTCTAGAATATCAGCTACACATTTTTCACCACTTTTTCTTCCTATGTTCAATTATAAGAGAAGAAGAGAAAGCTTGGGAGAATGCTTAACGGCTGTTATTATTTAAGAACTTGTGAAAGGATTGATTGATTACAACAAATGAATCCTACTCCTATATATTATACTCCACCTTCTCAATGGATGATGGTGATCAATTTGACCCAACGACCAATATTAAGCTTCTACACAATTCCTAGCATATTCTCTAAATATTCTATGGCATATTCTAAAGATATTCCCCAGCATATCCTAGAGATATTTCCTAGCATATCATAGGCATATTCTATGAATATTCTACAGAATATTCTATAGAGCATTTACATTAGACAAACCTCCCATTTTGGCTAGTCACATGCAAATCATGTGACATTTTCTCCCACCTAATTTGGCAATGTCCTCGTTGCTTTTAATTCTTTATAAGCCTAAATTTAATCCTTAAATTGCCATAATATTGGATAGGTTCCCAATTAGCTTCACTCACGGGCAATCCCTTCCATTTGACAAGGAATTAGTGGGTGGATGATTGGAATGCAACTTCACCCTATCAGCCAAAATGTCCTCCACATCCTTGTCATGTTGGATACGCACGTCCATTAGCACCCTTTGTGATATTCTATGACTTGGGTCTTTCACATCTTCCTTGTATGGCTTTAACAAGCTCACGTGGAATATGGGATCGAATTTGATCTTTGAAAGTAGCTCCACCTCATAAACTTGCTTTCCTACTTTCTTGATGATGGGGATTGGTTCCTCGTAACTTCTAATAAGTCCATGATGTAGCTTTGTCAACCTTACATGATTGTGTATTTTAACAAGCACATGGTATCCCACTTAGAATTCCCTTGGTTGCCTCTTTTTATTAGCCCACTTCTTCATCCTCTTAAATGTCTTCTCCCAGTAGGTTCTAGTGACATCAACATTGTCATTCCATCCTTTGGCAAACTTGTAGGCTGAAGGACTAACACTTGTATATCCCGTGGTAATAGAATTTGAAGTCAAGGGTTGTTAGCCCATGACTATCTCGAATGGACTATGCCTCGTTGATTCACTCCTTTCAAGGTTGTAGGAGAATTAAGTGATGTCAATTAACTTGGCCTAGTCTCATTGGTAGCACTCACATAAAGCCTTAAGTGCAACTCTAACAAGCCTTTCACCCTCTCCGTTTGCCCATTCATTTGAGGGTAGAAACTAGTTGAGAACTTGAGATTAGTACCTAATATCTTAAACAACTTGGTCTAAAATCTCCCCATGAAATGAGTATCCCTGTCGTTCATAATAGTCTTGGGCACTCCCCAATACTTCACAAAATCCTCTAAGAATAAGGGTTCGGTTTGTTTGGCAGTGAACTCCTTCGATGTTAGGATGAAAGTAGCATACTTGAAGAACCAATCCACTACCACTAACAACTAATTGCAACCTTTGGATGTGGGTAATCCCATAATGAAATCTACAGAAACACTCTTCCAAGGCCTCTTTTGAGAATGGGAAGTGGTTCAAGTATACCAGCGGGTAGTTATTTTTCCACCTTGTCTTGTTGGCATACAAGACAAGTCTTCACATATGTCTCAACATCATCCTTCAAGTGAAGCCAATAATACACATCTTCTATAAGAGTGAGAGTTCAATGCATCTCCAGATGCCCCAACCATTTGTTATCATGACACTCTTTCAAGGTTTTCATTCTTGAGTTGCCATGTGATGAAACACAGAGTCTTCTTCCTTTTGTGTATATCAAGCCATCTTCTACCCATAAGCACCTTGTCTTGCCCTCTTTGATAGGAGCAATGATGGTTTGGGCCATGGAATCATGCTCTAACCCCTCCTTGATATGAGCCTTTAAGGTGCTTTAAGGACTACTAATGTCAGCTAGCGCTCCTTTATGACTCAAAGCATCTGCAACTAGATTGGCATTGCAGGGCTTGTACTTTATTTTATAGTTAAACTATGCTAGGAAGTCTTGCCATCTATCTTTCTTTGGGCTAGGTTTGTTTTGGGTTTGAAAATAGCTAGTAGTAACATTGTCTATTTTAACCATAAAATTGCTTCCGAGCAAGTAGAGTCACTATATGCACAAATAGTAGATCATTGCAGTTATCTTACATTGTATGCCTCCTCTCAGTATTATTAAGTTTTCTACTTTCAAAGGAAATAGGATATCCATTTTGCATCAATAATCTACCAATTGCAAAATCGAATATATAAAATAAAAAATTAAAATATAATAGTAATTATATAAAATTAAAATATACAAGTTAAAATATATAAAATAAAATATATAAAATATAATAGTAATTACATAAAATTAAAATTTATAAGTTAAAATATATAATATATAATATATAAAATATAATAGTAATTATATAAAATTAAAATATATAAGTTAAAATATATAAAATATAATAGTAATTATATAAAATATATAAGTAATTATATAATTCAATTCTAATTATATAATTCTATATATATATTCTTAATTATATATTCTAATATATATCTAACATCTATTAAAATAGATAATGATATATTAATTCTATTAATTAGAATGGATAAATCTATTATAATGGATAATATAATTGGATAATATAATGGATACTGGTGATTAGAATGAATATTTTATTAATATAAGAATCAATTGGATCCATTAACTATTGACTGTGAATTTATGAATAATTATTGGATTTGAATCTAAAATTGCATTTTCCTAATGCTAATGATATAAGAAAATCAAAATTGGATACTTAACCAATCAATATTGCCGAAGGCAAATCATATATCCGTGACGCCAAACGTCTAGCTCCGAAGGCAAATCATAAATTAGTGATGCCACGCGTCTAGCCCCGAAGGCAAATAATGTATCAATGACGCATAGAGTCTAGCCCCAAAAGCAAATAATGAGGATAACCTAATAGGCATGTCACCAAATACAGAACTCTGAAAATTGAATAACACACTAGGCACACAAATATATATGTTTTCCATAATCAACCTTTTTTCTCATTGTCCCATAATCAACTAGGCACATTGCCTCATTTTTTCATTTTTCTCAGTTATATCAATGTCAATTCACCTTAATTCATCATATTTCATCATTTCATCACAATGTATGACATTTCATATCAAAATCACACTACTCAAATATTTTGGGTTATTTTCACATAATTCATACAAATCACATTTTATTCAATTTAGCCATTAATAATGGCTTTTCACAATTCACATATTGCATACATAATAAGTCACATGTTATAACACAATATTCATGAATGTTCAAGCTACCAAGTAGCTTAACACATTTTTCATCCATAATGTGTTAGGCCAACTTTAATGCAAGCATATCCAATTTATCACAAGTTTGTACATACCTCAATAAGCACTCAAATGCAAGCTAAAAATCTCCCACAAACCTTCACTTTCAACTTGCCCTTCAACACTAGGGTTGAGCAATCTACTTCTCCTTAATGCCTAAATAAAATGTGAATAACTATTATCATTTAAAATCACATTTTAAACCATTTCCAACAATAAACCCTAATTAAACATCACTTCCACAAATTCCCAAAATTTAGCCTAACCTTACTTTAACTTTGAAATTCCATTTTAATCTATTTAAATTGGTGTTTTAAGTTTATTTATATTACTAAAAACATATTATAACATGTTTTAGTCAATTATATTCAATAAACACACATACTTTTACAAAACCCTAAAATGCAATAACCTTCACCAATGAAAGTTCTTCATTCCAACTCGTTCCAATTATTAATCCAAGCTTATATCCTTCACTTATATCATTAAAGAACATGATTTAAGCATTAAAATCAAACAACCAATCATACTTTGAAAATTCCCTTTCCAAAACCCTAAATTCAACACTATCTTATCCAATCTCTAACCAAACTTAACCAAATTCATCATTTGACTTTAAAACCCTTGTTTATACATCAAAAAAATACATTTGGAATCACATTACATAATTAAAACACATGAACTCAAAAGTCCATGTGTTCCAGAACCCTAAATTCTCTCTCTTCAGCCAACTCAACTTAAACTCAATCATTTCTTCAATCCAACTTAAAAATCATTAATAACTACTCAAAATAACTTCATACAACCTCAATCAAGCAATTAAATCATGCTAATAGAAAATCCCAAACTCAACATATTCATATAACCATGAAATTCTATAGAAAAAGTTGAAAAACTTACTATTTAAATCATTCATTTAATTAATTTAATTTAATTTTAATTTGTTTTATTTAATTTATAAAAATAATGGATGTTACATGAGGCCAATAATACACATCTTCTATAGGAGCAAGAGTCCGATGCATCTCTTAATGTCCTAACCATTTGCTATCATGGTACTCTTTCAAGGCTTCCCACCTTAAGTTGCCATGTGATGGAACATGGAGCCTTCTTCCTTTGGTGTATATCAAGCCATCTTTTACCCAAAAATGCCATGTCTTACCCTCTTTTATAGGATCAATGATGGTTTGGGCCATGGAATCATACCCTAACCCCTCTTTGATATGAGCCTTCAAGTGCTTTAAAGCCTACTAATGTTAGCTAGTGCTCCTTTGCGACTCAAAGCATCTGTAACTAGGTAGGCTTTACTGGGTTTATACTCTAATTTGTAGTTAAACTCTACTAAGAAGTCTTTCCATCTAGTTTGCTTTGGGCTAAGTTTCTTTTGGTTTTGGAAATAGCTAGTGGTAAAATTGTCTGTTTTAACCATAAAATTGCTCCCAAGCAAGTAGTGTTGCCATGTGCGCAAATAGTGGATCATTGCAGTCATCTCCTTCTCTTACACCATATACCTCATCTCGGTATCATAAAGCTTTGCACTTTCAAAGGTAATAGAATGTCCATTCGCATCAATACTTTACCAATTGCAAAATCAAAAGCATCCATGTATACCTTAAATGGTAGGAGATAGTTAGGGAGTGCTAAAGCTGGCTCCTCCATAATTGCCTTTTTTTAACCCTTCAATGGCTTATTAGCATTGTGAAGTCCACTCCTAACTTTGCCCTTTCTTTAGTAGAACCATTATGAAGTGACTATAAAAGAATATCCCCGGATGAATCTTCTATAGTAATTCACTAAACCAAAGAATGATCTCAACTCAATAACCTTGATTGGTGGCTCCCAATCTTGGATGGCTTGCACCTTAGACTTCTTCATCCTCAGATTACCTTTGCCGATGACATGACCTAAGAATGTCACCTTTGCTTGCTTAAAGGAATAATTCTCCTTCTTCATATAGAGCTCATTCTCCTTCAATGTACGAAATTGTAGACCCTTAATTTTGGCCCTAAACAAGTCTGATCCAGTTTTTGAAGCTTAAACCTAGTCTGATCCAATTTTAAAAGCCTAAATCAAGCAGTTCTAAGCCTAAAGTATAAAATCAAGATGAATTGGCCTAGCCAATTCGCTATGGGGCTAGCTCATGGCCAATTGCCAAAGCTAATTTGCTATGGGTCTTAAACTCGGGCTTTAATTTGGTTTCCAGATGAAATTAGACATCCAGAATTAGGTTTAGACTTTAAAAGCATTTAGATAGGTAGAAGGTTTTTTGGAATGAGATTAGGATTCATGAGCTAAGCGCTGCCCTAATTATTGCTTATAAATACAAAGTTGCAATTAATAGAAAGGGGCCGCCTTTAAAAATCAGAGAGAACCATCAGTTAGCCACAATGATTAAAAAAAAGGTGAGCAATTAAATAGAGAGCAAAAAGAAAAGGCAAATCAAAAAGAGGCAGTAGCTGATCTTTGGATCATTGAATCTCCAACCAAAAACATAACTTGGTCCAGGCAGTATCGCCATTAGGCTTGGTTCAGCACATAAAATTGGTGGAGCCAACAACGCAGGTTCGACTTCCTTTAAACAATCCAATTTCATTACTTTATTTTTACCTATTAACTCATTGCACCATTTAAATAATAATCAATATTGTAAGTTATTTATAGTAAGCCATAGGTTTGAATTAAAATAGGCAGAAACTCAATTTTCTACGTTATGTTCTTATTTTTATAAATTCAAACCCTAATCTTTTAATATTATATCTTCGTTTAGGATTAAACCTTACTATTGCATGACCAAAACCTAATCTTGCATGATTTAACTATAGTTTGCATATCAAACCTAGATTTGCATGTTCTAGTTTAATTTACATCTTAAATCCTAATTTTGTTTCCAAAAACTCGAAGTTCCATGTTTAAACTCTAGTTTGGGAAAAATCCTAATTTGCATGATTATAAAACCCTCATTTCACAACTAGACCTAAATTGGTGATAAAACACCCTAATTTCATATTAAACACTAAGTTTAGGAAAAACCTTAATTTGCATGTCTAAACCCTAAGTTTAGTTTTGTCCTAAAATCCTAATTTCTAGATTAAACCCTAATTTCATAATTAAACCACAAATTAATGATAAAACCCTGATTTCATATTGAAACCCTAATTTTATTATCATTGATTCATTGTTGTTTGATTACGATGGATGACACAATGATGTATGATTTACTTAATTACGGGGAGTGATTGGTTAATGTTCATTCATTGCTATTTGGATTTTGAGGACAATGTAATAGGCATGTTCCCACTTTGTGGATGTCTTATATGTTTAATTTGTATAATTTAATTTATTTAAGGACTTTGAGACAATTGTAAGGGACACGTTTCCACCATTTGGTGGATGTTCTATTTCATTTATTTTCTTTGCGAAATTTGGACATTTATAAGGGCATGTTTCCATCTTTGGATGGGTGTCCATTTTGTTTGATTACTTCAATAATATGATGAATATTTATTTTCTTTTAAATTTCATGTAGTATGGATAATATTATAATAATTAAGAATTAAACAATATTTAAACCTGAAAAGGAGGACAATTTCAATGAATCGGGCGCTATGGAGGTGCTGGGTCATTTTTACCTTCTCTATGTGTACCTAACTTTCCAAACCTAATAGGAGTTAGGGATTTCTTAGGAATCAAGTCATTCACCCCCTTCCTATCTTTCTAGCCCATCCAGGTAGTGACTCTTATTCATCGGGTTTAGGCCCGTTCTCCAAGGCCTAAAGCCCAACAGTGCTGAAGTTGCAAGAATCATTCCACCGGGAGTGGAAGTGAAAATTTTCTCTCTTAGGAACACTTACCTCAAATTCTCCATATGATTCCGCAATGTTTTGCTATAGATCACAATATCATTAAGATACACAACTACAAATTGATCATGGAAAGGAGCATGTGCCTTATTCATGAGCGTACAAAATGTAGCAGGCATACTGGCGAGACCAAAGAGCATCGTAAAGAAATCATATGATCCATACCGTGTGACCTATGCCATATTTGGCTCATCTTCATCAACTATACGAACTTAGTAGTACCCCAATTGCAAGTCCAACTTAGTGAAATAACTTGCATCGCCAATTTGATCAAATAAATCCATAATTAGTGCAATGGGATACTTATTCTTGATGGTGATCTTATTGAGAGCATGGTAGCCAATACATAATCATGTGAGCAGTGATTGTCGCCCTCACTCCTGGTGAAATAGTTCTTACGACTTTGATACTGTTAGGCTTAGGGCCTTAGAGAATACGAGACTAAACCAAGAGAAAATAAAGTCGCTACCCGGATGGGCCGAAAAAATAGAAAGAGGTGGATGACTTGATTCCTAAGGAATCCTCAACCCCCTAATGGGTTTGGAAAGTTAGGTATGTATGGGAACAGTGTGAAGTGGCCCAGTACCCCCATAATGCTCGGTTCATTAAAACCAACCTCCTTTTCAGGTCTAAATATTATTGAATTCTTAGATATTATAAAATCATCCATATTACATGAAATATTGAAATAAATAATCATTGTATTAAAAATCAAAATAAGTACAAACAAAATAGGCACCCATCCGAGGATGAAAACATGCTTTTACAATATCCAAGTCCATAAGAATAAAATAAGATAAAAAATGGGACACCCACCAATTGGTGGAAACATGCCCCTTACATTGGTGCCCAAATATAAATAGAATAAAAGAAGTAAATTAAATAAACGAGGCACCCACAAAGTGGAAACATGCCTTTTACAACTCTAAATAAATAATTAACCAATTAACCCATCCAAACATAACAATTAATCCAAACATATAGTTTAATTATCATAAAAATAATAAATTAGAGTTTAATAAAAGGAAATTAAAATAAATCACAAAGAATTACAATCCATAAAAAAAATATTGACTCCATTGATGAGGGATAGCGTACGGCTGTCCCACTAGCCGATTAGTGGGCAGGGGTCAAAGGGGCAGAGGCCCCAAAAGGTAGACGATTTACATGATATGATTTTGTTGGGGAATTAGGATTTCTATGTAAGCTATTTTTATAGAAATTAGGGTTTTTAGGGTTTAATGGATATTAGAATTTTGGTGTTTTGGTTATTTAAAAAACTGGTTTAAGTTTTGGAAATTGAGAAACAAATTATGGTTTTGCAAATTGAAGAAAATAAGTTTAGGGTTTTGGTCATTCTTGAAAGAAACATATTAGGGTTCTGTAAAAATATGATTGCTATAAAAGTGCTAAAGCTATTTTAATGCTGATTTTTGTATGGCTACTGCACATTCCCAAATTATATATTAATGAAAGTATATTGGACATATCTAAGTTACTGGGACTTATTTTGGATGGAGCTATGATTATAAAGAAACATCATCAATACTTACTATACTGAGTCTAAATGAATTTAAATTAGAAAACATACCTTCATTTGTTGATTCCACCAATAATTAAGCATTGATACAAAGTCCTTGCTTGCATCAACCTTGCACTTATTAGTTGAATGATATCAAGACAGTAGCTACTGCCTTATTTAATAATGCTTTCTCTATATTAGATCATCTCTTGTTTTCTTGTTTGATAATTGTTTCGTTGTTGTATGATATTCCAATGTTGCTCCCCCTGCCTCTCTTAAACCTGCATTTATATAAGGATATATTAGGTTAAACCTTGTGAAACTTTTTCCGTTTTAAAAATGGATTACTGATGTAATATCCTAAAGTATACCCTAAAAGTGTTGGGATTACTGTTGTAATTGGATTCAATGTGTGTATTGAAGGAAAGAGAAAAGAAGAAGAAAGTCAAAAGGAATTGTGTGTGGTGGAGATTTAATGGTATAATTGTTATTATTGTTATTGTTGTTGTTGTTGTTGTTATTATTATTATTATTATTATTATTATTATTATTATTATTATATATGAGATAAGAACGAAGGAAGGGAGGAGAACCTTCTTTCTTTCTTCTTCTTCTGTTCTTCTTCTTCGTGGACAAGAGAGCACGAGAGAGAGAGAAAGAGCACGAGAGAGAGAGAGAAATGTGATCTTCATCAAAATTTCTTAAGGATTTTAAGAGTATTGAAGATGAAAATGAAGATTTGGCAAGCTATACAAGTAAGTACATATTTCTTGAATGAATTTTATTGATTATATATATATATAGGTATATATCTTCTTGTTTTGATTTCTTTTGGATTGAGGTTATGTTTGGTATGATTGGTGGGTAAAAGGAGGATAACAAGAGATTTAAGTATGTAAATGTGTGGAATTGATATCTAAGTGATGATTAGTTGAGAAAATTGTGAGAAAAATGATGAAATGTTGATTTGGGGTTTGGTTTGGATGAATTTCGAGTGTTTGGTCTTTAAATTATTGTAGGACACGGCCAAGTTATGAGAGACACGGCCAAGTTAGGGCAAATTTGGCCGTGTTGGATGAGTTTTGGAGAGACACGGCCACTGGCTTGGCCGTGTCCCTTGCCTGTGTTTGTTACTGTCTGATTTATGTTGAGAGACACGGCCGTGTCCCTTGCCCGTGTCTGGTACTGGATTGTTGTGTTGAGAGACACGGCCACTGGCTTGGCCGTGTCCATTGCCCGTGTTTGCTACTGCTTGAATTGGTGTTGAGTGACACGGCCACAAGCTTGGCCGTGTCCCTTGGGCGTGTTTGCTACTGGATGATTGTATTGAGAGACACGGCCACAAGCTTGGCCGTGTCCCTTGAGGGTGTTTGTTATTGTGTTTGTTATTTGGTTTTCATATATTGTTGGATCTTCAAATGTCTTTTGTATCTAAACACACTTAAACCAATAATGATCCAACCAAATGTATATGGAAGATTCTAAGTCCTTGAATAAGGTAAATTGTTATGTATGAATATATCAATGATGATATAGGAAATGTGAAAGATATAGTGATCAATGAAAAAGTATGTGCAATGTCATTGATTATGTATACTTGAGTGATGAATTGAATTGATCAATTTGATTTGATGATAATGTTGATATTATATGAACCATGTGATGTTTTATGTATTGTAAATATTATGAATTGTATTGTGCTATATGTAGATTGATGATGCATATGAAGAATGATATGTTGGGTACAACGTGGAATATCATGAGATCATTGATGATGAATTACCTTAATGTTATGATTGAGGCTTGTTTGCCTAATTGATGATATAAATGTACATTTGAATATTGAAGATTGAAGTGTTATATTGTGAAATGAAATGTAAAGCCATTGTGATTGGCTATGATGATGCAATTGAAAGAAATAAGGCATGTTTGCCTAAATGATGATGAGAATTGAGAATGGAAATGATAATGAAATAATAAATGAATTGTGTGACTAATGTGTTATTCCATTTTCAGAGTTTGTTGTTGGTGGCATGCCTATTAGTAACAATATCTTGAAGTTAGGTTGGATTTGATCCTTGAAGCCAAGTTGGGTTGAAGTTTAACATGTTTTACTCCCCTTGAAGCTTGGTTGGGTCTAATCCTTGAAGCCTAATTGAGATGTTACAACCCTTGAAGCTAGGTTGGGTTTGGTTCTTGAAGCCAAGTTGGGTTGATACTTAGCATGCTTTGTTCCCCTTGAAGCTTGGTTGAGCCTAATCCTTGAAGCCTAGTTGGGTCTATGATAATGATAAATGTGATGATTAAACCAAAGCATTACTCTGAAAATTGAATGGCATATTAGTGTGTCTTGGGCCCATGCTTGTTTTTGTGTAATGTGAGTCATGAATGGTAACATGATTGATAAATAAGGTATATGGAAACAATGTTGAAACAAATGAATAATGAGATCTATGAATGCTTTTGATGGAAATGTGTTTTATGATTAATGAATTATGAATAAAATGATGTTATGAAGTATGAGTTTGTAATATGTGTATTGATATGTTGAAAGTGAATATGGCTTAAGGAGTTTTGTTAAGATATGAGGTTATGGAATTGTTGTATGATGTGTAACATGTTTGTGAATGTGGAATTTGTGAGAATTGTTCTTATAAAGGTTTGAATGATGTTTTGTTGTAATAATGTATACATATATATGTGTATATGAAATAGAAAGGGTAAGTATTGTGTTGTGAATATGCTATGTAATGATGTATTTAATTTATGAGATTAGTGGCAATATATGAAGAATCCATTGAGAAAGGAAAACGTGGTAAGAGAACAATAAAACATGATGCTAAAATTATAAGGTATGATTATTTTGTAATGTATACTTTATTATTTATTTGTACTACTAAGCTCTCGGGCTTAGCGCGGTTGTGTAATCGCGCAGGTATTTATGCGGATGATCTGGATGCCTAGCTGCTATGCCACGAGAAAGGTAAGAGTGTCTCGAGACCAACTAGAAGGTGATGCATACATGTATAATTTTATTTAGGTTTTATTTTTGATAACAATAATGATTCTTATAAATGTTTCTTAATTTAATATAATATTGCTTGACCTTGGATAAAGATTGTTAAATAAAAAGCTAAAAGTGACATTCTTATATTTTATATATGCATTGTATGTATACCAGGTATATGTATAGTGCTTATATGAAGTATAGGGGCGTTACAGTTATTTTGGTATCAGAGCTTAGGTTCGAGATTCTCGGCCTAAGTGAAATTAAAAAGAAAATTTTTGAAGAGTTTATATAAGAATTGAAAAGAAGATTTTGGAAATGCAATTGGTAAGACATGCATATGCATTCACATCTAAGTTGGTCTCGAACGTGGCATTGAGTGAATTGTAAATTGTGATGTATTTGAGTTACATGAGATGAGATAAATGATAGTGTGTAAATGAGGTTTCATATGAAAGCAAATCTAGAAATGTTGATAATTGAGAGATGAGTGTGATATAAAGAAATGATATGGAAAGTATAAGTAAAAAGTTTGAGTATTGGTATGTATTTGGCATATAAAGAATGGCTAGAAGAATTAAGTGGGAAATGAGTTAGAAACAAATTAAGATTAAAGTATGTGATCTTTCCTCTATTGTTTGAATCTCTTTCAAATAAACTTGATGGTTGGATTTATAGAAAGAGGAAATATTGTTGGATGGGTAATATGAAAAGATATATTATGTAAATGCAAAAAGTATAGTGAACTATTGAATGAGTTGATTGGTATAGATTAAGTGTGATAATGTAAGGTGTCGATATGTAAAGTTAAGGTTATGTTCAAAAGAAAAAGAGATGACGTTGGTTAAGTACAAATATACATTGGTGTTGTTTGTATTGTTATTTTAATGCAAACATGGTGATTTCAATATTAGAAATGTGATATGCTTGAATATTGTGATAGCTCATGTTAATAGTGGAGATATGAGATATTTAGATTTTCTTTGGAATGAGCTTAATAATTGTGAAACATAGATGTTTTGATGTTACTTAGTGGTATATATATAAGATGTTTTAAAGTTGATATCAAGAGAATGAGATGAATAAATTGAAGTTTAAATAGAGTAGTAAGTTGGAAATTTATAGTTTTAGTGGAATGTGGATAGAGATCAATGAAATATTGATAGTTTAATGTATTTAATACATGAGATATATGAAATGGATATTAGTGCTCATGAAAGTATTATGAATTGGGAGATGTGATTGATAGTAGGAAAATTTGGTTTGAGATAAAAGAAAAAGGAATTGAGCAAAAGAAAATGAGTTACTTTAAGTAATTTGATTGGAAAGGATAAAAATGATTATGAAAGATGTGTTAAAGATATTTATAAACAAATGTGAAAGAGATATCACATTGGAAATGTGATTAAGCTCCTTGTGAAATAATATTATAAGTAGAATATGTATATTTATTGAAGTTAATGAATAACTTAAGTTATGATAAACAAATGAGAATGATAATAGTCAAAGGAAAGTGATAAATATTAAATTTGTATAAACTATATGTAAAAGGGAAATTTAATAAATTCCATAATTATGTGTTTATATAAAGAGGATTTGTGAAATGAACTTTTCGATATGAATGTGACCTATGAAGGTGTGTATAATATGTTTATTATCTTATACCATTACATGTTTAATGGTATTAGAAGTGAGAATGGACCTGGGTAATATTGAACAGTGAAATTGTTATAGCAATAACTAAATGAGGCTATCATAAGATGTGTTGGAACTCAAAGTATTTGTGTGTGAAAGTGTTTTATGTATAAATGTATAATAAGAAATGGTAAGGAAAGAATTATGTACTTGAAATTTTTTAAAAGAGATGGATTGGAAATGGAGTAATGAATGATACTTGTGTAAGATTTGTATCTAATTGAAGGTTGGGAGTAGAAAATGTTAAGGATAATATTATCGAACATGAGTTGGGTTAATGATGATCAGATAATCAAAAGCAAACTGTTTTGAGATGGAATTAAAATGTGTTAATTCTTGGTGTAATAAAAGTTTGGAGAATAAATATATAATTTATGTGATACCAGTTAGTATTATAATTGTAAAGGTTGGAAATTGAATAGTAAAAGAACAATATTGATTTACAACCCTTAAGTGTGATTGTTAATATATCATTGTCATATGATTTAGTTAGTGTGATTAGTGATTAGTTTTATTATCTTCAGATTTAGAACTGAGATGGATAACTATGTTTTCAGAAACATGGTTAAAAGATATGATTGGTGAAGTTATATCTTATAATTTCGATATTAAAAATTTAATTGTAACTATGAGAAGTAAAGCAAGGGAAGAGAATTGTGATAATGTTTTAAGCTATGAATTGTGTGATAGAACAATAATTATATAAATATAGTAATATTAGGTGAAGTGAAGAAATAATAAAAAAGGAAGAAATTGTAATCATGACTGAAAGTTATATAGGATACATTTACAGTGTAAAGTGATTATGTGAATGAACTTAAAATTTATGGGAGTGTGAATAATGTAAATTAATATGTATATATCAATAATGTTGGAAATGCTATGATTGTATAATGAGATGTTCAATATAGTTGATGATATATGAGTATACTATTTTGATGTGATGAGAAACCATAATTGTTGGCAATGATGTTAAAAATGAATTGTGAAAAGATAAATGAACGGACTTATCTGCCTCCTGTGGAACCATGCGGACCCAATGTGTTGGGCAACCAAACTTGGATTACCAACCCGGTTGGGGGAAAAGATCGTTTATGAAGTTATAGTTATTGGCAATATTGATAAATTTTGAATGAGTATAAGAAATGATGATATAATTATTGAAATAAGGAAATGTATATGTATAAGCATGATTCATATTGATTGAATATATGAATTTGGAAAGATTAGAATTTGAATATAAGTTTGACCTAATGAACTTAGGTTATATATAAGTATATATGGTAAAAATTCAATGATAAATTTCAATAAGTTAATTGTTGGTTTGAATCAAATAAAGTTGAATTGTTAGTATATTGTGATAGATAAATCGATTGATCTAGGTTTCGTTAAAGTTGCAAGGTAATATTGAGATTTAATATGTGCAATTGTATTGGGAGTGTAAGATTTAATGGTAATGTGTATGATGTAATATTCTGATTTATGAATGAACATAAATAAATTGAGGTATATTAATTGTACATGGTGAGGAATAAACTCATGAGAGTAAGGATATAGTTATCCATTGATGTTTGGTAAATGTTTATTTTGAAAGTGATGGTAAGAATGGAATAAACAATGCTAAGATATTGATTAATGATTTTTGAGGTTAAAGTTAAAAGAATATCTATAAAGAGTTAAAGTGATAATCTGACTTTAGTACAAAGATAAAATGTATTGGAGATGTTATGAGATATCTTGATTGCTTTGTTGAGAAAGTAATAAGAGGTAAAGATATATATATATATATATATATATACCTATACAATGATGAATTATGAATTTCAGAGAAGATGATTATCTCTAAGGGGGAGAGTAGAAGATATGAGATTTGATAAAACTATATTGTAAGATACGATTATCTTCATATGAAAATTAAGATGGTGAATTGTTCTAAATGGGTTGTTATTATACTGGATAATTTCGAGGACGAAATTATTTAAGGGGGAGAGAATTGTAATATCCTAAAGTATACCCTAAAAGTGTTGGGATTACTGTTGTAATTGGATTCAATGTGTGTATTGAAGGAAAGAGAAAAGAAGAAGAAAGTCAAAAGGAATTGTGTGTGGTGGAGATTTAATGGTATAATTGTTATTATTGTTATTATTATTGTTATTGTTGTTATTATTATTATTATTGTTATTGTTATTATTATTATTATTATTATTATTATATATGAGATAAGAACGAAGGAAGGGAGGAGAACCTTCTTTCTTTCTTCTTCTTCTGTTCTTCTTCTTCGTGGACAAGAGAGCACGAGAGAGAGAGAGAGAGCACGAGAGAGAGAGAGAAATGTGATCTTCATCAAAATTTCTTAAGGATTTTAAGAGTATTGAAGATGAAAATGAAGATTTGGCAAGCTATACAAGTAAGTACATATTTCTTGAATGAATTTTATTGATTATATATATATATAGGTATATATCTTCTTGTTTTGATTTCTTTTGGATTGAGGTTATGTTTGGTATGATTGGTGGGTAAAAGGAGGATAACAAGAGATTTAAGTATGTAAATGTGTGGAATTGATATCTAAGTGATGATTAGTTGAGAAAATTGTGAGAAAAATGATGAAATGTTGATTTGGGGTTTGGTTTGGATGAATTTCGAGTGTTTGGTCTTTAAATTATTGTAGGACACGGCCAAGTTATGAGAGACACAGCCAAGTTAGGGCAAATTTGGCCGTGTTGGATGAGTTTTGGAGAGACACGGCCACTGGCTTGGCCGTGTCCCTTGCCTGTGTTTGTTACTGTCTGATTTATGTTGAGAGACACGGCCGTGTCCCTTGCCCGTGTCTGGTACTGGATTGTTGTGTTGAGAGACACGGCCACTGGCTTGGCCGTGTCCATTGCCCGTGTTTGCTACTGCTTGAATTGGTGTTGAGTGACACGGCCACAAGCTTGGCCGTGTCCCTTGGGCGTGTTTGCTACTGGATGATTGTATTGAGAGACACGGCCACAAGCTTGGCCGTGTCCCTTGAGGGTGTTTGTTATTGTGTTTGTTATTTGGTTTTCATACATTGTTGGATCTTCAAATGTCTTTTGTACCTAAACACACTTAAACCAATAATGATCCAACCAAATGTATATGGAAGATTCTAAGTCCTTGAATAAGGTAAATTGTTATGTATGAATATATCAATGATGATATAGGAAATGTGAAAGATATAGTGATCAATGAAAAAGTATGTGCAATGTCATTGATTATGTATACTTGAGTGATGAATTGAATTGATCAATTTGATTTGATGATAATGTTGATATTATATGAACCATGTGATGTTTTATGTATTGTAAATATTATGAATTGTATTGTGCTATATGTAGATTGATGATGCATATGAAGAATGATATGTTGGGTACAACGTGGAATATCATGAGATCATTGATGATGAATTACCTTAATGTTATGATTGAGGCTTGTTTGCCTAATTGATGATATAAATGTACATTTGAATATTGAAGATTGAAGTGTTATATTGTGAAATGAAATGTAAAGCCATTGTGATTGGCTATGATGATGCAATTGAAAGAAATAAGGCATGTTTGCCTAAATGATGATGAGAATTGAGAATGGAAATGATAATGAAATAATAAATGAATTGTGTGACTAATGTGTTATTCCATTTTCAGAGTTTGTTGTTGGTGGCATGCCTATTAGTAACAATCTCTTGAAGTTAGGTTGGATTTGATCCTTGAAGCCAAGTTGGGTTGAAGTTTAACATGTTTTACTCCCCTTGAAGCTTGGTTGGGTCTAATCCTTGAAGCCTAATTGAGATGTTACAACCCTTGAAGCTAGGTTGGGTTTGGTTCTTGAAGCCAAGTTGGGTTGATACTTAGCATGCTTTGTTCCCCTTGAAGCTTGGTTGAGCCTAATCCTTGAAGCCTAGTTGGGTCTATGATAATGATAAATGTGATGATTAAACCAAAGCATTACTCTGAAAATTGAATGGCATATTAGAGTGTCTTGGGCCCATGCTTGTTTTTGTGTAATGTGAGTCATGAATGGTAACATGATTGATAAATAAGGTATATGGAAACAATGTTGAAACAAATGAATAATGAGATCTATGAATGCTTTTGATGGAAATGTGTTTTATGATTAATGAATTGTGAATAAAATGATGTTATGAAGTATGAGTTTGTAATATGTGTATTGATATGTTGAAAGTGAATATGGCTTAAGGAGTTTTGTTAAGATATGAGGTTATGGAATTGTTGTATGATGTGTAACATGTTTGTGAATGTGGAATTTGTGAGAATTGTTCTTATAAAGGTTTGAATGATGTTTTGTTGTAATAATGTATACATATATATGTGTATATGAAATAGAAAGGGTAAGTATTGTGTTGTGAATATGCTATGTAATGATGTATTTAATTTATGAGATTAGTGGCAATATATGAAGAATCCATTGAGAAAGGAAAACGTGGTAAGAGACCAATAAAACATGATGCTAAAATTATAAGGTATGATTATTTTGTAATGTATACTTTATTATTTATTTGTACTACTAAGCTCTCGGGCTTAGCGCGGTTGTGTAATCGCGCAGGTATTTATGCGGATGATCTGGATGCCTAGCTGCTATGCCACGAGAAAGGTAAGAGTGTCTCGAGACCAACTAGAAGGTGATGCATACATGTATAATTTTATTTAGGTTTTATTTTTGATAACAATAATGATTCTTATAAATGTTTCTTAATTTAATATAATATTGCTTGACCTTGGATAAAGATTGTTAAATAAAAAGCTAAAAGTGACATTCTTATATTTTATATATGCATTGTATGTATACCAGGTATATGTATAGTGCTTATATGAAGTATAGGGGCGTTACAGTTATTTTGGTATCAGAGCTTAGGTTCGAGATTCTCGGCCTAAGTGAAATTAAAAAGAAAATTTTTGAAGAGTTTATATAAGAATTGAAAAGAAGATTTTGGAAATGCAATTGGTAAGACATGCATATGCATTCACATCTAAGTTGGTCTCGAACGTGGCATTGAGTGAATTGTGAATTGTGATGTATTTGAGTTACACGAGATGAGATAAATGATAGTGTGTAAATGAGGTTTCATATGAAAGCAAATCTAGAAATGTTGATAATTGAGAGATGAGTGTGATATAAAGAAATGATATGGAAAGTATAAGTAAAAAGTTTGAGTATTGGTATGTATTTGGCATATAAAGAATGGCTAGAAGAATTAAGTGGGAAATGAGTTAGAAACAAATTAAGATTAAAGTATGTGATCTTTCCTCTATTGTTTGAATCTCTTTCAAATAAACTTGATGGTTGGATTTATAGAAAGAGGAAATATTGTTGGATGGGTAATATGAAAAGATATATTATGTAAATGCAAAAAGTATAGTGAACTATTGAATGAGTTGATTGGTATAGATTAAGTGTGATAATGTAAGGTGTCGATATGTAAAGTTAAGGTTATGTTCAAAAGAAAAAGAGATGACGTTGGTTAAGTACAAATATACATTGGTGTTGTTTGTATTGTTATTTTAATGCAAACATGGTGATTTCAATATTAGAAATGTGATATGCTTGAATATTGTGATAGCTCATGTTAATAGTGGAGATATGAGATATTTAGATTTTCTTTGGAATGAGCTTAATAATTGTGAAACATAGATGTTTTGATGTTACTTAGTGGTATATATATAAGATGTTTTAAAGTTGATATCAAGAGAATGAGATGAATAAATTGAAGTTTAAATAGAGTAGTAAGTTGGAAATTTATAGTTTTAGTGGAATGTGGATAGAGATCAATGAAATATTGATAGTTTAATGTATTTAATACATGAGATATATGAAATGGATATTAGTGCTCATGAAAGTATTATAAATTGGGAGATGTGATTGATAGTAGGAAAATTTGGTTTGAGATAAAAGAAAAAGGAATTGAGCAAAAGAAAATGAGTTACTTTAAGTAATTTGATTGGAAAGGATAAAAATGATTATGAAAGATGTGTTAAAGATATTTATAAACAAATGTGAAAGAGATATCACATTGGAAATGTGATTAAGCTCCTTGTGAAATAATATTATAAGTAGAATATGTATATTTATTGAAGTTAATGAATAACTTAAGTTATGATAAACAAATGAGAATGATAATAGTCAAAGGAAAGTGATAAATATTAAATTTGTATAAACTATATGTAAAAGGGAAATTTAATAAATTCCATAATTATGTGTTTATATAAAGAGGATTTGTGAAATGAACTTTTCGATATGAATGTGACCTATGAAGGTGTGTATAATATGTTTATTATCTTATACCATTACATGTTTAATGGTATTAGAAGTGAGAATGGACCTGGGTAATATTGAACAGTGAAATTGTTATAGCAATAACTAAATGAGGCTATCATAAGATGTGTTGGAACTCAAAGTATTTGTGTGTGAAAGTGTTTTATGTATAAATGTATAATAAGAAATGGTAAGGAAAGAATTATGTACTTGAAATTTTTTAAAAGAGATGGATTGGAAATGGAGTAATGAATGATACTTGTGTAAGATTTGTATCTAATTGAAGGTTGGGAGTAGAAAATGTTAAGGATAATATTATCGAACATGAGTTGGGTTAATGATGATCAGATAATCAGAAGCAAACTGTTTTGAGATGGAATTAAAATGTGTTAATTCTTGGTGTAATAAAAGTTTGGAGAATAAATATATAATTTATGTGATACCAGTTAGTATTATAATTGTAAAGGTTGGAAATTGAATAATAAAAGAACAATATTGATTTACAACCCTTAAGTGTGATTGTTAATATATCATTGTCATATGATTTAGCTAGTGTGATTAGTGATTAGTTTTATTATCTTCAGATTTAGAACTGAGATGGATAACTATGTTTTCAGAAACATGGTTAAAAGATATGATTGGTGAAGTTATATCTTATAATTTCGATATTAAAAATTTAATTGTAACTATGAGAAGTAAAGCAAGGGAAGAGAATTGTGATAATGTTTTAAGCTATGAATTGTGTGATAGAACAATAATTATATAAATATAGTAATATTAGGTGAAGTGAAGAAATAATAAAAAAGGAAGAAATTGTAATCATGACTGAAAGTTATATAGGATACATTTACAGTGTAAAGTGATTATGTGAATGAACTTAAAATTTATGGGAGTGTGAATAATGTAAATTAATATGTATATATCAATAATGTTGGAAATGCTATGATTGTATAATGAGATGTTCAATATAGTTGATGATATATGAGTATACTATTTTGATGTGATGAGAAACCATAATTGTTGGCAATGATGTTAAAAATGAATTGTGAAAAGATAAATGAACGGACTTATCTGCCTCCTGTGGAACCATGCGGACCCAATGTGTTGGGCAACCAAACTTGGATTACCAACCCGGTTGGGGGAAAAGATCGTTTATGAAGTTATAGTTGTTGGCAATATTGATAAATTTTGAATGAGTATAAGAAATGATGATATAATTATTGAAATAAGGAAATGTATATGTATAAGCATGATTCATATTGATTGAATATATGAATTTGGAAAGATTAGAATTTGAATATAAGTTTGACCTAATGAACTTAGGTTATATATAAGTATATATGGTAAAAATTCAATGATAAATTTCAATAAGTTAATTGTTGGTTTGAATCAAATAAAGTTGAATTGTTAGTATATTGTGATAGATAAATCGATTGATCTAGGTTTCGTTAAAGTTGCAAGGTAATATTGAGATTTAATATGTGCAATTGTATTGGGAGTGTAAGATTTAATGGTAATGTGTATGATGTAATATTCTGATTTATGAATGAACATAAATAAATTGAGGTATATTAATTGTACATGGTGAGGAATAAACTCATGAGAGTAAGGATATAGTTATCCATTGATGTTTGGTAAATGTTTATTTTGAAAGTGATGGTAAGAATGGAATAAACAATGCTAAGATATTGATTAATGATTTTTGAGGTTAAAGTTAAAAGAATATCTATAAAGAGTTAAAGTGATAATCTGACTTTAGTACAAAGATAAAATGTATTGGAGATGTTATGAGATATCTTGATTGCTTTGTTGAGAAAGTAATAAGAGGTAAAGATATATATATATATATATACCTATACAATGATGAATTATGAATTTCAGAGAAGATGATTATCTCTAAGGGGGAGAGTAGAAGATATGAGATTTGATAAAACTATATTGTAAGATACGATTATCTTCATATGAAAATTAAGATGGTGAATTGTTCTAAATGGGTTGTTATTATACTGGATAATTTCGAGGACGAAATTATTTAAGGGGGAGAGAATTGTAATATCCTAAAGTATACCCTAAAAGTGTTGGGATTACTGTTGTAATTGGATTCAATGTGTGTATTGAAGGAAAGAGAAAAGAAGAAGAAAGTCAAAAGGAATTGTGTGTGGTGGAGATTTAATGGTATAATTGTTATTATTGTTATTATTATTGTTATTGTTGTTATTATTATTATTATTGTTATTGTTATTATTATTATTATTATTATTATTATTATTATTATTATATATGAGATAAGAACGAAGGAAGGGAGGAGAACCTTCTTTCTTTCTTCTTCTTCTGTTCTTCTTCTTCGTGGACAAGAGAGCACGAGAGAGAGAGAGAGAGCACGAGAGAGAGAGAGAAATGTGATCTTCATCAAAATTTCTTAAGGATTTTAAGAGTATTGAAGATGAAAATGAAGATTTGGCAAGCTATACAAGTAAGTACATATTTCTTGAATGAATTTTATTGATTATATATATATAGGTATATATCTTCTTGTTTTGATTTCTTTTGGATTGAGGTTATGTTTGGTATGATTGGTGGGTAAAAGGAGGATAACAAGAGATTTAAGTATGTAAATGTGTGGAATTGATATCTAAGTGATGATTAGTTGAGAAAATTGTGAGAAAAATGATGAAATGTTGATTTGGGGTTTGGTTTGGATGAATTTCGAGTGTTTGGTCTTTAAATTATTGTAGGACACGGCCAAGTTATGAGAGACACGGCCAAGTTAGGGCAAATTTGGCCGTGTTGGATGAGTTTTGGAGAGACACGGCCACTGGCTTGGCCGTGTCCCTTGCCTGTGTTTGTTACTGTCTGATTTATGTTGAGAGACACGGCCGTGTCCCTTGCCCGTGTCTGGTACTGGATTGTTGTGTTGAGAGACACGGCCACTGGCTTGGCCGTGTCCATTGCCCGTGTTTGCTACTGCTTGAATTGGTGTTGAGTGACACGGCCACAAGCTTGGCCGTGTCCCTTGGGCGTGTTTGCTACTGGATGATTGTATTGAGAGACACGGCCATAAGCTTGGCCGTGTCCCTTGAGGGTGTTTGTTATTGTGTTTGTTATTTGGTTTTCATACATTGTTGGATCTTCAAATGTCTTTTGTACCTAAACACACTTAAACCAATAATGATCCAACCAAATGTATATGGAAGATTCTAAGTCCTTGAATAAGGTAAATTGTTATGTATGAATATATCAATGATGATATAGGAAATGTGAAAGATATAGTGATCAATGAAAAAGTATGTGCAATGTCATTGATTATGTATACTTGAGTGATGAATTGAATTGATCAATTTGATTTGATGATAATGTTGATATTATATGAACCATGTGATGTTTTATGTATTGTAAATATTATGAATTGTATTGTGCTATATGTAGATTGATGATGCATATGAAGAATGATATGTTGGGTACAACGTGGAATATCATGAGATCATTGATGATGAATTACCTTAATGTTATGATTGAGGCTTGTTTGCCTAATTGATGATATAAATGTACATTTGAATATTGAAGATTGAAGTGTTATATTGTGAAATGAAATGTAAAGCCATTGTGATTGGCTATGATGATGCAATTGAAAGAAATAAGGCATGTTTGCCTAAATGATGATGAGAATTGAGAATGGAAATGATAATGAAATAATAAATGAATTGTGTGACTAATGTGTTATTCCATTTTCAGAGTTTGTTGTTGGTGGCATGCCTATTAGTAACAATCTCTTGAAGTTAGGTTGGATTTGATCCTTGAAGCCAAGTTGGTTGAAGTTTAACATGTTTTACTCCCCTTGAAGCTTGGTTGGGTCTAATCCTTGAAGCCTAATTGAGATGTTACAACCCTTGAAGCTAGGTTGGGTTTGGTTCTTGAAGCCAAGTTGGGTTGATACTTAGCATGCTTTGTTCCCCTTGAAGCTTGGTTGAGCCTAATCCTTGAAGCCTAGTTGGGTCTATGATAATGATAAATGTGATGATTAAACCAAAGCATTACTCTGAAAATTGAATGGCATATTAGTGTGTCTTGGGCCCATGCTTGTTTTTGTGTAATGTGAGTCATGAATGGTAACATGATTGATAAATAAGGTATATGGAAACAATGTTGAAACAAATGAATAATGAGATCTATGAATGCTTTTGATGGAAATGTGTTTTATGATTAATGAATTGTGAATAAAATGATGTTATGAAGTATGAGTTTGTAATATGCGTATTGATATGTTGAAAGTGAATATGGCTTAAGGAGTTTTGTTAAGATATGAGGTTATGGAATTGTTGTATGATGTGTAACATGTTTGTGAATGTGGAATTTGTGAGAATTGTTCTTATAAAGGTTTGAATGATGTTTTGTTGTAATAATGTATACATATATATGTGTATATGAAATAGAAAGGGTAAGGATTGTGTTGTGAATATGCTATGTAATGATGTATTTAATTTATGAGATTAGTGGCAATATATGAAGAATCCATTGAGAAAGGAAAACGTGGTAAGAGAACAATAAAACATGATGCTAAAATTATAAGGTATGATTATTTTGTAATGTATACTTTATTATTTATTTGTACTACTAAGCTCTCGGGCTTAGCGCGGTTGTGTAATCGCGCAGGTATTTATGCGGATGATCTGGATGCCTAGCTGCTATGCCAAGAGAAAGGTAAGAGTGTCTCGAGACCAACTAGAAGGTGATGCATACATGTATAATTTTATTTAGGTTTTATTTTTGATAACAATAATGATTCTTATAAATGTTTCTTAATTTAATATAATATTGCTTGACCTTGGATAAAGATTGTTAAATAAAAAGCTAAAAGTGACATTCTTATATTTTATATATGCATTGTATGTATACCAGGTATATGTATAGTGCTTATATGAAGTATAGGGGCGTTACAACTGAGGCATCTCGAATTAGATTGATTTTAATTTGACCCAAATCGTGATCATGCCGGACTCAAATTCTTATAATCTGATATGGAATCAAAATCCATATGCTCCTTATCGAATTCAGATTGCCCTAATTTTATATAGAGTCCAACAAATCAGTTTCCATGTCAAATTAGGGAAGGCCCAATTCGATATAGGACCTCCCTATATCGAATTGGGGCTTCCCAATTTGATATGGGAGTCCCATATCAAGTTGGGAAGGTTTCAATTCTATATGGGACTCCCATATCAAGTTGGGAAGGTTCCAATTCTATATGGGACTATGCCATATCAAATTGGGGCATCCCAATTCGATACGGGTTGTCCTATATCGAATTGGGGAGCCTAATTCAACATGGGTACAACCATGAAGTGCAATTAATCCCGCATGTCGAATTAGAGCCAACCAAACCTTCAAAACAAACATAATTAGGGTTTTAAAGATTGAACCATCTTATTTTAGACCTTAAAAATTGGATCGATCAAATTAAAAGCTTAAAATAGGTTTAAGCTATTACAAATGGACCGATAAGCGCTTAAGCTATCTTTAATTAGGACCGAACTAGCTTAGGGTCAAAATCAAGGGTCTACAAATTGAAGTGACCCATCATGCTTCTTTTAAAATAGAACTAGCGCACCATAGGAAGCTTTGGAGGGACGGATATAATCAGCATTAAACAATCCCTTCAACTTCCTTCTTAGCTCTTATAACTCATATGGTGCCATGCGATACGAAGACAAAGTGGGTGGTTTTGCTCCAACCCTAACTTAATGGCATAATCTACCTCTCTCCCTGGAGGATGCTTTTTTGGTAGTTTGACATGCATGACATCCTTGAACTCTTCAAGGAATTCTTGAATCGCCTTAGGTGCATCTAACCCTCAATCTTTGGGGCCTTCATCTACCTTAAGGGTGGCAAGATAAGTGGCTAATTTCTTCTTCGCTCCTTTGGAGAGTTGGATAGAGAACACCATTCTCTCTTCACTAGTCTCCCTCTTGACATGAATAACACATTGTTGTCCCTTCTTCATGATACATATGGAATCAGTATTAGGAACCAAGAAAGCTTTTACCATGTATAGGAAGTCCATACCCAAATAGAACTTATTATAATCAATGGGAGCAATAATGACATCGATATTACCTCCCCATTGGCCAATCTTTACATCAATGCCTCGCGCTACACCATTAATTGGGAGAATTTTAGCACTGACTCCCTTGACGGAGATCTTCTCCTTAGTGTAGGATAAGACAATCTCATCCACTAGCTCCTTTTCTATGTAGATAGTATCAGCACCGGTATCCACCAAGGGTTGGATGTTCTTACCCTTAATCTCGATCTCCACATACATTAAGCCATGTGCTTGTTCTTCCACTTTAGCTTGAATGGAACTAAATAGGTGCATTGAAGCAAGTTTTTGTTCCTCTTGCCTTAACCTCCTCCATGACTAAGGCGGCAATCTTCCCATGCCTGGAGCACTCAAAAGCTCGATGAGGCCTATTGTATAAGATACAAGCTATCTTGGAGAAGCATAATACTTGTCCTCCTTCTTCCCCTTGCCTTTATCTCTGGAGGGTTGGCCCTTCTTAGGAGATTTGTCCCTATCGCCCCCACCTTTTCCCCATTATTGGGTTTCTTATCTTGTTCCTTCTTCAAATCCTTTCTCTTGAACTTGATTAAGGATTCGGCGATGGCCATCGCAGTAGCTAGATCTTGCATCCCTCTCCTTTGGAGTTTTAGCTTAGCCATCCACTTAGGCATCCATGAAGTAAAAGAAAGCATCCTATTGCCCCATAATAGGAATCTCTAGCATCAGCTTAGAGAATTCCTTTACGTACTCCCTTATGTAGCCTTCCTTGTGTTGAAGGCGACAAAGCTTGGTCCTAGCTTCATTTTGTGCATCCTTAGGGTATAACTGCTTCTTGAGTTCCCCTTTGAAGTCTTCCCAAGTGTTGATAGTGTAAAGGCCCTTCTTCACATCATCACACCTTCTTTGCCACCATACTATGGCTATGTCCCTCATGTAAAGAGTGACGCTCTTCACCCTTTGACCATCATCAAAGATTCATATCGCGTCAAAGTAGTTCTCAACACCTCAAAGAAAGTTATAGATTTTCCTTGCATTCCTTGCCCTACTATAGTCTTGGGGTCTTGGAATATCCACTTTATGGGTAGGAGCAACATGCGTAGCCCCACCTCCATTGGCTACGACAACCATACACATACTAACTTGAGTTTTGGGCCTCTCTACCAATTCTTCAAGGCTTACAATCCTCACCTTACAAGCATTCACTTCATCCTCCTTTGTAACAACAACTGCCTATAAGGATTGCATCTTCTTAGACATTACATCCAATTTCATGTTTAAGGTACCATACATCTCCTTGTGGAGCTCATCCACACTAACGAACTCTTGCCCCTCGATATGATGGTCCAAGTCCTCGACTTTGTAACTTATCTCAGACATGGTAGCATTAAACCTAGCCAAGCTTTCCTCCATGGTAGCGATAATGTCCCTTGATTTATCCTTTTGGACCTTCCCAACTTGGGCGTTGTTGGTAGCAACAAAAGGATTGGTAGCTTCTGCCATTCTCTTATGATGAAGGTCAACTAACCAGGGCTCTGGTACCAACTATCACGGGATTTCTTTCATGCAAGCTCAAACCAATGTTGCACTAGCAAATTTCGCCTAACACTTGAAAGAATGCTAGGTAGCCTTTCCCCAAAATATTTTATGACATATTTCAAAGATGTTCCCTAGCACATTCTAAAGATATTCTCTAGCATATTCTATGAATATTCTATAGAGCATTCACATTAGCCAAACCTCCTATTTTGGCTAGTCACATGCAAATCATATGACACTTTTTACTTCTTAGTTCCACCTTTTAGCTTGACTTGGAAAAACTCGATGATCCTTGAGCTTGATTAAAAAATAATTATTTAATTGAAAGCAATAGAAGAGAATAATAAATTAAATAGAATAATTACTCTAGAGATTTTCAAGTGTACCTTTGAAGAAGAAAAAGGTTGTTATTTGTAGAAAAAGCCAAAAAGCAAACATGAAAAAACCTGTAGCTTGAGGGTGGCAGCCACGTAGGTGGGTTGCACTGGGTGGCACGACTGGTTAGACTTTTTAGCCTCATTTAAGGGCTACCCAAAATATAATTTTTACAATTTTAGTTGTTTTGGAATCATTACTTTGTGCCCTTTATTCCGGATGCAAATTTAGGGTTGACAATATGACAAAGTATTTTTAATATTCATGAGCAATTACTGGTATAATACCCCAGACACTAGTATGTATGAGTTGAAATGGTTTAGTTATGTGCGTTGTCTGTAATAGGAAGGGAAGGGTTTTACTTTTACCAAGTTTGTAAGACACATAATCAAAATTAACATCCTTAATAGAAGTGAAGTTTTTATTGCTAAGTAAACCAGATTTGAACAACATACAAAGTACATGAGAATTAAGATGGCCCAATCGCCTATGCCACTCTTGATTATCACATTGAATAACATTATAAGAAATTAAATTTAACAATGGTGGTGGGGAAGATAGAAGCAAAGAAAAGAGACGTTTCATTTTAGGCCCCTTCATGATCATCTTCTAGCTCAAACATTTAATCTTGCAAAACTCATCCAAAAATAAACATTACAATTATTGTCAACTAATCGACCATTGATATAAGATCAGTGGACAAGCTAGGAGATACAAAATTTGAATTTAAAGATACCGCGACATCACCAACAACCATGATAGATAAGCCATTTCTATCAACTGTGTGAATTTGAAGATTTCCTTTTTTATTTTTAGACATTAGTAAGAGGTAACACAATGTTGGTCTTGTGGGTTGAGATGCCAGAATTAAGATTATTGGAAGAGTGTCTTAGTTGCTATCCTTTGATGATCTGTCAATGTATGAGGCTACTAATATTTCCAGATTATATTTTGAATAAGTCATGTTAGCTATTGATGTAAAATAGGAATATTGTTATCCAATATTTATCTGTTTATTTTAGCAGTTTGTTATGAACTTTTTGTTAAGTTTTTTTTTTTTTTGCATATATATGTCTTTTTACTCAATAAAAATATAGCTTGCCTTTGCAGTTTCATAACTATAGCATTTGTTGTTTTATATTTACAGTTAAAGTTTATGCACACAACAACAAATTGGTATCAGAGCAATCTGATCTTAAGGGGTTAAAGTGTATACCTCGTAAGTAAACCTAAAAAAACCTGAATCTCCCACCATCTTCAATGGCAACAAATGTTTTCTCCCTTGCATCACCACCTGTGTTTATTAGAGAAAATTATCAGATGTGGCCTGTAAAAATTCAATCATATTTACAAGCCTGTGATATTTGGGAAGCAGTATGACCGCACTCCTACACCACTATTCGAAAATCCTACTTTGGCTCAAATTAGAAATCATTGCGAGGAAAGGGTCAAAAAATACAAAGCAGAAACATGTCTTCATTCTGCAGTACATAAAGCCATTTTTATGAAAATAATGACGTTTGAATCAGTAAAGCAGATATGGGATTATCTCAAAAATGAATTTCAAGGTAATGAAAGATAAAAAAAAATGCAAATATTGAACTTAAGAAGGGAGTTTGAAATATAGAGGATGAAGGAATCAGAGACTATAAAAGAGTACTCTGATAGGCTTCTAGGCATTGTAAACAAGGTAAGGTTGCTTGGAGAGGACCTATCTGAGCGAAGGGTTGTTGAAAAAATCCTAGTAACCTTACCTAAAAGGTTTGAATCCAAAATTTCCTCTCTTGAGGAGTCTAAAGACCTATCAAGCATTTCTTTGGTAGAACTTTTGAATGCTTTACAGGCATAGAAGAAAAGAAGGCTTATTAGACAAGAAGGGTTTGTGGAAGGAGCTTTACAAGCTAAATTATAAGACCAACAAGGAGACAAAGGGAAAAAGAACAAGAGTTACCAAAATAACTCAAATAAAGGTAATGCTGGAGTTAGAGACAATAACAACAAATGAGGAACTTATCCTCAATGCCAGCATTGCAAAAAAAAAAAAATCATTCACAATCTAAATGCTAGTGGAGGCCCGATATCAAGTACAGAATGTGTAATCAATTTGTCCATGTAGACAAGGTTTATAAAAGCAAACAACAATAAGTAAATGAAGCCAAGGTGGTAGACCAGCATGAGGAAGAGCAGCTATTTGTCACTTTATGTTATGCAAGAAATAGTTCTAGCAAGAGTTGGCTTATAGATAGCGGTTGCATAAACCACATGAAGTATGATGCGAAACTCTTTGAAGAACTTGATAAGTCAATAATTTCCAAAGTTAGAATAGCCAAAGGGATTATATTGAAGTTAGGGGCAAAGGAACAGTAGCCATTAAAAGTGTTTCAAGTACAAAAGTTATTTAGATGTTTTATATGTGCCTAAAATTGACCAAAATTTGCTCAGTTTGGGTCAGCTACTAGAGGAAGGTTACAAGGTGCTTTTTGAAGATAACAAATAAATGATTAGAGATGCTAATGATCAGGAGATGTTCACCATTAAAATGAAAAGCAAGTACTTCTCTCTGGATCTGATGGAGGAGGAGCAAAGAGCACACCAAGTCTTGGTCAACAATAGTGAAATATGGCACAAGAGATTGGGCCATTTTCACCATAAAGCACTTATATATATGCAAAAAAATCAGATGATGCAAGGGCTGCCTCCTCTTAAAGGACAGTTACTTGGATGCAAGGCTTGTCAATATGGAAAGCAAACTCAATTTCCCTTTCCTCAATAGGCCTGGAGGGTTTCATAAAAGTTTTAGCTGCTACATACTGATCTTGTAAGGCTTCAGAAAATTCCATCGTTGAAGGGAAGTAAATATTATATTATTTTTATAGATGATCTAATAAGAATGTGTTGGATTTACTTCCTAAAGTTTAAATATGAAGTTGTTGTTGTATTCTAGAAATTCAAAGCATGGGTGGAGAACCAGAGTTCCTGCAAGATGCAAATGTTAAGATCAGATAATGGCATGGAGTACACTTCAGAGCAGTTCAATTTGTTCCGTGAAGAATCAGGAATTGAACATCAACTAACAGCTCCATACACTCCGCAATAAAATGGAGTGAGTGAGAGAAAAAATAAAACAATCAAGGAGATGACAAGATGTTTATTACATGAAAAAGGACTGTCGAAGAAGTTCTGGGCAAAGGTTGCAAATACCATTGTTTTTTCGTTGAATAGACTTCCAACAAGAGCTTTGAAAAAGAAAACACCCTTTGAGGCTTGGTATGGTAGAAACCTTTACTACAAAATCTTAAAATATTTTGTTCTCTATGTTTTTTCATATACCGCAGGTCAAAAGAGACAAACTTGTTAAGAAGGCAATATCGTGAGTCTGCATTGGCTACAACAACATCTTTAAGGCTTATAGGATTTTTCAAACTCAAACTGGGAAAATTCTGATAAGTAGAGATGTTACTTTTGTGGAGGATGAGAAGTGGAACTGGGATATAGAAGAAAAAGATCAACATTTAGAAGCCTTATAACCTTTTGAAGAGGACATTGATGAGCCACCAGTCAGAGGAACAAGGCTGATCTCTAACATTTATGAAAGACACAATGTCATTGTATTAGAGCCTGCTGGATATGAAGAAGCTGAGAAGGATCAGAAGTGGGTGGATGCTATGAAAGAAGAAATTAAAATGATAAAGAAAAATCACACTTGGGAATTAGTTGAAAGGCAATAAGCACAAAGCAAGGCTTGGGTCAAAGGTTATACTCAGATATGTAGTGTGGACTTCTCTGAAACCTTTGCACCTATAGCAAGGTTAGATACTATCAGGTTATTGCTAGCAATTGCAGCACAAAAAGGCTAGAAAGTGTGCCAATTAGATGTCAAATCAACATTTTTAAATGGATTCTTGCAAGAAGAAATATATGTAGAACAATCAAAGGGATTTGTTGTGCAATGACAAGAAGATAAGGTGTATCTCCTGAAAAAGGCACTATATGACCTTAAATAGGCACCAAGGGCCTGGTACAGTCGAATAGATGATCACTTCCTAAGCTTAAGCTTTGTAAAAAGTCTTAGCGAGTTCACTCTATATGTGAAGAAGGTGGTTTCTGAAATTGTTATTGTATCTGTTTATGTTGATGATTTGCTTGTAACAGGCAATAATGAGATTCTTATAAAGGAATTCAAAGCATAGATGCTTAAAGAATTTGAGATGACAGACTTAGGCTTAATATTCCGCTTTCTTAGAATAGAAGTGAAGCAAAAGGAGCATGAAGTCTTTATTTGCCAACAAAAATATGCAAAAGAAATCTTAAAAAAATTTCACATGAAAGACTGCAAACCTACAACAACTCCTATGAACCAAAATGAGAAATTTAGCAAGAATGATGGGACTAAAACAGTTGATGAAACTCAATACAGAAGTTTGATTGGTTGCTTAATTTATCTTACAGCAACTCGACCTGATATAATGCAAGCGGTCTATTTACTCTCGAGGTTTATGCATTGTGCAAGTGAGGCATTTTCAAGCAGCAAAAAGGATATTAAGATATATCAAAGGTATTGTAAACTATGGCATAAAGTTCATTCACTGCTCACAGTTTAAGTTACATGGCTTCTCTGATAATGATTGGGGAGGTTCTATTAATGATATGAGGAGTACAACTGGGTTTTGTTTTGGCTTCAGATCAGGTGTATTCTCTTGGTGTTCAAAAAAGCAAGAAATTATTGCACAATGTACTACAAAAGCTAAATATATAGTTGCTACAACAATTGCCAATCATTCTATCCGGTTTAGAAAAATATTATCTAACTTGCATATGGAACAATAGGAGAGTACACAAATCTTTGTAGATAATCAGGCTGCTATGTCCATATCCAGCAATCCAGTTGCTATGTCCATATCCAACAATCCAGTTTTTCATGGGAAAACAAAACACTTCAAGATTAAGTTCTATTTTCTCAAGGAAGTACAAAAAGATGGAGAAATATTGCTTCACGTCAAAATAGAAGATTAAGCTGCTGATATTTTTACAAAAGACTTTCCAAGGCCAGGTTTGAATTCTTGAGAGAAAAATTAGGAATTTGCAGCATCTAATCCAAGGAGGAGTATTGGAAGAGTGTCTTAGCTGCTATCCTTTGATGATCTGTCAACGTATGAGGCTGCTGATATTTCCAGATTATGTTTTGAATAAGTCATTTTAGTTGTTGCTGTAAAATAGGAATATTATTATCCAATATTTATCTATTTATTTTAGCAGTTTGTTATGCACTTTTTGTTAAGTTTTTTGTATATATATACATATATATATATATATATGTCTTTTTGCTCAATAAAAATATAGCTTACCTTCCCAATTACATATCTATAGCATTTGTTGTTTTATATTTACATTTGAAGTTTATGCACACAACAACAAAAGATGCCAAGGTTTAGAAGTAGACTATTTGTTACTTGAAATTCCTAGAGCAAAAAAGGCAGAAACAATCATTTGTTGGATCATTTTAGAAGTAATAGGAGACTGACCAAGACTAGGATCATAAGAAGCAGGAGTAGAGGTGGCAGCAAAACTGAAAGCACCCAAGGAACCAACTGAGACATTGTAGGCAATTTTAGATTTCTTTGGAGGCCAAACAGAGCAATATTTCATGATATGCCATATTTTCTTATAATAATTGCAGAATTTCTTTGTGGAATTAGTGGCAATATGTTCAAATCCTTTGTAACTGCAGCACTAGATATTACTTATATCTCTAAATCCTTTAGATTTCCCTTGAGCAGTGTAAACAACAAGAATTAAAGCAAAATTTTAGCTTTCTGCTCCATGATAGACCGAGTAAGAAGTCATTATTCTTCCCCAAAATGCTCAGCTAAACAAATATCCAAGAAGGGGACTGGATTTCTATTCATTACGTTAGACCTAATTCTTTTAAACTTGCTCTTTAATTTCATCAAAATTTGGTTTCTTTTGCTAGTCTAATACACACTTTGGACAAAAAATAGTCCTTCCAAGAGCTACGCTTGCATACATAGTATCAGTGTGCTTAGCCCACATATTTTCAAAGTAAGAATAAAATTCTTGGATAGGTATGTTGCTTTGAGATAGAAGCCCTAACTCGAGTTCTAATTGGAATCTTCATGTTGTGTTGTTCTGATTATAAACTTTTTTTTGAATAATCCCACATTCCTCTAGAGGTTCTATGGGCTTGAGACTGAGAAGTATGGAGGGTTCGACATATCCAAGAATCCAAGACATAATATGAGCATCCTTCACCTCCCATTTCATATATTTTTGTGTCCTCTCTGTCAAGTTCAAGATCCGTCCCATCAACGTGCCATCATAATCCCTGTCCCCTGATATATATCTAGAATTGAAATTCCCATATAAAATAGTTCTTGCCAATATTAAACCAACAAGAAAATAATTCAGATCATTCTAAGGACATAGCACAATAAAAAAAAATAAAATACTAAGAGATCTTAATAGAAAAAAAGAACAAGAACAACTAAGAACTAGGAGCCAAATACCAAGGATTTTAGATTTCTGGATCTGATACCATAATAAAATTAAAAGGATTTGTTGAAAAGCCGTGTGTATCATTTCACCAAAAAAATGTACAATATATAGACATTGAGAACAGTTCAAATCTCTTAATCCTAGGGCCTAATGTGGTAAGAATCATAGCTAAATCACAACATGAATGTATACAACCAAATATATAAGAATAAGGATCCTAGAGGAACAAAAATCCAGGGATACTATACAATTATACAAATATGCCAAATAAAAAAATAATAATAAATATTTCTTTTCACACAGTTCGAACCGCTGGTTTTAATTCCAATCTGGAATCGATTGTTCATGATTCATAATAATTATGAATTAGAACCATGCAACATTCCTAAGCCTTAGATTATGGTTTTCCACAGTTTCAGTTCTAAACAATTCTGGTTAATTTTGGAGTTTTGACAAAAAATACAAGAAAATTTGAAAAAATTTTAAATTTACCATATTTATAAATTATTTATTAAAATATCAGAATTTGTAAAATATTTATTAAAATATAATATTTTTATTAGTCTACAGTGAGTTTATAATGAGTTTATTATGTATTTATTATGAATTTATAAATTTTACGTAGTTTATGATTAGTTTATTATAAATTTATAATAAAATAATTAAAATATCTCGTGTGATTGATGTAATTTTTTCTTATTTTTGATCGGTCTCCAATCCAAAATCAAACCATGATGCCTATAGGTGGATAACCTATTTCACCTGGGCCATTCGGGTTGCTGGGCTGGGTTATTAGGTTTAACCTTTATTTTTCGTTTTTATCCTGTTATCGATTTATGCCTTATGCTTCAGTAATTTACCATAAGTTGATACAATATACAAGATTACAAACTTGAAATACATAATTCAACATACAAAAATCCAGGCAAATTAAGGGGTGCAGGAAAAAAAATACATGCATGTAACAATACATTAATCAATAATCAATTACTCTATATTCCTTATGCTTGCTAACTCTCGGGTAGAGTGAGAGAATCTCTTGCAACATCTTTAAAAAGAAAGAAAATAAGTAAAAAAAAAAAAGCTAGTGAAGCAATTGAAAAATAAATGAAAAATTAGAAAACAAATGAAAGAAATATATTAAAAATACCATTAACAATATCATCGGTTTCCTCAAATTTCTCAATGTCTCAATCATCAAATCTATACTGTAAATATCATAGCCAATTTTTCATACAAATTAGTTCTTTTGTCATTTTAGAAGATAAAAGAACTTCATAACTACACACTTAGCAGTGCTAAATGTAGACTTAGATTCTATAATGGAGATTTAGCAGCCAACGCATCATTTATTATGAAGGAAAAAAAAAACTATTCTTTTAGAGTATTTCCCTTCCACTAATTCAAGATATTAAAAGAAGAAACATTATTTTTAGTATATTCAGTCAAGTACTTATTAATCTTAGTCTTAGTTTTTCAAGTAAATTCTTTTGCTGCCATTTCATCTTTAAATTGGTAACCCCTGAAGTGAGATTTGCATCTTTTTCTTCATCATTTGAAAAGTCCTTACTAATACCACTATAAATAAAAATTATACAATTGACTCAAAGCATATTTCACTTTCTCCATCATAATAAGACTTGACGGCTTCTCATAAATCTCTTCATAATTAAACTGAACATATTCAAGTTTATATCTAAGATTCAATAAAACATCTACACCTATCAAAAGATTAAATTTCTCAAGATATCTCCAGTATTTATCATACTTCTCTTGCTTTTTTTTTTTTGGCACGTCTTCTATATAAATATCCTTGCATAGAGACAAATTTTATTAAAGCATATGTATTGGATGTTACATATATTTAACCAGAAAATTTCAAGGTCACCTCGTAAGACATGGCCTTAAATTCATATTTCCAATTTCCAATTATCATCAATGAAATAAGCAGTCAAACACAATGAAATTCTAAACTGATGTCCACGTGTCTATAGTTAGACAAATGTGAGAATTAGCATTCTTGATAAAATATTTTTCAACTTCTTTAACTTTAGAAAGATAAAGTTTACAACAGTGTTTACCGACTATTGTCTTTATGTTGAACTGGAGATCTAGGCTCGAGTTAGCTACATAAATTTACGAAAATCAAATCCTTCAACAATCCTAAAAAAGCAGTTCATTATATATAATTAATTTTGGCCAAAGCACATCTATAGTTGAAGGTCTTTTAATTTCACTAGCCTCCGCCTCACTAATTTTGTGTATGGATAGTTGGTGCTTTCAAGCAAATGCTTCTTAAAATATATGTGCTCACGTTTCACCACCGGATCATTAGGTAGCAGAGAGACTAGGATAAGTTCTTGGCAGTAGTGCGAACATTGTTTGCATCCTTTTTCATATTTGCAGAATCCTTTCACTGAATCAAAAGTTTATAAAAGGAGCAGCTGTGTCGTTCACTTTGCATGCACCAGTGCCAAGATAAAATTGTACATAAGACAATTGTTACCGCAGCATCCTTCGAAGGACGAGCAAATAACAAATTCGGCTTTTGAGACGCTCCTAGCAGTATTATCATAGAATTGATGTTACATGAGCAAATACAAATAAATAAATTTACCTTATTTGAAAAAGCTAAAGCATAGATGATCATGCCTTTTTTCTTTATACATTTTTCATCTATTAAAAGTAAATGCAAAAAATCATTCAAAACCACATCACTCTGCCCTGACAAATGGTGATGAGCTCAAATCAGTACTGTAAAATGAGTCCTCAGCTCCACCATAATAATTATCCTCTTTCTCTTCGTCCCACTTGAGAACCTCCCTTATATACTTAAAGGCCTCGTCAATTGTCACACGGTCTCTAGCCTTAGCTTGCCACACAAAGAGCTTACGACCTGTGAGGGAAGCATACAGATCTTTGAACTTCATTGCGACATAGTAGTATGCCTGGTGAGCCAGTGTTTGACTGTTGTGGTGAGGCCGCACTGGACTGAAGTCATTGAACCATTCACAAGCACTTAGATGCACCCGATTAACCTTCTCTTCAAAAAGATCGTATTTATTGAGTATCAAGACAAAAGGAGTATCCTTAAAACAAGGGTGCTTTATCATAGTCTCTAATAGCTCTTTGCTTTGCATCATCTTGCTCTGAAGCAGTGTTCCACTGCCGCCACTCTCGGGTGCAACCCACATCTGATCATAGTCAGAAAGGGCAACACAGAAAACTACTACACGCACATCTTCAAACATTTCCACCCATTTGCACCCCTCATTCATGCCATTTGCGTTTACCTTAATAAGTTGGTATCTGGAAATAGTGCACAGAAAATAATCAAATATTAGTAGTAGGAAAAGAATAGGCATTACTGAACCAGATCAGAAAGCAAATGAAACAGAACTACTTGAAAACAAAACAAAACTACCCATATGAAAGAAAGAAAAGATAGGGGAGAGGTACTAGCCATAGAAGCAGGCAACATGATGCCAGAGAGTAAAAAATAAAATAAATAAATAAAAACCACAGTAGTTTTCCAATCTTTCCACTAAAGGTTATCCTAGGGTGCGTATAATGTCATATCTGAAATAGGAATTTTTATTTAACAAGTTAAAGCAGTTAGTATATGTGATTAGACGAAATGCTTTTTAAAAATTACTTTGTCAGAGGCGGTGGAGCTTCCATATTTTCGGTGTATGTTTCAGACATTGGACTGCGATCATCAAGAGAAAATTCTATGAAAGCCAAACCATTCCCTTGGGTAACCCCTTCTGCATAGAGAATATCACGCTCAGAAGGTTCATATTCATTGCTTGAGACTTCAACAGCCTGGAAGAAAGAAGACATCATATATCTAGTCAGTACAGGTTCAGACCCAATCAGAGAAGCTATCACTGGGAAGACACTGTATCACATGACAAACTAGAAAAATTGGTTGGCAGAATAGCTTGTTTAATATAACCAACAGGCACAATGCAAACTAAGCACCTAAATTGTTCAGAATAACAGAACTAGGAATTCAAATGAAATACCCGACTTAAAAAGTACTCTGCAACATCTGGAAGAAAGTGAAGCTCGTCTTTTCTGCTATATGTTTCCTGTGTAGCAGGATCCTTCCACACTTCTTCAACCAGTGGAGCATATTCACGGGTTGCTGCAGGGAAAAATGCATCCAAGTCTCCTGTAGCTATAATGTCCAACAGCCAGTCGGAGAAATGCTTCAATCTTGGGTTGATGGAGTAGATATTCTGATTAGTTTCACTAGAGCCAACCTCACCATCTGAAGCAAAATTGAAATGATCATTACATGTTGAAACCACTATAATAGTATCAAGCAGTTTAATTCCTTTCCTCTACACTGCACAGGCTTGCCAGTATCATTATGATTACCCTCCTTCACCACAAAACCAAACCTCCCCCCTCTTCCCCTCCCTTCCTCATTTAGAACAGGGAATTCTGATGTGAATTTAACCACATGTAATTCATAACCATCAAAAAGACACTCAAAGCAAGTAGTCACAGAAAGGTGTAGTACACATTTGCATATTTATTAAAATCAGCAGACTTTTAAAATTTGTTCAATTTTTCAGTAAGCATCAAGTACAAAAACCATAAATAAGCACATTAATAATGCAAAGAACATCAAAGTGCAAACAGATCACAAGCACAAAAGATCATTAATAGCAAACTGCAAAAATACTACAATCAAGCAACACTACAACAAAAAAGATTGCTAGTAAAAAGTAGTTCAACAAAAGGCCAGATGCACATGCAAATAACAATTTAACATGGTTCACAAAGCAAACAAAAGATTGTGGCAAACCTAAATTCTAGTCTCCAAGCCATTCCTAGAAAAAATTAACAGTAATCCTCCTTATCATCAAGATCATCTTCTTTCCTTTCATTAGAGATGAGATCCTTATTTACTTCCAAAACTAATCTTGAATAATATTTTCCACTAAAGTAAATTCCGTGGGCATAAATCCCATCACATTCTCTTTGATATGTAAGGCGACAAGTATATACAAGTGCCATACCAGTTAATGATACTAAATATCTGAGATTCGTGGTGATCTTTTATGTAATACTTAGTAACCATATAAAAACAGGCCTAAGCAATGTCTTTCCAAGTTTGGTCCTTATAGTTTTTCTTTTATAATCCAGTAACTAAGTATTTCCTGTGAAAAATAGCACTTCTATAGCCTTGGTTGCATACAAATTTGCTAGTTTTTGCCTATGCCATCTTCAAAATATAAGTGATAAAACACACACAGAAAAACTTCTATGCGTAGTTATTAAAGACACTGAGGCCCTGAAGCCTGGCCTATGACCTCTTGATAAAGCAAAGATATAGTCATGTGTCTGAGGGGTGAGTAACAAAATGTAAACTTAAAAGAAAATTCCGAATTAATATGTAAAAAATTCATGACTAATTCAACATAATAAATCTGTTTATCCAAAACATAATAGTCATAAGATATTAACTCTACTTAACAAAGTTAACATTTGACATTTCAAATTCAAGAAATTAAACTCATTTAATCAAAACTATTTATATGATAAAAAATGAATTTAAGAATTGCTTGGATTTTTTTTTTTTGCTATGAGTTAAGTAATTCTTTATATAAAATATTTATATATAACTTTCACCAAGAGGATGCAATATTGGAATATAATCATGTAGATCACTTGCAGTTCCAAAATATTGGTCAGTAATGTTGAAGAATCCAACCTAAAATATAAACCAGTAGCTCAGAAGTGTTGCACACTAAGAACAACCAGCATAGATCTAATACTGAACCAACAGACCAGAAAAATACAAAGTTATCATAAAAGAATGACAAACCGCTAACGCTAAGGCCAAAAGGAGCAACAAACACAATGGACTCCTAGTTGGTCCTTACACCCATGTTACAGCATCAAACCCAAAAACACAATGAGCACGTGGAGGATCATATACCCATACGACTTTATACCAACATTAATATTAAGGCAACATGGTCACTCAAAAATGAAAGTTAACTAAGATTTAATGCAAGAAAAAACAAATAAAAATTAAAATGTTACCTGCCTCCAAGCTTTGATCGTGGTGACCAAATTCCTTTATCCTAGACATTGCCTCCTCTTCAAAGCGTTCCCGTCCATCAAGCAAAATGCTAAGATATCTATACATATTGCTCTGGATCATCAACTTGATGTCCTGCAGTTCTTCTCCAGTAAACTTATTTCCATACAAAAATTTGGCCTGTAGAGTTATATAAAGTTTTCAGCAGAGTTAAAGCGTGTGGAGTGATACTAAATAAATACATGGTGGAAACTCTTTTTCTCAAAAATGAAAAATACTATTGACAAAAAAAAAAAAAAAAAACTCCAAATGATAAATAGAGAAAGCAGAGATGAATAAATATGTAAGATAAGGATATCAAGAAGTCATAAAAATTATATCTATGTAAAATGTTTTCTTATAAAAAGTTTTGTATTAAAATTCTCAAACTAAAAAATAAAATTCTAAAATTACAGAACTACGTAATAAAATGCTACTTGGCTCTTCGAAGAGTTTGATTAGTTAGAAAAGATAAAAGAATGGAGGGGAAAACAGGTTTAACCCATTTTAGATGAAATGGTTTGGACATGTGAGACTAGACCTAAGGAGGTCCTAGCCAGAAAGAGAGAGCACATTGTGATAAAGAAGGAAAAGAAAGTAAGGCAGGTCTAAACTAACTTGGTATAAACAATAATCAATGATATAGAGAATTTAAACCTATTCGAGGTCGTAGTCTCAAATCATTTAGAGTAGACACAAAAATGCAACTAGCAGACTCCATTTAGTTTTGAAATTAAAGTTGAGTTGAATTGAGTTTATACCTATATAAAAGGGAGAGAAGCCTTTAATCTTTGCAATGACCGTCTTGTATATTGACATTTTATTTACTATATTTACAATATAATCAATTTTTCATTGTACCTTACAATGAGTTTTTTCATCAACTTTCAAATATTTGAGGACAATAACAATCAATTATGATTTAATTACGAATATCTAATTATGGGTTAGTCATATTAAAATTGAAAAATAAAACAAAAAATTTAGAATTTCAAGAGTCGTTCTTCAAATCAACTGATTCTTGCATTATTTTCTAAAATCACTTATGGTTAGTTAAATATCTCAATTTATTATTATTTTTTTAACATAAGAGTAATTCAGAATAATCTTACAGCTCTATATCTCTCCGAACATAATCGTTCCAAGCGGAAAAAAAATAATATTCATATAGCTTACCCTAATTAAATCGATATTGAGACTAGGTTGAGTTGAGTTGAATTGAGTATTGATAAGATGAGTGTTGCTGAAATGAGAACACTAAGATGGAGTACGAACATATTAGGATAGATAAAATTCAAAATGAGTGCATTAAAGAAAAATGAGATGGTAGCTCCTATTGAAGATAAAATAAGAAAACATCGATTGAGGTTGGTTAGTCGTGTGAAACGAAAGCCTATTAATGTGTCTATTAGAAAAGCTGAATATTTCAAAGTAGATGTAACTATAAGGAGGTAGGGGCTAAAATGAAAAAAGTGGTTTAGAATAATCTTATGATCCTACATCTCTTTGGAGATACAACATATAATCACTTAGAGTGAAAAAAAAAAAAAAATCTATATGACCAACTCCAATTAACATTGGATTAAACTTAGTTAAGTTGAGTGTTAGAATATGTAAATTTTTTTTAACAACTTTTATAAGAAAAAATTATGTTTCGTAAATAGAAAACTAAAAAATATATGTATTATTTTAATTATGTACCAAAATTAGTTTTGTCCAATTAGTCAAATAAGGAAAAATACAGTTGATCAATTTGATTCTCCTATTTTTTTCACTTGTAATCATGGCCATTTTAGTATTTTACTATTAAATTTACCCTTAAAATTATTCTTAATAACAACAAAAATTTATTTTGTTAACAAAAAACAAACGTAAGGGATCATTTAATTTGTTTCCAAAAAAGAATGGATGCACTTGTTAATTAAATTAAATATGAAGGACTAAATAGTAATATATCCTTTATATTTCTAACTCATGTCATATGCCAATAGTAGATATAAAAAAAACTGACTTTGACTAAAGGGTATAATTGTGAAAAACTTCAAAAGCTTGGAATAATATAGGTTAATTTCAAAGGATTGAATAGGATCATAAAAAGTCAAAAAATTTAAGAGTATTTTAGGTCAATAAGCCTTTATAATTTACAAAATTAATGGTATTACAATTTTGCCATCAATTTTCAAATGTTAGTTTTCCCTTTTACTTACGGATATCCTTATATATATATATATATATATATTTCAAATTACAGCATTACTATTTGATTTTGATTAAGAATGCTCTCGCAAAAGAACATTACAATTTGCATTGTGTTTGATAAAAGTATGCATTTTGTTTTTTAATTATTATTCTACAATAAAACAATTAAAAATAGTATTTTATTTTCCAAACTAAAATAGACACCTAAATGTTAATTTTTACAAATAATTCCTTCCAAAATTCCAATAAGAATTGGAATTATTTTGTATATTTAAACACTTAAACGTAAAAGAACAACACTAAAGTTCAAACGATACAACACCAAATTTGAAAAAGTTTATAATTTTGATTTAAGAATGCTCTCGCAAAAGAACATTACAATTTGCATTGAGTTTGATAAAAGTATGCATTTGTTTTTTAATTATTATTCTACAATAAAACAATTAAAAATAGTACTTTATTTTCTAAACTGAAATGGACACCTAAATGTTAATTTTAACAAATAATTCCTTCCAAAATTCCAATAAGAATTGGAATTATTTTGTATATTTAAACACTTAAATGTAAAAGAACAACACTAAAGTTCAAACAATCCAACACCAAATTTGAAAAAAGTTTATGTATCAACTTCAACAGTATTTTTATTATTTTAAAAAATTTATGATTACAGGATCTTGATCAAGTGGTGTGCTGAATTTAAATTATTTAAACATATAATAATTCTTTCCCTTATGGTTATACTATATCAAATAAATTAAATAACTTAATTTTAAACATATAATAATTCTTTCTCTTAAAGACAGTCCTCTATAGCCATAAGGAAGAGTCTGAAATTAACAGCCAAATACTATGGGGCTTTCAAAGTGCTAGAAAGAATTGAAGCAGTGGCCTATAAGCTTCAATTACCCCCTGCTTCAAGAGTGCTTCCTGTTTTCCATGTTTCTCTCTCAAAAAAGAAACTTGGAACCAACATAGTCCCTGTTAGTGACCTGCCAGTTTCTAACCAAGGAAAGTATGAAACTGAACCTGAAAAATTTCTTAATTCCAGGATCACAATCCGAGACAACCAATACATTCACCAAATTTTGGTTAAATGGGTCAACCTACCTTCCTTAGATGCTACTTGGGAGGATCTCAGTTTCATCAAGAGACAATTCACAGAACAAATGCATTCTTAGGGATAAGAATGGCTTCAAGGGGAAGGAATTGTCACATATCAAAGGAGGAAGAAGGGTAATAGAGGGAACTGACAATAGCAGCTGCTGAATTGTGAGGGAATTAGGTAGGTATGGATATGAAAAAAGAAAAGACTAATATAGCTAATGATGGTGTGCACAGAACGTGAAGGAGATTGTGTGGTTGATGTCATTATTTAGTTGGGGCACATTCTGTTATATATATTATGTTGTACATATCTACTTGGCTATCTATGAAAAGTTATCAGTATTCTCCTTCCTAATTTTCTTATTCCTCCTATTTAATCTTCTTTTCTTTTCTTCCTAATATGCTCTACAGTTCCTCCCTTAGCCTAATCTATTACTGCTCTGCTGTTACACTTTACCTGGTAACTATCAACAATACAGAAAAAAGAAAAAAAAAGTATAACCATTCAAAATAATCATTGAGAAGCATGAAAGGTTATCACATTTATTTGAAAAAAAATTCAAATTGAGCTGCAGCCTAATCTTCAAAGTTACTTTATTATGGGTTCAACTAGGTTTTAGATCACCTCAAGTTAGGTAGGTTCGAGAAGTTCTATGCAATTGCAAAATACCATAAGCTAAGAAAACAATTAATTTATGTTGACCTATAATGAAAACATAGTCAATGTTTTGGGAGCAAAGCAAGATAGCCACGGGATAACCATTAGTTGATTTGATGAATCATTTAAATATGATTTAGACGATATGTTCAAATCAAATCCAAAAAAGAAAAACAAACAAGAAAGAAAGAAAGAAAGAAAGGCCATACCTGCTTGAAGATAGTGCTAGTTCCAGAGCCTTGAACGCCAAGCAAAAGAAGTTTCTGCACTTTTTTGGGCTCTAAATAATTTGGAACAGTAGTATAATCACTAGCCTCATCTCTCTCTCCATGTTGTTGACCATTGGGCACAGGCAAAGAGAGAAGTGCAGAAAAAAACCGTGTTGATGCCTGTCTAGCAAAGAACAAAATCCACAATATTTCATGAAGGGAGATGATATAACAACAGCATTTCTTAATTGCTATGAGTTTTATAACATATACCTTCTCCCAAATGTTTCCCCTGATATTATTTTGACCTTCTTCTTCGTAACGCCCATCATCATAGACCCAGAAATGAGTGTCACACGGGCATTGCACATTTGCTAGCTACAAAAGATTAAGAAACAATGTTAGCAGTTTCATTAGCTATAAACTAGGGGGACTAAAAGACAATAAGCAAAGGACCTATTATTTATTATTGTGAGAACATGATCACATAATCTAGAGAACCACTTGAAGGAGTATGATAATCCTATACATAACAACCATTTATGCATCACAAATATTAATATTTAAATGGATTGTTGCAAAGCATGACCACATTGAATCTAAGATGATGATACAAGAAGCAAGGCACATTCAAATATTAACATTAAAATGGATATTGATTTTTTCTTTGCGTTGTGTGAGGAGCCAGTGTGATGCTTAGACACGGATTTAAATATCATGTAATGGCCGTTATGTATCGGATTTTTAGCGAATAGATACCATAATGAGGAATATGGGCAATTGGAAATATCAACTTTTTAAACCAATTTTGTAGTAAATTATTTTCTTTTACCATACATTTGTCATTGTAAATCATTACACATGCAAGATTACAATGATAATTGGTAAAAGTATTTGCTCGAGTAATTTTCTAAAATTTGAAAAATTATCCACTATGGTAGCAGCAAATTCAATTTGATTCCCTTACACAGTTTGAAAACTGTTCCCGAAATCTTTATCTAAGATCCTGGTCCTATGATAGTAGTTTATTTTGTTTATCTAATTTCAAATTAATAAGATCAGCGTGTAAATTTCAACCTAATTCTGGATTTTCTCTACACCCTAGACCTACTCTCCAAAAACATAGATTTCCCAAGCTGTCCTACATCTAATAGACACGTAATGTTCTCCCCTAAATAGAAGAAAATATAAGCAGTTATGAACTATTCGTAGACAGCCACCCACCATACCATGTCCAAAATTGAGAGCGATTATTTTTCCTCTCTTTTCTAATCTCTGTGTGCTCGTGCTACAGTGGGTTTGGCAGCAAGACTAGGTGCACTTCAAACATTCTAGGTATGCACCTACTATTAGGTGAAAAGAAGTGCAAATTTTATGCAATCCATTAGATTTTTCATATTTGTCAAAATTTTTAAGTTAGTTGCAATGATGCACCCATTTGTTTTCTTGCATTGTTAGAAGGATAAAAGCCTGAAAGATCAAAGGGCAGCCCCCAAATGTCACTAAGGGAAAATATATACAAATGTTATTTAGTGATGAAATGACTAACTTAAACAATATAGTGATCATCCTTCAATTGTAATAGTGCTTCAACCTTGATATATGTTATTTTAGGTACAAAGACAACTAACTATTTTGATACTAAATACCATGCTGGTAATGTAAGTTTGAGAAAACTTTGTTCTCATCATTACTAAATAATTAGACATATTGTGAAGGTAATAAGCATAATTGTGTTTTTCAACTTTTACTTGAGTTTAATTTTTGTACTTGTTGACATACAATTTCATTATTAGATAGAAGTTCAAAGAAAGTTCAATATAGAAATAGACTATGCAGGATAAATTTGGTTAACAGGCACTAGAAAAAATATGACAATATGTAATACATTTATCCTTTCACCTATTACGAGTTGCAAATCATTCTCTTACAAACTATCCAACATTTTTTTTTTCAAAAGAAGGCACGCATCTTCACATTCTACACCTAGATAAGTTTTTGGTGTTATTTATGCTTTTTTCACAATACTTTGGAGGACAGCTACCCTTTTTTTAATGCTTGTCAGAACTTCCTCAAGTTTTTCACAGTTTGTCTCATTGCTCCTTTAGCTGCTAACTGCCTTCCTAGAATTTGCTGACATAACAACTTTATCTGCACCCAGATATTGTTTCCAGAAATATGTTGTCTCTGTGTCACAACTTCATGCATGTCAAATAGCTTATATAAGCACTGTAGTGTTCAAGGACTAACTTTTAGAGATTCTTTCCCAATATGGTAGTAATAGAACGGTAAAGTGATCATGGGAAATAAAAAAGCTCTAGCACCATCCACTTTCCTACAACAAACAAATGAACACATATTTTTCTGATAACATCATGTTTTTGTTTGCATCAGTACTAGGAGTTCAAAATATTACCTACACATCTCAGAGGTGTCGTTTTGCTAGTTAAGCTAAAGCTGAGAGCAGTTGATAACATCACTAACAGAGAAACACAAGAGGAAACAACACAATTTACTCAAACACAAATCAGGAACTGGATGTCAAGTAAGTTGGGAAAGATTTTCTCCAACCGTTGGTGGTTGATTATTGAAATGGAAGGGTGAAAAAAAGCCTATAACACCATAATGACTAAACAATATAAATCATGACAAGAACATCTTGCATGTTGAACCAAAAAATATAAATACATAGGATAAGAAATAAATGAAACAATTAGGCACTGGTCACTCCATTTGTGTAGCAACAAAATATATGTTTCCATTTTCAACATAAGGAAACAAGAAGACTTACTTTTAGTACCCTCAGTTCACGTTTGGTAATTTCCCGACCATTAATATAAACCTCAGTATTGCCATTGCTTGCATCTGAACTGAGTTTTCCTGTGAAATTTAAGTTTGAACTAATGACCCTATCTGGTTTTTCCCCCTCCTATAAAACCAGCAACTTAAGATGTTAAAGAAGAGTTTCCACCAAATACAAACCAAAGAAATTTCTAAAAATCTTACTGGTGAAAGACAATGCTAAGTAAAAAAAACTACACACTCACCTTTCCCCAGAGACCAGATTCCTTATCGTACCAATATCTTCCAGGCTTGAGTTTTCTTGGAGGTAATGGACATCCAAGTAATTCTGCCATCGCTTCAGAGTTGAGAGGGAATCCATTGACAATCAGCTGCTCTGGTCGAAGTTGATTAGCAGAGCATTCTTTCTCTGCTTTCATTATCTGCTTAACTTCCGAAGGACTAAGCAACCGAGATAATAACCTAGAATGTTTACCTAACTTGGACTGCTTAGATTCATCAATTGGTTGACCAATGCAAGTTACGCATTTACGCCCTTCAGGCATTGATCCCATAGCCCTAAGCACACAATTGCTACAATACTTAGCATCACAAACCAGGCATGACTCTTTGGTTTCCCACTTGCCTTTTCCACACCTGTAGCAGACTCTAGTCTTTTTCATCTTCTTTCCTTTTGAAACCCCAACATATTCAGGATAATACGGCTTCTCCAAATCAACATCTTTCGTCTCAGATCTATCAACTGTATTAAAGGTAACAACAGGTACCCTTTTGACTTCATGAACCACCGGATTTGAAGGAGGAATATGGACTGATCCTGGAGAAGGAGAAGCTGAAGCAGAAGAAGAATCAGGGTTTTGCAAGACAGAGACTACAGACTCTGAACTAGCAGATACTCTGGGAGTCTGAGTAGGTGAATTTGTGACACCAGCAATACAAGACACAGGCAAAGGAATTGGTTCAATCACTGCTAGATTTGTAACCACCGCCGATGCTGATCTTTGAGATTCTGAAAGTGGCTCTGCAGTTGGGATTGAGTTGGAATTCAAATCAATAGGTTCAACTTTTGGAACTTGGTAAAGAACTGGGGGGCCTTTATATTCTAAAGCTATGGAGTAATCAAGTTTAGCATCATCATGTTCTTCAGGGAGAGAAGTTCCAGGAGGAAGCATCTTTTTAACCAATTGCTTCCAGCTCTCTCCCTCCTTTTGCTCCATTTTCTACCAAACAGTATGCATTCCAATTTGAACAAATATATATACATGTATATATATCAAAACCTAATCAAGAATTCAACACAAATTCAAACAAAGAAACATTTGAATGTTGAAATATACCCCCAAATTCAACTCTTTACACCTAAAAACTCACATAAAAATCAAAACCACTCGGTCAAAATCAAATGCCTATTTTATACTGGTCAATATATAATTTGATAAAGAAGAGATTGAGGAGAATTTATGAGAGGCGTAAAAGTGTAAATCTTTTAGAGATTTATTTCTTAACTTATGTTTAATAAATTTAGATTTGGAATGCGTTGACCCAATGGCTATAAGCTTTCAGCTTCCACTTTTAATCATTCGTTCGAATCAATTTCTTGTTTAACTTTCTTCTTTGTTTTTTTTCCCCCCTCCTTGGATTTACATACATAATTTATGTCTGCAACAAGCAAACAGCACCGTTCTGGCTACACTGCAATTTAAGATATTTTACATTATTTTAATTAAAAATAATATATAAATATAATTAATATATAAAAAATAATATTATACGTATTTTGCATATATATATATATAAATAATATATATAATATTAAAAATATTATATTCATATATTATAAAGATATTAATAATAAAATATCTAATATATTAAAATATTTTTTAAATTAGTTTGTGAATTTATTGATAAAAAATTAAAATTAAAATTTTTAATTATATTACTTAAAAATATTAAAAAATAATTAAAATTAGTAATTTGGATATAAAATAATAAGTGAATTTATTATTTATTTAAAAAATAAAGAAAATAATTAGAAATTTAATTAGAAATAATACAGAGTAAAGAGAAATATAAAAGTAATAGAATGACAAATAAATATAATGAAATTTATATTAAGTTAGCACATTGCCTCTTTTTTCATTATTAATTAGACACATTGTTTCATTTTTTTTCATTTTTATCAATATTATTTCATTTCAATTTATCATATTTCATCAAATCTCAATATATCGTCACAATGTATCACATTTCATATCAAAATCACATTATTCAAATACTTTAGGCTATTTTTATATAATTCACATTTTATGCAATTTAGCCATTGATAATGGCTTTTTATAATGCATTTAATGTAAATATAATATTACATGTGTCATAGCATATTATTTATGAATAATTAATGCTTCAAGTAACTTAACATATTTTTCAATAAAAATCTATTAAGTCCAAATATATACAATTATACCACATTTATCAAAAGTTTGTATATAATTCTATAAGCTTTCAAATGCAAGCTACAAATCAAACTCCAACATCCTCTTTCAAGTTATCATTCAACACTTGGGTTGGTCAAACTACTTCTTCTCAATGTTTATACCAAATGTAATTATAAATAATCATTTAGCATCATATTTAAAGGCATTTTCAATCTTAAACTATAATTAAATAACATTCCCTCAAAATTTTTAAAAATTAAGCCTTGTCTCACTTTAACTTTAGAAAATCATATTAAGTCATTCAATTTGGTGTTTTAAGTTTATTAATATCATTAAAAATATATTTTAACATGTTTAAACTAATTACATTAATTAAACTCATGTCTTAGTTCAAAACTCTAAAATGGTATAATTTTCACTATTGAAGGTTCTCCATTCCAACACATTACAATTACTAATCCATGCTTATTTCTATCACTTTTATTATTAAACATGTTTTAAACTTTAAAACCAAACAATTCGCAATCTTTGAAAATTCACTTTTTTAAAACCCTAAATCAACGCTTTCATTTTCAAACTCTATCCAAACTTAACCAAATTTATCATTTGACTTTAAAATACTTGTTTATATATTAAAATAACACATTTAGAACTAAATTGCACAATTAAATCATATGAATTCAAAAGTCCAATTCTCTCATAACCCTAAATTCTCTCTCTTCACCAAACCTCACTCAAACTTAACAATTTCTTCAATCCAACCTTAAAATCATTGCTAACTACTCAAAACAACTTCATTCATACCCAAATAAACAATTAAATCATACTACTTCACAACTCCAAAATCAATATAATCTCATCTTTATGGAAATCCTAGGAAAAGTTAAAAAATTTACTATTTTAAGTAGAAAACACCAAAACTTCAATTAAAACCTTGAATTCCTTTCAATTCTTGAAGCATGGAAGAAGAAAATCTTTGAGTTTGGACAACAATGGTGGCCAGCCTTCAAGGGAAGAATAAGATGATGAAAAAAATCAATTTTCACTTTCTTTTTAAATCATATATATAATATTTAATTATATTTTAAATTAATTAATTAATTAATTAATTAATTAATAAAAACTCCAAAATTACTTCTTCCATTAAAAATAATTTATTTTTAAATTATTTAAATAATTTTTAATTTTTTAAAGTTTAATTACCAAAATGCCACTTGACTTTTTGACTTTTCTTTTAAAAATATTGACTTTTATTGATTTTATATATTTTATGTATATTTTACATATATATCACATATATATTTTACTTTTTCACTTAAAATCATTCAAATTTTTATTTAAATTATTTATTTAATTTATCCAATTAAATTTTAATTTATTTAATTTAATTTTTAAAAATTTCGGATATTACAATTATCTTCCCCTAAAGAAATTTTCGTCATCGAAATTATCTGCTATCAACTATGACATAATTGGGGATATTGACTCCGCATCATCTGCTCACTCTTCCATGCCTCCTCCTTAGTGGCATGATTTCTCCAAAGAACTTTAATAAGTGGCACCTTCTTATTCCTCAACTCTTTTACCTCACATATCAAAATCGCCACTGGTTTTTCCTCGTAAGTTAGATCCGGACTCACCTCATTGGACTCCACTAACAAGATATGAGATGGGTCTGACCTGTATCTCCGAAGCATAGATACATAGAAGACATTGTGTATCCAGTCCAACTCAGGCGGCAGAGTCAGTCTATAAGCCACTGGACCAACTCTCTCTAGTATCTCATACGATCCTATGAAGCGAGGAGAAAGTGAAGATAATTCGAGATCATTTGAAAGCAGCTTCAGACCGACAGAAATCCTATTCAGATTTGAAGAGGAGAGACATAGAGTTTAATGTTGGAGATAAAGTTTTTCTGAAAGTGTCTCCTTGGAAGAGAATTTTGAGATTTGGCCGCAAAGGGAAGTTAAGTCCCCGTTTCATTGGACCTTACGAGGTACTGAAAAGAGTTGGACCAGTTGCTTATAGACTCGCTTTGCTGCCTGAGTTGGATAAAATTCACAATGTCTTCCATGTTTCTATGCTAAGGAGGTACATGTCATACCCATCTCATGTTTTGTCAGTGGAATCTATTGAGGTGAGTCCGGATCTGACTTTTGAAGAAGAACCGGTGGTTATTTTAGCACATTGAGTGAAAGAGTTGAGAAATAAGAAAGTGCCAATTGTGAAGGTTCTTTGGAAGAATCATGCTAAAGAAGAGGCAACTTGGGAGAGTGAGCAAGCGATGCGAGATCAGTATCCTTAATTATTCCAGATGTGAGAACAGGTAATTTTGAGGATGAAATTATTTTGTAGAGGGGGAGAATTATAATATCCCTAATGATACCCTAAAATTTTGGAGTGTTAATTGTTGTATTGGATTAAATAATTTAAAGTGTATATGTTATGTATATGGAGATAAAAACAATATATACAAGATTATGTCTTTTTGGTCAAAAGATATTTTGTATTTAAATAGATTTGTTTAATGTTAGTGGAAGATGATGTTAGCGAGTGATTATTATATTGTTTAAATGTATGGTGGAGAGTGATTTGGGGAAAAGAGATTTAGTTAAAAGAGAAGAGTGGTTGACTTTCTTTCTTTCTTTCTTTCTTTCTTCTTCTTCTTTCATCTTCATCTTCATCTTTTCTTCTCTTTGGCCGGCCACCCTTAGCAACCAAAGAAAAAGAGATTTTGTTGCTTCCAAGCTCAAGAGATTGAAGGTTTTCAAGTTATCAAGTTGGAGTTTTAAAGATTTTCTTCACTTTTGGTAAGTTTCCAACTTGTTTCTTGGTTTTCTTTTGAGTTTGTGTTCTTGGGTTTGTTGGATGGTTGTTTTGGTTTATTTGAGGGTTGTGTTGTTTTGTTAACTTTGATTTTTGGGTTTGGATTGAAGAGAAAAAGGATTGAGTTTGGTGAAAGAGGCAAGTGTGTGGATTGTGTGATTTTTGAGTTGTGATTGTGTTTTGATGTTTGTAATTGAGTTGTTTTAAGGTTTACTCAAGTATTATTGGGTTGTTGAAGGTTTTGATTGAGTTTGTGTGTTGTTGATATGGCTATTGGAAGATGATTGTGGGTTATGGCTTTGTTAGTGTCGATTTCAGGGTTTTTGGCCTGACATGCCCAGGAGCACGGCCATGTCTTTGGGAGTGATGTTGGTTCTGTTTTCTGGGTTGGTGACACGAGCAGTGAAATGGCCATGTCACTAAGCGTGTCACAGCTTCTGTGTAGTAGTAGCATTGACACGTCCAGTGACATGCCCATGTCACTGAGCGTGTCATAACTTCTGTGTTGGAGGAGGATTGACACGGCCAGTGACACGCCTATGTCATTGAGCGTGTCAAAGCTTCTATGTTGTGGGTTTAGGGCACCGTCAGGGACACGTCCGTGTTGTTGAGCATGTCAAGTTTAGAGTTTACCCTAGATAGTTCTCTTCCTTGTTTTCTTATGTGTAACACTAAGAGAGTGTTGTTTGATCACCTTTGGATTAGGTTTTGAAGAGATTTGAGCTACCTTAATTCAAATGTTGAGAGTTATCTTGGAAGAGGAGTTGATAGAGTGGTGTTGTTGCTCTTAGAGGTAAGTACAAACTTTGAATGATTGCATACATTTATATGACATTGGGTCTTAACACATTTAGTTAAGAAATGTGTTAAGTTACTTGATATATTGTTGATGAATGAGTTATATGTTATGATATGCATAATGTGAATTATGTTGATGTATCAATGCAATTGAGTAAAGTATTGTATATGAAAAGAAATATGGAAAAATGTGATATGAGATGTGAGAACATAATGTAACCAATCGATATTGAGATGAAATAGAAGAATGAGAAAAATGAGAAAAAAAAAGATATACTAGGGCAATGAGCCTAGTTTGATTATGAGAAATGAAATGAGAAATGAATTGTGAAAGAGATTGATAATGAGATAAATGAATTAATTGTGTGCCTAGTATGTTATTCAATTTTCAGAGTTCTGGGTTTGGCGGCATGCCTGTGAAATGAATTGCTGGGCAGGTGAAAAGATCGGGTTGTAAGCCGAGCCCAGCTGATAAATGTGATGTTTTTGAGGTGAAAAGATTGGGTCGTAAGCCTCAAAAAACTGTAACAGTCTAGCCGGATTGAGGACCAAGATACTGGGGCCCTAAGGTCTAGCCGAGTTGAGGTCCAAGAGACTGTGTCTGTTACATTATCCATGGATATATATATATATATTGCCTACGGGCTTGATGAATGTGATTATGGACCAAAGCAGTAACTTTGAACTTTGAATAGCATATTAGATCCTTTTTGGGCCTATGCTTGTCTTTGCTTTAATGTGAACTATGAAATGTGATGCAAATGATTAATATATTGAGATATAATGTTATGAGTTGATATATTCATATATATTGTGTATGAGCATCGCATTGATTTTTATTGAATCAAAGTTTGTACTACTAAGCTTTCTGCTTAGCACGATTGTGGTTCATCACGCAGGTGACAGGGTAGATCCGGTTGTGCCGGAGAGCTCGTCTAGACCGAGTCAAGTCTAGGCTTGAGTTTGTGAGAGCAGTGTTGAGTTGTGGACATCAAGATAAGAGATGAACTGCCAGCATGTATAAAATCTATAATTTTATAAAGATTGATTTTGATATATATATATATATACATATGTATTTTCCGCTGCTTATTTAACAAATGTTTTGAACATACTATTTTGGATAAACTTTTGGGTACTATTGTTATATATAAATGTATTTTAATGAAGGAATGTTTTATCTATTACTATTTATAATATAGGTTAAATATTATAAGTTTACTCGGACTGACTTTATGATGATTATATGTTAAAGATTAAAGTTTGGTTTGTTTAAAATGAACCGTGGCACCCCTTTATCGAGTATACATATATCGAGTGTTGTGCGGGTGTATGCGGTGTGCGTATATGGGGTACGGGGGCGTTACACTCTCTTCACTGATGAAGATCATGCCTCACCCTGGGATCTCCTAACTCTGTTGTCCTCAGCTCTGGCAGCTGCTGTAAGACCCTGTGCTCTCTCAACACTCTTGGTAGCTGCAACCAACTGAGAAAAATCCTAATATCGAGAGCTTGCCATAAGACACATGATAGAGGGTCTTAGCCCCTCCTCAAACATCTGGCACCGGTCAATCTCATCAGAAATAATCCTCCTAACATACTAACTCATTCGGATAAACTCAATCTCATACTCCATCACTGTCCTTGACTCCTACCTCAAACTCAAAAACTCCATCTTCTTTATATCCTTATACTCCTTTTGAGTATACATCTCGAATTTTCACAGGAAATCATCATAAGTCAGCACTGATGGATCAGTTGTACTATTAAAAACTATCTTTCACCACTCGTAGGCATCCCTCTGTAACAGAGATCTAGCATAATAAAACTTCTCATCTAAACTAGCCTGCAACTAGATGAACACTTTTTGGACCATGTCCAGCAACTGCTTTGCTACAACAAGGGCCTGTAGTGCCAATAAAATCTTCGCCTTGAAACTTCCTCAACCTGTCATATTTCCATGTAGGCAACTGTGGCTGCAGCTGTGGTTGTGGCTGCTGAACCGGAGCCTGCCTCAATAACTCCACCATATGTCGTACCCAGCCTGGCTGAACCTCTTCTGCTGCTGGTCTAACAGGCACAGGAGTAGACGCCTCACTAGCAGATACAACACCAGCTCTAACTCTACCCTCATCAGGAGCTACACTCTTTGTACTACCTTCTGCAGACTGGTGCATCTGAGATGCCATAACAACCTATATCTGCAAACACAGTATAAATTGTCACATCAAAGTTCAGATATGCTAGTACCAATTGTTTTATTAGTTTTTGTTATAGATTTGTGTCTTGTTTATTATAATAATTATTGTTTTATTTAGGTATTTTGTTAGTTTTAATCGGTTTGTTTAGTGTTTTCATTAATTATGATAGTTTTAGTTTATTTCAGTGTTTTTGTCGTTTTTGTCCTAGTTTTTAGTGTGTGTTTATATTTTGTTGGTTATTGTTTATTTAATTCTTGTTTAAAGTTTGTTCAAGTTTTGTTTTAGGTTAAAAAAGCCAAGAACCAAGACTGAAGGAAAAATGGACAGTAGCTGACACAGGCAGAGGACACGGCCAAGTCACTGGCCGTGTCCCATACCGAGCTAAAGATGGAAATCAAGCACAGAGAGGAACACACTCAAGGAACACGGCCAAGTCAGTGGCCGTGTCCCTCCAATGAAGCCCAGACACGGCCAAGTCACTCTGACCTGGCCGTGTCTCACCAAAGTCCAAAGCAAAGAAGATCAAAAACTCACAGTGGAAGACACAGGCAAGGGACACGGCCAAGCCTTGTGGCCGTGTCCCTCCAAAATGGTGCAACACGGCCAAGTCACCTCTGACTTGGCCATGTCACTCAACAAAGAATAACAGAAGAAAAGGCAAGCAGAAGTGAACACATGCAAGGGACACGGCCAAGTCACTGGCTGTGTCCCTCCAATGCACTCCAACACGGCCAAGTCACTTTTGACTTGGCCGTGCCCCTCATGAACCAAACACGCAGCGGATTTTAAACGGACGATTCATATAAAAGGAAAAAGAAGCTAGGGTTTGGGGACTGTTGACGATTTTGGAGAGAGTTTAGAGCCGTCAAAGATATTAGGGTTTTGTTAACTTTGTTTTTTTTTTAATTACACTTTGGATCAAAACTAGCTAGATTAGATTGTTCATGCCATTGATTCATTCTTCTTGCAAGATTTGAACAAGAGATTCTTCAGAAGCTTCAAGGAGTTTGTAACTTGGTTTTGTTCTTGAACTTATTCTCTTTATTTTCATTGAAATTGTATTAATGGATATTATCATGTCTAATTTGATTTCTTTGAATATTAATGAGATGAGTGTGTTTGATTGCATCATGAACTAATTTGATCTAGTCTAGGGTTTGTATGGATCTGCTATGATTGTATGAATTGGTTATTCTCTTAGCTAATAATTTCTTTAGCCTTTATTGAATGAAATATTGTTAACATATAATTGATTGGCCACCAATTGTGTGTTTTAGGTATTAGATGATGGATTGAGAGATGAAGTCTAATGCTGGAACAATTCAATTAAGGACTTAGGTGAATTAGAGATATAACCTATTAAAAAGATTGTTTCAATTATAATAAGATTAGTTGTAAGAGGTTTGAATGCGAGAGCTTATTTCCTTGACTTAATTAATTAAGTTGTTTGAGATTTAATCTTTGAAATTAAATTAGTTAAGAGGAATAACCGTTCATACATATCAGTAGTAGAGAAGTGCAAACCCTAGACCTTTCTATCCAGTGAATCAATACATCAGTTTTAGTTTACTTTTATTTGTTTTAAACTTTAATCAATCTTCTTCATTATTTAGCAATTTAAATTTCTTTAATTATTTGTTATTTATAATATGATAATCAATTAGCCACTTTAGCTTCCTTGTGAGACGACATTGGGGCGATCACCTTTGCTACAGCTACCTCGTATACTTGCAAGTGACGCTTTGTGGTAGAGTTAATTCGAGCGCAACAAGTTTTTGGCGCCGTTGCCGGGGAAGCTAATTGGCGTAATTGTTTATTTTTAAAAAAATACTTTGGATTATTTTTCATTGTTTTCATTTTATTTTATTTGTCTTTTGCTTTTGATATTTCTTTTTCTAGAAATTTTTGTTTATGCAAGGTAGGAGATCACTCGAAGGAGAGCTACATCCATTCATTCCAGAAATTCAGAGAGTGAAAAGGAGCAGAGAAGAATTTGAGCTCTACACTGGATTTGATACAGAGGAGGACACTTCTGAATTTGAATCGGAATCTGAACAATCTATTAAAATGGCTGAAGAAAGGCAAAGAACGATGAGAGACTTTGCTAGACCTGTCATTGGAACTTCCACTTCTTGCATAAGACTGACAGATGCAGCAAGGAATTATGAGTTGAAGAACATTCACTACAACATGCTGCCATCATTTTATGGAGTTCCAAATGAAGATCCTTTGAACTTTATTCAAGATTTCTACTCCACCCTCAACACTTTTCCATTGGGAGGATTAACAGAGGACCAGTTGAGGATGCAGTGTTTCCCATATACTTTGAAGGATAGGGCAAAGAGCTGGCTTATGATGTTGCCCGAAAACTCTTTGACAACTTGGGAGCAAGTTTACAACAAGTTCATGGGAAAGTTTTACTCTCATCAAAAGACAGCTGAATTGAGAGGGAAGATTGCTACATTCTCTCAATTTGAGGGAGAACCATTTCATGAGGCTTGGGACAGATTCAAGATGTTATTGATCCAGTGTCCACACCATCACTACCCACTTCAACTTCTGAATCAGTTTTTCTATGATGGTCTCACCCAGCAATTTCAGAACACTGTTGATAATGCAGCTGGGGGAGCCATGGGAGAAAAAACAGTTGATGAAACTTATGAGATCTTTGAGATGTTGGGAGCTAATTCTCAACAGAAAAGTGTAAGAGGAAGAAGTAAAGGGGTGAATCAACTAGAAGCCAATAGTGAGATGGTCAACCAAATAGCTGAGTTGACAAAGCAAGTGCAGATGCTGAATATGAAGAACAATATTTCTTCATCTACTCAAGAAGTGTGTGGAATCTGTGGAACTTTCGGGCATGGAGCAAATATATGTCCCTCTGCATATGAGTCTTTTGGCAATGCTGAGCAGGTCAATGTTATGGGAGGATTCCAACCAAGGGCCAGAAATGATCCTTACTCCAACACTTACAACCTTGGTTAGAAGAATCACCCAAATTTTTCTTGGGCAACAAATAATTCTCAGCAGCCTTTCCATTTGCTCCAAAGACAGAACCAAGAGTAGGGTCAATCCTCAAATCAAGGGCAGTCTAGGATAGAGAGCTTGGAGGAAAGTTTACAAGCTTTCATCAAAGTCAGTGCTCAAAATCAAGAGATGACTAATAAGAGGCTGGATTCATTAGAAGCATCTTTTAAGAAAGTGGAGACACAAGTTGGACAACTTGCACAACAGATGCAGATTCAACAAAAGGGAAAATTCCCAAGTCAACCCGAGCAGGCACATTCAGTGACTGTTTTTAGAAGTGGTAAGGAAATTAACACTAATGTTGAAAATGATTCTGTGAGTGTAGGTGACCAAGAGAACAAGAAGGAAGGAGAACCAAAGAACAAAGGTGCTGGAGAAAGATCAGTGGAGAAGTCCCCTACAGCAGATCTACATAAGGCAAGCAATCCATACAGGCCACCTATACCATTCCCTAGCAGGTTGAAGGATGATAAACCAGATAAGCATTTTTCTAACATCTTCAACATGCTGTCTAAGGTAAGTATTAACTTACCCTTACTTGAGGCAATAAAGAACATATCAGCTTATGCCAAGTTCTTCAAAGAGCTGATCACCAAGAAAAAGAGGTATGAGCCAAACGAAAAGGTGATAGTTTCCGAGGTAGCTAGTGCTATTCTGCAGCATAAACTACCTCCCAAACTAAAGGATCCTGGTAGCTTTATAATTCAAATTACTGTGGGAAATGGAAAGGGGACTGAGGGCATGTGTGATCTAGGAGCTAGTGTGAATTTGATGCCTTATTCTGTTTATAAAGAATTAGGATTAGGGGAACTTAAACCGACAAAAATGGTGTTGCAATTAGTTGATAGGTCTTTTAGATTCCCGAAAGAGGTTATAGAAGATGTGTTAGTTAAGGTTGGAGGGTTAATAGTACCTGTGGATTTCATAGTTCTTGACATGGAAGGGAGTAACCCTGCACCATCAGCACACACTATTTTGCTGGGTAGGCCTTTCATGGCTACTACCAACACCTTAATAGATGTTAAAAATGGTAAACTATCAATGACTGTCTTGGGTCCAACTGTTGATTTTTCTAGTTTTAACACTTCTCCCATTCCTACAACTGCTTTATATGAGGAATGTTCTTTAATTAATTGTGTTGAAGCAGTTGTTTCAGATGCTCTCTTGCAGACAGGTTCATCAGAGAAATTGGAGCTGAAACTGAACTGACCTTAGAAGAGGGGGCTAAACTAGTGAGGGAGACCCAAAGGTGCCTAAACCCAAAAGCATATGAGAGCTCGAGGAATTATAAGGATCACACTAAAGCACTTCATGACAGATTTATTGGGCAACAGACATTGAGTCCAGGTATGAAAGTTTTACTTTTTAATTATCGACTCCGTCTGTTTCCAGGTAAATTCAAGTCTCGATGGAGTGGTCCTTTCGAGGTAACTAAGGTATGTCATTCTGGTGCCATTGAATTGCTTAACTCTAGAACTAATAAGATTTTTAAAGCAAATAGACATAGAGTTAAACCATATAAAGAAGGATTTCAGGAAGTGAGGATCAATGACAGCACTTTGATCCATGATCCCTAAGTCTTGCATGATGTCCAGCTTTATGACATTAAAGAAGCGCTAAATGGGAGGCAACCCATTAGTTTGAATTTCTTTTTCATAGTTATAATTCTATATTTTGCAATTTTGATTTTATGTTTAGTTTAAATAAATGGAAACCCTAAAGCTCTCTTGCATCTTGTTTTTGAACATTTGTGTCTGTGATAAAAAGGTAGAGTTTTGCCTCACCAGAGTACGATGGAAGACATGTTGTCCTTTAACTCTTTTTCTTTATTATTCTTGTTTTCCATTGAGGACAATGTAAATTCTAAAGTGTGGGGTAATCTTTTAGCTTTCCTTTTGTTTTGGTTGTCTTGGTGTGTTTTATTGTGTTGTGCATGGTATAATTGTTGAAAATTTATTGATCTTTTCTGTGATTCTAGCATTATAGTTGAGACTTTAGTATCGGCATAGAAATGAGCATTTGAATTCATTCAGGATCAATTTTCACATTCTGCAATTCATGATATATAAATCTTTGTAAACCCACCTGTGTGAGTTTTGAGCCTCATAATTTGATATTATTATAAGTTAATTTTTTTTTCTTAAGTGTGCACCTTCATGATTTTGCATCTCTAGAGTTTGCTTTTGCATACTAATTGAACTCACATTATGATTTAATCTCAAGTTTTAAAATGATGAAGGCAAATTAGGTTAGCCCTTTAGCTTAAAAAGACCTCCCTTAATATTGATTTCCTTAGTGAGCCAAGTTGAGCCTTTGACTTTTTCTTGTTTGATCAATACAATTCTCAACTTAACATCTTCTTATTATCATCATACCTGCATTAAGGAATGGAGTTTTATGATATGACAATAGGGTGGTTTATTTCAAAGTGTGGGGTAAGCAATAAAAAAAAAATTTGGTATTGCTATTTGGGGTTGAAATGCATACTTTGCACATTGTATTTGATTAAGAGTCATTATTCTTTTCCTCTACATTTTAAGCTAGATGTTCCATGCAATTCTTAATTTTGTATATATATATATTAAAAAAAATGATAAAAGTAAAAAAAAAGGAGAGAGAAAATAAAAGAAAAGTTATATATATATATATATATACAAAATTCATATATGTTCTAGCATTAGTTATCAAAAGAGGAATGTTGACTCATGTATTTTTATGCAAGTATATAAGATTATCAAGGATTATGAGTATGCCATTTGAGGGAGCTATGAATTTCTTAGCAAGAGTATTGTCTAATTTAGATACTCCATTTCTTGATGCTCCAGCCTAAATGCCTTTTCTCACACCTTTACCGTAGCCCCATTACATCCAAATGAAAGACCTTCAGATTATTTCTTGAGAAAATCAGTGAGAGATATTGGATAATTAAGCAAGTTTATGGTAGTATGCAGTCATGAGTGGTTTGAGTGATTAACCTTTGAAATTGAGTGAAACACTTAGATGAGAGATGGGATTTGTAGGTCTGGATTAATGAATGAGTTAAGAAAATCCTTGATTGAAGTAAATTGCAAATATTTATGGTTGAGTCTTAAAGTATTTCATCTTATATGCTGGAATTATATTTAAGGTTGTTTGAGTTTTTAATTTATGCCATTTGAATTTGCTTGAGGACAAGCAAAGTTGTAAGTGTAGGGTAGTTTTTTTTATTAGTTTTTGTTATAGATTTGTGTCTTGTTTATTATAATAATTATTGTTTTATTTAGGTATTTTGTTAGTTTTAATCGGTTTGTTTAGTGTTTTCATTAATTGTGATAGTTTTAGTTTATTTCAGTGTTTTTGTCATTTTTGTCCTAGTTTTTAGTGTGTGTTTATGTTTTGTTGGTTATTGTTTATTTAATTCTTGTTTAAAGTTTGTTCAAGTTTTGTTTTAGGTTAAAAAAAGCCAAGAACCAAGACTGAAGGAAAAATGGACAGTAGCTGACACAGGCAGAGGACACGGCCAACAGTGGAGTGAACACTTGGCCGACTTGACACAGAAGAAAAGGCAAGCAGAAAATCCGTGTCCCTCCAATGCACTCCAACACGGCCAAGTCACTTCTGACTTGGCCGTGCCCCTCATGAACCAAACACGCAGCGGATTTTAAACGGACGATTCATATAAAAGGAAAAAGAAGCTAGGGTTTGGGGACTGTTGACGATTTTGGAGAGAGTTTAGAGCCGTCAAAGATATTAGGGTTTTGTTAACTTTGTTTTTTTTTTAATTACACTTTGGATCAAAACTAGCTAGATTAGATTGTTCATGCCATTGATTCATTCTTCTTGCAAGATTTGAACAAGAGATTCTTCAGAAGCTTCAAGGAGTTTGTAACTTGGTTTTGTTCTTGAACTTATTCTCTTTATTTTCATTGAAATTGTATTAATGGATATTATCATGTCTAATTTGATTTCTTTGAATATTAATGAGATGAGTGTGTTTGATTGCATCATGAACTAATTTGATCTAGTCTAGGGTTTGTATGGATCTGCTATGATTATATGAATTGGTTATTCTCTTAGCTAATAATTTCTTTAGCCTTTATTGAATGAAATATTGTTAACATATAATTGATTGGCCACCAATTGTGTGTTTTAGGTTTTAGATGATGGATTGAGAGATGAAGTCTAATGCTGGAACAATTCAATTAAGGACTTAGGTGAATTAGAGATATAACCTATTAAAAAGATTGTTTCAATTATAACAAGATTAGTTGTAAGAGGTTTGAATGCGAGAGCTTATTTCCTTGACTCAATTAATTAAGTTGTTTGAGATTTAATCTTTGAAATTAAATTAGTTAAGAGGAATAACTGTTCATACATATCAGTAATAGAGAAGTGCAAACCCTAGACCTTTCTATCCAGTGAATCAATACATCAGTTTTAGTTTACTTTTATTTGTTTTAAACTTTAATCAATCTTCTTCATTATTTAGCAATTTAAATTTCTTTAATTATTTGTTATTTATAATCTAATAATCAATTAGCCACTTTAGCTTCCTTGTGAGACGACCTTGGGGCGATCACCTTTGCTACAGCTACCTCGTATACTTGCGAGTGACGCTTTGTGGTAGAGTTAATTCGAGCGCAACACCAATTCATGTATCACAATTGAAAATCATATTTAAAATTTCTCATTTTCTCTCTCTAATAACCTACTTAGGTCGAGAACCTCAAAACCTAGGCTCTGATACCAAAATAAATATAATACCCTTATATCCTATATACAAATAATACATATTTTTCATTTATATAAAATACACGTATATGGTATAGGAACGTCACAATCCATTTTAATAAAAATTTTCACTTTACCAATTTAAATTTTCAAATACTTTAATATATATATATATTGTCATAAAATATTCTTTATTTATCATAGTTTCCAAAATAACTATTTTACATAAAAATCTCTGGAAAAAATTTATCAGAGTTTTATCTGCAATTTGGACAATCCCAAAAATAATAATAAACACAACATGCATAAAACAAACACTCCCAATAATATCAAATCACCATTTTACCCATACTCCTCAATTCTTTCGAGTTTCTCAAAATATTTATACATATTCATATGTATATATATCAAAACATATATAAACCTCACATTACCTAATTTATCCAAAACATCCTTTATAATTTATAATATATACACCAAAATATAGTATAATATACATAATATTAAAATGTAATATTAAATATATACATGCTGGTAGTGTCTCTGATCATGACACCCAAAATCAACTCTACTAGTAAAATCTCAAATCTAGACCCGACCCGGTCTAGAAAAACTCTCCGGCTCAACCGGATCACATCCTGTTATCTACACAACGAATTACAATCGTGCTAAACCAAAAGCCTAACGGTATAAACTTTGATAACAATAAAACTTATATGCAATGTCAATGCACAATGCTTATGTATATCATGTCACCATGTGACGTACTATAGACCCTTAATTTTAACACTAGCCCGGCCCGATCTCAATTAATAAAGGTCTAAATAATTATCAGTCTATTTTTAAGAGCTTAAACCTATCTTAGGCTTTTAATTAAATTGGTAAGTGCTAATAAGCCCAGATAAGTTTTAAAATAAAAGACAAGTGGATCCGAGCTAAAACCAGAGACAAGTTGGGCCGAAAATGCCTAATTTGCCACAGGCCCATGCCTGCAGTGAATTGGGCATGCCAATTCACCACAGGCGCTTGCCTGTGTCGAATTGGCTTGCCCAATTTGCTGCAGGCATTTGCTTGGGGTGAATTGGTTGGCCCAATTCACCGCAGGCCCTGCCTTCGAAGTTTTATTCTGAATGTTAGGCCAATTGCATCCAGATTCGATTTGTATCCAATTCTAATTCAAATTTTAATCTTGGGATTCTTTTAAAAAGGGGGCAGGGTTTGCTTATAAATACACGGTTAAAAAAAGGAGAAACCCTAATAACAACAACAAGAACAATGAGGAATCAATCGGCAACAAAGGACAATTAAATAGCAGTAAAAATAATTAGCATAGAGGCCCATGCCAATATCTTCATTGATCCAGGCTTTCAAAGTCAGAAGTTTGGTTCAATACATTACATTGGGAGGAGCCAACAATGCAAGTTTTATTTTCTAAATTCCTTAAAATCATGGCAAGTCTAGTTGATTAATATCATGAATTTCATACTTGTGGTTTTGTTTAAATAATATCTAGAAAACTATTTAAGAATTCATATCCACAAAACTTATTTCAACTATCTAGTAAATTGTTTTATCCATGGTAGCTTGCCTAACTTATTTTCAATATCAGAGTAACTTTAATTCAATATCACAGTAGGCATAGTAATTTATTTCATTCGGTATTAATTTGAATTAGACATGTCCCAGTAGCCAAATTCCATTAACGTAATCTCAGTAGCTTATTTAATCAAAAGTTTTAATATCATAGTAGCTAATTTTCTAAAGCCCTAACCAGCTAGTGGGACCATCGTATGCGTGGCACCCTATTTCATTAAGGGGTTAATGTTTGCTCATAGATTGCACCTTTTTTTTTGTGATTTCATTTTATTTAAAGTTCTAATTTATTATTGTTTAATGATTATATGTATTATTATGATTTATTTGTTTATGGATTGTAATCCATTATTATTTGGGATTTTGAGATTGTAAAAGGCATGTTTTCACTCAGTGGGTGCCTTGTTTATTTAATTTTATTTATTTTTGGAATAATTATAATGGACATATTTTCACCTACGGTGGGTGTCCTAGTTGTTTATTTTACTTTCTTTTTGGACATTGAACATTATAAGGGTATATTTTCATCTTGTATGAATGCACAGTTATTATCTTGTTTTGAACATTACTTTGATCTTAATACAATGATATTTTATTGTTCTATGTAATATAGATAATATCGTAATAATTAAGAATTTTATAATATCTAGACCTGAAAAGGAGGTCGATTCCAATGAACCAGACGCTGTGGGGGTGCTGGGTCATTCTCACCTTCCCCACGCGTACCTAACGTTCAAACCCATTAAGGGGTTAGGAATTCCTTAGAAATTGAATCATCCACCCATTTCTTTTCTCGGCCCATCCGAGTAGTGACTCCATTTTCTCCAAATTTAGGCCCGTGTTCACTAAGGCCATGAGCCTAATAGTGTCGAAGTCGCAAGAACCATTCCACTTGGAGTGGAGGTGAAAATTTTTGCTCATAGTAACGACTCCACTGGGAATAAGAGAAGTTGATTCCATGGTCTTTATATTATTTTATTCTTTCTTATTATGATATTATTTATTGCATCATTTAAATTATATTGTGTGCATGAGTTAGGACGCCTGTATTACCCATGTTGTGTTATATAAGGGATACCATACTTTCACTCAAGGTATGGTGATCGAGCATGGCATAACCACTCATAGCCTTGTACCTTGGTATATACTTGCTATGAGAGCCTAAGCCTTTCCAACCCAAAGACTAAAGCCCACGTAGTTAGCCTAGTTATTTTCCTTAGGTTTATACCTAAACGCTTGTTTTTGACTATGTTTGATATATCTTAGTTTGAATCATGACCTATTTGGTTTATTTTTTTTTCTAATATGACCTAATTATATTGTAAGTCTAAAATAATTTTTAAAGCCCAAAATAATTTTTATAGCCCAAAAAGACCAAAATCATTTTCAAAACTTCTTCAAATATGGTCTTTAAAAATCCTTTTAAAATGGGTCAAAAAATTCTTTTCACCTTATGGCCTAAACTCAAAGCCCAAAATTTATTTTTGAAATAAATCTTTTACAAAGGGCTTTGAAATAAAACCATTTTAAAAATCTTTTTCAATGGGCTTTTAAATAACTTTTTCTTTAATGGGCTTACAACTAGTTGGGTCAATTATGAAATATTCAAAATCAATTGTAGGCCTAGTTTGCACTAAGACTTATTAACTATGGGCTTATTTGTGGTATGAATCACTAGTTATTTTTTCAAAATGAGAAGTGTATTTATGATAAACTTTTTAATTTAGTTTTAATCCAATATAACATAAAAGCCATTTTTTGTTGATCTAATGAATTAAGACTCAATTGATGGATATTATCATGGACTGACTTCTAAATTTAAAAATACAATTATTGATTAAACGTCTGAGTGAATGTTCAAAAATAAGATACCCCATGTTGGTATTTTATTAGCCATATACCTAGAAAAAGAGACTCACTATTCGTGTGTGAAAGTTATAAGGTTGGAAGGTTTGTTCCTACTATGTTGAGTTGATTTGGTTTGTTTGTTATTTGTACATCCATGGATATATGCATACATGAATTACATCTCATGTCATTAATCCTTTTTGTCTCACAGCTCTGAAGTGCAATAGTTTAAAAGCTTACGACAATCTGACCTACGTCAGTGACTCAAAGTTTAGTGAGAATTTAGTCAATTTCACATCAAAAGCAATGGAACCTGAATAGATTCAAAAGATGGTGGATGATGAAATCAACTCCAAGATGGAAGAGCTAAAGGGGGTCCTAGCTGAAACCATGAAAAGCCAAATTGCTGCAATATTTGGGAACACTGCTGAAGCATCTGCTAGTACCAAGAACAACAAGGAAAAGGCTAAGGTTGGTGAAGTAGCCTTCAATGATGACAAGATGGTTATGGATGAGGATGAATACTAGGCTTAGAACTTTCAAGATCCTCATTATAAGAAGAACGAGCCCAAGGTTGTAGAGAAATCAACTGTTGAAAAGACCGAGGCTTCTGATGTGGAGAAGATGATAGCTGATATAGAAAAGAAGTTTAAGAAGAAGCTGAAAACTGAAGAAATGTCAAAAGTGGATAAGTTTTTTGAATAAGATGATGAGGTCCCTTATAAGTTTAAGATGCCAGCATTTGCTAAGTTTGATGGAACTGGCAACCCTCATCGTATTTTGAAGCAGTATATCATAGCTATGTAGTCTTCCAGAGCTACTAAGGCTCAAACTCTAAGGTATTTCATGCTTTTCACTAGAACTTATTGTGCAAACTGGTTTAACACCTTAGAAGAGAACACCCAAAAAGATTGGGATCTGCTGTATAAAGCCTTTATTCAGCAGTATGGGTATAATATGGAATTAGAAGTGACCTTGATAGAGGTTGAGTTAATCGGGCAAAAACAAAATGAGAATTTTATCGACTATGCGAAGAGATGGAGAAGCAAAGCGGCATTGCTCAAGAAGAGGCTAGATGAGTCAAACCATATTCTAATGATAGTAAAGGGAGTCCTAACTAGTTTGCGTGAATTGATGACTCACAGTCTCATAAGAAATTTTAAAGATCTTTTTTAAGCTGGTTTACAGATAGAAAAATGGGAACGAGCGAAAAGCCAGTTTTCTTGAAGAAGAAATGATATGGGAAGTTATCAGTTTGGTGGTCAGGGTACATAGAAGTTAGTGGATGTCAATGCAACAACTGGTCAAACAAATAAAAGGCCATTTTTAGAGTTGGGGAAACCTGTCTTGGGTTTTCAATAAGTTGCAGAAAAATAGGCAATTATAGCCATTAGCTCCCTGACCTTTGCTGAATCCTCTGCCATTGAGTTTTGATGCCAAGCCTTTCTATCAATTTGTGAGCGAGGATTTTCACCCCACTCCCGGTGGAATGGTTCTTGCGACTTCGCACTGTTTAGGCTCAGGGCCTAAGAGAACACGAACCTAAGTCCAGAGAAAATAGAGTCGCCACCCTGACGGGCCGGGAAAAAGAGAGGGGTGGATGACTCGATTCCTAAGGAATCCCCAACCCCCTAATGGGTTTGGAAAGTTAGGTACGTGTGGGGAAGGTGAGAAATGGTCCAGTACCCCCACAACGCCCGGTTTATTGGAACTGGCCTCCTTTACAGGTCTTAATATTATAAAATTCTTAAATATAACAACATTATCCATAATACACACGATAATTAAAAGAAAACATCAATATATTAAAATCAAAGCAAGGTCCAAGCAAAACAAATAAATGGACACCCATCCAAAGATGGAAACATGTCCTTACATCACATGCCTAAATAGGACACCCACCGAAAGGTAGAAACATATCCTTTACATTGGTTCTAAAATAGAAAAGGAATTTAAATTACATGATATTTAACTAATGAGGTATCCACCAAGTGGAAACATACTCCTTACAACATTTGGAAACCTAAATAAATTGATAAAAGTTAAATAACCATTCATAATAAATAAATCATTCATCAAAGGTACTAAATATCAATAAAAAGTAAACATCCATCCATGATAAATTAAATAAACCAAGCATTGAACTTAAATAAATTAAAGCATATAAAATAAATCAAAGCATAATCAAATATAGAATTGAATAAGGCAAATAAAAATTTAAATTATGGCTACTGTGAGTTTTTAAAGGAATTAAAATAGATTAAGGTTTTATGTTTTAAAAAGTTGATAAAGCACTTTGATTGACTAAATTAATATTTGAATGGTGAAATCATGAATTTAGAGTTTGGGCTCTTCAAAATACTTTTGATTTGTAGTTTACGGTTACTCATCAAATTTTGGTTTCAAGCTTACTGTGTAAAATTAAACATTTGTGTTTATATGATTTTTTAGAGTTTTAAAGGATTAGGGTTTAGAACAAATTAAGGTTTAAGGAGGTTAGGGTTCATTATTTTTGGTTTTGGAGTTGGATTAGGGTTTTAAGATTTTTGAATTTAGGGTTATGGGTAATAATTTTAATTTTAGGATTTGGAAAGACAATTGATAATTTTATGGAGTTTTATGAAAATAAACCAATGATTTAAAGTTTATAAAGCAAAAAAATGATATTTTTAAGTCTTTTGGAAGGAAACAGAACACAATTTTGGGTTTTGATAATTTGGTATGCAAATCTTGGTATTGGGGTTTTGAAAAAATAAAACTAATAGCTTTAAACTTTTGGAAAATAAAGCCACGATTTAAGATTTTGAAACGTTAGAAAAAGTGAATTGAGGTTATGAGGCTTTTAAATTAAAAGAAATAATTTCATAATCTAACTACCGTGACAAAATGAAAGAAATTAAGAATTCAAACCTTATTTTGTAAGTTTCACCAAAATTTGCTTCTTGGATGAACAAGGTTAAAGACAAGCCTTTTGCCTTTGAATTTGCTTGAATTGTTTTTTCGCTCTCTCAAAAAATCAGCTTGATTTACTCCCTTTCCTACTCAATTTCGGATCAATTTTTGTTCCAAGCTTCTGTCCAATTTCTTCCTTGTTTTCTTCCTCCTTTTTTTGTGTTGTTTAGTCCATATTTATATAAGACTTCCATGGGTAATTCTAATTATTCACGGCATACAATATTGAATAAGAAAAGGAAACCGAAACTTAATTGTATTAAGTTTCAGAAAATTTACGTCGAAAAAATTGCGTTGGCTAAAAAACTGCCGCAGGAAAAATTGCGCTGGCAAAAAAGCTCCCGCAGCCGCAGGCAAAACGGGCCAGCAGGCCATTAGGGAGAAATGCCCATGGGCCCGCGCTGACTTTTGGTTATGAAAAAATCATCGCCGATTTTTTTTGTTATTTTTTATTTTTATTATTTTTGAATTTTTATTCATTTCACCCTTTTTTACTAAAATAAATATTAAAATTAATCAAAATACCATAAAAATTATTTTGGACTAACTAAAATATATTGGAGAACACAAAAATTATTTTGGACTAATTAAAATATATTGGACCGGACGGGGTCAAAAATTAAGGGTCTACAGTTTGCCCCCTGCTTGAACGATTTGAAACGTTAGTAAAAGAGAGTGAAAAGCAATAAGACTTAATTTTTGAGTAGGTTGGGGTTCTGGACCCAAGAGATTTGGACACTCGATCCTAAACTAGACTTGGATACTCGATCCTATCTGGATTTGGATACTCGATCCTAAACTGGATTCGGATACTCGATCATAACTGGATTTGGATGGATCCTAAATTGGATTGGGATACTCGATCCTAACTGGACTTGGATACTCGATCCTAAACTGGATTTGGATACTCGATCCTAAATTGGATTGGGATACTCGATCCTAACTGGACTTGGATACTCGATCCTAAACTGGATTTGGATACTCGATCTTAAATTAGGTTTGGATACTCGATCCTAACTGGATTTGGATATTCGATCTTGAACTGGATTTGGATACTCGATCCTAAATTAGATTTGGATACTAGATCCTAACTGGATTTGGATACTCAATCCTGAACTAGATTTGAATACTCGATCCTAAACTGGATTTGGATACTCAATCCTAAACTGGATTTGGATACTCGATTCTAAACTGGACTCAATCCTAAACTGGATTTGGATACTCGATCCTAAATTGGATTGGGATACTCGATCCTAATTTGATTTGGATACTCGATCCTAAACTGAATTTGGATACTCGATCCTAACTTGAATTTGGATACTCGATCCTAAACTTGATTGGGATACTCGATCCTAACTAGATTTGGATACTCGATCCTAAGCTGGATTTGGATACTCGATCCTAAACTGGATTAGGATATTCTATCCTAAACTGGATTTGGATACTCGATCCTAAATTGGATTTGGGTACTTGGACCTGAGATTGGGTACTTGGACCTGAGATTGAATTTGATTTGGGTACTTGGACCCGAGATTGGGTACTTGGACCTGAGCATGAATTTGGTTTGGGTACTTGGACCCAAGATTGGGTACTTGGACCTGAAATTGTGTTTGACTTACCTTTTATCAGTTGAGAAGTTTGACTTCTCTGGCTGTTCTATGCATTGTGATTCTTCACCCTCAAAATGGATCTTCATCCTTGGAAATCATGTCTTCACCCTTGAAGATAGATCTTCATCCTTTGAGATCGGGTCTTCTCCCTTGAAAATGGATCTTTTGTCTTTTGCATCTTCATTCTTTTGAAAGTTCTAATGTTCCATTCTTTTGTTATTCCTTTTTGCAAAAAATTAACTAATTTTAATTGGACCTTATATCCTCTCCTTGCCCCCCTGCATGGCGAAATATTTGTAAGTGAGTTTGAAAATATTTTATATATAAAAAATTGAAAAGGAGAAACTTTGCCCCCTGTGTAGGCTCAAACCAAAGATTTTTTCCATGCAAGCTTTGATGATGTTTTTGCTGTGTAGTTCTTCACACAAGCATTTATTTCTTCTCTTTGTAAAATGACCGGAGCTTCCACAAGCGAGTAGGCTTTCCATGCCCCCTTGGTTCAATATCTTCTTTTGATTCTTTACTTCACAAGGTGTTTGCTGTTCATTTCAACAAGGAATAGACAACACAAGACAAGAAAGTGCGATGTGATATGCTCATGTATGCATGATATACATGAATAATAGTCACAACGGTTTCATCGACTCACAGACCGAGGTGATCAGCAGAAGTGTTCTCATTGGTTCCGTTTTGACGCTTGTTCAAGTCTTGCATTGGAATGACAGATTGTTTCACATTTATTGCTTTTATCTTCAAGATGTTGAAAATATGAATAATGGAGACCCCAAGCAGCAGAGTTAGGGATTCATCTATTTCAAACTAAGTTTCAGCATGTCGGTTGATAGCTTCTTCATGACCTTGCCAATAATCATTTCCTTTGCCCAATGTGTCCTTTGGAGGTTTAACATATTTCCCTTAACTTGAAGGCTTTGTATGACAAAACATTTTTTTTTTTGAATTTTTGATTTTGAAATCAAATGTTGGCTTTGCCAAATCAATGTCAATATACCTCAGGACTTGATTTTTTCAAATTAACATATCTATAACATGACAACCCTAGTTACTGTACTAAACTCGGGAATTATTTCTATTTAAGCAAGAATTGTTGCACTTCAGATAGGCAGATACACATTACTTGGCCAAATGTCTCATTGAAGTTTAAATATTGTCTATCTCATATGCATGCTTATCCAAACTATCTCCACTAATAGACTCTACCTACCAATAGAGATCAACAGGTCTTTGGTAGGCTTGAAATGGGGTCTATGAGGGACATGGGTTAAATGAAGGCCATTTTGAGATAGGAGTTGATGTGACACAATGGACAAACCCTTACACTACAAATTTCTTGTTTGAACTTTAGGCAGTTGGGAGCAATCTTGCTACTCTCTAAATTCTTTCTGTCTTCTTGACATTAATCTGCATCTTGATCAGGACAGTCTTTGCCCTTGCAAAAAAGTTTAAGACCCAAATTCGTTTCTTTTCTTCTTTTCCCTTTTTTCCTCTTTATTTTTCTTACTCTTCCCTTTTCTTTCTCTTTCCTTACTCTTCCCTTTCTTTTATCATTTTGTCCTTCTTTCTTATAGGACTATCAAGTACAAAACTTTCAAGAACTGGATGGTCTTCCTCATTTTTCTTTGATTTTGATTGAATCTTTGGTTGTGTTGGGACCAATTCAAGTCAACCCGTCCTTATAAACCAAATGGAAGCCTTTTGTTGTCTTAGGTAAAAGAGAACTCAGTTGGCTTTTTGAACCATCTTTTTAGGTTTTATTTTTTTTTTCATTTTCCTTTTTTCTTATTTTTTTTCTTTCTTTTTCTTTTTCTTTTTCTTTTCTTTTCTTTTTCTTTTCTTTTCTTTTCTTCTTCTTTTTCTTTTCTTTTTTCCTTTTCTTCTTTTCTTCCTTTTTTCCTTTTTTTCTTTTCCTTTTTCTCATTTGGTTCTAGCTCTAAAAGAGTTGTCTTGTTTGTACTGACTTGGGCTTCCAATAATGGATGAGTGGAGCAACATAAATCTCCTTTAACAGGGATGAATCATTTGTTACTCTGATGTTATCTTGATATATTGGAGATATTGGGAAACTTCAACTACCCTTATGGTCTTGAAAACATCAAATACCCTTATGGTCTTGGCTTTGCATTCCTTTTTTTTTTATCTTCTTGACTCTTCACCTTAGTGATCATAAGGCTCATCAAAAGTATCACAACAACTCAAGGTAGGTTATTGGGGTTTGTAAGCCAATGAAAAGAAAGCTAAAATTTTATGAAGGCTCAAAGGGACAACTAGAGATTGATATTTAATAGGGTGGATACTAGTTGTTGGCTAACCAAACAATGCCTAGATCATCTCTCCCTAAAATAAGCAGAGTTCAATTTCACCTCGAAGGTTTGTCAATGCATGTTCTAGGACTGACTAGGACCTAGACAAAGATAATTATACAGGAGCCCTCTCTAAGTAAGCATACACAACTCAATGTTATAGAGCAATTTCCTTACCTAGTAAAGTCATTTGAGTCATGATGTATATATATATTAATTCATGAATTATCAAGCTAGATTCCTCATTGGTTGAGTACCAAAATGAACAAAGACCAACAAAATTTTGATGAAAGTAATTTATTGAAACAAACTTGAAAAACATAATTGTTCAAATTAAATATTAAAGAAAGTAAAATCGAAAAGCAACATTCAAGCTAAGGAAAGTTTGTTGAGTTTAAGCTTCTTTTCCTTTCATATCTTCAATATTTCCATCTTGAAAGGATGATAAAACAAAATCTTCTTCCAATCCTTTTCCCACCATGAAGGTTGCCGGCGGAGGTACTCTTCCAAACTTAGGCAAAGAGTTGTTCTTGGTATTGGGCTTATCCGACTCGGGTAGCTTGCCACTGTCGATTAAATCTTGGATCTCATGCCTTAGACCAGCACATTTATCTATTTCATGCCCTCGCATTTGATGAAATTGACAGAAGGCCTCGGTATTGAAGTTTGGTGGCAGTGGATTATGTAGTGGTTGAGGAGCTAATGGTTGTAGCAACCCTTTCTTTTGCAGCTTGCTAAAAACCCAAGATAGAGGTTTCACTAATTCTGAGAATTGCTTTTTATTTCCTTGACTAGCCACATTAACATCAACTTCTTTTTACGTGCTTTAATTGCTAGGCTAATAATTCCCTTTCTCATTCCTTCTTATTGAAAAACAATTCTTCTCTCTTTCCCACTCTTCAATTTGCAAACCAGCTTGGAGAAGATCTTTGAAATCCCGGATGAGTGTATGAGACATCCTCTCACGAAGATTAGGCAACACCCCTCTCACAATCATCCTTATTTGATTGGATTCATCAGACCTCTTCTTGAGTAAAGCGGCCTTGTTTCTCCATCTCTTGACATAATCTACAAAATTCTCATTCGGCCTTTGCCTAATGGACTCCACTTCCATTAAGGTAACTTCCAACTCAACATTATACCCATATTGCTGGATGAAGGCCTTGTAAAGTAGATTCCAACTCTTTTGTGTTCCATCATCTAAGGTATTGAACCAATTTTGGACAACAGGGTCTAATGAGAGCATAAAGTACCTTAGGGTTTGAGCCTTAGTAGCTTGGGCAAACTGCATGGCAGTGATATATTGCTTCACATGGAGATGAGGATTTCTGGTGCCATTGTACTTTGCAAAAGATGGCATCTTGAACTTGTACGGGACTTCTTCATCTAGCTCAAATAATTTGTCGACTTCGGACATTTCTTCGGTTTTCAGTTTCTTCTCAAATTTCTTTTCTAAATCAGCGATCATCTTCTCAACATCAGAAACTTCAATCTTTTTAAAAGTTACCTTCTCAACAACTTTCGGCTCCTTTTTGTCTTAAGGATCTTGGTAGTATTGAGCCCAATCATCATCATCAATGATCACCTTATCATCATCAAAAACTACTTCACCAACTTTAGTCTTCCCTTTGTCCTTTGGCTTCTTAGTGCTAGTAGATGCTTCGGCATTGTTTCCTAAAATTGCAGCTAGTTGGTTCTTCATGGTCTCAGCTAGGGCCTCTTTTATTTCTTCCATTTTGGCATTGAGTGCATCATCCACCATTCTTTGAATTTGTTCGGGATCCATTGTTTTTGGTGAGGAAGTGATTGAGTCATTGCTAGATACTTCATCTCCAGCGTAGGTCAGATTGTCGTAAGCTTTTGAACTATCATAATCCAGGGCTGTGAGCCAGAAAGGATTAATGATATGAGATGCAAATGTATGCATGTATGCATGTATGCACAAACAACTAACAAACAAGGATAATTAGGACGTTCCTTCCAACCTTATATCATCCACACATGAATGGCGAGTCTCTTTTCTTAAGTATATGGTTAACAAAATACCAACATGGGGTATCTTGCTTTCAAATAATTTCCTCGGACGTTTCAACCAATAGTTATATTTTCGAAAATGGAAATCCATTCATAGTAATTCCCATTAATTAAGTTTTAATCCATTCAACCAACTATAGAAGCTTTTATTCTATATTGGATTAAAACTAAATTCAGAGATTTATTATAGATAGATTTCTCACTTGAAAAAGGTAACTAATGATTCATGCCAAAAATAAGCCTATGGTTAATTTATTCTTAGTGTAAATTAGGCCCACAATTGATTTTTGGTATTTCATAATTGACCTAAATATTTTTGCAAGATCTTTGTAAGGAGTGGTTGGATAAAAACAATTTTGGTTCTAAGCCCATTAGAAAAAGATTTTAGAAAAATAGATTTCGGGCTTAGTATTTGGGCCATGAGCCAAAGAATTTTTGGAAAAGTTTCATGTCCAAAGACCATTTTGAAAAGTTTTGAAAATAGTTTTGGTCTTTTGAATTTTCTCAAGAAAAATTTATTTTGAGCTTACAATGTACTTAGGTCATATTAGAAAAAGAACAAACCAAATAAGCCATGATTTAAGCCAAGATAAATTAATCATAGTCAAACAACATGCATTTGGGGGTAAAACCTAAGAAAAGTAACTAGGTCAATTACATGAGCTTTAGTCTTCGGGTTAAAAGTCTTATGTTCCCATAGCAAATATATACCAAATGGTACGAGACTATGAGTGGTTATGCCATGCTCGATCTCCATACCTTGAGTGAAAGTATGGTATCCCTTACATAACATAACACGGGTAATACGGGCGTCCTAACTCACGTACACAATGCAATCTAATATGATAAAATGGATAATATCATTATAAGAAAGAATAGAATAATATAAAGACCAACGGAATCAACTTCTCTTATCCCCAGTGGAGTCGCCACTGTGAGCGGGGATTTTCGCCCCCACTCCCGGTGGAATGGTTCTTGCGACTTCGACACTGTTTAGGCTCAGAGCCTTAGAGAACACGAACCTAAGTCCAGAGAAAATGGAGTCGCCACCCGGACTGGCCGGGAAAAAGAAAGGGGTGGATGACTCGATTCCTAAGAAATCCCCAACCCCCTAATGGGTTCGAAAAGTTGGGTATGTGTGGGGAAGGTGAGAAATGGCCCAGCACCCCCACAACGCCCAGTTCATTGGAACCGGCCTCCTTTACAGGTCTTAATATTATAAAATTCTTAAATATAATAACATTATCCATATTACACACGATAATTAAAAGAAAGCATCAATATATTAAAATCAAAGCAAGGTCTAAGCAAAACAAATAAATGGACACCCATCCGAAGATGGAAACATGTCCTTACATCACATGCCTAAATAGGACACCCACGGAAAGGTAGAAATATGTCCTTTACATTGGTTCTAAAATAGAAAAGGAATTTAAATTACATGATATTTAACTAATGAGGTATCTACCAAGTGGAAACATACCCCTTACAACATTTGGAAACCTAAATAAATTGATAAAAGTTAAATAACCATTCATAATAAATAAATCATTCATCAAAGGTACTAAATATCAATAAAAAGTAAACATCCATCCATGATAAATTAAATAAACCAAGCATTGAACTTAAATAAATTAAAGCATATAAAATAAATCAAAGTCTAATCAAATATAGAATTGAATAAGGCAAATAAAAATCTAAATTATGGCTACTGTGAGTTTTTAAAGGAATTAAAATATATTAAGGTTTTATGTTTTAAAAAGTTGATAGAACACTTTGATTGACTAAATTAATATTTGAATGGTGAAATCATGAATTTAGAGTTTGGGCTCTTCAAAATACTTTTGATTTGTAGTTTACGGTTACTCATCAAATTTTGGTTTCAAGCTTACTGTGTAAAATTAAACATTTGTGTTTATATGGTTTTTTAAAGTTTTAAAGGATTAGGGTTTAGAACAAATTAAGGTTTAAGCTTTTAAGGAGATTAGGGTTCATTATTTTTTGTTTTGGAGTTGGATTAGGGTTTTAAGATTTTTGAATTTAGGGTTACGGGTAATAATTTTAATTTTAGGATTTGGAAGGACAATTGATAATTTTATGGAGTTTTATGAAAATAAACCAACGATTTAAAGTTTATAAAGCAAAAAAAGATATTTTTAAGTCTTTTGGAAGGAAACAGAACACAATTTTGGATTTTGATAATTTGGTATGCAAATCTTGGTTTTGGGATTTTGAAAAAATAAAACTAATAGCTTTAAACTTTTGAAAAATAAAGCCACGATTTAAGATTTTTAAACCTTAGAAAAAGTGAATTGAGGTTATGAGGCTTTTAAATTAAAAGAAACAATTTCATAATCTAACTACCGTGACAAAATGAAAGAAATTAAGAATTCAAACCTTATTTTGTAAGTTTCACCAAAAATTGCTTCTTGGATGAACAAGGTTAAAGACAAGCCTTTTGCCTTTGAATTTGCTTGAATTATTTTTCTGCTCTCTCAAAAAATCAGCTTGATTTACTCCCTTTCCTACTCAATTTCGGATCAATTTTTGTTCCAAGCTTCTGCCCAATTTCTTCCTTGTTTTCTTCCTCCTTTTTTTGTGTTGTTTAGTCCATATTTATATAAGACTTCCATGGGTAATTCTAATTATTCACGGCATACAATATTGAATAAGAAAAGGAAACTGAAACCTAATTGTATTATGATCCGAATGACTTTCTAGGTGAGGGAGTTATTCTATAGCATTGAGCTGTGTATGCTTACTTAGAGAGGGCTCTTGCATAATTATGAGTGTCTAGGTCCTAGTCCATCTTAGAACATGATTTGACAAACTTTTAAGGCAAAATTGAACTTTGCTTATTTAGGGGAGAAATGATTTAGGTATTGTTTGGTAAGCCAACAACTAGTATCCACCCTATTGATATCAATCCCTAGTTATCCCTTTGATCCTTCATGAAATTTTTTTAGCTTGCTTTTATTGGCTTGTAAACTCCAACAACCTACCCTGAGCTGTTATGATGTTTATATGGAGTCTGATGATCACTGATATAAAGGGCAAGAAGATCAAGAAAGATGATGCAAAGTCAAGACCATAAGGATAGTTGAAGTTTACCTGAATTGGACTTAATATCTCAGATCTATCAAGGCAACAAAGGATTCATCCTTATCAAAGTAAACTCATCCCATCCCAATCATAGCTAGAAGCATAAGATGGTACAAATAAGATAACTTTCCTAGAGTTAGGACAAAACAGCACAAAAAAAGCAAAAAGCAAAAAAAAAGTAGTAAAAGAAAAGAAAAAAGGAAAAAAAAAAGAGAAAAAGGAAAAAGGAAAAAAAGAAAAAGAAAAGAAAAGAAAAAAAGAAAGAAAGAAAATCCAAAGAGGGCCGGTTTAGAAAGCCAACAAATTTCTTATTACCTAAAGCAACAAAAGACTCTGACTTAGAACATATTGACTTGAATTGGTCTAGCTCAGCCAAAGACTCAAATAGAATCAGAGAAATAAGAGAAAGACCATCGTTCATTTTATCCGACATAGCCCCAATTTCACAATCTTAAAAGTCTTGATACTTGATATTCCAAAGAGAAAAAGGACAGAATAATGATCCTGAGTTTTTTTGCAAAAGGTAATAATCAAGAATTCTGCCAAATGATAGAAAAACATTTAAGCCCTATCTTTTTATGAAGCCAGATAATAAGACACCTAACAAAAAAAAATGGTGCCCCAGAAATTTAAGAATGTTTCTAACAACATACAGTTCCAACAAGAAAGTTTACAGTGTGAGGGTTTATCTATAGTATCACATTAGCTCCAATTTAAAAATGGCCTTCATTTAACCCATGCCCCTTATAAACCTTATTTTAAGCCTATTAAAGACCTGCTGATCTCTCTTGATAGGTGGAGTCTATTGGTGGAGATTGTTTGAATAAGCATTCATGTGAGATAGACATTACTAGACCTTTGGATAAATTAAGTGTATATGCTTATCTGAAGTGCAATAGTTCTTGCTTAAATGGAAATAATTTTTGAGTTTAGTATGGTAACTAGGGTTATTATGTTATAGATATATTATTTGGGAAAGGACATGTCCTAAGGTGAATTGACATTAATTTAACAAAGTCAATATTTGATTAAAAAAAACTATTTTCTTGTTGCATAAACCTTTAAGTTAAGGGAAGTATGTTACACCGTCAAACCTTAAAAGACCTATTAGGTAAAAGTGAGCTAATGAAAGAATCACTTGCAAGGTCATGAAGAAGTCGCCAATCAAATATGTTGAAATGGATATTTCTTGTGTCTCTAACTATGCTGCTTGGATCCCACTACTCATGTTTTCACATCTTGAAAATAAAAGTTATAGATGTGAAGTCTTCTGTCATTTTACACTACAAAAATATTCGGCATTTGCGATGGAAATCTACGACGGACATGTTTCCGTCTCAAATTTGCTACGGATCTGCGACGGATTTGCGACGGAAGGACAAGTTAGAGAAATTTTGAGAAATTGGTCGCAAATCCGTTGCAAATTCGTCGCAGATCTGCGACGAAAATAATTCCGTCGCAAATAATCGTCGTAAAAGTTGGCGCTGAAAGTTGGCGCGAGAGAGAAAACACTAAAAAACCAATTTGCAACGGAGATCTGCTACCGTCTATTGCCGTTGCAAATTTCACTATAAAAATATTCAGAATTTTGCGACGAAAATCTGCGACGGATTTGCGACGGAAGGACAAGTCAGAGGAATTTTGAGAAATTGGTCGCAAATCCGTTGCAAATCCGTCGCAGATCTGCGACGAAAATAATTCCGTCGCAAAAGTTGGCGCGGAAACTTGGCGCGAGAGAGAAAACACTAAAAAACCAATTTGCAACGGAGATCTGCTACCGTCTATTGCCGTCGCAAATTTCACTATAAAAATATTCGGAATTTTGCGACGAAAATCTGCGACGGACATGTTTCTGTCGCAAATTTGCTACGGATCTGCGATGGATCTGCGACGGAAGGACGAGTCGGAGGAATTTTGAGAAATTGGTCGCAAATTCATTGCAAATCCGTCGCAGATCTGCGACGAAAATCAATCCGTAGCAAATAATCGTCGCAAAAGTTGGCGCGGAAACTTGGAGCGAGAGAGACCCGGTATATTTTTTCGCAAAAATTTTTTCCGTCTCAGATTGGTTGTAGAAAACACTAAAAAAAGCATATTTTGATTTCAACAAATCGATTTATTTGTATAGCTTCATTTAAATTTTTTATATATTACACTGATATTAATTTAATAATTTATAATCACAAATTAAATTTTAGTCATTATCACTAATATAAAATTTTAAATTAGTATTTAATTTTTTTTTGTGCAATTCATTATCTTAAAGTGGAGTATGATAGAATCATATTCGTAATTCAAATTTACGAATATTTTATTAAATTAAAATGATATTTTTATTAAGTGATCTACGTATTTAGTGGTTATAATAAATACTTATTAGTTATTAAACAATAAACAATACTAATAGTACTAATAACACAATTTTTATTTTTTAAAAAAATATTATTTTTTTATATGCACTTGATATACTAAATATATAATCTATGTCTATATAAAAATAAAATATATTTTTAATATATTAAATATATATTTGAAAAAATGATATTTTTAAAATTAACAAAGAAAATTGAATTTTTGGGGTATTTTGGAAGGGTACATGTATCAAATTATGTTTTACTGCCTAACCTAATCTCAGAATCCTCACTCTCCTATTTGCGCCGCTCCCTCTCTTCTCCTCTCTGGAGTAACCAACCATCTTCATCTCTGCCCACCATCGCAGCATCACCATCTTCCTCTCGCCTTCACAGAGAGGTCACCGCCGTCATCGCCACCTCCATCTTCATCTCAGCCTGCTGGTATGTCCTCCACACACCCCCCCACACACACACATTTTGAATCATTTGGATTGTAGCAGTACAAATCTCCATTTCGAATCTGTGTGCGGAGATTTGATGCCTACAGTCTTTCTCCTCATGATTCCTTATAAAGAGGCTGTGATGATTTATAATTTTTTATTTACTAGACTAAAAATCAGAGTTAAGGAATGATTTGATTTTTATTTGGCGGAGCAATTAGAGGTTTTCCTTTTTGGAATGACTTTGTTCTTTCTGGCAAAGGATGGAATCTCCGTTGTATCATATAATTTCTCCAGGTAGAGAGCTTCTTTATTGCAGCCATGGTTAATTTGTTCCTTTTCTTATCTGAATAAATGTGAATCTGAGCCTGTGCCCCGTAAGTAAATTCAATGTATCCTTCAAAATATTTAAGTTCCAATAGCTGAATGCTTTTTCTCTTCTCTCAGTCTCTCCATTTATCCTTCCCTCCTTAATCTCATTATCTGTTCCACAAAAATGAATAGGTCAGAATGAGGCTTTACTCTCAGAGAGGAGGAAGATTGGTTTCAGGGTGGTTGACTCTCCCCTCTCTGATAGATAGCGGAGCTGATGATTTCACATCTTATGTTAGCAACAGCCCGTTAGGGTGATGGTGATGAATCTGATGATTTAGGGTTAACGTACTATTTCTTTCCTAAGGTTTTACAATAATCAAAACGAGGCAACGAGGATATTCTCAGTGACCCAAAATCGGACTTGGGAAATACCTGACTTCTTGGCGGGGCAACTATTCATATCCAGTGAAATGGTAGGGGGTTTTCCCTAGCATACTGGCAACTTTTAGTTGCAGCCTTGCTATGCAATGGTGTTCCTTTCTTGTCTGATACAAGGCGTATCTGATCTGAGCCTCCCCTCTCTAGATTTTGCCGTTTAGGCCCTTTTTCTATTCCTGATCATAACTCTGCTTTCTACATTTTCAGCCTTATAATTGACCATAGGGAGCAAGCTTTGAAAATATGATTGTAATTGCCTTTTGATTGTTTTCTGGTTGCCTATTTACCCTGCAATTTTTTACTGTGTCTTGATGATTAATGTGTGGCCAGCTATAGAAGAGGTCAACATGTGCAGTGCTCAGCCCCTCTTATTGCTGGCCCTTGATTTTTAATGTTTTTATTTTGGTCATTTCTGTATTTGTTGTTATCTTTATACAAAAGGTGAAACTTAATTTTGGAAGGTTGTAATTGACATGAGATTGCTCTTGTATTTAAGTGGTTTAATTTTTGTTTCACTGCTTCTGTATTTGTGTTTCTTTTCTCTCTGTTATTTCGTTGACAAGACCTCCAGTCCTCCATTTCTATCTCTCAATTGCCTTTACTTATAGAAGTCTGCTTCAAATCATGATCTTCAGGTATGATGACACTTTCTGTGTGTTCTGCTTTGATTATTGCTGTCTTTTGCTCTGAGTTGTTCTAATTTCAGCTGCGATTGTTGTGGTTGCTGTTGAGAAATCAGATTCTCATTTTGGCTTAATCTTGGTTACTTTGCTCTGAGGTATGCTACAATGATGAATACAATAGATAGCGAATATTGAATGTATATGTATATATATATATGCATGTATGTATGTATGTATATATGTATATGTATGTATGCATATAACAGGGGATTTATCAACGGGTTTTTGGGTCTTTGGATTTTGCTTTTTCAAAGGGAGATTGAGATATGTAGACATGAAACAGTTAATATATATCTATATAAATATATATTATATATATAATAAGATAATATCAACACGAGATGCTATATTAGTCTAATCTCTAATGTTAAAAGTAAAATCAACAATTGAAAATTTTTTAAGAAAATAAAGTTTAATAAAATTTAGGAGTGAGTGAATTGTATAGCTGTTGGCTGTGGCTTACTATTGAGTCAGTTGCTAGTTGGACTGTTGATGAGCTAGTGTTACAGTTCACTACTGATCTTCTTACTTTGAGCTCAAGGGCATTTTTGATTGGTAAGGGATGTTGAGAGTTTTCTTCGTTTTGTTTGTTTTGTTTTAGTCTACTGGTTTTATTTTAGGCCTTTGGTTGTATAAATGTGTGATTTTCTGGTTTGAGGTGCTGGTATGTTATTGAGAATCAAAATTGAGAATAATTAAGCAAAGCTTTATTTATATTTATCTAATGTTTACTGGATGGATTGGTTGATGGAGAGAATTCCATGTGGATTTATTGTTAATATTATCTAATAGTTATGTTGGCTTGGCCCCATGTGGATTTAGGTTGATGGAGAGAATTTCATGTATATATATGTTACTGATAATTATTGTCCAATATTTCATGAGAAAGTAAAATATTGATTACCTTTGTTAATTTGAACTATTTAAAGGACATCTTTATGTAAATGTGTTACGCCTAGCTCGCGATGAGAGAAATGCACACTTAGGAAATGAAAAATATTTTAAAATTAAGAAATATAAAACCATAGTTTATTGCTATTAAAGCAGATGTAAAAAACTACATATTCTTGCAGGTTAGGAGTGCTAAAACTAGGTGATTGCTTCTGCATGAGCATAATAATACATATTAAAACTGTAAATTACTATTGCTGCAATAACGTTTCTAAAAGTATAGCTCTTTCTTCTTGAATGCAATCAATCAATACCTTACAATAACAGCAACAATATGACTGCTTGTCCCTAAATTCCAAAACCAATAAAAATTTCGAAGTAGTGATAATAATAGTTTTCTGAAAGTTACAACTGTTTGTTTCTGTTTATTTCAGTTTCACTGAAGAAATACTGATATTGCCACTTTTCAATATTTTCTCCATGTCCTGATTTTAGAGTCTCAATTAGTTGATCTGATTTTTTACTGCCTTGGACTAGTATGTTTTATTACCTCTGTTAGCCTATGGAATCTCCGTTGTATCATATTAGGAGTAAATGTTCAATTAACTAAATCTAATTGAATTTAAATATTGAAGTTCAGTTTTTTTAATTGTTAATAAATATAATTTGTACATTAGCAAATTATTTTTTTCGTAAATGTTAATTATAGTTTTTATGTGTTGATTACTTGTATCATTAACAAAATGATCAATAAATTAACAAAATATGGCTTCTTGCGGTTCAAATTAAAGTTGCAAGTTGTTCAATTAATTGCATTTCTATTCACCTTGTACTGCCCACCAGTTGAAAATGACAACCTATTGTTTGTATTGTTGAATTTGCTTCTGCCAATTCAGTATTAGTGGTTTCGTGGTTGCTCTTTTCCTTTGTTTTGTTCGAGCTTATGCTCAGTTAAAATAAAAGTGGAAATAGTAATTTAATTTTTTTAATTGAGCTAATCATGTATGGAATGCATGGAAGTTGAGCTAATCATGTAAAAGAGGCAGACAAGTCATTGAGGAGCAAAAGCTGCACCAAGGTAATTTTAGTTAATTTATGTAAATTAGCTCAACTTTCTTATTCTTTTTATAAAAAATCATCATTTAAATAATCAAATATTGTTAGAATACCTATTGATTATCACTAATTATTATCTTTTAAGACTTTTAGTTGTTGCATTGAGCTATTCGAGTAGCAATTAGTTCGTATGTGATGAGAAGCATAAACAAAATTATTGATATGTTCTAATAAAATAAAATTTCTATTTCTTCTGGTTGCAGGCAACGGCGCCAGCGGTTCAGACAATAGTTGATGTGAATGAATTAGCAAAGTCAATGCAAAGAGAGCTGGAAAACCTGCACCCGACGACAAATAGCTTGTGTATATACAAAATTCCTGAGTAGCTACACGAGTTGAATGAAAAAGTCTACACACCACGGTTAGTATTACTTTGTTAACGTGTATCATATTATTCTTTTCATTTACTCTTTTTAATATTATTTGCAGGTTAATAATGGTGATGCAAGTCATGATTCAGTGGAAAATGATAATTGAAGATCTATATTGTTATTTTCAAGATAGATTATTTATAGTAGTGTTCTTAACACTTGTATAGTTAAATTGTAAAATATTTTATTCTATTGAAGATTAATAAAAGAATTATTTTTATCAATGTAATTAGTGTTTTTTTAGATTGTGTTTAAATGTTCCAAATGTATTTATAAAGTTCTCATAAAATTAATTAATAATATAAATAGTTCCAATAAAAATCAAAATTAAATTACTACGGATTTGCTACGAATCTGCGACGGATATTTGAAATCTATGACGGAATCTGCGACAGATACTGCGATGACAATCTGCGACGGAATCTGTAATGGCAATCTGCGACGGAATCTGTGACGAATTTGCAACGGAAATCTGTGACGAAATCTGCGACGGAAATCTGCGACGGAATCTGCGATGGCTGCCCTTTAACCGCGGCGAGATTTGCAACCGCCGAGTGGTTGCAAATCCGTCGCAATCTGTGACGGCCTGTCGCAAATTAAAAATTGCGACGCCTTTTTTATTAACGGATCGTATCCGTCGCAGATCGGTCGCAAGACTTGATTTGCGACGGATCTGCGACGGATTCTGTCCGTCGCAGATAGCGTGTTTTTTTGTAGTGTTAATACGAGGCCTAAATAGACATCTGAAAGGAACCCAAAAGGGTGCTTCTGTTAGTGTATATGCCCTAGGCCATTGATTTGGACCTTAATGTTATTCATTTTGTTATTAATAAAGAAGTTTTTATTATCATTGTTATGTTTGCATGTTATATATAATAATGATTATATCCATGGTTTATTATTGTTATGGAGATAATAATAAATATAACTAGTGTAATATTGATTTGATAATCATAAGATGATTATAGGTATGAAGATACAAATCAATATTATGGATACATGTTAGAGAACAGTGTATTGGATAGACCCACACAGATATCACTTCATGGTTTAATGTCATAAGTGTATCTCATAATAGTTTTCATTTAATCCTTTGACTTGAGATTGTCATAGTTTCCAACATAAGGAATATTATGTTTTGACATGATCAAACGTTATCTGTAACTAGATAATTATAAAGGTTATGCTTGAACATGATATAAATTATGTAGAGGAAAATGAACAATCAAGATGGAATTTGTCCCTCTCTATGAGAGAGATATCTTCTGGGCCCCTCGATAAGTGTAACTAAGAAATGCATGGCCATGCTCAAATAAGTTGATATAAGATCAATCTTATTTGTTTATCAGTTAACTTGGAGATCGAGTAATCATAAGTTTGGACAATATAAGTATGACATTTACTATGACTTATGTTCAAACTAGATATCGTGTGACAAAGGGATTAATGCATGTACTATTTCAGGTTTTTCATTTATAATGATTCTCATGATTAATTGGGTAGTCGTAATGTCTTGCTAGAGGCCAATTATGATTTGTGCATTTCAATAGAGATTGAAATACACTACCAATTAATATGAGCCTATCGGGTCACACACATAGAACGTAGGCTGTACTTAAATAATAATAATTATATTTAATTATTGTTGTTAGTATTATTATTATTATTAGATATTAATAATAATATTGTTATAATAATTATTATTAGATAATAATTATTAAAACGTGGGTCCATATGGGATATGGACAGTTAGGGTTTTGATAAAAAAGAAGTCTTTTAAAACGGTTTTAAAAGGACTGGAGGTTTAATGATCTCATTATTCGTTTTGAAAAAGAAAACATAAGAAGAGAAAAAACCTAAAAAAAAACCCTAGTTTTGTTTTGAAAAGGTTCAGCCACTGCCGTTGGTGAGCTAGCACTCAGACCGGCGTACGTTTGTGTGGATTTCGTTAGAGGGTGTTCGTCTTCAGAAGGCAGCATTTGTTAATCGTTTTGAAGCTACACAAAAAGGTTAGTTTCGAATCTCTTTTATCGAACTGAATGGATCACATGGATCCTGTGAGTAAATCGAAAGAATTTTTTTTTTGTTTTCCGCTGCGGCAAGGGTTGCAGATTCTTCATGATTTGCTAACAGCTTCAGCTGATGACCTCAGTCTGTGAGTCGATAGAACCACTGTAAGTATCACTCATGCATACACGCATACATGAGTATATCACATTGCATTTTATTATCTATTCCTTGTCAAAGTGAACAACAGATACCCTATAAAGCAAATATGAAGCAAATATAGAATCAGGGGTCATGAAAGGCCCATTACTTGAGAAAAATTCAGTCACTTTGTGTTGTCCCAAGATGGCAACCAAGAGGGGGGGTGAATTGGTTTTCTCAAGAAGTAATGACAATTTAAAAAACTCAACAAACAAGAAATGCGGAATATAGAGTTGGTTGAGTAATTGAAGAAAGAAAGAACACACAAGATTTATAGTGGTTCGGATTTACTTCAATCCTACATCCACTTCCTTAACAACTTGTTAAGGTTCCACTAATCTTTGAAGTTTTTACAAGCTCACTTCTAACTTTGGTGTTTTCACAAGTTCACACCTAACTTCACAAGTGTTTTTCTTAGGCTCACACTTACAACCCAAACAAGAGTTTTACAAGGCTCACTCTCACAACCTAACAAGAGTTTTACTAGGCTCACTCTCACAACCCAAGTGTTTCCCAAGCTTACACTCAAACTTATACAATGGTGTTTTCAATGCTAACACCTAACATTCATAACAATTCAAATACAAGTTTAAGTAAAAGAAAATTTGTTGCTTGGCTATGAAAATCTTTTCTCAATGTTGTCTCTTTTTTGTTTTCTCATAGAAACTTTGTATTTATAGCCAATGTGGTCTTACTAGCCGTTATTGATGTTGAGAATAAAGTCTTGGCAGATTAGACCTCTTTACTTAAACTGTCCGAAGCACTTCGCGGTCGCCCTTCATACAAGGATGGTCGCGCTCATGCTTCAAGCGGTCGTCCTTTTAACCAGGGACGGTCGCTACTTTTAAAAAATCTTCAACGGTCGAATTTTAGTGCTCTGCAGCTGGAATCTTGCCCATGATGTGTTTGTCGGACCGTTTCTTGCCCATGCTGTGTTTGTCGGGACGGTCGCGCATCACAAAGTGCGGTCGCCCTTTTTTGAATACTGAAGTGGGATTACAACGGTCATGTCACGTGTCATTTTCTGACAGGGCAAAAGAGATGTCCGCCTTAATTTGAATCTCGCGGTCGCCCGTGGTAGCATTTCGCGGTCGAACTCATATTCTCGCGTCGAACTTCTGGACGCACCTGAGGACGCGAACACTACTGTCTCTTTGAGCAATTTCTTTTTGAATTGTTGGGCGGTCGCGACTTTGAATGGGGCGGTCGCTATAGTGGTTAGCGAGGTCGAGTCATTCACCGTTCTTGTCACCGCGAATCTTACTGTGATTGTAATGATTTAAATTCCTTGAGTAGCGGTTGTGCACATATTTGGCCGGTCGCTATTCTGTAGGAGCGGTCGCGACTGAGGTCGAACTTCTGACCGCGAAACCTACTGTGACAAGGTTTCATTCTGTAATTACTTGGAGCGGTCGTATTAAGGTGAGGTGCGACCGCGATAAATGTTCTGTTCACCTTTAATTGAAATAACCTAATCCTGCAACAAGATTTCTCAAACACAAGTTAAATAGATCATCCATTTGAGTTGTCAAAGATCAAAATTAAGATTATTTGTCTAACAATCTCCCCCATTTTGACTTTGACAATTCAAATGGAATGATGAGAAAAATAATAAGTCTTAAATGCTCCCCCTTAACATATGCAACAATCATGGTTAAGAGCATTGTGATTATTAGTTTATTTTGGTGCAAATGTTATTGTTTGAATGCAAACATTTCTCCCCCATAAACATTTCTCCCTTATTGCAAATATTCAACATGTATACTTGTTTCTCCCATTATTGTTCTTATCTTTGGTTTCCTCTATTGGTTCATTCCATTGGTTCTTCTCCCCCATTGTCATAGGCAAAATGAAACAATTGTTAAGCAAAATTATTAACTAAACAATGAAAGGGAAAGTACCAAATTATATATATTAAAATTGGAGGAAAGTACAAAGCAGAAAGTGCAAAGCAGAAAACATATGAAAATGCAAACAAACTAAAGCTAAGCTATTCTGAGTCATCATCTAACTCTAACTCTTCTTCAACTAAAGGAGCTTTCCCCTTATCTTGAGGTGCAACAGAGGCAGAGCTAGTGCTAATAGACTCTTCTTCTTCAGCAACGCTTTGGGTGTGATCACTTATATCCCAATCTTCAAGATTGCATTGAGGCAAGTCCAATTTGCCTTGCATGTCATAAAGATCATGGTGCATGTGGGATATAAGGTCTATCCTTTTGTTTAAGTGCTGGAATCTCTTGGAAACACTTTTCTTGAACTTAGTGAGTTTCCTTGAGAGAGTCTTGATTGCTTGGAGGATGAGTTGTGTGGAGGATGAAGCAGTTTCTTTAGCAGCTTTTGATGAAGTTGCTTTTGGAGGTAATTCTACTGCAACTTCTACAGAATCTCCCTCTTCCTCAATTGTATACCTTGGCCTTTTCTTTTGTTTATCCATAACTCCTTTCTTGCCATAGCAGTATACATATGACCCTTCTATCTTCCTTACACAACCAGCATGCTCTAAGTAATCCATTGTGATAGCATTGGAGGCTAGAGTGAAAGGGTTCCTCAAAGTAGCTAAGTTCAAATCATTCAGAAGGTTTAAGTGTCTAGCTATTTGAGTAACTTGAGAGGATAGGAAGAAGGTACCAGTTCTTGTAACAGCATGATGATAAAATGTATCAATCAAGAACTTGGTTGTGTTCATTTTGATGTTATGGGTGAAAGCATAGAGAAAGATAAGGTCTCTCTTGGTTACTTTCTCATTCCCATCTGCTCTTTGGTGAATGGTATAGGTGATAATCCTATGGAGCATCCAGTGGGTGAGAGATTTGATGTGCTTGGCTTTAGATTCCTTTTCAAAGGAAGTTTCAATGGAAATTTCTCGCCAGAAATCAGAAAGGGTTGGGTTTGAGAAGATTTGGTCATTGTAGGAGGTTATACCTTCAGAAGGGAAGTTCCAAATTCTGCCAAAATCTTCAAGGGTTATGAATTGATACTGATCAAAGAGTTTGAACCTTACCCCGTACCAACCTAGAGCAGAGTTTGCACTCTTCTCTATCTGGAATGACATTAGAAACTCCTTACTTAGACTAGAGTAACCTACCTCTTCTGGAAAGACAAAATTTCTCCATCCAAGGACATCCAACAATCCTTCAATTTCGTCCTTGATGCCCAAAGCAGACAGCATCCCACCAAAAGGAGATTTGGTGCCTTCAACCTTCTTCTTCTTTAGCATGGCATACCTAATGTCTTCCTCAGTGGTTTGGTGATGAGGTTTGTGAATTTTCTCACCCCTTTTTGATTGTGGAGGAGATGGAGGTTCAACGACAGGTTCTCTAATGGTGATTCCTGGAACTCTCTTAGCTTGTCCCTTTATTTTGGAAGTGGTTTTTCTTTTGGGAGCCATTAGAATAGAAGAAACAGATGAGAGCAGGAAAACAGAGGTTGATTTGAGAAGCAGATGAGTTGAGAAGATTTTAGGGTTTTAGATTGTTTTCAGAAGCAAAATATCCAAGAAATTTGATGTAACTTACTTTTAAATAGATGGAGTTAAGAAAATAGCCGTTTTTGACTGTTGGATATTAAGAGTTGCAACCTGTCACACAGCCAACGGTTATAAATTTTCGAGCAGAGTGTACAGGGTGCGGTCGCGGATTGAAGATAGTGCGATCGCTACTTATGGTCTAGCGACCATTATCAAGATAAGTATGCTCGCGAGAGAAGAAAGTAACTGTAACGGTCGAAACTATTCAAATTGGTGCGGCCGCGCACAAATTTTCTCGACCGCGCTCAGAGTCATTAGTTTGACTGAAACTGACAGACAGGATAGCGACCGCTGAAGAATACTGGAGCGACCGCTACATACTTAAAAATGAAAGATTCAAGGAAAGGTGGAAAATATTTCTATTGTGTTAAGAAACATTAAATTCATGCACATAGAAACCTTATTGATAGGCAAAAGTTTTAATTAATTCAAAGTGATTCCATCAATCATTCCTAAATTGAGTTTTATGAAGTTAAGTCTATCTTCATTCAAGGGTTTTGTAAAGACATCAGCAAGTTGATTTTCTGTATCTATGAATTCTAAGGTTATATTCTGATTTTGTACATTTTCTCTTAAGAAATGATGTCTAATATCTATGTGTTTGGATCTAGAATGTTGGATAGGATTTTTAGATAAATTGATAGCACTAGTGTTGTCACATTTAATGGAAATATTGTTAAAAACCTTACCATAGTCAAGCAATTGTTGTTTCATCCATAATACTTGTGTGCAACAAAAACATGCTGCAACATATTCTGCTTCCGTTGTGGATAAAGCAACCGATGCTTGTTTCTTACTATGCCAAGAAACTAGACAATTACCAAGAAAGTGACATGCTCCTGTTGTGCTCTTCCTATCTAAGATACTACCAGCATAATCTGCATCTGAAAATCCTATAATATGAAATGATGTATTCTTAGGATACCAAAGTCCTAAATGCATTGTACCACTCAAATATTTCAAGATTCTTTTAGTGGCATTCAAGTGTGATTCTTTAGGACAGGTTTGAAATCTAGCACATAGACATACACTATACATTATATCAGGCCTAGAAGCAGTTAAGTAAAGTAGTGATCCGATGATACCTCGATATTTCTTCTCATCTACTGCTTTACCATTATCATCTTTACCTAATTTCAATGATGTGCTCATAGGAGTTTTGCTAGTTTTGCAGCCATCCATTCCAAATTTCTTGATGAGTTCTTTTGTATATTTGGATTGGTTGATGAAGATCCCATCTTTACATTGCTTGACTTGCAGTCCAAGGAAAAACTTGAGTTCACCCATCATGCTCATTTCAAATTCCCTAGTCATACAAGAAGCAAATTCTTTGCACAAGGCTTCATTAGTAGCTCCAAATATTATGTCATCCACATAAATTTGTACAATCAAAATGTTGTGCTTATTCTTTTTAACAAAAAGAGTTGTGTCTACTTTTCCTTTTGAAAAACCATTTTCAAGCAAATATGCACTAAGTTTATCATACCAAGCTCTAGGTGCTTGCTTTAATCCATATAAAGCTTTGGTAAGTTTGAAAACATGATCAGGAAATTTGTAGTTTTCAAAACCAGGAGGTTGTTCAACATAAACTTCTTCATTTATGAGTCCATTTAGAAATGCACTTTTAACATCCATTTGATAAAGCTTAAAATTCATATGACATGCAAAAGCAAGTAATATTCTAATAGCTTCCAATCTAGCTACGGGGGCAAAGGTTTCATCATAGTCAATACCTTCTTCTTGATTATAACCTTTGGCTACCAATCTTGCTTTATTTCTAATGATGTGACCATTTTCATCAAGCTTATTCCTATAAACCCATTTGCATCCTATTGTAGAATGATCTATAGGTCTAGGAGTAAGTTGCCAAACATTATTTCTTTCAAATTGATTAAGTTCATCTTGCATTGCAGTTATCCAATTTTCATCATTTAAAGCTTCCTCAACATTTTTTGGTTCAATTTGAGAAACAAAAGCAAAATTAACATCAACGTGATTAATTTTAGATCTAGTAGTTACTCCCTTTGATGTTTCTCCAATGATGAGTTCCTTTGGATGATCTTTCTTGTATTGCCAATCCTTAGGTAGATCTTGAGACTCTTCTTCAAGTTGATTGATCTTTGGAACATCAATAGATTCAAGAGGTTCAAGAGTATCTGCAGGGTCATTGAAAGAAATACCTTTCTTTTGATCAAGTTTAGATGATTCATCAAATACAACATGCATTGATTCTTCTATAACTAGAGTTTTCATGTTAAATACCCTATATGCTTTGCTATATGATGAATATCCTAAGAATATGCCTTCATCTGATTTGGATGAGAATTTTCCAAGATTATCCTTGGTATTCAATATGAAGCATTTGCATCCAAATACTCTAAAATATCCAATTCTGGGTATTCTTCCATTCCATAGCTCATAAGAAGTTTTATTAGTTAAATGCCTTTTATAAACACGATTTGCAATGTAACAAGCTGTATTAACGGCTTCCGCCCAAAAATAAGATGGTAAATCATATTCGTTGAGCATTGTTCTAGCCATTTCAATTAAAGTTCTATTTTTCCTTTCAACTACACCATTTTGCTGTGGAGTTCTAGGAGCAGAAAAATTGTGTGAAATGCCAATTTCATTGCAAAAGTTTTCAAAGTTTTCATTTTCAAATTCTTTGCCATGATCACTTCTAATAGATGTGATCACATATCCTTTTTCATTTTGAACTCTTTTTGCAAAGGTTTTGAAGTAATTAAAGGCTTCATTCTTTTGAGCTAAGAAATTAACCCATGTGAATCTAGAGTAGTCATCAACAAGAACAAATGCATATAATTTGCCTCCTAAGCTTGTAACTCTATTTGGTCCAAACAAATCTAAATGAATGAGCTCTAAAGGTCTAGAGGTGCTTATAACACTCTTTGATTTAAATGAGCTTTTATGTTGCTTACCATGTTGACAAGGTTTACAAATTCTATCTTTTTCATATTTTATCTTAGGTAAGCCATCAACTAAGTTCTCATTACAAATATATTTCAATTGATCCATACCAGCATGTCCTAGTCTTCTATGCCATAACCATGCATCATCATTAGTGGACATCAAACATGTATGATTTGAATGTATGCTGACATTATAAGTGTTGTTTGTTCTAGTGCCCTTAAATATGATAACATCATTTGAATTCGTGATCTTGCATTCCTTGGAATCAAACTTGACAGAGTATGCTTTATCACAAAGTTGACTAACACTTAGCAAGTTATGTTTCAAACCATCAACAAGCCATACATCTTCAATTAAATCCTTACCAATGGAACCAATGGAGCCAACACCAAGAATTTTACCTTTAGCATTGTTTCCAAAAGTTACGTTACCTCCATGTTTATAGGTAATACTTGTAAAGAGCTTTGCATTTCCAGTCATATGCCTTGAGCATCCACTATCCACAAGCCATGTGCTTTCATTGGTAGTAGATTTTAGGCATACCTGCAAGACAATTTTGATCATCTTCTTTTAGGTACCCACATATAGTTGGGTCCTTGATGGTTAGTAGAAAGAGTGCCTTCTAAATTGAGATGAGCTTTTCTTATATAACAATTGAAATTTTTGTGACCAAATTTCATGCAATATGTGCATTGCCATGGTATCCTATGCTTCTGCATTTTTCTTTTTGCATTATACATACAACTACAAGTATGTGATTTCTTTTGTACAAGTTTAGTGAACAACAATGCATAATTATTTTTGGCTTTATTTCCTAGTGAACCATAAGAAGTTCTTTTAGATTTGGTGCAAGCATCTTTGATATGAACATCAGAAATTTTAGTTGTAGATGCTTTCACAAATGTTGGTTTGCTAGGTGCAATGTTGGTTGAGCCATTGAATCCTAATCCATATTTCAAGGAAGGTGATCTTTGATTATTAATTAATGTGTTCAATGCTTCCTTTCCTTTATGAAATCTGGAAATTGATTCTTTTAGTTCTTTTAGTTCATGCTTCAATGCCTCATTCTCTTTAATCACTTTTTCTAAGTCATGTGAGCTTTTATTTAATTCTCCTATTGTATTCATTAAGTGTTCATTTGAGGTTTTCAATTCTAAGGTAGAGTTCTTTAAGCATATAAAATCCTTTTCTAACTTAGAGTTTTTCTCTTTATAGAGCATCATTTTAGAGAAATATTTTTCTATTTTAGAATTCATGTGCTCAATCAAGTCACTATCATCTATATCATTTATATCATCATGTGCTACAAGATCAAAAGATTGAGTACTTACCTCATTGGAGTCATCTTCAATAGCCATGAGACAAAGATTTGCAATTCCTTCCTCTTCTTCTTCTTCACTTGAGGAAGAGTCATCCCATGTGGCTTTGAGAGACTTTTTCTTTTCTTTATCCCATTTCCTTTTGTTCTTTAATTTGTAGCAATCCGACTTGATGTGACCGGTTTTTCCACATTCATAGCATTTTACCTCATTTTTCTTTTCTTTATCTTTGAAGGAGAATTTAGGAGGTGTACCTTTGTTTGCTTGTAATCTTTTCTTCCTTTTCCATTCGTTCATTCTTTTTGAGAACATTGCCATTTCATCTTCATCATCAGTACCTTCATTGCTTGAGCTCTCAACTTCTTTGATTGCTTTGAGTGCAATTGGTTTTCTCTTTTCTTTCTCACCTTGATCTTCTTCTTTTTCACTGTGCAGCTCAAAAGTGAGTAATTTACCAACTAGCTCGTCGGTTCTTAATGTGCTGAGATCATGAGCTTCTTCTATGGATGATACTTTGGATTCAAAGTTCTTTCTAGCTCTTAGTGCTCTCAAGATTTTACTGTTTACATCACCTTGATCATATACCTTGCCATACTTCTTTAGTTCATTGACAATTGCAAGTAAGCGATTGGTCATGTCGGTGACATTTTCATTTGGTTTCATCTTGAATAGCTCATACTCATGAACATGCATTTGTTTCTTGGTAAATCTTACTTGAGTTGTACCTTCATGGTAGTTTTCAAGTGTTTTCCAAATACAATGTGCACAAGTTAAATGTTGAACTCTTCCACCTTCTTCTCTTGAAATGGAGTTCATCAAGATGGAAGCAGCTCTATTGTTCTTGAATCGATCTCTGATATTGCTAGTTGACCATTGAGCTTTGGGAAGAGGAACTTGAATACCGTCAACTTCATGAGTAGGAGATTTCCACTCATTTTCCACGAAATCCCATAGTTCAATCCCTTCACTGTCTAGAAACAAATACATTTTGTGTTTCCAGTATGAGTAATCCGTTCCATCAAAGTAAGGTCTAAGAATAGAGTTAAGATTTCCATGAGAGCTTGATGAAGAAGAAGTTGCCATTGTGGATCAGATTTCACAATTAAGTTTAAGAAATCTCAGGGCTCTGATACCAATTGTTGTCCCAAGATGGCAACCAAGAGGGGGGGTGAATTGGTTTTCTCAAGAAGTAATGACAATTTAAAAAACTCAACAAACAAGAAATGCGGAATATAGAGTTGGTTGAGTAATTGAAGAAAGAAAGAACACACAAGATTTATAGTGGTTCGGATTTACTTCAATCCTACATCCACTTCCTTAACAACTTGTTAAGGTTCCACTAATCTTTGAAGTTTTTACAAGCTCACTTCTAACTTTGGTGTTTTCACAAGTTCACACCTAACTTCACAAGTGTTTTTCTTAGGCTCACACTTACAACCCAAACAAGAGTTTTACAAGGCTCACTCTCACAACCTAACAAGAGTTTTACTAGGCTCACTCTCACAACCCAAGTGTTTCCCAAGCTTACACTCAAACTTATACAATGGTGTTTTCAATGCTAACACCTAACATTCATAACAATTCAAATACAAGTTTAAGTAAAAGAAAATTTGTTGCTTGGCTATGAAAATCTTTTCTCAATGTTGTCTCTTTTTTGTTTTCTCATAGAAACTTTGTATTTATAGCCAATGTGGTCTTACTAGCCGTTATTGATGTTGAGAATAAAGTCTTGGCAGATTAGACCTCTTTACTTAAACTGTCCGAAGCACTTCGCGGTCGCCCTTCATACAAGGATGGTCGCGCTCATGCTTCAAGCGGTCGTCCTTTTAACCAGGGACGGTCGCTACTTTTAAAAAATCTTCAACGGTCGAATTTTAGTGCTCTGCAGCTGGAATCTTGCCCATGATGTGTTTGTCGGACCGTTTCTTGCCCATGCTGTGTTTGTCGGGACGGTCGCGCATCACAAAGTGCGGTCGCCCTTTTTTGAATACTGAAGTGGGATTACAACGGTCATGTCACGTGTCATTTTCTGACAGGGCAAAAGAGATGTCCGCCTTAATTTGAATCTCGCGGTCGCCCGTGGTAGCATTTCGCGGTCGAACTCATATTCTCGCGTCGAACTTCTGGACGCACCTGAGGACGCGAACACTACTGTCTCTTTGAGCAATTTCTTTTTGAATTGTTGGGCGGTCGCGACTTTGAATGGGGCGGTCGCTATAGTGGTTAGCGAGGTCGAGTCATTCACCGTTCTTGTCACCGCGAATCTTACTGTGATTGTAATGATTTAAATTCCTTGAGTAGCGGTTGTGCACATATTTGGCCGGTCGCTATTCTGTAGGAGCGGTCGCGACTGAGGTCGAACTTCTGACCGCGAAACCTACTGTGACAAGGTTTCATTCTGTAATTACTTGGAGCGGTCGTATTAAGGTGAGGTGCGACCGCGATAAATGTTCTGTTCACCTTTAATTGAAATAACCTAATCCTGCAACAAGATTTCTCAAACACAAGTTAAATAGATCATCCATTTGAGTTGTCAAAGATCAAAATTAAGATTATTTGTCTAACACTTTGAAAGATGGAGATGCATGCTTGAGCAAAGAATGAGACACAACACAAACATCGATCAGAGCCTATATGTGAGCGGGGATTTTCGCCCCCACTCCCGGTGGAATGGTTCTTGTGATTTCAGCCCTGTTTAGGCTCGGAACCTTTGAGAACACGGACCTAAGCCCAGAGAAAATGGAGTCGCCATCCGGACGGGCTGGAAAAAAGAAAGGGGTGGATGACTCGATTCCTAAGGAATCCCCAACCCCCTAATGGGTTCGGAAAGTTAGGTACGCATGGGGAAGGTGAGAAATGACCCAACACCCCCACAATTCCCGGTTCATTGGAACCGACCTCCTTTGCAGGTCTTAATATTATAAAATTCTTAAATATGACAATATTATCCATATTACATGCAACAATTGAAATAAATCATTATTACATTAAAATCAAAGCAATGTCAAAAGAAAGCAAATAAATGGACACCCATCCAAAGATGGAAACATGTCCTTACATCATCCATGTTTAAACTAAATAGGACACCCACCGAAAGGTAGAAACATATCCTTTACATTACTCCAAAATATAAAAGCAATTTAAATTATATGATATTTAACTAATGAGGAACCCACAAAGTGGAAACATACCTCTTACACTTTTAATACTAAAACAAACAAATAATAATTATAATAATAAAGAAAATATCCATCCATGATAAATTAAATAAATCAAGCATTGAAATTAAATTAACCATCAAAGCATATAATAAACTACATAATCGAATCTAAAATTAAATAAAGCAATAAATATATAAGTTTAGAGTTTATGTCTCAATTTAGGGTTCTTTAATTAACATTTAGGTTTTTGGGATTTTGAAATTATTATCATTGTTATTTAGGCTACTGTGAAGATTTTTGGAAAAATGAAATGGATTAGGGGTTTTATAAATTTAAGAAAGTAGTAAGGTTTTTGGTTAATCAAATTAGGGTTTTATGGTTTGAAACCTTGATTTTGCAAATTATGATTTAGGATTTGATGCTTTACCGTGATCAAAGTTAAGTATGGTTTTAATATTGACTATAATAACTACTTAAGTTTTTTTAGATGATACAAACATAGAAAGTCTTTAATGGAGTTATTGAAAGATTAAAATATCCCAGTGAATAAAATTATAAAAGCTACTGTAAAGATTTAAAAATAGAATTAGGATTTATGGTTTGAATAAATTAGGGTTTAGGTTTGTATTTTGAATAAAGCTACTGTATTTTGAATAATCATAATAATGGAAGTAAAACATAAAGATTTATAATACATAAATAAATAGTGACCTGAGCCCATACGACGGTCCCGCTAGCCGGTTAGAAAGTGGGGGTCAAGGGGGCAGCGCCCCTTGCCAGGTCGGGGCCCGCGCCCCGAAGATTTTGAAAACTGGCTTTTAGGATTGTAGGTTTTGGTGTTGAAAATTAAGATTTTAGGGTTTAAGATTTAGAAAATAGGATTTCGAGATTGGAATAAACTAAAATTATTTTTAAAAGAATAATGCTTACAGTGTGATTTTGGAAAGAAGAATTAATTAGGGTTAAAACTTTTGTTACTTGAAAAAATAAAGGCTACTGGATTTTTGAAATAGATATTAGGTTAGAGTTTTAAAGTTTTGGAAGCATAAGAGTAATTTAGGGTTTTTGAAGTTTTAGAAACAGAAGAAACACTTTTAGGGTTCTTAAGGTTTTTGGAAACAGAAGAGTAGTTTAGAGTTCTTAAGGTTTAGATCATTGACTAAGGCTATTGGAAGAATGTATGATACATTACTAAGTTTAATAATTTAGATTACTTAGAAAAATAAACGATGGAAACATTGTAAATAACATCAAACCAAAGATTTATAATCAAACCTCCATTAGTTGGTTCCTCCACAATTTGCTTCTGGATGAACAAAGACAAAGGCAGTGTTGTTGCCTTTGAATGGATTGTTGATTGCTTCTTGCTTAATGTCTCTTGTGCTAGGGTTTTTCTATCTCTTTTTTACTCCGATTCAATCAAAGTTCAAAGTCCAATTTAGTAACACCAATTTTTAATCCCTCCTTAATTATGAGTTTTAAAGTGTTATTTGTAAGAAAAATTATAAGCCTAGTTCTAATTGTTTAAGGAAACTAAAATTAATTAGAAAAAGAAACCAAAACCAAATAGAATTTGGTTTCGAAAAAAACTGCGTTGGAAAATTTTGCTGGCGAAAACTACGAGCAGGCTGGAAACTGCGAGCTGCGAGGAAATTTGCAGGCGAGAGCTGCGCGGCTGGCCAATTAGCCGCAAGAAAGGCCATTTCGCCGCAAGAAATTACTGCGGGCGAATTGGCCTTAGCCAATTCTACTTTTCGGTGACGAATTTTTCGTCGCTGATTTTTCCATCGCCGATTTTTATTTTTATTTTTATTTTTATTTTTATTTTTATTTTTATTTTCTTTATTAACTTCACCATTTTTATTTTTATTAAAAGTAAATACTAAAATAAATATTATTTAATTAAATTAACACAAAAATTATTTTGGACTATATAAAAAATATCGGACCGGACTGGGTAAAAAATTAAGGGTCTACACTATATGAGAAAAATATCATTGATTTGAGCCTACATAGGAGGTAAAACTTCCTCTTTTCAATTCTTAATTTTATGCATATATAAAATATTTTACACACACTTTCAATATTTTACCAAGTAGGGGGTAAAGAGAGAATATGAGGGCTAGCAAAAAAATAACTAAATGTTTTGCAAATGGATGAACACAAGAAGAAGTAAAAACCCTAAAAGAATGAAGACACAAAAGAAAGAGCTGAAGCCAATGCAGCCAATGTCGAAGGATGAAGATCCATTTTGAAGGGCGAAGACCTAATATCCAAGGATAAAGATTTATTATGAAAGGTGAAGACCTAAAGGAACTAGAGGCTAGAAGAAAGTCATAATTTTGAAATGACAAAAGGATGATCAAGCTAAAAGAGCTAAAACCCAACATATATTGAATTTGTTGAAGTACCCTGACGGTGCAACTTTTCTTAATGTGATTGAAGTATCCAAGTTTGTTTTTTCCAAGATATTAGAACCACTTGGAGGATTTCTTCGGGAAATTAGAATTGCTCGATGGCTGTTTTCACTCACCAAGATATTAGAATCGCTTGGTAATTTTATCGAGCTATTAGATTCGCTCGGTAAACCCATAGGGATATTAGAGTTACCCAATAACTTGTTGAGATATGAGAGTTGCTCAACAGTTTTGTTGCTTGGTCATTAGGATATTAGAGTTGCCTGATGAACCTATTAGGATATTAGAGTTGCCCATTGACCCATTGAAATATTAGAGTCGCTCAATGGTTTTGTCACTTCATCATTTCATTGGGATATTAGAGTCGTCTGATGAACTTATTGGGTTATTAGAGTTGCCCAAATCTTATTTTGGGTTGAGCACCATAATACAGTTTTGGGTCGAGAACCCAAAATCAAATTTTAGATCGAACACCCAAAACCTAGTTTCTGGTCGAGCACCCTAATCCTCAGGTCCAAAATTCAAACCACCTTGGGTCTAGAACCCAAATCTTTTTCGACTCTAGAACTCAATCTAGGTCCAGAACCAAATCTTTTTTAGGTCCATAAACCCAAATCTTTTCTGGGTCCAGAGCCCAAACCACCTCTAATCCAAAACCCAAATCTTTTTTTAGTCCAGAATTCAATCTAGGTCTAAAATCCAAACCACCTTGGGTTCAGAACCCAAATCTTTTTCGAGTTAAGAACTTAATCTGGGTCTAGAACCTAAACCACCTTGGGTTTAAAATCTAAATCTTTTTCGAGTCCAGAACTCAATCCTGGTCCAAAACCTAAACCACCTCGGGTCTAGAACCCAAATTTTTTCAAATTCAGAATTCAAACTGAGTCCAGAACCCAATTCAGTCTCGGGTCTAGAACCTAAATCAAATCCAGTCTTAGGTTCAGAACCCAATTAATTCGGTTTCGAGTCCAGGCACCCAAACCAGCTTGGGCTAGAACCCAAATCCAGCACTGGATCGAGAGCCCAATTCTTTTATGCCATAATTAATTCAAAAGTCATGTTACTTTTTACTCTTTGAATTAATTCAAGATCGTTCATGCAGAGGGCAAACTTTAGACCTTTAATTTTAACACTAGCCCAACCCAGTCTCAATTAATGAAGGTCTAAATAATTATCTATCTATTTTTTAAGAGCTTGAACCTATGTTAGGCTTTTAATTGCATTGGCTAGTGCTAATAAGCCTGGATAAATTTTAAAATAAAAGGCAAGTGGATCCAAGCTAAAACCCGAGATAAGTTGGGCCAAAAATGTCCAATTTGCCATAGGCATATGCCTGCGGCAAATTGGGCATGCCAATTCACCATAGGCGCTTGCCTATGGCAAAGTGGCTAGCCCAATTCACTATAGGCCCTGCCTCCTAGGTTTCATTCCGAATGTTAGGCCAACTGCATCTAGATTCAATTTGTATCCAATTCCAATTCGAATTCTAATCTTGGGATTCTTTTAAAACGAGGACAGGGTTTGCCTATAAATACATGGTTAAGAAGGGAGAAACCCTAACAACAACAACAGCAACAACAACAACAACCAGAACAATGAGGAATCGATCGGCAACAAGGGACAATTAAGCAGCAGTCAAAATAATTAACAGAGAGGCACCAACCAATATCTTCATTAATCCAGGCTTTCGAAGTCAGAAGTTTAGTTCAATACACAACATTGGGAGGAGCCAACAACGCAAGTTTTATTTTCTAAATTCCTTAAAATCATAGTAAGTCCAGTTGATTAATATCATGAATTTCATACTTGTGATTTTGTTTAAATAATATCCAGCAAACTATTTAAGAATTCATATCCATAAAACTTATTTCAACTGTCTAGTAAATTGCTTTATCCACGGTAGCCTGCCTAACTTATTTTCAATATCACAGTAATTTTAATTCAAGATCACAGTAAGCATAACAATTTGTTTCATTCTGTATTAATTTGAATTAGACATGTCCCCATAGCCAAAGTCCATTAACATAATCTCAGTAGCTTAATTAATCAAAAGTTTTAATATCATAGTAGCCAATTTTCTAAAGCCCTAATCGGCTAGCAGGACCATCATATGCGTAGCGTCCTATATTTCATTAAGGAGTTAATGTTTACTCATGAATTACACCTTTTTTTGTGATTTCATTTTATTTAAAGTCCTAATTTATTATTGTTTAATGATTATATACATTATTATGATTTTTTTGCTTATGAATTGTAATTCTTTATTATTTGAGATTTTGAGATTGTAAAAGGTATGTTTCTACTCTGTGGGTTTCTTGTTTAATTAATTTGTTTATTTTATTTTAATTTATTTTTGAAATAATTGTAATAGACACTTAATTTTTTACCCAGTCTGGTCTAATATTTTTATATAGTTCAAAATAATTCTTGTGGTATTTTAATTAAATAATATTTATTTTAGTATTTATTATTTATAATTTTTAATAAAAATAAAAAAGGTAATATTAATAAAGTTAAAAAAATATATTAAATAAATAAATAAAAATCGATGATGAAAAATCGGCAATGAAATTTATTGGCTTGGGCCAATTCGCCGCAAGAATTTCCTACGGGCGAATTGGCGGCAAGCCAAATGGCCTTGGGCCAATTCGCCCGTAGGAAATTCCTGCGGTAAATTGGCTGGCCCCCAGCGCTCGCTCGCAATTTTCGCCGGCAGTAATTTTTTGCCAACATAATTTTCCAGCGTAGTTTTTTCAGAAACCGAATTCTATTTGGTTTTGATTTCTTTTCCTAAATGATTTTAATTTCCTTAGACAATTAGAAGTAGGTTTTTTATTTTTTCTAAAAATACCACATTAAAATACAGAATTAGGGATCGAAATTTTTTTTTACTTGAGAGAGATTTTGGACTTCTGACTTGGGAAGAAAAAGAAGACAGAAATCCTAGGAGCAAGAAATGGCAAAAATTAGCAACAAGAAGCATTCATCAATCTATCAAAGGCAGCAACATTGCCTTTGTCATTGTTCATACATAAGTCAATTGTGGAGGAATCAATGAACGGAGGTTTGATTATAAATCTTTGATTTTATTATATTTACAACATTCTTATATTTAGATTCATGAATTGTTTAAGCATATGATGTTATTGCCATATTTTCTTTTAAATGTTTCTATCATTTGTTTTGAGTCAGTAACCTAAATTATTAAACTTAATAGTATTTTTTACAGATCAAATTGTCCATTCATCTAGTAGCCTAAGTCATTGATTAAATTATCAAAAACCCTAAATCATTCCCCTCTTTCCAAAACTTTAAAAATCCTAAACTATCTTATTAATTCTCAAAACCCAATCCAGTAAACCTTAGTTTTTCTAAACCCTAATTCTTAAAACATAAAAACTTTATGACAAGTTCATCAACTCAGTAACCACAATCGAGTAACAGTGAATTAAAAACCCTAATGTCTTAAGGTTTCAAAACCCTAATTTCATGATGTTTGCTTAAAACCCTAACTAAACCTACTTTTTTAAATCACAGTAACATTATTTTCATAAAAACATCCAAAACCTTAAATCTTTTATTTCCTTAAAATATTTCTTAATAAATTAAACTAGTATATGCAAAATCCTAGTTATTGAACATAAAACTCTAGAAACACTAATTAATGCATGAACCCCTAAAGTTAATATATTTACTGTTTTATTTAAATTGGATGAATGTTTATTATATTTTGATTGATGTTTGATATCTTTGATGAATGATTTATTTATGATGAATGGTTATTTACTTTTATTGATTTATTTTGATTTTCAAATATTATAAGAGGTATGTTTCCACTTTGTGAGTACCTCATTAATTAATTTTCATGTAATTTAAATTGCTTTTATATTTTGGATCAATGTAAAGGATATGTTTCCACCTTTCGGTGGGTGTCCTATTTAGTTTAGACATGGATGATGAAAGGATATGTTTTTATCCTCGGATGGGTGTCCATTTATTTGCTTTGTTTGGATATTTCTTTGATTTTAATATAATAATGCTTTATTTTAATTATTACATGTAATATGGATAATATTGTTATACTTAAGAATTTTATAATATTAAGACCTGCAAAGGAGGCCGGTTCCAATGAACCGGACGTTGTGGTGGTGCTGGGCCATTTCTCACCTTCCCCAAAACGTGCCCAACTTTCCAAACCCATCAGGGGGTTGGGGATTCCTTAAAAATCGAGTAATCCATCCCTTTTTTTTTCTGCCAGTCCGGGTGGCGATTCCATTTTCTCCGGGCTTAGGCCCGTATTCTCTAAGGCTCCTAGCCTAAACAGTGCCGAAGTCGCAAGAACCATTCCACTGGGAGTGGGGGTGAAAATCTCCACTCACAATGGCGACTCCACTAGCGATAATAGAAGTTAATTCCGTTGGTCTTTATATTATTCTATTCTTTCTTATCACGATATTATCTATTGCATCATATTAGATTGCATCATGTGCGTGAGTTAGGATGCCCGTGTTACCCGTGTTGTGTTATGTAAGGGATATCATACTTTCACTCAAGGTATGGAGATCGAGCATGGCATAACCACTCATAGCCTTGTACCTTTTGGTATATACTTGCTATGGGAGCCTAAGCCTTTTAACCCAAAGACTAAAGCTCATGTAATTGGCCTAGTTACTTTCCTTAGATTTTACCCCAAATGCATGTTGTTTGACTATGGTTAATTTATCTTGGCAAAAATCATGGCTTATTTGGTTTGTTCTTTTTCTAATATGACCTAATTACATTGTGAGCTCAAATAAATTTTTCTTTAAAGCCCAAAATAAAAAAGCTATTTTCAAAACTTTTCAAGATGATCTTTGGACATAAAAATTTTCTAAAAATAGATCAAAAAATTCTTTTCTCAAGACTCAAATACAAAGCCCAAAATCCATTTTTTCTAACGTCTTTTTACAATGGGCTTAGAAACAAAATTATTTTCATCAAACCTTTTTCTTACAAAGAGCTTGCAAATTATATAAGTCAATTACAAAATACCAAAAATCAATTGTGAGCCTAGTTTATACTAAGAATAATTAATCATGGGCTTATTTTTGGCATGAATCATTAGTTACTTTTTTAAGTGAGAAATCTATTTATAATAAACCTATTAATTTAGTTTTAAATAGATTTCTCACTTGAAAAAGTAACTATAGTTGGTTGGATGGATTAAAGCCTAAATTAATGGGAATTATCATGAACTGATTTCCATTTTGAAAATATAACTATTGGTTGAAATGTCCGAGAGAAATTTTCAGAAACAAGATACCCCATGTTGGTATGTTGTTAACCATATACCTAGGAAAAGAGACTTGCCAATCTTGTGTGGAAGTTATAAGATTGGAAGGAACGTCCTAATTATCTTTCTTTGTCTATTATTTGTGCGGACATGCATACATGCATACATTTGCATCTCATATCATTGATCCCTTCTGGCTCACAGCCCTGGATTATGATAGTTTAAAAGCTTATGACAATCCTACCTACGTCGGAGACGAAGAATCTAGTAGCAACTCAATCACTTGCTCACCAAAAGCAATGGAGCCCGAAACAAATTCAAAGAATGGTGGACGATGCCCTCAATGCTAAGATGGAAGAAATAAAAGAGGCCCTGGCTAAGACCATGAAGAACCAATTGGCTGCAATTTTAGGAAATAATGCTGAAGCATCTGCTAGCACTAAGAAGCCAAAGGACAAGGGGAAGGCTAAAGTTGGTGAAGTGGTTTTTTATGATGATAATGTGATCATTGATGATGATGATGATTGGGCTCAATACTTTCAAGATTCTCAAGACAAAAAGGAGCTGAAGGTTATTGAGAAGACAACTATTGAAAAGACCGAGACGTCTGATGTTGAGAAGATGATCGCTGATTTAGAAAAATAAATTGAAAAGAAATTGAAAATCAAAGAGATGTCTGAGATCGATAAACTATTTGAACAAGATGAGGAGGTCCCTTATAAGTTCAAGATGCCATCCTTTGCAAAGTTCAATGGTACTAGAAACCCCTATCTCCATGTGAAGCAGTACATCACTACCATGCAGTCTGTCCGAGCTACTAAAGCTCAAACTCTGAGATATTTCATGCTCTCATTGGACCCTGTTGTCCAAAATTGGTTCAACACCTTGGAGGAAAGTACTCAAAAAGGTTGGGACATGTTGTATAAGGCTTTCATTCAGCAATATGGGTACAATGTTGAACTAGAAGTAACCTTGATAGAAGTTGAGTCCATTAGACAAAGGACATATGAGAATTTTATGGACTATGTGAAAAGATAGAGAAATAAGGCTGCTTTGTTCAAGAAGAGGCCCGATGAATATGATCAAATAAGGATGATTGTGAGAGGGGTGTTACCTAGTCTTCATGAAAGGATGTCTCATACACTCATTTGGAATTTCAAAGATCTTCTCTAAGCTGGTCTACAAATTGAAGAGTGGGAAAGGAAGAAGATCCATTTTTCTGCAAAATGAAATTATCAGCCTAACAATCAAAGTACACAAAAGGAAGCTGATGTCAATACAACTGGTCAAGCAAATAGAAGGCAATTTTCAGATCTGGGGAAGCCTTTGTCTTAGGTCTTCACCAAGCTACAAAAAAGAGACTATTACATCCATTGGCCCCTCGACCTTTGCCGAATCCTTTACCCCTCAAAATTTAATACTAAAGCCTTTTGTGGGTTTCATCAAGCACAAGGACATGAGATAGACAAATGCTTGATACTAAAACATGAGATCCAAAATTTAATTGATAGTGGTACGCTACCCGAGCCGGATAAACCCAATATCAAAAGCAATCCTCTGCCTAAGTTCAATAGAGTGCCACCACCAGTAACTTTCATGATAGGAGGAGGATTGGAGGAAGATCTTGTCTTATCCTCCTTTCAAGATGGGAATGTTAAAGATATGAAAGGAGAAGGAGCTTAATCCAACAAACTTTCCTTAGCTTGAATGTTGCTTTTCAATTTTACTTTCTTTAATATTTAATTGGAACAATTATGTCTTTTTTTTTTAATTTAAAGTTGTTTGAATAAATTATTTTCATAAAATTTTTATTGGTCTTTGTTCATTTTGGTGCTCAACCAATGAGGAATCTAGCTTGATAATTCATGAATTAATATATTTATGCATCATGACTTGAATGACTTTACTAGGTGAGGGAATTGCTCTATAGCATTGAGTTGTGTATGCTTACTTAGAGAGGGCTCCTACATAATTACCTTTGTCTAGGTCCTAGTCAGTCTTTGAACATGCTTAGACAAACTTTCGAGGTGAAATTGAACTCTACTTATTTAAGGGAGAGATGATCTAGGCATTGTTTGGTTAGCCAACAACTAGTATCCACCCAATTAAATATCAATCCATAGTTATCCCTTTGAGCCTTCATAAAATTTTAGCTTTCTTTTAATTGGTATATAACCCCAATAACCTACCCTGAGCTGTTGTGATACTTTTGACAAGTCTTATGATCACTAAGGTGAAGAGGCAAGAATATTAAAGAAAGGAATGAATAGTCAAGATCATAAGATCATAAGGATAGTTAATGTTCTCAAGACTATAAGGGTAGTTGAAGCTCACCTAATATCTCCAATCTATCAAAATGACATCAGAATAACAAATGATTTATCCCTGTTAAAGGAGATTTAGGTCACTCCACTCATCCATTATTGGAAACCCAAGTTGGTAAAAACAAGATAACTTTTTTAGAGATAGAACAAAAAAACAAAAAGAAAAAAAGAAAAAAAAAGGAAAGAAAAGAAAACAAGAAAACAAGAAAACAAGAAAAAAAAAGCAAAAAAAAAAAAGAAGAACAAGAAAAAAAAAGAAGAAGAAGAAAAGAAAAAAGAAAAGAAAAGAAAAGAAAACCCAAAACGGTTTAGAAAGCCAACTGAGTTCTCTTTTACCTAAAGCAGCAAAAGGCTTCCATTTGGTTTATAAGGACAGTTTGACTTGAATTGGTCCAGCCCAACCAAAGATTCGATCAAAATCAGAGAAAAAGGAGAAAGACCATCCAGTTCTTGAAAGTTCTGTACTTGACAGTCCTACAAGGAAGAAGGACAAAATGATTACTCAAAGAAAGGGAAGAGTAAGAAAAATAAAAAGAAAGAAAAGGAAGAAGAAGAAAATAAGCGAATTTGGGTACCAAACTTTTTGCAAAGGCAAAGACTGTCCAAATCAAGATCTAGATTAATGCCAAGAAGATAGAAAGAATTTAGAGTCTAGCAAGATTGCTCCCAGCTGCCTAAAGTTCAAACAAGAAATTTGTAATGTGAGGGTTTATCCATTGTGTCACATCGGCTCCAACTTACAAATGGCCTTCTTTTAACCCATGTCCCTTATAGACTCTATTTCAAGCCTATCAAAGACCTGTTGATCTCTCTTGGTAGATAGAGTCTATTAGTGGAGATAGTTTGAATAAGCATGCATATGAGATAGATAATATTTAAACTCAATGAGACCTTTGGCCAAGTAATGTGTATGTGCCTATCTGAAGTGCAACAGTTCTTGCTTAAATAGAAATAATTCCTGAGTTTAGTATGGTAACTAGAGTTGTCATGTTATAGATATGTTAATTTGGAAAAATCAAGTCCTGAGGTTAATTGACATTAATTTGGCAAGGCCAACATTTGATTTCAAAATCAAAATTAAAAATTGAAAATTCAAATATATATATATATATACAAAGCCTTCAAGTTAAGGGGAGTATGTTGAACCATTAAACCTCAAAGGACACATTGGGCAAAGAAAATGATTGCTGGAAAGGTTATAAAGAAGCTACCAATTGACATGCTAAAACATAGTTTGGAATGGATGTATCTCTACCACTTGGGGTCTCCATTATTCATGTTTTCAACATCTTTAAGATAAAAGCCATAAGCAAAGCTTTCTATCATTCCAGTGCAAGACCTAAACGGGCATCTGAAAAAATTTCGTGAGAACATTTCAGCTGATAATCTCAGTTTGTGAGTCGATAGAACCATTGTAAGTATTATTCATGCATATCATATCACATCACACTTTCTTGTCTTGTATTGTCTATTCTTTGTCAAAGTGAATAGCAAACACCCTGTGAAGTAAAGAATCAAAAAAAGATATTGAATCAAGAGGGCATGGAAAGCCTATTTCTTGAGAAAGCTCCAGTCATTTTGCAAAATAAGAAATACATGCTCGTCCGAAGAACTAGACAATCTACAAACATCAACCAAAGCCCGCATAAAAAAATCATGGGTTTTAGCCTACACAAGGGGCAAAGTTTCTCCCTTTCAAATTTTTGAGTTTATGCATGTACAAAATATTTTGAGTCTCACTTCCAATATTTTACTATGCAGGGGGCAAGGAGAAGATATGAAGGCTAGCTAAAAAAGGCTGAATTTTTTGCAAAAGTGCAAAGGAAGAACAAAAAGAATGGAAGAAGAAGAAAATTAGAATTCTCAAAAGAACGAAGATGCAAAAGATAAAAAATCAGTTCAGCTAAAAGAGCTGAAGCCAGGGTAAAGACCCGATCTCTAATGGATAAAGATCCATGTTTCAAGGGTAAAGACCCGATCTCTAATGAATAAAGATCCATGTTTCAAGGGTAAAGACCCGATCTCCAATGGATAAAGATCCATGTTTCAAGGTAAAAACCCGATCTCCAATGGATAAAGATTCATGTTTTAAGGGTAAAGACCCGATCTCCAATGGATAAAGATCCATGTTTCAAGGGTAAAGACCCGATCTCCAATGGATAAAGATCCATGTTCAAGGGTAAATACCCGATCTCCAATGGATAAAGATCCATGTTTCAATGGTAAAGACCCGATCCCCAATGGATAAAGATCTATGTTTCAAGGGTAAAGACCCAATTTTCAATAGATAAGGATCTATTTTTGGTGGGTAAAGACCCACAATCCATTAAAGAATAGAACAACCCAAGTCTTTTTCGAGTTTAGAACTTGAACCGGGTTCAAAATCCAAACCATATCTGGTCCAGAACCCAAGTCTTTTCCGAGTCCAGAACTCGAATCGGGTCCAAAACCCAAAACCCAAACCATCTTAGGAAAATTAAAAATTAAGTCTTGTTGCTTTTCACTCTCTTCTACTAAAAGTCTCAAATTGCTCAAGCAGAATGCAAATTGTAGACACTTAATTTTTGACCCAGTTTGGTCTAATATTTTTTATATAGTACAAAATAATTTTTATGATATTTTAATTAAATAATATTTAGTTTAGTATTTATTATTTATAATTTTTAATAAAAATAGAAAAGGTAATATTAATAAAGTTAAAAAAATCGGCGACAAAAAATTTCGTCCCCGAAAGTGAATTGGCTGGCCCGCCAGCGCTCGCTTACAATTTTCACCCGCAGCAATTTTTCGCCAGCGTAATTTTCCAGCCCAGTTTTTTCGAAACCGAATTCTATTTGGTTTTGATTTTTTTTCCTAAATGGTTTTAATTTCCTTAGACAATTAGAAGTAGGTTTTTTATTTTTCCTATAAATACCACATTAAAATACAGAATTAGGGATCGAAAAATTATTTTACTTGAGAGAGACTTTGGACTTCTGACTTGGGAGGAAAAAGAAGATAAAAATCCTAGGAGCAAGAAACAGCAAAAATTAGCAACAAGAAGTATTCATCAATACATCAAAGGCAGCAACAAATCCTTTGTCATTGTTCATCCAGAAGTCAATTGTGGAGGAACCAACGAATGGAGGTTTGATTATAAATCTTTTATTTTATTGTATTTACAACATTCTTACGTTTAGATTCATGAATTGTTTAAGCATACGATGTTATTGTCATATTTTCTTTTAAATGTTTCTATCATTTGTTTTGAGTCAGTAACCTAAATTATTAAACTTAATATTATGTTTTACAGATCAAATTGTCCATTCATCTAGTAGCCTAAATCATTGATTAAATTATCAAAAACCCTAAATCATTCTTCTATTTCCAAAATTTCAAAAACCCTAAACTATCTTATTAATTCTCAAAACTCAATCCAGTAAACCCTAGTTTTCGTAAACCCTAATTCTTAAAACATCAAAACTTTATAACAAGTTCATCAACTCAGGAACCACAATCGAGTAACCGTGAATTACAAACCCTAATTTCTTAAGGTTCCAAAATCCTAATTTCATGATGTTTGCTTAAAACCCTAACTAAACCTACTTTTTTAAATCACACTAACATTATTTTCATAAAAACATCCAAAATCTTAAATCTTTTATTTCCTTAAAATATTTCTCAACAAATTAAACTAGTATATGCAAAACCCTAGTTATTGAACATAAAACTCTAGAAACCCTAATTAATGCATGAACTCCTAAAGTTAATATATTTACTGTTTTGTTTAAATTGGATGAATGTTTATTATATTTTGATTGATGTTTGATATCTTTGATGAATAATTTATTTATGATGAATGATTATTTACTTTTATTGATTTATTTTGATTTCCAAATATTGTAAGAGGTATGTTTCCACTTTGTGGGTACCTCATTAATTAATTTTCATGTAATTTAAATTACTTTTATATTTTGGATCAATGTAAAGGACATGTTTCCACCTTTTGGTGGGTGTCCTATTTAGTTTAGACATGAAAGATGTAAGGACATGTTTCCATCGTTGGATGAGTGTCCATTTATTTGCTTTTTTTGGACATTGCTTTGATTTTAATATAATGATGCTTTATTTTAATTGTTGCATGTAATATGGATAATATTGTTATACTTAAGAATTTTATAATATTAAGACCTGCAAAGGATGCCGGTTCCAATGAACTGGGCGTTGTGGGGGTGCTGGGCCATTTCTCACCTTCGCCACACATATCCAACTTTTCGAACCAATTAGGGGGTTGGGAATTCCTTAGGAATCAAGTCATCCACTCTTTTTTTTTTCGGCCCGTCCGGGTGGTGACTCCATTTTCTCCGGACTTAGGCCCGTGTTCTCTAAGGCCCTGAGCCTAAACAGTGCCGAAGTCACAAGAACCATTTCACCGGGAGTGGGGGCGAAAATTCCCGCTCACAACATGTTTCCACCTACGATGGATGTCTTAGTTATTTATTTTACTTTCTTTTTGGACATTGAATATTGTAAGAGTATATTTTCATCTTATATGGATGTGTTTTATTATCTTGTTTTGAACATTATTTTGATCTTAATACAATGATATTTTATTGTCCCTTGTAATATGGATAATATTGTAATAATTAATAATTTTATAATATCTAGACCTGAAAAGGAGGCCACTTCCAATGAACTGAGTACTATTAAGGGGTTGAGGATTCCTTAGGAATCGAGTCATCCACCCATTTTTTTTCGGCCCGTCTGGGTGGCGACTTCATTTTCTCTGAATTTAGACTCGTGTTCTCTAAGGCCCTAAGCCTAATAGTGCTGAAGTCGCAAGAATCATTCTACTGGGAGTGAGATCGAAAATTTTCGCTCACACATACCATTTTATTTTAAACATATTTTAAAGCATTTTACAATTCACATAAAAACAAACACAAGCATGGGTCCAAAGGATCTAATATACTATTCAAATCACATAGTTACTGTTTTAGTCCAAATTGACACCATATATCTAGCCCCAAAGGCAACTCATAGTAATGCTCAAAAGCTAGCCTCGAAAGCAAATTATATCATAGTGACGCCAAGCCATCTAGCCCCGAAGACAAAACAAAGTAATTGCTCAAAAGCTAGCCCCGAAGGCAAATCATATTATAGTGACTCCAAGTTTCTAGCCTCGAAGGCAAATTAAAGTAATTGCTCAAAAGCTAGTCCCGAAGGTAAATAATGAGGATAACCTCATAGGTTTGCCGCCAAATACAGAACTTTAAAAATTGAATAACATACTAAGCACACAATTATTTCATATTTTCTGTTATGTAATTTAGCCATTAACAATGGCTTTTCACAATGCATTTAATGCATATATAACATTTCATATGTTATAACACATTGTTCATGAATAATCAATACATCAAGTAGCTTAACACATTTTCAACCAAAATGTATTAAGCCCAAATGTAATTCAATTATGCCACATTTATCAAAAGTTTGTACATACATATATATACAAAGAAGAAGATGAAAAAAAATCAATTTTCTCTTTCTTTCCACTTTCTTCTTAAACCAAATATATATAATATATAATTATTTAATTAATAAAAATCCCAAAATTACTTCTTCTATTAAAAATAATTTATATTTTAATTAATAAATAATTTTAATTTTAAAGTTTAATTACCAAAATACCACTTGACTTTTTGACTTTTCTTTTAAAAATATTGACTTTTGTATATTTTATGTATATTTTGCATATATATCACATATAAATTTTACTTTTTCACTTAAAATATTTAATTTTCCATTTAAATCATTTATTTAATTTATCTAATTATATTTTAATTAATTTAATTTAATTTCTAAAAATTTTGGATGTTACATTTTTGAATTAATTCAAGAATTTTTAATTTAAAATAATGATTAAAGTATTAATTTTTAATTTTATTATTTTAAGAAAAATAAAAGAAATAATTTAAATTAATAATTTAAATAAAAATTAAGACTTATTAATTGTTAACTAAGTTTTCAAAAAGAAAAATTATAAATTTTATTATTAAAATAATATGAGTAAATAAAAATGTAAAAGTAGTAAAAGAAGTCAATAACATACAAATATATTAAAATTTAAATTACGTTGAAAAAAATATTAAAAATAAAATCAAATAATAAGAAGAAGAAGAAGAAGAAGAAGTTAAAATAGAAATAAAATCAATGGCAAAACAAAAATAAAGTGGCTCGTTCCTAAAAAAAATATTGTGGCTCATACATTAAAAGTAAAAATAAAATTAATTAAGTAATTAATAATTTTTTAAATAAGTAATTAATAACTTTTAGATATTATATAATTGAATGAGTAATTTGAATAAAAAAAGTAAAAAAATATTACTCATTAAATTTTTTTGACAAAAAGGAAAAAATATAAATTTTTCTTAAAATAATATGGGTAAAGTGAAATATAAAAGTGATAAAAATTAAATTATGCAAATAACACTTAATAAATTGGACTATTAAATATCTAATATATATATAGTAAAATTAAATTTAAATTTAAAAACAAATATATACTTTTTATTATTAAAGTATACAAAAGAAAAATATATGATAAAATGATTTAAACATTACTTGGAAGAAATGGTTGAAAGAATTGGTATTAGAGTAGAATAAAAGTTAGTGGACAAATGTTATTTTCTTTTTAAGAGGATAAATTGGAAATAAAAAACAAAAGAAAAGAAAAAGTAATGGAAAAATAGATAATAAGAAAATAAAATCTAGTTTAAAATAAAATTTACTATTTCATTTAAGAGAAATTTTAGTGTATATATAATATAAGCTTATAAATTATTTCGCGCTATACTGCGATTTATGACATTTCATATTATTTTAATAAAAATAATTTAAATATTAATATAATTATTATATAAAAATAGTATTATACATATAAATTGGGGTTGAAAATGGAGCGGGGGAGGGGGGATATTTTCCATCCCCGCCCTCGCCTTGGTGGGAATTTCCTGTCATCGCCCCTGCCACACAAATGGGGGCAAATCAGCCATTTTTCTGTCCCTGCCCACACGGGAATACCCGCGGACATGGGCAATTATTAACCTTTAATTTTTTTAATTAAAATTTAATAATTCAAAAGCTAATAATACATAATACATAATAATAACTGTACATTCAATAAACATAATAATAATAATCTATCAATTGTAAACAATAAAATTATAAAAAAAAATACAACATAAAATATATCAAATTGAATTAATTCAACATTTGCAAATAACTAAAATAAACGTGAAAACTTCAATATTTTGTTCCTCTGAACTTGAAAAGATCAAAACTTCAATATCTCAATTTTGTTTATCTCCATAACAATATGCAACCTTCATAAATAAAACAACAAATCAAATGTAAATGGAAAAGAAGGATATATTATATTAAGCAAAACTATTCAACTCAACTCAAGAGTACAAGTTAGTTAAATAAATTAATTTACCTCTTCATCGTTATCTATCTTCAAAGAATGTGCAGTATTCAGAATGAGCGGTTGAACAAGTAGCTGAAAAAAGAATATTAAGTACATACAAATAATAATAACTAAGAAAAAAAGTAAATAATACTTTTAATTAAAAATTTTATTAGATATAGTACCTTTAGTTTCAGCCCATAACCAATCTTGTACACACATTAAAGCTTATAAAGTGTGAGGATAAGCCTATTTCGATGTGGACTTACAAATCTTTCACTTGTACTAAAAGCTGATTCTGAAGCCACAGTGGATACAAGAATTACAAAAATATATCTAGCAATTAATTGCAAAGTAGGATACTTAAGAGCATTCTTTCACCAACTCTGTAATATTTTAAATTTTTAAAAATTTTTAATTTTGAAAATTAAATAAAATAAATTATAATTTAATTAGATAAATTAAATAATAATTTTAAATAAAAAATGAAGGAATTTTAAATGAAAAAGTAGAATATATATGTGATATATATGCAAAAAATATAAAACATATATAAAGTCAAATTTTTAAAAAGTCAAAGTTAAAGTCTAATGACATTTTTATAAATAAATCTTAGAAATTTAAAATTATTAAAATTATTCAAAAATAATTTCTTTTAAATGGAAGATGGATTTTTAGATTTTTAATTAATTAATTAATTATTAAATAATATATATAGCTTAAAATGAAAGTGAAAACAAAGAGAAAATCTATTTTCTTCTTCTTCTTCTTCTTCTTCTTCTTCACTAGGCCGAACCACCATGGAAGCTTGGCTAATGATTTTGCTTTTTCCATACTCCACAAATTGAAGGATTTCAAGTATTCAAAGTGGATTTTTGGTGATTTCCACCAAAATTAGTAAGTTTTCAATTTCTTTCTTTGGATTTCATGAAAGTTTGAATATGTGTGTTTTGAGTATGTGAAGTAATATGATTTAATTGTTGGAATTGGTAAGTTTGAAGTTATTTTAAGTGATTAACAATGATTTTATGGTTGGATTGAAGAAATAGTTGAGTTTGGGTAAGGATTGGTGAAGAGAGAGAGAGTTTAGGGTTATGTAACTTTTGGACTTTTGAATTTATGGATTTTAATTATGCAAATTGATTCTAAATAAGTTATTTTGATGCATAAACAAGTATTTTAAAGTCAAATATTGGATTTGATTATGTTTGGATGGAGTTTGAGAATGGAAGTAGTGGTTTAGAGTTTTGGAAAAGTGATTTTTCAAAGTTGTTGAATTGTTTGATTTTATTAGTTAAAACATGTTGGTTAGTAATAAAAGTGATAAATATAAGCTTGATGTAATACCCTTATACCTTACATATGTATAATACATACACCCAGTATATGTAAAATACACATATATGATATAAAAATGTCACAAAACGATTTCATAAAATTTTTTACTTTACCAAATTAAAATCCCAAATATTTAAAAATGTATATTTAAATAGTACTAAAATATTCTTTATTAGTTATAGCTTCTAAAATAACCATTTTACATAAAAATCTCTAAAAAATTTGCCAGAACTTTTTCTACAATCTGAACAATCCCAAAATTTCAATAAAATACAACCTGCATAAAACAACACTCCCAATAATATCACATCACCATTTCACCAATACTTTACAATTTTTTCGCATTTTCTCAAATATTTATAAATATACATATTTTTATCAAAACACATTTAAAATCCCATATTACACAATTTATCCAAATTTTTTTTATAATTTACAATTTATTCTCTAAAAACATAATCATAAAATACATCATAGCAAATTGTACTATAATATAATATCTACATGCATGATGAAAAAATGGCTCTGATCTTGACGTAGTAAAATCAATTCAACAAGCAACCTCAAACTAGACCCGACCTGATTTAGTAGAACTCTCCGGCTCTACCTGATCGCCCATGTCACTTGCGCGATAAATTACAATCGCGCTAAGCTAAAAGCTTTGCGATACAAAACTTTGATAGAAATAAAACTGTAAAATAATGCCAATGTCTAATACTTATGCATATCATGATACCATATGTCATATCATTTCATTTTAAACATCTTTTTCAATCATTTTACATTTCACATAAAACAAACACAAAAATGGGCCTAATAATTTAATATATTATTCAAATTTCGGAGTTACTATTTTGGTCCATATTGATATTCAGTGTCTAGCCCGAAGGCAAGTGATGCCTAGCGTCTAGCCCTAAGGTAATTCATAGTGATGCCTAGCATCTAGCCCGAAGGCAAGTGATGTCTAATGTCTAGCCCGAAGGCAAATCAAATAATTGCTCTAAAGCTAGCCCCAAAGTTAAATAATGAGGATAATCTCATAGGCATGTTGTTAAACACAAAACTCTAAAAATTGAATAATATACTAGGCATACAATTAATTCACATTTCTCATTATCAATCTCTTTCTCATTTTCTCATAATCAAGCTAGACACATTGCCTCATTTTTCATTATCCATTCCTCACTTTTCTCATTTTTCTCATTTATAGCAATATCAATTCATCACATTGCATCACATTTTACCTTAAAACTCATCCCCTAAATATTTTGGATAATTTCACATAATCCACATATGATTCACATTTTATGCACTTTAGCTATTACCAAGGGCTTTTTAACAATGCCCTTAATGAATACACAACAAATAGCATTACCCAAACACTTTGGGTCATTTTCACATAATATACATATTTCACATTTTACATAATTTAACCATTAACAATGGCTTTTCACAATGCTTTTAATACATATATGACATTACACAAGTCATAGCATATTATTCATGCACATTCCATGTATTAAGTAGCTTAACACATTTTTTAATTCAAAATATTTTAAGCCTAATGTAATGCAAATATGTCCAATTCATCCAAAGTTTATACTTACCTTTAAAAGTAACCAAACGCAAGCCACAAAACTAACACCAACCTTCTCTTCCAACTTGCCCTTCAACACTTGGGTTGGACAAATTAATTCTCCCCAATGCCTGAACCAAATGTGATCATAACTAATCATTTAGTATCACAATTAAAGGCATTTTCAATCTTAAACCATAATTAAACATCATTCAACTAAAATTCCAAAGTTAAGGCTAACCTCACTAACCTTACTTTAACTTTGAAAAACCATATTGAACCATTCAATTTAGTGTTTTAAGTTTATATATATCACTAAAAGCATATTTTAACGTGTTTAAACCATTCACATTAATTAAACTCATGCCTTAGTATAAAACCCTAAAATGGCATAACCTTCACCATTGAAGGTTTTCCATTCCAACCCATTCCAATTACCAATCCAAGCTTATTTCCATTCTTAATATCATTATATAACATGCTTTAGACATTAAAATCAAACAATTCACTATCTTTGAAAATTCACTTTTCCAAAATCCTAAATCAACACTACTTGATCCAAACTCTATCTAAACCCAACCAAATCCATCATTTGACTTTAGAATACTTGTTTATGCATCAAAATAACACATTTAGTATCAAATTGCACAATTAAAACTCATGAATTTAAAAGTCCAATTCTCCCATAACCCTAAATTCTCTCTCTTCACCAATCTTAACTCAAACTTAAGCATTTCTTCAATTCAACCTTAAAATAATTGTTAATTACTTAAAACAGCTTCATTCATATCCAAATAGACAATTAAAACATACCACTTCAAAAATCCAAAACACACATATTCTTAATTTCTTGAAATTCCAAAGAGAAAAGTTAAAGAACTTACTAATTTTGGTGAAAATCACTGAAAATTCCTTTTGAACCTTTGGAATCCTTCAATTCTTAAAGCATGGAAGAAGCAAATCTTGAGCTTGCTTAGATATAGAGGTTCGACCCTTTCATGGAAGAAGAAGAAGAAGATGAAGATCAATTTGTTTTCTCTTTCCTTCCACTCACATTTTCCACCATATATATATTATTATTATATTATATTTTTAATTAATTATTTAATTAATAAAAATTCAAAATTCATATCTTCCGTATAAAAATAAAATATTTTTGAATTATTTTTTAAATTTTAAAATTTTAAAGTATATTTACCAAAATGCCCTTTGACTTTGACTTTTTCTTTAAAAGATTTGACTTTTGTTGACTCTTATATATTATATATATTTTGCATATTTATCACATATACATTTCACTTTTTTATTTAAAATTCTTTTATTTTCCATTAAAATTATTTATTTAATTTATCTAATTTAATTTTAATTTATTTTATTAAAATTTTAAAAATTTCAGGTGTTACACATGAAATGATAAATGGATTGAGTTGGAATGAAAAATCTTCAACGGAGGAAGGTTATGCTATTTTAAAATTTTGGTCATAAGTGTGTGTTTTTGTAATGTAATTATTTTAAACATGTTATAATATATTTTTAATAATATAAATAAACTTAAAATACCAAATTGAATGATCTAGTATGGTATTCCAAGTTAAAGTGAGATTAGCTTTAACTTTGAGATTTTTATTTGAATGATATTTAATTATGATTTAAGATTGGAAATGTCTTAGAATGCGATACTAAATGATTATTTATGATCACATTTAGTGTAGGCATTGAGGAGTATTGATTTGCCCAATCCAAGTGTTGAAGGGCAAGTTGGAAATGAAGGTTGGAGGTGGTGTTTGAGCTTACTTTTGGTTGTTTTTAGAGTAAGTACAAACTTTGGATCAATTGGACATGTTTGCATTACATTGGTCTTAACACATTTTGAATTAAAAAATGTGTTAAGCTACTTGATGCATTGATTATTTATGAATAATGTGCTATGACATATGTAATGTTATATATGTGTTAAATGTATTGTGAAAAGCCATTGTTAATGGCTAAATTGTGTAACATGTGAAATATGTGTATTATGTGAAAATGACCTAATATGTTTGGGTAATATCATTTGTTATGTATGCATTAAGGGCATTGTTAAAAAGTAATTGTTAATGGCTAAAGTGCATAAAATGTGATTCATATGTGAATTATGTGAAAATACCTAAAATAATTAGATAATATGTTGTAAATGTAAAATATGATACATTATGATTATATGTTGATATATGATGATATGAAGTGAGATGACATTGAAATAAATGAGAAAATAAGGTAATGTGCCTAATTGATAATAAGAAAAGAGGCAATGTGCCTAATGAGTTATGAGAAAATGAGAAAGAGATTGATAATAAGAAATATGAAATAATTTTGTACCTAGTATGTTATTCAATTTTCAGAGTTCTGTGTTTGGCGGCATGCCTATGAGGTTATCCTCATTATTTTCCTTCAGGGCTAGCTTTTGAGCAATTATTTGATTTGCCTTTGGGCTAGATGTTAGACGTCACTTGTCTTCAGGCTAGACGTTGGACATCACTTGCCTTCAAGCTAGATGCTGGATATCACTATGAATTGTCTTTGGGCTAGACACTGGGCGTCACTTGCCTTTGGGCTGGACACTGGGTGTCAATATAGACCAAAATAGTAACTCTGAGATTTGAATAATATATTAGATTATTTGAGCCCATGCTTGTGTTTATTTTATGTAAAATGTAAAATGATTGAAAATGATGTTTAAAATGAATGATATGACATATGGTGTTATGATATACATAAGCATTATACATTGGCATTATTTTATAGTTTTATTTCTATCAAAATTTGTACCGCTAAACTTTTGGCTTAGCACGATTGTAATTTATTACGCAGGTTACAGAGGAAATCCGGTAGAGCCGAAGAGTTCATCTAGACCGGGTCAGGTCTAGATTTGAGGTTTTCGATGTAAAGTTAAATTTGGGGATCAGAAACACTGCCAGCATGTATATGTTTTATTACATTTTGATATTTCATATATTATATTATGTTTTGATATATATATATATATATTGTAAATTATAAATGATATTTTGGATAAACATATATATGTGTATAGATATTTTGTGAAACTTGAAGAAATTGAGGAGTATGGGTGAAATGGTGATTTGATATTATTTGGAAGTGTTATCTTATGCATGTTGTGGTTTTGTTGAATTAGGAAATGTCCAAATTATAAATAAAACTCTGGCAAATTTTTTTCAGAGATTTTTATAGAAAATGCTTAATTTAGAACCTATAATTTATAATAATAATTTATTTGTTATTTAAATATACATTTTAAAGTATTTAAGATTTTAAATTTGAAAAGTGAAAATTTTTTATTAAACCAGTTTGTGATATTTTTATACCGTATATACATATTTTATATATACTGGGGGTATGTATTGTACGTATATAGAGTATAAGGGTGTTACAAACTCAATATGTCAAAATCAACTTTTCTAGGTATCACACATCCCTAAATAATTATCTAATTATGTTTTGATATTATCATTATCAGATTTAGATGCAATGAACATGTCAAAATTACTCATAGTATCCACTTCATTAAAACCAGTAGCCAATGAATAAGAGTCCACGAGAGAAGGAGAAGAATCATCATACTCACTTATTTTAGACTTGGATGCATATTTAGCTACTAAATCAACACAGATTTTTTGGATCCTTTCGATTTCAATTTTTTCCAATTCATCACCATAAAATAAACTAAAATAATAATGCATCAATTTAAGCTTATACCTAGGATCCAAAATAGTTGCCACACCCATAATACCATGAATTTCAGACCAATACTTATCAACTTTCTCTATCATTTTTAATGTCGTAGTCTCAATGCATAGATTCCCATGTGGAGATAAGGTTTATATTTGTAAAGATAAATGTTTGATGTATATCATAATATTTTCTATGCATATTAGATAGAGAAAATTTAGGAAGATAAGACAATTAGTTTTTCAGGTGATATATTTTAGTTTGAAACATTAGTATATAAATGAGATGTATCTAACTATTTTATAATACAATTATTTTTTATATCCTTCCAAAATTGACTTGGTATCAGAGCGGGTTTAGGAAACAACTATTATGAAACATATAACATGAGTGCAGAAGAAGTAAAGCCACAACATCCCCATTGTATTTACATCCCTCTGATAGTCCAGGTGCAATAATCACTTCATGTATTTTCAATGGAGAGAATTATGAAATGTGGGAAAAGGCAGTTGGAAATGCACTGAGAGCTAAAAACAAAATCGGATTCATTGATGGGATAATAAATAGATCAGTAAAGGAAGGGACAATTGAAGCACAAGCGTGGGACATCTGTAATTCAATGTTGATTTCATGGCTTTTTAATGTGATAGACTAGAAATTACATCCCATTATCACTTATGCAGAGACAACAAAAGGATTATGGGATGATTTGCAAGAGCGATTCTTGATTGGCAATGCACCACACATTTACCAGTTTAAAAGTGAGTTGGCCTCTCTTAAATAAGGGGAAAGGAATGTGATGGGGTATTACACTAGGCTTAAGACCATGTGGGATGAACTTGGGAGATGCTCTAAAGTTCCAAGTTGTGTATGTGGAGCAGCAACAAAATTTGTAAAAGAAAAGGAAGAGGAGAAAGTTCATCAATTTTTAATGGGACTACAAGGTCTCAAATTCTTGCAATGAATCCTTTACCATCCATTAGAAGAGCCTATGTGATGGTCATACAAGAAGAGAAGCACAGAAGTGTAATAAAAGGAAGAGAAGTTAGAAGTGATGTAGTGGCATTTACTATTCATGCCAGAGGTTGAGGAAGAGGCCAACAACAAAACGAAGAAAGCAAGTCGACTTACATGCATTGTGGCAAGTATAGCCATGATGTAAGAGATTGTTTTTAGATAAATGGATATCCACCAAATTGGGGAGGTCAAGGATTAGATTGAGGGAAAGGCAGAGGAGGAGTTTTTGGGCAAGTAAATGGTCAAGGAGGATCAAGCATCAATGTTGTCACTGCAGTAGTTAATATAGAAAATGGACAACAAATAGGAGGTGTAAAAGAAGGAGCAGAAGCTATTTAAGGGCTTGGTTTCACATCAAATCAAGTGTAACACATTTAGCCTAAAGCTCTCTTCAAGCAATCATGAAAAAAATGACAGGTAATATTGTTAATTTATTTAAAGAAGAAAGTTGGCTTCTTGACACCGGAGCCTCGCACCATGTCACTGGATGCTTGAAATTGATCACAAAAATACACAAAGAAAGTCCAACCACAGTTGGACTACCAAATGGAGTGGAAATTTTAGCCATAAAGCATGGAAAGGCGAAAGTTTGGGAAAATATAACTTTACAAGATGTTTTATATGTTCTTTCACTTAAATACAATTTGATTTTTATTAGACAATTAATACTTAAATTAGATTGCATTGTAATATTTTCTCATAACTTATGTGTGATTTAGGACCAGTCTATAAAGAACCTAATTAGAGTGGGTGAGTTGTGGTTTGTGAGAAGAGGAGAGAGGAGAAGAGTTATGCTACAATTTGAAGGTGAGAAGAGGAGAGAGGGCACTAAAGGTGGCGAGTTGCATAGAAGGAGAGTTGTGGCACAGAAGAATGGGACATCCATCAAGTCAGATTTCTAATTCTTTTCATCTCTAGTTTGTAGTAACTTATATTGGAATAAAGATAGCATGGTTTGTGATGCTTGTCATAGAGCAAAACATTATTGTTTAAAATTTTCAAAGAGCAATAAAATAGTAGAAAATTATTTTGATTTAGTTTATTGTGATATATGGGGGTCATATAAAACTGACAATCTATATGGGATGCATTATTTTCTTACCATTGTAGATAATTATAGTCAAGGGGTTTGGATATATTTAATGAAAGAAAAGAGTAAGGTGGGAAAGTTGCCAATAGATTTTTGTGTGTTGATAAAAAGACAATTTGATAGAAATATTAGAAGAATTAGAAGTGACAATGGGAGAGAATTTTGCTATATGTTACTGAATAATTACTACAAAGGACAAGGGATAATTCATGAAACAAGTATGGTAGATACACCACAACAAAATGGAAGGGTAGAAAGGAAACACAAACATATTCTTGAAGTAGCAAGAGCCTTAAAGTTTCAAGCAGGAGTGCTTACCAAATTTTAGGGAGAATGTGTATTAACAGTAGCCTATTTAATTAATAGAACAACTAATATGAGCTTGAAAGGAAAAAGCCATATGAGGTGTTATTTGGAGAAAACCCTGCATTAAAGCATCTCAAAGTGTTTGGTTGCCTATGTTATGCTTATAATAATGCAAGGCAAAGGGACAAATTTGATTCTCAAGCTAGAAAATGTGTGATGATGGGATATCCATATGGAAAGAAATGTTGGAGAGTGCATGATTTAGAGAGTGAAGAAATGTTTACTTTAAGGGATATGGTATTTCATGAAGAAATTTTTCCTTTCATTGCAAAAGAAAATAAAAAAGTCAGTGATCAAATCAAAAGAAATGGACAAATAATTTTTGATGAAGAAGAACAACAAAGTCACTTTTGTGGTGAAGACGTTAGTGAACTCAAATGTGCAAGTGAGCAAAGAAAGTTTATGGAAGATATAAAAGTCATTCCGGATAATGCTAGTGAGGGGGAGTCATGTATTGACAGTGATTCAGTGTTGATAATGATTCAAGACAATATACAGATGTTGGGCGACATAATGATGGGAATGAAATGTGACAACAAGAAGGTTTAATGCATCAGCATATAGAAACACAAAAGATGTGTAGAGGAAGACATGAAAGAACGATACCAATTCATCTCAAAGATTATGTGTGCCATACTATTATAGCAATAATGGTAGACCTTAACACAACTCAAACACTTCAAACAGGTTCTTCAAAGACATGTATACCCTATCCCATTACAAAATATGTTACATTTAATTCTTTTTCTATTGCACATAAAACTTTTCTGGCAGCAATAGTAATTGATACAGAGCCCAAAAATTACCACAAGCAATGAAAGATAAGAGGTGGAGAGAGGTGACGGCAAAAGAAATACATGCATTAGAATATAATAGCATTTGGACCATGCAGGAATTACCAATAGGAAAAAGAGCAATCGGATGCAAGTGGGTGTACAAGATAAAATATCATGTAGGTGGGACGGTTGAAAGATTTAAGGCAAGATTAGTGGCACAAAGATTCACCCGAGTGGAAGGAATTGATTTCCATGAAACTTTTGCACCAGTTGCAAAATTGGCAAGTGTGCAAGTATTCTTAACGTTGCTTTAGCTAAAGGATAGAAATTACATCATTTGGATGTAAATAATGCTTTTCTACATGGTGACTTAAAAGAAGAAGTACATATGAAGCTTCCTCCTAGTTTTATTACCAGTGGTCAGAACAAGGTGTGTCACCTTCGAAAATCATTATACGGATTGAGACAAGCTTCGAGGAATTGGTTTGCAAAACTAGGAATTGCACTAAGGAGATATGGTTTTGTTCAGTCATAATTAGATTATTCACTTTTCAATTATAATAATGGAGACGTGTTTCTAAGAGTTCTAGTGTATGTGGGTGATATTATTCTTGCTAGGAATATTGACAAAGCATGTAGTGAATTTAAGTCATTTCTTGATCAAAGCTTTGGAGTTAAGGATCTTGGAAAACTCGAGTATTTTTTAGGGATATAGGTGGCACAAGGACCAAAAGGTTTATCTTAGCCAAAGGAAGTATACATTGGACATAATTTCATAATGTGGAATGATAGGCACTAAACCAGTAGAATTTCCAATAACAAAGAATCATGGCCTCAGTCTCTGGAAGGAGAAGAATTGCAGGATCCAAGAAGGTATAAAGACTAGTTGGGGGGCTTATTTACCTCACCATAATAAGACCAGAGTTGACATACATAGTGCATATTTTATCTCAATTTTTGCAGGTGCCAGAGAAAGAACATTATAAGGTTTCTCTACGCGTAGTCAAGTATCTAAAAGGAAGCCTTGGGAAAGGCATGATGATTAGCACAACAAAGAATTTATAGCTGTATGGTTATAGTGATTCAGATTGGGCAAACTGTCCAGTCATAAGGCAATCATTGACAGGTTATTTTATTACTTTGGGAGATAGTCCAGTGTCTTGGAAGACTAAGAAGTAAATGACAATAGCAAGATCATCGACAGAGGCTGAATACAGGGTGATGGCTGGTGCAACAAGTGAATTACTGTGGTTAAAATCTTTCTTAGCATCATTAGGAGTTCTTCATACATAACCTATGAGGTTATTTTGTGACAATCAAGTGGCGATGCACATAGCTAAAATCTAGTTTTTCACCAGTGAACGAAGCACATCAAAATAGATTGTCATTTTATTCGAGAGCACTTGATGAAATGTAGTATTGCCACATCCTACATTCCCTCCAAACATCAGTTAGCAGATTTGTTTACCAAACCGTTAGGAAAGAAGCAGTTCTTGGGGTTAATCAGCAACTTGGGCATTGCTAATGCATCAACTTGAGGGGGAGTGTGGAGATAAGATTTATGTCTATAAAGATAAATGCTTAATGTATATCGTAATATTGTCTATGTATATTAGATAGAGAAAATTTAGGAAGATAGGAGAGTTAATTTTTCTGGTGATATCTTTTAGCTTGAAACATCTGTATATAAATGACTTGTATCTGACTATTTTATAATACAATCATTTTTATATCCTTCCAAAATTGACATCCCACATTAAAGCCATTAGTTTAAAGAAGTATAATCTTAAAAATATTTGGAAAATAAAGATCAGCAGTGTGATAATTGATCCTTGAAAATAATTCAGTCACACTAAAAAACAAGTTTAATTTCTCACAAATATCTTTTGGTTTTTTCCCAATTTTCCTCCAATGGAAGAGATTTATAAAGGGGCTCCCATTGTTTCAAGCAAGAAAAAACATTCTTATAACTAATAGAAACATTTAACATCACATATGTGGAGTTCCACCTTGTCTTACAATCTAAGATTAATTTTTTAGTATGTAGAATTTTTTTATTGTTCAACTATTTGCTCAAACTTCTCATATCTTTTAGAAATGGCTACCCAAAATGAAACACTATCACGTATTTTTCAATACCATCTCCAACAACATCTAAACCATCTCTAATAATCAAATTCAAGATATGAGCACAACACTTCATATGTAACAATGACCCATCCAACTAAAGTGAGTTCCTATACAATTTGTTTAAAATCAAATTGATCAATGCATTATTGGTTAAACAATTATCTACTATCAAAGTGGATAATTTGTGATCAAGATTCCAATCCATCAATCAATCAATAAGAACTTCATAAATCACTTCAGATGTTTGTGGGCATGGCACATAGATGAACCTAAATGTATAAAGAATGACAAATTAAAATTACAATTCAATATCTATATATAAAAATAAAAATGAAAAATTTAAATATTACTTGCAAACATAAGAAAATAATATAACCACTAGCCTTATTATTCAACTTTTAAGAATCTAAGATTCATCAACAAAATGCTTTGTGATAGACATAGACCCTTTCATTTGATTGCTTGATGTCCATATGTAGATTGTGATGGAAAATCTACTTTTATGTTTACTAAGGTACTTCATGGTTTTTGACCTTTCAAACTTATAGATCTTCAATATGTCACTTTTAATTGTATTCCGAGACATCACTTTAAATAGTGGTTGAATAGCACCTACAAAATTTCAAAATCCATAATGCTCAATCATGTTCAAGGGATACTCATGCAAGATGATCATGGTAGCCAATTCTTTTATTGTAATTTCTTCATCAAATGTGTATGCCCCAATGTCAACTTTCCCCTCACTATTTTTTAGGCCTGAAACATGTCTCTTGTTTTTCTCAATAGACATAACCATTCTTCATATCCCCTTGAAGTTGTTTTTGACAATAATCACATATATCCTTCCATTTGTCATTAATCTTTTGCCTTTCATATTGATTCCAAACAACTGATTTTAAACCTCTTTTAGAAACCAATGATAACACTTCTTCATTTTTCCATATGTCATTTGTTTGACTTTATTCAACCGGTATGGAGGATGGTTGAGAGCTACCAACTGGGTTATTAGGTTGTGTAGTATTTTCATTGGAAGAGTTAGAAGATGTCGTCATTCACCTAATATTAGAAAAAAATCAACAATCACGAATAAATTGCACATATTATTATTCAATTCTATCTCATTATTCCAACCATAAATAATAAAAACTCAATAAAAAATAAAAACTAGAAAAATGACAACATTTGTGATCCAAGCTCTTATATCATCACATAAACCAATGTGATCCATGCATTTGCCTTATGCTATTCCTTTCATTAACTAAGTTTCAAAGCTCATGCATATGTATTCTATTTCATTATTGCTTGAAAAGTCGTTCAATTAAAAGTTCAAATTTACTTGTATTCTAAAAACTAATCAACTAACTATATTATATAATAAATGTTAAAAAATCTCTATTAACTAATATAGAGAAATATAGAATCTACATAAGAAATTTGAAGAAAAAGATTAGGATATAGTATATCTCTCAAGCAACTATGTATACATGCACTGTATACATATTTATTGCATATATTTTCTCCATAAATGGGACCAAAGTAAGAAAATGGCAACAATAAACATATGGTATTATTCTCAACATATGTTTATATAAATACATGTATAATTATTGTTTAAAAAATATTTTTAATATTATATTTTAAATCTTAATATATATTTATTATTCATTTTTATTCAATTAATATGGCCCTCTGTAGCTGCGGCCAGCAATAGCTACAACATGCTATGGTCATATTTAATTTAAGGATTTCAGTTTATATTTGAAGAAAAATATATCATTTAGGGCTAGACGATTTTTATTGTTTTATTAGTGAGACTAAATGAAACAAACAAATTTTATTCAACAAGCAACAAATAAATTTCATATTTCCCATCAACAACCAACAAATCAACACAAACATATAAATAAAATAGTAATTTTTTTTTAAAAAAATACTTGAATAGTTTTGCAATGAAGATAATGGTGAGCAACTGATTGAAAGCTGAAGCAAAAAAGCTGCAGTAGTGATGGTGAAGGAAGATGATGTTAGTGTGAGTTTGCCGTTCACGATGAAGATGGATCAACGATGAGGGTAATGGTGAGTCCAGAGAGGAGAGCTTAAAGATGGCTTGAGAATGGTGGAGAGAAATGTAGATGCTGGGAATAAGATGAAAATAGTGAGGTAGTACAGTTGCTAGGTTGTTAGGAAAGGGAAAGTTTTTGCCTTTTATTTTAGGGTTAAAAAAATAAATGATATTTTATTATAATTTATATATATTATAAAAAATATGATATAATATATATAATATTATATTATAAATTATATAATTATTATTTATTATATAATTATTATATTATATAATTTTTTTCTCGAGCCAAGGAGTATGTTCCCCGTCCACGCCCCACCCCACCCATTAGGGAGAAATTTCTCCCCATCCCTGACCCCATGGGGGAAAATCTCGGGGAATCCCCTCATCATTCGAGGCAAATCCCTGTGAGGAACGGGGAGTACCCGTCCCATTGTCATTCTTGAATATGAAAGTACATAGTACTAAAGCATTTTATATTCATATATTATAAAAATATTTATAATAAGATATGTTTAATGTATTATGATATTTTTTAAAGTGATTCGATAATTCATTGATCATAATGAATGATTATAATATTAATTTTTTATTATTTAGCTTTAATTAAAAATAATTAAAATTAGTAATTTAAAGATAAAAGAATAAATGAACATTTATTTTTTAAAAATTTTAAATTAAGAATATAAAAATATTACTTTTGGATATAAAGAGAAATATAAAAGTGGTTGACAAACAAATAAATATATTAAGGTTTAAACTAAATTGGTATAATAAGAATATGTTAAGGTATAGTAAAAAAAATTTGTTGATTTGGCTTTTAATCTTTCACTTAAAAAGGGTAAAAGAACTATTAAAAATAAAATCAAATAAGATAAAACTCTAAATTCAAATATAATTAATAACATGATTTTTTCAAAATTATTTTTAAGATACTTAATTTTGTATTGCCAATTTGAAAGTTAAAATAAAATAATATAAAAATAAAAATTCATTATTCTAAAATTATGACTTACAAATTTCATTAATAGTTAAAAAAATAAAAATAAAAATTTGAGAAAATCATTATGACTTATAGAGAATTTGAATAATAATAATAATAGTAATGGTTCATAAATTAAACAGAAAAAATAAAAACTAATATGATGACTCATGAGTTAAAAGGAAAATGAAATTAATTAATTAATTAATAACCTTTGGACAATATATTTTAATAAAGGAAGATTAAAAAAAGGAGAGAAACATCTTACAATTTATTTAAATAAATATATATCACTAAATTAATTTAATTAAATTAGTTTTGGGTATGCCTCTGTACTCTGATCAATGAACTATTCATAAAACGTGACTGGGTTATGCTAGACTTTTCATTGAAATGGAGTTGCAAGGTGAATTCCCTGATAGTCTTGCGCTTGAGGATGAATTGGTCAACAATTATTTCAAGAGGTGAGATATGAGTGGAAGCCTAGTAGGTGCTTCACTTGTAGGCAATATGGACATGATGCTAAAAATGTAAAAGGGGAAAAGAAAAAAATATGGAAAATGTAGAGAAAATCTCAAGTGAACAGAATGATGATATATTTAGGGAATGTAGTGGTGTTGTTGAGGGTCCTAAGCAAAGCGAAAAAGGGGAGTTGGGGACTAAGGCTACTTTCAAGGCTTCCAGTTCTTATGATGGATGTGCTAGTGGAGGTGAGATTGATGAGGGTTGGATTGATGTTGGCAGAGGTAAAGGAAGGACCAATATGAAAAATTCTAATGATTAAGGTAGAAAGGGGTCTTTGGGAAGGACTAGGTTGATTGGGGTTATTATGGATGGGAAAAGAGGTAAAGTTGACCCCCCCCCCCCCTAATAGGGGAAAATGTTTATCTTTTGGAATATTAGGGGTCTAAATGGCCCTAAGAAGCAATCAGAGGTTAGATCTTTAATTGTGAAATAGAAGTTTGGGGCTTTGGGAATTCTTGACGCTAGAGTAAGACAAGGCAATAAAGATTTGATTGTGCAGATGCTAATGCTTGAGGGTTGGTCTGTGATTATTGGTCTGTGATTACTAACTCTCAATTTGCTGACTTAGGGTGGATTTGGCTAGTTTTTAATCCATCTATTTGTTAAATTCAAGTGATATAGTGCAATAATCAGATTATACAATGCAATGTTGTACATGGATAGGCTAGCTTTATATGGTCTGTAGTGTGTGCAAGTAATAATGCTGAGGAAAGAAGGAGGTTATGGGATTTTCTAGTTAATGTGGGTTTGAATTTGGATTCACTTTGGATTGTTCAAGGTGATTTTAATGCCATTTTGAATGATCAAGAGAGGGTAGGTGGTAATGAGGTAATACAAGGACCATATGAGGAGTTTAGGCAGTGTCTTATAGAAGCAAGTCTTATGGAAAATGAGATTCAGGGGGTGTTTCTGTACTTGGACTAATAATCAAGGGGCATACACTAAAATTTGGTGAAGGTTAGATAGGTGTGTGGTGAATGGGATTTGGATTGAAAATATGATACAACATGAGTATGAAGTGCTTAATGCTGGGATTTCTAATCATTCACCAAGTGTGGTACATTTGAGAATAGAAACAAAGAGTATTAGGAGTCCTTTTCAATTCTTTAATATGTGGGTGACTCATCCAAGTTATAATAATATTATGGTGAAGGTTTGGAATTCTTATGTGGAAGGCACTGCTATGTTTAGAGTTTGGTCAAAGTTGAAAATATTGAAGAGAGAGTTAAGAGCCCTAAATAGAGCTGAATTTGATGATATTTCTCAGAGGGTGATTCAAGGTAAAGATTTATTAGCTTCTGTTCAATCTAATTTGCAAGCTGGTCCTTTAAATGTTATACTCATTGATGAAGAAAGAACTGTTATGGCACATGTTACAAGGTTAATGCAGCAAGAAAAGGAGTTTTATAAACAAAAACCCAGGGTATTGTGGATCTAGCTGGGGGATCAGAACATAAAATTTTTTAATAATCAATTGAGGGTGAGGACTTCTAAGAATAAAATCACTAGCTTGATGTTAGGACTTCTAAGAATAAAATCACTAGCTTGATGTTATCTGATGGCACCTTGACTAGGGATTCTAAATGTATTCAGAAGACTATGGTAGAGTTTTATCAGTAGTTAATAAGAGAAAATACTCATATTAGGAAGCATATAGTAGGAGAGGTCATTCGTAGTGATCCCCAGGTTAATGAGAGAGCAGCGAAGTTGTTATGTGGAGTTGTTAGGGAGGAAGAAGTGAAAGCTGCATTATGGTCTATTAGCAATGATAAGGCTCCTAGTATTAATGGGTTCAATGGTGTTTTTTATAAAAAGCCTTGGGAAATAATGGGGAGAGAGGTAACTGAGGCTGTGATTGAGTATTTTAATTTAGGAAAATTATTGAAGGAGATTAATTCAAGAACTTTGACCATTATTCCTAAAGTGCCTAATCCATTGGGGCTTTTTGATTATAGGCCAATAGCTTTTTATAGTATTCTCTATAAAATAATTACTAAGATTTTAGCTAAGAGGTTAGGAATAGTGCTTGGTAGAATAATTAGTCAAGCCCAATATGCTTTTATACCAGGAAGGAAAATTGGGGATAATATTTTGGTGGCACATGGGTTTTAGAAATTATCAGAAAGTGGCTAGAAAACCAAGATATACCATGAAAATTGACTTATAAAAGGCCTATTATTCAGTCCAATAGAACTTTTTGGATCAGGTGATGATTGGCTTAGGATTTCCTATGAGGTTTATGCAATGGGTAATGGTTTTTGTTAGAATTCCTACTTATTCCGTAATGGTTAATGGAAGTGCAGAGGGTTTTTTTAGAGGGAAGAAAGGTTTGAGGCAAGGGGAACTAATGTCCCCCTTACTATTTGTGCTGGCAATGGAATATCTGTCTTGAGTTTTGACTCATGGAGTGCCTGACAGTTTTAAATATCATGAAGGTTGTAAAAGTTCGAGGCTGAATCATTTGTGTTTTGCAGATGATTTATTTTTGTTCTGGCATGGGGATATGGATTCGGTTAGCTGGATGGTTGAGAAGGTAAAATATTTTGGAGAGGTTTCTAGGTTGCAAATTAATGAGGCTATGAGTTTAATTTTTTTTGTCTGGTGTCGTAGGAGACATGAAGGATTCTATTATGAGAATAGCTTGTTTTAGAGAAGGGCATTTACATGTAACATGCTTGGGAATGCCTCTTGTGTCAACTGGGATTAAGAGGCAGCACTGTGGGAAGTTAGTGGAGAAGATTTTTGCTAGAGTTAGGTCATGGACTATTAAATACTTATCTTATGCAGGGAGAGTGCAACTTCTTAATTCTATTTTAAGAAGTATTCACGTCTTTTGGTGTAGTATGTTCATACTCCCAAAAGCTATTATAGAAGAGATAGACAAGAGGTCTAGAGCATTTTTATGGTCAAGATTTGCACATCAGTCATCTAAGGGCATGGTTGCCTAAAGAATGAATGCTTGCCTACAATGGAAGGAGATTTAGGGGTAAAAGTGCTTTTGCCTAGGAATGAGGCAGCAATTGGTAAAAGAATATTTGAACTTCTGTGTGAAAAGGAGTCTATTTGGGCTATATGGATTGAGAAGAAAAAAATTAAAGAAATCGAGTTGTTAGGGGATTAGTAAGCCAATGGATGCTAGTTGGGGGTAGAGGCATTTGTTAAAGTTACAGGACAAGTTTAAGTAGTGGTTTAAGTACACATTAGGGAAGGGTAATGTGTCCTTTTGGTTTGATCCATGGGCTGATGGTAGGAGTATTGTTGATATGTTCCTGAAATAAATATTAAAGATACTGATGTGGGAAAGAAAACTTGTGCGCATGAGTTATGGAAGGATGGGAACTGGGTATTACCATATCCTATTAATAGGATTATAGAACAAGCATGGGAGATGGTAAGGAGATACAAAATAAATGAGGAGCAACCAGATAAGATATCCTAGACTTTTAACTAAGATAGGTAAATATACTATTAAAAGTGCATGGGAAGGACTTAGATCAAGAAGTAATAAAGTGACATGGGGGAAAGTAGTTTGGGGTAAAGACACCATTCCTAGGCACAACTTCATATGTTTGCTTGTAATCCATGGGAAGCTAGCTGTGAAAACTAGGCTTGTCTGATGGAGAGTAATACTAGAAACCCGTGTTCTCTGTGTTGTAATGCTACTGAATCTATTGAGCACTTATTCTTTGATTATTCTTTTAGTAAGATGATCTGGATGTAGGTGCTACAAAAGTGTAATATTAATATAGGTGTTTTCAATAGAGGAGAGAAGTCAGTTGGTTTAGTAGGAAAGCTAGTGGGAAAGGTTTGGCTACTAGAGTTAGAAAAGTAGCTTTTTTGGCTACTGTTTGTTGGATTTGGAGAGAGAGGAACATGGTGGTTTTTCAACAAAGCATACCTAATAAGAAAAGAGTGTGCTGGAATGTGGCATATGCAGTTAAGGGGAAATTTTTAATAGAGTGGGATAGAATTGGGTCTTAGAATCAGTGGATGTAGCAGAAAGGTCTGAGTTTTGAGCCACACTTCTTATGTTTTCATCTAATTCATTTTTGGTATGTCTTTAATTTGTTGGATTATAGGTCATAGGTATTTTGATTTTGTTTGGTTTGGCTTTTGATTTAAATTTTGGTGATGCGGCTGGGTATTATTGATGGCAGTGCTGATGTGATATGATGGTGCTGCTAGTGAATTATTGGTAGCAGTGTTAGTGGGATGTGATGGGGCTGCTAGATTATTTCGATCTGATTTGTAGTGGTATATATTGGGGGTATTGATGTTGATTCTTTAATTGATTATTTTTTGTCTCTAGTTGTTGTGGTATAGGACGGGGCACTGATGTTGATTTTGTTTTGGTTTATTGGGCTGAATTGGATGATTCATAATGTACATGTTGCTTTTTGTTAATAAAACTCTTAATTAATTTTAAAAAATAGTTTTTAAGAATAAATTATTTATTGTCATCAAAACAATAAATTATTATAATTATTATATGATTTATCATAACATACATTAATTTAAAATTACTAAATTATTTATAATGTACAAATTCAAGAACTAAACTATATTTCAATTCCAAAAATAAAAATGACAATTTTCATAATTTTTATAATAGGGTGATTAAAATGTGAATCATTTATTAGGTACATTTTATTGAATTGAATAGTTAATATATTAATAAAATGATTAAAATATAAATTTATCAAAAACTTTTATTTTCTTATTTCCATTTTGTGCTCTTTTTAGCCATAATAATATTAATTGAATAACAAAAGCTTAGAAATTCAATAATATATTTAAAGTTACAATTAGATTTTACTTGAAATTTAATTTTTTTTAAAAAAAACCCCAAAGAGGCTCTTGGTTTAGCACAATTATAGGAAGTTGAAAATGTAAAATGGTCTGAGAAAAGGATAGGTAAGAATGAAAGGAAGGGTATTGGCCCAAACAAAAGAATGAAAAGAAGAACATAAAAAATAAATTAATAAATAGGGTAAAATAGGAAATAAGAAAATAAAAGCTTGGTTTTTATAGGAATTACTATTCCTTATGGCACTTTTTTTATAAAAGGAAAGTTCATTAATCAAAATACAAAATCCAAAAGGAGATCAAGTTCCATATGACTTGGAACCAACCTCTACCATCAGAATACATTAGTTCTCCAACGAGACAGACTATTGGGCTAATTTATGAGCTATTACATATGCTTCTCTAGGCACTTGCTTGAAGGAAACTTCAACAAGAAATTATGCTAAGTGTATGATGTCATCCACTATAAAGCTATATATGTCTATATGAGGTTCTTTAAGCAGTAAACATTGAATCACCATGGCTGCATCTGATTCAATTTGAAGACTGCGGAAGCCACAGTCACAAGCTATTTGGAGCCCAAATAATACAACATGTAATTCTACAGAGAAAATGGATAGTTAAACAATGGTCTGCATGCTGATACCATCACCTACCCCAAATAAATTTGGATAATAGTCCCACAGCCAGCTCTACATGTCTTTACTGCAACATCAACATTAACCTTGTAACAATTTGTGGTTGGGGCCAGCCACATTTCCGGTCATGTCTCTCTGTTATTATTGTTGGGCATAGCTCGATTAAGAGGACCAACTGTCATAACAACAGCTAGTTATAATAGTCGACTCATCGATTTCTTACCGTGCTGTAACTGGTTTCTGTAAAATCATATGTACCATAGGATGATAATAAACATCTCAAAGTTATCTTTAGCCAGAGAGTTTGCAATCTTTTTACACCAATCTCCTATGTCATAGGTAAGCATTTTATCCACACGCCACTGATAAGGAGCAACTTTTTATACTTCTTAAACCTAAGGGCATTCTTTAAAGATATGGGTACTGGACTCCTCAAAATAGCCACACCTAGAACATTTTAGATTAGTAGCAATGCCTCTTTTGTGCATATTTGAAGCACAAGGCAATATATCTTTAATTAATCGCCATAAGAAATTTTTTGTTTTAGGGGGAGCTTTAATTTGCCAAACCAATCTCCAAACGTCACTGCAAGTGCTTGAGGAGGAAGTTATATGCAGAAAAGCTTTTTGTCTTTGTTTCATCACATAATAACCACTTCTGATGGTGTATAGCCCTGATTTATAATGTACCTAGAATAGTTGGTCCTCAGGAAGTCTGACACTTATTGGAATACTGAGAATTGTTTCCACCTTAGAAGGTAGAAACTTTGACAGATAGGAGAAACATTTGAACTAAAGGAGATACGGACTTAGCCAAATTAATGCACTACCCTAAATCAACTTCATAAGTGGCTAGGATGCACTTAAGCTGCTAACATTCTTTAAATGTTGCTCTTGCAAATAACATACTGTCATTTACAAAAAAGAGATGTAAAATAGGTGGGCTTCATCTGGTTGCTCTCACTCCATTTATGTCACCCTTAAATTCAACTTTCCTAATTAGAGCTGACAACCCTTCTATACATATAAAAAATAGATAGAGTGAGAGAGGGTCCCCCTGATAGAGATCTTTGTTTGGCTTAACATAGCCTTTAACTTGCCCATTGATTGGATAAGAATAGAAAATTGAATTTACACATGACATGATAATCTGAGTAAAATGGAGAGGAAACCCCATCTTGAGCATGACCCGCTCTAAAAAAGACCACTTTTCGCTGTCGTACGCCTTATGCATATCAAGCTTTAAAGCAAAAGACCCTTTCCTACCTTTTAGGCATTTTTCCATAGAGTGTAATGTTTTAAAGGAATTTAAGGCATTATCGATAATGAGATGGTTAGGGATGAAAGCATTTGGAGTAGGACAAATTAGACTCAGTAGAACACCTTTAAGATGATTGGCTATTACTTTAGACGCTACTTTATAGAGGACATTACAGAGGCTAATCGGTTGAAGATCTTTCAGACTTGAAGGATCTCTAACCTTAGGGATTAGAGTTACCCACATATGGTTAAGATATTCAGGCATATTTGTAGACTCTAAGTAATTTAAAATAAATGAGCAAACATCATTATCTATCACACTCCAAAAAGATTAAAAAAATAAAGCAGACATACCATCTGAGCCTGGAGCTTTATTAGGGTGCAATTGTCTTAAAGCTTGATGGATTTCATATTTAGTGAAAGGAGAAGATACTTCAACAAACTCAAGAGAAAGGAAACTATCAATTGCTTTAACAGTTTCAGGAGAGAGGCATGAGTTGGTGCTGGTAAAGAGCTCAAAGTAATACTCAACCATAATCCATTCAATTTCATTTACTCCTTCTCTCCAAACGTCTAACTTATCTTTAAGCCTATCCAAAGAGTTCCTTTTCTTTCTACCTATGGCTTTAGCATGAAAAAAATTTGTGTTCCTTTCACTTGCTTCTAACCATAGTGCTTTAGAGTGTTGCTTTCACATTATTTCTTCCACAAGGAGTAATTCCTCAATTTGATCTTTAATCACATTAGCTTTATCTTGCATATCTTTGGAACAAGGTTTCTTATTCAACACATCGATTTCCTGAAGCTTGTCCTTTACTTGCTTTCCAACATTACCAAAGGATTCTCAATTCCATGTCGAAAGTTCTTTAACACACTGTTTAAGTTTCAATTGCACATCCAAACACCCATCAAAATTTTCCCATTCTGATTTGATCAATTGTTCATAGCTGTTGTCCCTTAGCCACGTTGCTTCAAACCTGAATATCTTACCCTTTATAGCTTTGTTCCTTGTCAGCCCATCACTATTTAATAGGATCGGTGCATTATCTGAATGGACTTTCGTTAAATGACAAACTTTAGTTTTTGGATAGAGTTCATCCCACCCTAAATTGCTTAGAAAATGGTCAAGTCGCTCTCTAATTATTGTTGATTCCTCTCTTCCGTTGTTCCTTATGGCTCTTTCAGTATATAATGTAATAATTATTATAGATAATAATAAATTGTAAACATATTTGATAAAACAATTGAGTTAATTACATCTGTTGTCCTAAAAAATTCACAATCTTTAAATTAAAATAATCTTTAAAGAGAATTTTACAAACCTACCCTCAAAAGCAAAACTTTTTTCAAAAGTACTATAATTAAAAAAAATTTCAAAGTATACTGAAAACTTAAAAAAATTACAAAACTACCATCATTCCATCAAAATCTCCGTAATTTTTTAAAATTATATATATTGTGTAAATGTTATGGATATATTATAAAATTTTTCAAAAGCAAAAGGGTTTATTTTAAATATTATTTTATAAAATAAAAATTTTAAGAGAAAATAACATAGTTTTATAAAAATTTCTCAAAAAAAAAAAAACTTTAAGAACATCATTTTATATGTTTTAGATATGTTATGTATATATTGCAGATATTTTATATTCTAATATTTATATTATGTATATGTTGTAGATATGTTATAAATATGTTGTTTACTAGCCCTTCTATATTGGTTAATTATAGTGTATATATTGCTAATATATTATATATATTGCAGATATATTGTAAATATATTATAGCTATATTGTGTTTCGGCCTTTATATATTGTATAATTTTTATATATTGTTTAATTATAGTATATATGTTATAGATATATTATCCAACTATTATGTGATGGTTAATTATAGTGTATATGTTGTGGATATGTTGTATATGTTATCAATATGTTATTTATATATTTCAAATATATTATGCTCTAGCCTTATATTATATATATTGTAGATATTTTATGCATATATTATTTTCTAATATTTATATATTATACAACTTTTATATTTTGCTTAATTATAAAATTTATGTTATAGAAATATTTTTTTCAGCATTTATATATTACTTAATTATAGTATTTATATTGAAGATATATTGTATATGCAATGGATATATTATGTATGTATTGCTAATATATTTTTTTTCAACTTTCATGTATAAACAAATAATATAAAACAAAAATTAAGCAAATACAATTCAAAAGAAAAAGGATATATATTAATTCGAGAAATACAAATTGATAAAAATAGAAAAAAAATTTCAAAAGGAAAAAAATCTCCTTTGAATTTTTTTTATCAAACATGTGAAAGGTAATATAGTTAAAAAAAACTTTAATAATATAGTTAATCAACATCAAAAAAAAAAAAAAGAAAAAAAAATCAAATGCAAAAAGAAGATGTACAATCTTAATTAGATTCATCTTCAAACATATACAAATTAAGAAGAAGAAGAAGAAGAAGAAGAAGAAGAAGAAATGTTAAAAATACCATATATTTAAAAAAAAATTCATGAAAAATAAGAAAGTTAAAAGTAAAAAAAAAATATGTACATTATTTTTGAAAATAAAACTTATTATAGCTAAATAAAATTATTACAAATGTTCAATTTTTCAAAATTTTCAAATTTAAAAATTATTTTTTTATATTTTCAAATAATCTATTTTTTTCCAGAAGTAGATTATATTTGAAAATAATTTATTTTTTTATTTTTTAATTTAAATAATTCTAATTACTCTAATTTTATTGATATAATATATATATTTAAGAATAATTATTAATTATTTTAATAAATTTAATTATTTCAATAAAAACAACTTTGAAAATTTTATCTGAAATTAGATAATTTTGAAAAATTGAAACTTTTTTAATAAATTACTCATAGATATATTAATCTAATTAATGGATTTCATTTATTTATTAAATAAAATCACTTTATAATTCAAAAATTTCCATCAAATTATAACTTTCAAGTAAATTATAGTTAAAATATTACTTTTTACATATTACAATAGCAGCTCAGATGACGAATAATATTTAGTTTTATATAAAAGGTGTATGTTGGAATCCTTGCACTATGTCCTTTGCCAAGGATGACGCGTACACACTATGTCCTTTGCCAATGATGACAACATGTATGAAGTGAAGATTTCAGGAACCACGATGTAATAAATTGACAATGAAAGATAATGATATGATGGGTATTAGTGACTTTCTTAGGGACAATCAACGTAATTAATCCTAAAATATTTTGTAAACTATAAAATATGTAATAGATTTACACATAATAATTAAATTTTAATACGAAAATAAATAATAATTTTTAGTTTTTAAATATAAAAATTCAATTTGAATTAAATTTGTATGAACATGAAATTTTAATATCAATTTAATTGATAATATATTAATAAAATTTATAATAAAGTCTATAGAATATATAAATTGTATTAAACTTAATAAATTAGCTTACAAACCTAATAAATGAGTCTATTCACATGAATGTCCAATGAGTTTGATCACTAGGCTGATAATGAGCCGATCTTCGAAACAAAATGAGCTAATATTTATAATTTAAGTTTAGCTCATTTATTAAATGATCCTAAAATTTAGGCTCAAGCTTAACTCGATTATAAATAAACCAAGCTCAAATTATATCATTATTGAGTTGAGCTATAAGTAGTTTGCAAATTGTTTTGCTTATTTACATCTAAAGCTATGGAGTAATCATGTTCAATATTATCAAATTCAAGGAGCAAAAAAACTTTAAAAGGAAGCATGATATGAACCCAAAGTTTAAGGATTTAAGACTTTACACTTTACATTTGAAAGCAGTTTCTTGGAATGTCAAATTATATCCTTTTTCAATTCCTTAACTCAAGTTCAACTTATGGAAGAGAATCTTATAATTAAAATACACTCAAGTAATTAGTTTTCATGTATTTTTCTTGATTCAAGTAAGAATCAAAGACAAGAGATAAAACTCTCTTAATTTTTGAATTTTATTAAAGACATATTAGGATGAATATATTAGGATACAAGGAGAGCTAAACCTATACAACCTATTTGGTCATAAATCTTTGCCTATCCTAATTCTTAAAATAAACTTAAGAAAATTTGGGCTTAGCAACACATAAAGAGGCTCAAATATAAAATAAACTAGATATAATGACTTTGGCCTATAATGATTGGTGAAAATTATACAAAATACAAAATAATACAAAATACTTTTTTTTTCTTTAAATTATATTCACACGGTCTTTCTATTTAAATTACATTAATACCTTTTTTCTTTTATATTTATATGATATTTATTTCATTTTTTTTCTTTTTTATGGTTTATTTATTCTCTTCAATATCACCTTCTCTCTTCGGTTGTTGGCAATTGATACTGAGATTGTTCAAGCATCGGTGATACGGATAATTTTTTATTAGAATCTAGTTGTGATTTTTGGGTTTTAAAAGTATTGTTACTAAGGGAGATTTTTTGGAATATCTAACGATGACTACTAGAAAACCAAAAAATATTATGATGAGTAGCACTCAATTGCCAAATATTTCTCTCTTGTCGAAGAGTTTTCCTAGATCCAATGGGTAGCCAACCCATTTGTCATCACCACTAGGTTTTAGAGAAGATTAATACGAAAATAGAGTTGCACCTGCCTTTCATTAATATATTACAACGTTTGATTTTTGTTGTATGTTGTATATAGAGGATTGTATTCAATTATATGAGTTTTAAATTTATTTTTCTCCTAATTAATGATTTCCTTTTCTTTTTCTTTCAATTTTATTTTTAAATTTATTTTTCCTCAAATTTTATTTATCATCTCTACATTCCAAACAAAAGCTCTTGTATAACAAAATCTTCCCTAGAATAATTAATTATCTCTACTTTTATTGTATTTCAATTTAATTTATATTGCTGTCACCATTTCTAATTGATTTTATGTAATGAGGCTATATATGAAAGGGGAAGAAAACTTGATTCCCCTAAATGAAAGGGGAAAAAAACTTAATTCCCCTAAAACCTAAAATATGCATAGATCACTAGATTATTCAAATTAAATTGCAAAGGGTAGAATTATGTACCTGACATCATCGTATGTTGATGCTGAAGACGATTCTGAGGTTTGTCGCCTTCCAGGGGATACACACTTTAGGTTATGCGGAAGCACTACTGAAGGAATGTAATGTTCTCTAAAATTGTTATGTTCCCCTGGAGACCACGACCCCTTATTTATAATTGATGATGATGATTAATTTCTATTTTGGTCCTTCAACAAAACAGAAATTCTTATCGGTCTCTACACTTATAATCCTATTACAATTAGGACACCTCAATAGTCAACAATCATAATTTGATCAAAACTTTAATTGACTATTTTAATTTGACTGCAATACATATTTAATATTTAAATATATTTAGTCCATACTTATGATTAATTAGAGGATTAATTTTATCAATATAAAATTAATTCTAACAATCTCCCACTTGGGCTAACATATATTAAATATAAATGTATATACCTTAATGAGCTCATAAAAGCAGTCATACTAAAGGTGCCTCAAACAATCTCGTCCATTGATTATATCGATAAAGGACTGAAGGGTCAGTCGCCACATTCATCGTGATTCAAACCACCATCAATCACATTACCAATACTCTCAAATGACATAGATCAATAATAGGAGTATAGCATGGAAACTACATGTAATGTGATCTAATCAAACCTGTTTCCAACTGGTCATACTTTAGTGAGATCAATCAATAATAATACAGAGTGTAACAAAATAAATACTTTATTTTCTGCAGAAACTGAGTATTAATAACATAATATATCCATTACAAAACAGAGTATACACAAATATAATGTAACCATAATGAACAAACTCCCATTGAAACTAAATAGTCTCAAATAATGTGACACCCATATGAGCAGTGTGCTCATGAAAAACTTTCGATATCACAGCCTTAGTGAGCGGATCCGCAATCATGAAGTTCGTTCCAATATGCTCTATGGATATCTGTCCACTCTATACTCTCTCCCTCACAGCCAGAAACTTTATCCCAATGTGTCTCGATCGAGAAGAGCTTCTGTTGTTGTTGGAGAATAAAACCGTTGAGTTATTATCACAGTATAACTTTAATGGTCTTTCAATGCCATTCACAATGCGCAGCCCTGTGACAAAGTTCCTCAGCCAGATTGCCTGATTGGATGCCTCATAACTTGCTACAAATTCTGCTTCCATGGTGGAGGTAGCTACTAGAGTTTGTTTCACACTCTTCTAAGAAATAGCACCGCCAGCCAAGAGATATATGTAGCATGATGTGGATTTCCGACTGTCTTGGCATCCCACGAAATCAGAATCAGTATACCCAATGATCTCAAGCTGATTTGATCTCCTGTATGTGAGCATATGTCCCTTAGTTCTCTGAAGATACCTCAAGACTCTTTTGGCTGCTTTCCAATGATCCATTCCTGGATTACTGAGATATCGTCCTAACATGCCAACTATGAATGAAATATCTGGACGAGTGCAAACTTGAGCATACATTAGACTCCCAACTGCTGACGCATAAGGAATCTTCTGGATCTCCTGAATCTCAAGTTCACCCTTTGGACACTGATCAAGACTGAATTTATCTCCTTTAGCAACTGGGGTATCAATTGGTCTACTGTTGTGCATACTAAATCTCTTGAGCACTTTCTCAATATAGCCCTTTTATGATAATCCAAGAATACCTCGAGTACGGTCTCGATGTATTTGAATCCCTAATACAAAAGAAGCTTTACCTAAATCTTTCATCTCAAAGTGTTTTGAGAGAAAGACTTTGGTCTCGTGCAGCAAGTCCTTACAGTTAGTAGCAAGCAATATGTCATCCACATATAAGACCAAAAAGATAAACCTACTCCCACTGAACTTGTGATACACACAATCTTCCACAGCATTTGTCTCAAAACCAAAAGAGACAACTACTTCATGGAACTTGAAGTACCACTGATGAGAAGCTTGCTTGAGTCCATAAATTGATTTCTTTAATCTGCATACCAGTCGCTTTGGGTCTCCAGACACAAAGTTTTCTGGCTGCACCATATAGATAGTTTCATCAATGTCTCCATTGAGAAACGCAGTTTTCACATCCATTTGATGTAACTCAAGATCAAAATGTGCAACTAGAGCCATGATCGTCCTAAAAGAGTCCTTCGATGATACTGGAGAGAAGGTCTCTTTATAGTCAATCCCTTCTTTCTGAGTGAAGCCTTTAGCTACAAGACGTGGCTTATATCTTTCCACATTACCTTTAGAATCCCTCTTGGTTTTAAATATCCATTTGCAACCAATGGGTTTCTTTCCTTCAGGTAATGGAACAAGATCCCAAACTTCATTGTCTTGCATAGATTTATATTCTTCACTCATTGCCTCAATCCACTTATGAGAGTTGGAATCCTGCATGATATGATGAAAGCTGATTGGATCATCTTCCACCATGTCTACAGTGTCCTCATGTTCCTGAAGATATACTACATAATCATCTGGAATAGCATTTCTTCTCTCTCTAGTGGACCTCCTTAAAGACAGGTTCTGGCTCAAATTCTTGAGGTTGTTGAGCTTGTTCTTGAGGAAGTTGTTCAACATTGTCTTGTATTGGAACTTGATGTGCTTCTGGAACAGTGACAGGCGTAGGAACCAGAACACTGTTAGGAGCAATGATAGGAATCGATACTGAGTTTTCCTGACTCGATTCCTCCTCAAAGACAATGTTTCTAACCTTACTTCTCCCTCCAAACTCAACATCCTCAAAAAATTTTGCAATTCCCGTCTCAAAAATAGATCTGGAAGTAGGATTATAAAACTTAAAACCCCGAGATCGCTCAGAATAACCAACAAAGTAGCTACTAACAGTTTTGGAGTCCAATTTTATCTCATTAGGCCTATAAGGCCTAGCCTCAGCAGGACATCCCCAAACATAAAGGTGCTTTAGACTGGGCTTGCGTCCAGTCTAAAGCTCATCAGGTGTTTTTGTAGCTGCTTTAGTTGGTACTCTGTTAAGAAGATAGACTGCTGTCTTTAATGCTTCTCCCCACAGAGACTCAGGTAAAGAAGAATGACTAATCATACTTCTAACCATATCCATAAGAGTCCTGTTACGTCTCTCAGATACACCATTCATGCTGGGTGTACCAGACATGTTGTATTGATGGACTATACCACAATCCTGCAGGAAAATAGTAAATGGCCCTGGACGTTGTTCACCTGAACCGTCATATCTGCCATAGTACTCACCTCCACGGTCAGATCTAACAGATTTAATCTTCTTTCCAAGTTGATTTTCAACTTCGGCCTTATAAGATTTGAAAACGTCCAGAGACTCAGATTTCTCATGAATGAGATATAGGTACCCATGACGTGAGTAATCGTCTATGAATGATATAAAGTATCTTTGACCATTTTTAGTTGTTGTAGGGAATGGGCCATAGATGTCCGTATGTATCAACTCTAAGACGTTTGATGACCTATTGGTACCTAATCTCTTTTGTTTAGTCTGTTTACCTTTAATACACTCAACACAGGAGTCCAAATATGTGAAATCAAGTGTATTTATGATACCATCTGACACAAGACGCTCTATTCTAGATTTGGATATGTGACCCAAACGTCTGTGCCATAGAGCAGCTGAGTTATCCATATTCAGCTTCCTTTTGGTACCTATAGTACTAACTTGCAGGGTCTCATTATAAGAGGCATCGATATCTAACATATATAGATTATGAAGTGCATACAAGAAACCAGTACCTAAAATTTTTGAATCCATAGATAAAGTAACTTTATTGTTTCCAAATGAACAAGTAAAACCAGATTTGTCCAAATGGGAAACAGAAATTAAATTCCGCCTAAAAGACGAAATAACAAAAGTATCTACTAGATCCAAAAAATTTCCAGTTCTTAAACGCAATCTAAAATGTCCTATCGCCTTTACTTCTACCGGTTTGCCAGTTCCCATATAAACGTATCTTTCACCGTCAGTTGGCTTTCGGTAACTTAGGCAACCCTGCATTGAAATACTTATGTGACTAGTAGCACCAGAATCTATCCACCAAGTGTTTCTAGGTACCGAAGTTAAATTAACTTCAGAATAGACTAAAACCAAATATTTTCCCTTATCAGCAGTCTCATTATCAGTATTTTCATTCATAGGGACAAAGTTGGGATTACACGGCATGCTAGCTGAATTCAGAGAAAATAAATAATAAATAAATGACATAAGCTCACAATCCACAAAAATTGAAACAAATCACAGAAGTAGAGTTCAAATATTGGAAACAAGATACCAGACACAACATTAATATTCTCATCTTTGGACATAAAATATTAACTGTAATTGGTATCTCAACGCAGTAATCAAATATTGACAATTCAGTCCTGTCAAATAATAAACCTTCCTTTGGGCCGATTTATTATCCACATGGATGAACACATAATAATTATCACATATTTATTACCGCAATGTATTCTCAATTCAGTCAGATAGCAACCTTCCTTTGGGCCGGTATGCTACCCGCAATGAATTTTAATACACCTGTCTAATATCTCAAATAAATCAATTTACACAATAGAGGTCACTTTGGTGACTTTTTGCTTCAATTAATTTATTATTAAAAATATTAAACACAATCAGGACTAAAATACCAAAATTTAAACTCAGTTGAATTAAATTTTAAATTACAATCAAAATTGCAATTTTAAAATTAAATGAATTTTTTTAAAATAAAAAAATAAATAAAAAAAATGAAAAGGAGTAACGTAAATTTTTTTTAAACGTTTACTGTGTTCTTCTAAACCAAAACGAAGAACAAATTTTTTTTTAAACGTTTATTGTGTTCTTCTAAACCAAAACGAAGAACAAAAAAAAAATTTAAACGTTCTTCTAAACTAAAACGAAAAACAAAAAAAATTTTTTTAATTAATTAATTTACATAATTAATTAACTAAATTAATTAATTCCAGAAAAAATCACAAACCCAAAATTGAAGTCTAAAAAATTCAATTTTTTTAGAATTAATTAAATAATCTCATTAATTTAATCCAAAAAACAAATCAAACCAAAATTGATTTCAGATTACTAATTTCGATTCCAAATTAATTCTAGAAAATTACAATCACCGAATTAATTTTCTAGAATCAAAACAATAATCAATACCGCAATTTAATCGGAAAATCTAGCAACCTAGCATAGGGCTCTGATACCAATTGAAAGGGGAAGAAAACCTGATTCCCCTAAATGAAAGGGGAAGAAAACTTAATTCCCCTAAAACCTAAAATATGCATAGATCACTAGATTATTCAAATTAAATTGCAAAGGGTAGAATTGCGTACCTGACATCATCGTATGTTGATGCTGAAGACGATTCTGAGGTTTGTCGCCTTCCAGGGGATACACACTTTAGGTTATGCGGAAGCACTACTGAAGGAATGTAATGTTCTCTAAAATTGTTATGTTCTCCTTGAGACCACGACCCCTTATTTATAACTGATGATGATGATTAATTTCTATTTTGGTCCTTCAACAAAACAGAAATTCTTATCGGTCTCTACACTTATAATCCTATTACAATTAGGACACCTCAATAGTCAACAATCCTAATTTGATCAAAACTTTAATTGACTATTTTAATTTGACTGCAATACATATTTAATATTTAAATATATTTAGCCCATACTTATGATTAATTAGAGGATTAATTTTATCAATATAAAATTAATTCTAACAATATATATATATAGCAACATATTAGATCCAGCTTTGTATATTTGGCTAGAGTTGGTTTCTAGATAATGACTTGAGATTCTTTAATCTAGATGCATAGCCATAAGGCAATACTCAATGCAGTCATATATATTGATAGTTTGTGTCAAATTTTATGTCATTGTTTTTTTATTAACTCTTATGATGTCTTCTAAAAACATTATGTTGAATGTCTAGCACTCGTTCAACCCTCTTATTTCTCATTTTTTTTTTATTTTTATTCAATTATGATAATGCATGATATCCTAAAAAATTACTTGATCTATTGTATATGATCTAAATGTATGAATTTTAAATTGAAATCATTAAAATGTATATGAACTTTTGAGTATGATAATCGATTCTTGGAGCAAATTTTGTATTTGAACGTTGCTTGTATATATGGTTATAGAATATTTATAGTGGCTTAAATTTTTTACATTATGTTTCATTTGTTTTAAGTCTTCTTAAACAATTATAACAAATGCAAATTGGAGGATTAAATTGCATTTTTCTTTTGTTTGTTATAGAGATTAGTTGTTATTTCTTTTAAAATAATATTGGTGTTTGAGAAAATTATTATCATTTATTGTACTAGTCATGATGGAACTGTAAGCTATGGAATGGATAATAGAGATGAAATATACATGCACTCATAGACTATGACTATCATTAGTCCTCATAATCCAATTGGTTCTCATACTGTTGTTTTTTAATGATTTTCGTTAAACCATAACTAAGACGCACATAATGGTGATTCTTGCATGCATACATTTGTAGTGTATAAAGTATGGTATGAGAAATATAGATTAGATTTTGGGAAATAAAAATATTGAATTTTTTCCATGTATATGATATTTAAGACTTGCCCTTTGTTATTGGTAGGTAGTCCTGTTTAATATTCTGAATATGCCTTGGAATAGTTGAATTTAAAGATTTTTATAAAACTACTCTTAACAATAAAGTTTTTTTTTAAAAAATATAGCACCAAATTATTTTATTTATACTTTTGCAAAAAACAATATCAAATTTTTAGAAATGCCTCCTTTAGCTTTCTGTATATGTTGTATAAATGTTGTATAAATGTTGATTAATAGAGTTAATATATACAAATTCTGCTATCTGATTATTCTTTTATAATTTAAGTTCATAATTTTACTATTTTAAATTAAAAAATATATATTTCAATAGTTAAAATAGACAATATATATAAAAAAATATCTACACAACATCAAAAAAATACTAAAAGAAAATTATATTTCTTACTAATTACAATTCAACATATATAAATATAAATACCCAACATATACAACACATTAAAAATATTGTATGATTTATAAGTTAAAATAAATTATAAAAAATATTAACACAATATACACACGCATTATATATATATATATTATATAGATATTTTGTATACATTATATGAATATTGTATGTTTATTGTGTATGTCGTGTTTATATTGACTATGCATGGTGAATATATCTTTGTATGATGTTTATACACTAAAAACTTAAATACACACATTCAATAAACAAATACAGCTAAAAAAAAATATAACAATAATAAAAATGCATATTAAAAAGGAACAAATGAAAAAATTCACAAAACAAAATGAAATTCTCTTTAAAATATTTTATTAAACATGTAAAGTGCATGACCATTAAATAACAATAAAAACTTTTAACATTAAAATTTAAAAACAACAAAAACAAAAGAAAAATACAAATATGTTTACAAATTATAAATAATATAGAAGATCAAATCTATTTTATGAAAATAGAAAAGAAAATAAAAAGAAAGGAACAAGAAGAAGAAGATGAAGAGAGATAAAAGAAGAAAAAGAGAAGAAAAAAAAAAGATGAAGAAGGAAAAGGAAAAAAAAACATTAATGGAGAGGTATATTTGAAAGAAAGAACTTTATGAAAAACAAAACTGAAAATATGTTAAAATTGAAAAAAAAAACACTGTATATTTGAAAAGGAAAGCTAAAAAGAGAGAATTTCAAGTACTTTTCTCTTGAATTTATTTTAGTTTTATACTTTCTTATACCCAATTCAAAAACTAAATTACTAGATTTTACAATTGTAGAACTTTTTGTCACGGTGCAACGCTGTGTTTTTGAGAAGTATTTAAACAATACTTTATATAATTATGCACAATATAACATTGATTAACTTAACTTATTAAAGCATGAGTTGTTATAAGTTAGATTTTGCTTCTTTATATAATGTTTATATTTTTTTTTCAAAGTTGTAATATGATAATATAAAAGGTTTAAATAAATACATGATCTTTGAGTTATTGATAATTCGATACATCTATTAATTGTACTACAATAGATGCTGATATGGCAAACGACTTATTAATATGAGTCACCCAAATAAAAAAGTAGCATTCCATGTCAAAATGACCTTTAGCATATTTTGCATGTTTAAAATGATCTTTTTATTTTTGACAGACAAATATGTGATCTTTAAAGTATTGACAAATAAACATATGTCCTTTTTATTTTTTATTTTTGTTAAATTATATTTTATTTTATTTTGAGCTTAAAAATTTAGGATTTAAGAAAAGTTAATTTTTTAAAATTTTTCCTAAACTATTACTTAAAAATCATTTAAAAATTTCAAAATTAAAGAAGACATCAAAATCAGAATACATGACCTTTAAAGTGTTGGCAATTTGATACATATATATATTTTTGATATGGAATACTATACTTTACATGCCCACTAAATTGCAAAGCCATATATGACAAAAGGGTAAATTTAACAATGATTATCAAAATTTACACTTGGTTTTTTTTTAATATATAATTTTACTTTTTTTTTTGTTTTTTCCTTAGTGTGAGAGGGAATTTTGCTTCTACTCCTAGTGAAATGATTCTTGCGACGTCTTAAAGAATATAGGTCTAAACCTTAAGAATAGGAGTCGCCACCTGGGTGGGCCTAGAAGATAGAAAGAGGTGGATAGCTCAATTTTAAGGAATCCTCAACCCCTACTAGGTGAGAAGTGGCCTAGCACCCCCCATATTACCCGGTTCATTGGAATTAGCCTCTTTTTCAGGTCTAAATATTATTAAATTCTTATATTATTATGATATCATTCATGTTACATGCAATGGTTGAAACAAACAATATTATATTATAAATCAAATAATCAAACAAAATGGACACCCTTACAATATGAAATTTTGCCCTTACAACATCTAAGATCCATAAAAACAAATAAAATAGGACACCCACCAAAAGGTAAAAAATATTTTCTTTACTATTGTCTCAAAGTCCATAAAATAAATTAAATTACACAAACTTAATAAATAAAGTACCCATAGATGAAAACATGCCTTTTATATATTCCTTAAAATCTAAATAATAAATAAATGCAATTCAACCATTGATAATAAAAAAATAATTAAACATGTAATTGATCATCGTTCAAACAACCATAAATTTAGGGTTTAATTATATGAAATTAGGGTCGTTGCAATACAATTAGGGTTTCATGCAATTAGGGATCTATTAATGAAATAAGGGTTTAACATGCAAAATTAGGGTTTCATATACAAAATCAGGGTTTAATACTAAAACTAGGATCTAGAGTTACGGAATAAGGGTTTGGGATGTATAATTAAGATTTAATCCCAAAACTGGGGTTTAAAATTCAATTTGGGGTTTTAATCATATAATCCATCAAACTAGATTAATGCAGTAATGAATCATAATGAATATGCAAAATTAACAAGTAAAAAGGATAATAAAATTGAATAGATATAATATTAGAGTTTGTTACCGTCGTTGTTGGCTACAACAAACAATTACATTGTTCCAGGCCCTTAACACAATCCTTTCTATAAGGGTGGGTTATGCCTTGATATTTACGATCGGTTTGGGCCAAACAAAGTGTGTTTTGGCTACTGTGTTTATGAGTTTAAGTAGAATTATGCCTGTAAAATTAGGCTTGACTTAAGGCTCATGGCAAATTGGCCATGAGATATGGCAAATTCGCCATGAGTTCTTGGGTTGGTTCAGTGGTTTTGGCTTTTTAAATCAGACAAGACTCAGTTTGGGCTTTTTAATTGGGACTGAATTTGATCTGGGCCTTTTAATTGAAACTGAAATTGACTCGGGCCTTTTAATTAGAACCAAATTTATTCAAGTCCAAAATTAAGGGTCTATATTTAATTTTAACATTGACTCCATTTCAAAAGTCATATATAAATTATCATGACACTACATGTAACATCTGTAGCATCTACTTTAGGGCTAAAATTAATTTAAATTAATTAAAATAAATAATTTAAGGGAGAAATATTGAGTTAGAATTGAGAAATTAACAAAGGTATATGTAAAATATAAAGAAATATGCATAACATATAAATTTGATAATAAGAGAGAATAAGACAAAAATATAAATAGCAAAAAGAATGGCAATTTAGTAAATATATCTTGTAAAATTTTAAAATTAATAAATAATTTAAAATGAAATCTTTTTGAATGGAAGATGAAAATTGGAATTTTTAAAATAAATAAATAATTAATTAAAATAATATAATAAAAATATATATATGGTTAGTATTTAAAGAAGAAAGAAAATCAAAATTTAGAAGTTATCTTTTTCTTCCTCTTCCTCTTTCTTGGCCGAAATTTCCATAGGAGTATGTGAGCGGAGATTTTTTCCCCCACTCCTAGTTGAATGGTTTTTGCGACTTCGGCAGTGTTTAGGCTCGGGGCCTTAGAGAACACGGACTTAAGTTCGGAGAAAATGGAGTCGCCACCCGGACCACTTGGGAAAAAAGAAAGGGGTGGATGACTCGATTCCTAAGGAATTCCCAACCCCTAATGGGTTCGGAAAGTTAGGTACGTGTGGAAAATGTGAGAAATGGTCCAGCACCCCCACAACGCCCGGTTCATTGGAACCGGCCTCCTTTACAGGTTTTAATATTATAAAATTCTTCAATATAACAATATTAACCATATTACATGCAACAATTGAAATAAAGCATCATTATATTAAAATCAAAGCAATGTTGTGAACCTCGGTTTTTCACCCGAAAAGGATTCGGATGAAAGTTCACTCGTTGTCGGGAGTCGCCACTCAGTTTATTTTGTTCAAAGGGAAAAACTAAGAAAACCCTTATTTGACTCCAATTGATGCATCCAATGTTAAGGTTTCTAATCTACGAACCCAAGGAGGATTCGGGGACTATGTCATGCATTTGATTAATTTGCCAATTTAGAATTGAATCCAAAAGGAACACAGAAAGGAAGAAGAATAGATTGTTAGTAAATTGCGGACTTGCTATTTGGGGTGAATCCCAAATATGCCTACATACTCTCATTTTTATGAGAGATCAAAGCCCATGTAGTTCGGAAAAGCCTATTTAAAGGCGATGAAAATTATGCTTCATGCATGTGTGTGTGTATGCTTTGTGCATTGTCGGGCTTTTTGCCAAATTTGTGAGATTTAGCACTTAGTGCTAAATTATGAAGTTTAGGTACTTTGTACCAAAATGTGGTATATGCTTCGTGCATTGTCGGGCTTTTTGCCAAAATTGTAGGATTTAGCACTTAGTGCAAAATTGTGAAATTTAGGTACTTTGTAACAAAAGAGTGCAATTTAGGCCTTTGGCCAAAAAGGTTGATTTTAATTGTGAAATTTAGGTACTTTGTACCAAAAGAATATGGTTTAGGCTTCGTGCCAAAATGTTGATTGATTCACGGCTTAATGCCGAAAGATTGATTAATTAGTCCATTAGGCCCTTAGACCTAAAATGATTAGGTCTTTGACCAAGAAGAAATTAAAAAGAAGATGGAATGCTTATGACATGTTTAAATTGACAAAGAATGAATTAGGATATTACCTTGCTTAGGATTTTCCCACTTCGAAGTTCCAGATCTCGTTTTCTTGGACCTTGAATTGTGATTCTTGATTACGGATTGATTCCTGCAGCACACGGTTAGATTTATGCTAATAAAAGTTCAATAAAAGTTCTTAGGCATGTGTAGGTAAAAAATTCGTCAGCATGAGGCTCGGGATCCGAACAGCCAACCCCTCTTTCTGAAAAATCTGCGCATTTTATAGGCAAAATTCGGACTGTCCGGCTGTCGGACCGGGCGGCTCGCCGGAAAAAAGGGAAAAGGAAACGGATGGCGGTCGGACAGCCGGTCCGGGCGGTCGGACCGCCAATGGGTCGGCGGTCTGACCGCCGGTCCCAGCGGTTCACCCCAAAACCGCACCGAAATCCGCATTTTTTTTGTTCAAACTGATTTTCTAGGAGCTGCGGACCTCCAAAAATTATTCCGAGACCATACCTGTGATCCTTGCGTCGTTCCGGACATTTCAAGTACCATGAAGACATACTTTCGGTGAATTTTACCGGGGACGTCCGGTCCGGCTCGGTTTTTTTTACAGTCTGAGGAAGCCGGCTTTTCGAGCCTCAAAATTCGAGTGTTCACAATTGCCCCCCACTGGGGTCCATAAAAATGATTTATGGAGCCCAGTGGTCGTCTGAAGAGCGAATTTTGAGCGAGGGGTAAAAGACCCACCTTTTGGCATTTCTGGATTGCTTGTAACACTTCTAATTTTTCTCTGATTGTATTCTGACTTTTCTGTACCTGCATTTTTGTTTAGCACAAACAGTACATATGTATGCATGATGTCCCCTTTTATTTTCATAAAGGTATTTATTTGCTTCTTTCCAACCATTGCATGCACAACTAGACCAAGAGTCTTCAAAAGGTGGAAAGGATCAATATGGGTAGATGTGGGTTGTTTTCTGTCATCACTCTTAGGGGAATATTGGTGGATCGGAATTTTTATTTATTTCCAGTAAAGAACTTAGAAATAAATTTTGGGAATCTTTCATTTACATGTACTTGAACTAGCTCTGGTAATGAACCAGAAGTAATACTAGGCTTCACTAAGCACTGCTACCAGTAATTATTTCTAGTAAAGAACTTAGAAATAATCCTCTAGGAAGTCACACACCACTGGGGAAGGAACTTGAATTTTTCTGAAGTTGCTCCCAAATTATTCCCGGAGTTACTCAAGCTGTTTTTCAAACTTGGGTTAGGAACCATCAGATGATCAGGCCTTTTGTGGAGTCTTCCCTTGTCCAGCCTACTCCAAAGTATAGAACTTGGTTCACAGCTGAAGTTTGGTCAATTGAAAAGCCAACGAGGCATGCATTGTTGTAGGAGCTGGAGGGAGAGGAGGTGATTCCTCTTAACGAGGAGAAGACAGATGCTGCAGAGAGTTCCGGAACTAAGGAAGATACCGAAGACTCTGCCCCACGTAGGAGGCGTAGGATTTAGATCCTAGGGTTGACTCTTTTGTCTTTTTTTTGTCTTTTTTTTACCTTTTTGGTTCTTTTGACGTTTTGGACTTGTGGTTTGACTCTTTTGACTGGTTTGACGTTTCATGGAATGAATGACTCTTTTTGGAATGAACGACTCCTTTTGGAATGAATGACTCTTCTTAGGATGAATGACCCTTTTTGTTTGCTTTCCAAGCATTATCTACTTTATTTACTTGCTCTAATTTTTGCCTAAGCTGTCCTTTTAGATTTTCAACTTAGCGAGCTCTTACCCATTCTTGCCTAAGCCGCCCTTTGTGGGTTTTTGACTTAGCGGGCCCCACTATTGCCTAAGCTGCCCTTTGTGGGTTTTCGACTTAGCGGGATTTTTTCATCTTTTTTTTATTCATTTATTTATTTATTTATTATTATTATTTTTTTTATGTTGGCAAAAGAAAAAGGAGTCAATGAATCTTATTAAAATTTAGACCGTGCTCAAGGAGAGCTGCCTACATATCTCGAATTAGTTTGTGAGAATCAGGTCTAATGTAGTTCCTTACAATGCATGATTATACATAATATTTCTTTAGTTGATCCAGATTGCATGGGTTTATGAACTCCAGACCATCCAAATCAGACAAGATGATGGCTCCGCCGGAAAGTATTTTCTTTAAAATGTAGGGTCCCGCCCAATGAGGACGAAACTTCCCACGAGGATCTGTAACAGGTGTTCTAATCTCTTTCAGAACCAAACAACCTTCTTCCAACTTTCGATCTTTGACCTTTTTGTTGAAATGTCTGGCCATTCGCTTCTGATACCCTTGAATCCGATGTAGAGCTTGAAGTCTTTTTTCATCCAAACCCAACAACTGATGATGATAATTGCTGATCCATTCAGCTTCATTTATCTGACTTTCTTGAATTATCCTCGCCGATTGAACTTCCAGTTCAATGGGGAGTACAGCTTCCATTCCGTACACCAGGGAATACGGGGTTGCCCCAGTAGGAGTTCTAATTGATGTTCTATATCCCCACAAAGCCAGCGGTAACTTCTCATGCCAACGCCTATGTTCCTTGATCATTTTTTGTATGATCACCTTTATAGACTTGTTCGCTGCTTCTACAGCTCCATTTGTTTGAGGTCTATAGGGAGAGGACTTATGATGCTGGACATTCTTATCCTTCAAGAGCTTAGCAAATTCTGCTTGGAAATGAGTTCCATTATCAGTGATAATCTCAAATGGCGTTCCGTACCGACAAAGGATGTTGGTTCGGACAAACTGTGCTGCCTTTTTGGCGTTTAATTCTGCATAGGAAGCTGCTTCAACCCACTTTGTGAAGTAATCCACTGCTACCAAGATAAACTGATGTCCATTTGATGCTTTTGGATGTATTTTGCCAATTATATCTATTCCCCAAGTAGCGAAGGGCCATGGAGAAGTGATCGGATTCAGGGCAACGGGAGGTTGCTTCTGCATCTTGGCAAATATCTGACACTGATGGCATTCTTGCACAAATGCCACGCAGTCAGCATTCGTGGTAGACCAATAATATCCTAGATTGGCAATTTTTCGAGCCAAGGCGATCCCATACATGTGTGGTCCTAATTCGCCACCATGTACCATTTCCATTATCTGCTTAGCCTCTGCTTCATTCACACATCTTAGGTGCATTCCATTCCAACTCCTCTTGTAGAGGATATCTTCATTAAGAATGTAACCTGTGGCTAGCTGCCTTATGACCCTCTGATCAACCTTTGATGATCCCTCCGGATAACTTCCATCCTTGAGATAACCTTTGATATCCCAAAACCATGGTTTACCATCGGCCAAATGCATTATGTGGGCAGGTTGCTTCTGAAGTTGAACTTTCAATGGACGAATGACTTTTCCCTCCTTGATATTGATCATGGAAGCTAAAGTAGCCAGGGCATCAGCAAACTGATTCTTTGCTCTTGGGAGATATTCGAAGGACAAATCATCGAATTGTTGTGCCAGATGATCAAGGCGTTGTAGGTAAGGAACCAAACGCTCTTCTCTTATCTTCCATTTTCTTAAGGCTTGTGATACTATTAAAATAGAATCACCTTAGACCTTTAGGTTCTTAATTCCTAATTCCAGGGCGGCTTCAAGCCCACTGATGCAAGCTTCATATTCTGCTTCATTGTTTGTGCAGCTAAAGTCAAGTTTAACTGCAAATGGAATGTATTCTCCACAAGGAGTTTTGAACACAATCCCAATTCCATTTCCATGATAATTGGATGCCCCATCAAAATACATCTCCCAAATACTCCTTTCCACATTCAAGAGGTCTTCGTCAGGGAAACCTACTTCTCGCATCTCGTCTTTTACAGGTAATTCTGCTAATTGGTCAGCTATTGCGCCACCTTTCACAGCTTTCCTCTGAATGAATTTTAGGTCAAAGGCTGCCAATGTTGACACCCACTTAGCCATTTTGCTGTCCAAAACAGGCCTCTCCATAAGGAATTTCAAGGGACTCTGTTCTGCGATGACATAAGTAGTGTAAGAAGACAAGTAGTGTTGTAACTTCGTACAAGCCCAATACAAGGCTAAACACAACTTCTCAATCTTGTTATACTTTAACTCATAATCCAGCATCCTTTTGCTGAGGTAGTAAATTGCATTTTCCACCTTCGTACTCTCGGCTTCTTGAGCTAGCATTGCACCCATGGCTTCATCTGTTACAGATAAATACAAGAGCAGAGGCTTTCCCATTCTGGGAGGTTGTAGAATTGGAGGACTTAACAAGTATTCTTTGATCTTGTCGAAGGCCTTTTGGCAGTCTTCATTCCATTCTTGTGAAGCACCTTTCCTTAGTAGCTTAAAGTTTGGACCACAAGTCTCTGCCAACTGCGATATGAATCGACTGATATATTGTAATCTACCTAGCAAGCCTCGAATCTCTTTTTCTGTTCTTGGCGGAGGCATTTTCAGAATAGCCTTCGACTTTGCTGGATCAACTTCTATTCCTTTCTTGCTGACCAAATATCCCAAAAATAAGCCTGATGTTGCACCAAAGAGGCACTTTGCAGGATTAAGCTTCAAATTGTACTTGTGAAGTCTAAGGAAGAACTTCTCAAGTGCTTCAACGTGTTCTTCTGGAGATTTTGACTTAACAATCATATCATCAACATACACTTCTACTTCTTTGTGAATCATGTCATGAAAGACTGTTGTCGCCATCCTTTGGTAGGTAGCCCCTGCATTTATCAACCCAAAAGGCATAACCCTATAGCAGAAAGTGCCCCATTCTGTGATGAAAGCTGTCTTTTCTTTGTTTGGTGGGTGAACTAGGATCTGATTGTACCCAACCGCGAGGTCAGTCATGGAAACCATCACATGCCCAGCCATCCTGTCTATCAGCAAATCGATGTGTGGTAGTGGAAAATCGTCCTTGGGATAGGCCTTATTCAAATCTCTGTAGTCAACACACATCCTGACCTTTCCGTCTTTCTTCGGGACTGGCACAATGTTTGCTAACCAGGAAGGATAGGTAATTGGTTCTATGAACCTATTGTCCAGTTGCTTGGCAACCTCCTCTTTAATTTTCAAAGACCATTCTGGCTTCATTCTTCTCAATTTCTGCTTAACCGGCTTTGCATCTGGGTATAGTGGAATCTTATGAACTGCTATGGCTGGGTCTATTCCCGTGACATCACTTGCCTTCCACATGAAGCAGCCGACATGTCTTCTGATGCACTTAACAACCTGTTCCTTGTTCACACAATCATATGCAATGTATGTATGTTCATTTTCTTTGCCAATTATTATCTTTTCACTCATTTCTTTTATTTCATTTATTTCATTTTTGCTAGATAATACTTGGAAAGCAAAAGACACAGGGTAACCAAGAATTTGAAGAGTTTCATTGATAATGGTGGAGTCATTCTCCAAGATTACATTAAACTTGACATTAGGGTTCTCTAAATCTGAAACTACAGAAGACTCAAAATTAGACTCTACTTGGTGTTCGACTCAGAATTTGACTCAGTACAAGACTCGGGTTCAGGGTGTGACACAGGACTAGATTTGACTACAGCAGCTTGTCCCTCCTCGGCATACCAATTTATCAGTGGTCCATCTGTGGCCTTGATCAGCTTTGTGAAGTCCCTTTTGTCTTCAAAATTGGTTATCATAGCAACCTCATCAAAGAGACTAGGCCGCATGAAATCTTCCACTTGTGGGTCAATTATAAGTTCTGGCTCTTCTTCCACAGTGATGGCATGGATGGAGTGATTGGGCAAAGGGTTAGTGTTAATGTTTGGTTGCCTCCTGAGAGGAATAATGTCACCACTATCCACCAAATCCTGAATGCGGTTTTTCAAAGTCCAGCAAGCATCTGTTCTATGCCCATTTCCTTGGTGGTATTCACAGTATTCATTGGCCCTATAACTGGAGGGTAATGGGTTTGGAGGAGGCCTTGGGTCCAAAGGCTTCAAGTATTTTCCTTCCACAGCCTTTTTAAATACCAGATGAAGGGGCATCCCAAGGTCGGTATATTGTCTTCTTGGCTGATTTCTCTGCCCAAGATTGCCCACACGTAAAGGATTCGCAGGGGCAATATTGGCCACTTCATTCACCTCGTTTGAGGAAGCAGCTTGACCTTGTTTCTTATATTTTGAAGTAGCTCCCTCATCTACTATCTTACCCAATTGTATCAAGTCTTCTACCTTAGTTGCAGTCGCAATGAGCGATTTGAAAGTAGGTAGGTATTGGGTTTGCAGTTGAGCTTGATATGTAGGCCTTAAATTTCTGATTATAATATCAATCTGTTCCTGTTCTGAAGGGCGATTGATCATTTGGGCAGCTTTTGCCCTCCACCTCGTAAGGAACGAGGAGAAGGGCTCATTGTTGTTTTGTTTGGTAGTCTCAAGTTCTCTTCTAGTGACATCCACCTCAATATTGTAGTGGTATTGAGTGTTAAATGCATTGCAGATGTCTTCCCAAGTTTTAATCTTAGCACGGTCCAGGCTCACAAACCATTTAAGGGCAGCACCAGTCAACGATTGTTGAAATAATTGAGCAAAGAGCTCATCATTTAAACCCCAAGGGCTCAAGGCCCCCACATACATCTTCAAAATGGGTTTTAGGGCAAGTGGTCCCATCAAATCTGTCCATCCTAGGCATCTTGAATTTTGGAGGCAATCTAGCTTGGGGAAACAAGGATAAGGAATCCATGTCTACCACCTCTTTATGAGTTTTCATGGCAGTGATTGACCTTTCAAGCAATTCAAGTTTCTTTTTCAGTTCATTAGTTTCATTTTTAGAGGGTGGATCCTCCAAATTGATGACAGGGGTATTGTTCTGAGCAGTCATGGGAGTACTAGTTTGCCCCACAATAGGTTCTTTCCCCAAATTTTCAGAAGTAGTGGCTGTCTTTGGTGCCCCTCCTAATTCAGCCAGGATGGCTACCCTTTGGGCAGCTAAAGCTTCATCAATTCTCTCTTGCATCCTAGCTTCAATTTCCTTAACCTGTCCATCTAGCAAAGCCTTAATCTGTTCAATAGTAGCCATTTCAGTAATTGGAGCAGTTGGTGAAATTGGGGTAGTAGGACTTGTGGGTGATTGCACAGTTGGAGTTGGTGTAGCTTGTGTGGGTGAAGGCACACGGATAGTGGATACCTGTAAAGGTTAAGGGCAAGAGATCAGGGTAGTGTGTAGGGTAGGAAAACTCTTGGTCCACTTGTACATATAAAAAAAAAAATTTCCCCAAAAGATTTTCCCCCAAAATAATGTTGTCATGTTGCATGAATTCACCTCATCACATCATAATTCATTTTAATGGAATGTGGCACTATCATTGGGTACATACAACCTAAGGGAAGGTTCTATTGTTCATGAAAAATAGAGAATAAGCTTATAATAGGGACTCTTGAGTCTTGAGTAAGATATACCTAACCACGTGTGAAACAAGGAGTTTCGCGTGGGTCCAACAGTACGATTACTCATGGGCCACTCCAAAAGGATTGGAATGGTTTGCGACAACAGGGAGGACGCTTTGGCTGTCCGCCGGCATAATCAAGGAGACCTGCCGGTCAGCGCTACTTGCTATCCAGACTCAGAATTTTGAACAGAAAGAGAAGAAATTCATTTGAAAATAATTTTTTATGAAATGAAGGAAAAGGATTCCCCCATATAATGCAAGAGAAAAAGATTCTCTGAATGTCAAAATAAATGCACAATTAGTCAAACAAGAGGTCCATTAAAGGAAAAAGATTCCTTTTGTCCATTTTCAATCCAATATCCCCAAGGAGGGGATATATATATTGCTAGGGTACCCTGCAAAATGAATAAAAGTACCCTAAAGAAGGGCAAGTTAGTCAAGTGAATAATAGTCTACTAGGATCCCATAAATTATTTTTATGATCCCCAGAAAGTCCTTTCGTCAATTTTCAATTTCAATATCCTTAAAGAAAGGATAATCATTGCTAAGGTACCCTGCAAAATAAATAAAAAGTACCCTAAAGAAGGGCAAGTTAATCAAATAAACAATTGTAGTCCACTAAGATCCCATAAATCATTTTTATGGTCCCCAGTGAAGTCGCCAATCTGTGAACCTCGGTTTTTCACCCTAAAAGGATTCGGATGAAAGTTCACTCGTTGTCGGGAGTCGCCACTCAGTTTATTTTGTTCAAAGGGAAAAACTAAGAAAACCCTTATTTGACTCCAATTGATGCATCCAATGTTAAGGTTTCTAATCTACGAACCCAAGGAGGATTCGGGGACTATGTCATGTATTTGATTAATTTGCCAATTTAGAATTGAATCCAAAAGGAACACAGAAAGGAAGAAGAATAGATTATTAGTAAATTGCGGACTTGCTATTCGGGGTGAATCCCAAATATGCCTACATACTCTCGTTTTTATGAGAGATCAAAGCCCATGTAGTTCGGAAAAGCCTATTTAAAGGCGATGAAAATTATGCTTCATGCATGTGTGTGTGTATGCTTTGTGCATTGTCGGGCTTTTTGCCAAATTTGTGAGATTTAGCACTTAGTGCTAAATTATGAAGTTTAGGTACTTTGTACCAAAATGTGGTATATGCTTCGTGCATTGTCGAGCTTTTTGCCAAAATTGTAGGATTTAGCACTTAGTGCAAAATTGTGAAATTTAGGTACTTTGTACCAAAAGAGTGCAATTTAGGCCTTTGGCCAAAAAGGTTGATTTTAATTGTGAAATTTAGGTACTTTGTACCAAAAGAATGCTGTTTAGGCTTCGTGCCAAAATGTTGATTGATTCACGGCTTAATGCCGAAAGATTGATTGATTAGTCCATTAGGCCTTTAGACCTAAAATGATTAGGTCTTTGACCAAGAAGAAATTAAAAAGAAGATGGAATGCTTATGACATGTTTAAATTGACAAAGAATGAATTAGGATATTACCTTGCTTAGGATTTTCCCACTTCGAAGTTCCAGATCTCGTTTTCTTGGACCTTGAATTGTGATTCTTGATTACGGATTGATTCCTGCAGCACACGGTTAGATTTATGCTAATAAAAGTTCAATAAAAGTTCTTAGGCGTGTGTAGGTAAAAAATTCATCAGCATGAGGCCCGAGATCCGAACAGCCAACCCCTCTTTCTGAAAAATCTGCGCATTTTATAGGCAAAATTCGGATTGTCCGGCGGTCGGACCGGGCGGCTGGCCGGAAAAAAGGAAAAAGGAAATGGACGGCGGTCGGACCGCCGGTCCAAGCGGTTCACCCCAAAACCGCACCGAAATCCGCATTTTTTCGTTCAAACTGATTTTCTGGGAGCTGCGGACCTCCAAAAATTATTCCGAGACCATACCTGTGATCCTTGCGTCGTTCCGGACGTTTCAAGTACCATGAAGACATACTTTCGGTGAATTTTACCGGGGACGTCCGGTCCGGCTCGGTTTTTTTTACAGTCTGAGGAAGCCGGCTTTCCGAGCCTCAAAATTCGAGTGTTCACAAATGTCCAAACAAAACAAATAAATGGACACCCATTTGAGGATGGAAACATATCATTTATATCATCCATGTCTAAACTAATAGGACACCCACCAAAAGGTAGAAACATGTCCTTTATATTGGTCTAAAATATAAAAGAAATTTAAATTATATGATATTTAACTAATGAGGTACCCACAAAGTGGAAACATACCTCTTACAACATTTGGAAATCTAAAAAAATCGATAGAAGTAAATAACCATTCATCATAAATAAATCATTCATCAAAGATATTAAACATCAATCAAAATAGAAAGTAAGCATCTATCCATGATAAATTAAATAAATCAAGCATTGAACTTAAATAAATCAAAGTATATAATAGACTACATAATCAAATCTAAAATTAAATAAAGTAATAAATATATAAGTTAGGGTTCGCATCTTAAAATAGGATTTAAGAATTTTAATTACTAAATTAGGGCTTTGGAAAAAGGAAAGTTAAATACGCGGACTCATAATACACAAATGAATATTGACCCCTTTGACGAGCCCACACAGCGGTCCCGCTAGCCGGTTAGCGAGCGGGGGTCAAGGGGGCAGCGCCCCAGAAAATTTTAGAAATTGGCTTCTAGGATTGTAGGTTTTGGTGTTGAAAATTAAGATTTTAGGGTTTAGAATTTAAAAAAATAGGGTTTTGAAATTGGAAGAAACTAATGTTATTTTTAAAAGAATAATGCTTACTGTGTGATTTTGGAAAGAAGGATTAATTAGGGTTAAGGCTTTTGATGCTTAAAAAATAAGGCTACTGACTTTTGGAATAGAGATTAGGGTTTTGGGAATTAATAAAATGGTTTAGGGTTTTTGGTGTCTTGGAAAATATGTTTGGTTTTATGATTTGTGAAAACAGTTTAGAGTTTCATAAAGTTTTTGGACATAAGCAAAACGGTTTAAAGATTTTGGAAACAGAAAAGTAACTAATTAAGGTCTTTTGGACATAGAAGAAATAAATTTAGGGTTCTTAGGGTTTAGAAGAAACAGAAAAGTATTTTTTTTAGGGTTTTTGGAAATAGAAAAGACGATTTAGGGTTCTTAAGGTATTTGAAAATAGAAAAGTATTTTTATATTGATGAAACGAAGATCAATGTTACTACATGTTGATAGATCAAGGTTTTGTCTGTATATTCTTAGGAATCAAAGAAACAAAGCTACTGTAAGAAAATAAAACAAAAAGATATTAGAAACTCAAACTTCCGTTCATTGGTTACACCAAAAATTGCTTCTTGGATGAACAAGGACAAAGGCAAGGTTACTGCCTTTGATAGCTTGATTGCTTGTTTGTTTCTCTTAAATCTGAAGTCTCAAGTTCCAGTCCAAATTCAAAGTTTTTCTCCTCAAAATCCAGTCCGATCTCTCAAAGTTTTTCTCCAAAAGTTTCTCCTATTTTTTTTGTGTCTTTTTAGCCTTATTTATAGGAAATTTAGATGATTAATTCAATTTGTTTACAAAAACTATCATTAATTAGGAAAAGAAAACCGAAACCAAATAGAATTTGGTTTCGAAAAAATTTTGCTGGCAAAAAAACTGCTGTGGGCTGCGAGGGGCTACGAGCGCTGGCGAAAAATTGCGAGGGGCGGGGCTGCGGGCCATTTCGTCCAACGCTGTTTTTCGGCGACGAATTTTTTTATCGCCGATTTTTTCGTCATCGATTTTTATTTTTATTATTTTTATTATTTTTTATTAATTATAAAAACTAAATACTAAAACAAATATTATTCTATTAAGATAATACAATGAAATAGATAAAAAAATAAATAAAAAAAATAGTATATATATAAATATAAAAGAGAGCTCGCTAGGTTGAAAACCCAAAAAGGGCGGCCTAGGCAAAAGTTAGAGCAGTCCGCTAGTTTTGAAAACTCGAAAGGGCGGGCTAGGCAACAATTAGGGTTAAAAGAGAGAAAATAGTCAATTAGAAAACCTGAAAGGGCTAGTTGGCAACAGGAGTAGTCTTGTGTATGCTGGTTTTATGTTTGGTTGTTCCTTAATTTAATAAAATAGAATTAATGTTAAATTTGTTCTATGTGCTCTGTTATAAGTATTTGACTAGATATGTATGAAATAAATAAACACAATAGCAAAAGGTGATGACAAATTATAAAGGGAAAAGAAGCATCTTTTATTACTTTAATTATTTTTTCATCCTAACAATAAACTTTCTGAATTGACAAATGTAAAATCTATGACAGTCGATAAGTGTAACGTGCAGGCCAGCTTTGCCTCAGCCGATCCAAGTAGGCTTCGGTCAAGGATTTGTTGCTTAGCTCAAGCATGTCCTGCATAGGTCCAAATTGCTTCAGGCTTACCTTCCTGGTTTTGGCTGGTATCTGTGGTGTGGGCTCCATCTTGAGCCTTATTCTAACTATGAGAATATGGCCTGTTTATGAGATGCTTTATGCTGGGGGTTCCTTCAAGCTACTGCAAGCTTCAACTCATTAGAATTATTGCAATGGATAAGAGAAGTTTGAGGTGATCCCAAGACGTTCTACTGAAGCACATGTTAGTATAGCCACTTCGGCTCTAGTAAGTCGATGTTTATGGGAAATTTTTTCATCAGTGATTCTGTGCAGCTCTTTTAATACATATTATGTTTATTATGGTGCTAAAGTTGTTCTTTTTTACAACTAAATCCAAATCAACACTGCTTAAAATGTGCAAATTCCATCATAATTATTAGCTGCATGTTTATTCTGCTAAGGAAATTTGAAAAATATTTGAATAGAAAGAGTTCTAGGAAAAGAGTTATAGTGACTATGAAATTTTGAATCAACTAAGTTGGAAAACTAAATTTATCAACAGTATAAATTTGCATAGCATCATGACTTTTTGATCAACACACAACCAATCACCTTTCATTTACATGGTAAGCTTAAATGAAAGGAGGTACATGGTAGATTTACCAAGTCAACAGTACAATAATGCCTGTTAAAATTGAAACTGAGATGCGTTAATTTTTCCTCCTGTTAGTTAAAGTTGTTACAGCCGACCCCAACTTGTTTGGGATTAAGGTTTAGTTATTGTTGTAGTTGTTGTTGTTAGTTAAAGTTGTTGAGTAATAATATTTGGTCGGGAGTTGGTTTGGCCTTGTTTCAAGCATTCATAGACTACAAAAATTATTAGTTTTTTATTGCAAGATGAGAAATTGGATTCTTTCGACAGGCCAAAAAACAAAGTAAAAGACAAAAAAGAAAAGAAAAAAAACTACAATGAAACTAATTGTTGTGGGTTCCTATATTTAGTTACATTGAATGAGGGTAGTTGCTTTAATTTATACTGAGTATTGCTGTTGATTTCAGGGAAAGGTTTCAGAACCCCAGTTGTTGGCGTCCTTTTCAGCAGATCAAACCTCCTTCAATTCATAGATGAAAATTACAGTATTCACAACAGTTGTTATAAATATTTGTTCATTAGTAATACAAAAACAAGCTAATATGGCGTGTTGTATTATCGGATTTGGGTTAATAGATAACTGTTAGCTGTAATTCTGTTCTGAATTAGTTGTATAGATAACTTTAAATTGGTTGTAGAGATAACTTTAAATACCGCTATTCATAGGACTCTTCTGTGTATTTAAATCATGTAAATTTACTGTTAATAATATATAACAAATACTATTCTTCTCTTCATCATTATATGGTATCAGAGCCTTTGCCTCACGGCTTATTTCTAATCTGTTCCTTCTCTGTTTTGGTCTTTGCCATCTCTGATTTCTTCATTCATCATGACTACTGGTGAAAATACTGGTGAAACTACTCCACCATCATCATCTGCTGTTCCAACTCAGAACCCAGGTGCTACTCTTTCTCTCACTGCGGAGAATCAAATAATCTCCATTAATGCAGCGTCTCAAGCACCAATTAAACTGACATCTCTTAATTACATGTCATGGCATACTCAATGGGAGTCACTGCTGGTTGGCTATGATTTCATGAAGTTTGTTGAAACCTCTCTTACTGCTACACAGTTAGCTGTTCCCTATTGGCTCCGGCAAGATCAATTGATTCGGAGTGCACTGATTGCTTCCTTATCACCTGAGATTGTACCATTTGTTGTTGGTCAGAAAACATCTTATGAGGTGTGGAAGACGTTGGCAAACACCTACGCCAAACCATCACAGGCACGAATAATGAGTTTACGAGAATCGTTGTTTACGATTAAAAAAGGTACTGCAACTGTTAATGAATTTTTACAGAAAGTACAAGCAATTGTCTCTGTTCTTGGCATTGCTGGGATCACTATTACTATGCCTGAGGTGGTGTTGTATGTTCTTCATGGACTTCCTAGTGAGTTCAAGGAGGTAGCTGCTGCTATTTGAGCTCGTGACACTCCAATCTCGTTTGAAGAGTTGCATGAAAAATTAACAGATTTTGAAATTCAGCTTTCACGTGATACTCAATCCACTGTGGCTCCAATTACTGTTAATTATACCAATCGAAATGGAGGCTCATTGCAACAAGGAAATCGAAATCCAAATTCTAAGTCTTCTGGGAATTTTGGAGCTTCGTTTAATCGGCAATCTGCGAACAATCAATCTGGCGGTTCTGGTGGTAATTGGAAATCACATAATTCCAATTCTGGAATTATTTGTCAGTTCTGTGGTCGACCAAATCACACTACTCGACAGTGCTATCGACTTAAAAAGATTTGTCCTCAGCTGTTTGACTCAGATAGCATTGGTTCTGGGAATAGATCTTCAAAGCCTCAGGTGAATTATGCTGCTACTGAACCCTCGTGGATAATGGATTCGGGTGCTAATCATCATGTCACTCAAGATATCCAGAATCTCTCCTCTCACTCCGAGTATGATGGGTCTGACAATGTTGTTCTTGGTGATGGTAGTACTCACCCTATTACCCATACTGGCTCTGCTTCTTTAGCTTCTGCATATAAATCTTTAACTCTGAAGAATGTCTTATGTGTGCCTGGTTTACACAAAAAAATTTGATTTATGTATATCAATTCTGTTGTGATAACAGTGTTAATGTTACATTCACTCCTTTTTCCTTTTATGTGAAGGATGTTTGCACGGGGGCGATTCTAGCGGAGGGCAAGCCAACTGATGGAGTTTATGAGTGGCCGCCTACACTACCACCAGATAAAAGTCAACCATCTGCTCTTGTTACTTCTGTTGCTTCTCATCGAGTCTGGCATAGTCGGCTTGGTCATCCAGCCCTGCCTATTTTACGATCAATTATTGCGTCTAATAAATTGTCTGTTGCGTCCAATAATGAGTCAGTTTTTTGTTGTGATTCCTGTAAGTGCAGTAAAATGCACAAACAGCCTTTGGAGCTTATTTATTCTGATCTATGGGGTCCTGCTCCGGTTGAGTCAATTGATGGGTATAAATATTATCTTCTTTTAGTCGATCATTATACCAAATATATTTGGCTATATCCTGTTAAACGTAAGTCAGAGGTTTCTACTATAATTCCCATATTCAAAAATCTGGTCGAAAAATTGTTTCAACACAAAATTCGCTCATTTTATTCTGACAATGGAGGGGAATTTGTTGCTTTAAAAACCTATTTTCAGGAACAAGGAATATCTCATTTCTTTACTCCTCCTCATACGCCTGAACATAATGCTGTTGCTGAAAGAAGACACCGACATATAGTTGAAACAGGAATAACATTGCTTCATATGGCTAAATTACCCACCAAATTCTGGACATATGCGTTTTTAACTGCTGCATATTTAATCAACAGGATGCCAACTCAAGTGTTAGACAATAAATCTCCTTTTTCATATCTTCATGGTACTGTACCGAATTATGCTAAACTTAAAATCTTTGGTTGCCTTTGCTATCCATGGCTACGGCCGTATAATATAAATAAACTCCAACAACGATCCACACCGTGCATTTTCCTAGGTTATTCGTCTAATCAGAGTGCATATAAATGTTTTGATCCTGTCACTTCTAAACTTTATTTATCTCGTCATGTTGAGTTCGTGGAGAGTGTTTTTCCTTCTGTTCAAACTGTAACCAGTCCTCTCTCCTCTTCTGCGCTTGTGTCATGGTTAACCCCTCATACTATATTACCATTTGTGTCTTCTGAACAGGTACTCACTCACACTCCATCTGCAGCTTCCTCTCCAATAGCAGACCCTACACCGTTGCAATTACATCAAACACGAGGTATGCAAGATGATTTTAACAATTCTGGTACTGTTGAGCAACTGATAGATATTGTGCAGAATTCTCATCCGAATCCACCTCCTTCTCTTCCTATTACTCAATCGAATGAGCCTTTAAATACTCATTCCATGACTACAAGAAGCAAGAACAACATATTTAAACCTATTAATCGGCTTTGTTTATATATGGCAGCAGTTCTTGTTCCATCTGTTCCGAAAACAGTTGTGCAAGCTCTTAAAGATCCTAAATGGCGACATGCCATGGATGAGGAATTTGGGGCTCTTGTTAAACAACGAACATGGACTTTAGTACCAGCTTCTGAAGCTTCTAATGTTGTTACTTGTAAGTGGCTGTTTCGTGTCAAGACCGACTCCCATGGGAATCCAATTCGCCATAAAGCGAGACTAGTTGCAAGGGGGTTTACACAACGTCCTGGCATTGATTATGACCAAACATTTTCCCCCGTTGCAAAGCATACAACTATTCGAGTAATCTTGTCTCTTGCAGTCACTAAAGGATGGGGTTTGCGCCAAATCAATGTTAATAATGCTTTCCTTCATGGAAAGTTATCTGAAACTGTTTACATGGAACAGCCGGCTGGTTATGTTGATGACAAAAATCCTAGTTACATCTGTCGACTTGAGAAATCCTTATATGGATTAAAACAGGCTCCGCGGGCTTGGTTTCATGAGCTGAGATCTTTTCTTGTGACTATTGGTTTCACTCAATCCATTTCGGATTCTTGTCTGTTTATTCACTCTAAGGGTGCTACTTTGGTATATATCATTGTGTATGTTGATGATATTATAGTGACAGGTACCACTTCTGCGGTTATTGAAAGGGTAATAAAATTGCTTGGTCAAGCATTTTCCATTAAAGATTTGGGGGATTTAAATTATTTCTTGGGTGTTGATGTGCATTGTCGTTCTGATGGGTTATTTTTGTCTCAACACAATTATGTTCGTGAGTTACTGGAGAAGGCCAAAATGGAGGGTGCCAAATCCGTTTCAACTCCACTTAGTCCATCTACTTCTCTGTGCGATGATGATTCTGCAGTCTTAACAGATGCTACGAAATTTCGATCTCTTATTGGGGGACTTCAATATCTGCTGCTCACTCGGCCAGATATAGCATTTGTTGTGAACAAATTATCTCAATTTGCAGCAAAACCGAAAGAAACTCACTGGGCTGCTCTAAAACGCCTACTGCGTTATCTAACAGGAACATTTGATTACGGTATTTTCCTTTATAAAAACTCGCCGAATAATCTTCATGGGTATTCTGATGCGGATTGGGCTGGAAACAAGGATGACAGAACATCTACTAGTGCACATGTTCTCTATCTTGGCAAAAATCCTATCGCATGGTCATCACGAAAGCAACGAACTGTTGCTCGCTCATCAACAGAGGCTGAATACAGGTCTGTTGCTTCAGCGTCCACAGAGATAATTTGGGTTCATAACTTGTTAAAAGAGTTAAAACTTGAAAATACAACAATTCCGGCGATATATTGTGATAATTTGGGAGCTACTTATGTGGCTGCTAATCCTGTGTTTCATTCTCGAATGAAACATATTGCAATCGATTATCACTTTGTCCGAAGACAGGTGCAAGATGGTAAGCTGCGTGTGTCTCATGTCTCTTCACAAGATCAGCGTGCCGATCTTCTCACCAAAGCACTACATACTACTGATTTTAATCGATTGAGATCCAAGATTGGCATTGTTTCACGACCTTCCCTTCTTGCGGGGGCGTAATAGATAACTGTTAGCTGTAATTCTGTTCTGAATTAGTTGTATAGATAACTTTAAATTGGTTGTAGAGATAACTTTAAATACCGCTATTCATAGGACTCTTCTGTGTATTTAAATCATGTAAATTTACTGTTAATAATATATAACAAATACTATTCTTCTCTTCATCATTATATGGGTAGCATTTGCAGCGAGTGTGAATAGTTAGTATATTTAGCATATCTGTTGTTCTTACTTACGCTTGAACTGCTGTATTATGTAAAAAATTTTAATTGCATTGTTAATTTTGGTGGTGCGTCTTTGAAATTCTTACTGTATTGAATCTTGTTTGCAATTCAGAATCTTGCGAACAATGTAGAAACACTCAAAACCATATTAACATTAGATAAAAGTAAAGTAGTAACAGAAAATACAGGGTTTGCTCTTTCTGAAAGAAGAGCCAATAAAACCATGAAAATGACAAAGAAGTACAGAACCTTTGATCACCTGTATTACGATTTCCAGGCAGAAGTGAACCTCATCAAGTGGGTTTCATGTCCTGAAAAAGTGCAGCCCAAAGTGAATTATCATCAAAATCATCATTTATAACTCTGTCTCTTCCACCATCCAGTGGCTTAGATATTCTGGGGCTCACCCCACCTCCAACCATGTACCTCTTATGAACTCTTCCCTCTGAACTTTCATGTAACTTAGGATTTGGGCTTCTATAAGAGAACACCAACCTATCATTCACTTTCCCATCGAATGGTCCAGATAGTTTCAAGTTTCTATTGGAAGGCATCAAATTTTCAGGTACTCTTCCATCCAAAGGCCCAGATAGCTTCAGGTTTCTAAGATTTAGCATCAAATTTTCAGGAACTCTTCCATCCAAAGGACCTGATTTTGCTATTCCCCTGGAATTAATTACTGGAGGCTTCTCTACCTGAATGTCCTTACCACTTTTATACTTTCTTGTCAATGCCCCTCTCCATTGCTCCCTACACCGGGCCGGCTCCGGCAAGGCCTTAAACACTGTCTCCTCATGGAAAACCAACTTGGTAATGTGCTTCTTAATGCTCTTTTTAGTTTTATTTATTGCCAAAATGAGCTTGGAAAGCCCAATTTTGCTTGCTCCAGCTTCTTTCTTTGCAAGTTGAGTATCTCAAGCCTGTGTTTAGCTACTGAAATGCCCATGCTTAGAAGAAATTCATGGTTGAAGTAGGTTAAATCCTCTCCTTGAAGCTCATTTCTTGCAAATGCAAGGCCATATTCATAGATAAGTGAAGGCTCAAGACTACTTTTTGACAACCATGAGAACCAGTCCATGGCTGGCTGGTACACTCTTGTTTGGTTGTGTCAAAAATAATATAAGGTTGTCATGTTATATATATGGTAAGAGATATGCATATGTGAGGTGGTCCTTGAGATAGGTATATAAATATTTAACAAGTAGACAAGGATAAAAGGAAGAAGAGCAAGTAAATGCGGTTAAGCAAGTAAATGTGGTTAAGTTTGTGATTGTAAACGTTACCATATTATATATATTATATATTATTTTCATTGAAATTTGGATATTCGTTGAGATTGAGAGTGACAAGGAACAGTGTGGAAGATGAGGTCAGTAACTTTCACACTCCAACCCCAATAATTAGGTTTTAAGAGCATTGCATATATTTCCCTTCAACTCTTTTTTTTTCATTCAAAAAATCATATTATATGTAACTTTTTTATGTTTGTTTTTTTTAAAAATATTTTACTTTTTTTAATATATATATATATATATGATACATTGCATATACATTAGAAATATAGCTCAAAAAGCGATATAATTGAAAGTTGAAAAGTGAATTTTTTTATTACTAAAGTATAATTTTTTTTTTGAATTTGAGTTTAGGCATTCCATTTCTCCCACATGTAATTAATAAAAAAAGAAATTTTTTTTGAAAATATTTATATTTTTAGGATATTTTTGAATGATTCTTTTATATTTATAAAGAAGTGTTTAATTTTTAATCCACCTTGTAAGAAAATAGATGAAAAAGAAATAATTAATAATTATTTTTATGTTTGTATATATAAAGGGAGGATAGGAAATATATAGCTAATAATCTTATTTTTAGTTGTAAATCATAAATATCTTTTAGTCTTTAATTCTTAATAAAAAATGAAATGGATGTTCGTTGGAATAATTAATTTGATTTAATATCATTAATATTTTCACTTTTTTTTTTCGATTTCACCTTCCTAAATTAAGTGTTAGAAATATAATAGCGAGTGCATTTTAAACATTGGAAGAAGTAATTATTTTCTTTAATGGACCTCTTAGTTTTATGTATTTTGTGTGGTTATGATGAGTAAATTCTTTTTCTACATATATTTGATACATGTGCCGTTTTCGACCATAATTACAATTTCCTGGTTGTGCATGCCCACTTGAGTGGCTAATTAGACTTCATTGATGTGGTCTAATTAAGGGTACTTTTTTTGTCAGTTAGAACAAGAAATTCGCGTTTAAAATGGCACCTAACTGTTCAGCAATTAACTTAAAGTTCTGAAAACACCTGATTAAAGTGGTTGAATAACTCTAGCTATTGCCTTCGTTCAAAGCCCTTATGAAGAGAAAATTGAGAAATAAATTCTAATTTAGTAACGTCGCAGGATTAGTGGATCAACATTAATTAAATAAAATTATAAGCAAAATAAAAATAATCAACAAGAAAGAGACACCGATATTTAATTTGGTTTACCCTTTTTTAATTTAGACTATTTTTATAGAATAAATTCCGAATAATTTTTTTTATTAATAAATAGAACGATTGCAAGAGAGAGTCTTTTCTAGAAAAACATTCTATAAGCATAATACTCACAGATGAGATAAACATAAAATAGTATTAAGTGTTTTGAAAATACCCTAAAATAAGATCCCATTATTTTATCACTCAAAAATAAATACTTCATATTAGTTTCTCTCTCTCTTAAATGGCATTTATACACATACCATTTCACAAATTTAATCTCTTTCTCTCTAATTTTTTTTTTGTTATAACCGTACGTAAATTGAGGCCATCTTTATTGAGGTATTCCCCTGCTTCATAATTGCCTTAATTTGTGGCTATTTTTCTTTCTTTCTTTTTTAATAAAGCTTTCGTCAAAAAATTCGGCGGTACCAATGTGGTTAGATACCAGCTCCACAATTCTCCCCCTACTTACCACATGGGTTAACTATTATTTCTGTAGATGATCGATAGAATTTGAATTTTCTCTTATAAGAATTTTTATCAACATATCTGTATTATTTTCTTCAGTATGAATCTTTTTAATTTGTAAAAACTTTTTCTCCAAAACATCTTTGATCCAGTGGTATCTTACATCAATATGCTTTGATCTAGAATGGAAGAAAGAATTCTTTCCAAGTTGAATGACACCCTGGCTATCACAGTAAAGCGAATATATGTCTTGCTAAAGTCTAAGTTCATCTAAAAACTTTTTCATCCATAAGAGCTCTTTGCATGCTTTCAGTTGCAGTAATGAATTTTAGTTCAGTTGTTAAGAAAGCAATATATGTAGCCTTGATTGTCATGACACAACTCCTCTATAAATAAAATTAAATAACCTTATGTAGACTTTCTCGAGTAAACATTACCCGCCATATATGCATCTGTATAGCCTGCTAACATAGGTTTTTTTTAATATTCGTGATTTTAGACGTAGTTAAATATTTATATGGGGGGTTGATTAAAGTGTGAGAGAGGTATATGTATAGTATATACCGAATATATATACAAGATATACATTAAATATATATAGTGTATACATGGTATATACATAACATATACCTAAAATGTATATGACATATATACATGCATAAGAATATACACAACATATACAAAAAGTATACATGAAATATATAAAATGTATACATGAAATATAAACATATATATAATTAATGGGTGGAAGATGATGATGATAATAATAATAATAGAAGATAAAGTCAAAGAAAGAAATGAAAATATATGGATGAGAAAAAAAGAGATAATTGTTAAATTAATAAAATATTTAATTAAATAATGAATTAATTAGTATAGATGGATGAAAAATAAGGAAGAAAGGAAAAGGGTCTTTATTTTCTTCTTCTCATCCCACCATGGCTAAATTCCTTCTTTATAGAGAGAGAGAATTTTGCTTCTTTATATACTTCAAATTACATAGAATTTTGCTTCCTTCCTAAGCTTTGTTTTTTTTAGAATTTTAGATTATTAATTATTTGTGTAGAGAAAAAAATGGATGTTAATGGTTAAAATAGATAATAATAAAGTTAATATGATGAATATATGTTGATTTAATGAGTAATTGATTGAGATGAGCAGGCTTTATAGAGTTAGGTTTTAGGAATGAATATGTAAAACTAGGGTTTTTAGTAAGAGTGTATAATTATTGTAATAGGTGGATTTAATGTTATTTTAATGTATATGTTATGATTTTAAGTATAGTTGTTGAATATGAGTGAGTTTTGATGAAGTTAGGGTTTATGGGTAAATTATGTGAATTCAAGGTTTTTGAAAGAGGTATTCATATTAATGTAATGCATTGTTTTGATGTTATATTGATGTATTATTAATGATTTTATGGTTGGATGGTGGAAAAGAGTTGGTTAGGATGAAGTTTGAAAAAGGTAATAAGGGGTGAAATTAGAGTTTTATGGGGATTTTGATAGAAATTGTGTAAATAATGGTAGTTTGATATAAGTTAAGCATGGAAGCAATTTTAATTGAAACATTTGGCTTATTGTTGGGTTTACGTGTATAGGCCAAATTGGTGCAAGTGTTGAAGTTTAGGGTTTTGGCTTGGAAAGAGGTTTTGAGTGGATTTGGAAGCGAATTAAAGTTAGTACATATTTTAATGACTTGTGCTTTCCATTAAGTGTGGATATTGTGAAATAGACATGAAAAATGTGATAAAATATGGAAATGTAAAGAGATATTGTGTATTTGTAACCTTGTACAATTACTTGTTAAGTAGTGTTGAGATTGGTTATGCATACGTTGATAGATTGAGTATAGCTAGGTCCTATGATTGAGTTTGTAAAAGGACCCAAGTAGAGCCATGACCAATATTTTGACAATTGGACTTGGTAATTATATACGGGTGTTAAGCCCAATGTGTGTGTGGATGTGTTGTAGTTTTATGAATTGTCAAAATAACAAAGTTATTTTATAATAAATGTATATCTTGGACATGTCATGCATATAATAAAATTATTTTGGGAATGTTATATATATATAAATATGAGAAAAGCTAATTACAGTCACTTTGGAGAGTGTCTGTTCAATAATCTCTCTCCTATTAGTTAGAAAATAATTATTAATGTTCATTTATTAAGAGAGATATTATAATATATATTTTAAAACCAATAGGAGGGAGATTGTTGAACAGTCACTCTCCAAAGTGACTGTTATTAGTATTCCTCTATAAATATTTATGATGAGAAATATTTTGGATATCGAACTTTGATATGTAAATTAATAAAGTGGTGATTTGGAGAGTAGGTTGTAAATATTATTTTGGGAGTGTAATTTTCTTATGCAGACCGTGTTTGTTTGAATTTGGGATTTTGTTGAAATTACAGTTAAAACTCTGATGAATTTTTTCAACAAAATTTCTAATTATTCACATTATTTTGTATGTTAATATTTATGAATTTTTAATAATTATGCTTTTATAAGTTATATTGATATTTGATATTAAATTACTAGATTTGTTATTGATGTTACTATAACATTCTTGTATTCTATATATGTATTTACATATATGGAGTATATTATTATATGTATATAGAGTATAAGGGTGTTATATTTTTCATCTCAAAAAATAAACATATTTTTGAGATTTCACAAAGATATCTCAAAATCCATTTCACTGTAGCCCAATGTTCCTTACCAGGATTTGAAAGGAATTGACTCATTTCTCCCATTGAGTGAGTAATATCTAGCCATGTACACAGTATGACATACATTAAACTTTCAATTGCTAAGGCATATGAAACTTTGTCCACCTCTTCTTTCTCTTTTTTTTTATTATGGAAAGACACTATTTTACACTTAATTTAAAGTGATTAGCAAGAGGACAACTAACCGCTTTAGCTTTATTCATATTGAATATCTGAAGTACTTTCTCAATGTACTTCTTATGTGATACCACAATTCTTAGTGCCCCTATCTCTGATTATCTTTGTGCTAAGAATTTATCTTGCTAGCCTCAAGTCTTGTTCATAGCGAAAGACTTTCTCAGTTACTTTTTCAAAAAGTTGATTCTGGAAATGTTCTGACCAATGATTAACTTGTTATCCACATAGAGTGATAGAATAATGAAATCATCATCAAAGAATTTCTTCACAAACATAAAGTGATATGAAGTAGTCTTCTTGTAATCTTGCTCTCCCATAACTAATGCAAACTTCTTGTACCACTGTCTTGGTGCCTGCTTCAAATTGTATAAGCTTTTCTTTAACAAGACAACATAGTCCTCTTTTCCTTTTTCTTTAAAAATCTTCGGTTGTTCCATGTATATCTGTGAGCGGGGATTTTTGCCCCCACTCCCAGTGGAATGGTTCTTGCGACTTCGGCACTGTTTAGGCTCGGGGCCTTAGAGAACACGGACCTAAGTTCGGAAAAAATGGAGTCACCACCCGGATGGATCGAAAAAAAGAAAGGGGTGGATGACTCGATTCCTAAGGAATCCCCAACCCCTTAATGGGTTCGAAAAGTTGGGTACGTGTGGGGAAGGTGAGAAATGGCCTAACACCCCCAAAACGCCTGGTTCATTGAACCGGCCTCCTTTATAGGTCTTAATATTATAAAATTCTTAAATATAATAGCATTATCCATTTTACACACAATAATTAAAAGAAAGCATCATTATATTAAAATCAAAGCAATGTCCAAACAAAACAAATAAATGGACACCCATCCAAGGATGGGAACATGTCCTTACATCATACACCTAAATAGGACACCCACCAAAAGGTAGAAACATGCCCTTTACATTGGTTCTAAAATAGAAAAGCAAATTAAATTACAAGATATTTAACTAATGAGGTACGCACCAAGTGGAAACATACCTCTTACAACATTTGGAAGTCTAAATAAATTGATAAAAGTAAATAATCATTCATCATAGCTATTAATCAAAATAGAAAATAAATATCCATCCATGATAAATTAAATAAATCAATCATTGAAAGTAAATAAATTAAAACACAAGAGATAAATCAAAGCATAATCAAATATAGAATTAAATAAAGCAAATAAAAGTCCAATTATGGCTACTGCGACTTTTTATGGAATTAAAATAGATTAGGGTTTTATGTTTTAAAAGGTTGGTAAGACTCTTTGATTAACTAAATTAATATTTGAATGGTGAAATCATGAAACTAGGGTTTTAGATACTTTAAAATACTTTGATTCATGGTTTTAAATGGTGATTCATTGTGTTTTTTTAAGCTACTGTGTAAAATTAAAGAATTTGTGTTTTTATGGTTTTTAATGTTTTAAAAGGATTAGGGTTCATAAAAATTAGGGTTTAAGGTTTTAAAAGGGTTAGTGTTCATTATTTTGAATTTTGGAAGTTGAATTTGGGTTTAGTATTTTTAGAATTTAGGGTCACGGGTGGTGAATTAATTTTTAGGAATTTGGAAATTAATTTGATAATTTCATGAAATTTTATGAATTTAAACAAACAAATTAAAGTTTTTATAAGTAGAAAAGATGTTTTTTAAGGCTTTTTGAATGAAATAGAACCTACTTTAAAATTTTAAAAGAAACAGAATTTAAATCTTAATTTTGTTGAAAAATATGATCAATTAGAATTTTAAGATTTTAAGAAGTAAAAATAACAATTTTAAGCCTTTTGGAAGATAAACCAATGAAATAAAGCTTTTAACTTTAGAAAAACTAATTTAAAACTCTAAGATTTTAGATTTTGAAAAAAAAGCAAATTCCTAGTTTTAGGTACTGTGTAAAAAAAATAAAGAAATTTTCATACATTCTTTTGTAAGTTGCACCAAAATTGCTTCTTAGATGAACAAGAACAAAGACAATTGCTGCCTTTGAATTGTTTAAATCGTGTCCTTGCTATTCCAGGAAAAAAAGAAATTGAATTGCTCCTTTTCCTTCCTTGATTTGGTTTCCAATTTTCAAGTCCCTGTTGCTATTTCGGCCTCCCCCTTTTAAATTGCCTTTGGTCCTTATTTATAGTGGTTTGATGTGGTTTATTCCTAATTAGTTAAGGTAAGTAATATTAATTAAAAAAAAAACCGAAACCTAATTGAATTAGGTTTCGAAAAATTTACGTAGGAAAAAATTGCGCTGCTGAAAAAATTGTCGCAGAAAAAATTGCGCTAGCAAAAAAAATCTGCCGCAGTTGGCTGTGGCAGCGCATGCAAAAATGGGCCTGTAGCCATTTCGCAGGCAGAAAAATTCTGCGTGGCTATTTCGCACGCAGAATTTTTCTGCGTGCGAAATGCCCACGGGCTCGTGCCCATGGGCCTACACGATGATTTTTTCGTCGCCGATTTTTTCGACTCTGATTTTTATTTTTATTTGTTTATTTCTATTTTTTATTAATAAAAATTAGATACTAAAGCAAAAATTATTTAATAAAAATTATTTTGGGCCAATTAAACAACAAAAATTATTTTAGACTAAATAAAACATATTGGACCGGATTGGGTAAAAAATTAAGGGTCTACAGTTTGCCCCTGCTTGAATGATCTGAAACCTTAGTGAAAGAGAGTGAACAGCAATAAGACTTAATTTTTGAGATGGTTTAGTTCTTGGTTTCCAGACCCGGCTTGAGTTTTGGACTCACGGATAAATTCTAGGTTCTAAACCTAAGAAAAATTTGGGTTCTGGACCCGGTTCAAGTTCTAGACTCAAGGATGATTCTAGGTTCTCGACCTAAGAAAATTTTGGGTTCTGGAACCGGTTTGAGTTCTGAACTCAAGGGAGATTTTAGGTTCTGGACCTAAGAAAAATTTGGATTCTCGACCCGGTTCGAGTTCTGGACTCAAGGATGATTCTAGGTTCTAGACCTAAGGAAAATTTGGGTTCTGGACTCGGTTCGAGTTCTGGACTCAAGGGAGATTCTAGGTTCTCGACCTAAGAAAAATTTGGGTTTTGGACCCGATTCGAGTTCTGGACTCAAGGATGATTCTAGGTTCTAGACCTAAGAAAAATTTGGGTTTTGGACCCGGTTCGAGTTCTGGACTCAAGGGAGATTCTAGGTTCTCGACCTAAGGAAAATTTGAGTTTTGGACCCGAAAGGTTTGGATACTCGATCCTAAACTGGATTAGGATACTCGATCCTAACTGGATTTGGATACTCGATCCTAAATTGGATTGGGATACTCGATCCTAAACTGGATTTGGATACTCGATCCTAACTGGATTTGGATACTCGATCCTAAATTGGATTGGGATACTCGATCCTAAACTGGATTTGGATACTCGATCCTAACTGGATTTGGATACTTGGACCCGAGATTGGGTACTTGGACCCGAGATTAGATTTGATTTGTCTACTTAAACTCAAAATTTATTTGATTTGGGTACTTGGACCTGAGAATAGGTGTTTGGACCTGAGATTGAGTTTGATTTAGGTACTTGGACCCGAGATTGGGTACTTGGACCTGAGATTGGGTACTTGGACCCGAGCTTGAATTGATTTGGGTACTTGGACCCGAGAATGGGTGCTTGGACCTGAGATTGGGTACTTGGACCCGAGCTTGAATTGATTTGGGTACTTGGACCCGAGAATGAGTTTGACTGATCTTTTATCATTTGAGAAATCTGACTACTTCGGTTATTCTATGCACTGTGATTTTTCACCCTCAAAATGGATCTTCATCCTTTGAGATCGGGTCTTCACCCTTGCAAATGGATCTTCATCTTTTGACATCGGCTCTTCACCCTTGCAAATGGATCTTCATCCTTTGAGATTAGGTCTTTACCCTTGAAACATGGGCCTTTATCCATTGGAGGACGGGTCTTTACCCTGGCTTCATCTCTTTTAGCTAGATTGGTCTTTTGACTTTTTCATCTTCATTGTTTTGAGAGTTCTAATGTTCCATTCTTTTGTTCTTCCTTTTTGCAAAGATTTAGCTATTTTTAATTGGACCTTATATTCTCTCCTTGCCCCCCTGTGTGGCAAAATATTTGTAAGTGAGTTTAAAAATATTTGGTTTATAAACTCAAAAAATTGAAAAGGAGAAACTTTGCCCCCCTGTGTAGGCTCAAACCAAATATTTTATCCATGTAAGCTTTGATTGATATTTTTCTTGTCTAGTTCTTTGCACAAGCACGCATTTCTTCTCTTTGCAAAATTACTGGAGCTTTCTCAAGTAATGGGCTTTCCATGCCCCCTGATTTGACATCTTCTTTTTATTCTTCACTTCGCAGGGTGTTTGCTGTTCATTTTGCCAAAGAATAGACAACACAAGACAAGAAAGTGCGACGTGATATGCTCATGTATGCATGAATAATACTTATAGTCGTTCCGTCGACTCACAGACCGAGGTGATTAGTAGAAGTGCTCTCATTGGTTCCTTTTTGATGCTCGTTCAAGTCTTGCATTGGAAAGATCGAAAGTTTTGCATTTGTGGCTTTTATCTTTAAGTTGATGAAAACATGAGTGGTGGAGAGCCCAAGCAGCAGAGTTAGGGATTCATCTATCTCAGCATGTCAGTTGATGACCTTGCCAATAATCATTTCTTGTGCCCAATGTGTCCTTTCGAGGTTCAACATACTTCCCTTAACTTGAAGGCTTTGTATGACAAAAACATTTTTTGTTTGATTTTTTGAAATCAAATGTTGGCTTTGCCAAATTAATGTTAATGTACCTCAGGACTTGATTTTTCAAATTAACATATCTATAACATGACAACCCTAGTTACCGTACTAAACTCAGGAATCATTTCTATTTAAGCAAGAATTGTTGCACTTCAGATAGGCACATACACATTACTTGGCCAAAGGTCTCATTTGAGGTTAAATATTGTCTATCTCATATGCATGCTTATCCAAACTATCTCCACTAATAGACTCTACCTATCAAAAGAGATCAACAGGTCTTTGATAGGCTTGAAATGGGGTCTATAAGGGACATGGGCTAAAATGAAGGCCATTTTGAGATAAGAGCTGATGTGACACAATGGACAACCTTCACACTACAAATTTCTTGTTGGAACTTTAGACAATTGGGAGCAATCTTTCTAGACTCCAAGTTCTTTCTATCTTCTTGGCATTAATTAGGATCTTGATTAGGACAATCTTTGCCCTTGCAAAAAGTTTGGTACCCAAATTCGTTTCTTTTCCTCTCCTTCCTTTTCTTTCCTTTTATTTTTTCTTAATCTTCCCTTTCTTAGAGCACTTTATCATTTTGTCCTTCTTCCTTGTAGGACTGTTAAGTATAAAATTTTCAAGAACTGAACAGTCTTTCTCCCTTTTCCTTTGATTTTGATTGAATCTTTGGTTGGGTTGGACCAATTCAAGTCACAATGTCCTTATGAACCAAATGGAAGCCTTTTGCTGCTTTAGGTAAAAGAGAACTCAATTGACTTTTTAAACCGCCTTTTTAGGTTTTATTTTTTTTTTCTTTTTATTTTATTTTATTTTATTTTTTCTTTTCTTTTCTTTTCTTTCTTTTTTTCTTTTATTTTCTTTTATTTTCTTTCTTTCTTTCCTTTTTTGGTTCTAGCTCAAACAGATTGTCTTGTTTGTACCAACTTGGGCTTCCAATAATGGATGAGTGGAGTAATATAAATCTTTTTTAACAGGGATAAATCATTTGTTACTCTGATGTTGATGTTGTCTTGATATATTGGAAATATTAAGGGAACCTCAACTACCCTTATGGTTTTGAGAACATCAGCTATCCTTATGGTCTTTGAAAACATCAACTACCCTTATGGTCTTGAGAATTACTTTCTTTGATCTTCTTGCCTCTTTATCTTAGTGATCATAAGACTTGTCAAAAGTATCACAACAACTCAAGGTAGGTTATGGGGGTTTGTAAGCCAATGAAAAGAAGGCTAAAATTTTATGAAGGCTCAAAGGGACAACTAGAGATTGATATTTAATAGGGCGGATACTAGTTGTTGGCTAACCAAACAATGCCTAAATCATTTCTCTCTTAAATAAGTAGAGTTCAATTTCGCCTCGAAAGTTTGTCAAAGCATGTTCTAAGACTGACTAGGACCTAGACAAAGGTAATTATGCAGGAGCCCTCTCTAAGTAAGCATACACAACTCAATGCTATAGAGCAATTCCCTCACCTAGTAAAGTCATTCAAGTCATGATGCCTAGACAAATTAATTTATGAACATCAAGCTAAATTCCTCATTGGTTGAACACCAAAATGAATAAGGGCCAACAAAAATTTTGATAAAAGTAATTTATTCAAGCAAATTTAAATTTGAAAAACACAATAGTTCTAAAATATTAAAGAAAGTGAAATTGAAAAGCAACATTCAAGCTAAGGAAAGTTCGTTGAGTTTAAGCTTCTTTTCCCTTCACATCTTTAATATTTCCATCTTGAAAGGATGATAAAACAAAATCTTCTTCTAGTCCTTTTCACACCATGAAGGTTGCCGGTGGAGGTACTCTTCCGAACTTAGGCAAAGGGTTGTTCTTGGTATTGGGCTTATCTGGCTCAGGTAGCTTCCCACTATCAATCAAATCTTGGATCTCATGCCTTAAATGAGCACATTTATCTGTTTCATGCCCTCGCATTTGATGAAATTGACAGAAGACCTCGGTATTGAAGTTTGGTGGCAGTGGATTACGTAGTGGTCGAGGTGTCAATGGTTGTAGTAAATCCATCTTTATTAAATTTTCTAACATCTTTGACAAAGGCTCCCCTAAGTTTGAAAATTTACGCTTCTTTGTTGGCTTAGTTGTTGCATTTTTCTCAACACCTCCTCTTTCCCTTTGACTTTGCCCACTAGGGTGATAGCCGCTCTTATTACTTAGATAGCACATGGTTCGGTTGGTCTTGTAGAATAGGGATTGATCTCTCATTTTTCATTCGATCTCTATCAGTAGACATGGGAGATGTCTCTAAAATTTGAATCAACTGGGTCTTCATAATTTCAACCAATTGATCTTGTAGCTTGGCCATCCTAGCTTTGACAACTTCATCTATTATATTCCTTAGCTGGTTTGCATCCATCCTTCCAATGAAGCACTTGAATAAAAAATTAGTGTTGTAGGTGATCTCGTTGTATGCTCTTGAATTGCTATACCTCAGGTCTATGAGCTAGAAAGGATCAATGATATGAGATGCAAATGTATGCATGTATGCACAACACAATCAACAAATAAGGATAAATAGGACGTTCCTTCCAACCTTATAACATTCACACATGAATGGCGAGTCCCTTTTCCTAGGTATATGGTTAACAAAATACCAACATGGGGTATCTTGCTTTCGAATAATTCCCTCAGACGTTTCAACCAATAGTTATATTTTTGAAAATAAAAATCAATCCATGATAATTCCTATTAATTAGGTTTTAATCCATTCAACCAACTATAGTAGCTTTTATGCTATATTGGATTAAAACGAAATTAAGAGGTTTATTATAGATAGATTTCTCACTTGAAAAATGTAACTAATGAGTCATGCCAAAAACAAGCCCAAGGTTAATTTATTCTTAGTATAAACTAGGCCCACAATTGATTCTTGGTATTTCATAATTGACCCAAATAATTTTGTAAGCTCTTTGTAAGAAAAGGTTGGGTAAAAATAGTTTTTTTTCTAAGCCTATTGTAAAAATATTGTAGAAAATGGATTTTGGGCTTAGTATTTGGGCCATGAGAAAAAGAATTTTTGATTTATTTTTAGAAAAATTTTATGTCCAAAGACCATCTTGAAAAGTTTTGAAAATAGCTTCGGTGTAACACCCCTTAACCCGACTATTTCCAGCCGAGCCAAGTGTGCTACAGTATATGCAACATGGTATACAGAACATGCACTAAATAATTTTTTTTCTTTTTATTACAAATAATAATAATTTGCACATTTCTTTAATTATTATAATTACATTTTGAAAGTCCTTAACAGTACATGCCAAGCTAAACTTTGCTTTGCTCCTCGCTTCGCCTCCTGTTGCGCACTCTGGTGCTCCTTTGTAGCTTTCCATCTCTCAGCTTGGACTCCATAACCTACGAGTTTAGAAAACTAAACTCGCTAAGCATATAGCTTAGTGGGTACTTTAACCGTTAAGTAGAAATTAGATGCAAACCACACAATGTTACAGATATGGCACCAGTGATTAAGAATCTGACTATTTTTATCCTAAATCAGCTCAATAGAACTAATTTGTATTTCAAAGTTTTCATTCCGGGCCTTTGGGCCAGACTGCACTTTTTAGGCCACACTGGGTTTTACAATACTGCAAAAATCCCTCGTTAGGCTTTAAAATCTATATAAAACACAATTGGGATGTGATTTTCAAAAAACGAAAAATACTATCTTGTTCCTAATTGGTCAATCTTTCAAGAGCATATTTTTGATAATTTATTTCATTCCAAACGAATATTTTATCTCAATTATACCTCATTTATTTCTTACCAAATGAACAGTGAATTCTAGCATTTAGTTTCTTATATACCTTGTTATCTTATTTCCCCAATAACTTTTGTTCTACTAATCCGAATGTTAAAAAAATTCTTGTTTTCACTCGAACTAGACTCATATGAGTCCTTATGGTTAAATTTCTAGATTTAAATGTGTTACACATAATTTTTGATGACTCCTTGAACTCTTCCCTGGCCAATTGGTTACTCAAGTCTGCGCAATGTGTACTATTTCATTTATAACTTTACCTACGCAACTCAGATTGAGACTATTCTTATCTTAAGTTAAACTAGACACATAAGGATATATTCAGTAAACATTTCAGCTTAAAAAAGGCAACACGTGATATTTGGCACAATTTCTAATTCAGCCCTTCAGTCTGCTAGGGTCTGCCTGCGCATGGTTCGCTCATTCGTGTGTAACTTCTACATTTTAAGTTCAATCGAGATGAATCCAACTCCTATGATTCACCAACATAAAAGGGTTAATTTATATCTTCTATCACAACATCTAATTCCTGAGGTAAATGGACCAAAACCTGGACTCAAGGCACAAATCTCTCTCTGTCCGGTTTCACAATTCCAGGGTGCATGAGTTATACTCTTTTGATCATATCTTTTTATATACAAATGGGATTTAGGAAATTAAAATTTATATGGTTTCATAACACATAAGGTTACATTTAAGTCTTCTTTTAAAGCTTCTAAATGTGTCATTAAGGTCACCTAAACGTAGTCCCAATTCACAGGTTACTGACTGAGGAATCTCAGTTTTTCAATTTGTACGCCTGGTATCATTTTGATCATAACTTTCATTCCACACATGAAAATGAGTTGGTTCCAAAGCCTATGGTTTACTGACTTAATGGAGAACAATTAATTTTTATTTTTCAAGTTCTAGTTCTATCATTTTTCTAGTCTAAATTTCGGTTGAAGTTCCAGAAAATGCAGGACACATGGCTGGCTGTAACAAAACAACACAACATAGCACTCCAATATTTACCTCCCTTATAACCTCAACCCCAAAATCAATCAATACACAAAAAACAATTCTATATCATCATCAATCTCAACCACATAACCACCACAACTCAAGCACATGAACAATTATAGCAATTACTCATCCAAATGCAAAGGCAATAGAGATCACTAATTCAAGAAGGTTAAAGTACCAAACCTTTTTCCCCTTTGTTTTCCTTAGCTCATCTTTGATCTTTTTCTTCTTTTTCCTTTAGCTTTTCTTGATTTCCTACAAGAATTACAGCATACACACTTTAAACATACATCCTATGGTTTGAAAACATAAGCTACCAATTCATTTCTTGCCAATTTTTCCTCAATCTAATCTCCTCTAACCTTAAAACCATTATTTCTTTCATCAAATCCTTCAAATAATTATTTCTTGAATTTTCTCCAAATCTAGCTACATGAACCCTAATTTCAATCTCTTAAATTAACCATTAATCCATGAAATTAAAACTAGAGATAGGTTTCTCTTACCTTATAATCTTGTTTGTCACCAAAATCTTCAACCAAAAGCCTTAAACTTTGGAAAAATCACCTCCTTATTCCTTCTCTTATGGTTTGGACGAGTTCACCATGTAAGAGAGGGCTTTTATTTTCTTTCTTTAGCTTATTTTGATCCAAATGGCAGCCATAAGTGGTGAAAATATGCTGGTATAGATGTTGACTTCCAATTGGTACACCTTATAGCAAAAATGGCCACTTTTAATTGGTCCACTTGCCTTCTTCTTTTATCTATTTATTTGGCAAGCCATTAGGCTTCCTTTTATTCATATTTTGACCCCCTCAACTTTCTTATGCTGTAATTTTATAGTCTAGGGTGTGAAAAATATCAAAATACCCTCCAGCGATTAATCGATTGTAACTTTGAAACCGTGCGTTTTCGGAAAAAATTGAAACCCACGGTTATGACCCGAATAATCTCGAGAATATTCTTTTGGGGTTGGATATGGGCATTATTAAGAACTTCCGACTCTTAATTTTTAAGTTTACATAGTTGCCCCTAACTTTTGATAAATTTTCACTTAGGTCCTTTTGATATCCCTTCCTGACCTTGCTGTCTTTCTTTATTAATATATTTTTACTCACAACTACAAATTAAGTAATTCTTATTCCCACTGAAACCAGACATCTGGGGCTACATTGTGTCAAAAATTTCAGGTTGATCCGAGCTATATCTGATTTTTGACGGTCCTTCGACATCAAGCCTACTATGCTGTCCTGAGGCAGCTTGCACATTGTCTACTAAATCCATCATATCTTATTATGTACAACTCCAAATTGAGTAATTGTAAGTTATACATCTAGATAAGACATAAATAAACAATTAAGTCTTCTTTGAGACTCTCTAATTTTGTCATTAACTTGGATGAAATTCAAGCTCAAGTTATAGGTCATGTTCTAAACTTCTTTGTTCTAAGCCTAAATCATATCCTCTATGTCTGTTTCTTACCAATCTGGGATTCGGGATGTTACAATTCTATCCCCCTTAATTTAAGCTTCGCCCCGAAGTTTACTCATTCTATATACTTGACCTTATTCACTTGATTGCTCTCTGTCATCTCTCTATATTTTTTACGCATTGCCTTATTTTGACACTTATTCATTTACTGGGATTAGTTATTTTAAGATTCAACATGTTTTACCTTTCATATTCTGTTTTCTTCCCATATCTGCTCACTTGCTGTTTATTATTCTACAAGATTGTCCAATAGACTATTATGTGGTTCAACATGCTTTGACTTTTGTCACGATTTATCATTCGAAGCGTTATTATTATTCACTTATGTTTTCTTTAACTTTGATTTAAATTTATTCTTTTCCATTCTTTCTTGTACAATTTTCATTCTCTGCTATATTCATTTCTAAGCTCCCTTCTCTTTGCATTGTGGTTATTCTTTATTTACTTCTTACTCAATTTGTATGTCCTATGTATATTCGTGCAGTGTGGTGGCATTCCTTAAGTATCGGCTCATCTGACTTTCCTTGTGTTGTCATATATACATCTTGAATAATAGCTCATGGGTGATCAGTCCATGATACCATTATTCACAAAGTACTATTTATTTCATTACGTGTCTCGCTCTATGTTGGTTACGGCCGATCCCAACATAAGGTGAGAACATCTTTCCTTTTTCATTACATTTCAAACTCTTTCTTTCCTTTCTTTTTCGAATATGTTTCAATTCACTTTCTGTTTATTATCATATATACTTTTTTTTTCATCTGTATATTATCACATATTTTTCTTACTTAGCTCCTCAAGGTAATAACAATAGAATCAAAGTGGGATGAGGCAATACCATATGGAACCAGCATGGCACGGGTGGCCCTCACCACCGTTTCATTTCCATGGCACAGGTGGCCCTCACCACCATTTTCATATCACAGGAGTGGCCCTCACCACTGAGTATATATATCGGTGCCAAATAAATATCAAACCAGTGGCCCTCACCACTGGCCCCAATGGCCCTCACCATTGAGTGTAAATGTTAATGCCATATAAATACACTCATCCCAACTCTGATTCAATCTGAATTACCAAGGTAAGCATATCTTTCTAATATTTTATTCTCTTTCCTTCATTCTTTCTTACTTTCTATATGCACGGATTGCCATATGTTTCATATGTATTCACATCTGCATGAATGTCACCATATCATATCTCGAGCCATTTCTTGGCTCATTCTCAATGCTTAGTGGCATATACGGGCTCATCGTCATTTTTATTCACCCATACTGTCATATTATTTATTTCCCCAGCGCTATACTTTATGAGCCTTATATCTTTCAAGTATTAGGCTTTCCGCTGTTTCATCTCTTTATTCTCTTTCTGCATACGTATTATTTAGCACGTCTTTATGTATGTATGGTATGTCTTTCTGTTTGTACAGTATATGTTACGTTTTATGTGAAGACATTTAAATATTGTATGTATAGTACTCACTATGTCTCACATAAGTATAGATATTATATGCACCGTGTTCGGTATGTCTCACATGGATATGTTTTGTACAATTTATGATATATCACATGTACATTGATTTGCGGGTCCAATCATTCATAGCTTTATTTTCAATTCAGCAACCATAACATTCCCATAATAAGTCAATCACATAATATTGCATAGTAATCAAACTCATTTTACATGATTGAATCACATTCATATCAATACACACATAGGCACAAAAAAAAAAAAATTCTCAAGTTGTCAGAACACATTACCAAACATTTCCAACACAAGTTTAAATAGTTCATTATATAAGGAACATATGATTTCAACCAGGTAAAGCATTAATCCTGGAGAATCTAACTAGTTTTGCTTCCTTTTCTTAGTTCTCAATTTTATTTTTTATGATCTTTTTTCTTGCCGTACTATTATTCTTCACTCTTTCAATTTTAGACTCTTGTATTATGGTCGGTATTCTATTCGTTATTATTCTTTCGGTGCTTTTACTACTTATCTCTCATAATTGCCTTAACCTTTATTGCATATATTTCGGTCTTTAACATACTTATTTTTGCCCTTATGTGCATTTATCTTGCTCATATAAATTTTTGGTTTCTATTCTTAAATTACTGTTTATTCTTTTTAACCTTCTGAATGTCTGCCACTATCTAATTTCTTTCTATCATACTATGTATTTGTATATATATGCACCTTTCGGTCTACTTTCTATCATTTCTTACTGACCGTCTATTCCAATTGTCATATATTTCTCAATTTCTAACTAGTACAGGGCTTACTGTTTCGTGTTAATCATATTCACTCATTGCATTAACCTATTTCTACCTGATATCTTTCTATCTCACTCCATTTACCTTTCCTCCGTATCCTAATTGGCACGTACTTTCCTATGGTTAACCGCCTAGGAATGGCTAAACCAATGCTCTGATACCAAAAATTGTAACACCCCTTAACCCGACTATTTCCAGCTGAGCCAAGTGTGCTACAGTATATGCAACATGGTATACAGAACATGCACTAAATAATTTTTTTTTCTTTTTATTACAAATAATAATAATTTACACATTTCTTTAATTGTTATAATTACATTTTGAAAGTCCTTAACAGTACATGCCAAGCTAAACTTTGCTTTGCTCCTCACTTCGCCTCCTGTTGTGCACTCTGGTGCTCCTTTGTAGCTTCCCATTTGTCAGCTTGGACTCCATAACCTACGAGTTTAGAAAACTAAACTCGCTAAGCATATAGCTTAGTGGGTACTTTAACCATTAAGTAGAAATTAGATGCAAACCACACAATGTTACAGATATGGCACCAGTGATTAAGAATCTGACTATTTTTATCCTAAATCAGCTCAATAGAACTAATTTGTAGTTCAAAGTTTTCATTCCGGGCCTTTGGGTCAGACTGCACTTTTTAGGCTACACCGGGTTTTACAATACTGCAAAAATCCCTCGTTGGGCTTTAAAATCTAAATAAAACACAATTGGGATGTGATTTTCAAAAAACAAAAAATACTATCTTATTCTTAATTGGTCAAGCTTTCAAGAGCATATTTTTGATAATTTATTTCATTCCAAACGAATATTTTATCTCAATTATACCTCATTTATTTCTTACCAAATGAACAGTGAATTCTAGCATTTAGTTCTACTAATCTGAATGTACCTTGTTATCTTATTTCCCCAATAACTTTTGTTCTACTAATCTGAATGTAAAAAACATTCTTGTTTTCGCTCGAACTAGACTCATATGAGTCCTTATGGTTAAATTTCTAGATTTAAATGTGTTACACATAATTTTTGATGACTCCTTGAACTCTTCCCTGGCCAATTGGTTACTCAAGTCTGCGCAATGCGTACTATTTCATTTATAACTTTACCTACGCAACTCAGATTGAGACAATTCTTATCTTAAATTAAACTAGACACATAAGGCTATATTCAGTAAAACTTTCAGCTTAAAATAGGCAACACGTGATATTTTGTACAATTTCTAATTCAGCCCTGCAGTCTGCTAGGGTCTGCCTGCGCATGGTTCGCTCATTCGTGTGTAACTTCTACATTTTAAGTCCAATAGAGATGAATCCAACTACTATGATTCACCAACATACAAGGGTTAATTTATATCTTCTATCACAACATCTAATTCCTGAGGTAAATGGACCAAAACCTGGACTCAAGGCACAAATCTCAGTCTGTCCGGTTTCACAATTCCAGGGTGCATGAGTTATACTCTTTTGATCATATCTTTTTATATACAAATGGGATTTAGGAAATTCAAAATTATATGGTTTCATAACAAATAAGGGTACATTTAAGTATTCTTTAACATCTTCTAAATGTGTCATTAAGGTCACCTAAACGTAGTCCCAATTCACAGGTTACTGACTGAGGAATCTCTGTTTTTCAATTTGTACGCCTGGTATCATTTTGATCATAACTTTCATTCCAAACATGAAAATGAGTTGGTTCCAAAGCCTATGGTTTACTGAATTAATGGAGAAAAATTAAGGCTTCTTTGTCAAGTTCTAGTTCTATCATTTTGCTAGTCTAAATTTCGGTTGAAGTTCCAGAAAATGCAGGACACATGGCTGGCTGCAACAAAACAACACAACATAGCACTCCCATATTTACCTCCCTTATAACCTCAACCCCAGAATCAATCAATACACAAAAAACACTTCTATATCATCATCAATCTCAACCACATAACCACCACAACTCAAGCACATGAACAATTATAGAAATTACTCATCCAAATGCAAAGGCAATAGAGATCACTAATTCAAGAAGGTTAAAGTACCAAACCTTTTTCCCCTTTGTTTTCCTTAGCTCATCTTTGATCTTTTTCTTCTTTTTCCTTTAGCTTTTCTTGATTTCCTAAAAGAATTCCAGCATACACACTTTAAACATACATCCTATGGTTTGAAAACATAAGCTACCAATTCATTTCTTGCCAATTTTTCCTCAATCTAATCTACTCTAACCTTAAAACCATTATTTCTTTCATCAAATCCTTCAAATAATTATTTCTTGAATTTTCTCCAAATCTAGCTACATGAACCCTAATTTCAATCTCTTAAATTAACCATTAATCCATGAAATTAAAACTAGAGATAGGTTTCTCTTACCTTATAATCTTGTTTGTCACCAAAATCTTCAACCAAAAGCCTTAAACTTTGGAAAAATCACCTCATTCTTCCTTCTCTTATGGTTTGGACGAGTTCACCATGTAAGAGAGGGATTTTATTTTCTTTCATTAGCTTATTTTGATCCAAATGGCAGCCATAAGTGGTGAAAATATGCTGGTATAGATGTTGACTTCCAATTGGTACACCTTATAGCAAAAATGGCCACTTTTAATTAGTCCACTTCCCTTCTTCTTTTATCTATTTATTTGGCAAGCCATCAGGCTTCCTTTTATTCATATTTTGACCCCCTCAACTTTCTTGTGCTGTTATTTTATAGTCTATGGTGTGAAAATATCAAAATACCCTCCAGCGATTAATCGATTGTAACTTTTAAACCGTGCCTTTTCGGAAAAAATTGAAACCCACGGTTATGACCCGATTAATCTCGAGAATATTCTTTCAGGGTTGGATATGGGCACTATTAAGAACTTTCGACTCTTAATTTTTAAGTTTACATAGTTGCCCCTAACTTTTGATAAATTTTCACTTAGGTCCTTTTGATATCCCTTCCTGACCTTGCTGTATTTCTTTATTAATATCTTTTTACTCAAAACTCCAAATTAAGTAATTCTTATTCCCACTGAAACTAGACATCCGGGGCTACATCTTTTCTATCCATCCATGATAAATTAAATAAATCAAGTATTGAAAGTAAATAAATTAAAGCACAAGAGATAAATCAAAGCATAATCAAATATAGAATTAAATAAAGCAAATAAAAGTCCAATTATAGCTACTGTGGCTTTTTATGGAATTAAAATAGATTAGGATTTTATGTTTTAAAAGGTTGGTAAGACTCTTTGATTAACTAAATTAATATTTGAATGGTGAAATCATGAAACTAGGGTTTTAGACAATTTAAAATACTTTGATTCATGGTTTTAAATGGTGATTCATTGTGTTTTTTTAAGCTACTGTGTAAAATTAAAGAATTTGTGTTTTTATGGCTTTTAATGTTTTAAAAGGATTAGGGTTCATAAAAATTAGGGTTTAAGGTTTTAAAAGGGTTAGTGTTCATTATTTTGAATTTTGGAAGTTGAATTTGGGTTTAGTATTTTTAGAATTTAGGGTCACGGTGGTGAATTAATTTTTAGGAATTTGGAAATTAATTTGATAATTTCATGAAATTTTATGAATTTAAACAAACAAATTAAAGTTTTTATAAGTAGAAAAGATGTTTTTAAGGCTTTTTGAATGAAATAGAACCTACATTAAAATTTTAAAAGAAACAGAATTTAAATCTTAGTTTTGTTGAAAAATATGTTCAATTAGAAATTTAAGATTTTTAAGAAGTAAAAATAACAATTTTAAGCCTTTTGGAAGATAAATCAACGAAATAAAGCTTTTAACTTTAGAAAAACTAATTTAAAACTCTAAGATTTTAGATTTTGAAAAAAAAGCAAATTCCTAGTTTTAGCTACTGTGTAAAAAAAAATAAAAAAAAATAGAATTTCATACTTTTTTTTGTAAGTTGCACCAAAATTGCTTCTTGGATGAATAAGAACAAAGACAATTGTTGCCTTTGAATTGTTTAAATCGTGTCCCTGCTGTTCCAGAAAAAAAGAAATTGAATTGCTCCTTTTCCTTTCTTGATTTGGTTTCCAATTTTCAAGTCCCTGTTGCTATTTTGGCCTCCCCTTTTTAAATTGCCTTTGGTCCTTATTTATAGTGGTTTGATGTAGTTTATTCCTAATTAGTTAAGGTAAGTAATATTAATAAAAAAAGAAACCGAAACCTAATTGAATTAGGTTTCAAAAAATTTGCGTAGGAAAAAATTGCGCTGCCGAAAAAATTGCCGCAAGAAAAATTGCGCTGGCAAAAAAAAACTGAGGCAGCACGCGCGGAACGGACTTGTAGCCATTTTGCAGGTAGAAATATTCTGCGTTAGACCCTTAATTTTTGACTCAATCCGGTTCAATATGTTTTATTTAGTCCATAATAATTTTTGTTATCCAATTGGTCCAAAATAATTTTAATTAAATAATTTTTGCCTTATTATATAATTTTTATTAATAAAAAATAAAAATAAACAAATAAAAATCAAAAAAATAAAAATAAAAATAAAAATCAGAGTCGAAAAAATTGGCAACGAAAAAACAGTCTCACCGGCCAGTGGGCTATTTCGCCCGCAGGAAATTCCTGCGGGCGAAATCACTGTGCTATTTCGCTCGCAGGATTTTCCTGCGAGCGAAATAGAATTTCTATTTTTCCTGCGGGCGAAATAGTTCGCCCGCAGGAATTTCCTGAGGTCGACACCCCAGCCCACCCACTGCCGCAGTTTTGTGCAGCATTTTTTTTGCCAGCGCATTTTTTCCTGCTGCAATTTTTTCGGCAGCGCAATTTTTTCTGACGCAAAATTTTCGAAACCTAATTTAATTAGGTTTTGGTTTTCTTTTCTTATTTATATTATTTGCCGTGATTAATTAGGATTACACATAGAAAGACCTCTATAAATAAGGATCAAGGGCAAAAATATTAGAGGAAAATTTTTGGCAGTAGCTTAGAAATTGGAAAACCAAATCAGTGAAGGAAAAGTAATAAATTCAATTCAATTGATTTTTAAAGGAACAACATCACGATTTAAGCAATTCAAAGGCAAAAAAGGTTTGTCTTTGGAGCTAGTTCATCCAAGAAGAATTATTTTTGGAGGAATCATCAAAAGAAGGTATGTGTTAATTGATTTTCTTTAATTGTTTTTTACACAGTAGCAAATCTATGAAATTTAGGCTATTCAAAATTAAAAACCTTTGAACTTTAATTTAGTTTTTCTAAAGTTAAAAACATTAATCCGTTGCTTTATTTCCCAAAGAATTTAAAGTTATTAGTTTTATTTCTTCAAAACCCCAAAACCAAAATTTGTTTTCTAAATTTATAAAATCTTAAAACATGTTCTGTTTCTCACAAAAATAACCCTAAAAACAGTTTTTCCAATTATATAAATATTTTCTATTTATAAAAAGCTTTAATTTGTTTGGTTTATTTTCATAAAATCACATAAAAGTATCAAATTGATTTTTAATCCTAAAAGTTCCATGCATCACCCGTAACCATAAATTCTAAAAACACTAAATCCAAATTCAACTTCTAAACCTAAAATAATAAGCTCTAAACCCTTTAAAACTTTAAACCCTAACTTTTTCTAAACTTTAATCTTTTAAAACATTAAAAACCATAAAAATACAAATTTTACAACTTTACACAGTAGTTTAAAAACACAATGAATCACTATTTAAAACCACAAATCAAAAGTATTTAAAAGTGTCTAAAACCCTAGTTTCATGATTTCACCATTCAAATATTAAATTTAGTTAATCAAAGAGTCTTACCAACCTTTTAAAACATAAAACCCTAATCTATTTTAATTCCATAAAAAGTCACAGTAGCTATAATTGAACTTTTATTTGCTTTATTCAATTCCATACTTGATTATACTTTGATTTATCTCTTATGCTTTAATTTGTTTAATTTCAATACTTGATTTATTTAATTTATCATGGATGGATGTTTATTTTATACTTTGATTAATAGCTTTAATGAATGATTTATTTATGATGAATGATTATTTACTTTTATCAATTAATTTAGATTTCCAAAAGTTGTAAGAGATATGTTTCCACTTGATGGGTACCTCATTAGTTAAACATCATGTAATTTAATTTGCTTTTCTATTTTAGAACCTATGTAAAGGGCATGTTTCTACCTTTTGGTGGGTGTCATATTTAGGCATGTGATGTAAGGACATGTTTCCATCCTTGGATGGGTGTCCATTTATTTGCTTTGTTTGGACATTGCTTTGATTTTAATATAATGATGCTTTCTTTTTATTGTGTGTAGTATGGATAATATTGTTATATTTAAGAATTTTATAATATTAAGACCTGTAAAGGAGGCCGGTTCCAATGAACCGGGCGTTGTGGGGGTGTTGGGCCATTTCTCACCTTCCCCACACGAATCCAACTTTCCGAACCCATTAGGGGGTTGGGAATTCCTTAGGAATTGAGTCATCCACCCCTTTTTTTTTCCCGGCCCGTCCAGGTGGCGACTCCATTTTTCTCCAGACTTAGGTCGGTGTTCTCTAAGGCCCTGAGCCTAAACAGTGCCGAAATCGCAAGAACCATTCCACCAGGAGTGGGGTCAAAAATCCCCGCTCACAGTGGCGACTCCACTGGGGATAAGAGAAGTTGATTCTGTTGGTCTTTATATTATTCTATTCTTTCTTATAATGATATTATCCATTGCATCATCTTAGATTGCATCGTGTGCGTGAGTTAGGACGCCCGTGTTATGTTATGTAAGGGATACCATACTTTCACTCAAGGTATGGAGATCGAGCATGGCATAACCACTCATAGCCTCGTACCGTTTGATATATACTTGCTATGGGAACCTAAGCCTTTTTACCCAAAGACTAAAGCTCATGTAATTGGCCTAGTTACTTTCCTTAGGTTTTACCCCAAATGCATGTTGTTTGACTATGGTTAGTTTATCTTAGACTAAATCATGGCTTATTTGGTTTGTTCTTTTCCTAATATGACCTAAGTATATTGTGAGCTCTAAATAAATTTTTCTCTAAAGTCCAAAAGACCAAAGCTATTTTCAAAATTTTTTAAAATGGTCTTTGGACATAAGACTTTTTCTAAAAACAAATCAAAAATTCTTTGCCCCATGGCCTAAATACTAAGCTCAAAATCCATTTTTCTAAAATCTTTTACAATGGGCTTAGAAACAAAACTATTTTCACCCAACCTTTTCTTACAAAGAGCTTGCAAAAATATTTAGGTCAATTATGAAATACCAAAAATCAATTGTGGGCCTAGTTTACACTAAGAATAAATTAACCATGGGCTTGTTTCTGGCATGAACCATTAGTTACTCTTTTCAAGTGAGAAATCTATTTGTAATAAACCTCTTAATTTCGTTTTAATCCAACATAGCACAAAGGCTACTATAGTTGGTTGAATGGATTAAAACCTAATTAATGGGAATTATCATGGATTGATTTCCATTTTCAAAAATATAACTATTGGTTGAAACGTCCAAGGAAATTATTCGAAAGCAAGATACCCCATGTTGGTATTTTGTTAACCATATACCTAGGAAAAAGGGACTCACCATTCGTGTGTGGATATTATAAGGTTGGAAGGAATGTCCTATTTATCCTTATTTGTTGATTTGTTTGTGGTTACATGCATACATGCATACATTTGTATCTCATATCATTGATCTTCTCTGGCTCACAGCCCTAGATTATGATAGTTCTAAAGCTTACAACAATCCGACCTATGCCGGAGATGAAGTATCTAGCAACGACTCAATCACTTGCTCACCTAATACAATGGAGCCCAAACAAATTCAAAGGATGGTGGATGAGGCCTTCAAAGCCAAAATGGAAAAATCAAAGAGGCCCTAGCTGAGACCATGAAGAACCAATTGATTGCAATCTTAAAAACCATGCTGAGGCATCTGCTAGCACTAAGAAACCAAAGGATAAAGGGAAGACCAAAGTTAGTGAAGTGGTTTTTGATGATGAAAAAGTGATCATTGATGATGATGATGATTGGGCTCAATACTACAAAGAGGTTCAAAAAAAGAAGAAAGAACCGAAGGCTGTTGAGAAGGCAACTATTGAAAAGACCGAGACATCCGATGTTGAAAAGATGATTGCTGATTTAGAAAAGAAATTTGAGAAGAAGCTGAAAACCGAAGAGATGTCTGAGATCGACAAACTATTTGAACAAGATGAAGAGGTCCCTTATAAATTCAAGATGCCTTCCTTTGCTAAGTACAATGGTACTGAAAATCCTCATCTTCATGTGAAGCAGTACATCACTGCCATGCAGTTCGCCCCGGCTACTAAGGCTCAAACCCTAAGGTACTTTATGCTCTCATTGGACCCCGTCGTCCAAAATTGGTTCAATATCTTGGATGATGGAACACAAAAGAGTTGGGATCTACTTTACAAAGCCTTCATCCAACAATATGGATATAATGTTGAGTTAGAAGTTACTTTAATGGAAGTGGAGTCCATAAGGCAAAGGCCAAATGAGAATTTTGTGGACTATTTGAAGCGATGGAGAAACAAGGCCGCTTTACTCAAGAAGAGGCCCAATGAATCTGATCAAATAAAGATGATTGTGAGATGGGTGTTGCCTAGTCTTCGTGAGAGGATGTCTCATACACTCATCCGTGATTTCAAAGACCTTCTCTAAGCTGGTTTGCAAATTGAAGAATGGGAAAGGGAGAAGAGCCGTTTTGCAACAAAAAGGAATGAGAAATGGAGCTATCAACCTGGTAGCCAAAGCATGCAAAAGGCCATCGGTGTTAATGCTACTAACCAAGGAACAAGGAGACAATTTTCAGAATTGGGAAAACTGATGTCTTGGGTTCTCAACAAGCTTCAAAGAAAAGGATTGCTACAACCCTTAAATCCTCGTCCTTTGCCTAACCCTCTCCCACCTAACTTTGACACCAAAACATTTTGTCAATTTCACCAAATGCAAGGACATGACATGGATAGATGTGTGAGGTTGAGATATGAGATCCAAAACCTAATTGATAATGGGAAGCTACCCGAGCCCAATAAGCCAAACACCAAAGACAACCCATTGCCAAAATTCAATAGGGTACCACCGCCGGCAACCTTTATGATTGGAGGAGGTTTGCATGAGGACTTTGTCATGTCTTCTTTTCAAGATGTGGATGAAAAAGCAATCAAAGAAGAAGAGGCATTTGTCAAAATTGAACAAGCTATGATGGGTGGAGAAGTAGCAATTTGTGTTGTCAACGGGTTTTAGGATTCAAGTGATAGTGATGATGATATCATACCCAAGAAGGAGGAGTGGACTTGGTCTGAGCCTGAAGAAGATGAGGTGATGAATACTAGATACAATAAGCCTTATGCAAGGCCACCACCTAAGGAGATAGAAATGAATAAGGGAAAGGAAGTTGAAGTGGAAGAAGATGATGTTGTGCTCAAGCAATTGAAAAGAACCCAAGCAAGTGTTAGCATTTGGGACTTGTTAGCTACATCCAAAAAGCACCGAGAAACTATGGCTAAAGCCTTGGCTAGCATGCCAATTTCTACCTCCACAATACCGGAGGAGTTGGTCAACTTCATAAAAATTGGGGAAGTAATGAAATGTGAAGAAGTCCAAGAAAAGAGTGAAGTTAATATGAGAGCAGTTTCTTTCTCAGATGCCGACTTACCGGAGGAGGGGAGAGACCACATCCGCCCTCTCTTTATCAAAATAAAAGTCAAGGGGAAGAGGACTCCATGTGTAATAGTCGATGATGGGTCCACCATAAATGTTTGTCCACTTAAGATATTGCCAAAGCTAGCCATGTCAACAAGAGATCTAAACCCAACCGAGGTGACAATTCGTGCTTATGACAACACTAAGAGGCATGCCGAAGGGACTTTCAAAGCGGCCGTCAAGGTTGGTCCAATTGAATCTATTGTTGAGTTTGTTGTTTTAGACATACCAGTTACCTTCGTCTTGCTCTTGGGGTGACCATGGTTTCACTCTCTTGGTGGAGTTCCTTCCACCCTTCATTAAAAGATCAAATTCCCCAATGGAAATGAGACAATGGTCATTGAAGCTGAAGATAATGAGATTATTGACGCTATAATGGTTGAGAGGCCTCTCAATGGTTTTCAAGTGGCTGCAATTTCTGATGATGAAGTAGTGGACTCCAAAGTCTTGAATATGATGAAGAATATGAACTACCTTCCCAGAGCTGGTCTTGGAAAGGGTAAGACCGGTTTGACAAAGTTGCCAGATTTTAGAACTCAAACATCAAAGAAGGGGTTAGGATATGATGAAGACAATGATGTTCAGCCGAAGAAGAATGAGAAGATGAGCTTCCCACCACTTGAAGAGATCTTTGTCAAAGCCCCAGATATGGGACCACTCCAAGGAAAGCCCGAGTCGATCATGTTCATGGGTAAGTTAATTCCAGGTTTTGAAATTTTTGCAGATGTTGCTGAGCTAGTGGAGCAAGTGAAGAAAGAGCTCACCCTATCAACCAACAAAGAATCCAATCCAAAAGAGAAGAATGAAGCTGCCCTGAAAGCTGAGAAGACTCCGGAAGAGATTGCTGCCCTGGTCGAGGAAAAGTTTGAAGACATCCTGCTTTATGATTCTGAGAACAATGATTTTGATTTTGATTTTAATTTGCTTGCTTTGTATGAGGATGATGATGTTTTCTTTTCCAAAATGAATGTAATAAAGTCTGATTTTACTTACTTGTGTGATGTTTCTCCTAATGGTTGCATACATTCAAATAGCAGTTACATGAGCATCTTTAATATTAATTCTGTTAACACACAATCATTAAATTTGGGAACAACCGAAAATCCTAAAAACATTAGCATAGCATCCGACCTTACTCCTGATGAGAGAGAGAGATTTGAAAAAATATTCAAAAAATATGAAGAAGTGTTTGCTTGGTCTTATGAGGATATGCCTAGAATAGATCGAGACATAGCCGAGCATCATATTCCTACTTACACTCACATAAAACCTGTCAAACAAAAGCTTAGGCGACTAAGACCTGAGTGGGCTGAGTTGGTTAAAGAAGAGGTCACTAAGCAAATACAAGTGAAGTTCCTTGAAGTGATAGAATACCCAGATTGGCTAGCCAACATAGTACCAGTGCCAAAGAAAGATGGGAGGATAAGGGTCTACGTGGACTATAGAGATCTAAACAAGGCTTCCCCTAAGGATGATTTTCCTTTACCTCATATAGATGTTCTCATTTATAGTACAGCCTCTAGCGTGCTACACTCGTTTGTAGATGGATTTTTTTGGATACAATCAAGTGTTAATGGCCCAAGAGGATAAAGCCAAAACTGCCTTTATAACTACATGGGGTATATTATGTTATAAGGTGATGCCATTTGGCTTAAAGAATGCTAGAGCAACCTACCAAAGGATGGCCACCACACTATTTCATGACATGATGCACAAAGAAGTTGAAGTATATGTTGATGATATGATGGTTAAGTCGGATACAAGGGAACAACACTTCCAGAATTTAGAATTATTCTTCGATAGAGCTTTGAAATATAAGCTAAGATTAAACCCGAAGAAGTGTGTATTCGGTGTTACTTTAGGCAAATTATTGGGACATGTAATTGGTTCCGAATGACATTGAGATTGATCCTAATAAAGTCAAAGAAATCAAGGATATGCCAGCCCCAAAGACGGAAAGAGAAGTTCGGGGATTCATTGGTAAACTGCAGTACATTAGCAGATTTATAGCAAAGCTCACAACAATCTGTGAGCCTATCTTCAAGTTGCTTAGAAAGAATCAGCCGGTCGTATGGAGTGAAGAATGTCAAAAGGCCTTTGATCAAATAAAAGAGTATTTGTTGAATCCACCTGTTTTGATACCACCTAAACCCGGAAAACCTCTATTACTATACTTAGCAATTGAAGAAGAGTCGATAGGAGCCATGCTAGCCCAAGCAGATGAGTCGGGGATTGAGCATGATGTTTACTATTTGAGTAGAAAGTTCCTACCTTATGAAATTAAGTATAGTATCATCGAAAAGACATGTATAGCCATGGTTTGGTCTTCTAAGAAGTTGCGGCATTACTTTCAATCGTATAGTGTGCAAGCAATTTCCAGGTTGGATCCAATGAAGTACTTAAGGGAGACACCCTCTTTAATTGGGAAATATGGTCGATGGTTGATAATATTAGAAGAATTTGAGATCAAGTATGTAACCAGGAAAACAATCAAGGGTAGAATGGTGGCAGAATTCCTGGCTCAACAACCATTACCAGAAAGTGAAGAGGTAATCTTGGAATTTCCAGATGAACATTTAGAAATAATTGAAGTACAAGGGTGGAAAATGTATTTTGATGGAGCGGTAAACAGGAAAGGAGCAGGTTTGGGAGTTATACTAGAATCGCTCGAAGGGGAACTTATCCCTTTAACCAAGAAGTTGAAATTTAGGGCAACCAATAAAATGGTTGAGTATGAAGCATGTATTTTCGGTTTGGAAACCCTAATGATTATGAAGGTGGATAAGGTGGAAGTTTATGACGATTCTTTACTAGTAGTATCCCAAGTGAATGGAGAGTGGGAGTTGAAAGAGGAAAAATTGAAACCATACCACCATTATTTGACCATGATGAAGAAGAATTTTAAGGAGTGTAGGTTTATACACCTGTCAAGAGAAGAAAATCAGATGGCTGATGCCCTAGCCACATTGGCTTCGGTATGGGAAAATCCTGCCAGCTTATTCCTTAAGCCTCTGATCTTGACCAATTCATCAACTCCTTGCTATGAATATGAGACAATCATGGAAGTTGATACGAACCATGATGCATGGTATGATACTATAAGGTGATTTTTGGAGGAAATAGAATACCCGCCAGGGGCAACAAAAAAAGAGAGAAGAGCCATAAGGAGGTGGTCATTGTAATACATCACCTTCCATGGAGAGTTATACCAAAGATGGCATGATGGAGTGCATTTGAGATGTTTAAGAAAGCCTGAAGTGGAGCGCATCATGTCTAAAATACATGCGGGAAGTTGCAGTCCGCACATGAGTGGTTTGGCCCTAGTTAAGAAGATTATTTGACAAGGTTACTATTGGTTGACCATGGAGAAAGACTGTATTGAATTTATAAAGAAGTGCCAACAATGTCAGATGTATGGTAACTTGAATCATATGCCTCCTGAAGAACTGCATTCAATGTCTTCACCTTGGCCATTTGCCACCTGGGGTATCGACATTATAGGAGAAATACATCCGATAGCCTTAAACGGTCACCGTGTCATTGTAGTAGCAGCTGATTATTTTTCAAAATGGGTCAAAGCCGAATCCTTCAACAAGCTGGGTGCAAGTCAAATGGCTAGGTTTATCGAAAAGAATCTCATCTGCAGATATGGTGTCCTGCACAGTGTGATATCAGACAATGGGGTACAATTTCAAGGAGCAGTTAAGGATTTATTCTCCAAGTACCAAATCCATCATCATCGATCCTCTCCTTATAGACCAAAGGCTAATCGTGACGTGGAAGCAACAAACAAGACAATTAAGCAAATTCTGTCCAAGATGACCAAGACTTATAAGGACTGGTCAGAAATGCTTCCCTTTGCTTTATGGGGATATAGGACAAGCATACGAACACCTAATGGAATGACACCGTTCTCTTTGGTTTATGGGATGGAAGCGTTATTGCTAATTGAAATTGAGATCAAATCACTGAGAGTAGTATTGGAAGCTGAACTGCCTGAAACGGAATGGGTAGCGAGCAGATACACACAATTAGCTCTATTAGAAGAGAGAAGGTTAAAGGCATTATATCATCACCAACTGTATCAAAAGAAGATAGCTCGGGCCTACAATAGAAGGGTTAAAATCAGAAAATTCAGAGTTGGGGATTTGGTATTGAAGCAATGTAAGCCTAATGTATCTAATCCAAGAGGGAAGTTCAGACCTAGCTGGGAAGGGCCATATGTTGTGAAACAAGTCATGAGCAAAGGTGCGGTGAAGTTATCAGACATGGATGGGAATGAATTTAGTGAGCCAGTAAACATTGACAAGTTGAAGAGGTTTTATGTATGATAGGAAAAAAGAAAAAAAAAGAAGCTCGCTAGGTTGAAAACCCAAAAAGGGCAGCCTAGGCAAAAGTTAGAGCAGTCCGCTAGTTTCGAAAACCCAAAAGGGCGGGCTAGGCAACAATTAGGGCTAAATGAGAGAAAATCACCAATTAGAAAACCCAAAAGGGCTAATTGGCAATAGGAGTGATCTTGTGTATGCTGGCTTTATGTTTGGTTGTTCCCCAATTTAATACAACAGAATTAATATTAAAATTGTTCTATGTGCACTGTTATAAGTATTTGACCAGATATGGATGAAATAAATAAACCCAATAGCAAAATGTGATGACAAATTATAAATGAAAAAGAAGCTTCTTTTATTACTTTAGTTATTTTTCATCCTAGCAATACACTTTCTGAATTGACAAATGTAAAATCTATGGCAGTCGATAAGTGTAACATGCAGGCTAGCTTTGCCTCAGCCGATCCAAGTAGGCTTTAGTCAAGCAAGGCATGTCTAGGTCAGGAGCAAAGTCAGAATCACGAGGCTCAGCTCCATACTGACGCCCAAGTCGGCGAGGATTATAGCATGTACCTTGACGAAGAGCAGCAAGAGGAACGTACATCAAGTATGTCCGCACGGTGATATGAGAAATCTTCCACCAAGGTACCAACCAACGGATATTGACTTCAGAGCGTGAATGGATCCAGTCAACCCAGTCAGCATATGAAGAAGCAAGATGGAGTAGCTTCCTAGAAGAATGATGACGTGGCAGATATCTGGCAAAATCCATGGAGGGAGTATCAAGTAAACAAAGACACTCCTGAAGCCAAATCTGTGAAGAAAGAATTAAGTTAAAAAAAAGCCTAAATTGAAACCCGAAAGGGCAGTTTAGGTAATTACCTGAAGCAGCAACGGACTCCCAGTCAGTCTCTTTGACAATCCTGATTTAAATCGGTCTAATCCAACTAAGGTCTCGACTAAAATCACAGGTACTGACGACAAGCCTCCTTCCACTTGGTCCATAATATCCAATACTCATGGATCAATATCGCCGTCAGAAGAAACAAGCAAGAATTGGCCGAGCAAGCAAAGACAAAGCATGCATCTCCATGCCTTAGTAGGAGCCAAATGAGAGAAACAAAAGTCAATCAAAGGAGCAAGTAGAATTTTTTCACCTCTCATCAACCGAAGAATCTCGGGTTTCAAAATTTGAAATAACATCTGCATCTTCTGTTGAGTTTTGGAAATCAATGTGGGTAATGCCATTTGTTGATTATTGGGATGTCCAAGGATGGCCTCAAATTCTTCAATCAAGTGACACATTTCAAAGCCATTAATTCTAAATACCCTAGAATCCGTATCCCACAAGGAAGCCACGTCATGTAAGAAGGAGTGGTCCAATTTGACATTTTGAAAGCATTTTAAATCATCAAGCTTTGACCATGAAATTTGCTTCCAATGGTTGGCATCCATATTCTTAAATAGAATTTTTATTTTCTTTAAATGGTGCTCGGTCATGGTTGATGAATAAAGGGGAACCAAAATTGCTAAAGGGAGTCTTCACGTTGAAAGAGAGAGATTTTTGGTTTATGAATTGAAATATGGAATGCAAGGTGATTTATATAGAAGAAAATAAACCTTTTCCAAAAGTGAAATGGAAAAGATGATGGGAAAGGATAAGGCCATATGGCATAAGGAAAGGAAGTGGTCACAATTCCTTTTCCACATTGGATTTGGTTTAACAAAAGAAGTGGATATTAATTATGATGTACTATATATATATATAAATAATAATAAAAAATAATTAATTTTGGCAGTAACGAAAAAAAAAATGGGAATAACGAAAAAATATGCAAAAAAAAAGAGGATTACAGTAAAGAGGAAAATTGTATATTTTTCATTATTGTACAATGTTTTACAATTGCTACAATATTTACATATCGCTAAGAGGGTGGTGGTAGGTCACCAAATAAAGACTTGAAAAAGTCATCGCCTGTTGGAGGAGGGGGAAAATTACTCATCCCGGGATCATCCGAAGCAGAAGCACTAAAATCCCTATTGCCTTGGAGTTCCAATTTGTCATGGTCCTCATCAGAAGCAGACGAAAGGATCTCATGGTCATCAGTCTGGGGGCCTCTCGATGAAGAAGCACCGGGATCCCTCATTCCTTGAAATCGGAAGTCACGGAAATTTTGTTCGGATTGATGATATAAACTTTCAAAATGAGAAGCTTGTTGATGACTTGCAGCCAACTCTTCTTGAAGTTTCTTATTTTGTTCTTCAAGCATTCGCTGTGAGCCAAGAGAGAAAAGGTAAGAGCATACATAATCATGCATACATATAGCGTAAATTATTATGAAATGAGGAACGTACCAGGTAGTTCATATCAATACCCTGCGGATGAGATGGCGTATCCGGCGGGCTAGAATGAGAAAACAAAGGGGCAGTGAAAGAGGGTCCAGCTTCATGATCAAACGAGCCAACAACCTGCAACAATCATTAAAGAATCAAAGAAAAAAAAAGAAGTTGCAATGGAAAAGTGGTAAAAGTTTTACCTGAGAAGTATTGGCCCCGAGATGTGGAACAGACTCTCTTGCATCTCCGTGATGTTCCTCCTCATCTCTACCCTCATTTCCATCGAAAATCTCCCGCACACCGATAGGAGATACATCAAAGTGTAAGAGTCTCATTTGAATAAAATGGGCATAAAATGGACCCGGTAAATGGAGAAATGACTCGGCATTATAACCATACCGGGCCGATCACCAAGCATCCTCCGGCATCGACATAATATTTCAAGTGTATTTCGGGATTTGCATCAAAAATCTCTGTAAACTCCCTCCCCGAGAAACCAACCACTGGACACGGGGCCAGCAATAATTTGACGAGAATGTTGGAAAGATAGTGCAGCCCTCATCAAAGGAGACCAATTTGCTCACTCCTCTGGATTCCACCATGCCAAATTTACCTGCGAGATAACATAAGGTAAGTAAAACTTTCACATAAAATTTAAAGCATACTATTGTTATTTTACCTGATCCCAGGTTAAGCGGCTCAACATAAAATGATGAGTATGTACATGATGAGAGCCAGGAACATCACACGATCGGACAACCAGTAATTTAATCTTGGATACCCGATTCTCTCTCGAAAAATGCCGGGTACCCTCACGAGGTTGTGTTCATATGCCCATATCTACAATAACAATAAAGATCACATTCATGCAAGAGAAAAGGGGAAAAGATATTAATGGAAGAAAGAATGCCTCAACAACCGCCATCAAGCCGACGAAAGAATTCTTGTTTCGGCAAAGCTTATCAAGGCCATGGTAAAGACATGCGAGACCAGCTTCACCCCAGCCAAAAGATGGTACAATTCTGAGATAAGAAAGGGCACTCAACACTGACAAGTGAATGGACGATTCAGTGCTGCCAAAGATGGTCAATCCGAGCAGATATAACAAAAATCCTCGAGCATACTGTTCGGCCCTGTTTCTGCCAATCCGACCTTCGTAGTTAATCCAATAACTGCGAAGCGGCTTAATTTTTATCTTAAAAGGCCCTTTATATGACGGTTCCATACCAATTAATTCCTGAATTTCTTCAAATGTTAAAATTTCATTGGTCAGAGGAACCGGAGCACCATCATATCGAAGGCCGGTTATGGCAGTAAAATCGACCGGACCAATCGTCATCTCCCTGATGGGCAAGTCAAAAGTGTGAGTGGTATCCAGCCATCGCTCTGCAAGAGCCTGGATTATGCTTCGGTCTATCTGATATTCTTCGGACGGCAATTGTAAGATGAACTGCTCAAAGCCACAATCTCGAATAATCTGCCTTACCCGAGAAGGCACTACATCATACCATTGTCGGGCTTTATAAATACACCCTCCGACCCGAACGATACAACGATCATGCTAACACAGACCCAGGTAAGTTAATACCAGGTAAGTACGTGTTATTCTATCTATTTAAATTAATTTATTTTTCACAATAAAATAAATAAATAAATAAATAAAAAATAAAACATAAAAAATAATAAAAAGATATAAAATAATAAAATAAATATATATATATATATACAAAAATAATAATAAAGAGAGAAAAAATATAAAATAATAAAATATAAAATATATAAATATATATATAAAAAAAAGAGAGAAAGGGAAAAGTAATTACCTCGTTCTTTTGGTCGGAATTGAGATGGAGCGGCATCCCGGCCAGTATATCTAGATTTCTGTGTTCATGATGCCGAATAAACTCCAATAACTCGGCATTAGAATGATTCCATGACCTCGAAGCATGCATTATTTTTAAAAAATATATGCTGAAATTGAAAAGAAATTTGAGAGAATTACAAAATTGAAATTGAAATTGAAATTGTGAAATGAAGTGAAGAATTGATGGCCTTTTATAGAGGAACGACAAGCAAAAGAAAATAAACTTAAAACTATTCATGAATAGTAAATTTTACTATTTATAAATAGTATTACTATTGATGAATAGTAAATGTGTTACTATTGATGAATAGTAAATATTACTATTCATAAATAGTATTAATATTAGTAAATAGTAAAATTACTTTTTTCAATAGTAAATACTATTTGATACTATTCATAAATAGTAAATTTACTATTTATAAATAGTGAATAGTGGATGAACAGTGACTACACAGTAAATAAACAGTAAATTCATTTATTCATTTTAATCATTCAAATAATTGCAGGTATATAAATAATTTTACACCCAGGGGGCAATAAGAAGACACATGTCTAAAAATTAGCCAAACTTCATTTTATTAGCTCGGGTCCAGAATCCAAATTTTTCTTAAGTCCAGAACCTAGAATTATTCTTGAGTCTAGAACTCGAATTGGGTCCAGAACCCAAATTTTTCTTTAGGTCGAGAACCTAGAATCATCCTTAGGTCCAGAATCCAAATTTTTCTTTAGGTCCAGAACCTAGAATTATCCTTGAGTCCAGAACTCGAATCGGGTCCAGAACTCAAATTTTTCTTTAGGCTCAGAATGTAGAATTATCCTTCAGTCCAGAACTCGAATCGGGTCCAGAACCCAAATTTTTTCTTAGGTCGAGAACCTATAATTAGCCTTGAGTCCAGAACTCGAACCGGGTCCAGAACCCAAAATTTTCCTTAGGTCGAGAACCTAGAATTATCCTTGAGTCCAGAACCCCAATTTTTCCTTAGGTCGAGAACCTAGAATCATCCATTGAGTCCAGAACTCGAACCGGGTCCAGAACTCAAATTTTTCTTAGGTCCAGAACCTAAAATCATCCATTGAGTCCAGAACTCGAACTAGGTCCAAAACCCAAATTTTCCTTAGGTCCAGAACCTAGAATCATCCTTGAGTCCAGAACTCAAATCGGGTCCAGAACCCAAAACCTCAACCATCTCAAAAATTAAGTCTTATTGCTTTTCACTCTCTTTCACTAAAGTTTTAGATTTTTTTGAAATTAAATAAATTAAAGCATAAGAGATAAATCAAAGTATAATCAAGTATGGAATTGAATAAAACAATTAAAAGTTCAATTATAGCTACTATGACTTTTTATGGAATTACAATAGATTAGGGTTTTATGTTTTAAAAGGTTGGTAAGACTCTTTGATTAACTAAATTTAATATTTGAATGGTGAAATCATGAAACTAGGGTTTTAGACACTTTGAAATACTTTTGATTTGTGGTTTTAAATAGTGATTCATTGTGTTTTTAAGCTACTGTGTAAAGATGTAAAATTTGTATTTTTTATGGTTTTTAATGTTTTAAAAGATTAAAGTTTAGAAAAAGTTAGGGTTTAAAGTTTTAAAGAGTTTAGAGCTTATTATTTTAGGTTTAGAAGTTGAATTTGGATTTAGTGTTTTTAGAATTTATGGTTACGGGTGATGCATGGAACTTTTAGGATTAAAAATCAATTTGATACTTTTATGTGATTTTATGAAAATAAACCAAACAAATTAAAGTTTTTTATAAATAGAAAAGATTTATATAATTGGAAAAAGTTTTTTTTGTGAGAAACAGAACATGTTTTAAGATTTTATAAATTTAGAAAACAAATTTTGGTTTTGGGGTTTTAAAGAAATAAAACTAATAACTTTAAATTCTTTGGGAAATAAAGCAACGGATTAATGTTTTTAACTTTAGAAAAACTAAATTAAAGTTCAAAGTTTTTTAATTTTGAATAACCTAAATTTCATAGATTTGCTAATGTGTAAAAAATAATTAAAGAAAATCAATTAACACATACCTTCTTTTGATGATTCCTCCAAAAAAAATTCTTCTTGGATGAACTAGCTCCAAAGACAAACCTTTTTTGCCTTTGAATTGCTTAAATCGCGATGCTGTTCCTTTAAAAATCAATTGAATTGAATTTATTACTTTTCCTTCACTGATTTGGTTTTCAAATTTCCAAGCTACTGCCAAAAATTTTCCTCCTCTAATTTGGTTTCCCTTGATCCTTATTTATAGAGGTCTTTCTATGTATAATCCTAATTAATCACGGCAAATAATCTAAATAAGAAAAGGAAACCAAAACCTAATTAAATTAGGTTTCAAAAATTTTGCGTCGGAAAAAATTGCGCTGGTAAAAAAAAACTACCGCAGAAAACTGCGGCAGTGGCCAGGCTGGGGAGTTGCCCGCAGGGAATTCCTATGGGTGAGCTATTTCTCCCACAGGATTTTCCTGCGGGAGAAATAGAAATTCTATTTCACTTGCCGGAAAATCCTGCGTGCGACTGTTTTTTCGTTGCCGATTTTTTCGACTCCAATTTTTATTTTTATTTTTTGATTTTGATTTGTTTATTTTTATTTTTTATTAATAAAAATTAGATAATAAGGCAAAATTTATTTAATTAAAATTATTTTGGACCAATTGAAAAACAAAAATCATTATGGACTAAATAAAACATATTGAACCGGGTTAGGTAAAAAATTAAGGGTCTACAGTTTGCCCCTACTTGAAAAATCTAAAACTTTAATGAAAGAGAGTGAAAAGCAATAAAACTTAATTTTTGAGATGGTTGAGGTTTTGGGTTCTGGACCCGATTTGAGTTCTGGACTCAAGGATGATTCTAGGTTTTGGACCTAAGGAAAATTTCGGTTCTGGACCCGGTTCGAGTTCTGGACTCAATGGATGATTTTAGGTTCTGGACCTAAGGAAAATTTGGGTTCTAGACCCGGTAAGAGTTCTGGACTCAATGGATGATTCTAGGTTCTGGACCTAAGAAAAATCTAGGTTTTGGACCCGGTTCGAGTTTTGGACTCAAGGATAATTCTAGGTTCTCAACCTAAGAAAAAATTTGAATTCTGGACCCGGTTCGAGTTCTGGACTCAAGGATAATTCTAGGTTCTCGACCTAAGAAAAAATTTGAGTTCTGGACCCGGTTCAAGTTCTGGACTCAAGGATAATTCTAGGTTCTGGACCTAAAGAAAAATTTGGGTTCTGGACCCGATTCGAGTTCTGGACTCAAGGATAATTCTAGGTTCTGGACCTAAGGAAAAATTTGGGTTCTGGACCTGGTTCGAGTTCTGGACTTAAGGATAATTTTAGGTTCTGGGCCTAAAGAAAAATTTGGGTTCTGGACCCAAGAGATTTGGATACTCGATCCTAAACTAGACTCGGATACTCGATGTAACACCCCTTCTCGGCCTACGTGTGTAAGCTGAGTAGAGGCGCCACACTAACCTAATGTTGCTACCAATTTTACTTAGTCAAATTAAGTTCCGAATTTTACAGAAATTTTGCCAGAGGTTCGCCTAGAAAATTGGGTCCCAAGTGTCGACAAAACTGGTTTTTCTGATTTTTGAAAATGTTTTTACACAAACCAATGTGAATACAATCAATTTCAATACACTCCCAATGAATCCACCTTATACCCTCAACTACAAACCTGCAAGAAGAGTTCACACTTCTAATACAAAATAAAGTAGAGGTTTATTATTATTACATACTACTAACGTACAGTATAACATAACAATTCTCAATCTTATATATACATATACATGCCACAACTAGCTAACTCATAATGGAAACTAAGAGATCTACCCTGAGATGCTGTGGGTCTGGTCATCGCTTCCCAAGAATTAATTACTGCTCCGAACCTACGAGTCAAGGAAAACTTAACTCGCTGAGCAATGTCGCTTAGTGGGTACTTTACCGATGAAAATTTAGTAAAGCATGAAAGCATTTGAAATAAACGAAAATAATTAAATCATAAATCAACCAACATTAAACCAATGGAAATTATTGTACATTCAGTGTAAATATGCTTCCAACAAATGTAAAAACCATAATTCAAACTCATTTTGCATTACGTAGTTTAAAAAAAAATAATAACCGGACTTTGGCTCTACTGGTATAGGGAACCATAGCGATAAGGCAGTGGCCCTCACCACTGTAACATAGGTGGCCCTCACCACCGATATCAAATCACAGGAATGGTCCTTACCATCCTGGTTATAACCAATGGCCCTCACCATTGAGTTCAGATCATAACAATTCAATCACAATATCAAGCAGTACTGCATAGGTTAGTATAGTGCACCATACCCTTACCTACCACCCCCACTACCCAGTAGAGCATAAAGATTAAAATGATTCAATTGAAGTCTCAAACTTCATTTTAGAATGACTCGAGAAATTATTTTAATTTCCGTTGCACTTTGCCATTTACGCCGTGCACCACATTCTTTAGTCAAACCATTACCCTTTTTCACATATTTAACATCAACAATAAACATATCAAACATTTCAAAGCATTCCTCAAAGAGTTATAAATTGACCAAATGAATAGTGTCGCGGCACGTAAAATCGGCAACGCAAAATGGCATGACCAAATGAATAGTAAAATCTGGATTTTCATCAAAATTTCAGTCCATTTCAGTCATGCATTTGACCAGGTAAATGATCTTATTTTTGGATAAAATTTTACAGGAAACTTATTTCATATGTTGACTAATTTCATGTAAAATTTTGTTAAAAAATTCCATCGTTTGCTGCCTCAACTGGCTGCCAAAAATTAGGTCCGGAATTGGGTCCCAAAGGCACCAATTCGGCCCACACTTGCACTTGGTGCAAAATTGTTTATTTTTCTGTTTTAAACCCATTTCAAAGCTTCCCTAATAATTTAATGAAGACTTAAACACTTCCCTTTTAAAATAACTTGATTGTTTAAATCAATTTGGACTAAATAGAGTCCATAAACTCTTTTACCAAAATCTTTGGAAACAATAGATTTCAATTGAATTTAACAACTCAATCACCACATGGGTTTAAAAATATCACTCAACAAATGAATTCAAACTCAAACAATACATTTATGCATCCATAGCAAAAGTTCCATAGATAAAGTTTTGGTAAGAAAATGAAAGGAAAATTAATTCTTCAAAGGTAAAGTACCAAACCTTGTTCTTTTAATTCCCCTTTGCTTTTCCTTCTTCTCCTTCCTTAATCTTTGTTTTTCCTTCAAGAATTTCAAGAACACAACCTTAAACATAAACCTTAGAAATTTAGAACATGCACTACCCTTCCATTTCTTTTCAAACTAAATCCTAATCTAAACTTATTTAACCTTAGAAACCTTAATTCTTTCATTTAATTAATCAATATCATCACTACTTAAATTTTCCTAAATCCACCATAAGAACCCTAATTTCCAATCTTCCAATAGTTATATAAATACTTAAAATTGATACTAGAATTGAAATCTACATACTTTAAAACCTTAAAACTCACCTTGAACTTGAATCAAACTTGACAAAATTTGGAATTCCTTGGTGTTCTTCCTATGGTGGCCGAAAGTTTGGAGGTGAGAGAGAGAGTTTTTTGTTCTTCTTGCTATGATGTATATATAGGGGAAATGATGTTCACTTTTGGGTTGGATAAATGCCTTAGGGCCATTTGTCCACATCTTTTTGTTTTCTTCTTTTTATAAACTCTAAATGGCTAATTTTCATTAGGCCAAATGTCTCTTTCTTTTATTTATTTAAAACCCAAGCCCTTAAACTTTCTTTTAATAATATTTTGGCCCCTTCACCTCCTTGTATTGAAATTTTATGGTCTAAGGTGTGAAAAGACCAAAATACCCTCCGGCGATTATTCGCTCGTAACTTTTCAACCGCACAGTTCCACAAGGCAAACTATATATGGTTTTGATCCTCTCGACCTCTACTTTCTATTTTTAAGGTCTATTTTAGGTTTCCAAGTCATTTTGAAAAATTACCAATAAGCCCTCGACTTTTTACAAAATTCCCTTTAAGTCCTTTCTTTGCTCGGGTTTTGCCTAGACTCCGTTTCTACTGTCGATCATTTCATATTCAACCCCTCGACATCCTCTACTCACTCTTATGTTTATTTTCTACTTTAGATTCATGTATAAATTTTAATTAAAATGACCAAAATGCCCCTAGTCTACATGTCTTTGTTTCTCTCTAACGGGGCGTTTCTTGGAAAAACCGTTACACGTCGTTGCGACCTGAGTTTTCTCTACTCTCCATTTTTAGAGTCTGTTATGTGCATTATTAAGAACCTCCAGTACAACTTTTGGAAATTACAGTTACCTCCCCAAAACTTTTTGAAATTACAGTCACCTCCCTAAAACTTTGCATTTTTCTTTAATTAAGTCCCATTTATCCTATAGCCTTATATGGGGCCGTTGTTAGGAATTATCTTCTCCTTTCCCCTTCTCTCACTGTGCACGTGACTACTATGCATAAATGCGGTGGGCGGATGTGACAGTTCCTCTCTCGTTAATTTAGGCTTCGTCCCGAAGCCCATCAGGTTGAAATAAATATGGTTATTGCTTCCTCATAGTTTCTTCGCGTTCCCATGTAGCTTCTTCTACTTTGTGATTCCTCCAAAGCACTTTGACCAATGGAATCTTCTTATTCCGCAACTCTTTGATTTCCCGTGCTAGGATTTCTACTGGCTCTTCCTCGTATGTCAGGTCGGGCTGAATCTCGATGTCTTGAGCTTGTATGAGTGGGTGGGATCTGAACGATACTTCCTTAGCATTGAAACGTGGAAAGCATCATGTATTTTACTTAATTCGGGTGGTAACGTCAACTGGTAAGCTACCAGACCTACCCGTTTGATGATCTCATATGGTCCGATGAATCTAGGGCTTAGCTTGCCTTTCTGGTTAAATCATAACACTTTATTCCAATCAAAATTTGCATTTGCTAAATTTAGCGTATAACTGTTTCTCTCGCAAGGTTTGCAATACAATCCTAAGGTGACGATCATGGTCCTCTCGATTCTTTGAATACACCAATATGTTGTCAATGAATACAACCATGAACTGATCCAAATATGGGTGGAAGATTCTGTTCATCAGATCCATGAATACTACAGGTGTGTTCGTTAATCCGAAAGGCATAACGATGAATTCATAATGTCCATAGCGAGTTCTGAATGCGGTTTTTGGTATGTCTTCATTTTTGATCCCCAATTGATGATAACCTGATCATAGATCGATTTTTGAAAAGACTCCAGCACCTTTGAGTTGATCAAACAAATCGTCTATGCGAGGTAGCAGATACTTGTTCTTGATGGTCAGCTTATTGAGTTGACGGTAATCCACACACAACCTTAGTGATCCGTCTTTCTTTTTCACGAACCATACTGGCGCTCCCCATGGTGACACGTTTGGCCTAATAAACCCCTTGTCTAAAAGTTCCTGTAGCTGTACCTTTAGTTCTTTTAGCTCCGCTGGCGCCATTCGGTAAGGTACGATGGATACTGGTGCATCTCTCGGGTACACGTCTATGGTGAATTCCACCTCTCGTTTAGGTGGTAATCCAGGTAAATCGTCAGGGAATACGTCGGGGAAATCGTAAATAGTAGGTATATCTTGTAGCTTCGGTGCCTCTTCTTTCACTTCTAACGCGCATAACAGGTATGCCTCGTAGCCTTTTTGTACTAACCTCTTAGCCGTCATAGCGGAAATGATGTTAGTTAGATAGTCCTTCCTCTTTCCCACTAAGGTCACTTCGTCGCCGTCTGACGTATGCAGAGTAACTCTCTTCTGTTTACAGTCAACCAATGCATCGTGTTTGGCCAACCAATCCATTCCAAGGATAGCGTCAAATTCTTGAAATGGTAGTTCAAACAAGTCTCCCCAAAAGATACGTCCGTGTATCTCCACGGGGCAATCTTTCACTACCTTCCTCGTAATCACCTCACTCCCTAATGGGCTAGTAACTAATATTCCCTCTTCCTCTAGTTCTACCTTTAGATTCCCAAGTTTTTCATTTTTCATGCATATATATGAGTGTGAAGAACCCGGATCTATTAAAACATAAAGCGAAACTCCAAACATGGACAACTGACCTGTAATCACGTCTAGCGCTTCTTCGTCTTCTCGCCCCCTCATGGCATACATTCTAGCAGGAGCCCTCGCTTTTGATCGATTCATCGTCTCAGACTGCACACGTGACGGATTTTTGCCCCTACCTCTGCCTCGGCCTTGCCCTGCTACCGCTTGCGATCCCTCAGTCTCCCTAGGTAGATTCTGCATTCGCTGGGGACACTCTCGCATAAGGTGATCTAGAGATCCACATATGTAACATGCAAATGTCCGACCCCAACATTCTCCCATGTGACGGCATCCGCAACGATCACAGCGTGGATTAGTATTTTCGCCTTCATTACCTCTCGAACCGATAGAAAAGTTACCTCCGCTTCGGTTAAATCCTCTTCCTTGCCCTCTTCCAGATCGTCTGGGCCATTGTGATTCGATCCCTGACTATAACCCCGGTGTTGACTGCCTCCCGTGGAACCACTGCCTTGGAATCGCTTCCTTGATGATTGGTAGTTTCCCGAATAGTTTTGGGTACCTCTCTTCTGTTTCATCTTCTGTCTTCTATTTTGCTCATCAGACTGACATTGCTCTACTTCCAGAGCCCTAGTGACCAACTCGGAAAATTCCTTGATATTAGCAGCAATTAGCTGCATCCTAATCTCATTATTCAAACCATCCTGGAATTGTTTACACCTATCATGTTCATCTTCAATTGTCTTATTGGCATACCTACTTAGCCTGGTAAATTCCCTCTCGTATTCGGCAACGGTCAATCGACCTTTCTTTAAGTGTAGAAAATCCTTTTTCTTGGCATCTAGGTATGCCTCCGATATAAACTTCCTCTTGAACTCATTTACAAAGAAATCCCATGTCCTCTGTTTCGGTGGAACTCGTTGGTGAACTGTGTCCCACCATATATATGCTTCTTCCACTAATAAAGGAAGTAGCACATACCACTCGCTCTTCTGGCGTACACTGTAACTGATCTAAGGCTCGTACTGTTCCTTCCAGCCAATATTCGGCTGTAGAAGAATTATCGTCCCTTCGGGCCCTAAACTCCTTCGCCCCATACTTTCTTATCTTTTCGATCGGGGGTTTCCTTTCCCCTCCTACAGCAGGTACTGGTATGGTGCTGGTGCTGGTGGTGGTGTTGGGGCAACACCGGCTATCTGCCGTAATACGGCAGCCATTTGTTGCAACATTTCGTTGGGAATAGGAGCATCTGCTGGTGGTTGCTCAGATGCAAGTATCTCTGATACATGCGTTTCTACAGTTCGGGAGGCCTGAGACTCGACCTCCTCCTCTATATCACGCTGCTCTACTCGCGACATCTAAAGAATAGAGCAAAACGTATACAATCCCATCATTAATAATGACCCAGACCAACAACATTATATTACCCTAGGTGACATGTATATAAAGATAAAACTCTTAAATAACACATATACAACACAACTTTTATTTATTTCCAAGCAAAAGTATTTATATTACTAGGAAGCCCTTATGTACATTCCAAAATTTAGGACTCCTTACTACTATATCATCATGTCATACTACCATACAATATTTACACAATATCTGTAACAACCCTATACCCCGTATACGCACACAGCATGCTATTACGATCGTAATATACGTATACTGAATATAGGAATGCCACGATTTACTAACAAACGACTCACTTCTTTTAAATAATATAAGCAGACTCAAAACATTTAAGTTATATTATAAAACACAAAAGATAAAATGTTTATTCAAAATGCAGTGGAAAATATAACAAATATTTACAAATACATCTACATCAAAACTCAAGTATTACAAAACATAAATATATACATGTTTGGCAGTATGTCTTTGATCTTTAAGCTCCACTATCAACACCTCAAAATCTAGACTCTACTCAGCCTAGAGGAACTCTCCGGTTCTTCCCTGTCACCTGCGCGACGAATCACAGTCGCGCTAAGCCAACGGCTTAGTGGTACAAACTATAATAATACTATGCTTCAATGCAATGCCATTGTCACACAATCAATTTTCATACACCATTAAAAAGGATATTATATTTTAAAACCTTACATTGTTCAATATCATATCAAAACATTCATAAACATGTTACACATCATGTATCTCATTATTCATTGATTTCACAATTCAAGAATCACATTAAAAACAAAGACAAGCATGGGCCCAAAAGACACTAATATGCCATTCAACTTTCAGAGTTAATGTTTTGGTTTAATTATCACAATTATCATTATCATTATCCCAACTAGGCTTCAAGGATTTAGGTTCAACCAAGCTTCAAGGGGAACAAAGCATGCTAAGTATCAACCCAACTTGGCTTCAAGAACCAAACCCAACCTAGCTTCAAGGGTTGTAACATCTCAATTAGGCTTCAAGGACTAGACCCAACCAAGCTTCAAGGGGAGTTAAGCATGCTAAACTTCAACCCAACTTGGCTTCAAGGATCAAGCCCAACCTAACTTCAAGAGATTGTTACTATAGGCATGCCACCAACAACAAAACTCTGAAAATGGAATAACACATTAGACACACAATTCATTCATTATTTCATTATCAATTTCATTCTCATTTTTTCATCATCACTTAGGCAACCATGCCTCAATCATCTCATTTGCATCATTATCATTATAGCCAACAACCATGGCTCCTCATCTCATCAATAGAGTATACATAATTAAATGCATTGAATATCATCATCTAGGAAAACATGCCCCACTTATTTCATTTGACTCATCATAACCAATCACATTGGCTTCACAATTCATTATATCTCAATTCATCATTCAATTGTACACAATATTTTAAATGCTCATCAATCATTCACATTATACAAATCATAACATTCATCAAATGTATTAACAATGTAATCAATTACTTAACATATGTACAACCAAATATGTTAAGTATCAAAATCATGTAAATGTATGCAACCATGTAGTTTGTACTTACCTCGAAACCAACTCACACTAATCTATACACTTCCTCCTCCAAAAATCCTCAATACTTAGGTTAGGGCAATTCCACTTCCTCACAACCTAAACCAAAGGTAATCATACACACTCACTTAGAAATACATATAAGATAATAAAGCTAAGAACCAGCTAGAGAAAACTCTAAACATGACACGCTCAACAACACGGGCGTGTCCCTGACCGTGCCCTAACTCCACAACACAGAAGCTTTGACACGCTCAGAACCACGGGCGTGTCACTGAACGTGTAATACATTCTGTCTCACAGAAACATTGACATGTCCAAAAACATGCGCGTGCTCATGGCCGTGTCAAACCTTCACCAACACAGTAGCTATGACACGCTCAGTGACATGGGCGTGTCACTAGATGTGTAAATGCTATTGCAACACAGAACCATTGACACGCCCAAAGACTTTGCCGTGCTCATGGGCATGACAGGCCAAAAATCCAGATTTCAACAACAACCACAACACATCCAACAAACCTCTTACTTCCACCATTATCCACTCCAAACCAACTTAACTAAACACACCCAAAAAACCCATAACAAACTTGCAAAAACACCAAAACAACTCATAACATACATCAAACACAAATCATAATAATCACCACAAACCCAAAACACAACCACAACACTTTCTCTTCCAATAAACTTACTCTTTCCTTCAATCCAACCCCAAAATCCAAAATCAATTGAACCAAACACTCTTAAACACACCACAATCAAACAAACACATATCAACCCCAACCTCAACTCACAAACTCAAAGAAAATCAAAGAATTAAGTGGAAAACTTACCAAAGATGGAGAACTCTTAAATTTCCAACTTGATCACTTGAGAACTTCCTTCAATCTTGAGTATGGAAGATCAAAACCTCTCTTGTTCTCTTGCTATGGAGGATCGGCCAAACAAAGACAAGAAAAGAAAAGAAGAGGAAGGTGAACCACGAAGAAGAAAGAAAGAAAGAAGAAAACAAAGAAACAAAGTCAAACTCTCAACCACTATCTCCTCAAAACCCTCTCCTCCAAGCATTATAATATTAGAATATTCTAAATATCTCCATCCACTTCCACTCACTCAAATTCCACCTAATTAATATAATTAATTTAAAATCATTAACTAATCATCTTTTGACTTCACATTTTGACTTGTATATGTTGTATATATCACTATATATACAACATATACATTCTCTCTTCACTTCCTTTCTCTTTCCAATTAAACACATATACACTTAATCCAATTACAACAATTATTATACCAAACTTCTAGGGCATACTTTGGGATATTATAATTCTCCCCCTCTAAAAAGAAATTTCGTCCTCGAAATTACCTGATCTCATGTCTGAAACAATTGAGGATATTGATCTTGCATCGCTTGCTCACTCTCCCAAGTTGACTCTTCTCTACCATGATTCTTCCAAAGAACCTTCACAATTGGCACTTTCTTATGTCTCAACTCTTTCATTCCATATGCCAAAATAGCAACTAGTTCTTCTTCAAAAGTCAGCTCCGGACTCACCTCAATAGATTCAACGGACAGAACATGAGATGGGTCAGATTAGTACCTCCTCAGTATAGAAATATGGAAGACATTATGGATTCTATCCAACTTAGGTGGCAAAGCAAGTCGATAAGCAACTGGTCCAACTCTTTCTAACACTTTATAAGGTCCAATAAAACGAGGATTCAGCTTCCCTCTTCGACCAAATCTCAAAATCTTTTTCGAAGGAGATACTTTCAAAAATACTTTATCTCCAACATCAAACTCTATGTCTCTCCTCTTCAAATCTGAATAAGATTTCTGCCGATCTGAAGTTGCTTTTAATCAATCCCGAATTATCTTCACTTTCTCTTCTGTCTCTTTAACCAAATCAGGACCAATCAATTTGCCTTCCCCAACTTCATTCCAACACAGAGGCGTTCTGCATCTTCTACCATACAATGCCTCATAAGGTGCCATACCAATACTGGATTGATGACTGTTGTTGTAAGCAAATTCCACAAGTGGCAAAAATCTATCCCAACTTCCAGAGAAATCAATGACACAGCTTCTCAACATATCCTCAATAATCTGTATAACTCTTTCTGACTGCCCATCTGTCTACGGATGAAAACAGTGCTAAAAAGAAATCGAGAACCCAAAGCACTATGTAAACTCTTCCTAAACCTTGAAGTAAACCATGGATCTAGATCAGACACCAAAGAAATTGGGACTCCATGCAACTTCACTATCTCACTAATATACAGCTCAACCAGTCTCTCAAGAGAATAGTCCGTCCGAACTGGAAGAAAATGAGCTGTCTTTGTCAATCGATCAACAATCACCCAAATAGCATCATGCTTCTTCTGAGTTAATGGCAAACCAGACACAAAATCCATTGTCACTCTCTCCCATTTCCATTCAGGCACTGTTAAAGGTTGAAGTAACTCAGTTGGAACTTGATGCCCAGGTTTTACCCTCTGACACGTGAGACACTTGGATACAAGCTCCGCTATGTCTCTCTTCATACCTGACCACCAATAATGCTGCTTCAAATCTTGATACATCTTTGTACTTCCATGATGCATAGCAAAGACCGATTGGTGTGCTTCCTCTAAAATAATCTTTCTCAAACTAGCATCATCAGGAATATACAACCTATCTTTAAACCAAAGGCTACCATCACTTTTTACATGGAAATCTTTACTTTCTCCATTGTGGCAATCTGACACAATCTTCTAAATTTTCTCATCTGCCAATTGAGCCTCTTTAATCTAATCCAACAATATCGGTCTTAAATGCAACTGAGCCAACAATGCACCATCATCACATGATTTAAAATTAGCATGCAACGATCTCAACTCAACAAACAACGAGAGCGAATACGCAGTCAAACCTGCCAAAGATTTCCGACTTAAGGCATCCGCAACAACATTCGCCTTACCCGGATGATAATCAATCAAACAGTCATAGTCTTTGATCAACTCCAACCATCGCCTTTGCCGAAGATTCAACTCCCTCTGAACACCCAAATATTTCAAACTCTTATGATCCGTATAGATAAAACACTTCTCTCCATACAAGTAGTGTCGCCAAATCTTCAAAGCAAACACGATAGCTGCCAACTCCAAATCATGCGTCGGATAATAAAGCTCATGTGGCTTCAACTGCCGAGAAGCATAAGCTACAACTTTACCCTCTTGCATCAAAACACAACCTAAACCATTATGTGAAGCATCACTGTAAATCACATATGGTTTATCTTCCACAGGTAAAGTAAGAACAGGAGCTTGAGTCAACATTTCCTTCAACTGCTCAAAACTAGCTTGACACTGATCTGTCCACACAAATCTAACTCCTTTTCGAAGTAATCTGGTAAGTGGAGTAGCTATCAAAGAAAAACCCTTCACAAAACGTCGATAATAGCTTGCCAAACCCAGAAAACTTCTAACTTCAGTCACAGACTTCGGTGGACTCCAATTCAAAATAGCCTCAACTTTACTCGGATCAAATCTTATACCATCTGCTGAAACTATATGACCCAGAAAAGTCACTTGATCAAGCCAAAACTCACACTTCGATAGCTTAGCATACAATTGCTTCTCTCTCAAGGTCTGCAATACAATTCGCAGATGCTTGTCATGATCCTCTTCATTACGCGAATACACCAAAATATCATCAATGAAAACCACTACAAACTAATCCAGATAGGGCCTAAACACCCTATTCATCAAATCCATGAAAGCTGCAGGTGCATTTGTCAACCCAAAAGGCATCACCAAGAACATGTAATGCCCATACCTTGTGCGAAAAGCTATCTTAGAAACATCTTCAGCTCTAACCCTCAATTGATGGTACCCTGATCTCAAATCAATCTTGGAAAACACTGCTGCTCCCTTCAGTTGATCAAAGAGATCATCAATTCTAGGCAAAGGATACTTATTCTTGATAGTCACTTTGTTCAATTGCCTATAATCAATGCACAATCTCATAGTACCATCCTTCTTCTTCACAAACAAAACAGGAGCTCCCCACGGAGAAACACTAGGGCGAATAAACCCTTTATCCAACAACTCCTGCAACTGCACCTTCAACTCTCTCAAGTCAGCAGGTGCCATTCTATAAGGAGTGATAGAGATGGGAGTGGTACCAGGCAACAAATCAATACCAAACTCAACCTCTCTATCAGGGGGTAACCCTGGCAACTCCTCAGGAAACACATCTGGAAAATCTACAACTGTGGTTATATTGTCAAGTTGAGAACCCACTACTCTGGTATCCACAACATGAGCAAGATAAGCATCACACCCTTTTCTAATAAACTTTCTAGCTGCTACAGCTGATACAAACAAGGATGCAAGTTGTCTCTGCTCACTATACACCATCACATTTCTACCATCACTGGTTCTTAAAGTAACACATTTCTTTTGACAGTCTACCACAGCTCCTTGCTTAGACAACCAATCCATGCCTAAGATCAAATCATATTCCTCAAAAGGCATTTCAATTAAATCACCACGAAACTCTTCACCTTGCACTACCACTGCACTGTCACGATGTACCTTACTCACTACAACACTATGTCCTAAAGGATTTGTTACCAAAACATGAAATCCTAAGGACTCTGAATACAATTCAGACACAGGCAATATGGATGCACTTATGTATGAATGAGTAGATCCTAGATCAATCAAAGCAAGAACTGGAATATCAAATAAAGAAAATGTACCCGCTATAACTGCTGAAGCATCCGGCTGCCTCTGCATCACATACACTCTCTGAGAAGATCCGGCTTCATCTGGCCTACTGCCTCTGGATGAAGATCCTCCCCTCTGACTAAACCTAGGTCTACCACCTCTACTGAAACCTTTGCCCCCTCGATCACCTCTGCTGACACTGGGTCGAGAAGCTGCAGTATCAGTCCGTCTATCATCCTGCATCTCAGGGCAATCTTTAATAAAATGAGCTGGTGACCCACATCTAAAGCATACTCCTGATCCATCCGTCTTCCAACAAGCACTTCCATGGGTCCTACCACAATGAACACATACAGATGGAGTAGATCTCTGAACCACTAGAGTCGGAGCACTAGCTACAGAAACTGTAGGTCTCGGTCTCTGTCTCTGATATTGAACTGACCTACCAGACTGCCTCTGGCTTCTACTGATCCTCGGAATAAAACTTCCTCGGCCTCTCTTTATAGATGAAGATCCTGCCTCAAACTGGGATCTTCTCACTCTGGTCTCCTCCTCAGTAGTAGTTGCTGCAATACCTTGTGCTCTCTCAACACTTCTAGCTGCTGCAACTAGCTGAGAGAAATCCTGGTACCGAGTGTTAGTGTATGTGCCCTAGGCCATTTATTTGGATCTTTATGTTATACATTCATTATTAATAAATGAGGTTTTATTATCATTATTGTTTGTTTGCATGTTACACAATTTTGATATTTGTCCCTGGTTTATTATTATTATGGAGATAAAAAAAATTTCTTAACCAGTATGAACATTGATTTGATAATCATCAGATGGTTATGTGTATAGTGATACAAATCAATTTCATAGATACTTGTTAGAGAACAATGTATTGGATAGACCCATCATGAGATTACTACATGGGTTAGTGTCATAAGTAAATCTCATGATAGTTATGTATTAATTCTTTGACTTGAGATTGTTATAGTTTCCAATATAAGGACTATTATATTTTGACATGATCAAACATTATCTGTAACTGGATAGTAATAAAGGTTATGATCATATATGATAGAAATTATGTAGAGGATAATGAACAATCAAGATAGAATTTGTCCCTCTCTTTGAGAGAGATATCTTTTGGGCCCCTCGATAAGTGAGACTGTGAAATGCATGGCCGTGCTCAAATGAATTGATAGTGTGATCAATTTCATTTGTTTTTATCAGTCTACTTGGAGATCGAGTAATCATAAGTTTGGACAATATAAGTATGACGTTGACCATGACTTATGTTCAAGCTAGATATTGTGTGACAAAGGGATTAATGCATGTACTATTATTAGGCAAATTGGACATTCCTTATATTAATTGGGTAGTTGTAACGCCTTGCTAGAGGCCAATTATGACTTGTTGGTTTAATAGAGATTAAATTGACTGCCAATTAATATGGGCCTATCGGGTCACACACAAGAATGCGCTTTGGGCTGGATATAATATTAATAATATTAATATTAGATATTAATATTTATTATTATTATTATTATTTTCATTATATATATATTATTAGATAATATATTCAGAATCCTAATTAGATTTGGATTTTGAATTTGACTTACCTTATCCAATTATATATATTATTAGATAATATATTCAGAATCCTAATTAGATTTGGATTCTGAATTTGACTTACCTTATCCAATTTTGAATTGGATTCTGGAGTGATTATATTCTCTCTAGAAGTTAAGTCTTCATATAGGTAACATTAGAAAATTAAAAGAGAACAAAAAAAGAAACCCTAATACGTTTTAGAGAAAACGTTTTTCAGCCTTCGCCGTTGCAGAGAGCTAGCACTTCAGACGAGAGCATTCATGTGGATACGCGATAGAGGGTGTTTTGCGATCGAGGCATCTATTCCAAACTGTGATTTCGAATCATCAACAGGTTAGTTCTTTGTACACTTTCATCGAATTAAACGAATAGCATGGATCCTGGTGGGAAATCAGAGATCAAAAATTTTTTTTTCCGCTGCGTGTTTTGTTTGCAGTGATCTCCTTGATTTCCTAACAGTGGTATCAGAGCCACTTGTTGTTTTCGTTTAAGTCGAAAATGTCATGTAATATCCTCATATATGCCCTAGAAGTTGTGATTATGTTGTTGTTGTTGTTGTTATATAATTGGATTGAATATATGTGTTACATTACAAGAGAAAAGAAATAGAGAAAAGAATGTTTATGTATATGTGATTTGGGAAAGAATTTAGGGTTTAGAGAGAATGGTATATGTTGTGTATATGATGATATATATAACATATAAGTTGGTCAAAATGAAGAGTCAAGGAAAGAAGATATTTATTTTTGTTAAGTGTGAAGTTACTATAAAGGGCATGTAATGAATGGTAATCAAGACAAATGGTATAAGGGTGTTTAGGTAATTACTCTTGTTGAATCACTTGGTGGAGATTTAAAGAGGTGATATTTTGTCTTTTCTTTATTTCCTTCTTCTTCTTCTTCTCTTCTCCACGTTGGTTGGCTCCTCCTTAGACAAGAGAGAGCAAAGTGAGATTTGTTTAATTCTAACATCAAATTGAAGGGAGAATCAAAGGATTTAATTGAAGATTTGTGGAATTCAACAACTTAGGTAAGTTCTTTCTCTTGATTTTCCTTTGTTCTTTTAAAATTGTGTTTGGGATTGGTGAGTTGATATGGATGGTTGATGGAGTGTGTTTGTGTATGGTGTGTGTAAAAGTGTTGAAATGGAATTAAAGATAAGAAGCTAGGTTGGTGTTGGTGATGGAAGAGTAAGAGTTGTGTTTAGTGAATTTTTTTTTCTGTTTTACAATTAGTAAAGGCTGTGACTTGTCTGATTTTTAATTAATTATAGAAAAATGTTCTTGAAGTGAATTTTTGATATGTTGTGCCTCTTTGAGTCTAGAATGACTGAAAAATATGTTGATTCGATTTTGGAATGGTTATGAGTTTAGAAAGATTATTTTTATTAGACCTGTTCCAGCAGGTACCTTAACTGAGACAGCTATATTTCGGGATTTTTAATAAAATGTAGAAAAATCATATCCAATTGAATTTTGGATATGTTGTTGCTTAGTGAGTCTAATATTTTAGAAAAATAATTTGGAACCACGTTGATTGAATTTGATTTATGGAATTCACAAAGTTCAGAACTGCTGCCAGGATGCAGGGCAATTGGGGCAGTCTGGTTAGGTGAACTATTTGACCAAGATTTTGTGTTCAGTTTGATCTGAAATTTTAAAGGAATGATTTTAAGATACAAAACTAAATTCTGTAAAAATTTTAGAATTTTTAGTCAAGTAGATTAATTTATAAAATTTTTCAAAATAAGGATAAAATGGAGTCTTAAACCAGAATGTACTATTCATATGGTCATTTTGCTAATATTCCTTTGGATTAGGTTTTGAAGAGATTGGGTTGCATTAACCTAAATGTGGAGAATTCTTGGAAAGAAAAGAAATGTATAGATTGATGGGACTAGTTCTTGAGGTAAGTACCAATACATATGATTGTATTTAATTACATAATTTGAGGCTTAACACATTTGTTTGCAAATGTGTTAAGTGATCTATTATATTTTTAACATAATTGGACTAAGGTGATGATTGAATGATGTGAAGGATGTGAAGATCATTAACAAGGTAAGCATAAACCCTATTTGATTGTATATCCTTATATGTCTTTGAACATTAACACATTGGGATGAAAGTGTTAAATAAGCTATTATATTGTGAATGTAAATGAAGAATATATATAAAGGATGAAATATGAAATGGGAAAGGTAGGAAGAAATGAGGATCATTCTTAAGGTATGTGCAATTTGTTATGATAAATGCTCTAGTAATGAATGATGTTAATGTGTTTTGAGAAGTGAGAAAATGTTATGTTATATGCATTGTGAATCTTGTGTATGGCAATGTATTATATGAATAATATACTTTGAAATGTGATATCAATGATACTATATGTATCATATGGATTGAGATATGATATGATATGAAGCCATTGTGATTGGCTATGATAATTCAATTGAAAGAGATAAGGCATGTTGGCCTAATTGATGATGAGATTGATAATGAAATAATAAATGAATTGTTTGTTTAATATGTTATTCAGTTTCAGAGTTCTAGATTTGGGTGGCATGCCTAAGAAATGATGAAAGGTAACAGTCTTGCCGGGTTGAGGATCTCCTCATATGTGTTGAGTTGATGGTCCAAGAGACTGGGTCTGTTACACTATGAGAATTGTTAATATGAGATATATGATTTGTAACAGTCTTGCCGGGTTGAGGATCTCCTCATATGTGTTGAGTTGATGGTCCAAGAGACTGGGTCTGTTACACTATCCATGGATAGAGATACATGTATATACATTGCCTACGGGCGTGATGATTGTGACTATGAACCAAAGCAGTAACTCTGAACTTTGAATAACATATTAGTGTTTTGGGCCCGAGTCTGTCTTTATTGTCAATGTGAATTGCAAGTATTGAAATATTGATTGTGAGTATTAATAATGAATTATGCTTGGTGAATTGTGAATAATATAATGTTATTAAGTGTAATATGTAAATGAATTGTGGTTGATGATAAAGGTTGTCTTTATTGTAAATGTGATTTATGATTTGTATGATATATAATTTGTGTATTGCAATAATGATTGGTATGGTATATATAATGTAGGGGTATTAATATATTGGTTTTGAGTATTGGTGATGCATTGGGGTTGGTGATAATATTATGTATATATGTACATCATATTTGAAATTAGCTAGGATATATTAAAGATGAAATTAAAAAGAAAAGAAGATATGATAAGAACTAATTATATATTGAATTGATGTATCATTATATGTCAATACTTCTATACTATATGTTTATATTTTATAGTTGGACTACTAAGCTCTCGGGCTTAGCGCGGGTGTTTATTCGCGCAGGTATATAGATGGAAGATATGAAGTCTTTTGTTATGCCACAAGAAGAGTAAAGTTTGTCGAGACCAACTAGAGGGTAATGCATACATGTATAAACTTTAATTATGATATATTTCTGACGAGAGAGTATTTATATGTATAAATGAAGTTTTTGATAAAGATAATGATTTTGTAAATGTTATTTAAATTAATGTATTATGGTTAGAACTCTGTTACAGGTTTTTAAAAGGTAACAAAAAGTGACATCCTTATACTTTATATATTTACTGTATGTATACTAGGTATACGCATAGTACTTATATAGGGTATCGGGGTGTTACAATTATTTTGGTATCAGAGCTTAGGTTCGAGATTCTCGGCCTAAGTGAGAAAAAAAAATTTTTTTTTTGAAAAGTTTAAATAAAAGTAAAAAGGAAAAGTTTTGAAATGAAATTTGTAATACATGCATATGCATTGACACCTCGGTTGGTCTCGGATGTGGCATTATATGAATTATAGAATATTTGTGTTATATGAGATGTTCAATATAGTTGATGATATATGTGTATACTATTTTGATGTGATGAGAAATTATGATTGTTGACAATGATGTTGGAAATGAATTAAAATTGAGGCATAGTGCCTAATTGATTATGAGAAACTAATTGTGAAATGTAATATGATCTATGTATATTGATGATGCATATGAAAATGTCATGTTGTGTGCAACATGGAATGTAATGTTGATGTTTATGAGCAATATTATGTAGGACATAATATGAATTGAAACATAAAGAAATGAAAAGGAGAATAAATTTGAAAATGAGTTGAAAATCAAATCAAGATAAGAGTATGTACTTTTTCTTCTATACTTTGAACCTCTTTATAATAAAGTTTATGTTGGTTTTGCTAATGTTGAATTTACTAGACAGTGGAAATGATATCGAATTGTTAAAATTGAAAGTTATGTTATTTAAATGAGGAGAGTATGGTGGAATGTTGAATGAGTTGTTTAGTAGAGACAAAGTGTGATTATGTAAAGTTGGGATGTGTATACAGTTAAGGTTGTGTTTAAAGGAAAAAGAGATGATAGTGGTTAAGTAAGAATATAACTTAGTATTGTTACTATAATGCGAGCATAGTAAATTCAATGTTAGAAATGTGAGATGCTTGGATATTGTGAAAGCTCATGGTAATGGTGATAATATGTGATATTTGAGATTTTTGAAGTGAGCTTTATGATTGTGGAAATTATATGTTTTAATATTGCTTTGTGATATATATTTGTAAGATGTTTTTAAAGTGATGATAGAAAAGATGAGTTTGGCAAATTGAAGCTTAAACGAAGTAGTAAATTGAGAAGTTAAAGTTTTAGTGGAATTTGATAAAGATTATTGGGATATTGATAGTTAATTGTATATGCAATGCATGAGCTAAGTGAAATGACTAGTATTGCATATGGAAGTATTATGAATTGAGTAATGTGATTGATAGTATGAGAATTTGTTTTGAAATAATCAAGGAAGTGGATAAGTAAATAGAAATGAGTTATTTTAAGTCATTTTACTGAACAGGGTAAGAATGAATATGGGAGTGTACTAAATATTTTTAAAGACGAAAGTGAAAGAGATGTCACATTGGGAATGTGACTGAGATGAATATGAAGTGTTACTATAGTCGAAATATATATGTTTGTAGTGTGAATAAATACTTTATATCATATTGGAAGAATGAGAAGGATAGTGTTTAAAAGAAAATGATAAACACTAAATTTGTATTGAATGTATGAAAAAGGAAAATACTATAAGAGCATATAATTAAGTGTATACATGTATATGATATGTGAATTGAGTTTTCCAATATGAATGAAATTATGATATATAAACACATTTGTGAATCACATTATGAGGATGGCTTATGAAGATATATGTGGTATAATTATAGAATTAGTGATATGGAAAAACAATGTTATATGTATTAGTGGACCTAAGAGAGATTAGGTCTTGAACTGTGTAAAGCTAGATGGATTATGTGATGGAAGTGAGAATGGAAAGAACTTGAGTAATATTGGACAGTGGAAATTGTTATAATGAGTATTGAACTTGATGATTATATTATATTTAGAGTTTCAAAGTATTCACATATGAAAAGTTCTATGTAATTATATTATAAGAGATTGTAGATGGATTAGAAATGAAGTGATGAATAGAAATTGTATAAGAACTGTATATGATTGAATATGTATATAGTAATATTGTTAAAGCATGAGTTAAGTTGATAAGGATCATATAAGCGAATACAAATTGGTTGAAACGAAGTTGGAATGTGTTAACTTCTGTTATACTAAAAATGTTAAGATTGAGAATAGAATTATAAAAGAACAGTATTGAATTCAAAGTTCTAGGTTTGAATATTAATCTCTTAAAGTCATGTGTTTTGTTCAGTATTTTGGATCGGTTAATTTGTTATCCATGGATTTGGATCTTAGATATAATGATTGTAATACGGATTTGGTGAGGTTGACAATTTTGTTTGAGAAGTATAGTTAAAAATTATGATGGTTAAAGTTGTACCTTATTATTTTTTTTTATGTTAAGAATTTGGTTATAACTGTGAAAAAAAAAATTTTTTAAAAATTAAAAAAAAATTAAAAAAATTTTGAAATGTGTTGAGTTATGGATAATATGACAAAAAGGTAATCAAAATAAATATACCAATGATAGGAAATGTGAAGAGTTAGTAAAAGGGAGAAATTATATTATATGAATGAAAGTTATACTGAATATGTTTATGGTATGTAACTTGAGGTTTAAGGGAATGAACTCAAAGTTTGAGTGAATGAATTATAGATATTAAGTATGATATAACATTTTTATGAGAATTGGTGGAAATTATACTAAGATAATAAAGAATAAACTATGTGTATATTAAAAGATATTAGAAGTGATTTGTTATCATGATGATTTGACTGAAAATAGATTGAAAGAGAGCAGAAATTGAATATAAGTTTGCTCTTATGGAATTAAGTTATATTTATACTTATATGAAAATTGTGAAATTTCATGATAAGTTAGATTACTTAATCGTTGGTTGGAATTGAACAAGATTGGAACGTGGGTATATTGTGACAGATAGATTAATTGATCTGGATTTGGCTAAGATTATGGATCATTAATAAAATTTAATGTGTATAGTTGTATTAAGAAAATAGGTATTTACATGATAATGTACATGATGTAAATTTTAAAGTATGATTGGACATGAATGAGTGGAGTATAGTAATTGTTAATCATGATAAGAAGAGAAAAAGATTGGTTATCTATAAAATAAGTTGAAAGATAATGTATTAATATGTAAGTTAAGTGAAAAGCATGCTAAAGAAATAACTCCATTTATGAAAAATCAGGATTTTGTTATCTATTGAGAGTGATAAATGTCTATTTAGACAGTGATTGTAATGAAGGGATAATTAATGTTCAGATATAAGTCAATGGTTTTTAATGTTAAAGTTAAGAGAGTAATTACTGTAACACCCCTAGATCCCATATACGCACATTACATATCGTAATATACGTATATAGAACATAGGAATGCTACTATTTCTTTAAACCATTTAACTCTTTTATCAACCCTAAACCATTTTGTTCTTTTTGCACAATATATGATAGGTAGTATAATATTTAATTTGTAATAGAAATTGAAATGGATATAACATTTATTTAGAACGCAGCGGAAATTTATAAAACATTTACATATATAGAAATATCCAAATACAAGTTTACTATTACATATATATACATATACATTAAAATCATTCCTTTACAAAACATAAAGAAATTATACATGGTTGGCAGCACTGCTCTGATCTTTAAGCTCTAATGCAAAACCTCAGTGTCTAGACTCACTCTGTCTAGCGGAACTCTCGGGTTCTTCTCTAACACCTGTGCGATAAACACAATCGCGCTAAGCCAACGGCTTAGTAAAGCAACTACAATATCGATATGCTATGATGCAATACTCATGTCACACAATCAAGTTCTATGCACAAAGCAAGTATATAATTCACTTCAATTCATACCATAGTCATCATAGTATCTCAAACCACAATCATGTTTCATAACATCATATCTTATCTTTACTCATAAGTTTCATCAAACAATAACCACATATAAACAAACACAAGCATTGGGCCCAAAACACATCTAATACGTTATTCAAGGTTCAGAGTCCCTGTTTTGATTCAATATCACAATCATCAAGCCCGTAGGCAATATATATCATATCTCTATCCATGGATAGTGTAACAGACCCAGTCTCTTGGACCATCAACCCATTAACATGAGGAGATCCTCAACCCGGCTAGACTGTTACAATTTTTTTCAAATGGAAGTGGTTTACGGGCCTCCCATTTCACCATCATTCCATATTCACATTTTTCAACTGAAATCGGCTTACGGGCCATCCCATTTCGCCTATCCAGTGATTCATATCATAATTTCCAATTGGAATCGGTTTACGGGCCATCCCATTTCACCTATCCAATGGTTCATAGGCATGCCATCAAAACAGGACTCTGAAAGTTGAATCAACATATTAGGCACACAAACATTTCATTTATTTCTTTCTCAATTCATTTCTCATTTCACAATTCACCATTCATTAAGCAACCATGCCTCAACTATTCCATTTGCATCATATTGGCCTAATCACAATGGCCTCACATATCATATAAATCATCATAAACAATCACAATGATTGTACACCAAATATCAATCACATTAAGGCAAATCATCACATCCTTCATATATAGTATCACATTACATTATCATATAGACAACTATACATTAACCATTTTACTTTCATCATGAACAATTAATCATATGGTTCCACACTTTACTACTCAAGTATACACAAACAATGATCTTAACATACATTCCACATTGCTTAACACAATATTAACAATATGCATCCACCATGCATTAATGCTTTTAACACCTTAACACTCACATGTGTGTTAAGTTTCATCATCTTATAAATGAATGCAATAATGTAGTTATACTTACCTTATGAACACTCACACAACTCTAAGCAATCCTTCCTTCCAAAGGTTCTACACTTTACAATTAGGGCAAACCACCTCTTCCAAAACCTAACCCAAAACAATAATGCAATACATCAATTTCTATATCATTTATCACTTATTAACCTTATCTAAGACCTTAAGAACACTAAATAAAACTCAACATCACTAACCAAAGCCCACGGCCGTGGCCACCTCACCCCCCACGATCGTGGCTTTGAGAAGCAATCTGTCCAAAAATGTTACCTCCCCCACGGCCATGGCTCCCACTAGGCCACGGGCGTGGCATCCAAAGTGCTACTGCCCCTTTCCAAAATTATGTGTTCTTCACTTCCAAAACCAATAAACACCAACAACTCAAAGATCAACAAGAATAATCAATCAAACATAACATAAACAACACTTATCAACTCAAAACCCTAACTCAAACTCAACACAACCACTTCCAACATCACACCAACTTAACTTCTCATCTTACAAACAATATCAACACTCAAAATCACCCCATAAACAACCTTAATCAAACCATCATCAAAACAAAATCCAACTCAAGCAAAACTTCAAACATAACAAAAGAAAACAAGAGAAAACTTACCAAATAATGAAATTCCTTGAAAATCCAACTTGTAAATTTGAAACCTTCCTTCACTTTAAGCTAAAAACATCAAAATCTTCCTTTGCTCTCTTGCTTTCCCTTGTCTTTGGTGAGCCGGCCAACACCATGAAGAAGAAGAGAAGATGATGAAGAAAACACAAAGTCAACATTCATTAAATAGCCATCCAAAAGAAAATTACTATAATACCCTCAACCATTCAACTACACTTTTGTCATATATATACCCATTTAAGTAATTCCACAATAACAAAAGAAATATCTTCTTCCACTAACTCCAACACCTTGACTCTCCCTTTTGACCAACTTATATGTCATATATATTACCATATACACAACATATACATTTCTCTCTAAACCCTATTTCCTTAACAACTTAACATATACAATTAATCCAAATGAACAACAACAACAACAACAACAACAACAACCAAACTTCTAAGGCACAATTAGGGATATGACAATTATACAGAGGTGAAATAACAAAATATATTAAATATAAAGATTTGACAAAGTATTATTGTGCTATATGATGATCTGATTCTGGTATAAAGATATTAATAGGAAATGTAATGTGATCTTTTGAATGTTTGATTAAGAAAGTAACCAGATGTATAAACATATAGAATGATGAGTTATAGAATTTAAAGAAGGTGGTTGATTCTAAAGAGGAGAGTTGGAGTTATATGATTTGATGATATAATGACTTAAGCGTATAATTAACTTCATATGGGAGTTAAGATAGTATTTTGTTAAGAATAAATTGTTATGGTACTGATAATTTCGAGGACGAAATTATTTAAGGGGGAGAGAATTGTAATATCCTCATATATGCCCTAGAAGTTGTGATTATGTTGTTGTTGTTGTTATATAATTGGATTGAATATATGTGTTACATTACAAGAGAAAAGAAATAGAGAAAAGAATGTTTATGTATATGTGATTTGGGAAAGAATTTAGGGTTTAGAGAGAATGGTATATGTTGTGTATATGATGATATATATAACATATAAGTTGGTCAAAATGAAGAGTCAAGGAAAGAAGATATTTATTTTTGTTAAGTGTGAAGTTACTATAAAGGGCATGTAATGAATGGTAATCAAGACAAATGGTATAAGGGTGTTTAGGTAATTACTCTTGTTGAATCACTTGGTGGAGATTTAAAGAGGTGATATTTTGTCTTTTCTTCATTTCCTTCTTCTTCTTCTTCTCTTCTCCACGTTGGTTGGCTCCTCCTTAGACAAGAGAGAGCAAAGTGAGATTTGTTTAATTCTAACATCAAATTGAAGGGAGAATCAAAGGATTTAATTGAAGATTTGTGGAATTCAACAACTTAGGTAAGTTCTTTCTCTTGATTTTCCTTTGTTCTTTTGAAATTGTGTTTGGGATTGGTGAGTTGATATGGATGGTTGATGGAGTGTGTTTGTGTATGGTGTGTGTAAAAGTGTTGAAATGGAATTAAAGATAAGAAGCTAGGTTGGTGTTGGTGATGGAAGAGTAAGAGTTGTGTTTAGTGAATTTTTTTTCTGTTTTACAATTAGTAAAGGCTGTGACTTGTCTGATTTTTAATTAATTATAGAAAAATGTTCTTGAAGTGAATTTTTGATATGTTGTGCCTCTATGAGTCTAGAATGACTGAAAAATATGTTGATTCGATTTTGGAATGGTTATGAGTTTAGAAAGATTATTTTTATTAGACCTGTTCCAGCAGGTACCTTAACTGAGACAGCTATATTTCGGGATTTTTAATAAAATGTAGAAAAATCATATCCAATTGAATTTTGGATATGTTGTTGCTTAGTGAGTCTAATATTTTAGAAAAATAATTTGGAACCACGTTGATTGAATTTGATTTATGGAATTCACAAAGTTCAGAACTGCTGCCAGGATGCAGGGCAATTGGGGCAGTCTGGTTAGGTGAACTATTTGACCAAGATTTTGTGTTCAGTTTGATCTGAAATTTTAAAGGAATGATTTTAAGATACAAAACTAAATTCTGTAAAAATTTTAGAATTTTTAGTCAAGTAGATTAATTTATACAATTTTTCAAAATAAGGATAAAATGGAGTCTTAAACCAGAATGTACTATTCATATGGTCATTTTGCTAATATTCCTTTGGATTAGGTTTTGAAGAGATTGGGTTGCATTAACCTAAATGTGGAGAATTCTTGGAAAGAAAAGAAATGTATAGATTGATGGGACTAGTTCTTGAGGTAAGTACCAATACATATGATTGTATTTAATTACATAATTTGAGGCTTAACACATTTGTTTGCAAATGTGTTAAGTGATCTATTATATTGTTAACATAATTGGACTAAGGTGATGATTGAATGATGTGAAGGATGTGAAGATCATTAACAAGGTAAGCATAAACCCTATTTGATTGTATATCCTTATATGTCTTTGAACATTAACACATTGGGATGAAAGTGTTAAATAAGCTATTATATTGTGAATGTAAATGAAGAATATATATAAAGGATGAAATATGAAATGGGAAAGGTAGGAAGAAATGAGGATCATTCTTAAGGTATGTGCAATTTGTTATGATAAATGCTCTAGTAATGAATGATGTTAATGTGTTTTGAGAAGTGAGAAAATGTTATGTTATATGCATTGTGAATCTTGTGTATGGCAATGTATTATATGAATAATATACTTTGAAATGTGATATCAATGATGCTATATGTATCATATGGATTGAGATATGATATGATATGAAGCCATTGTGATTGGCTATGATAATTCAATTGAAAGAGATAAGGCATGTTGGCCTAATTGATGATGAGATTGATAATGAAATAATAAATGAATTGTTTGTTTAATATGTTATTCAGTTTCAGAGTTCTGGATTTGGGTGGCATGCCTAAGAAATGATGAAAGGTAACAGTCTTGCCGGGTTGAGGATCTCCTCATATGTGTTGAGTTGATGGTCCAAGAGACTGGGTCTGTTACACTATGAGAATTGTTAATATGAGATATATGATTTGTAACAGTCTTGCCGGGTTGAGGATCTCCTCATATGTGTTGAGTTGATGGTCCAAGAGACTGGGTCTGTTACACTATCCATGGATAGAGATACATGTATATACATTGCCTACGGGCGTGATGATTGTGACTATGAACCAAAGCAGTAACTCTGAACTTTGAATAACATATTAGTGTTTTGGGCCCGAGTCTGTCTTTATTGTCAATGTGAATTGCAAGTATTGAAATATTGATTGTGAGTATTAATAATGAATTATGCTTGGTGAATTGTGAATAATATAATGTTATTAAGTGTAATATGTAAATGAATTGTGGTTGATGATAAAGGTTGTCTTTATTGTAAATGTGATTTATGATTTGTATGATATATAATTTGTGTATTGCAATAATGATTGGTATGGTATATATAATGTAGGGGTATTAATATATTGGTTTTGAGTATTGGTGATGCATTGGGGTTGGTGATAATATTATGTATATATGTACATCATATTTGAAATTAGCTAGGATATATTAAAGATGAAATTAAAAAGAAAAGAAGATATGATAAGAACTAATTATATATTGAATTGATGTATCATTATATGTCAATACTTCTATACTATATGTTTATATTTTATAGTTGGACTACTAAGCTCTCGGGCTTAGCGCGGGTGTTTATTCGCGCAGGTATATAGATGGAAGATATGAAGTCTTTTGTTATGCCACAAGAAGAGTAAAGTTTGTCGAGACCAACTAGAGGGTAATGCATACATGTATAAACTTTAATTATGATATATTTCTGACGAGAGAGTATTTATATGTATAAATGAAGTTTTTGATAAAGATAATGATTTTGTAAATGTTATTTAAATTAATGTATTATGGTTCGAACTCTGTTACAGGTTTTTAAAAGGTAACAAAAAGTGACATCCTTATACTTTATATATTTACTGTATGTATACTAGGTATACGCATAGTACTTATATAGGGTATCGGGGTGTTACATGTCATGTTGATATGATTACATGAGATATATTGATTTCGTATGGCATGTTAATTATAAAACCTTAATTCATTTTTCATATGATGAGAAAGGATTGTTTTTGGTTTCGTTTCTGTAAAACCCAAATTCATTTTTCATATGATGAGAAAGGATTGGTGTTTTTAATTTCATTTTCATAAGATGATCATGTATATATGATTGGTTGATTAAAATGATTTTCATATGATGAAAACGATTAAGTTTATATGTGATATAAACATTTGGTAATGATTCTATAATGGGTTGTACATATTCGAAATAAAATAGTAAGAAGGTTAATGAGATTAACGATTCTGTTTTAGGGTTTCGCCAAAGAAAAATGTTAATGAGATTAACGTTTCTGTTTGGCTTCGAGGGGCGCTAGCCCTCGACCCCGCCCAGGGGCGTTGCCCCTTCGGAACCCCTCCCGCTGACCGGCCAGCGGGAGCCCCGCCCGCTAATCGGCTAGCGGGACCGCCGTATGTTCGCGCCCTATAGTTCGTTACCGCGACATTAAGAATGTCAATATATTTGTTTCTATTTAACATGTTGGTGATGAATATGTTATGTTTGTTTGATGTCTTGGCATGGTGCATAGCATGGCCTTATGACCTATGTGATTGGTTTATTCATATCTTAATTTTGGGTAAATACGGCCTGCGTGTCGTTTATTTTGTTGTAATTTATTTTACTTGTAGTTAGATTTTCTTTTATTATAATAAACGAAGATTCAAGCTACAATGTTTGTGATGGAGATTCATACCAAGGAGAAGATGGTTCCATGGTGATGGAAGCACAAGCTCAAGTTTTGAAGATATGTAATATTGCAAGTGTTGTAATAGATAGGTTTTTCACCTAGGGTTGCCTTTATGATCTTCATTTGGTCTCTTGAAGATCATATTTAGTTTGGCCATGCTATGTCATGTTTACATATTTTATCATTTGGTATATGATGCTATGTGATAAATTATATATATGCATATAGGATGCTAAAATATAATGATATGTAATGCAAGACATGATAATAATTTAGTTGAACCCTCATTAATAATTTAAGTCTAAATGCCATCCACGTTTTGAACACCTATCAAAACTAAGATTGTATTAAAGTAGGTATTGCCAAAGCAATATGCTTTAAACATTCCTAGCTAAGTAGGATGAGTAATAGTGTTACTCATATGTTTTAAAATTGGTTAGACTTAATTAGGCTATCAAAATGGTTTTGGGCCTAAGGCATTAGATGGAATTCAACATGCTATGACATGTGATGTCAATATTCCATAATTACTAAGAGTTACATGAGATGTAATTGGTAAAGATGTTACCTACCTAAATAACTTGATTTTAAGCGTCACGCCAAAGCTGAGTTTAGAATTAAGTGAAATACGGATCTTAGCCTACTAAAATTTTTCTTTAGAGGGTTATATTTTTAGTAGGAGTTTAAATAAATTTAACCTCATTATTAATTAAAATTTGACTTTGCATATTTATCAACAGATGGCTACTAATAACAATTCCACCTTATCACTGCGATCTATCCTTGAGAAGGAAAAACTGAAAGAATGTGGGACTAATTTTGTTGACTGGTTTAGGAACCTGAGAATTGTTCTCAAACAAGAGAAAAAGTCCTACGTGCTTGATGAAGCTATCCCTGACCCACCTCCTGCTGATGCTTCTAATGCTGCTAAGAGTAAGCATAAGAAGCATGTGGATGATTCAAATGACATAGGATGTCTTATGTTGGCTACTATGTGTCCAGGACTTCAGAAGGATCTGGAATACTTAGAGGCTTATGAGATGAGTGTGCATCTCAAACAAGCTTTCCAACAACAGGCTAGGCAAGATAGGTTTAACACCGCTGTTGCATTATTTGACTGCAAAATGTCTGAAGGTGAATCTGTTAGTGCTCATGTTTTGAAGATGAAAGGCTATCTAGATCACCTTGCTAGACTTGGATATCCCCTGAGTTTAGAACTCTCCACGGATTTGATCCTACATTCATTGCCTAGCAGTTTCTCACATTTTGTCATGAACTATAACATGAATGACATGGAGAAATCCATTCCTGAACTACATGGTATGCTCAAAACTGCTGAGGGGAATATCAAAAAGCCTACCCAAATATTGAATGTCAATATTAAACAAATGAAAAAGAAAGCCAAATATACTAAAGGCAAGGGTAAGGCAAAAGGTGCTAAAGGGTCCAAGGGACAAGCTAAACCAAAACCTGAACCTAAGGCTAAAGTTCCTAGGGAAGGGACTTGTTTCCATTGCAACAAGCCTGGGCATTGGAAGAGAAATTGTCAACTCTATTTGGATGAGTTAAAGAAGTTGAAGGGTAGTGCGACTACATCTTCAGGTATTTATGTTATAGAAATTAATTTATCTATTCCTTATTCCTGGGTATTAGATACCGGATGTGGATCTCATATTTGTACAAATATGCAGGGACTCAAAAGGAGTAGGATGCTGAAGAAGGGCGAAGTGGACCTACGTGTTGGCAATAGAGCAAGAGTTGCTGCTATAGCTGTAGGAACTTATGAACATGTTATGCCCAATGGGTTTTTGTTAATTTTGAACAATTGCTTTTATGTTCCTACTATGAGTAGGAATCTTATTTCAGTATCTGTTTTGGATGATGAAGGTTATTCATTTTTTATTAAGAATAAGAAATGTTATATTTTTGATAAAAATGATTTGCTTTATGGTATTGCAAATTCTTATAATGGCCTTTATATCCTTAATCTTGATGATTCTAATGGTAATGATATCTATAACATAACTTCTAAGAGAACTAAGCCAAATGAGTTAAACCCTACTTATTTATGGCATTGTCGCCTTAGCCATATCAATGAGAAACGCATTTCTAAGCTCCATCAAGATGGATTATTAGATTCATTTGATTTTGAATCATTTGAAACATGTGAGTCTTGTTTGCTTGGTAAGATGACAAAGGATCCTTTTACTGGGCATAGTGAAAGGGCTAATGATTTATTGGGCTTGATACATACAGATGTATGTGGCCCTTTTAGCATTAGTGCCAGAGGAGGATTTCGATACTTCATTACTTTTACTGATGATTTCAGTAGGTATGGCTATGTCTACCTAATGAAACATAAGCATGAGTCTTTTGAAATGTTTAGAACTTTTCAAAATGAAGTACAAAATCAACCTGGTAAAACAATTAAACAACTTCTATCAGATCGAGGTGGTGAATATTTGAGCCAAGAGTTTGATGATCATCTAAGGGATTGTGGAATTGTTTCACAACTGACTCCTCCAGGAACTCCACAGTGGAATGGAGTTTCTGAAAGGAGAAATCAAACTCTATTAGATATGGTTCGATCAATGATGAGTCAAGTGGATCTTCCTTTATCTTTTTGGGGTCATGCCTTGGAGACAGCTGCATTCATTCTGAACCGTGTACCATCTAAGGCGGTTGAAAAGACACCATATGAGATATGGACAGGTAAGACACCTAGTTTGTCTTTTCTTAAGATTTGGGGTTGTGAAGCTTATGTGAAAAGACCAGTTTCAGATAAGTTAGCTCCAAAGTCTATCAAATGTAATTTTGTGGGGTATCCTAAGGAAACTAAAGGATACTATTTCTATACTCCTTCAGAGAACAAAGTGTTTGTTGCTCGAAATGGGATCTTTTTGGAAAAGGAATTTCTTTCTAAGAGAACTAGTGGGAGTATAGTAGAACTTGAGGAAACTCAAGTACCACAAGAAATCATTGAGCCGTCTATAGAGCCTATTTCATAACCACAAATAGTTGTGGAGTCTGAAGATGTAACACAAATCCCTCGCAGGTCTAATAGGACACGTCGTCAGCCAGAGAGATATGGATTTCTTATGACTGATGATAGTGAAGTAATGCTCATAGATCAAGATGAGCCTACTACCTATCAAGAAGCTGTGTCAGGTCCAGATTCAGACAAATGGCTTGGAGCCATGAAATCTGAGATGCAATCTATGTTTGACAACCAAGTTTGGTCTTTAATTGATCCTCCAGAGGGTATTAAGACTATTGGTTGCAAATGGGTTTTCAAGAAGAAAACTAACATGGATGGGAATGTGCAGACCTATAAAGCAAGGCTTGTTGCAAAAGGTTTCAAGCAAACTCATGGTATAGACTATGATGAAACTTTTTCACCAGTTGCTATGCTTAAGTCTGTTAGAATTCTCATTGCCATTGCAGCATACTATGATTATGAGATATGGCAAATGGATGTCAAAACCGCTTTCCTTAATGGAAACTTGCTTGAGGATGTGTATATGACACAACCTGAGGGTTTTGTAAATCCTGAGAATTCTACAAAGGTTTGCAAGCTTCAAAGATCCATTTATGGATTGAAGCAAGCATCTCAAAGCTGGAATCTTCGTTTTGATGAAACAGTTAGGAACTTTGGTTTCATCAAGAATGAAGATGAACCTTGTGTTTACAAGATGGTTAGTGGGAGTGTAGTAGTGTTTTTAGTCTTATATGTGGATGACATATTACTCATTGGGAATGATATCCCTACCTTGCAAAAGGTTAAGACTTGGTTAGGGAATTCTTTCTCAATGAAAGACTTAGGTGAGGCTACCTATATCCTTGGTATAAAGATCTATAGAGATAGATCTAGAAGGATAATTGGCCTGAGTCAAAGTACATACATAGATAAAGTGTTGAAGAGGTTCAACATGCAAGATTCCAAAAAGGGATTCTTGCCTATGTCTCATGGCATTCATCTCAGCAAGAGTCAATGTCCTATGACATCTGATGAGCGAGATCGAATGAATAAGATTCCTTATGCTTCTGCTATAGGATCTATTATGTATGCCATGTTATTTACTAGACCAGATGTCTCATATCCATTAAGTGCAACTAGTAGATTTCAAGCTGATCCTGGTGAAGGTCACTGGACAGCTGTCAAGAATATTCTTAACTACCTTCGAAGGACTAAAGATGTATTCTTGGTTTATGGAGGTTTGGAAGATGTGCTAGTTGTAAATGGTTACACAGATGCTAGTTTCCAAACTGACATAGATGATTTTATATCGCAGTCAGATTTTGTATTCACATTGAATGGTGGAGCTGTTAGTTGGAAGAGTTCCAAACAAAGCACTGTGGCTGATTCTACAACAGAGGCTGAGTATATAGCAGCATCAGATGCAGCTAAGGAAGTAGTCTGGTTGAAGAAATTCATCACTGAGCTAGGAGTGGTGCCTAGCATTGCAAATCCTGTGGACATTTATTGTGACAACAATGGTGCCATAGCACAGGCAAAAGAGCCTAGATCTCATCAAAGGTCTAAGCATATACTCAGGTGTTTTCACCTTATTCGAGACATTATCGATAGAGGAGATATCAAGATATGAAAAGTTGACACAAATGATAACATAGCAGATCCGTTAACAAAGCCTCTCTCACGGGTCAAGCATGATCAGCACACTAGATCTATGGGTCTTAGAAATTTGTAGGCCTAGTGCAAGTGGGAGATTGTTAGTGTATGTGCCCTAGGCCATTTATTTGGATCTTTATGTTATACATTCATTATTAATAAATGAGGTTTTATTATCATTATTGTTTTTTTGCATGTTACATAATTTTGATATTTGTCCCTGGTTTATTATTATTATGGAGATAAAAAAAAATTCTTAACCAGTATGAACATTGATTTGATAATCATCAAATGGTTATGTGTATAGTGATACAAATCAATTTCATAGATACTTGTTAGAGAACAATGTATTGGATAGACCCATCATGAGATTACTACATGGGTTAGTGTCATAAGTAAATCTCATGATAGTTATGTATTAATTCTTTGACTTGAGATTGTTATAGTTTCCAATATAAGGACTATTATATTTTGACATGATCAAACATTATCCGTAACTGGATAGTAATAAAGGTTATGATCATATATGATAGAAATTATGTAGAGGATAATGAACAATCAAGATAGAATTTGTCCCTCTCTTTGAGAGAGATATCTTTTGGGCCCCTCGATAAGTGAGACTGTGAAATGCATGGCCGTGCTCAAATGAATTGATAGTGTGATCAATTTCATTTGTTTTTATCAGTCTACTTGGAGATCGAGTAATCATAAGTTTGGACAATATAAGTATGACGTTGACCATGACTTATGTTCAAGCTAGATATCGTGTGACAAAGGGATTAATGCATGTACTATTATTAGGCAAATTGGACATTCCTTATATTAATTGGGTAGTTGTAACGCCTTGCTAGAGGCCAATTATGACTTGTTGGTTTAATAGAGATTAAATTGACTGCCAATTAATATGGGCCTATCGGGTCACACACAAGAATGCGCTTTGGGCTGGATATAATATTAATAATATTAATATTAGATATTAATATTTATTATTATTATTATTTTCGTTATATATATATTATTAGATAATATATTCAAAATCCTAATTAGATTTGGATTCTGAATTTGACTTACCTTATCCAATTATATATATTATTAGATAATATATTCAGAATCCTAATTAGATTTGGATTCTGAATTTGACTTACCTTATCCAATTTCGAATTGGATTCTGGAGTGATTATATTCTCTCTAGAAGTTAAGTCTTCATATAGGTAACATTAGAAAATTAAAAGAGAACAAAAAAAGAAACCCTAATACATTTTAGAGAAAACATTTTTCAGCCTTCGCCGTTGCAGAGAGCTAGCACTCCAGACGGTAGCATTCGTGTGGATACGCGATAGAGGGTGTTTTGCGATCGAGGCATCTATTCCAAACTGTGATTTCGAATCATCAACAGGTTAGTTCTTTGTACACTTTCGTCTAACTGTACCAAACTGTACACTTTCAAATCATCAATAGGTTAGTTCTTTGTACACTTTCTTTGTACACGCGATAGAGGGTGTTTTTCGTCCAATTAAACGAACAGCATGGATCCTGGTGAGAAATCAGAGATCAAAATTTTTTTTTTCGCTGCGTGTTTTGTTTGCAGTGATCTCCTTGATTTCCTAACACCGAGAACCAGCAACAATGCACATAATGGAGGGCCTCAACCCCTCCTCAAACCTCCTACATCGGTCGATCTCATCAGAGATAATCCCACCGGCATAGTAACTCAACCGGATGAACTCTATCTCATACTCTGTCACTGTCCGGTTGTCTTGCCTCAAATTTAGGAATTCCATCTTCTTAACATCTTTATACTCCCTCAGAGTATATTTCTGCTCGAACTCCCTCAGAATCCCTATAAGATAATGTAGGTGGATCATCCATGGCATGAGGAACCGTCTTCCACCAATCATAAGCATCCTTCTGCAATAAGGATCTAGCATAATCAAATTTCTCATATGGAGTAGCTTGCAACTGGATAAATATCCTCTGCATTTTATCCAACCACTGCTCATCTACTGCAGGATCTGTAGTGCCCAAGAAATCCTTAGCCCCATACTTCCTCAATTTATCATAATGCCTCACCGGCACATGAGGCTGTGGTGGCGGTGGTGGCTGCTGTACGGGAGCTCCCCTCAATAATTCTACCATATGCCTTAACCAACCCGGCGGAACCTCCTCAGCAGCTGATCTCTCTGGCACAGAAAAAAGTGCCTCACTAACTCTCTCAACCCTAGCTCCATCTCTACCCTCTTCAGGAGCTACACTCTCCGCACTACCTTCTACAGACTGACGTGAATGGGACGCCATCACTACCTATCTCTGCAAACACAGCAGAATATACCTCATTAAAGATCAAAGACTGCCAATACCAAAACATGTATCTTATTTAAAACTGTATTTTAAAACTCAAAATTTCCTTTTTCATACAATTGACCTAGGTTGAGAATCTCAAACCTAGGCTCTGATACCAAAATAATTGTTACAACCCTATACCCCGTATACATACACAGCATGCTATTACAATTGTAATATACATATACTGAATATAGGAATGCCACGGTTTACTAACAAACGACTCACTTCTTTTAAATAATATAAGCAGACTCAAAACATTTAAGTTATATTATAAAACACAAAAGATAAAATGTTTATTCAAAACGCAGCGGAAAATATAACAAATATTTACAAATACATCTACATCAAAACTCAAGTTTTACAAAACATAAATATATACATGTTTGGCAGTATGTCTTTGATCTTTAAGCTCCACTATCAACACCTCAAAATCTAGACTCTACTCGGCCTAGAGGAACTCTCCGGTTCTTCCCTGTCACCTGTGCGACGAATCACACTCGCGCTAAGCCAACGGCTTAGTGGTACAAACTACAATAATACTATGCTTCAATGCAATGCCATTGTCACACAATCAATTTTCATACACCATTAAAAAGGATATTATATTTTAAAACCTTACATTGTTCAATATCATATCAAAACATTCATAAACATGTTACACATCATGTATCTCATTATTCATTGATTTCACAATTCAAGAATCACATTAAAAACAAAGACAAGCATGGGCCCAAAAGACACTAATATGCCATTCAACTTTCAGAGTTAATGTTTTGGTTTAATTATCACAATTATCATTATCATTATCCCAACTAGGCTTCAAGGATTTAGGTTCAACCAAGCTTCAAGGGGAATAAAGCATGCTAAGTATCAACCCAACTTGGCTTCAAGAACCAAACCCAACCTAGCTTCAAGGGTTGTAACATCTCAATTAGGCTTCAAGGACTAGACCCAACCAAGCTTCAAGGGGAGTTAAGCATGCTAAACTTCAACCCAACTTGGCTTCAAGGATCAAGCCCAACCTAACTTCAAGAGATTGTTACTATAGGCATGCCACCAACAACAAAACTCTGAAAATGGAATAACACATTAGACACACAATTCATTCATTATTTCATTATCAATTTCATTCTCATTTTCTCATCATCACTTAGGCAACCATGCCTCAATCATCTCATTTGCATCATTATCATTATAGCCAACAACCATGGCTCCTCATCTCATCAATAGAGTATACATAATTAAATGCATTGAATATCATCATCTAGGCAAACATGCCCTACTTATTTCATTTGACTCATCATAACCAATCACATTGGCTTCACAATTCATTATATCTCAATTCATCATTCAATTGTACACAACCAATTGCATTAACATATATTTTAAATGCTCATCAATCATTCACATTGTACAAATCATAACATTCATCAAATGTATTAACAATGTAATCAATTACTTAACATATGTACAACCAAATATGTTAAGTATCAAAATCATGTAAATGTATGCAACCATGTAGTTTGTACTTACCTCGAAACCAACTCACACCAATCTGTACACTTCCTCCTCCAAAAATCCTCAATACTTAGGTTAGGGCAATTCCACTTCTTCACAACCTAAACCAAAGGTAATCATACACACTCACTTAGAAATACATATAAGTTAATAAAGCTAAGAACCAACTAGAGCAAACTCTAAACATGACACGCTCAACAACATGGGCGTGTCCCTGACCGTGCCCTAACTCCACAACACAGAAGCTTGACACGCTTAGAACCACGGGCGTGTCACTGAACGTGTAATACATTCTGTCTCACAGAAACATTGACACATCTAACAACATGGGCATGCTCATGGCCATGTCAAACCTTCACCAACACAGTAGCTATGACACGCTCAATGACATGGGCGTGTCACTGGACGTGTAAATGCTACTGCAACACAGAACCATTGACACGCCCAAAGACTTGGCCGTGCTCATGGGCGTGTCAGGCCAAAAATCCAGATTCCGGCAACAACCACAACACATCCAACAAACCTCTTACTTCCACCATTATTCACTCCAAACCAACTTAACTAAACACACCCAAAAAAACAATAACAAACTTGCAAAAACACCAAAACAACTCAAAATATACATCAAACACAAATCATAATCATCACCCCAAACCCAAAACACAACCACAACACTTTCTCTTCCAACAAACTTACTCTTTCCTTCAATCCAACCCCAAAATCCAAAATCAATTGAACCAAACACTCTTAAACACACCACAATCAAACAAACACATATCAACCCCAACCTCAACTCACAAACTCAAAGAAAATCAAAGAATTAAGTGGAAAACTTACCAAAGATGGAGAACTCTTAAATTTCCAACTTGATCACTTGAGAACTTCCTTCAATCTTGAGTATGGAAGATCAAAGCCTCTCTTGTTCTCTTGCTATGGAGGACCAGCCAAACAAAGACAAGAAAAGAAAAGAAGAGGAAGATGAACCACGAAGAAGAAAGAAAGAAAGAAGAAAACAAAGAAACAAAGTCAAACTCTCAACCACTATCTCCTCAAAACCCTCTCCTCCAAGCATTATAATATTAGAATATTCTAAATATCTCCATCCACTTCCACTCACTCAAATTCCACCTAATTAATATAATTAATTTAAAATCATTAACTAATCATCTTTTGACTTCACATTTTGACTTGTATATGTTGTATATATCACTATATATACAACATATACATTCTCTCTTCACTTCCTTTCTCTTTCCAATTAAACACATATACACTTAATCCAATTACAACAATTATTATACCAACTTCTAGGGCATACTTTGGGATATTATAATACCCCGATGCCACCTATGTACATAACCCAAAGAACTTCCAAAAAGCAACACATCTCAAAGCTCAGTGAGTAGGTGCCCTAGGTGAGGTGGCACTGTCAGACAAATACTCTTCTATCTCAGGGTCAAACTCTGGGTCATGCGATGCTTCACCAGGTAAGTACTGGCCTAGCTCCTGGACCCTCTCCTGCAAAGCACAGATCTCTCTATGTGCTACCCCGAGAGTCCTACAGGCACTATCAAACTCCACTCTATGACTGAGCCTGTCCTCCTTTAACATCTGTACGTCTCTTATCAAGGAGGTGATAATCTCATCTTTTGATCTCAGGTCTTCACGATCCTATATACTTCGATCAGCCAAAATTTCTAGGGTATCATCTTGCTCCTGCACTATCTGCTTTAACCTCTCTACTTCCATCCTCAGCTCCCTCATCTCATCGTTTTGATCACCCATAATTACTCCTGTTATAATTAGAATAACATAACTAATACTACTACACACATTTATAGTTACATAATTAGAACCCCTAACCTAATCCTATGTGTCATACATTTAGGGTTTAGTTCAACTAACTACCCAGAACCGACTAAACCGGAGCTTTAATACCACAAATTGTAACACCCCTTCCCGGCCTACGTGTGTAAGCCGAGTAGAGGCGCCACACTAACCTAATGTTGCTACCAATTTTACTTAGTCAAATTCAGTTCTAGTTTTTACAGAAATTTTGCTAGAGGTTCGCCTAGAAAATTGGGTCCCAAGTGTCGACAAAACTGGTTTTTTCTGATTTTTGAAAACGTTTTTACACAAACCAATGTGAATACAATCAATTTCAATACACTCCCAATGAATCCACCTTATACCCTCAACTACAAACCTGCAAGAAGAGTTCACACTTCTAATACAAAATAAAGTAGAGATTTATTATTATTACATACTACTAACGTACAGTATAACATAGCAATTCTCAATCTTATATATACATATACATGCCACAACTAGCTAACTCATAATGGAAACTAAGAGATCTACCCTGAGATGCTGTGGGTCTGTTCGTCGCTTCCCAAGAATTAATTACTGCTCCGAACCTACAAGTCAAGGAAAACTTAACTCGCTGAGCAATGTCGCTCAGTGGGTACTTTACCGATGAAAATTTAGTAAAACATGAAAGCATTTGAAATAAACAGAAATAATTAAATCATAAATCAACCAACATTAAACCAATGGAAATTATTATACATTCAGTGTAAATATGCTTCCAACAAATGTAAAAACCATAATTCAAACTCATTTTGCATTACGTAGTTTAAAAAAAAATAATTACTGGACTTTGGCTCTACTGGTATAGGGAACCATAGTGATAAGGCAGTGGCCCTTACCACTGTAACATAGGTAGCCCTCACCACTGATATCAAATCGCAGGAATGGTCCTCACCATCCTAGTTATAACCAATGGCCCTCACCATTGAATTCAGATCATAACAATTCAATCACAATATCAAGCAGTACCCTTATCTACCATACCCTTATCTACCACCTTATCTACCACCCCCACTACCCAGTAGAGCATAAAGATTAAAATGATTCAATTTAAGTTTCAAACTTCATTTTAGAATGACTCGAGAAATTATTTTAATTTTCGTTGCACTATGCCATTTACGCCGCGCACCACATTCTTTAGTCAAACCATTACCATTTTTCACATATTTAACATCAACAATAAACATATCAAACATTTCAAAGCATTCCTCAAAGAGTCACAAATTGACCAAATGAATAGTGTCGCGGCACGTAAAATCGGCAACGCAAAATGTCATGACCAAATGAATAGTAAAATCTGGATTTTCGTCAAAATTTAAGTTCGTTTCAGTCATGCATTTGACCAGGTAAATGATCTTATTTTTGGCTGAAATTTTACAGGAAACTTATTTCATATGTTGACTAATTGCATGTACATTTTTGTTGAAAAATTCCATCGTTTGCTGCCTCAACTGGCTGCCCAAAATTAGGTCCAGAATTGGGTCCCAAAGGCACCAATTCGGCCCACACTTGCACTTGGTGCAAAATTGTTTATTTTTCTGTTTTAAACCCATTTCAAAGCTTCCCTAATAATGTAATGAAGACTTAAACACTTCCCTTTTAAAATAACTTGATTGTTTAAATCAATTTGGACTAAACAGAGTCCATAAACTCTTTTACCAAAATCTTTGGAAACAATAGATTTCAATTGAATTTAACAACTCAATCACCACATGGGTTTAAAATATCACTCAACAAATGAATTCAAACTCAAACAATACATTTATGCATCCATAGCAAAAGTTCCATAGATAAAGTTTTGGTAAGAAAATGAAAGGAAAATTAATTCTTCAAAGGTAAAGTACCAAACCTTGTTCTTTTAATTCCCCTTTGCTTTTTCCTTCTTCTCCTTCCTTAATCTTTGTTTTGCCTTCAAGAATTTCAAGAACACAACCTTAAACATAAACCTTAGAAATTTAGAACATGCACTACCCTTCCATTTCTTTTCAAACTAAATCCTAATCTAACCTTATTAAACCTTAGAAACCTTGATTCTTTCATTTAATTAATCAATATCATCACTACTTAAAATTTTCCAAATCCACCATAAGAACCCTAATTTTCAATCTTCCAATAGTTATATAAATACTTAAAATTGATACTAGAATTGAAATCTACATACTTTAAAACCTTAAAACTCACCTTGAACTTGAATCAAATTTGACAAAATTTGGAATTCCTTGGTGTTCTTCCTATGGTGGCCGAAAGTTTGGAGGTGAGAGAGAGAGTTTTTTGTTCTTCTTGCTATGATGCATATATAGGGGAAATGATGTTCACTTTTGGGTTGGATAAATGCCTTAGGGCCATTTGTCCACATCTTTTTCTTTTCTTCTTTTTATAAACTCTAAATGGCTAATTTTCATTAGGCCAAATGTCTCTTTCTTTTATTTATTTTAAACCCAAGCCTTTAAACTTTCTTTTAATTATATTTTGGCTCCTCCACCTCCTTGTGTTGAAATTTTATGGTCTAAGGTGTGAAAAGACCAAAATACCCTCCGGCGATTATTCGCTCGTAACTTTTCAACCGCACAGTTTCACGAGGCAAACTACATATGGTTTTGATCCTCTCGACCTCTACTTTCTATTTTTAAGGTCTATTTTAGGTTTCCAAGTCATTTTGAAAAATTACCAATAAGCCCTCGACCTTTTACAAAATTCCCTTTAAGTCCTTTCTTTGCTCGGGTTTTGCCCAGACTCCGTTTCTACTATCGATCATTTCATATTCAACCCCTTGACGTCCTCTACTCACTCTTATGTTTATTTCCTACTTTAGATTCATGTATAAATTTTAATTAAAATGACCAAAATGCCCCTAGTCTACATGTCTTTGTTTCTCTCTAACGGGGTGTTTCCTGGAAAATCCGTTACACGTCGTTGCGACCTGATTTTTCTCTACTCTCCATTTTTGGAGTCTGTTATGTGCACTATTAAGAACCTCCAGTACAACTTTTGGAAATTACAGTTACCTCCCCAAAACTTTTTGAAATTACAGTCACCTCCCTAAAACTTTGTATTTTTCTTCAATTAAGTCCCATTGATCCTATAGCCTTATCTGGGGCCGTTGTCAGGAATTATCTTCTCCTTTCCCCTTCTCTCACTGTGCATGTGACTACTATGCATAAATGCGGTGGGCGGATGTGACACTCGATCCTAAATTGGGTTGGGATACTCGACCCTAAACTGGATTGGGATACTCGATCCTAACTTGATTTGATTTGGGTACTTGGACCCGAGAATAAAAAAGTTTGGCTAATTTTTAGACCTGTGTCTTCTTATTGCCCCCCTGGGTGTAAAAATATTTATATACCCGCAATTATTTGAATGATTAAAGTGAATAATTGAATTTTCTGTTTATTTACTGTGTAGTTATTGTTTATGTATTATTATTCACTATTCATAAATAGTAAATTTATTATTCGCAAATAGTATCAAATAGTATTTACTATTGAAAAAAGTAATTTTACTATTTTTCAATAGTAATACTATTCATAAATAGTATATGTACTATTTATCAATAGTAATACTATTCATAAATAGTAATATTTACTATTTACAAATTGTAATAGTATTTATAAATAGTGACATTTACTATTCATCAATAGTAATACTATTTATTAATAGTAAAATTTACTATTTATGAACAGTTTTGAGTTTGTTTTCTTTTGCTTGCCGTTCCTCTATAAAAGGCCATCAATTCTTCACTTCAATTTACAATTTCAATTTCAATTTTGTAATTCTCTCAAATTTCTTTTCAATTTCAGCATATATTTATAAAAAACAATGTATGCTTCGAGGTCGTGGACTCATTCTAATGCCGAGTTATTGGAGTTTATTCAGCATTATGAAGACGAAAATCTAGATATACTGGTCGGGATGCCGCTCCATCGCAGTTCCGACCAAAAGAGCGAGGTAATTACTGTTCCCTTTCTCTCTTTATATATATATATATTTATATATTTATATATTTTTTATTTTTTCTCTCTTTATTATTATTTTTGTTTATATATATATTTTTTATTTTTTATCTTATTATTATTATTATTTATTATTATTTTATTATTTATTTATTTTTGTTATTGTGAAAAATAAATTAATTTAAATAGATAAAATAACACGTACTTACCTGCTATTAACTTACCTGGGTCTGTGATAGCATGATCGTTGTGTCGTTCGGGCTGGAGGGTGTATTTATAAAGCCCGACAATGGTATGATGTAGTGCCTTCTCGGGTAAGGCGGATTATCCAAGATTGCGGCTTTGAGCAGTTCATCTTACAATTGCCGTCCAAAGAATATCAGATAGACCGAAGCGTAGTCCAGGCGCTTGTAGAGCGATGGCTGGATACCACTCACACTATTCACTTGCCCATCAGGGAGATGACGATTGCTCCGGTCGATTTTAAGGCCATAACCGGCCTTCGATATGATGGTGCTCCGGTTCCTCTAACAAATGAAATTTTAAAATTTGAAGAAATTTAGGAATTAATTGGTATGGAACCGTCATATAAAGGGCCTTTCAAGATAAAAATCGAGCCGATTCGCAGTTATTGGATTAATTATGAAGGTCGGATTGGCAGAAACAGGGCCAAACAATATGCTCGAGGATTTTTGTTATATATGCTCGGGTCGACCATCTTTGGCAGCACTGAATCATCCATTCACTTGTCAGTGTTGAGTGCCCTTTCTTATCTCAGAATGGTACCATCTTTTGGCTGGGGTGAAGCTGGTCTCGCATGTCTTTACCATGGCCTTGATAAGCTTTGCCGAAACAAAAATTCTTTCATCGGCTTAATGGCGGTTGTCGAGGTATTCTTTCTTCCATCAATGTCTTTTTCTCTTTTCTCTTGCATGAATGTGATCTTTATTGTTATTGTAGATATGGGCATACAAACACAACCTCGTGAGGGTACCCGACATTTCTCGAGAGAGAATCGGGTATCCAAGATTAAATTACTGGTTGTCCGATCGTGTGGATGTTCCTGGCTCTCATCATGTGCATACTCATCATTTTATGTTGAGCTGCTTAAACTGGGATCAGGTAAAATAACATTAGTATTCTTTAAATTTTATGTAAAAGTTTTACTTACCTTATGTTATCTCGCAGGTAAATTTGGCCTGGTGGAATCCAGAGAATCGAGCAAATTGGTCTCCTTTGATGAGGGCTGCACTATCTTTCCAACATTCTCGCTGAATTATTGTTGGCCCCGTGTCTAGCGGTTGGTTTTTCGGGGAGAGAGTTTATGAATGGTTTCTCGGTCCAGAGCAGCGGAGGTTTTTGATGCAAATCCCAGAATACACTTTAAATATTATGTCGATGCCAGAGGATGCTTGGTGGTAGACCCGGTATGGTTATAATGCCGAGTCATTTCTCCATTTACCGAGTCCATTTTATGCCCGTTTTATTCAAATGAGACTCTTGCACTTTGATTTATCTCCTATCGGTGTGTGGGAGATTTCCGATGGAAATGTGGGTAGAGATGAGGAGGAACATCACGGAGATGCAAAAGAGTCTGTTCCACATCTCAAAGCCAGTACTTCTCAGGTAAAACTTTTACCACTTTTCCATTGCAACTGCTTTTTATTTCTTTGATTCTTTAATGATTGTTGCAGGTTGTTGGCTCGTTTGATCATGAAGCTGGACCCTCTTTCACTGCCCCTTCGTTTGCTCATTCTAGCCCGCCGGATATGCCATCTCATCCGCAGGGTATTAATATGAACTATCTGGTACGTTCCTCATTTCATAATAGTTTACGCTATATGTATGCATGATTATGTATGCTCTTACCTTTTCTCTCTTGGCTCACAGCAGATGCTTGAAGAACAAAATAAGAAACTTCAAGAAGAGTTGGTTGCAAGTCATCAGCAAGCTTCTCATTTTAAAAGTTTATATCATCAATCCGAACAAAATTTCCGTGACTTTCGATTTCAAGGAATGAGGGATCCCGGTGCTTCTTCATCGAGAGGCCCCCAGACTGATGACCATGACATCCTTTCGTCTGCTTCTGATGAGGACCAAGAAAAATCAGAACTCCAAGGCAATAGGGATTTTAGTGCTTCTGCTTCGGATGATCCCGGGACGAGTAATTTGCCTCCTCCAACAGGCGATGACTTTTTCAAGTCTTTATTTGGTGACCTACCACCACCCTCTTAGCGATATGTAAATATTGTAGCAATTGTAAAACATTGTACAATAATGAAAAATATACAATTTTACTCTTTACTGTAATCCTCTTTTTTTTTTTGCATATTTTTTTCGTTACTGCCAAAATTTTTTTTTCGTTACTGCCAAAATTATTTTTTATTATTATTATTATTATTATTATTATTATTATTATTATATAGTACATCATAATTAATATCCACTTCCTTTGTTAAACTAAATCCAAAGTGGAAAAAAGAAATTATGACCACTTCCTTTCCTTATGCCATATGGTCTTATCCTTTCCCATCATCTTTTCCATTTCACTTTTGGAAAATGTTTATTTTCTTCTATATAAATCACCTTGCATGCCATATTTCAATTCATAAACCAAAAATCTCTCTCTTTCAACGTGAAGACTCCCTTTAGCAATTTTGGTTCCCCTTTATTCATCAACCATGACCGAGCACCATTTAAAGAAAATAAAAATTCTATTTAAGAATATGGATGCCAACCATTGGAAGCAAATTTCATGGTCAAAGCTTGATGTTTTAAAATGCTTTCAAAATGTTAAATTGGACCGCTCCTTCTTACATGCCGCAGCTTCCCTGTGGGATACATATTCTAGGGTATTTAGAATTAATGGCTTTAAAATGTGTCCCTTGATTGAAGAATTTGAGGCCATCCTTGGACATCCCAATAATCAACAAATGGCGTTACCCACATTGATTTCCAAAACTCAACAGAAGATGCAGATGTTATTTCAAATTTTAAAACCCGAGATTCTTCGGTTGATGAGAGGTGAAAAAATTCTACTTGCTCCTTTGATTGACTTTTGTTTCTCTCATTTGGCTCCTACTAAGGCATGGGGATGCATGCTTTGTCTTTGCTTGCTCGGCCAATTCTTGCTTGTTTCTTCTGACGGCGATATTGATCCACGAGTATTGGATATTATGGACCAAATGGAAGGAGGCTTGTCCAGGTACCTGTGATTTTAGCCGAAACCTTAGTTGGGTTAGACCGATTTAAATCAGGACTGTCAAAGAGACTGACTGGGAGTCTGTTGCTGCTTTAAGTAATTACCTAAACTGCCCTTTCGGGTTTTCAATTTAGGTTTTTTTTATTTCTCTAACTTTTACCTAGTCCGCCCATATGGGTTTTCGAAACTAGCGAGCTATCCTAATTTTTGCCTAAGCTGCCCTTGCGGGTTTTCAACTCAGCGGACTTCTCTTTTTTTTTTTTAACTTAATTCTTTCTTCACAGATTTGGCTTCAGGAGCGTCTTTGTTTACTTGATACTCCCTCCATGGATTTTTCCAGATATCGGCCACGTCATCATTCTGCTAGGAAGCTACTCCATCCTGCTTCTTCATATGCTGACTGGGTTGACTGGATCCATTCACGCTCTGAAGTCAATATCCGTTGGTTGGTACCTTGGTGGAAGATTTCTCGTATCACCATGTGGACATACTTGATCTACGTTCCTCTTCCTGCTCTTCATCAAGGTGCATGCTATGATCCTCGCCAACTTAGGCGTCAGTATGGAGCTGAGCCTCGTGATTCTGACTTTGCTCCTAACTTAGACATGCCTTGCTTGACTGAAGCCTACTTGGATCGGCTAAGGCAAAGCTGGCCTACACGTTACACTTATCGACTGCCATAGATTTTACATTTGTCAATTCAAAAAGTGTATTGCTAGGATGAAAAATAACTAAAGTAATAAAAGATGCTTCTTTTCCATTTATAATTTGTCATCACCTTTTGCTATTGTGTTTATTTATTTCATCCATATCTGGTCAAATACTTATAATAGTGCACATAGAACAATTTTAATATTAATTCTGTTGTATTAAATTAGGGAACAACCAAACATAAAGCCATCATACACAAGATCACTCCTGTTGCTAATTAGCCCTTTCAAGTTTTCTAATTGGCGATTTTCTCTCATTTAGCCCTAATTGTTGCCTAGCCCGCCCTTTCGGGTTTTTGAAACTAGCGGACTGCTCTAACTTTTTCCTAGGCTACCCTTTTTGGGTTTTCAACCTAGCGAGCTTCTTTTTTTTTTCTTTTTTTCCTATCATACATAAAACCTCTTCAACCTATCAATGTTTACTGGCTCACTAAATTCATTCCTATCCATGTCTGATAACTTCATCGCACCTTTGCTCATGACTTGTTTCACGACATATGGCCCTTCCCAGCTAGGTCTGAACTTCCCTATTGGATCAGATGCATTAGGCTTACATTGCTTCAATACCAAATCCCTAACTCTGAATTTTCTGATTTTAACCCTTCTATTGTAGGCCCGAGCTATCTTCTTTTGATACAGTTGGTGATGATATAGTGCCTTTAACCTTCTCTCTTCTAATAGAGCTAATTGTGTGTATCTTCTAGCTACCCATTCTGTTTCAGGCAGTTCAGCTTCCAAGACTACTCTCAGTGATTTGATCTCAATTTCAATTGGCAATACCGCTTCCATCCCATAAACCAAAGAGAACGGTGTCATTCCAGTAGGTGTTCGTACGCTTGTCCTATGTCCCCATAAAGCAAAGGGAAGCATTTTCGACCAGTCCCTGTAAGTCTTGGTCATCTTGGACATAATTTGCTTAATTGTCTTATTTGTTGCTTCCATGGCACCATTAGCCTTTGGTCTATAAGGAGAGGATTGATGATGATGGATTTCATACTTGGAGAATAAATTCTTAATTGCTCCTTGAAACTGTACCCCATTGTCTGATATCACATAGTGCGGGACCCCATATCTGCAGATGAGATTCTTTTCGATAAACCTAGCCATTTGTCTTGCACCCAGCTTGTTGAAGGATTCGTCTTTGACCCATTTTGAAAAATAATCAACTGCTACTATAATGAAACGGTGACCGTTTGAGGCTGCGGATGTATTTCTCCTATAATGTCGATACCCGAGGTGGCAAATGGCCAGGGTAAAGACATTGAATGCAGTTCTTCAGGAGGCATATGATTCAAGTTACCATACATCTGACATTGCTGGCACTTCTTTACAAATTTAATACAGTCTTTCTCCATGGTCAACCAATAGTAACCTTGTCGAATAATCTTCTTAACTAGGGCCAAACCACTCATGTGCGTACCGCAACTTCCCGCATGTATTTCAGACATGATGCGCTCCACTTCAGGCTTTCTGAAACATCTCAAATGCACTCCATCAGGCCATCTTCGGTATAACTCTCCATGGAAGGTGATGTATTGCAATGACCACCTCCGTATGGCTCTTCTCTCTTTCTTTGTTGCCCCCGGCGGGTATTCTCTTTCCTCCAAAAATCACCTTATAGTATCATACCATGCATCATGGTCCGTATCAACTTCCATGATTGTCTCATATTCATTGCAAGGAGTTGATGAACTGGTCAAGATTAGAGGCTTAAGGATGATACTATACTTAATTTCATAAGGTAGGAGCTTTCTACTCAAATAGTAAATGGCATGCTCAATCCCCGACTCATCTGCTTGGGCTAGCATGGCTCCTGTCGACTCTTCTTCAACTGCTAAGTATAGTAATAGAGGTTTTCCGGGTTTAGGTGGTTTCAAAATAGGTGGATTCAACAAATACTCTTTTATTCGATCAAAGGCCTTTTGACATTCTTCATTCCATACGACCGGCTGATTCTTTCTAAGCAACTTGAAGATACGCTCACAGATTGTACTAAGCAATTTGCTATAAATCTGCTAATGTACTGCAGTTTACCAATGAATCCCCGAACTTCTCTTTCCATCTTTGGGGCAGCATATCCCTAATTGCTTTGACTTTGTCAGAATCAATCTCAATGCCATTCGGACAAATTACATGTCCCAATAATTTGCCTGAAGTAACACCGAATACACACTTCTTCGGGTTTAATCTTAGCTTATATTTCAAAGCTCTATCGAATAATAATTCTAAATTCTGGAAGTGTTGTTCCCTTGTATCCGACTTAACCATCATATCATCAACATATACTTCAACTTCTTTGTGGATCATGTCATGAAATAGTGTGGTGGCCATCCTTTGGTAGGTTGCTCCAACATTCTTTAATTTAAGCCAAATGACATCACCCTATAACAGAATATACCCCATGTAGTAATGAAGGTAGTTTTGGCTTTATCCTCTTGGGCCATTAACACTTGATTGTATCCAGAAAATCCATCTACAAACGAGTGTAGCACGCTAGAGGTTGCACTGTGAGCGGGGATTTTCGCCCCCACTCTCGGTGGAATAGTTTTTGCTACTTCGGCACTGTTTAGGCTCAGGGCCTTAGAGAACACGGACCTAAGTTAAGAGAAAATGGAGTCGCCACCCAGACGGGCCAGGAAAAAGAAAGGGGTGGATAACTCGATTCCTAAGGAATCCCCAACCCCTTAATGGGTTTGGAAAGTTGGGTACGTGTGGGGAAGGTGAGAAATGGCCCAGCACCCCCACAACGCCCGGTTCATTGGAACCGGCATCCTTTACAGGTCTTAATATTATAAAATTCTTAAATATAATAACATTATCCATATTACACACAATAATTAGAAGAAAGCATCAATATATTAAAATCAAAGCAATGTCCAAACAAAGCAAATAAATGGACACCCATCCAAGGATGGAAACATGTCCTTACATCACATGCCTAATAGGACACCCACCAAAAGGTAGAAACATGCCCTTTACATAGGTTCTAAAATAGAAAAGCAAATTAAATTACATGATGTTTAACCAATGAGGTACCCACCAAGTGGAAACATACCTCTTACAACTTTTGGAAATCTAAATTAATTGATAAAAGTAAATAATCATTCATCATAAATAAATCATTCATCAAAGCTATTAATCAAAATAGAAAATAAATATCCATCCATGATAAATTAAATAAATCAAGTATTGAAATTAAATAAATTAAAGCATAAGAAATAAATCAAAGCATAATCAAGTATGGAATTGAATAAAGCAAATAAAACTCCAATTATGGCTACTATGACTTTTTATGGAATTAAAATAAATTAGGATTTTATGTTTTAAAGGGTTGGTAAGACTCTTTGATTAACAAAATTAAGGTTTGAATGATGATATCATGAAACTAGGGTTTTAAACACTTTAAAATACATTAATTTGTGATTTTTGGTTATTGGGTTCCTAAGCTACTGTGTAAAATTTATGTTTTTATGTTTTTATGTTTTTTAATGTTTTAAAAGGATTAGGGTTCATAAAAATTAGGGTTTAAGGTTTTAAAAGGATTAGGGTTCATTATTTTAGGTTTAAAAGTTGAATATTGGATTTTAGGATTTAGAAGTAGGGTCACGGGTGGTGAATAATTTTTAGGGTTTTAGAAATCAATTTGATAATTTCATGAAGTTTTATGAATTTAAACAAATAAATTAAAGTTTTTATAAGTAGAAAAGATGTTTTTTAAGGCTTTTTGAATGAAATAGAACCTACTTTAAGATTTTAAAAGAAGCAGAATTTACATCTTAGTTTTGTTGAAAAATAAGTTCAATTAGAGTTTTAAGATTTTTAAGAAGAAAAAATAACAATTTTAAGCCTTTTGGAAGATAAACCAACGAAATAAGGTTTTTTTTTTTTTGCTTTTAAAAAAACTAAATTAAAGTTCAAAGATTTTAATTTTGATTTCATAGATTTGCTACTGTGTAAAAAAAAATTAAAGAAAATTAATTAACACATACCTTCTTTTGATGATTTCTCCAAAAACAATTCTTCTTGGATGAACTAGCTCCAAAGACAAGCTTTTTTTGCCTTTGAATCCTCTAAATCGTGCTACTGCTATTCCAAAAAAAAGTTGAATTGAATTTCTTCTTTGCCTTCCTTGATTTGGTCTCAAATTTTCCAAACTCCTCTTGGATTTTTGCCTTCTTTAAATTAATTGCCTTTGGTCCTTATTTATAGTGGTTTGAGGTTGTTTATTCCTAATTAGCTAAGGTAAGTAATATTAATAAAAAAAAGAAACCAAAACCTAATTGGATTAGGTTTCAAAAAATTTGCGTCGAAAAATTTGTGCTGCCGAAAAAAAACTGCGTCGGAAAAACTGGCTGCTGCAGCGCGCGTGGAGCGGGCCAGTAAGCTATTTCGCAGGCAAAAAATTTCTGCGTGCGAAATAGCACAGTGATTTCGCCCGCAGGAATTTCCTGTGGGCGAAATGCCCACGGGCCCGCGCGACGATTTTTTTGTCGTCAATTTTTTCTGCTCTGATTTTTATTTTTATTTTATTTTTTGACTTTTATTTGTTTATTTCTATTTTTTATTAATAAAAATTAGATACTAAAGCAAAAATTATTTAATAAAAATTATTTTGGACCAATTAGACAACAAAAATCATTTTAGACTAAATAAAACATATTGGACCGGATTGGGTCAAAAATTAAGGGTCTACAGTTTACCCCCTGCTTGAATGATCTGAAATCTTAGTGAAAGAGAGTGAAAAGTAATAAGACTTAATTTTGAGATGGTTGAGGTTTTGGGTTCTGGACCCGGTTTGAGTTCTGGACTCAAGGATAATTCTAGGTTCTGGACCTAAGGAAAATTTGGGTTCTGGACCCGGTTCGAGTTCTGGACTCAAGGATAATTCTAGGTTCTGGACCTAAGGAAAATTTGGGTTCTAGACCCTGTTCAAGTTCTGGACTCAAGGATAATTCTAGGTTCTGGACCTAAGGAAAATTTGGGTTCTGGACCCGGTTCGAGTTTTGGACTCAAGGATAATTCTAGGTTCTCGACCTAAAGAAAATTTGGATTTTGGACCCGGTTCGAGTTCTGGACTCAAAGATAATTCTAGGTTCTGGACCTAAGGAAAATTTGGGTTCTGGACCCGGTTCGAGTTCTGGACTCAAGGGAGATTCTAGGTTCTGGACCTAAGAAAAATTTGGGTTCTGGACCCGGTTCGAGTTCTGGACTCAAGGATAATTCTAGGTTCTGGACCTAAGGAAAATTTGGGTTCTGGACCCGGTTCAAGTTTTGGACTCAAGGGAGATTCTAGGTTCTGGACCTAAGGAAAATTTGGGTTCGGACCTGAGATTGATTTAATTTGGATACTTGGACCCGAGATTGATTTGATTTGGGTACTTGGACCCGAGATTGATTTGATTTGGGTAATTAGACCCGGGATTGGGTACTTGGATCCGAGATTGATTTGATTTGGGTACTTGGACCCGAGAATGGGTACTTGGACCCGAGCTTAGGTACTTGGACCCGAGAATGGGTGCTTGGACCCAAGATTGAGTTTGACTGACCATTTTATCATTTGAGAAGTTTGACTACTCCGGCTGTTTTATGCATTGTGATTCTTCACCATCAAAATGGATCTTCACCCTTTGAGATCGGGTCTTCACCCTTAAAAATGGATCTTCATCCTTTGAGATTGGGTCTTCACCCTTAAAAATGGATCTACATCCTTTGATATCGGGTCTTCACCCTTGAAAATGGATCTTCATCCTTTGAGATTGGGTCTTCACCCTTGAAAATGGATTTTCATCTTTTGAGATCGGGTCTTCACCCTTGAAAAATGGATCTTCATCCTTTGAGATCGAGTCTTCACCCTTGAAAATGGATCTTCATCCTTTGAGATCGGATCTTCACCCTTGAAATTGGATCTTCATCTTTTGAGATCGGGTCTTCACCCTTGAAAATGGATCTTCATCCTTTGAGATCGGGTCTTTACCCTTGAAAATGGATCTTCATCCTTTGAGATCGGGTCTTCACCCTTGAAAATGGATCTTCATCCTTTGAGATCGGGACTTCACCCTTGAAAATGGATCTTCATCCTTTGAGATCGGGTCTTTACCCTTGAAAATGGATCTTCATCCTTTGAGATTGGGTCTTCTTTGTTCTTTGAAGATGGGAGTGACACGGCCAGTGTCTTGGCTGTGTCCCCTGGGTGTGTCAGCTTCTGTGTTTTTTCTTTGGTTCTTCTTTATTCTTGGCTTAGGATGGGACACGACCAGTGGCTTGGCCGTGTCGCCTGCCCGTGTCATGTTATGCCAAGATTTCTTTTGAGGTGACACGGCCAAGATCGATTTGGCTTGGCCATGTCTTACTTGATTCATGCTCTTCTTTCCTTATTTTGATCTTCCAAGGGAGTTTTTTGCACTTTAACCACTTTTCCCTTGCAACTGCTTTTCCTTTTTTCTCCAATTTTGATTGGATCTTATATCCTCTCCTTGCCCCCTGATAAGAGTATTTTTATATTTGTTTTTAGTATGATTTCTATGTGTTTTTAGTTAGTGTTTCATTTGATTTTGGTTTAAAGTTTGGTTTAAGTGTTTGTTTTAGGTCAAAGTGCAAAATCTCCCTTGGATGATCAAAACAATGAAGAAAGAGCATGAATCAAGCAAGACATGGCCAAGCCAGAGCAAGCTTGGCCGTGTCCCTCAAAATTTATTCAAGGCAGTAGATGACATAGCCAGGTGACACGCCCAAGTCACTGGCCGTGTCTCACCCAAAGAACAGAAACCAAAGAACCAAGCAAAGAAGGAAAAATAAAGAACAGAAGCTGACACTGGCAGGTGACACGCCTAAGCCAGTGGCCGTGTCACATGACACGGCCACAAGCTTGGCCGTGTCACATGTCTAGCTAAAGAATAAGGGAAGAAAAGAATTATCCAAAAGCCAACACACCCAGGTGACATGCCCAAGCCAGTGGCCGTGTCACATGACATGGCCACAAGCTTGGGCGTGTTACCCTTGGAAACAAAGACAAGCAAATTGACGAAGCTCGAAGCAGAACATGACACATCCACATGACACGGCCAAGCCACTGGCCGTGTCACATGACACGGCCACAGCCAGTGGCTTGGCCGTGTCACCTAGAAGAAAATAAGGAAAGAAAGGGCAGAAGGTGACACGGCAAGCAAGCTTGGCCGTGTCACCTAGGGCAACTTTGAAATGTTCAAATTCTTTTGCAGACAAGTGGGAAACAGAGACTAGTTTTGGTCAAAAGTAACATTAGACAAAAGAAAAGCTTGCCTAATTTGAGGAAAAGAAAAATTGAACAAAGGGAATGTGGGAGACAAGGTGAGTTGGAAGTGAGTTGGAAGATTGACTTGAGCTTTGGAGGGAAATAAAAAGAGAAGAAGAGGGAGTTTTTGGGGGATTGATTATTCTGGAGCTTGAAATGAGGGAGCTGGAATAAGGGAGAAGGAGCCAACAACTGAAGCAAAGAGGAGGGTTTTGATCTAAGTTTGAAGAAGGAGATACATCTTGTACAAGCCCTAAACCAAGAATCAAGGATTGAAGTGAAGAAATACAAATTATTCACCATGGATTGTTTGGTTTCTTTTACTCATTTATCTTGCTCTATTTTTTTGGTTTTGAACATGAACTAATTCCTTCTCTATCTAGATATTGATGAACCTAGCTTATTTGTATGGATTGAATAATTATATTTATTTGAATCATTTGATTGAGTTGTTTTATTCTTATGATGCTTAATGATTTATTTCCAATTGATAATAGCATGCTTATTGATTGGTTGCAATTTTCATATTATTGACTTGAGAAAGCTTGATATGAATTGATTACTCATAAGGGTTGAGGATTGATTGGGGTGCTAGAGATAGACTTACAAGATCCTTTGGTTTATAGTTCCTTGTTCTTAATGCATGATCTATTTAATTGTGTTTTGAGAAGAGATTCTGGCACTCTACTTAGAGATTAGGGATTAATTCACTCGAGAGAGGTTTTAGTCTAATTTAGAGGAATGCCAACTCAACTCTATTGAATGATTTAACTGAATAGATTGTTCATAGATATCATTGAGGCTAGGTCTGGATAGTATTATTATCATCAATCCTATTTGCATAACATTTAATTTCCCCTTACTTCCAGGTATTAAATTAGTTGTTTTTAATTACAAAGCATCACACAACTATTAATTTGCTAAACAACGGTTAAGGTTTGAACTAGTACTTGGCTTGTCCCCAGTGGAACGATAACTCACTCACTACTATATTACTTGCGCGACCCGTGCACTTACAGTAATTGCATATAGCACTAGCGGCACGCACCAAGTTTTTGGCGCCGCTGCCGGGGACAAGGGTTTCAATATTAGTAATATAATCAAAACTGTTGATTTAGTTTTTATTTTTATTTGTTTTTGACATTGGTTCTTGCTTGTCGATTATCATTTTAGGTATTCCTCCCTGTTTATGACCAGAGGTAACTCATCCTAATGGTTTGAGTTAGACCCAGAGCTAGAAAGAACATTAAGGAGAAAGCGAAAGGAAGAAGGGGAGGTAGTTTTGGAAGACGCAGAAACAGAAATAAATATGGAAATAGACGAAGAAGAAGAGTTTGAAGTGATGGAGGAGCTGGACCAAGAACAATGCAGGAGTTTACTAAGCCTAATCTCAATGGAGCTGAATCTAGTATTTGAAGACCGACAGTTGCTGCGAACAACTTCAAAATAAAGGCAAATGTAATTCAAATGGTGCAGCAGACTTGTCACTTTGATGGGTTTCTTGATGAAGATCCTAATGCACATATTGAGAATTTTCTGGAGATATGTGACACATTCAAGATAAATAATGTCTCAGATGATGCAATTAGGCTGAGGTTGTTCCCATTTTCCCTTAGAGATAGACCAAAGAAGTGGCTGAAATCTTTTCCTCCAGGGACCTTCACCACATGGGGTCAGTTGGCAGAGAAATTCCTAGAGAAATACTTCCCACCATCCAAAACTGCTAAGTTGAGGAATGATATCTCATCCTTCCTGCAGCAAGATGCTGAGACCCTTTATGATGCCTGGGAAAGATTTAAAGATTTGCTGAGAAGGTGTCCTCATCATGGACTTCCACTATGGCTTCAAAATCAAATATTTTACAATGGGTTGAATTATGTAAGTAAGCAATCCATTAATGCAGCAGCTGGTGGTACCATAAACAACAAGACACCTGAACAAGCAAGGGATTTAATTGAAGACATGGCTATCACCAATTATCAGTGGCAAGCCCCAAGGGAGTAAGGAAAGCTGAAGGTCATGGTTTCACACCAATTAGATCCTGTGGTGGCTTTGACAGCACAATTGGAAGCATTGAATAAAAATTTTTATTCCTTGGCCTCTTCTTCTGGGAAAGTAATGCAAGTGATGTCTTTTGAATGGTGTGGGGGTGAACAACAAAGTCAAGATTGCCAAAGTGGCAACATGTTTACTAGGCAAGAGCAAGTAGATTATGTTGGAAATATGCCAAGGCAACAACAGAATAACCCCTACAGCAACACATACAATCCGGGGTGGAGAAATCATCCAAAGTTCTCATGGAATAATTAAAATAATCCAAGACCTCCCCCTGGATTCCAGCAGCCCCAACATCAAGAAGTAACCCCTCCAAGAAAGAGTAGTTTGGAGGACATGATGGAGAAATTTATAGCAGCTTCTGAAACTAGGCTCCAATCAACTGAAACCACCCTAAGAAATCAGCAAGCCTCTATTCATAATTTGGAGAATTAGGTGGGAAAAATTGCCAAGATGCTCAGTGAGAGACCACAAGGGAGTTTACCTAGCAACACTGAGGCAAATCCTAAAGAGCAACTTAAGGCAATTATACTAAGGAGTGGAAAAGAGATCAAGGGTAATGTGGAAAAGAAAAGGGCTAAAGTACAAGAAAAAGAAAAAGAAGACGATCCTCCTGTCACTTCGGGAGAGAAAGCTGCACTTGAAAGTGAGAGAGAGAAGCAGCCACAAGAATTCATCCCCAATTTGAAGGAATACCGACCTAGAGTACCCTATCCGGCAAGGTTGAACAAGGACAAGATTGATGCTCAGTTCGGTAAGTTTCTTGAACTTTTTAAACAATTGCACATTAATATTCCATTTGCTGAAGCTTTGTCACAAATGCCTAAGTATGCTAAATTTTTGAAAGACATCCTTTCTAACAAATGGAAACTTGAGGAAGTGTCTTTAGTGCATTTATCTAAAAAGAATTCGGCAATTTTGCAAAGAAGGTTACCTAAGAAGTTAAAAGATCCAGGTAGTTTTACCATTCCATGTTTGATAGGTAATCTTGAGGTAAAAAGTGCATTAGCTGATTTGGGGGCTAGCATAAGTGTTATGCCCTATAAAATGTTTAAAGAGTTAGGCATTGGTAAACCTAAACCAACACCCATGACCATCCAACTTGCTGATAAATCGGTAGTCCACCCTCGTGGCATTATAGAGGATGTGTTGGTAAAAGTCGAGGATTTCATTTTCCCCAATGACTTTGTTGTCATTGATATTGATGAGGATGTGGATGTTTCACTTATTCTTGGTAGGCCATTTTTAAATACAGCCCGTGCCCTTATCGATGTTCATGATGGCACTTTAACTTTGAAAGTGGGTGATGAGAAAGTTATTTTTAGGATACATGATGCCATGAAACATTCACTTTCATTTGATGAGGCGGAATCATGCAATGATGTTATTGAGCATGAGACCATAAATTGTGTTACTAACATCGTTTCCAAGGATCCCCTTGAGTTGTGTTTATTGTAGGAAAATGTTAAGGGTCAAGAAGCAATGGAGCAGCTTGCTTTTCTTGAAGCAAGCAAATCATTCAAATGCAAGGCATATGAGACTATTTAGATGCCAAAGGAAGAAAAGCCAAAACCATCAATGATTGATCCACCCAACTTGGAACTGAAACCTCTTTCGGATCACCTTGAGTATGGGTTTCTAGCAGAGAAAAAGAAACTGCCAATAATTCTGAGTTCCCATCTAGCTTTTGAACAGAAGGAGAAACTTATTCAGTTGTTGCAGAAACATAAGCAAGTGATAGCTTGGAAGATAGCAGACATAAAGGGTATCAGTCCATCCTATTGCACTCACAAGATACTGATGGAAGATGAATTCAAACCAATAGTGCAGCCGCAACGGAGACTAAACCCAAAGATGAAAGATGTAGTGAAGACTGAAGTGATAAAACTACTTGATGCAGGGATTATCTATCCGATCTCAGATAGCTCTTGGGTGAGCCCAATTTAGGTAGTACCAAAGAAAGGAGGGATGACAGTGGTCCCCAATGAAAATGATGAGCTAATTCCAACAAGAACAGTTACCGGTTGGAGGGTTTGCATTGACTATATAAAATTGAATGATGCAACTAGAAAGGATCACTTTCCTTTACCCTTCATTGATCAGATGTTGGAGAGGTTATCCGGCCATAAGTACTACTGCTTTTTGGATGGCCTTTCAGGCTATTTCCAAATTCCTATTGCACCGGAAGACCAAGAGAAAACTACATTCACCTGTCCATATGGGACATTCGCATATCGAAGAATGCCATTCGGGTTGTGCAATGCACCTGTAACTTTCCAAAGGTGCATGGTAGCAATCTTTGATGAGCTTATAGAGGATATTATGGAGGTGTTTATGGATGATTTATTAGTCTATGGCAGCTCATTTGAAAGATGTTTGGAAAACCTTGAAAGAGTCTTGATGAGATGTGAGGAAACCAATCTAGTGCTTAATTGGGAAAAGTGTCATTTCATGGTTCAAGAGGGAATCGTGTTGGGACACAAAATTTCAAGCAAGGGCATTGAGGTGGATCGGGCAAAGGTAGATATAATTGAGAAGTTACCACCACCCACATCTGTGAAGGCCATAAGAAGTTTTCTAGTACATGCGGGTTTTTATCGGAGGTTCATTAGAGATTTTTCTAAGATAGCCCGTCCATTAACAAGACTCCTTGAGAAAGATGTGAACTTTGTTTTTGATGAGGAATGTTTGAGAGCATTCACAACTCTTAAGGAGAAATTGACCCATGCTCCAATCATGGTAGCTCCCAATTGCAGTCTAAGGTTTGAACTAATGCGTGATGCAAGTGACTTTGCAGTGGGAGCGGTCTTGGGTCAATGCAAGGAGAAATACTTCCAGCCTATTTACTATGCAAGCAAGACATTGAACACAGCTCAAGCTAATTACACAACTACAGAGAAAGAACTGCTGGCTGTGGTTTTTGCTTTTGACAAGTTTAGATCATATCTAATCTTGTCAAAAGTGATTGTTTATACAGATCATTCGGCTTTGAGGTATTTATTTGCGAAAATTGATGCAAAGCCTAGGCTAATCCGTTGGGTCTTATTATTGCAGGAATTTGACTTGACAATTCAAGATAAGAAGGGGGATGAAAATCTTGTAGCAGATCACCTTTCTTGGTTGGAGAATCCAACCTTGGAGAGATTCAAAGAAGGGGACACTGATGATCACTTCCCGATGAGCAACTATACGCCATTGTAAGTGAGGTAAGTAACTTAAATTCTGAAACACCTTGGTTTGCAGATTTTGCTAACTATTTGGCTGTTAAGGAACTTCCTAAGGACTTAACTTATCAAGCAAAGAAGAAATTCTTTTCTGATCTAAAATATTACTTTTGGGAGGATCCCTTTTTGTTTAGATTATGTAAGGATCACATGATCCGACAATGTGTGGCATGGCCCGAAACAATGAACATTCTTAGTCAATGCCATGCTGGACCAGCTGGTGGTCATATGGGAGCCAATAGAACTGCTCAAAAGGTACTAGAATCAGGATTTTATTGGCCCACTTTGTTTAGGGATAGCTACAAATTTGTAAACTGCTGTGATCGATGCCAAAGGACTGGAAACATTTCATCTCGTGATGAGATGCCCCAAAATGGGATTCTAGTTTGTGAAATCTTTGATGTATGGGGAATCGACTTTATGGGACCCTTTTCCAATTCCTTTGGTAACAAATACATCCTTGTAGCTATAGACTATGTATCTAAATGGCCTGAAGCCTAAGCCTTGGCAACCAATGATGCTAGGGTTATGGTGAAATTTTTGAAGAAATTGTTTTCTCGATTTGGTACACCAAAAGCAATTATAAGTGATAGGGGTACTCACTTTTATAATTTTCAGCTTGCGAAAGTTTTCAAAAGATTAGGAGTTACACATAGGTTTGCTACTCCCTATCATCCCCAAACTAGTGGCCAAGTTGAGAACACGAATAGGGAGATTAAAAGAATTTTGGAAAAAACTGTAGAGCGATCCCGAAAGGATTGGTCCGAGAAATTGGACAATGCTCTATGGGCTTTTAGGACTGCATTCAAAACTCCCTTGGGCACTACACCATTTAGGTTGGTATATGGAAAAGCTTGCCATTTACCTGTTGAAATAGAACATAATGCATATTGGGCCATAAAACAGATTAACCTTGATCTAGCTTATGCAGGTGAAAGGCGAAAATTACAGGTAAACGAGTTAGACGAGTAGAGATTGCAAGCTTATGACAATGCGAAGATGTATAAGGAATGTACCAAAAGATGGCATGATGCTCACATTAAGGAATGGAAAGAGTTTCAAAATGGGAGATCAAGTATTACTGTACAATTCAAGGCTTCGACTCTTTCCAGGTAAGTTGAAATCTCGATGGTCTGGTCCTTTTACTATCAAGGAAGTTTTCCCCTACGGAGTGGTTGAAATAACCCACCCGAAAAAAGGTGATTTTAAAGTCAATGGGCACAGGCTCAAACTTTATTTTGGAGGGGAAATAAAGGACTTAAAGGAGGTTTTACACCTCCAAAACTAGGAACAATTGCCCTGAACGTCCAACTAATACGACTTTAAAGAAGTGTTGGGTGGGAGGCAACCCACCATTTTATTCGTTCTTTAATTATTGTCTTTAATTTCTGCATTTTTGGTAAATAATAATAATAATAATAATAATAATAATAATAATAATAATAATAATAATAATAATAATAATAATAATAATAATAATAATATGTTTCATCTAAATTCTCTTTTAGTGTATGCATTGTCACATTGAGGACAATGTGAATTTTTAAGTGTGGGGTGCATTTTGTGTTTTAAGTTATCCTTGTTTAGGTTTAGTTAATGTTTTCTTTGAATAACTCAATTTTGGAAAGTTCAATTGTTATAAACATTGTTGATAGATGACTTTTGAATTTTAAAAGCATGAATTTGAGAATTGAGTATAATTGATACATTTTGTCAATTTTGTTGGTTTTTCCTTGCATCACCATCAACCTAGTGAGAAATTAAGCCATCAACTTATTATTCTTTGTGTGGGAAAACATCTTTGATTGATGACTTGCTAGAACTTGCTTTGATATACATTTTAAGACTACATAAAAATTTCAATTTAGCATCAAGATGATTAAGGAAATTAGGTGAACCCACTTTGGCTTAAAAAGACCAACCCTAATTTTAACCTTAGTTAGCTAATTTTGAGCCTATTTCGTTTTTCCTTTTCTTTCTTTTTCACAACATCATTAGCTTGAACCTTGTTGTTTTAACTCTTACCCTTTCATTAGGTTAAGAGCATTTTAAGAATGTTTATGACCAAATGTTGTGTTGAATTAAGTGTGGGGTTAAATTTAGTAGGTTTAAGATTGCAAAGCATAAAAAAAATCAAAATCAAATAAAAAGAAGAAAAATAAGAATAATTGTTGTTATTGTTGAAAGGGTTGGAATATGTTTTAGAAATAATCATTGCATGATGTAATAAGTGAGTTCCCTTGAAAAGTTTCTTAATGTCAAGGGGTAGATAAGAGGAAGGTGTTTTGGGATCGTTGGGTTATTTATATATGATCCGGTTACTTTATTCTTGAAGTGCTCTTGAACTTAATGATTAAGCTCACATTTCCTAAATGCCATGCCTCTGCCTTAACCCCATTACAACCCAATAAAAGACCTTTTGATTGATGCTTGATTGTAATTAAGTAGTGGAGGTTTGATAGATAAGCAAGCCTATGGAATTAATCTTTCATTGATTGTTATGAGTGTAAACACCACCTTGATCAAACACTTTCTAAGAGTTGGTGAGGGAGTGTGTCACATCCCAAAGTTTAGGTAGTCGAGTATTAGGCAAGAAGGACATAAATAAGTGGTCAAATAGAGGCTCGAGATAGTCAAAAACAAAATTGGTGTGCAAAGGAGGCCCGTGAAGTCGACGGGACCTAAAGGTAATTTTTTGAAAGGCCGAGGACTTAAGAGTAATTTTCCAAAAAATTGTTTCGGTTCTTAATAGTGACCCTAACGGATGCCATAAATGTGTTCTCGGGATTAATCGGGTTATAATGGTGGAGCACGATTTTTCCCGAAAACACACGGTTTAAAAGTTACAATCGATTAATCGCTGGAGGGTATTTTGGTATTTTCACACCCTAGACTATAAAATTACAGCACAAGAAAGTTGATGGGGTCAAAATATGAATAAAAGGAAGCCTAATGGCTTGCTAAATAAATAGATAAAAGAAGAAGGCAAGTGGACGAATTAAAAGTGGCCATTTTTGCTATAAGGTGTACCAATTGGAAATCAACATCTATACCAACATATTTTCACCACTTATGGATGCCATTTGGATCAAAATAAGCTAAGGAAAGAAAATAAAAGCCCTCTCTTACATGGTGAACTCGTCCAAACCATAAGAGAAGGAAGAAGGAGGTGATTTTGCCAAAGTTTAAGGCTTTTGGTTGAAGATTTTGGTGACAAACAAGATTATAAGGTAAGAGAAGCCTATCTCTAGTTTTAATTTTCTGGATTAATGGTTAATTTAAGAGATTGAAATTAGGGTTCATGTAGCTAGATTTGGAGAAAATTCAAGAAATAATTATTTGAAGGATTTGATGAAAGAAATAATGGTGTTTAATGGTGAAAATAAGCTAGCAACCATTAGAAAAATCATAAGATAAGACTATGTCTATACCTAGGGTTCTTACCTTTGTATATGTGACATGTTAAATTCATATGAAATCAAGGAGATTAGAGAGGAAAGGAAGTGAAATAGACAATAAGAGCAAGGAAAAGCAAGGTTTGGTACTTTAACTAATTGTTTGTTCATTTTCTTGAAATTTTTCTGTTTTAGAATTAGTGAAAATGCTGTGACTTGTATGATTTTTAATTAAATATAGAAAAATGTTCTTGAATGAATATTTGATATGTTGTGCCTCAATGTGTCTATAATGACTGAAAAATATTTTGAGTTGAATTCGGAATGGTTATGATTATGGAAAAATTATTTCTGTTAGACATGCTCTAGGAGGTACCTTGACTGAGACAGCCATGTTTCCAAATTTTTAATAAAATTTAAAAAATAATCTTCAATTAAATTTTGGATATGTTGTTTTTTAGTGAGTCTAGTATTTGAGAAAAATAATTTAGAACCACATTGATTGAATTTAATTTACGGAATTCACAAAAATCAGAACTGCTCCCAGGATGCAGGGCAACTGGAGCAGTCTGGTTGGGTGAACTACTTGACCAAGATTTTGTGTCCAGTTTGATCTGAAATTTTAAAGGAATGATTTTAAGATGTAAAAAAAAATTCTGTAAAAAGTTTAGAGTTTTTAGTCAGGTATATTATTTTATACAATTTTTCAAAATAAGGATCAAGTTGAGTCCAAAACCAGAATTTACTATTTATATGGTCATTTTGATAATATTCATTTGGTCATTTTTCAAAAGTAATCCAATTGATTTCTTATGCATATAAATGAGCATAATATGTTATTAAAATGACAAAATATGATATTTCACGTTGAAATAATATAAGAAACATAAGTCGATAATTGTATAATGCATATTCGATTAAGAAATGGCATGAAAATTTTGGCTTCACTGGGTATCCGGGATAGTACTGAGTAGGGTAAGGGTATGATATATCATACTATATACAGTGCTGCTTTAATATAAGACTTTGGTCCGAGTTATATAGGGTGAAGACCCGAGCTATATAGGACTTCGGTTCGAGTTATATGGGGCAATCGCCCGAGTTATATAGGGCTTCGGCCACAGATTCCACAGGGCTTGGTCCTCAATTTTTTTTAGGGCCACAGCCATAGAATATATATACAGTTATTTCAGTTAGTTCCTTACCATATGTTAGTCTACCAAATTACCTTGTGGAGCGAACTGATAAAATGATAATAACTGAATATATGACATGTATGGATTGTTTTTACTGTGATATTATTTTTCAATACGACTCATTGCTTTTAAAAGTGCATTATGCTTTTATTATTTATTTTCCGTAATTAGTTAAAGTACCCACTAAGCAATGCTTAGCGAGTTTAGTTTCTTCTAAACTCATAGGCTATTAGCAAGGAGCCAGTACCGAGCAGAGGAGTCCTGCGATCTGTCGGTCATCAACAAACTTAGGTGGTGCTCTTCATTTTGTATTTTGGTATTAGAAACTGGCATGTACTTATTTGAACATTACAAAGAGATAACTTGATGTAGCATGTAAATGTAGTAATGTATAATAAATGGTTTTTAAATTGAGTTGGGTTGTGAATATAGAAGTGTGAATTCTTCTTGCAGGATTGTAGTTGAGGTGATAAGGGTGGATTATTGGGAGTGTGCTTGAGTTGAATTGTGAAACAAAATGTTTTTCAAAAATAAGAAAAATCAGTTTTGTCGACACTTGGGACTTAGAATTTTAAGGGAGACTCCGTCAAAATTTTTGGAAAATTTTTATAAGGAACATTAAGTAAGCTGACATAACCAGAGCTCATATCCCGATGTAGCATTCCTCCTCGGCTTATTCATAGGTCGGGAAGGGGTGTTACAATTTGTGGTATCAGAGCATTGGTTTAGTCGATTCTGGAAGATAGGTAGTAAGTAAGTGACTATGTGTGCCATGTAAGATAAAGTAAGGAGATAGTTATATGATGAATAGGTAGATGTACATGCCAGATAGGAATTGATAATCGAGTTATATGTTGATGAATTAAGCAGATAGCTATTTATGTCAATGTAGGATGTCTCTAGATTCGTGGCAAGCTATGGAACAAAATGTAGAATCGCAAGCATCTGGGTCTACAGATGCAGGGGAAGCTCATAGACCAGGGTCAGCAGCAGCTGAAATACCCGGTCTGAAGACTTACCTTAGGCAGATTGCAACAACTTTTTAGCAAATGGCCGAAGGGGCCCTGCTGCTGAGGGAGATAGGAAACCCCCGATCGAGAAGTTAAGAAAGTATGGTGCAAAGGAATTTAAGGCTGGTCGTGAAGAGGGATCTGAGGAAGCAGAATATTGGTTAGATAGTATCATTAGATTTTTTTACCAGCTCCAATGCACTCCGGAGGAAAGAGTGGTTTGTGCTACCTCGCTCCTGACAGAGGAGGCGTACATATGGTGGGATACCACGCAGCAGCGGGTTCCACCAGAACAACGAACTTTGGAATTCTTCAAGAGTGAGTTTAAAAAGAGGTATATCACTGATGCATATTTGACTACAAGGCGCAATGAGTTCATTCATTTGAAACAAGGCAGAATGATGGTATCAGAATATGAGAAGGAGTTTACGCGCCTTAGTAAGTATGGAAAGAAGTTAATGGAAACTGAAGCTGAGCGATGCGAGAAATTTTTAGAAGGACTTAATGATGAAATTAAGATACAGCTAGTGGCATTGGATAATATAGAGTTTTCAAAGTTGGTGGCTAAAGCATTGGATGTTGAAAAGGTGCAAGTAAATCTAAGGAATCGTCAACAGAGAATTCAACAGAAAAGAGAGCAAGCACAGAGTGCCCCAGGTAATCATCAGTCTGCTAGCAAGAGAGCTAAGGGTGAAGGATCCTTTATGAGTGTAAAGCAGAATTTAAGACCATCTAAAGGACCTAATTTTCAAGCTACCTCAGTAGCCAGCACGGGAGGAATAAATAGAGGATCAAGTAAAGGTTCTGGAAGGACTGAATATACACCATACCCTTCGTGTGAGCATTGTGGATGAAAGCATAGGGGAGAATGTTGGTTAGTTACTGGAGCTTGTATACTTTGTGGTGCCACTGATCACCATAAGAAGGATTGTCCTAGAAATGTGGCAGAGATTTCAAAAGTTCCTGAAAGAACACAAGTAGCAAGTAGCAGCGGTAAAGGTCGAGAAAGAGGAAGAGGCTGAGAAAATGGTAGTAATCAAATAGGAACAAAATCGGAGACAGTAGATCGCCCTGAATCGAGAGTGCCAGCCAAGATATATTACATGAGAATAAAGCAGAAGAAGGGAATGAAGGTACGTAAGTTTAAATCAGTGTCTTGGGTACATATGTGTGTATATGTGACGATTATTAGTTATATTGATGATGTGTAATTACACGTAAGAATCATGCATGAATAAGTAAGTTTCGGGGTGAAACTTAAATTAAGGGAGGTAGAACTGTCACATCCCAAAGTTTAGATTGTCGAGTATTAGGCAAGAAGGACATAAATAAGTGGTCAAATAGAGGCTCAAGATAGTTAAAAACAAAATCAGTGTGCAAAGGACGCCCGTGAAGTCGATGGGACCTAAAGGTAATTTTTTGAAAGGCCGAGGGCCTAAGAGTAATTTTCTGAAAAATTGTGTCAGTTCTTAATAGTGACCCTAACGGATGCCATAAATGTGTTCTCTGGATTAATCGGGTCATAATGGTGGCGCACGATTTTTCCCGAAAACGCACGGTTTAAAAGTTACAATCGATTAATCGCTGGAGGGTATTTTGGTATTTTTCACATCCTAGACTATAAAATTATAGCACAAGAAAGTTGAGAGGGTCAAAATATGAATAAAAGGAAGCCTAACGGCTTGCCAAATGAATAGATAAAAGAAGAAGGCAAGTGGACCAATTAAAAGTGGCCATTTTTGCTATAAGGTGTACCAATTGGAAGTCAACATCTATACCAACATATTTTCACCACTTATGGCTGCCATTTGGATCAAAATAAGCTAAGGAAAGAAAATAAAAGCCCTCTCTTACATGGTGAACTCGTCCAAACCATAAGAGAAGGAAGAAGGAGGTGATTTTGCCAAAGTTTAAGGCTTTTGGTTGAAGATTTTGGTGACAAACATGATTATAAGGTAAGAGAAGCCTATCTCTAGTTTTAATTTCATGGATTAATGGTTAATTTAAGAGATTGAAATTAGGGTTCATGTAGCTAGATTTGGAGAAAATTCAAGAAATAATTATTTGAAGGATTTGATGAAAGAAATAATGGTGTTTAATGGTGAAAATAAGCTAGCAACCATTAGAAAAATCATAAGAGAAGACTATGTCTATACCTAGGGTTCTTACCTTTGTATATGTGACATGTTAAATTCATAGGAAATCAAGGAGATTAGAGAGGAAAGGAAGTGAAATAGACAAGAAGAGCAAGGAAAAGCAAGGTTTGGTACTTTAACTAATTGTTTGTTCATTTTCTTGAAAATTTTCTGTTTTAGAATTAATGAAAATGCTGTGACTTGTATGATTTTTAATTAAATATAGAAAAATGTTCTTGAAGTGAATATTTGATATGTTGTGCCTCAATGTGTCTATAATGACTGAAAAATATTTTGAGTTGAATTCGGAATGGTTATGATTATGGAAAAATTATTTTTGTTACACATGCTCTAGGAGGTACCTTGACTGAGATAACCATGTTTCCGGATTTTTAATAAAATTTAAAAAATAATCTTCAACTAAATTTTGGATATGTTGTTTTTTAGTGAGTCTAGTATTTGAGAAAAATAATTTAGAACCACATTGATTGAATTTAATTTACAGAATTCACAAAAATTAGAACTGCTGCCAGGATGCAGGGCAACTGGAGCAGTCTGGTTGGGTGAACTACTTGACCAAGATTTTGTGTCCAGTTTGATCTGAAATTTTAAAGGAATGATTTTAAGATGTAAAACTAAATTCTGTAAAACTTTTAGAGTTTTTAGTCTGGTAGATTATTTTATACAATTTTTCAAAATAAGGATCAAGTTGAGTCCAAACCAAAATTTACTATTCATATGGTCATTTTGATAATATTCATTTGGTCATTTTTCAAAAGTAATCCAATTGATTCCTTATGCATATAAATGAGCATAATATATTATTAAAATAACAAAATATGATATTTCACGTTGAAATAATATAAGAAACATAAGTCGATAATTGTATAATGCATATTCGATTAAGAAATGGCATGAAAATTTTGGCTCCACTGGGTATCCGGGATAGTACTGAGTAGGGTAAGGGTATGATATATCATACTATATGCAGTGCTACTTTAATATAGGACTTCGGTCCAAGTTATATAGGGTGACGACTCGAGCTATATAGGACTTCGGTCCAAGTTATATAGGGCAATCGCCCGAGTTATATAGGACTTCGGTCCGAGGGCTTCGGCCATAGATTCCACAGGGCTTGGTCCGCAATGTTTTTTAGGGCCACAGCCACAAAATATATATACAGTTGTTTCAGTTAGTTCCTTACCATACGTTAGTCTACCAAATTACCTTGTGGAGCGAACTGATAAAATGATAATAACTGAGTATATGACATGTATGGATTGTTTTTACTGTGATATTATTTTTCAATACGACTCATTGCTTTTAAAAGTGCATTATGCTTTTATTATTTATTTTTTGTAATTAGTTAAAGTACCCACTAAGCAATGCTTAGCGAGTTTAGTTTCTTCTAAACTCGTAGGCTATTAGCAAGGAGCCAGTAGCGAGCAGAGGAGTCCTGCGATCTGTCGGTCATCAATAAACTTAGGTGGTGCTCTTCATTTTGTATTTTGGTATTAGAAACTGGCATGTACTTATTTGAACATTGCAAAGAGAAAACTTGATGTAGCATGTAAATCTAGTAATGTATAATAACTGTATGGTTTTAAATTGAGTTGGGTTGTTAATATAGAAGTGTGAATTCTTCTTGCAGGATTGTAGTTGAGGTTATAATGGTGGATTATTGGGAGTGTGCTTGAGTTGAATTGTGAAACAAAATGGTTTTCAAAAATAAGAAAAATCAGTTTTGTCGACACTTGGGACCTAGAATTTTAAGGGAGACTCCGTCAAAATTTTTTGAAAATTTTTATAAGGAAAATTAAGTAAGCTGACATAACCAGAGCTCATATCCCGATGTAGCATTTCTCCTTGGCTTATTCATAGGTCGGGAAGGGGTGTTACAGAGTGACAACATAGGTTATGCATGGAAAGCTGCTTAATTGCATTGGTATCGATTTTGTTTGATTTAATATTGATTGCGGATTTAAGGATAGGGAAGTCTTGATGCAATTTTTATAACTCTTGAACTTGACAAAATTTTTGTGTTTAGTTTGTTTTGAGTTTAGCCTTGCTTGGGGACAAGCAAGGATTTAAGTGTGGGGTATTTGATAAGAGTATTTTTATACTTGTTTTTAGTATGATTTCTATGTGCTTTTAGTTAATGTTTCATTTGATTTTGGTTTAAAGTTTGTTTTAAGTGTTTGTTTTAGGTCAAAGTGCAAAAACTCCCTTGGATGATCAAAACAATTAAGAAAGAGCATGAATCAAGCAAGACATGGCCAAGCCAGAGCAAGCTTGGCCGTGTCCCTCAAAATTTCTTCAAGGCAGTAGATGACACAGCCAGGTGACAAGCCCAAGTCACTGGCCGTGTCTCACCCAAAGAACAGAAACCAAAGAACCAAGCAAAGAAGGAAAAATGAAGAACATAAGCTGACACTGGCAGGTGACACGCCCAAGCCAGTGGCCATGTCACATGACACGGCCACAAGCTTGGCCGTGTCCCATGTCTAGCTAAAGAATAAGAAGAAAAGAAATGATCCAGAAGCCAACACACCCACGTGACACACCCTTGGAAACAAAGACAAGCAAATTGACAAAGCTAGAAGCAGAGCATGACACATCCACATGACATGGCCAGGAGCTTGGCCATGTCACCTAGAAGAAAACAAGGAAAGAAAGGGCAGAATGTGACACGGCCAGCAAGCTTGGCCGTGTCACCTAGGGCAACTTTAAAATGTTCAAATTATTTTGCAAACAAGTGGGAAACAAAGACTAGTTTTGGTCAAAAGTAACATTAGACAAAAGAAAAGCTTGCCTAATTTGAGGAAAAGAAAGATTGAACAAAGGGAATGTGGGAGACAAGGTGAGTTGGAAGTGAGTTGGAAGATTGACTTGAGCTTTGGAGGGAAATAAAAAGAGAAGAAGAGGGAGTTTTGGGGGGATTGATTATTCTGGAGCTTAAAACGAGGGAGCTGGAACAAGGGAGAAGGAGCCAACAACTAAAGCAAAGAGGAGGGTTTTGAGCTAAGTTTGAAGAAGGAGATACATCTTGTGTTAGCCCTAAACCAAGAATCAAGGATTGAAGTGAAGAAATACAAATTATTCGCCATGGATTGTTTGGTTTCTTTTACTCATTTATCTTACTCTGTTTTTCTGGTTTTGAACATGAACTAATTCCTTCTCTATCTAGATATTGATGAACCCTAGCTTATTTATATGGATTGAATAATTATATTTAGTTGAATCATTTGATTGATTTGTTTTATTCTTATGATGCTTAATGATTTATTTTCCAATTGATAATAGCACGCTTATTGATTGGTTGCAATTTTCATATTATTGACTTGAGAAAACTTGATATGAATTGATTACTCATAAGGGTTGAGGATTGATTGGGGTGCTAGAGATAGACTTACAAGATCCTTTGGTTTATAGTTCCTTGTTCTTAATGCATGATCTATTTAATTGTGTTTTGAGAAGAGATTCCGGCACTCTACTTAGCGATTAGGGATTAATTCACTCAGAGAGGTTTTAGTCTAATTTAGAGGAATGCCAACTCAATTTTATTTAAGATTTAACTGAATTGATTGTTCATAGATATCATTGAGGCTAGGGGGATTCAATATCTGGATAGTATTATTATCATCAATCCTATTTGCATAACATTTAATTTCCCCTTACTTCCAGTTATTAAATTAGTTGTTTTTAATTACAAAGCATCACACAACTATTAATTTGCTAAACAGCGGTTAAGGTTTGAACTAGTACTTGGCCTTGTCCCCAGTGGAATGATAACTCACTCACTACTATATTACTTGGGCGACCCGTGCACTTGCGGTAATTGCATATAGCACTAGCGGCACGCACCACCCCCCAAGGATTTTTTCTTTCATACAAGCTTTGATTGATGTTTTTCTTGTCTAGTTCTTTGCATAAGCATGTATTTCTTCTCTTTGCAAAGTGACTGGGGCTTCCACAAGCGAATAGGCTTTCCATGCCCCCTTGATTCAATATCTTCTTTTGATTCTTTAATTCGCAGGGTGTTTACTGTTCATTAAGACAAGAAAGTCTGACGTAATATGCTCATGTATGCATGATATGCATGAATAATACTTGTAGTCATTCCATCAACTCACAGACTGAGGTGATTAGCAGAAGTGTTCTCATTGGTTCCTTTTTAACGCTCGTTCAATTCTCGCATTGAAATGATCAAAAGCTTTGCATTTGGCTTTTATCTTCAAGATGTTGAAAACATGAGTGGTGGAGACCCTAAGCAGCAGAGTCTGGGATGTATCCATTTCAAACTATGTTTCAGCTTGTCAGTTGGTAGTTTCTTCATGACCTTGCCAATAATCAATTCAACATACTTCCCTTAACTTGAAGGCTTTGTATGACAAAACACTCTTTTTTTTTTAATTTTGATTTTGAAATCAAATGTTGGTTTTGCCAAATCGATGTCAATGTACCTCAGGACTTGATTTTTCCAAATTAATATATCTATAACATGACAACCCTAGTTACCGTACTAAACTCAGGAATAATTTCTATTTAAGCAAGAACTGTTGCACTTCAGATAGGCACATACACATTGCTTGGCCAAAGGTCTCATTTGAGTTTAAATATTGTCTATCTCATATGCATGCTTATCCAAACTATCTCCACTAATAGACTCTACCTACCAAGAGAGACCAACAGGTCTTTGATAGGCTTGAAACAGGGTCTATAAGGGACATGGGTTAAAGTGGAGGCCATTTTGAGATTGGAGCTGGTGTGACACAATGGACAAACCCTCACACTACAAATTTCTTGTTGGAACTTTAGACAGTTGGGAGCAATCTTTCTAGACTCCAAATTCCTTCTATCTTCTTAGCATTAATCTGGATCTTGATTAGGACAGTTTTTGCCCTTGCAAAAAGTTTAAGACCCAAACCTGTTTCTTTTCTTCTTTTCCCTTTTTTCCTCTTTATTTTTCTTACTCTTCCCTTTTCTTTCTCTTTCCTTATTCTTCCCTTTATTTTATCATTTTGTCCTTCTTTCTCATAGGACTATCAAGTACAGAACTTTCAAGAACTGGATGGTCTTCCTAATTTTTCTTTGATTTTGATTTAATCTTTGGTTGTGTTGGGACCAATTCAAGTCAATCCATAAATGGAAGCCTTTTGTTGTCTTAGGTAAAAGAGAACTCAGTTGGCTTTTTGGACCACCTTTTTAGATTTTATCTTTCTTCCTTTTCTCTTTTTTTTTTCTTTTGTTTTTCTTTTTTTGTTTTTGTTTTTTTAGCTCTAAAAAGAGTTGTCTTGGTTTGTACTAACTTGGGCTTCCAATAATGGATAAGTGGAGTAACATAAATCTTCTTTAATCATTTGTTACTTTGATGTTGATGTTGATATATTATAGATATTAGGAAAACTTCAACTACCCTTATGGTTTTGAGAACATCAACTATCCTTATGATCTTGAGAACTTCAACTATCTTCATAGTCTTGAGAACTTCAACTATCTTCATGGTCTTGAAACTTCAACTATCCTCATGATCTTGACTAATCATTGCTTTCTTTGATCTTCTTGCCTATTCATCTTAGTAATCATAAGACTTGTCAAAAGTATCACAGCAGCTCAGGGTAGGTTATTGGGGTTTGTAAGCCAATAAATAGAAAGCTAAAATTTTATGAAGGCTCAAAGGGACAACTAGGGATTGATATTTAATTGGGTGGATACTAGTTGTTGGCTAACCAAACAATGCCTAAATCATTTCTCTCTTAAATAAGCAGAGTTCAATTTCGCCTCAAAAGTTTGTCAAAGCATGTTCTAAGACTGACTAGGACCTAGACAAAGGTAATTATGCAGGAGCCCTCACAAAGTAAGCATACACAACTCAATGCTATAGAGCCATTCCCTCACCTAGTAAAGTCATTCAAGTCATGATGCATAAATATATTAATTCATGAATTATCAAGTTAGATTCCTCATTGGTCGAGCACCAAAATGAACAAAGACCAACAAAAATTTTGATGAAAGTAATTTATTCAAACAACTTTAAATTTGAAAAACACAATAGTTCCAAAATATTAAATAAAGTAAGATTGAAAAGCAACATTCAAGCTAAGGAAAGTTCATTGAGTTAGGCTTCTTTTCCTTTCACATCTTCAACATTCCCATCTTGAAAAGAGGATAAAACAAAATCTTCTTCCAATCCTTTTCCCACCATAAAGGTTGCTGGTGGTGGCACTCTTCCAAATTTAGGCAAAGGGTTGTCCTTGGTATTGGGCTTACCCAGCTCGAGTAGCTTGCCACTATCAATCAAATCTTGGATCTCATGCCTTAATTGGGTACACCTATCACTCTCATGTCCTTGAGTCTGATGAAATTGACAAAAAGCCTTAGTATCAAATTTTGGGGGTAATGGACTAGGTAAAGGTCGAGGAGCCAATGGTTGTAACAACCCTTTCTTTTGTAGCTTATCGAAGACTCAAGACAAAGGCTTCCCGAGATCTGAAAACTGCCTTCTATTTGCTTAATCGGTTACATTAACATCAACTTCTTTTTGTGTGCTTTGATTGTTAGCCTGGTTGTTCCCTTTCTCATTCCTTCTTATTGAAAAGTGATTCTTCTCCCTTTCCCACTCTTCAATTTATAGACCAGCTTGGAGAAGATCTTTGAAATCACGGATGAGTGTATGAGACATCCTCTCACAAAGATTAGGTAACACCCCTCTCACAATCATCCTTATTTAATTGGATTCATCGGGCCTCTTCTTGAGTAAAGCGGCCTTGTTTCTCCATCGCTTCACATAGTCCACAAAATTCTCATTTAGCCTTTGTCTAATGGACTCCACTTCCATTAAAGTAACTTCTAACTCAACATTATATCCGTATTGTTGGATGAAGGCTTTGTAAAGTAGATCCCAACTCTTTTGTGTTCCATCATCTAAGGTATTGAACCAATTTTGGACAATCGGGTCCAATGAGAGCATGATGTACCTTAGGTTTTGAGCCTTAGTAGCTCAAGCAGACTGCATGGCAGTGATATACTGCTTAACATGGAGATGAGGATTTTCGATGCCATTGTACTTAGCAAAGGAAGGCATCTTGAATTTATAAGGGACCTCTTCATCTTGTTCAAATAGTTTGTCGATCTCAGACTTCTCTTCGGTTTTCAGCTTCTTCTCAAATTTCTTTTCTAGATCACCAATCATCTTCTCAACATCAGATGTCTCGGTCTCTTTAATAGTTGTCTTCTCAACAGCCTTCGGTTCTTTCTTCTTTTCTTGAACCTCTTGGTAGTATTGAGCCCAATCATCATCATCATCATCAATGATCACCTTTTCATCATTAAAAGCTACTTCATCAATTTTAGCCTTCCCCTTGACTTTCTTGGTGCTAGCAGATGCTTCGGCATTGTTTCCTAAAATTTCAGCTAGTTGATTCTTTATGGTCTCAGCCATGGCCTCTTTTATTTCTTTCATCTTGGCGTTGAGGGCCTCATCCACCATTCTTTGGATTTGTTCGGGTTCCATTGTTTTTGGTGAGCAATTGATTGAGTCGTTGCTAGACACTTCATCTCCGGCGTAAGTCAGATTGTTGTAAGCTTTTGAACAATCGTAATCCAGGGCTGTAAGCCAGAGAGGATCAATGATATGAGATGCAAATGTATGCATGTATGCACAAACAATCAACAGATAAAAATAGGACGTTCCTTCCAACCTTATAACATCCATACACGAATGACGAGTCTCTTTTCCTAGGTATATGGTTAACAAAATACCAACATGGGGTATCTTGCTTTTGAATAATTCCCTTGGACATTTCAACCAATAGTTGTATTTTTGAAAATGGAAATCAATCCATGATAATTCCCATTAATTAGGTTTTAATCCATTTATCCAACTAAAGTAGCTTTTATGCTATGCTGGATTAAAACGAAATTAAGAGGTTTATTATAAATAGATTTCTCAATGAAAAAGGTAACTAATGATTCATGCCAAAAACAAGCCCATGGTTAATTTATTCTTAGTGTAAACTAGGCCCACAATTGATTTTTGGTATTTCATAATTGACCTAAATATTTTTGCAAGCTCTTTGTAAGAAAATGTTGGGTGAAAATAGTTTTGTTTCTAAGCCCATTGTAAAAGAGGTTAAAAAAATGGATTTTGGGCTTAGTATTTGGGCCATGGGCCAAAGAATTTATTTATTTATTTTTTAGAAAAGTATTATGTCCAATGACCATCTTGAAAAAGTTTAACAATAGTTTTGGTCTTTTGGATTTTAGAGAAAAGTTTATTTTGAGCTTACAATATACTTAGGTCATATTAGAAAAAGAACAAACCAAATAAGCCATTATTTAGACTAAGATAAACTAACCATAGTCAAACAACATGCATTTGGGGTAAAACCTAAGGAAAGTAACTAGGCCAATTACTTGAGCTTTAGTCTTTGGGTTAAAAGGCTTAGGTTCCCATAGCAAGTATATACTAATTGGTACGAGGCTATGAGTGGTTATGCCATGCTCGATCTCCATACCTTGAGTGAAAATATGGTATCCCTTACATAACATAACACGGGTAACACGGGCGTCCTAACTCACACACACGATGCAATCTAAGATAATGCAATGGATAATATCATTATAAGAAAGAATAGAATAATATAAAGACCAACAGAATCAACTTCTCTTATCCCAAGTGGAGTCGCCACTGTGAGCGGGGATTTTCGCCCCCACTCCCTGTGGAATGGTTCTTGAGACTTCGACACTGTTTAGGCTCGGGACCTTAGAGAACACGAACCTAAGTCCGGAGAAAATGGAGTCGCCACCCGGATGGCCCGGGAAAAAGAAAGGGGTGGATGACTCAATTCCTAAGGAATCCCCAATCCGTTAATGGGTTCGAAAAATTGGGTACGTGTGGGGAAGGTGAGAAATGGCCCAGCACCCCCACAACGCCCGGTTCATTGGAATCGGCCTCCTTTACAGGTCTTAATATTATAAAATTCTTAAATATAATAACATTATCCATATTACACACAATAATTAGAAGAAAGCATCAATATATTAAAATCAAATCAATATCCAAACAAAGCAAATAAATGGACACCCATCCAAGGATGGAAACATGTCCTTACATCACATGCCTAAATAGGACACCCACCAAAAGGTAGAAACATGCCCTTTACATAGGTTCTAAAATAGAAAAGAAAATTAAATTACATGATGTTTAACCAATGAGGTACCCACCAAGTGGAAACATACCTCTTACAACTTTTGGAAATCTAAATTAATTGATAAAAGTAAATAATCATTCATCAAAGCTATTAATCAAAATAGAAAATAAACATCCATCCATGATAAATTAAATAAATCAAGTATTGAAATTAAATAAATTAAATCATAGGAAATAAATCAAAGCATAATCAAGTATGGAATTGAATAAAGCAAATAAAAGTCCAATTATGGCTACTATGACTTTTTATGGAATTAAAATAAATTAGGGTTTTATGTTTTAAAGGGTTGGTAAGACTCTTTGATTAACAAAAGTAAGGTTTGAATGATGATATCATGAATCTAGGGTTTTAAACACTTTAAAATACTTTAATTTGTTTTTTTTTGTTATTGGGTTCCTAAGCTACTGTGTAAAATTTAAGTTTTTATGTTTTTATGTTTTTTAATGTTTTAAAAGAATTAGGGTTCATAAAAATTAGGGTTAAGGTTTTAAAAGGATTAGGGTTCATTATTTTAGGTTTAAAAGTTGAATTTTGGAATTTAGGATTTAGAAGTAGGGTTACGGGTGGTGAATAATTTTTAGGGTTTTAGAAATCAATTTGATAATTTCATGAAGTTTTATGAATTTAAACAAATAAATTAAAGTTTTTATAAGTAGAAAAGATGTTTTTTTAAGGCTTTTTGAATGAAATAGAACCTACTTTAAGATTTTAAAAGAAGCAGAATTTACATTTTAGTTTTGTTGAAAAATATGTTCAATTAGAGTTTTAAGGTTTTTAAGAAGAAAAAATAACAATTTTAAGCCTTTTTGGAAGATATACCAACGAAATAAGGTTTTTTTTTTTGCTTTGGAAAAACTAAATTAAAGTTCAAATGTTTTTAATTTTGATTTCATAGATTTGCTACTGTGTAAAAAATCAATTAAAGAAAATTAATTAACACATACCTTCTTTTGATGATTTCTCCAAAAACAATTCTTGGATGAACTAGCTCCAAAGACAAGCTTTTTTTGCCTTTGAATTCTCTAAATGGTGCTACTGCTGTTCCAAAAAAAAGTTGAATTGAATTTCTTCTTTTCCTTCCTTGATTTGGTTTCAAATTTTCCAAACTCCTCTTGGATTTTTGCTTCCTTTAAATTAATTGCCTTTTGTCCTTATTTATAGTGGTTTGAGGTTGTTTATTCCTAATTAGCTAAGTAAGTAATATTAATAAAAAAAGAAACCAAAACCTAATTGGATTAGGCTTCGAAAAATTTGCGTTGGAAAATGTGCGCTGCCAAAAAAAAATTGCTGCAGAAAAACTTCACTGGCAAAAAAAATCTGCTGCAGCAGCGCCCGCGGAGCGGGCCCGTAAGCTATTTCACAGGCAGAAAACTTCTGCGTGCGAAATAGCACAGTGATTTCGCCCTTAGGAATTTTCTGTGGGCGAAATGCCCACGGGCTCGCGCGATGATTTTTTTCGTTGCCGATTTTTTCGACTCCGATTTTTATTTTTGACTTTTATTTGTTTATTTCTATTTTTTATTAATAAAAATTAGATACTAAAGCAAAAATTATTTAATAAAAATTATTTTGGACCAATTAGACAACAAAAATCATTTTAGACTAAATAAAACATATTCGACCGAATTGGGTCAAAAATTAAGGGTCTACATGCACTATCAATGAGAACATCTGTATGAGGTAAAGGAAAATCATCCTTAGGGGAAGCCTTGTTTAGATCTCTATAGTCCACGCAGACCCTTATCCTCCCATCTTTCTTTGGCACTGGTACTATGTTGGCTAGCCAATCTGGGTATTCTATCACTTCAAGGAACTTCACTTGTATTTGCTTAGTGACCTCTTCTTTAAACAACTCAGCCCACTCAGGTGTTAGTCGCCTAAGCTTTTGTTTGAAAGGTTTTATGTGAGTGTAAGTAGGAATATGATGCTCAGATATGTCTCGATCTATCCCAGGCATATCCTCATAAGACCAAGCAAACACTTCTTCATATTTTTTGAATATTTTTTCAAATCTCTCTCTCTCATAAGGAGTAAGGTCGGATGCTATGCTAATGTTTTTAGGATTTTTGGTTGTTCCCAAATTTAATAATTGTGTGTTAATATAATTAATATTAAAGATGCTCATGTAACTGCTATTTGAATGTATGCAACCATCAGGAGAAACATCACACAAGTAAGCAAAATCAGAATTTATTGCATTCATTATGGAAAAGAAAACATCATCATCCTCATACAAAGCAGACAAATTAAAATCAAAATTAAAATCATTGTTCTCAGAATCATAAAGCAGGATGTCTTCAAACTTTTCCTCGACTAGGGCAGCAATCTCTTCCTGAGTCTTCTCGGCTTTCAGGGTAGCTTCATTCTTCAGTTTTGGATTGGATTCTTTGTTGGTTGATAGGGTGAGCTCTTTCTTCACTTGCTCCACTAGCTCAGCAACATCAGCAAAAATTTTAAAACCTGGAATTAACTTACCCATGAACATGATCGGCTTGGGCTTTCCTTGGAGTGGTCCCATATCTGGGGCTTTGACAAAGATCTCTTCAAGTGGTGGGAAGCTCATCTTCTCATTCTTCTTCAGCTGAACATCATTGTCTTCATCATATCCTAACCCCTTCTTGGATGTTTGAGTTCTAAAATTTGGCAACTTTGTCAAACTGACCTTACCCTTTCCAAGACCAGCTCCGGGAAGGTAGTTCATATTCTTCATCATATTCAAGACTTTGGAGTCCACTACTTCATCATCAGAAATTGCAGCCACTTGAAAACCATTGAGAGGCCTCTCAACCATTAGAGTGTTAACAATCTCATTATCTTTAGCTTCAATGACCACTGTCTCATTTCCATTGGGGAATTTGATCTTTTGATGAAGGGTGGAAGGAACTCCACCAAGAGGGTGAAACCATGGTCACCCCAAGAGCAAGGCGAAGGTAACTGGTATGTCTAAAACAATAAACTCAACAATAGATTCAATTGGACCAACCTTGATGGCCACTTTGAAAGTCCCTTCGGCATGCCTCTTAGTGTTGTCATAAGCACGAATTGTCACCTCGGTTGGGTTTAGATCTCTTGTTGACATGGCTAGCTTTGGCAATATCTTAAGTGGACAAACATTTATGGCGGACCCATCATTGACCATTACATATGGAGTCCTCTTCCCCTTGACTTCTATTTTGATAAAGAGAGGGTGGATGTGGTCTCTCCCTTCCTCCGGTAAGTCCACATCTGAGAAAGAAACTGCTCCCATATTAACTTCACTCTTTTCTTGGACTTCTTCACATTTCATTACTTCTCCAATTTTTATGAAGTTGACCAACTCCTCCGGTGTTGTGGAGGTAGAAATTGGCATGCTAGCCAAGGCTTTGGCCATAGTTTCTTGGTGCTTTTTGGAAGTAGATAACAAGTCCCAAATGCTAACACTTTCTTGTGTTCTTTTCAATTGCTTGAGCATAACATCATCTTCTTCCACTTCAACTTCCTTTCCCTTATTCGTTTCTATCTCCTTAGGTGGTGGCCTTGAGTAAGGCTTACCGTATCTAGTATTCATCACCTCATCTTCTTTGGGCTCGGACAAAGAACACTCCTCCTTCTTGGGTATGATATCATCATCACTATCACTTGAATCCCAAAACCCGTTGACAACACAAATTGCTACTTCTCCACCTATCATAGCTTGTTCAATTTTGACAAATGCCTCTTCTTCTTTGATTGCTTTTTCATCCACATCTTGAAAAGAAGACATGACAAAGTCCTCATGCAAACCTCCTCCAATCATAAAGGTTGCCGGCAGTGGTACCCTATTGAATTTTGGCAATGGGTTGTCTTTGGTGTTTGGCTTATTGGGCTCGGGTAGCTTCCCATTATCAATTAGGTTTTGGATCTCATGTCTCAACCTCACACATCTATCCGTGTCATGTCCTTGCATTTGGTGAAATTGACAAAATGCTTTGGTGTCAAAATTAGGTGGGAGAGGGTTAGGCAAAGGACGAGGATTTAAGGGTTGTAGCAATCCTTTTCTTTGAAGCTTGTTGAGAACCCAAGACATCAGTTTTCCCAATTTTGAAAATTGTCTCCTTGTTCCTTAGTTAGTAGCATTAATACCGATGGCCTTTTGCATGCTTTGGCTACCAGGTTGATAGCTCCCTTTCTCGTTCCTTTTTGTTGCAAAGTGGCTCTTCTCCCTTTCCCATTCTTTAATTTGCAAACCAGCTTGGAGAAGGTCTTTGAAATCACGGATGAGTGTATGAGACATCCTCTCACGAAGACTAGGCAACACCCCTCTCACAATCATCCTTATTTGATCAGATTCATCGGGCCTCTTCTTGAGTAAAGTGGCCTTGTTTCTCCATCGCTTCACATAGTCCACAAAATTCTCATTTGGCCTTTGCCTTATGGACTCCACTTCCATTAAAGTAACTTCTAACTCAACATTATATCCATATTGTTGGATGAAGAATTTGTAAAGTAGATCCCAACTATTTTGTGTTCCATTATCTAAGGTATTGAACCAATTTTGGACAACAGGGTCTAATGAGAGCATAAAGTACCTTAGGGTTTGAGCCTTAGTAGCTTGGGCAGATTGCATGTCAGTGATATACTGCTTCACATGAAGATGAGGATTTCCGGTGCCATTGTGCTTAGCAAAGGAAGGCATCTTGAATTTATAAGGAACTTCTTCATCTTGTTCAAATAGTTTGTCGATCTCGGACATCTCTTCGGTTTTCAGCTTCTTCTCAAATTTCTTTTCTAAATCAGCAATCATCTTTTCAACATCGGATGTCTCGGTCTTTTCAATAGTTGCCTTCTCACCAACCTTTGGTTCTTTCTTCTTTTCTTGAACATCTTGGTAGTATTGAGCCCAATCATCATCATCATCAATTATCACCTTTTCATCATCAAAAACCACTTCACTAACTTTGGTATTTCCTTTGTCATTTGGTTTCTTAGTGGTAGCAGACGCCTTGGCATGGTTTTCCAAGATTGCAGTCAACTGGTTCTTCATGGTCTTAGCTAGGGCCTCTTTGATTTCTTCCATCTTGGCATTGAGGGCTTCATTCACCATCCTTTGAATTTGTTCGGGCTCTATTGTTTTAGGTAAGTAAGTGATTGAGTCATTGCTAGATACTTCGTCTCCGGCGTAGGTCGGATTGTTGTAAGCTTTAGAACTATCGTAATCTAGGGCTCGATTCCTAAGGAATCTCCAACCCCTTAATGGGTTCGGAAAATTAGGTACGTGTGGGGAAGGTGAGAAATGGCCCAGCACCCCCCCAACGCCCGGTTCATTGGAACCGGCCTCCTTTACAGGTCTTAATATTATAAAATTCTTAAATATAATAACATTATCCATATTACACACAATAATTAGAAGAAAGCATCAATATATTAAAATCGAAGCAATGTCCAAACAAAGCAAATAAATGGACACCCATCCAAGGATGGAAACATGTCCTTACATTACATGCCTAAATAGGACACCCACCAAAAGGTAGAAACATGCCCTTTACATAGGTTCTCAAATAGAAAAGTAAATTAAATTACATGATGTTTAACCAATGAGGTACCCATCAAGTGGAAACATACCTCTTACAACTTTTGGAAATCTAAATTAATTGATAAAAGTAAATAATCATTCATCATAAATAAATCATTCATCAAAGCTATTAATCAAAATATAAAATAAACATCCATCCATAATAAATTAAATAAATCAAGTATTGAAATTAAATAAATTAAAGCATAATAGATAAATCAAAGTATAATCAAGTATGGAATTTAATAAAGTAAATAAAAGTTCAATTATAGCTACTGTGACATTTTATGGAATTAAAATAGATTAGAGTTTTATGTTTTAAAAGGTTGGTAAGACTCTTTGATTAACTAAATTTAATATTTGAATGGTGAAATCATGAAACTAGGTTTTTAGATACTTTGAAATACTTTTGATTTGTGGTTTTAAATAGTGATTCTTTGTGTTTTTAAGCTACTATGTAAAGTTGTAAAATTTATATTTTTATGGTTTTTAATGTTTTAAAATATTAAAGTTTAGAAAAAGTTAGGGTTTAAAGTTTTAAAGGGCTTAGAGCTTATTATTTTAGGTTTAGAAGTTGAATTTGGATTTAGTGTTTTTAGAATTTATGGTTACGGGTGATGCATGGAAGATGCATGGAACTTTTAGGATTAAAAATCAATTTGATACTTTTATGTGATTTTATGAAAATAAACCAAACAAATTAAAATTTTTTATAAATAAAAAAGATTTATATAATTGGAAAATGTGTTTTTTGGGTTTTTTTGTGAGAAACAGAACATGTTTTAAGATTTTATAAATTTAGAAAACAAATTTTGATTTTTGGGTTTTTAAGAAATAAAACTAATAACTTTAAATTCTTTGGGAAATAAAGCAATGGATTAATGTTTTTAACTTTAGAAAAACTAAATTAAAGTTCAAAGGTTTTTAATTTTGAATAACTTAAATTTCATAGATTTGCTACTGTGTAAAAAACAATTAAAGAAAATCAATTAACACATACCTTCTTTTGATGATTCCTCCAAAAACAATTCTTCTTGGATGAACTAGCTCCAAAGACAAACCTTTTTTGCCTTTGAATTGCTTAAATCGTGATGTTGTTCCTTTAAATATCAATTGAATTGAATTTATTACTTTTCCTTCATTGATTTGGTTTTCCAATTTCCAAGCTACTACCAAAAATTTTCCTCCTCTAATTTGGTTGTCTTTGATCCTTATTTATAGAGGTCTTTCTATGTATAATCCTAATTAATCACGACAAATAATCTAAATAAGAAAAGGAAACCAAAACCTAATTAAGTTAGGTTTCGGAAATTTTACGTCGAAAAAAATCGCTTTGTCGAAAAAATTGCTGCAGGAAAAAATGCACTGGCGAAAAAAAACTACCTCAGAAAACTGCGGCAATGGGCGGGCTGGGGCGTCGCTCATAGGATTTTCCTGCTGGCAAAATAGAAATTCTATTTCACTCGCAGAAAAATTCTGCAAGCGAAATAGCACAGTTATTTCGCTCGCAACCCGTGCAACTTTTTTTTCGTCGCCGATTTTTTCGACTCCGATTTTTATTTTTATTTTTTTTATTTTTATTTTTTATTAATAAAAATTAGATAATAAAGCAAAAATTATTTAATTAAAATTATTTTGGACCAATTGGACAACAAAAATCATTATGGACTAAATAAAAGATATTGAACCGGATTGGGTCAAAAATTAAGGGTCTACAATATCTAATCCTCCAAATCACAATGAAGAAATGTAGTCTTTACATCCATCTACTTGATCTCTAATATGAATGGATGTCATCTTCACCATTAGTGAAAAAAAACTCATCAAAGTCAACCCCTATCCTTTGGCTGAATCCTTAAATTTTTTAAGCAACTTCATATTAATTTACCCTTCATAAAAACTCTTTTTTAGATGCCAGCATATGCGAAGTCCTTAAATGAACTTTTTTCTAAGAAGGGGAAGATGGAAGAAATAGCCTCAGTCACACTTACTGAAGAGTGCAACATATTATTACAAAAAAATTTCCCTCTAAGCTTAAGGATCCATGGACTTTTTCTATTTTCTGTCAAATTGCCAGATTTAATTTTTAAAATTTGTTACGTGATTCATGTGCTAGTTTGAGCGAGGATTTTTACCCCTACTCTTGGTGGAATGGTTCTTGCAACTTTAGCACTGGAAGGCTTCGGGCCTAAATCTAAAATATGAGTAGCCACCCGGATGGGCCGGAAAGATAGAAATGGGTGGATGACTCAATTCCTAAGGAATTCCCAATCTTTACTGGGTTTGAAAAGATAAGTATACATAGAGAATGTTAGAAATGCCCAACACCCCTATAACGCCCGGTCATTGGAATTAGCATCCTTTTCAGGTCTAAATATTATTGAATTTTTAATTATTATGATATTATCTATACTACAAGCATTGTTAAAATAAATCAACATCATATTATAATTTAAACAAATCAAAGCAAAATGGGCACCCATAAAATATTAAAACATGCACTTACAATGTCCAAATGTCCATAAAAATAAAATAGACCACCCATCAAAGGTAGACACATGCCATTTAAAATTGTTCAAAAGTCCTTAAATAAATTAAATTACACAAACTAAATAAATTAAACAAATAAGGCATCCATAAGTGAAAACATGCCTTTTACATCATTAAAATCCAAATAATAAAGATTGTAATCCATAAACATATAAATATTAACCCGTTAATGAAATACAGGGCATAATGCATAGGCGGTCCACCTAGCTAGTTAGTGAGCAGAGGTCAAGGTTGCAGCGTCCCTTACAAGGGATTGGAGGTAGTGCCACCGAAAGGTAAATGATTTACAAAATAGGATTTGAGCATGTAATTAGGGTTTGGTTATGAGGTTAGGTTTAAAACATAGAAAAATAGGGTTTGCTAATACAAATATGGTTTTGTTGTGGAATTAGGGTTTGATCCTGAAACGAGGCTTAAAACATGCAATATTAGTGTTTAGTCCTAAATCTAAGGTCTAACATGCAAGATTATATTTTTATGGCATGGGAGTTTAAAGTCAAACTCACAATTAAAAGAGTAATTAATGGAATAATGAAGATGATCAATGGAATTAAATTAGAATGAGTTAACAAAGATGTACCTACATTGTTAGCTCCACCAAGGTAATTTAATGAACCACAATCACTATTTGAATGATTAGAAAGCTTGGATCAATTGGGGTTTCTTAGCTGCTGTTCAAATATTTTGAAGATTATTTGTGGGTTCTCACAATATTGGCTATTGTTTCCTTGATTTGTTTTCTGAATTATTGTTTAAATAGTTAAGTTAGCTTATGTGCTTGACTCTCTCAATTAAGGCTAATGTATTGCTAAAGCTCTATCTACTCTTTTGATTTTTATTTTTGTGGTTCTCTGTGTTTCTCGTTAATTCAAGGTGGCTCCCCCACTAGCTGCTATTTGTTGCCTTTTTATAGGCAATTATTAGGGCAACCGATTTAAACACTTCTAATCAACTATGGAAAGCCCTAACCATTGGAGTCCAAGAAGAATTATAATTCTTTAAGCTAGGGCCGGCCATGAAACAATTGCCATGAGCTTTGCTCATCTCGAATTGGCTTAGCCAATTCAACATGAGTATGGCTCATAACAAATTATCATGGCCAATTCGACATATATTTTAGGCCGACCTACTTGTTCTAGCTTTTGGGTTGAACTAGAGTCGATTTGGGCCTTTTTAATTGGATTTGACTTTGATTCGGCCCTTTTAAGGGGAACCAGATATGATTCAACTCTTTTAATAGGAACATAATTTATTCTGAGCCAAAATTAAGGTCTATAACTAGTATTAATCTAATGCATTTTTCTATTTACAGGAAATTAAAACTCAAAGGTATGACAGTTACCAATATAACCTTATAACTTCCAGATAGATCGGTCAAGTACCCTGAATAACTTGTAGAAAATGTACTTGTAAAAGTAAAATAATTCTATATCTCTGTCGATTTTGTAGTTATGAATTTGAATGAAGATATAGATGTTCCATTGATCTTTAGGAGGCCCTTCATAGCTACCGTTGGAGCTTTAATCGATGTGAAGAGTGGCAAGCTCACCTTAAAAATTAAGGATGATCAGGTAGAGTTTAACATGATTGAATCTATAAAGGATTCTACTTCTAAAAGTCTCTAAGTAGAGGCAAGTGATAAATCTCTTCAAAAAGATTTCATTAAAAGGGATTCACTTGTAGTTTGCCCAATATGAAACTCGAAGCCAAAGGAAGGAAACCATAAAGCAAATTTCACCCACGGATACAAGTTCACAAATAGAAATTAAAGGTATAAAGAACTTGGAAAGCATAATTGCAAGTCAAAATTAGTAAGCAATATAGTGGGAAAGGAAGTACGTTATGATCTTTCACCTTGAGCTTCAAAGGAAAGTCAAGCTAATGACTTTAAACAAGTGCTCTTAGGAGGCAAGCCAAATTTATATTTACTTATATTAATTTAATTTTAATGTTTTGAGTATTTTTTTCATTACTTATTTTTCTTTATTTTAAGTTTCAATAATAATCTTGTTTAAGTCAATAATAATCTTGTATAAGTGAGTCTATGGTTTAGTGCTTCAGTTGTTTTGGAATTTTAGAGCCCAAAAATTCAAAGAAGTAGTGAAGGAAAATTCAACACAGCTTCAATTACAATGCCTATAAGAATGAAGTCCATTGTTCATAAGAAGATGAATCCAAAAAGGAAGGGTGAATCCTCTTTAAGAGGCGCTCTTCACCTTCACCTCCTTTACCAGCCAATGAGATGTGATTTTGCCTTAGACATTGAGGACAATGTCTATTATAAGTTTAGGGTGAATTCGCATAGTGAAGTTTTCTAAATTCTAAACAATGCTTTTTCATTACCTTTTTATTGCTTTATAGTTGGTTAAGAACATTTTTTTATTTTCTTTTTTACTTTTAGTTTGTTTTACTTTTATGTGGATGTTGATTGGATGGTTGAATTTTACGGTAGATTGGATGTTGATTTTTGGATATTGATGGTTTTGTTTTGTTTTATAGTTTTTTAAAAACTTTTTGGGTTGATATTATAAGAATTTTGTTTATTTGAATTGCTTTATTGTTGCGCTCGAATTAAGTACTACTACAAAGCGACACTCGCAAGTATACGAGGTAATTGTAGCAATGGTGATCACCCCAAGGTCGTCTCACAAGGAAGGTGTTGTTCGTAATAATCTAATTAACAAGAAATTTAAAAGCAAGAGTTTGATGTTTTGGAATGGTGCAAGAACAATTTAAACCCAAAAGTAAAGTGCGTAATTGTTAATGTATGTGATGGTTGTACAAGATCAATACATTTCTAGGAATGGTGCCTAGGGTTGTAGATCAATTCAATCAAAGATTAATTCTCAAATTATCCATTAATATAACCTTGTAAATTAATTTGTTCCTTGAGTTTAATTAGTCAATTACCAATTCATCAGTTTTCACATTCATGAATTAACAACAACCAATTATTTTACATTCGCAAATTAATAAAACCCTAGAACTTATATTTCTAATTCATTCATAGGGTGGTTAGTTATACAGTTTCGATACCGAATTTCACCTCTCGGTCCGTCATCCAATATTAAAAGATTAATAGGTAGCTAATCTATCAATCTAACATTCAATCCAATACAACCAACCAACAACAAGGTACATTAATGGAAATATCAAATCAAGGCATTCAATCAAATCTACTACAAACCCTAGGCATGAGTAATTTAGCTCAACATCATCAATTTAAAACAAACATTCATCTCAATATAAATCAAATTTTCATTGAAATATTAATTCTCTTAATAAACAACAATGATCTAGAAATGAATTAAAAGAGAGAATAGAAAAACCCCTTGTAGATGCCAAAATTTGGACTACTTGTCTTCCTCCTAGCTCCACTTGAAAATGATGAAGAACTCAAGCCCTCTTCAATGGATGATTCTACCTTTGAAATATGGAATGGAGATTTCTCAAGTCACCAATCCTTCAATGAAGCATCTTCAACCCTAATCTTCAAGAGCTTGTTAACCCAATTTATCCCAAAGAACCAAAGATCTTGTGGATGGAAGATGGAGAAGATGGAAATGGAGGATGAGGATAAAGGTGGTCTCTTTTTCTCCAAGAAGGAGAAGAGTGGAATGGAATTGGAGAGAGTCTCCTCTCCTCCAACGTGTGTCTCTCTCTGTAACACCCTTGTATCCCATAAATGTACACCACATACACTCACATATGTAATATATGTATACCGAAAACAAGAATGTCACAATCCATTTTAATTCAAACCAATCCAAACTTTAAAACTTTAACATTAAATCATCATTTCAACAATATGAGTAAACTTAAAACATTTAACTTATTTTATAATTAGTAATAGATAAAACATTCCTTGTTAAAAATGCATATAAATATTTAACATTATCAGCCAAAAGTTTATCCAAAATACTTATTTAATAAGCAACGGAATATGAAGCGAAATATACATATGTTTACATCAAAATTTATAAATACAAAAATATGAAATTTATACATGCTGGCAGTTCATCTCTAATCTTGATGTCCAAAAATCAACATTGATCTCAAAGTCTCAAGCCTAGACTCGACTTAGTCTAGATGAGCTCTCCGCCACAACCGAATCTACCCTGTCACCTGCGTGATGAACCACAATCGCGCTAAGCCAAAAGCTTAGTGGTGCAAACTTTGATTCAATATAGATCAATGCAATGCTAATGAAGAACACATGTGAATATAACAACTCATTACATTATATGTATCACAGCTCGTAACATTATATTAATCATTTGCATCACATTTCATAATTCACACTAAAGAAAAGACAAGCATGGGCCCAAAAAGGATCTAATATGCTATTCAAATTTCAGAGTTACTGCTTTGGTCCATATTGACACCTTATGTCTAGCCTGTAGGCAATATATATATCCATGGATAATCCAACTAGATCTGAGTTTACGACCCAGTCTTTTCACTCAGTCTAGATTCAATGATTTATTTTTGAGGCTTACGACCCGGTCTTTTCACCCCAAAAACATCACATTTATTAGCTGGGCCCGGCTTACGATCCGGTCTTTTTACCTGCCAAGCAATTCATAGGCATGCCACCAAACCCAGATCTCTGAAAATTGAATAACATACTAGGCATACAATTTATTCATTTATCTCATCATTAAATACTTTCATAATTCCATTCTCATTTGCTCATGATCAAACTAGGCACATTGCCTTATTATATCATCCTTTTTCTCATTCTTCTCTTTTATATCAATAACAATTTGTTACATTATGTTTCCACATATCTTATCACATTATTCCATATTTCTTTTCATATACAACACATTACTCAATTGCTTTGATATATCAACATAATTCACATTATGCATATCATAACATATAACTCATTCATTAACAATATATCAAGTAACTTAACACATTTTCCAACCAAATGTGTTAAGTCCCAATGTCATGTAAATGTATGCAATCATTAAAAGTTTGTACTTACCTCTAAAAGCAACAACACCACTCTATCAACCTCCTCTTCTAAGATATCCCTCAATCATTGGCTTGGGTAACTCAATTCTCTTCAAAGCCTAATCCAAAGGTGATTATACATACTCACTTAGTGATACACATAAGAAAGTAAGGAAGAGAACTATCTAGGGCAAACTCTATACTTGACACGCTCAACAATATGGACATGTTCATGGACATGCCCTAAACCCACAACACATAAGCTTTGACACGCTTAGTGACATGGGCGTGTCACTGCATGTGACAATTCTCCTCCAACAGAGAAGCTATGACACGCTCAGTGACATGGGCATGTCACTGGATGTGTCAATCCTCCAAAAGCATAATAGCTGTGACACACTCAGTGACATGGGCATGTCACTAGACGTGTCACCAACCCAGAAAATCGAACCAATGACACGCCCAAAGACATGGCCGTGTTACTGGGCGTGTCAAGCCAAAAACCTGAAATCGATACCAAAAATGCCACATCCAACAAACATCTTTCTTTAACTTTATCAACACCACATAAACTCAACCAAATCCATCAACATACCATATAATACTTGAGTAAACATTAAAACAACTCAATTACAAATATCAAAACACAATCACAACCATATTTCACAACTCAAAGTCACACAATCCACAACTCTTGTCTCTTTTACCAAACTTAACCCTTTCTCTTCAATCCAACCCCAAAAATCAAAGTTAACAAAACAAAACAACCTCAAACATACCAATATCAACCATACACACATCTACACCAACCATCCACCAAACTCATAACACAAACTCAAAAGAAAACAAAGAAACAAGTTAGAAACTTACCAAAAGTGAAGAAAATCCTTAAAACTCCAACTTGATCACTTGAAATCCTTCAATTTCTTGAGTTAGCAAGAAGAAAAATCTCTCCCTTGATGAAGATGGTGGTGGCTGGCCCAAAGAAGAAAGAAGAAGATGAAGATGCAAAGTCAAACCACACTCACCAAACACTTCTCTTTTAACCAACACCTTTCCTTAAATCATTCTCCACCAAGCATTTAATTAATATAATATTAGTCCCAATTATGTTATCTTCCACTATCTTTAATTTAATTACTATTTAATAAAAATATCTCTTGACCATATTAAGACCTTAATTTGTATATATTGTATATATCTCTATATATACAACATATACACACTCCTTCCTCTTATCATACACTTAATTAAATATACACTTAAAATCATTTAATCAATTTCAACAATTAGCATTTCTAAAATTTTAGGGTATTATTTGGGATATTACACTCTCTCCCTTTCTCCTCTTTTTAATTCCTTTAAAATACAAAACCATGCCTTCCAACTCACCACACTCACTCTTGTCTCCCTCTTTTTTCATTGTTTAATATTTCTTCCATAATTTCATCCACCTTTCACTCTTTTTTTTTTATTTCTTTTCAAAAGATAATGCGCATTGTTCCCCACTTTTCCACACCTTGTGCAAGATAATTCAAATATTCAAGGGTGATCAAGGGTGACAAGGCCAAGCTCCTGGCCGTGTCTCTCAATTTTCATGGGACACGGGAAAGCTTGCTGGCTGTGTCAATTGCTGCCCTTTTCTTTCCTTTTTCTCAAGTGGTGACACAGCCAAGCATGACATGGCTAGTGGCTTGGCCGTGTCTCTTGCCAGTGTTTTCATCTGCCTTCTTTCTTTGGTTTGTCTTTGCTTTGAACTTTAAATGGGACACGGCCAAGCTCCTGGCCGTGTCTCATGGCTTGGCCGTGTCTCTTGCTTGTGTCAAGTTCTGCCAAATTTTCTTTTCTTTCTTTGGTTTCTTTGGTTTTGCTCTTTAGGTGAGACACGGCCAGTGGCTTGGCCGTGTCATGCTTTACCTTAAATTCTTTGAGGGACACGGCCAAGCTTGCTTTGACTGGCCGTGTCTTTCTTGATTCATGCTCTTCCATCATTATTTTGATCCATCCAAGCGAGTTTTTGCACTTCAACCTAAAACCAACACTTCAAACAAACTTTAAACAAAAATCAAATGAAACATTAACTAAAAACACATAATATTACGTTAAAAATACAATCATAAATGATCTAAACAAATACCCCACACTTAATTCCTTGCTTGTCCCCAAGCAAGGTTAAAATCAAAACAAGCTAAACAAGAAAAATTTAGTTAAGTTCAAGAGTTATAAGGATGAATCAAGACTTCCCTTTCCCTAAATCCACAATCAATATCAAATCGAACAAAATTGATACCCATGCAATTTAGTGGCTTTCCATGCATAACCAATATTGTCACTCCCTCACCAACTCTTAAAAGTGTTTGATCTTGATGGTGTTTAAACTCATATCAATCAATGAAAGATTATCGCCATAGGCTTGCTTATCTATCAAATCTCCATCATCTAATTACAATCAAGAATCGATCAAAAGGTCTTTCTTTGGGTTGTAATGGGGCTAAGGTAAAGGCATGATATTTAGGTAATGTGAGCTTAATCATTAAGTTCAAGAGCACTTTCAGAATGAAGTAACTGATCATATGTATAACCCAATGACCCCAAAACACATTAAAGAGCTTTTCAAGGGAACTCACTTATTAAATCTTGCAATGATTATTCCCAAACATATTCCAACCCTACAAAAAAGAATAACTTCTTTTATTATTTTAATTTCTCTCTTTTTTTATTAATTTTTTTTATTTTCTATATTTTTTTGAATAGGGTTTGCACTAAAGATAATAATTTGTAATTTTTAGCCCACTAAATTTAACCCCACACTTTATTTAACACAACATTTAATCATAAACGCTCTTAAAATGCTCTTGACCTAATGCAAAGGTAATAGTTAAAACAACAAGGTTCAAGCTAATGGTGTTGTAAAAGAAAGTAAAGGAAAAATAAAATAAGCTCAAAATTAGCTAACTAAGGTTGGATATAAGGTTGGTCTATTTAAGCCAAAATGGGTTCACCTAATTGCCTTAATGTAGTCTCAAAATGTATGTCAAAGCAAGTTCTAGCAATTCATCAATCAAAGATGTTTACACTCAATAAAGAATAATAAGTTGATGGCTCAATTCCTCACTAGTTTAAAGGCAATGCAAAGAATAACCATCAAAATTGACAATAAGTACTAATTCTAATCAATTCTCAAATTCATGCTTCGAAAATTCAAAGGTCATTTATCAACAATTTTATAACAATTGAACTTTCCAAAATTCATTTATTCAAAGAAAAACTGTAACGACCCCACCTGCACGGTCTTACGACAGCTGGTCTATTAGGCCTTTTCTCCCATAGGTGGACCAAAGTCCCAGCCCTCAACCCGGCAGGCTGCCATAGTACTGGACTGCCCTCGCGGGCCCTCCAGCAGGATTTGTTTATTTGGCTCCCTAAGGAGTCGCATCCCTGGATCAAACACCTGACCTCTCCCTTAAGAGAGCCAGCGAGCACAATCCAGTACCATTTCTACTGTAGAACTCAAGCCCTCTTAAAATGGAATTCAAGCCCTCTTAAAATGATGAAGAGTTGGACTACTTCTCTTCCTCCTACTTCTCTACCATTGAAATATGGAATGGAGATTTCTCAAGTCACCAATCCTTTAATGAAGCTTCTTCAACCCTAATCTTTAAGAGCTTGTTAACCCAATTTATCCCAAAGAACCAAAGATCTTGTGGATGGAAGATAGAGAAGATGGAAATGGAGGATGAGGATGAAGGTGGTATCTTCTTCTCCAAGAAGGAGAAGAGTGGAATGGAATTGGAGAGAGTCTCCTCTCCTCCAACGTGTGTCTCTCTTTCCCTTTCTCCTTTTTTTAATTCCTTCAAAAATACAAAACCATGCCTTCCAACTCACCACACTCACTCTTGTCTCCCTCTTTTTTCATTGTTTAACATTTCTTCCATAATTTCATCCACCTTTCACTCTTTTTTATTATTTCTTTTCAAAAGATAATGCACATTGTCCCACACTTGTCCACACCTCATGCAAGATAATTCAAATATTTAAGGGTGATCAAGGGTGACACGGCCAAGCTCCTGGCTGTGTCTCTCAATTTTCATGGAACACGACCAAGCTTGCTGGCCATGTCACTTACTGCCCTTTTCTTTCCTTTTTCTCAAGTGGTGGCACTGCTAAGCTCCTGGCCGTGTCATGTGACACAGCTAGTGGCTTGGCCGTGTCTCTTGCCACTGTTTCCTTCTGCCTTCTTTCTTTGGTTTGTCTTTGCTTTGAACTTTAAATGGGACACGGCCAAGCTCCTGGCTGTGTCATGTGACACGGCCAATGGCTTGGCCGTGTCTCTTGCTTGTGTCAAGTTCTACAAAATTTCTTTTCTTTCTTTGGTTTCTTTGGTTTTTCTCTTTAGGTGAGACACGACCAGTGGCTTGGCCGTGTCTCCTGGCCATATCATGCTCTACCTTAAATTCTTTGAGGGACACGGCCAAGCTTGCTTTGACTTGGCCATTTCTTGCTTGATTCATGCTCTTCCATCATTGTTTTGATCCATCCAAGGGAGTTTTTGCACTTCAACCTAAAACCAACACTTTAAACAAACTTTAAAAAAAATTAAATGAAACATTAACTAAAAACACATAATATTACTTTAAAAATACAATCATAAATGATCTAAACATTTATGCTAGAAGTGATTTTTAATTGTGGAATATTTTCAATAACGATAGATATTTTCTCTAAAAGGTAGAGATTTTTATGTGCATTTTGATTGACAGACTTTGAGGAGGAAGGGAGTAAATCTTTTACTATAGTTTTCTCCTTTAGTATATTAAGTTCATGATTTTAGGGTGTATGCTTGCTTAAAAAACAAGGCTCCTATACCTTTAATCTTTCTAGGAAACCTTAAAATTTTCTCAATCCATATAGCCACCAAATTTTAAATATTTTCTACTAGTTTACCCTATAAGCTTAAATTTTAATTTGGCTTGCGTTTCTTTGATACATATGAAGCTTTAAAATCCTACCCTATCATATGTGAACTTTTTGAGAACCATTAGTCATGCAATTGTGGAAGAGTGATATATGTGTTGGAATTTTTCTTGAAATTACTGAATTTAAATGAAAATTCTCCATTATTAGTAAATGTTTGAGTTTGGGGGAAAATCTTGTTATCCCAAGATAGCAACCAAGAGGGGGGAAGGGGGGGGGGGTGAATTGGTTGATTTAAAGAAGTGATGGTAAATTAAAATTTTTCAACAATAAGAACAACAAGATGAAGAAGGAATAGAGTAGAGAAAAATTAACAAAAGAATTTTATAATAATTTGGATTACCATGATCCTACTTTTACTTTCTTAACAATTTGTTAAGGTTCCACTAATCTTGAGTTTTTGCAAGCTCAACTTTAACTTGGTGTTTTCACAAGCTCACACTAAACTTTTATAAGGTTTGATAATTTTGCTCATAAACTTATAAGAGTTTTCCTAAGGCTCACTCTAAAATCTAAGTGTTCCAAGCTAACAGTTAACTTACAATGATATTTAATGCTCAAGCCCAACACTCAATTAATACAAATGTAAATTTGAATGCAAGGAAATAAAAGATGTTTGTCTTTTCTATTACAATTATTATCTCTTGCAGAAATGAAATGTCTTGAGGTATATATAGCCTTTAAGACTTGAACTAGCCGCTTGAAGTGGGTGCCTACATGTTTGGACTTTGTCCCCCACTATCATTAATCTGCCAAGCAGTATCATGGGCAGACTTCGATTAGTCGGATTGGCTCTGCCCTAGCCTGGTCGGATGAGCCGTGGTCCTGTTCTGATCTTTGAATTTCTGACAAAATTTCTTCAATGATTAGTACATGTGGCATCCACTAATTCAGTGGATAAGTAACAACTATAATCTTTAAAAGCTTTTTCTATAGCCCATTTAGTATGACAATGGTCTAATCTATTGACTTGAGGTATGCTGAGATTCTTGGAGTGCTATTGATCGTGATCTCTATTGGAAGTTTTGAGGATTTAGCTCAACCTTGGTACGGGTGGGCTATAGCATAGTTTGGTCGGTCCATGTCTAGTATGCTGAACGTATCAAAGTACCATAGATTGTGAGCTCTACTAGATGTTTTGGATCTTTTGGCTTGGCTTGGTATGGTCGGATAATTTTAGTCAGGTCAGTCTAGACTTGATATGCTGAAGTTTTCAAAGTATCATTTGCTATGACCTTCTCTAGAGATTTTGATGATTTTTGGACTCGAGTTCATATCGATCAGTGTCAGCTCATCCCTGGTAGCTAGGGCTTGGTCCAAGCTGTAGGTGTTCAGTATTAAGTCATGTTTTTGAGTTTGTTCCTGCTAGTTTACTTTAGCTCTTCATTAATAGCCAAGGTTAGATACGAGCTACAAGTGCTCGGGCTCAAGTCATCCTTTGAGTTTATTCTTGATAGTTTAGGCTTAGTTTATGCTATAACAGCTTGGTCTATTTAGCTTATGCTTACTCTTTACAATAAGACATTGGCTGTCCAAAGTTCAATGTTGTAGGCTAGAGCTAGGCTGCAAGTGCTCAGTTCTAAGCTTATCTTGTTCGGCTCATGCTAGTACTTCAGCTCATGTTTACTTCAGTCTAGACCAGTCCGGGCATGCATGTTAGTGGTCTGGGTGAACTATATGAAAGGATCTTATTAATTAAATTTTTGCAAAAATTATAACTTGGTACAAATATTAGTCCTATTTAATTTAATTACCTAAGATCAAAAATAAAGTAAATTTGGCCATGGTTTTGGCTAACAATGTCCCCCTTTTTATCTTTGGCAATTAAATTGAATTGATAAAAGAATTTAAAATGTTAAGCTTTACAAATGCTCCCCCTTAACATATGCTATAGTTTATTCAAATTTTAGGATTTGAAAATTTAATCTTCTTAACCTTCTCCCCTTAACCTTCTTAATTTTCTTAACCTTCTCCCCCTTTGACAAAGACAAACAGGAAAAATAAAGTAGAGTACTTTTATTCAAGATAATCATACCATGAATGTAAGATAATATTTTAAGTTAAAGCCAACAAAATTAAGAGATCACACATGGATACAAGAAAAGAATCAAATAAGATCAAAGTAGAGGAGAGTAAGGAGGGGTGTCAGAGTCATTATCATCATTTCCATTGCTATTTTTATCTTTTGCAACTTTGCACCTGTAACACCCCGATACCTTATATAAGTACTATACATATACCTGGTATACATACGGTAAGTATATAAAGTATAAGGATGTCACTTCTCGTTACCTTTTTAAAACCTGTAAAAGAATTCCAAACCATAATACATTAATTTAAATAACATTTACCAAATCATTATCTTAATTTAAAACTTCATTTATACATATAATTACTTTCTCGTCATAAATACATCAATATAAAAGTTATACATGTATGCATTTCCCTCTAGTTGGTCTCGACAAACTTTTACTCTTCTCGTGGCATAACAAAAGACTTCATATCTTCCATCTATATACCTGCGCGAATAAACACCCGCGCTAAGCCCGAGAGCTTAGTAGTCCAAATATAAAATATAAACATATAGTATAGAAGTATTAATATATAATGATGTATAAATTCAAGGTATAATTAGTTCTTATCATATTTTATTTTCTTTTTAATTGCATCTTTCATATATCCTAGCAAATTTCATATATGATGTACATATATACATAATAATATCACCAACCCTAATCCATCACCAATACTCAAAATCAATATATCAATACATCCACATTATATATACCATACCAATCATTATTGCAATACACACTTTACATATCATACCAATTATTATTGCAATACACACATTACATATCGTACCACTCATTATTGCAATACAACATTACATATCATACCAATCATTATTCACATTTCCAATAAAGACAACCTTTATCATCAACCACAATTCATTTACATATTACACTTAATAACCTTATATTATTCACAATTCACCAAGCATAATTCATTATTAATACTCACAATCAATATTTCAATACTTGCATTTCACATAGACAATAAAGACAGACTCGGGCCCAAAACACTAATATGTTATTCAGAGTTCAGAGTTCTGCATTGGTCCATAATCACAATGATCAAGCCCGTAGGCAATATATCTCTTGTCTCTATCCATGGATAGCGTAACAGACCCAGTCTCTTGGATCATCAACTCGGCTAAACTCGAGGAGATCCTCAACCCGGCTAGACTGTTACTACAATTCACATTTCACATTTTATCAAGTAACAGACCCAGTCTCTTGGATCTCAATTCATCTCAATGCAAAGAGATCCTCAACCCGGCAAGACTGTTACCTTTCATGTATTTCGCATCAATAATTTACATAGTGTAACAGACCCAGTCTCTTGGACCTCAGTTCACTCAAATTGAAGAGATCCTCAACCCGGCAAGACTGTTACATTTTCACATTCTCTAGGCATGCCGCCAAATCCAGAACTCTGAAAATTGAATCAACATATTAGACACAAAATCTTTTATTTTCATTTCATTCTCAATTGAATTATCATAGCCAATAGCAATGGCTTAACATCTCATTTGAATCACTATAGCCGATCACAATGGCTTTATATCTCATTTGAATCATCATAGTCAATCACATTGACTTCACAACATATCATATCTCAATCCATATGATACATATAACATTATTGATATAACATTTCAAAATATATTATTCATATAATACATTGCCATTCACAATGCATATAACATAACATTTCATCATTTCTCAAAACACACTAACACTATTCATTATTAGAACATTTATCATAACAAATTGCACATACCTTAAGAATGATCCTCATTTCTTTCTACCTTTCCATTTCATATTTCATCCTTTATATTTATATAAATAAAATGATTTACATTCTTCATTTACATTCATAATATAATAGCTTATTTAACACTTTCATCCCAATGTGTAATTGTTCAAAGACATATAAGGATATACAATCAAATAGGGTTTATGCTTACCTTGTTAATGATCTTCACATCCTTCACATCATTATCATCACCTTAGTGCAATTATATTAACAATATAGTAAACCACTTAACACATTTGCAAACAAATGTGTTAAGCCTCAAATCATGTAAGTAAATACAATCATATGTATTGGTACTTACCTCAAGAACTACTCCCATCAATCTATACATTTCCTTTTTCCAAGAATTCTCCACCTTTAGGTTAATGCAACACAATCTCTTCAAAACCTAATCCAAAGATCATTATTCATAGGTTTAGAATCATCTACATACATTTGATTAGGGCATTCTTTGTTTTAAACATGTTTAAAGTGTTTATGTTTAGGTTTAGGTACCATAATACCTTTGAAGAATCAAAGCCATGCTAAAAGAACAAAGAATAAAAACAATAATCATTACATTTGAGGGACACGGGCAGCCCACTTGAGGGACACGGCCAAGCTTGTGGCCGTGTCTCTCAACCACAATTGGCAGTAAGCAACACGGGCAAGGGACACGGCCAAGCTTGTGGCCGTGTCTCCCAAAACAAATTGGCAGTGGCAGACACTGGCATGGGACACGGCCGTGTCTCTCAAAAATCAACCCAACACGCCCAAAATTTCCATGTCTTGGCCGTGTCTCTCCATGCTTTTGGCCGTGTTACTCACAACATACCCTTTTCACAACAAAAACCTCATTCAAATGGATACAATCAATAACATAAACACATATCTTACATAATCAATTAAACCACACATTAACAATACAATTAAACATATACCATCTCAAAATCTTAAAACCAACATTCTTCTCCATCTTTCAAAATCAACATCCACCACTTCCAACAACAAAATCTCTTTAAACTCTTAACTTAAAATCAATTTTAACACTTAAAAACACAACACAAACACATCTCATCATCAAACCAACAAACCCTAATTATCTTCAAAAGAATGAAAGGAATCAAAGAAAAGATCTTACCTTAGATGAAGTAATTACACAAATCTTTGATTCTCCCTTAAATTTTGAGCTTAGCATCTCAAGAATCTCTCTTAGCTCTTTCTTTCTCTTTGTCTATGGAGGAGCCAGCCACACATGAAGAGAAGAGGAAAAGATGAAGAAGCAAAGTCAAATTTTTCTTTTAATCTCCACCAAGAGTTCAATTCAAGCAATTACCAAAACACCCTTTAATCATTTAACTAACCACTTGTCTCTTATATGCCCATACATGTAATTTCACATATCCCACAAAAATATCATCTTGCATTGACTCTCCCTTTGACCAATTTATATGATATATATATCATCATATAAACAACATATACATTTCTCTCTAAACCCTCTTTTCTTTCCCAAAACACATATACATAAACCTTCTCTTCCCATTTCTTTTCTCTTCACATAACATATACATTCAATCCAACTTACAACAACAACATAATCCAAACTTCTAAGGCATACATGAGGATATTACAATTCTCTCCCCCTTAAATAATTTCGTCCTCGAAATTATCTAGTATAATCGTAATCCATTCATAATACCATACCATTTTAACTTCCATATGAAGTTAATTATACGTTTAAGTCATTATATCATCAAATCATATAGCTTCAACTCTCCTCTTAAAATCAACCACCTTCTTTAAATTCCATAACTCATCATTCTATATGATTATACATCTTGTTACTTCCTTAATCAAACATTCAAAAGAACTCATTACATTTCTTGTTAATGTCTTTATACAAAAATCAGATCATTTTATAGTACACTTATACTCCATCTAATCTTTATATTTAATATATTTTGTTATTTCACTTCTTTGTAATTACTCTCTTAACTTTAACCTTAAAAACCATGGACTTATATCTGAGCATTAATTATCCCTTCATTACAATCACTGTCTAAATAGACATTTATCACCCTCAATAGATAACAAAATACTGATTTTTCATAAAGGGAGTTATTTCTTTAGCATGCTTTTTCACTTAACTTGCATATTAATACATTATCTTTCAACTTATTTTATAGATAACCAATCTTTTTCTCTTCTTATCATGATTTACAATTACTATAACTTCATTCATTCATCCAATCACCCTTTAAAAATTTTACATCAAGTATATTACCATGTAAATAATTACACTCTTGGTACTATTATACACATTAAATTTCAATAATGATTCATAATCTTAGCCAAATCTAGATCCATTGATCTATCTGACACAATATATCCACATTCAAAACTTATTCAACTTCAACCAATAATTAATATATTTTACTTATCATAAAATTTCACCATATTCATATATGTATATATATAACTTCATTCCATTAGGGCAAACTTATATTCAATTCCTGATCTCTTCTGATCCATTTTCAGTCAAATCATCATGATAACAAATCACTTCAAATTATCTGTTAATATACACATAGTTTATTCTCTATTATCTTATTATAATACCCACCAATTCTTATAAAGATTTTATACTATATTTACTATCTACAATTCATTCACTCAAACCTAGAGTTACATACCTTAAACATATTCAATATAACTTCCAGTCATATTCTATAATTTCTCCCTTTTTAATATCTCTTCACAATTATAACCAAATTTTTAACATAAAATGATAAAGTACAACTTTATCCATCATAACTGTTAACTATACTACTCAAACAAAATTTTCAATCTCACCAAATCTGTATTGCAATCATTTTATCTAAGATCCAAATCCATAGATAACAGATTAACAAATCAAATATACTGAACAAAACACATGGCTTTAAGAGATTAATATTCAAGCCTGGGACTTTCAAATCAATACTGTTCTTCTCATAATTTTATTCTCAATCTATACAAATACAAGGCTAAGGTATATCTCAAGAATTACATATTCCTTCTTTGCATTTTTACCATATCAGAAGTTAACATATTCCAATTCTATTTCAAACCAATTTGCACTCGAATAAATGATCTTTATCAACTTAATTCATTTTTCAACAATATTATTATATACATATTCAGTCATATGCAGTTCCCTTACAATTTCTATTCGTCACTTCATTTCTAATCCATCTACAATCTCTTATAATATATATATATAGAACTTTCCATATGTAAATACCTTAAAATTCTAAATATCACATGATCATTACATTTAATGCTCATCATAATAATTTCCACTGTCCAATATTACTCAAGTCCCTTCCATACTCACTTCCACCACATAATCCATCTAGCTTTACACAATTCAAGACCTAATCTCTCTTAGGTCCACTAATACCTACTACATCATTTCCATATCACAAATTCTATAATTATACCACATACATATTCGTAACTCACTTTCATAATAATTTTCACTTTTTTATATATATATATATCGTAATTTCATTCATATTGAAAAAAAAACTCAGTTCACAAATCATATACATGTATACACTTAATCATATGCTCTTATTTTATTTCCCTTTTTTATACATTCAATGCTAATTTAATGTTTATCACTTTCTTTTAAACATTGTCATTCTTATTCTTCCAATATGATGTAAAGCATTTATTCACACTACAATGTATATATGTATTCTGACTATACTAATACTTCACATTCATCTTGATCATATTCCCAAAGTAACATCTCTTTCACTTTCGTTTTTTTTTTTTAAAAAAAACAATTAATATACTTCCATAACCATCTTTACTCTTTGCAGTTAAAATGACTAAAAATAACTCATTTTCATTTGCTTATCCACTTCCCCTTTTTACTTTAAAACAATTTCTCATACTATCAATCACATTACTCAATTCATAATGCTTTAATATGGAATATTAGTCATTTCACCTAGCTCATGTATTGAATATACATTAAACCATCAATATCCCAATAATCTTTATCAATTTCCACTAAGACTTTAACTTCTCAATTTACTACTTCGTTTAAGCTTCAATTTGCCAAACTCATCTTTTCTAATATCACTTTAAAAACATCTTACAAATATATATCACAAAGTAATATGAAAACATGTAATTTCCACAATCATAAAGCTCACTTCAAAAATCTCAAATATCACATATTATCACCATTACCATGAGCTTTCACAATATTCAAGCATCTCACATTTCTAACATTGAATTTACCATGTTCGCATTAAAATAACAATATCAAACTTATTTTCTTACTTAACCAATATCATCTATTTTTTTTCCTTTAACAAAACCTTCACTTTATATATATATATATCCCAACTTTAAATAGTTACACTTTGTCTATACTAGCCAACTCATTCAATATTCCAACATTTTTTTTTCATTTTAACGACATACTTTTCAATATTATCAAACCAACATTATTTCCTCTGTCTAGCAAACCCAACATAAACTCTATTATAAAGAGATTCAAATTGTAGAGGAAAGAGTACATACTCTTATCTTAATTTTGATTTTATCTCAGGTTCAACTTTATTCTCCTTTTCATCTCTTTATACTTCAACACATCTAACAACTCACTTTACTTTGTATAAATTTCCATATACATATTCAATCATAACATCTAGACATGCTTCAATCATATCATTTCCAACATTACTCAATAGCATTAATTTCACATTTCTTTATGTTTCAATTCACATTATGTCCCACATAATATTGTTCATAAACATCAACATTACATTCCATGTTGCACACAACATGACATTTTCATATGCATTATCAATATACATATATCACATTACATTTCACAATTCGTTTCTCATAATCAATTAGGCACTATGCCTCAATTATAATTCATTTCCAACATCATTGCCAACAATCATGGTTTCTCATCACATCAAAATAGTATACACATATATCATCAATTATGTTAAACATCTCATATAACACAAATATTCTACAATTCATATAATGCCACATCCGAGACCAACCTAGGTGTCAATGCATATGCACGTATTACAAATTTCATTTCAAAACTTTTCCTTTTTACTTCTATTTAAACTTTTCAAAACTCTTTTTAGTTTCACTTAGGCCGAGAATCTCGAACCTAAGCTCTGATACCAAAACAATTGTAACACCCCGATACCTTATATAAGTACTATACATATACCTGGTATACATACGGTAAGTATATAAAGTATAAGGATGTCACTTCTCGTTACCTTTTTAAAACCTGTAAAAGAATTCCAAACCATAATACATTAATTTAAATAACATTTACCAAATCATTATCTTAATTTAAAACTTCATTTATACATATAATTACTTTCTCGTCATAAATACATCAATATAAAAGTTATACATGTATGCATTTCCCTCTAGTTGGTCTTGTAATATCCCGGAATAGACCCTAAGAGTTTTGGAGTTATTGTTGTTGTATTTGGATTTAATGTATATGTGTATATGTGAAATATAAGGATAATATATGTAAGACATATACATATACATCACATATACATGGGATATATATAATGGTGAAGGATAAGTGAGTTGTATATATATTTGTATAACTAAATAATAATAATAATAATAAAGACAAAAAGAAAAGAGAAGAAGAAAATCAAAGAAAGAATATGTGGTGGAGATTTAAAGTATTATTATTATTATTACTATTGTTATTGTTATTGTTATTATTATTATTATTATTATTATTATTATATATATATAGATAAGGACAAAGGAAAGAAGTAGAAACTTCTTCTTCCTTCTACTCCTTCTTCGTCTTCTTCGTTCTTCTTGGCCGAGAGAGAGAGAGAGAGAGAGAGAGAGAGAGAGAAAGAGAGAAAGATGTGATTTTCTTACCAAATTTCTTAAGGAATTCAAGAGATTTGATGATAGAGATGAAGATTTGATAAAGGATTCAAGTAAGTATTTATTTCTTTAAATTGATTTTCATTGTTTGAGTTGGGTTTGGTATGGTTGATGTGTGATGATGATGATATTGAAAGATTTAAGTATATATATGTGTTGATTTGGTAATTGGATGATGATAATATGATCATTTGTGAAGATGATGATGAATTGTTGAATAAGGGTTGAGTTTAATGAAATTTGGGGATTTGATAAATTGGTATATGAATGATGTTTATAATGATGATTGGTGTGTGTTTTGAGTGTTGTTGATGTTTTAGTAAGTTTGTTATGGTTTTTGGGTGTGTTTGATGAAGATTGTTTGAAGTGAGTAATGATAAAAAGATGGGTATTGTTGGATGTTGTTGTGTGTTGACCGGAATCTGGGTTTTTAGTCGGACACGCCCAGAGACACGGCCAGTTTGTTAGGTGTGTCGTTGGTTCTGTTTTCTGGAGTTGGTAGCACGAGCAGTGACACGCCCATGTTATTGAGCGTGTCATAAGTTCTGTGTGGCAGTAGAATTGACACGACCAGTAACACGCCCGTGTTATTGAGCGTGTCATAGCTACTGTGAGTTTGGAGAATTGACACGGCCATGAGCACGCTCTTGTTGATTGGACGTGTTGATGTTTTTGAGATACAGAATGTATTACACGCCCAGTGACACGCCCGTGGTTATGAGCGTGTCAATGTTTCTGTGTTGTGGAGTTAGGGCACGATCAGGAACACGCCCGTGTTGATGAGCGTGTCATGTGTTGAGTTTGCCCTAATTGATTCTTATTTGTATTATCTCATGTGTATTTCTAAGTGAGTGTGTATGATTACTTTTGGATTAGGTTTTAAGAGATGGAATTGCCCCTAATCCAAGTATTGAAAGATCTATGGAAGAGAAGTTATATGGGAGTGAGTTCTTTAGAGGTAAGTACAAAACCCTATTGGATTGCATATAAGTATATTGTTAAAATAAATATTAATATTGTATATGCAATGAAAAGATAAGAGATATGATAATACATTAATACATATAAGATGTGAAGGCATTCAATATATATATGTTATGAAATGTGAAAGATGTGAGGATATGATTTGTATGATGTGTATTCCAATTTATATGGTAATGCAATTGATTGTGCATACTTGAGTAATGAATGATTATGTATATAAATATCAAAGATGAACTATGAAATGTGATAATGTGATATTGTGATGAACTATGAAATGTGATAATGTGATATTGTGGTGAACTATGAAATGTGATATTGTGATATTGTGATGAACTATGAAATGTGCTAATGTGATATTGTGGTGAACTATGAAATGTGATAATGTGATATTGTGATGAACTATGAAATGTGATAATGTGATATTGTGGTGAACTATGAAATGTGATATTGTGATGGAATATGAAATGTAAATTGAGAGGTGATGATGTATAAAGCCATTGTGGTTGGCTATGATATTGAGAATGAGATAAATGAGGCATGTTTTGCCTAAATGATGCATTGTGGTTGGCTATGATGATGTAAATGATGATGAGAATGAGAATGAAATTGATAATGAAATAATAAATGAATTGTGTGGCTAATGTGTTATTCATTTTCAGAGTTTTGTTGTTGGTGGCATGCCTAATAAGTGTAACAATCTCTTGAAGTTAGGTTGGATTGAATCCTTGAAGCCTAATTGAGATGTTACCACCCTTGAAGCTAGGTTGGGTTAGTTCTTGAAGCCAAGTTGGGTAGAAGCTTAGCATGCTTTGCTCCCCTTGAAGCTTGGTTGAACTTAATCCTTGAAGCCTAGTTGGGTATATGATATTGATAAATGTGATAACAAAACCAAAGCATTAACTCTGAACTTTGAATGACATATTAGTGTCTTTTGGGCCCGAGTCTGTCTTTGTTGTTAATGTGATGTATATACAAGTTGAAATAAATGAGTAATGGGATCTATGTTGCCTTTGTTGGAAATGTGAGTTGTGAATGATGAATTGTGGTTAGTGATATGATTATATAACATACATGAATTATTGAAAGGAGATATGGTTTGTGAAGTTATATGCAATATGCGATTATAAAGTATAAAATGATATATATGATATGTATGAGGTGAAATTGGTAAGTATCATAATATGAAGGTTCTATCAATTTATTGAATTATGTTTGATGGTTATGTTATATGTGTATATGTATATCCTCTATAAGGTTAATAGGATTATATGAAGAATGCATTGAAAAAGGGGAAAACAGAGTAAGAAAATGTTAAAACATGAGACTAAACATATGAGGTATGTTTCCTTTATATTGTATATTTTAATGGTTACTTGTACTACTAAGCTTTCGAGCTTAGCACGGTTATCTTAATCGCGCAGGTATATAGGTGATGAAGCTGGAGATAAGCTACTATGTCACAACGAGGACAAGTATAGTTCGAGACCAACTAGATGGTGGTGCATGCATGTAATTATACTGTATTTTCATAAGAATGTATTCATTTGTATAAATGAATCTTTGGAAGAAACAATGTAACTTATATTTATGTATTACCATGATAAGAATAACCATTTTGTAAATACTTTCATATGATTTAAATGTATTATGGTTTTAAAAATTAAAGTAAAGAGTTATAATGGTGATGAAAAGTGACATTCTTATACTCTATATACATATTGTATGTGTACCTGGTATATGTACAGTATTTATATGGGGTATCGGGGTGTTACAGGTCTCGACAAACTTTTACTCTTCTCGTGGCATAACAAAAGACTTCATATCTTCCATCTATATACCTGCACGAATAAACACCCGCGCTAAGCCCGAGAGCTTAGTAGTCCAAATATAAAATATAAACATATAGTATAGAAGTATTAACATATAATGATGTATAAATTCAAGGTATAATTAGTTCTTATCATATTTTATTTTCTTTTTAATTGCATCTTTCATATATCCTAGCCAATTTCATATATGATGTACATATATACATAATAATATCACCAACCCTAATCCATCACCAATACTCAAAATCAATATATCAATACATCCACATTATATATACCATACCAATCATTATTGCAATACACACTTTACATATCATACCAATTATTATTGCAATACACACATTACATATCGTACCACTCATTATTGCAATACAACATTACATATCATACCAATCATTATTCACATTTCCAATAAAGACAACCTTTATCATCAACCACAATTCATTTACATATTACACTTAATAACCTTATATTATTCACAATTCACCAAGCATAATTCATTATTAATACTCACAATCAATATTTCAATACTTGCATTTCACATAGACAATAAAGACAGACTCGGGCCCAAAACACTAATATGTTATTCAGAGTTCAGAGTTCTGCATTGGTCCATAATCACAATGATCAAGCCCGTAGGCAATATATCTCTTGTCTCTATCCATGGATAGCGTAACAGACCCAGTCTCTTGGATCATCAACTCGGCTAAACTCGAGGAGATCCTCAACCCGGCTAGACTGTTACTACAATTCACATTTCACATTTTATCAAGTAACAGACCCAGTCTCTTGGATCTCAATTCATCTCAATGCAAAGAGATCCTCAACCCGGCAAGACTGTTACCTTTCATGTATTTCGCATCAATAATTTACATAGTGTAACAGACCCAGTCTCTTGGACCTCAGTTCACTCAAATTGAAGAGATCCTCAACCCGGCAAGACTGTTACATTTTCACATTCTCTAGGCATGCCGCCAAATCCAGAACTCTGAAAATTGAATCAACATATTAGACACAAAATCTTTTATTTTCATTTCATTCTCAATTGAATTATCATAGCCAATAGCAATGGCTTAACATCTCATTTGAATCACTATAGCCGATCACAATGGCTTTATATCTCATTTGAATCATCATAGTCAATCACATTGACTTCACAACATATCATATCTCAATCCATATGATACATATAACATTATTGATATAACATTTCAAAATATATTATTCATATAATACATTGCCATTCACAATGCATATAACATAACATTTTATCATTTCTCAAAACACACTAACACTATTCATTATTAGAACATTTATCATAACTAATTGCACATACCTTAAGAATGATCCTCATTTCTTTCTACCTTTCCATTTCATATTTCATCCTTTATATTTATATATATAAAATGATTTACATTCTTCATTTACATTCATAATATAATAGCTTATTTAACACTTTCATCCCAATGTGTAATTGTTCAAAGACATATAAGGATATACAATCAAATAGGGTTTATGCTTACCTTGTTAATGATCTTCACATCCTTCACATCATTATCATCACCTTAGTCCAATTATATTAACAATATAGTAAACCACTTAACACATTTGCAAACAAATGTGTTAAGCCTCAAATCATGTAAGTAAATACAATCATATGTATTGGTACTTACCTCAAGAACTACTCCCATCAATCTATACATTTCCTTTTTCCAAGAATTCTCCACCTTTAGGTTAATGCAACACAATCTCTTCAAAACCTAATCCAAAGATCATTATTCATAGGTTTAGAATCATCTACATACATTTGATTAGGGCATTCTTTGTTTTAAACATGTTTAAAGTGTTTATGTTTAGGTTTAGGTACCATAATACCTTTGAAGAATCAAAGCCATGCTAAAAGAACAAAGAATAAAAACAATAATCATTACATTTGAGGGACACGGGCAGCCCACTTGAGGGACACGGCCAAGCTTGTGGCCGTGTCTCTCAACCACAATTGGCAGTAAGCAACACGGGCAAGGGACACGGCCAAGCTTGTGGCCGTGTCTCCCAAAACAAATTGGCAGTGGCAGACACTGGCATGGGACACGACCGTGTCTCTCAAAAATCAACCCAACACGCCCAAAATTTCCATGTCTTGGCCGTGTCTCTCCATGCTTTTGGCCGTGTTACTCACAACATACCCTTTTCACAACAAAAACCTCATTCAAATGGATACAATCAATAACATAAACACATATCTTACATAATCAATTAAACCACACATTAACAATACAATTAAACATATACCATCTCAAAATCTTAAAACCAACATTCTTCTCCATCTTTCAAAATCAACATCCACCACTTCCAACAACAAAATCTCTTTAAACTCTTAACTTAAAATCAATTTTAACACTTAAAAACACAACACAAACACATCTCATCATCAAACCAACAAACCCTAATTATCTTCAAAAGAATGAAAGGAATCAAAGAAAAGATCTTACCTTAGATGAAGTAATTACACAAATCTTTGATTCTCTCTTAAATTTTGAGCTTAGCATCTCAAGAATCTCTCTTAGCTCTTTCTTTCTCTTTGTCTATGGAGGAGCCGGCCACACATGAAGAGAAGAGGAAAAGATGAAGAAGCAAAGTCAAATTTTTCTTTTAATCTCCACCAAGAGTTCAATTCAAGCAATTACCAAAACACCCTTTAATCATTTAACTAACCACTTGTCTCTTATATGCCCATACATGTAATTTCACATATCCCACAAAAATATCCTCTTGCATTGACTCTCCCTTTGAACAATTTATATGATATATATATCATCATATAAACAACATATACATTTCTCTCTAAACCCTCTTTTCTTTCCCAAAACACATATACATAAACCTTCTCTTCCCATTTCTTTTCTCTTCACATAACATATACATTCAATCCAACTTACAACAACAACATAATCCAAACTTCTAAGGCATACATGAGGATATTACAGCACCCTTCTTCTTCTTCTTCTTCCATTCCTCTTTGAACTTGTTATTCTTTAAGGGTGGCTTCTTCATCTCCCTCCACATTTTCATCCCAAATCATACATTGAGGAAATCCCATGGCATCTTGGATATCCCTAATGTCTATGTGAAGATGGGAGAGTCTCCTTGATATGGTATCAACCTTAGTGGTTTGAGAAGAGATTTGTCCTTGAATTTTTTAAAAAATGGAAAGGATAGAGCTTTAGCCTCTAGGATTTTGAGGTTTAGGAATATCCACGTGGAAACATTCTTAGCTTTCATCAATAATTCTTGGTCTTTTTTTTATTAAGCTCTAATACCTTGTGCTTCAAAGGCATAATGATATGTTCCATCAACTTCAGTTATACATTTTGAGTGTTTTAAATATTGAATGTTGATTGGGTATTTAGATGGATCAAGTGGATTAGAAAGAGTATCTCTATTTGGAGGAATGAGTGCATCTACATGTTTAGTAATTTGAGTAATGTAGGAGGTGATCATGATGGTTTCAGATGATTTATTTCTAAGTATAAAAATGAATCAATAAAAAACTTTGCGATTTGAATTTGTTCTCCTTTAATTAAATAATAAAGGAAGACAAGATCCTCATGAATAAACTTTTTATTGCTTTCACCCCTTGCATTAATGGTGTAGGTGATGATTCTATGTAATAGCAAAGAGGCAAGGGTTTTAAGATGTTTAGCATTAGAAAGTTTGTGAAAATCGATTTCAATGGATATTTATTCCCAAAAATTTAGAAGAATTTCATTAGAAATTTTTGGGTTAAAAGAATGAAGAATGCCTTAAATGTTAAGTCCCCAAATAGAAGCAAAATCTTCTAAGGTCATTTAGTGTTGTTGATTGAAAAGTTTAAATGTTAGTCCATAGTAACCTAATGATTCAACATCCTTCTTTTCAATAAACAATATTGCAAGAATTTCCTTAGTTAATGATTCTCATCCCAAATAATCTTGTTCAAGAAAAATAAAGCTTTCCCACCCAAGATTAGAGAGATAAGCTCTAATCTCATTTTCTATGGAAAGAGATTCTAAAGAGAAAAGAGAGGAAATTCTATTTGGTTCAGTTTTCTTGTTTAAGATAATATTGTATCTATTCTTCTCTTCTTCATTTAGGTCTCTTGGTTTATGAGTTCTTGTTCTTGCTTTTTCCATAGGAGTGGAGGATGATGCTAAGCCTTTTCCTTTCTCCTTTTTAGAGGCTTTCTTCTTAGATTCTTTAGGAGCCATTGATGAGAAATACTTTAAATAAAAAAATGTTGAGTAATTTAATGAAACTTGAGTATTTGGATAGTTTAGAAATTGGTTAATTTTCAAAACTTTGATTTTAGGAGTATTTATAGTGTTTTGGTTAAAAACTAGCCATTTTATAGCTGTTGGAGGGAAAATGGATTATTTTGAAATTATCCAATGGCTATAAAATTTTTTAGCTCTGCCAGGTCAGACCTCGGTTAGCACGATCAGATTGATTCAAAATTTGGATTGACCGAGCGTGTTTACAAGGATCCGAGCAAATGGTTGAACAATGTAAGACAGGTACGAGCTGTATGCTCAGTTTGAAACAGTCCGGTTGAACTCACTGGTTGATCTGAGTGGGAAAGATAGAAAGTGAGAATACCTTGCAGACCGAGCTATAGTTCAGGTTGGATTGATAAAAAGAATTTGTATAAATCTCAATTTGTGGCTTTGCTGAATGATCAAAATAGATGTGAATGATGAATTTGACCATATATAATGTATGCATTTATGGGTAAATTTAATTCCATCATATGTGTGCATATGCATCAATTCAAAGTATTTCCATCTATCATACCTATGTGTTGTTTGATGAAATTTAACCTTTCTTCATTTAAGGGTTTTATAAAAATGTCAGGAAGTTGATTTTTACTTTTAATAAATTCTAAAACCACATTTTGGTTTTGAATATTATCTCTTAAAAAATAATGTCTAATGTCTATATGTTTTGTCCTAGAATGTTGAATGAGATTTTTGGATAGATTAATTACACTCATATTGTCACACTTAATAAGAATAAGATCGAATATTTTGCCGTAATCTAGCAATTTTTGTTTCATCCATAAAACTTGAGTGCAACAAAACAAGCAGCAACATATTCAACTTCCGTGGTGGATAATGCAATCGACACTTGTTTCTTGCTAAATCAAGAAACTAAGCAATCACTAAGGAAATGTCATGCACCAATTGTGCTTTTCCTATCCAATAGGCTATTGGCAAAATTCACATCCGAGAATCCTAAAATGTCAAATGATGTATTTGTAGGATACCAAAGTCCTAATGCAATGTTCCATTCAAGTATTTTAGAATTCTTTTAATAACATTCAAATGTGAATCTTTAGGGCATGATTGAAATCTAGCACACAAATAAGCACTATACATAATATTGGGTCTAGAAGTAGTTAAGTAAAGTAGGGATATGATAATACTTCAATATTTTTTCTCATATACTATCTTACCATTTTCATCTTTGTCAAGCTTCAAGGATGTGCTCATTGGAGTTTTTCTTACTTTGCAACCATCCATGCCAAATTTCTTGAGAAATTCCTTTGTATATTTGGATTGGTTGATGAAGATCCCATCATTGCATTGCTTAATTTGTAAACCAAGGAAGAATTTGAGTTCACCAATCATGCTCATTTCAAATTTCCTAGTCATATAAGATGCAAATTCTTTGCACAAAGATTCATTAGTAGCACCAAATATAATATCATGAATATAGATTTGTACAATCAAAATATTATGCAATTGCTTTTTGACAAAGAGGGTTGTATCAACTTTGCCTTTTGAAAAGTCATTTTCTAACAAGTAAGCACTAAGTCTATCATAGCAAGCTCTTAGAGCTTGTTTAAATCCATATAGTGCTTTGCTCAATATATACTTCTTCTTTTATGAATCCATTTAGAAATGCACTTTTGACATCCATTTGAAAAAGTTTGAAACTCATATGACAAGTAAATGCAAGAAAAATTTTAATAGCTTCTGTCCTAGTAACGGGGGCAAATGTCTCATCATAGTCAATGCCTTCCTCTTGGTTATAGCCTTTGGCTACCAATCTAGCTTTGTTTCTAGTAATGAGACCATCTTCATCAAGCTTATTTCTATATACCAATTTAAAATCAATAATTGGATTGTCTTTGGGTCTAAGAACAAGTTCTTGCACTTAGTTTCTTTCAAATTGGTTGAGTTCATCTTGCATTACAATCACCTAACATTCATCACTAAGAGCCTCCTCAATGGTAATTGGCTCAATTTGAGAAACAAAGATAATATTAGCATCTAAGTATCTAAATTTGGATCTAGTAGTTACTTCTTTTGAAGTGTCACCAATGACAAGTTCTTTTGGATGATCCTTCTTTTATTGCCAATCTTTGGGTAGTTCTTGAGATTCTTCTTCTTATTCCATTCTTGATTCTACCTCATTGTCATTATCCTTTGGAACATTGTTTATCTAAGTTCTTCAAATGTACCTATAAAATCATCAAGAGCACTACTTTTCTTTAATCAAGTTTAGATGATTTATCAAAGATAACATGCATTGATTCTTCAACTACTAGAGTTCTCCTATTAAATACCCTATATGCTTTACTAGAAGATGAGTACCTAAAAATATGCCTTCATTAGATTTGAATGAGAATTTTCCAAGATTATCTTTGGTATTCAATATGAAGCATTTGTATCCAAATACTCTAAGGTATGAAATCATAGGTTTTCTTCCATTTCAAAGCTCATAAGAAGTTTTATTTGTTAAAGGGATTTGTAAACTGGATTTGAAATATAACATGCAGTATTAATAGCTTCCGCCCAAAAGTAAGAAGGTAAATTATACTCATTGAGCATTGTTCTCGCCATTTCTACCAATGTTTTTGTTTTTTCTTTCAACCACACTATTTTTTTTGTGGTGTTCTAGGAGCTAAACAATTATGTGAAATAACAACCATGGACTCCCTGAATAATCACTTTTACTCAGAGATAAAACTTGCCACAACTGATAACCTGACCACTACCTTATTTATTTGCCATTCCTCCAATCTGGGGCATCTTCTTGGTTACTATTAGCCAAAAACTTAAGTTTCAAGGCACCCAAATGCCCATTGCATGCCTAAATTAGACCTAAGATATCCTCTACTAAATTAGACATTCATCTCCAAATCCTAACTTTCAAGTCCAATCTAGGTAAGAGTCGTAAGATCAGCCTTTGAAACTCACTTTAGGTCTAGCTTTTAGATTAAACCTTTAGATGCATTTTAGGCAAGAGACATAGTTTTTACATTTATCTTGGGGATGTATGTAATATCCCTATGCTTGCCCTAGAAGTTTTGTATGTGGTTGTTGTTGTTGTTGTTGTTGTTGTTGTGGGTTTAAATTGAGAAAAGAAAAGTATATGTATATGTGTTTTGGGAGAAATTTAGGGTTTAGAGACAAGTTTATATGTTGTGTATATGGTGATATATATAACATATAAATTGGTCAAAGGGCTTGGTCAAGGGAAGAAGATATTTATATTGTTAAGTGTGAAATTACCAAAGTGGGCAAGAGATAATTAAGGGAATTAAAATGTGTATGAGGGTGTTATAGTAATTTTCTTTTGGATGGGTATTTAATGAAGGTTGACTTTGTGTTTTCTTCATCATCATTTCTTCTTCTTCTTCTTGTGTTGGCCGGCTCAACATAGACAAAGGAAGACAAGAGAACCAAGCAAGGTTTTGATGTTTGTAGCTCAAAAGTTGAAGGAGATTTCAAGAAATCAAGTTGAGGAATTGTGGAATTTCTTCATTTAAGGTAAGAAATCTCTTGTTTTCTTTGGTTATTTTGAAGTGGTGTTGGATGTGAATTAGGGTTTGGTTGATTTTGTGATTTGGTGTGTTTGATATGTGTTTGCAAGTGTTAGAACATTGATTTCATTCATTTGAACCATGCTATATTGTGTATGATGAGTTGAAGTGCAATTAGAGGAGAGTTGTGCATTTTAGGGTTTTGGTGTTGGGTGACACGGCCAAGTCATGAAAATTTGGAAGTGTTGGATTGGTTTTTGAGAGACACGGCCGTGTCCCTTAGCCGTGTTCACTACTGGATGTTGGTGTTGGGAGACACGGCCACAAGCTTGGCCGTGTCCTATGCCCGTGTTTGCTACTGTCAAGTGAGGTTGAGAGACACGGCCACAAGCTTGGTCGTGTCCCTCAAAGGTGCTGCCCGTGTTCCTCCAATGTGTTGGTTAGGGTTTTATTTTTTTGTTCTAATTGCATTGTTTTGGTTTTCCAAGGGTAGGTTGGTCCCTAAACACTTTAAAAACACTTGAATCAATGAAAGATATAATCAAATGCATGTGTAAGGTCCTAAAATTATGAATCATATCAATTGTTCTTTGCCCTAATTGCATTGTTGAGATTGAACAATGTTATGTTATGCATTGTGAATGGTAATGTGTTTCATGAGTAATATACATTGAAATTGAAATGTATATCAAAGATGAAATGATAATTCAAATAAGACATGATATGAGATAATGCCATTGTGTTTGGCTATGATGATGCATTTGAAAGAAATAAGGCATGTTTGCCTAAATGTTGTTGAGAATTGAGAATGATAATGATCATTGAATAATAAATGAATTGTGTGGCTAATGTGTTATTCCATTTTCAGAGTTGGTTGTTGGTGGCATGCCTAATAAGTGTAACAATCTCTTGAAGTTAGGTTGGATTGAATCCTTGAAGCCTAATTGAGATGTTACCACCCTTGAAGCTAGGTTGGGTTAGTTCTTGAAGCCAAGTTGGGTAGAAGCTTAGCATGCTTTGCTCCCCTTGAAGCTTGGTTGAACTTAATCCTTGAAGCCTAGTTGGGTATATGATATTGATAAATGTGATAACAAAACCAAAGCATTAACTCTGAAAATTGAATGGCATATTAGTGTGTCTTGGGCCCATGCTTGTCTTTGTTTAGTGTTGATTATGAATTGTTAAATGAATATTAATGAGATATATGAAAAGATATTGAAATGTGATATGTAATATGGATTGAGAAATGACATTGCATTGCACTAAGTCATATCATTTGCATGATTATCTTACTAAGCCGTTGGCTTAGCGCGATAGTGTTTAATCGCGCAGGTAATAGAGTTGATAGAGTTGAACCCGAGAGTTCATCAAGACCAAGTGAGAGTAGACCTTGAAGAATCCATTTTGGGAGCTTAAAGATCAGAGCAGACTTGCCAATCATGTATACTTCTTTATATTTTGTAAAGAAATGTTTAATATGTAAATATGTACATATTTTATAACTTCCGCTGTGTAATATTTAAATGTATATATATATAACTAATATGTTTTGTTTTACAAGTAAATGATCTACTTTTCTATAATGTATAATGATAAGGGTATTGTATTAAGTTTTAAAGTGTTTTGAATGTTAAGAGAACCGTAGCATCCCTATGTTTGGTGCACTTATGCTACATTGTTGTGGTTGTAGTGTGTGTGCATTGGATATGGGGGTGTTACAATTGTTTTTGTATCAGAGCCTAGGTTTGAGATTCTCAACCTAGGTAAAATGTAATAAAAAGAATATTTTACTTAAAAAGTTGGTTTTGAATAAAAATACATGTTTGGGATTGGCAACCTCTGATCTTTAATAAGATGTAGTATGTTGTGTTTGCAGTGTTAGGTGTTGATGGATCCTCATTTGAGACAGTTAGTTGAGGGTAGTGAGGAGAGCATTGCTCCTGATGATGGAGCTAGGATTGATAGTGTTGAGGAGGCACCTGCTTCGGTGTCAGGTAGACCAGCTGGAGAGGAGGTTCCGCCAGCCTGGTTTAGACATATGATGGAAGTTATGAGGCAAGCACCAGTACAACCACCGCCACCACCTCCTCAGCCTTTGGTATCTGTGAGGCATTATGACAAACTAAGGAAGTATGGAGCGGAGGATTTTCTTGGTACTACTGACCCAGCTGTAGCAGAGCAGTGGCTTGACAAAGTTCAGAGAATATTTGTTCAGTTGCAAGCCACTCCAGAGGAAAAGTTTGATTATGCAAGATCCTTGTTGCAGAAGGATGCATATAGTTGGTGGAAGACAGTGCCCCATTCTATGGATGATCCACCTACCTTATCCTATACAGATTTTCTGAGGGAGTTTGAATGGAAGTATACTCCAAGGGAGTATAAAGATGGGAAGAAAAGAGAGTTTCTAGATTTGAAGCAAGATCACCGGACTGTAACTGAATATGAGGTTGAGTTTATTCGATTAAGTCAGTATGCTGGGGGTATCATTGCTGATGAGATTGATAGATGTCGGTGATTTGAGGAGGGATTGAGGCCCTCGATCATGTGCTTAGTGGCTGGATCCAGGTATCAGGATTTTTCACAGCTTGTGGCAGCAGCTCGAAGTGTAGAGCGAGCTCAGGGTATTGCGGTTGCTTCAGAAGAAGAGGTTAGGGTTAGAAGGCCCCAGTTCGAGGCAGGGTCTTCTTCTGCGAAGAGGGGTAGAGGAAGTTTTGTTCCTCGGAGTAGTAAGAGCCAGAGACCGGCGGGTAGGTCAGTGCAGTTACAGTGGCAGAGATTTAGACCTGCAGCTTCAGTGGCGAGTGCTCCGACCCCTATGGTTCAGAGATCCACCTTACCCATCTGCATCCATTGTGGTAAGCCGCATGGTGGTCCTTGTTGGAAGGCTGGTGTTGCAGGGGTATGTTTCAAGTGTGGGTCACCTGATCACTTTGTGAGAGATTGCCCTGAGAGGCAAGAGCCGATGTCAGTTGATACAGCAGCTTCTCGACCTAGTGCGAGGGGAGGCCGAGGAGGCAGAGGTAGCAACCGGGGAGGCAGATCTGGGTTCAGTGCTAGAGGAGGTGCTACATCCAGGGAGAGTAGACCAGAGGAGGTTGGTTCTTCCTAGAGGATGTATGTTATGCAAAGGCAGCCAGATGCATTGGCAGTCATAGCTGGTACTTTTTCTTTATTTAATACTTTAGTACTTGCTTTGATTGATCCGGGTTCCACGCAATCATATATTAGTGCATCTGTTTTGCCTGTGTCTGATATGCATGCTGAGTCCCTAGGATTTGATGTGTTGGTGACAAATCCGTTAGGGCATAGTGTGATTGTTAGTAAAGTGCACCGGGATAGTGCAGTGAGGGTGCAGGGTGAGGAGTTCCTTGGAGATTTGATTGAGATGCCATTTAAGGAATATGATGTGATCTTAGGTATGGATTGGCTATCTCGACATGGAGCTGTGGTGGATTGTAAAAAGAAAATTGTTTCTTTGAGAACTGTTGATGGTAGAGAGTTGATAGTATCTAATGAGCAGGAACAGCTAGCCTCCTTATTTGTTTCAGCTGTTGCAGCTAGGAGATTGATTAGAAAGGGGTGTGAAGCCTATCTTGCTCATGTGGTGGATACTAGAGTGAGAGGTTCTCCTATTGATGATATATCCACAGTTGCAGATTTTCCAGATGTGTTTCCAGAGGAGTTGCCAGAATTGCCTCCTGAGAGAGAGGTGGAGTTCGGTATTGAATTGTTGCCTGGTACCACTCCTATCTCTATTACTCCTTATCGAATGGCACCAACAGAATTGAGGGAATTGAAAGTGCAATTACAGGAGTTGTTGGACAAAGGATTTATTCGCCCCAGTGTTTCTCCTTGGGGAGCTCCTGTGTTATTTGTGAAGAAGAAAGATGGTACTATGAGGTTGTGTATCGATTATAGGCAATTGAACAAGGTGACTATTAAAAATAAATATCCTTTGCCTAGAATCGATGATCTCTTTGATCAATTGAAGGGTGCAGCTGTGTTTTCCAAAATTGATCTGAGATCAGGGTACCATCAGCTGAGAGTCAGAGCTGAAGATGTGCCGAAGACAGCTTTCCGGACCAGGTATGGGCATTATGAATTTCTAGTTATGCCTTTTGGTCTGACGAATGCACCTGCAGCTTTCATGGATTTGATGAATAGGGTGTTCAGGCCCTATCTGGATCAGTTTGTGGTAGTGTTTATAGATGATATTCTGGTGTATTCGCGAAATAAAGAGGAACATGATATGCATCTGCGGATTGTATTACAGATTTTGAGAGAGAAGCAGTTGTTTGCCAAATTGTCGAAGTGTGAGTTCTGGTTGGATCAAGTCACTTTTCTCGGACATATTGTTACAGCTGAAGGCATTAGAGTTGATCCAAGTAAAGTTGAAGCTATATTGAATTGGAGTCCACCCAAGTCGGTGACAGAGGTTAGAAGTTTTCTGGGTTTGGCAGGCTATTACCGGCGGTTTGTGAAAGGGTTTTCTTTGATAGCTACTCCACTCACCAGATTGCTTCGTAAGGGAGTGAGGTTTTTGTGGACAGATCAGTGTCAGGCGAGCTTTGAACAGTTGAGAGAAATGTTAACTCAAGCGCCTGTTCTTACTTTACCTGTTGAAGGCAAACCATATGTGATCTACAGTGATGCTTCACATAGAGGTTTGGGGTGTGTATTGATGCAAGAAGGGAAAGTTATAGCTTATGCATCTCGACAGTTGAAATCGCATGAGCTTAACTATCCGACTCATGATTTGGAATTGGCTGCCATTGTGTTTGCATTGAAGATTTGGCGCCACTATCTGTTTGGGGAGAAATGTTTCATCTACACTGATCACAAGAGTTTGAAATATTTGGGTGTCCAGAAAGAACTTAATCTTCGTCAGAGGAGATGGTTAGAATTGATTAAAGACTACGACTGCTTGATTGACTATCATCCAGGTAAAGCAAATGTTGTTGCTGATGCCTTGAGTCGGAAGTCTTTAGCTGGTTTAACTATTTACTCGCTCTCGTTGCTTGTTGAGTTGAGAGCATTGCATGTCAGTTTTGTACCTTGTGTTGATGGTGCATTATTGGCACAGTTGCAATTGAAGCCGGTTTTGTTAGATCAGATCAAAGAAGCTCAGTTGGCCGATAAGAAGATACAGAAGATTGTTTCGGAATGTCAGAGTGGAAATTGTAGAGATTTTATTGTGAAGAGTGATGGAAGTCTCTGGTTCAAGAGCAGATTGTGTGTACCCGATGATGCTGATTTGAAAAGGATCATTTTGGAAGAAGCTCATCAGTCAGTGTTTGCTATGCATCCGGGTAATACAAAGATGTATCATGATTTGAGACAGCATTATTGGTGGATGGGTCTGAAGAGAGATATTGCTGAGTTTGTATCGAAATGTCTCACTTGTCAGAAGGTTAAAGCAGAGCATCAAGTTCCAACCGGGTTGCTTCAACCGTTGTCAGTGCCAGAATGGAAGTGGGAAAGAGTGACAATGGATTTTGTGTCTGGTTTGCCATTGACACAAAAGAAGCATGATGCTATATGGGTGATTGTGGATAGATTGACTAAGACAGCTCATTTCCTTCCAGTGCGGATGGATTACTCTTTGGAGAGGTTGGCTGAGCTGTATATCCATGAGATTGTGAAACTGCATGGTGTTCCAACTTCTTTAGTGTCTGATCGAGATCCCATGTTTACTTTAAGATTTTGGAAGAATTTGCATAGTGCTTTGGGTTCTCGATTACACTTCAGTACTGCTTTTCATCCACAGACAGATGGACAGTCAGAGAGGGTGATACAGATTATTGAAGACATGTTGAGAAGCTGTGTCATCGATTTCTCTGGAAGTTGGGATAGGTTTTTACCTCTTATGGAGTTTGCTTACAACAACAGTCATCAATCCAGCATTGGTATGGCACCGTTTGAAGCATTGTATGGCAGACGGTGTAGGACACCTCTTTGTTGGAATGAGCTTGGAGATAATAAGTTGGTTGGGCCTGATTTAATTCAAGAAACTGAAGAGAAAGTAAAGTTGATTCGAGGCAGGTTAAAAGCAGCTTCAGACCGACAAAAGTCTTATGCAGATCTGAAAAGGAGGGACATAGAGTTTGATGTTGGAGATAAGGTATTTCTGAAAGTGTCTCCTTGGAAGAAGATTTTGAGGTTCGGTCGAAAAGGAAAATTGAGTCCTCGTTTCATTGGGCCGTATGAAGTGTTAGAAAGAATTGGACCAGTGGCTTATCGACTAGCTTTGCCACCTGAGTTGGATCGTATTCATAATGTATTCCATGTTTCTATGTTGAGGAGATATAGGTCGGATCCATCTCACGTGTTGCCATTTGAATCTATTGAAGTGAGCCCAGACTTGACATTTGAAGAGGAACCAGTTGCTATCTTGGCACGAGAAGTGAAAGAGCTGAGAAACAAGAGAGTGCCATTGGTGAAGGTTCTATGGAAGAATCATGCAAAAGAAGAAGCAACTTGGGAAAGTGAGCAATCTATGTAAGAGCAATATCCTCAGTTGTTTCAGAGCTGATATCAGGTAATTTAGAGGACGAAATTTTCTTTTTAGAGGGGGAGAATTGTAATATCCCTATGCTTGCCATAGAAGTTTTGTATGTGGTTGTTGTTGTTGTTGTTGTTGTGGGTTTAAATTGAGAAAAGAAAAGTATATGTATATGTGTTTTGGGAGAAATTTAGGGTTTAGAGACAAGTTTATATGTTGTGTATATGGTGATATATATAACATATAAGTTGGTCAAAGGGCTTGGTCAAGGGAAGAAGATATTTATATTGTTAAGTGTGAAATTACCAAAGTGGGCAAGAGATAATTAAGGGAATTAAAATGTGTATGAGGGTGTTATAGTAATTTTCTTTTGGATGGGTATTTAATGAAGGTTGACTTTGTGTTTTCTTCATCATCATTTCTTCTTCTTCTTCTTGTGTTGGTCGGCTCACCATAGACAAAGGAAGACAAGAGAACCAAGCAAGGTTTTGATGTTTGTAGCTCAAAAGTTGAAGGAGATTTCAAGAAATCAAGTTGAGGAATTGTGGAATTTCTTCATTTAAGGTAAGAAATCTCTTGTTTTCTTTGGTTATTTTGAAGTGGTGTTGGATGTGAATTAGGGTTTGGTTGATTTTGTGATTTGGTGTGTTTGATATGTGTTTGCAAGTGTTAGAACATTGATTTCATTCATTTGAACCATGCTATATTGTGTATGATGAGTTGAAGTGCAATTAGAGGAGAGTTGTGCATTTTAGGGTTTTGGTGTTGGGTGACACGGCCAAGTCATGAAAATTTGGAAGGGTTGGATTGGTTTTTGAGAGACACGGCCGTGTCCCTTAGCCGTGTTCACTACTGGATGTTGGTGTTAGGAGACACGGCCACAAGCTTGGCCGTGTCCTATGCCCGTGTTTGCTAGTGTCAAGTGAGGTTGAGAGACACGGCCACAAGCTTGGCCGTGTCCCTCAAAGGTGCTGCCCGTGTTCCTCCAATGTGTTGGTTAGGGTTTTATTTCTTTGTTCTAATTGCATTGTTTTGGTTTTCCAAGGTTAGGTTGGTCCCTAAACACTTTAAAAACACTTGAATCAATGAAAGATATAATCAAATGCATGTGTAAGGTCCTAAAATTATGAATCATATCAATTGTTCTTTGCCCTAATTGCATTGTTGAGATTGAACAATGTTATGTTATGCATTGTGAATGGTAATGTGTTTCATGAGTAATATACATTGAAATTGAAATGTATATCAAAGATGAAATGATAATTCAAATAAGACATGATATGAGATAATGCCATTATGTTTGGCTATGATGATGCATTTGAAAGAAATAAGGCATGTTTGCCTAAATGTTGTTTAGAATTGAGAATGAAAATGATCATTGAATAATAAATGAATTGTGTGGCTAATGTGTTATTCCATTTTCAGAGTTGGTTGTTGGTGACATGCCTAATAAGTGTAACAATCTCTTGAAGTTAGGTTGGATTGAACCCTTGAAGCCTAATTGAGATGTTACCACCCTTGAAGCTAGGTTGGGTTAGTTCTTGAAGCCAAGTTGGGTAGAAGCTTAGCATGCTTTGCTCCCCTTGAAGCTTGGTTGAACTTAATCCTTGAAGCCTAGTTGGGTATATGATATTGATAAATGTGATAACAAAACCAAAGCATTAACTCTGAAAATTGAATGGCATATTAGTGTGTCTTGGGCCCATGCTTGTCTTTGTTTAGTGTTGATTATGAATGGTTAAATGAATATTAATGAGATATATGAAAAGATATTGAAATGTGATATGTAATATGGATTGAGAAATGACATTGCATTGCACTAAGTCATATCATTTGCATGATTATCTTACTAAGCCGTTGGCTTAGCGCGATAGTGTTTAATCGCGCAGGTAATAGAGTTGATAGAGTTGAACCCGAGAGTTCATCAAGACCAAGTGTGAGTAGACCTTGAAGAATCCATTTTGGGAGCTTAAAGATCAGAGCAGACTTGCCAATCATGTATACTTCTTTATATTTTGTAAAGAAATGTTTAATATGTAAATATGTACATATTTTATAACTTCCGCTGTGTAATATTTAAATGTATATATATATATAACTAATATGTTTTGTTTTACAAGTAAATGATCTACTTTTCTATAATGTATAATGATAAGGGTATTGTATTAAGTTTTAAAGTGTTTTGAATGTTAAGAGAACCGTAGCATCCCTATGTTTGGTGCACTTATGCTACATTGTTGTGGTTGTAGTGTGTGTGCATTGGATATGGGGGTGTTACAATGTATCCTAGAATCTAGCCTACATAAGAGCCAAGAACTAGTCCAACACCGGGTAGGTTTACATTGATATCAGTGATTGCCTTCCCTTACCCCTCTAGGCTAGGTTTCCATAGACAACTCTAGTATGGGCCTAGAGTAGAAGATCATTTCACTACATATTATTTGCATCAAAATTATGGTATTCACAACCTAATGGTTAATTTTAAAATAAAGTAACCATAATAGTGGGAAGCTATGAACCATTAATTTTTTATTATAATATTAAAATTCAGTCCATTATGGCTCTAAAACAACTTGAATAACTGGAATCGGAAGTCAAAACGTCCCGAACAGGCCTTTGAAAAATTACTGCATAGAAATCAACTACGAACTGGTCCCTTAGGCTTGCTATTGTGTGCAGGCTTATGACAACCACGGGTTGCCTAATGGAAGCACCTAGTATTACAGAGTAGCCAAACGATGTCACGAGCCTCACTTTTCATGCCACAATGTCTAAATTTGAAATTTTCTGTTTTAACCTTCTAAAACTCTATGAATAGACCCTCAACATATCATTTTTCCACACACCAACTGTTTTATTAGTTTTTGTTATAGATTTGTGTCTTGTTTATTATGATAATTATTGTTTTATTTAGGTATTTTGTTTGTTTTTATCGGTTTGTTTAGTGTTTACATTAATTTTGGTAGTTTTAGTTTATTTCAGTGTTTATGTTGTTTTTTATCTAATTTTTAGTATGTGTTTATGTTTTGATTGGTTAATGTTTATTTATTTATTGTTTAAAGTTTTGTTACAAGTTTTGTGTTAGGTTAAAAAAGGCAAGGAAACAAATTGAAGGAGAAAGGGGCAGTGGCTGACACAGGCAGAGGACATGGCCAAGTCACTGGCCGTGTCCCATACCAAGTTAAAAAGGAAGAGCAAGTCACAGAGAGAGACACAAGCAAGGGACACGGCCAAGTCAGTGGCCGTTTCCCTCCAAAGAAGATCAACATGGCCAAGTCACCTTCACTTGGCCATGTCTCATTAGTTCCAAGGCAAAAGAGAAGCAAATCTTCACAGAAGCAAACACAGGCAAGGGACACGGCCAAGTCAGTGGCCGTGTCCCTCCAAAAAGGTACAACATGGCCAAGCCCACTTCAACATGGCCGTGTCACTATACCAAAGCGGAAAATAAGGAATTCTGAGACAGAAGTGGACACATGCAAGGGACACTGCCAAGTCACTGGCCGTGTCCCTCCAATGCACTCCAACACGGCCAAGTCACTTCTGACTTGGCCGTGTCCATCATGAACCAAAATGCTGCGGATTTTAAAGTAGAGAATTCGTATAAAAGAGAAAGAGAAGCTAGGGTTTCGGGACTATTGATGATTTGGAGAGCTGATTTAGCCGTCTGAGAGTGAGCTTAGGGTTTTGACAATTTGTTTTCTTTAATTTTGATTACACTTTTGATTACTTTAGCTTAGATTAGATTGTTCTAGCCATTGATGCATCCTTCTTGCAAGATTTGAACAAGAGATTCTTCAGAAGCTTCAAGGAGTTTGTAACTTGGTTTTGTTCTCGAACTTATTCTCTTTATTTTCATTGGAATTATATTTATGGATATTATCATGTCTAATTTGATTTCTTTGAACATTAATGAGATGAGTATGTTTGATTGCATTATGAACTAATTTGATCTAGTCTAGGGTTTGTATGGATCTGCTATGATTGTATGAATTGGTTATTCTCTTAGCTAATAATTTCTTTAGCCTTGATTGAATGGAATATTGTTAATATATAATTGATTGGCCACCAATTATGTGTTTTAGGTATTAGATGATGGATTGAGAGATGAAGTCTAATGCTGGAACAACTCAATTAGGGACTTAGGTGAATTAGAGATATAACATATTAAAAAGATTGTTTCAATTATAACAAGATTAGTTGTAAGAGGTTTGAATGCGAGAGCTTATTTCCTTGACTCAATTAATTAAGTTATTTGAGATTTAATCTTTGAAATTAAATTAGTTAAGAGGAATAACCGTTCATACATATAAGTAGTAGAGAAGTGCAAACCCTAGATCTTTCTATCAAGTGAATCAGAACAATCAACTTAATTTACTTTTATTCGTTTTAAACTTCAATCAATCTTCTTCATTAATTAGCAATTTAAATTTTCTTCATCACTTGTTATTCATAATCTGATAATCAATTAGTCACTTTAGCTTCCTTGTGAGACGACCTTGGGGCGATCACCTTTGCTACAGCTACCTCGTATACTTGCGAGTGACGCTTTGTGGTAGAGTTAATTCGAGTGCAACAATTTTTTGGCGCCGCTGCCGGGGAGGCTAATTGGCGAAATTGTTTATTAGTTTTAGAAATTTTAGATTATTTTTCATTGTTTACTTTTGATTTTATTTTGTATTTTGCTTTTAATTGTTTCTTTTTCTAGAAAATTTTATTTATGCAAGGCAGGAGATCACTCGAAGGAGAGCTACATCCATTCATTCCAGAAATTCAGAGAGTGAAAAGGAGTAGAGAAGAGTTTGAGTTCTACACCAGATTTGATACAGAGGAGGACACTTCTGAATTTGAGTCAGATTTTGCACAATCAGTTAAAATGGCTGAAGAAAGACAAAGAACCATGAGAGATTTTGCTAGACCTGTCATTGGAACTTCCACTTCTTGCATAAGATTGACAAATGCAGCAAGAAATTATGAGTTGAAGAACATTCACTACAACATGCTGCCATCATTCTATGGAGTTCCAAATGAAGCTCCTTTGAACTTTATTCGGGATTTCTACTCCACCCTCAACACTTTTCCTTTGGGAGGACTAACAGAAGATCAGTTGAGGATGAGATGTTTCCCTTATACTTTGAAGGATAGGGCCAAGAGATGGCTTATGATGTTGCCCGAAAATTCACTGACAACTTGGGAGAAAGTTTATAACAAGTTCATGGGCAAGTTCTATTCACACCAAAAGACAGCTTAGTTGAGAGGAAAGATTGCTACGTTCTCTCAATTTGAAGGAGAGCCATTTCATGAGGCTTGGGACAGATTTAAGATGCTATTGATCCAATGTCCGCATCATCACTACCCACTTCAACTCCTTAATCAGTTTTTCTATGATGGTCTCACCCAGCAATTTTAGAACACTGTCGATAATGCAGCTGGGGGAGCTATGGGAGAAAAGATAGCTGATGAGACTTATGAGATCTTTGAGATGTTGGGAGCTAATTCTCAAAAAAAGAGTGTAAGGGGAAGAAGTAAAGGGGTGAATCAATTGGAAGCCAATAGTGAAATGGTTAGTCAAATAGCTGAATTGACAAGGCAGGTTCAGATGCTAAACATGAAGAACAATATTTCTTCATCTACTCAAGAAGTGTGTGGAATCTGTGGGACATTAGGGCATGGAGCAAACAGTTACCCCTCTGCATATGAATCATATGGGAATGAAGCTGAGCAAGTCAATGCCATGGGGGGATTTCAACTAAGAGCTCGGAATGATCCTTATTCAAATTCATACAATCCTGGTTGGAGGAATCACCCAAATTTTTCTTGGGCAACAAATAATTCTCAGCAGCCTTTCCATTTGCTCCAGAGATAGAACCAACAGCAGGGCCAATCCTCAAATCAAGGGCAGTCTAAGATAGAGAGCTTGGAGGAAAGTTTACAAGCTTTCATCAAAGTCAGTGTTCAAAATCAAGAGATGACTAATAAGAGGTTGGACTCATTAGAAGCATCCTTTAAAAAAGTGGAGACTCAAGTAGGACAACTTGCACAACAGATGCAGATTCAACAGAAGGGGAAATTCCCAAGTCAACCTGAGCAGGCACATTCAGTGACTGTTCTTAGGAGTGGTAAGGAAATTAACAATAATGTTGAAAATGATTTTATGAATGCAGGTGACCAAGAGAACAAGGAGGAAGGAGAACTAGAGAACAAAGGTGATGGAGTTATATCAGTGAAGAAATCACCTTCAGCAAATTTACATAAGGCAAGCAATCTGTACCGGCCTCCTATACCATTCCCTAGCAGGTTGAAAGATGATAATAAAGATAAGCAATTTTCTAATATCTTCAACATGCTGTCTAAGGTAAGTATTAACTTACCCTTACTTGAAGCAGTAAAGAATATGCCGGCTTATGCCAAGTTCTTCAAAGACCTGATCACCAAGAAAAAGAGGTATGAGCCAAACGAAAAGTGATAGTTTCTGAGGTAGCTAGTGCTGTTTTGCAGCATAAATTACCTCCCAATCTAAAGGATCCTTGTAGCTTTATAATTCAACTTTCTATGGGGAATGGAAAGGGGACTGAGTGCATGTGTGATCTAGGAGCTAGTGTGAATTTGATGCCTTATTCTGTGTATAAAGAATTAGAACTAGGGGAACTCAAATCAACCAAAATGATGTTGCAATTAGCTGATAGATCTTTTAGATTCCCGAAAGGGGTTATAGAAGATGTGTTAGTTAAGGTTGGTGGGTTAATAGTACCTGTAGATTTCATAGTTCTTGACATGGAAGGGAGTAATTCTGCACCATCAGCACATACTATTTTACTGGGTAGGCCTTTCATGGCTACTACCAATACCTTAATAGATGTTAAAAATGGTAAGTTGTCAATGACTGTCTTAGGACAAACTGTAGAATTTTCTATTTTTAACACTTCTCCCATTCCTACAACTGCTTTATATGAGAATTGTTCTTTAATTAATTGTGTTGATGCAGTTGTTTCAGATGATTTCTTGCATACAGGTTCCTCAGATAAAGTGGGACTGACACTGACCTTAGAAGAGGAGGCTAAACTAGTGGGGGAGTCCCAAAAGTTCCTTAACCCAAAGGCATATGAGAGCTCGAGGAATTATAAGGATCACACTAAAGCACTTCATGACAGATTTATTGGGCGACAAACATTGAGTCCAGGTATGAAAGTTTTACTTTTTAATTCTCAACTCCGTTTGTTTTCTGGTAAACACAAATCTCGATGGAGTGGTCCTTTCGAGGTAACTAAGGTATGTCCTTCTGGTGCCATTGAATTGCTTAACTCTAGAACTAATAAGATTTTTAAAGCAAATAGACATAGATTTAAACCATATAAAGAAGGATTTCATGAACTGAGAATCATTGACAGTACTTTGATCCACGATTCCTAGTCTTGCATGATGTCCAGCTTTATGACATTAAAGAAGCGCTTAATGGGAGGCAACCCATTAGTTTGAATTTCTTTTTCATAGTTATAATTTTATATTTAGCAATTATGATTTTATGTTTAGTTTAAATAAATGGAATGGGTGCTTTAATCAGTTTTTATTTTTCTAATGTGGTTCAGGTTCATCGAAGAAGAGGTTGCAATTTCGTTGATAATTGGTGATATAAAAAAAAAAGTTAAAAAGTGGCAGAGAGTGACACAGCCAAGGAACTTGGCCGTGTCCCTTGGCCGTGTCACATGGGACACAGCCAAGTCTAATGAAAACTCTCTTCTTTTGTTGATTTTGCAAACTATCACAGTGAGTGACACGGGGACTTGGCCGTGTCCCTTGGCCGTGTCACTGGACACGGCCAAGTCATCACCAAAAATTGATTTTTGCTTTTGTATTTTGCACCTCTAGTCCAGTAGCTGACACAGGCATGGGACACGACCAAGTCACTGGCCGTGTCCCTCAAAAATAACATGACACGGCTGTGTTGCCCACAACTTGGCCGTGTCCCTCACTTTTACACTTTTAAAAACACGATTTTGCCCAGTTTCTTTCCATTAAATCCCTAAATCCCTATTTATTCATCTCTCTCGCTCTCTCACTCTCTGTATCGCAAACTCCATAATTTTTTATTCCAAGCTCTAAATCTTCCTTTAATCCTCAAATCTTTTCACCAAAACTAGAAATAATCCATTAAAACTTCTTCTTTTCTCATAAAATTTTGATTTGATCAAGTTTTGGTTTGAATTTTTCAGATTTCTAGAGATGCCAAGAATGAAGATTGTTTCACACCACAAGACGAAGAAGTCTACAACCGAAGGAGCTTCTTCTTCTTCATCATCTTTATCTTTGAGGAGAGCAAGTCTTTTGGCTCGGGGTTTTTTCCCGACAAGGTATGTTAATGATGAATCTCTTGATGCCTTGCAAATTAGGACTAATTTTGATTGATATGTGCAATTTCTTGGGTGGGAGACTCTAGTCACCTTGAGACCTTTGCAGTTTGAGGAGCTTACTATAGAGTTTTTGACATCTCTCAAGGTTGAACAAGATGATAAGAAAATCTACACTAGAATGATGTTTAAATTGCTGGGTAAATCATATGTGCTTAATATTGACCAGTTAAATGATATATATGGTTTTCATCAGCATGGGGAAAGGTCGGTACCCAAAGAATTTAAACAACAATTTTCTTGGGGAGCTTTAGGCTCAGGTACTTATGTGGCCAAATCGGCCAAAGCATCTAAATTAAGAAATTCCGCTTTGAGGTATTTGCATAGGTTTATGGCTTGCGTATTCTTTGCTCGGAAGGAGAGCCCGGGTGTGGTTGAATTGAGTGAATTATTTTTCTTGGATTGTGCTTTGAATGCAATGCATGTTAGTGCCGACTATTGGTTAGCCGATATTTTTTATTCTGTGGCTAACAAAAGAAAGGGGGCAATTTGTGTTGGGGGGTTGGTTACCACATTAGCAGTAGCCCTTGTTGAGGATTTTGACCCGAGTACTAGTCGCATGACTAGAATTTCGGGTAATGACTCTTTGGATTTAGCTACACTTGAGAAGATGCACATGGTGGTGCATAGGAGAGGGACTTATGTGATGCCTTCAGCTGAGCCTGCAGCACCGGGGGATAGGCAGAAGAGAGCACGGGTCCAAGAGGAGTCCGACTCAGATTCTCTTGACCTAGATGAGGATGCTCCGATTTTGGAAAGTCAAGAGGTACTTCTAAGGATTGAGGCCCTGGAGGGCAAAGTGGATCGACTGGATGGCAAGGTGGAATGTAACCATGCTGAGGTATTGCAGCAGTTGGAACAGATTAATAGCAACCTTGTGAAGATCTTGAGTCTCCATCCCTCAGCTGCATCATCTTCACGCTCGCCTTTTTCATAGATTTTGAGTCCTTGCTTTATTTTGTTTAGTGTATTTTTGTTCTTATTTTTCGTTTTTGTTTTCATGTTAACGTTTTATATTTGGATATTTTATTTTTATATATTGTACTTTTGTTTTTGAACTTTTGTGTTTGTGATGGAAAGCTAGGGTTTTGCCTCACCAGGTACGATGGAAGACAGGTTGTCCTTTAACTCTTTTTATTTATTATTCTTGTTTTACATTGAGGACAATGTAAATTTTAAGTGTGGGGTACTCTTTAAGCTTTCCTTTAATTTTTGTTTTATTTTGCTTATTGTGTCTGTTGTGCATGGCATAATTGTTGAAATCTTATTGATCTTTTCTTTGATTCTAGCATTATAGTTGAGACTTTAGTTTCGGCATAGAAATGAGCATTTGAATCCATTCAGGATCAATTTTCACATTCTGCAATTCATGACATATAAATCTTGGTGAACCCACCTGTGTGAGTTTTGAGCCTCATAATTTGATATTATTATCAGTTGATTTTCTTTTCTTAAGTGTGCACCTTCATGATTTTGCATCTCTAGAGTTTGCTTTTGCATACTAATTGAACTCACATTATGATTTAATCTCAATTTTTAAAATGATGAAGGCAAATTAGGTTAGCCCTTTAGCTTAAAAAGACTTCCCTTAATATTGATTTCCTTAGTGAGCCAAGTTGAGCCATTGACCTTTTCTTGTTTGATCAATACAATTATCAACTTAACATGTTCTTATTATCATCATACCTATGCATTAAGGAATGGAGTTTTATGATTTGACAATAAGGTAGTTTATTTCAAAGTGTGGGGTAAGTAAAAATAAAAAAAAAATGGTATTGCTATTTGGGGTTGAAATGCATACTTTACACATTGTGTTGGATTAAGAGTTGATTATTCTTTTCCTCTACATTTTAAGCTAGATGTTCTATGCAAGTTTATATTTTGTATATATATAAAAAAAATGATGATAAAATAAAAGAAATAAAAAAAAAGAGATATATATATATACAAAATTCATATATTTTCTAGCATTAGAGGAATGTTGACTTATGTACTTTTCTTTTAGTGTGCAAGTATGTAAGATTATTAAGGATTGGTGAGTATGCCATTTGAGGGAGTTGTGAGTTTCTTAGCAATAGTATTGTCTAATTTAGATACTCTATTTCTTGATGCTCCAGCTTAAATGCCTTTTCTCACACCTGCACCTTAGCCCCATTACATCCAAATAAAAGACCTTTGGATTATTTCTTGAGAAAATCAGTGAGGGAGATTGGATAATTAAGCAAGTTTATTGCAGTATGCACTCATGAGTGGTTTGAGTGATTAACCTTTGAAATCGAGTGAAACACTTAGATGAGAGATAAGATTTGTGTGTTTGGATTAATGAATGAGTTAAGAAAATCCTTGATTGAAGGAAATTGCAATTATTTATGTTTGACTCTTAAAGTATTTCATCTATATGCCGGAATTATAGTTAAGGTTGTTTGAGTTTTTAATTTATGCCATGTGAATTTGCTTGAGGACAAGCAAAGTTTTAAGTGTGGGGTAGTTATTTTATTAGTTTTTGTTATAGATTTGTATCTTGTTTATTATGATAATTATTGTTTTATTTAGGTATTTTGTTAGTTTTTATCAGTTTGTTTAGTGTTTACATTAATTTTGGTAGTTTTAGTTTATTTCAGTGTTTATGTTGTTTTTGATCTAATTTTTAGTATGTGTTTATGTTTTGATTGGTTAATGTTTATTTATTTCTTGTTTAAAGTTTTGTTACAAGTTTTGTGTTAGGTTAAAAAAGGCAAGGAAACAAATTGAAGGAGAAAGGGACAGTGGCTGACACAGGCAGAGGACATGGCCAAGTCACTGGCCGTGTCCCATACCAAGTTAAAAAGGAAGAGCAAGTCATAGAGAGAGACACAAGCAAGGGACACGGCCAAGTCAGTGGTCGTGTCCCTCCAAAGAAGATCAACACGACCAAGTCACCTTCACTTGGCTGTGTCTCACTTAGTTCCAAGGCAAAAGAGAAGCAAATCTTCACAGAAGCAAACACAGGCAAGGGACACGGCCAAGTCAGTGGCCGTGTCCCTCCAAAAAGGTACAACATGGCCAAGCCCACTTCAACATGATCGTGTCACTCAACCAAAGAGGAAAAGAAGGAATTCTGAGACAGAAGCTGACACATGCAAGGGACACGGCCAAGTCACTGGCCGTGTCCCTCCAATGCACTCCAACACGACCAAGTCACTTCTGACTTGGCCGTGTCCCTCATGAACCAAACACGCAACGAATTTTAAAGTAGAGAATTCGTATAAATGAGAAAGAGAAGCTAGGGTTTCGGGACTATTGATGATTTGGAGAGCTGATTTAGCCGTCTGAGAGTGAGCTTAGGGTTTTGACAATTTGTTTTCTTTAATTTTGATTACACTTTTGATTACTTTAGCTTAGATTAGATTGTTCTAGCCATTGATGCATCCTTCTTGCAAGATTTGAACAAGAGATTCTTCAGAAGCTTCAAGGAGTTTGTAACTTGGTTTTGTTCTCGAACTTATTCTCTTTATTTTCATTGGAATTATATTTATGGATATTATCATGTCTAATTTGATTTCTTTGAACATTAATGAGATGAGTATGTTTGATTGCATTATGAACTAATTTGATCTAGTATAGGGTTTGTATGGATCTGTTATGATTGTATGAATTGGTTTTTCTCTTAGCTAATAATTTCTTTAGCCTTGATTGAATGGAATATTGTTAATATATAATTGATTGGCCACCAATTATGTGTTTTAGGTATTAGATGATGGATTGAGAGATGAAGTCTAATGCTGGAACAACTCAATTAGGGACTTAGGTGAATTAGAGATATAACCTATTAAAAAGATTGTTTCAATTATAACAAGATTAGTTGTAAGAGGTTTGAATGCAAGAGCTTATTTCCTTGACTCAATTAATTAAGTTGTTTGAGATTTAATCTTTGAAATTAAATTAGTTAAGAGGAATAACCGTTCATACATATAAGTAGTAGAGAAGTGCAAACCCTAGATCTTTCTATCAAGTGAATCAGAACAATCAGCTTAATTTACTTTTATTCATTTTAAACTTCAATCAATCTTCTTCATTAATTAGCAATTTAAATTTTCTTCATTACTTGTTATTCATAATCTGATAATCAATTAGTCACTTTAGCTTCCTTGTGAGACGACCTTGGGGCGATCACCTTTGCTACAGCTACCTCGTATACTTGCGAGTGACGCTTTGTGGTAGAGTTAATTCGAGCGCAAAACCAACCAACTAAGAAAATTTAATTTCCAGTTGGTACTTCTCTTCTCCTTTTTTTAAAGTAAAAGGTTCAGTCTTCCTTAGTGCAAACCGCCTGAAATTTACTTCTTTAGTAAATTTGGGCACTTAGTCTATACTTGCATGTTTGCTTTCCGGAACAACCCTAAGCTAGTTGCTTCCTTAGTAACCAAAAATTCCTAACAATCATGGAACTTTGGTTAGGACATATACTTAAGCGTCCACCATCAACGGCACCTAGGAAGGTAAACTTTAAGCCCTTTGCTCTTAAATTTAATTTTGGGTGAATGGACTTCAAAGACCATCATTTGGTCTTTGAAATTGGAGCTAAACTAGACATTAAAGCTTGAACAAATCTACATACAAGAATTGTTTTCAATTTTAAATTTTAAACCTAAAGTTACCTACTTTAAAATTAACCTTTTCCAAAGTTCTAAACCTAAAGCTACCTAGCTTAAAATCCTTTTCTTTAAACCTGAATCCACTTGGTTTGAAAATTAACATTTTCAAAGTTTTAAGTCTAGAGCTACATGGCTTACAAATCCATTTTAAATCTAAAGCTACCTGGCTTACAAACCTTTATTAAACATAAAGCTAGTTGGTTTAAAAATCAATCTTTTCTAAAGTGTTAAGCCTAAAGCTACCTGGCTTAAATGCCCTTTTTAAACCTAAGCTATCATGTTTAAAAATCAACTTTTTGCAAATTTTTAAGCCTAAAGCTACCTAGATTACAAATCCTTTTTAAACCTAAAGCTACCTAGTTTAAAAATCAATATTTTCCAAGGTTTTAAGCCTAAAGCAACATGGCTTACAAACTCTTTTTAAACTTAAAGCTACATGGTTTAAAAATCAACCTTTTCTAACCTGGCTTACAAATTCTTTTTAAACCTAAATCTGCTTGGTTTAAAATCAAAATTTTCCAAAGTTTTAAGCCTAAAGCTTCTTGGTTTACAAACCATTTTTAAACTTGAAACTACCTGGTTTTAAAAACTAACTTTTCCAAAGTTCTAAACCTAAAATTACTTGACTTACAAATCTTTTTTAAATTGAATGCTACTTGGTTTAAAATCAACCTTTTCTAAAGTTCTAACCCTGAAGCTACCTGACATACAAATCCTTTTTAAACCTAAAGCTACATTTCAACCTTTTCCATAGTTTTAAGCCTGAAGCTGTCTGACTTATAAATCATTTTCAAACTTAAATCTAAAGCTACCTGGTCTAAGAAATCACAATTTAGCTTACACTTAAATATACCTTATTTAGGCTAAAGAATCTAAAATTTGAATCTTAGACTTAAATTTTAAAGAGTTAAAACTAAAATTGGACTCAAATTTAGGTTAGCCTAGGAAAAACCACAATTTTGAGTCAAAACCAACCATTGCAAGATTATTAGAATTACATGGGCTTTAATTCTCATTCAAACAAGATATGCAGGCCTACTTGGAATTTCACTCCAAGTACCAAGTCCACTTAATTTTTAAACTTACCCTCTCATGTTTTCTTTAATTATGTACTTTGTCTATACTATATTTATTTACATAACTATTTTAGGGAATGTGTGCTCAACATAGAATTTATAAGGCTAGAGGTGGAATCTCAAAAGAACCCCTAATATATAGACTAGAGACCCATTCACCTTTATGCTTGGAAGTGACTCCTTAGAAAGCCAAATCAGATCCTTGCCAAGTCCTTAATCCAATTCCAACCTGTGGAAGAGAACCTTGCACTTAAACTGTCACAAACTAATTAACTTTAACAATATTGAACCTTGATTCAAGCAAGAACCAAGAAACAAGAGAGGAACTCTCTTCAAGAATAAAGTTCTTAATTGTATTAATTAGTTAACCAAATTACTTAATGACAATAAGAAGTATTTATAGGTTACAACTCTTATCACTAGCCTAAATCATAAAAGGAAAATAAATCGTAAGGAAATAAGGAAACTAAATAATGCAAAATTCATGCAGAAATTTTAAATACATTTTTCTATCTGATAAATTTTGAATCTAGGCTTAGCTTTTTAAGAATTGTAGCTTTAGAGTGTAGACAATTTTGGCTTTTGAGTAACCCAGTTTAGGCTTTAGAAACTCGAGTTATGGTCATTTGAAGTAAACTAGTTTGGAATGAAAACCTATTCCAATTCATATTCTGATTTAGTTTATAAGTCTGACTTCAAACAATTGTTTGAAGGAACAAACAAACTTGGATTTTTATGGAAAAGACAATTTTGAAAAGCTTGAAATTTCTTATAAAACCTTTATTGAGATACTTCTTTATCCTAGAACTTTAAGGTATAAAAAAATCAATCAAAACTCTAAAGATCAACTCTGTTCAAATCTAGAAATTACATAAATATGCTCTATTTAAGCTCATTCATCTCTAATGCTTCCATAATTAATATTTTAGTCCCATATTCATATCATTCTCCCTTTCCTTTAAAATGATTCATCATCAAATCATGCATCAAGACACTATAGGAGAATGTTAAACACTAAAATGTTGAAGAAAGATAATCAATTTTGAAAATGGATGTTGCCTTTGTTCTTTACAAATTCCAAGGATGTGAAATACATGGGAAAGTTGAATCCTTGTTGAAGAATCAAAATAATCATTAGGCAAAACAAAATCTATTATAAGAGTCGTTAGCAAAATAAGGTTATCTTTAGTGTCATGACCAACAAGAGAAAATTCTTCAACTTTATGCACTTTAGATTGAATCAAAATTTTAACTTCTTCTACCTCCACTTGTTGCATATCTTGCTCTTCCTCAACTTCATGCTTGTTATATTGCCTCAAGTGCTCTTTTTTAGCTTCTTCCTCAACTTCCTAAATTACAACTTCTTCTTCTTTTAAACATAGCATAGATTCTTCACTAGAAAGTTCCACTGAAAGTAATTCTTTATCTTGGCTTAGGTCCTCAGTACACACTAGCTCTTCTTGAACTTCTTGAACCTTATCTTCAATCTTTGACTCTAGCAATGAATGTTGGAATACTTTTTCATCTTTAAGTAAAGTCAAAGGTTTTGCATAACACTCCTCAAATGATTTCTCCTTTGGATGATCTTTAAAAATCATGTGGGGCTTGCTTCATCTTTGTGAATAAGCAGGTAGGTCATTGACTCCTCGCCCAATTCAATATGGAACCTTCTTATATTGTTTTGGCTAACGCCAATTCGATATGGAACCTTCTTATATTATTCTACGCGATTTAAATTGAACCAACCTAATTCAAATTTTAAATAATTAGGCTTGGTTTTATTTGATCCTTGTTATTGGGTCTTAACTTAATATAGCCTTTAAATTGAAACCATATTTGAATAGGTGTTAAAATTAAGTGTCTACAATTTTGCCCCCTGCTTGAACATTATAAGACTTCAGTAGAAGAGAGTAAAAAGCAATACGACTTTGAGCTAATTTTGGGTAAAGATGGGTTCTGGACCAGAGAATTGGATTTTGGGTTCTGTACCAGAGACTAGATTGGGTTCTGGACCTGAGACTAGATTGGGTTCTGAACCTGAGACTAGTTTGGGTTCTGAAATCGAGACTGGATTAGGTTCTAGACCTAAAATTGGATTAAGTTCTGGACTCGAGATTGGTTTGGGTTCTAGAACCAAGATTATTTTAGTGTAGACCCTTAATTTTTGACCAGTTTTGTCCAATATGTTTTATTTAGTCCAAAATAATTTTTGTATTGTCTAATATATTTTAATTGGTCCAAAATAATTTTTGTTATCTTAATTAAATAATTTTTACTTTATTATCTAATTTTTATTAATAAAAAATAAAAAATCAAAATCAAAATCAAAAAAATAAAAATAAAAATCGGTGGCGGAAAAATCGTCGCCAAAAACCAGCGGGAAATGGCCCGCAGGCCTATCCACGCCCCCTGTCGCATCCAACTGAGGCAAATTTTTTCTCCAGCGCAATTTTTCCTGAGGCAATTTTTTTTGCCAGCGCAATTTTTCCGCAGCAGTTATATTTCATCAGCAAAATTTTTCGACGCAAATTTTCTGAAACCTAATACAATTAGGTTTCGGTTTCATTTTCTTATTCAATATTGTATGCCGTGAGTAACTAGGATTAATAATAGAATTCTTCTATAAATAAGGAGGAAGAAAAGAGAGAAGGGGGAGGAGAAATTGGGACAAAAATTGGGAGAGTTTGAAACTGAAACTGAGTGGGAAAGTAGTGAAATCAATTTGACATTTTGAGAGAAAAAGAAACAAAGCATTAACCAATCATCAAAGGCAGCAACTGCCTTTGTTTTTGTTCATCCAAGAAGATTTTTTTTGGAGGAACCATTAAAAGGAGGTATGTATTAATTGTTATATTTTTCACAATAGCTTAGATTATGAAATTGTGTCTTTCAAAATAAAAAATTCTAGAATTTTAATTTAGTTTTTTGAAAGTTAAAAACACTAATTTGTTGTTTTATTTTTCAAAAAGGCTTAAAATTTTTATTTTTACTTCTTCAAGATCTTAAAACCCTAATTGAACATGTTTTTCTTCAAAACCAAAATTTGATTCTGTTTCTTTCAACAAACCCTAAAAACATCTTTTCTATTTATATAAACCTTAAATCATTTTTCTACCTTCATAAAATTATCAATTGCTTTTTTCCAAATTCTAAAAAACCTAAGCATTCACCGAAACCCTAATTCTAAAACACAACCCAAATGCAACTTCCAAACCTAAAATAGTAAACTCTAACCCCTTTAAAACCTTAAACCCTAATTTTTTCTAAACCCTAATCCTTTAAAACTTTAAAAACTATAAAACACAAATATTTTAATTTCACACAGTAAACTTGAAACCATAAATCAAAAGTATTTTAAAGAGTCCAAATCCTAGTTTCATGATTTTACCTAACAAACCCTAGTTTGGTTAATCAAAGAATTTTATCAACCTTTTAAAACATAAAATCCTCAATCTATTTTAATTCTCTTAAAGTCACAGTAGTCAAATTCCATTAATTCCAAAACCCTAAACACATGAAATAAAGAGCCCTAAATGGAAACAGTAGCTATAATTGGAATTTTATTTGCCTTATTCAATTCTATATTTGATTATGCTTTGATTTATTTCTTATGCTTTAATTTATTTAAGTTCAATGCTTGGTTCATTTAATTTATCATGGATGGATGTTTACTTTCTATTAATATTTAATATCTTTGATGAATGATTTATTTATGATGAATGATTATTTTCTTTTATCAATTTATTTAGATTTCCAAATGTTATAAGAGGTATGTTTCCACTTGTTGGATATCTCATTAGTTAAATATCATGTAATTTAATTTGCTTTTCTATTTTAGAACCTATGTAAAGGACATGTTTCTACCTTTCGGTGGGTGTCCTATTTAGGCATGTGATGTAAGGACATGTTTCCATCTTCGGATGGGTGTCCATTTATTTGTTTTGCTTGGACCTTGCTTTAATTTTAATATATTGATGCTTTCTTTTAATTATTGTTTGTAATATGGATAATGTTGTTATACTTAAGAATTTTATAATATTAAGACCTGTAAAGGAGGTTGGTTCCAATGAACCAGGTGTTGTAGGGGTGCTGGGCCATTTCTCACCTTCCCCACACGTACCCAACTTTCCGAACCCATTAAGGGGTTGGGAATTCCTTAGGAATCGAGTCATCCACCCCTTTTTTTTTCCCGGCCCGTCCGGGTGGTGACTCCATTTTCTCTGGACTTAGGTCCGTGTTCTCTAAGGCCCTGAGCCTAAATAGTGCCGAAGTTGCAAGAACCATCCCACCGGGAGTGGGGGCAAAAATCCTCGCTCACAGTGGCGACTCCACTGGGGATAAGAGAAGTTGATTTCGTTGGTCTTTTTATTATTCTATTCTTTCTTATAATAATATGATCCATTGCATCATATTAGATTGCATTGTGTACGTGAGTTAGGATACCTGTGTTACCCGTGTTATGTTATGTAAGGGATACCATACTTTCACTCAAGGTATGGAGATCGAGCATGGCATAACCACTCATAGCCTCGTACCATTTGGTATATACTTGCTATGGGAACCTAAGCCTTTTTACCCAAAGACTAAAGCTCATGTAATTGGCCTAGTTACTTTCCTTAGGTTTTACCCCGAATGCAAGTTGTTTAACTATGGTTAATTTATCTTGGCTTAAATCATGGCTTATTTGGTTTGTTCTTTTTCTAATATGACCTAAGTATATTGTAAGCTCAAAATAAATTTTTCTTTAAAATCCAAAAGACCAAAGCTATTTTCAAAATTTTTCAAGATGGTCTTTGGACATAAGACTTTGCTAAAAATAAATCGAAAATTCTTTTGCTCATGGCCCAAATACTAAGCCCAAAATATGTTTTTTCTAAAATCTTTTTACAATGGGCTTAGAAACAAATTTATTTTCTTCCAACCTTTTCTTACAAAGAGCTTGCAAATTATTTAGGTCAATTACGAAATACCAAAAATCAATTGTGAGCCCAGTTTATACCAAGAATAATTAATCATGGGCTTGTTTTTGTCATGAACCATTAGTTACTCTTTTCAAGTGAGAAATCTATCTATAATAAACCTCTTAATTTAGTTTTAATCCAATATAGCATAAAAGCTACTTTAGTTGGTTGAATGGATTAAAACCTAATTAATGGGAATTGTCATGGATTGATTTTTCATTTTCGAAAATATAACTATTGGTTAAAATGTCCAAGGGATATATTCGAAAACAAGATACCCCATGTTGGTATTTTGTTAACCATATACCAAGGAAAAGAGACTCGCCATTCATGTGTGGATGTTATAAGGTTGGAAGGAACATCCTATTTGTCCTTGTTTGTTAATTGTTCGTGCATACATGCATACATGCATACATTTGCATCTCATATCATTGATCTTTTTTGGCTCATAGACTTGAAGTACATCAATTCAAGAGCATACAATGATACTACCTACAACATTGATTTTGATTCAAGCACTTCATTGGAAGGATGGATGCAAACCAGCTAAGGGACATAGTCGACGAAGTTGTCAAAGCTAGGATGGCCGAGCTACGAGATCAATTGGTTGAAATTATGAGGACCCAGTTGATTCAAATTCTAGAGATTATCAACAATGCTAATGAGGCATCTCCCATTGACATAAGAAAGAAGGAAAAGGCAGCATTAACAAGGAACATGTCTAATGATAGAGATCGAATAAAAAATGAGAGATCAATCCCTATTCTACAAGACCAATCGAACCATGTGCTATCTAAGTGGAGCAATAAGAGCGACTATTTCCCTAGTGGGCAAAGTCAAAGGGAAAGAGGAGGTGTTGAGAAAGATGCAACAACTAAGCCAACAAAGAAGCATAAATTTTTAGACTTAAGGGAGCCTTTGTCAAAGATGTTAGAAAATCTAATGACAATGGATTTGCTACAACCATTGGCACCTCGGCCTCTACATAAGCCTCTACCACCAAATTTTGATGCCAAGATTTTTTGTCAATTTCATCAAATGCGTTCGATTAAGGCACGAAATCTAAGATTTGATTGACAGTGGAAAGCTGCCTAAGCCTGATAAGCCCAACACTAAGAATAATCCTCTACCTAAATTTGGAAGGGCACCATCGCTTACAACCTTCATGAAGAGTTTTATCTTATCACCTTGTCATGATATGGATAGAGAAGCTACTAAAGATGATGATGAAGCAATGATCCTTGATGATGCAAAAAATCCTTGCCCTTGAGATGTCTAATCTTTGACTCCAACTCAACAAACTTTCCTTAGCTTGAATGTTGCTTTTCAATTTTACTTTCTTTAATATTTAATTGGAACTATCGTGTTTTTCAAATTTAAATTTGTTTGAATAAATTACTTTTATCTAAAATTTTGTTGGTCTTTGTTCATTTTGGTTCTCAACCAATGAGGAATCTAGCTTGATAATTCATGAATTAATATATCTAGGCATCATGACTTGAATGACTTTACTAGGTAAGGGAATTGCTCAATAGCATTGAGTTGTGTATGCTTACTTAGAGAGGGCTCCTGCATAATTACCTTTGTCTAGGTCCTAGTCAGTCTTAGAACATGCTTTGACAAACTTTCGAGGCAAAATTGAACTCTGCTTATTTAAGGGAGAGATGATCTAGGCATTGTTTGGTTAGCCAACAACTAGTATCCACCCAATTAAATATCAATCCCTAGTTGTCCCTTTGAGCCTTCATAAAATTTTAGCTTTCTTTTCATTGGCTTACAAACTCCAATAACCTACCCTGAGCTGTTGTGATACTTTTGACAAGTCTTATGATCATTAAGGTGAAGATCAAAGAAAGCAAGAAGATCAAAGAAAGCAATGATTAGTCCAGATCATGTAGATAGTTGAAGTTTTCAAGACCATAAAGGTAGTTGAAGTTCACTTACTATCTCCAATATATCAAGACAACATCAACATCAGAGTAACAAATGATTTCTCCCTGTTAAAAGAAGATTTATGTCACTCCATTCATCCATTATTGGAAGCCAAAGTCGTTACAAACAAGACAACTCTGTTTGAGCTAGAAACAAAACCAAAAAAGGAAAGAAAGAAAACAAAAAAGAAAGAAAGAAAACAAAAAAGAAAAAAACAAAAAAAAGAAAACAAAAAAAAGGAAGAAAGATAAAACCTAAAAAGGTGGTTCAAAAAGCCAACTGAGTTCTCTTTTACCTAAGACAACAAAAGGCTTCCATTTGGTTTATAAGGATGGATTGACTTGAATTGGTTCAACCCAACCAGTTCTTGAAAGTTTTATACTTGATAGTCCTACAAGGAAGAAGGACGAAATGATAAAATGCTCAGAGAAAGAAAAGGGAAGAGAAAATAAAAAGAAAGAAAAGGGAGAAGAAGAAAAGAAATGAATTTGGGAACCAAACTTTTTGCAACGGCAAAAACAGTCCTAATAAAGAACTGGATTGTTAGCCAAAAGATCTCAATTTTGATCCTTGACAACTCAAATGGAATGACTTATTTAACATGTGTTTAAAGAACTTTGTTGCAAGATTAGGTTGTTTCAAATAAAGTTGAACAGAGCATATTTAGCGGTCGCACAAGATATGGAGACGACCGCCCCACTCAATTAAAGGATGAAACCATATCACAGTAAGGTTTGCGGTCAAAAACCTGACCTTAGTCGTGACCGCACTCCCACAAGAGCGACCATCCTAAATAATGGACGAGCGCAACAGTAGAAACCCAAATCATCCAAATTCCAGTAAGGTTCACGGTGACAAGAACGGTGAAGAATACGTTCTCGCTTACCACTCTAGCGACCGCCCTTCAGTATCCCCGACCGCACTGATGATTGAAGAGAAATCTGCTTAAAATGACAGTAATGTTCACATCCTAATGTGCATCCGGAAGTTCGACGCGAGTCTCTCAACTCGACCGCAAACAGGCACCTAGAGCGACCGCGACATTCATATTTAGGCGGACTTTCATTTTGCCCAGTTAAAGAATGCCACATGTAATGACCGTTGGAAACCCACCTAAGCATTCAAAAAAGGGCGACCGCACCTATTCTATGCGCGACCGTCCCGACAACCACAGCATGGGCAAGATTCCTACAGCAGAGCACTTAAATTTGACTGTTGAAGCAAATTTGAATGCAGCTACTGTACCTTGTCCAAGGGCGATCGCGTGAGACATGAATGCGACCATCTTTGTACCAAGGATGACCGCGAACTGCTTTAAACAGTCTATTAAAAAAAGGTCTAAACTGCCAAGACTTAATTTTCACTATCTATAACGGCTAGTCAGACCACATTTGCTATAAATACATTGCTATTCTAAGAGAAAAATATAGGGAGAATAAAAAATTTTATAGCCAAGCAACATATTTTCTTTTATTCCAATTTACATTTGAATTGTAATGAATGTTAGGTGTAAGCATTGAAAACACCATTGTAAAAGTTTGAGTGTGAGCTTGAAAAACACTTAGTTGTGAGAGTAAACCTAGAAAAACTCTTGTAAAGGTTGTGAGAGTGAGCCTAGTAAAACTCTTGTAAGTGGTTTGAGTGTTAGCTTTAGAAAAATACTTGTCAAGTTAGGTGTGAACTTGTGAAAACACCAAAGTTGGAAGTGAGCTTGTAAAACTTCAAAAGATTAGTGAAACCTTAACAAGTTGTTAAGGAAGTGGATGTAGGATTGAAGAAAATCCGAACCACTATAAATCTTGTGCGTTCTTTCTTCTACTCACTACTCAACTATTTTTCTATTCCGCATTTCTTATTTGTTGAATTTATAATTTGCCATCATTTCTTGAGGAAACCAATTCACCCCCCCTCTTGGTTCCCATCTTGGGATAACAATTGGTATCAGAGCTTTGAAATTTCTTAGACTTAATTGTGAAATTTGATCCGCTATGGCAACTTCTTCTTCATCAAATTCCTTATCTCATGGAAATCTTAAAACTATCCTTAGACCCTACTTTGATGGAACGAATTATTCCTATTGGAAACACAAAATGTATTTGTTTCTAGATAGTGAAGGAATTGAACTATGGGATTTTGTGGAAAGTGAGTGGAAACCTCCCACTTATGAAGTTGATGGTATTCAAGTTCCTCTTCCCAAAGAACAATGGTCAACTATCAATGTCAAAGATCGATTCAAGAACAATAGAGCCGCTTCCATCTTGATGAATTCCATTTCAAGAGAAGAAGGTGGAAGAGTTCAACATTTAACTTGTGCACATTGCATTTGGAAGACACTTAAAAACTATCATGAAGGTACAACTCAAGTGAGATTCACCAAGAAACAAATGCATGTTCATGAGTATGAGCTATTCAAGATGAAAACAAATGAAAATGTCACCGACATGACAAATCGCTTGCTTGCTATTGTCAATGAACTAAAGAAGTATGGCAAGGTATATGATCAAGGTGATGTAAACAGTAAAATCTTGAGAGCCTTAAAAGCTAGAAAGAACTTTGAATCAAAAGTATCATCCATCGAAGAAGCACATGATCTTAGCACATTGATAACCGACGAGCTTGTGGAAAAACTACTCATATTTGAGCTACACAGTAAAAAAGAAGAAGATCAAGGTGAGAAAAAAAAGAGAAAACCAATTGCTCTCAAAGCAATCAAAGAAGTTGAGAGCTCAAGCAACGAAGGTACTGATGATGAAGATGAAATGGCAATGTTCTCAAAAAGAATTAATGAATGGAAAAGGAAGAAAAGATTACAAGCAAATAAAGGTACACTTCCTAAATCCTCCTTCAAAGATAAAGAAAAGAAAAATGAGGTAAAGTGCTATGAATGTGGAAAAACTGGTCACATCAAATCGGATTACTTCAAAGTAAAGAATAAAAGGAAATGGGACAGAGAAAAGAAAAAGTCTCTCAAAGCCACATGGGATGACTCCTCTTCAAGTGGGGAAGAATAAGAAGAAGAAGAAGGAATTGTAAACCTATGTCTCATGGCTATTGAAGATGACTCCAATGAGGTAAGTACTCAATCCTTTGATCTAGTAGCACATGATGATAGTGATAATCTAGATGATAGTCATTTGATTGAGCACATGAACTTTAAAATAGAAAAATATTTTACTAAAATGATGCTCTATAAAGAAAAAAGCTCTAAGTTAGAAAAGGATTTTATATGCTTAAAGAACTCTACCTTAGAATTGAAAACTTCAAATGAACACTTGATGAATTCAATAGAAGAGTTAAATAAAAACTTACATGATTTAGAAAATTTTATTAAAGAGAATGAAATTCTGAAGCATGAACTAAAAGAACTAAAAGAATCAATTTCAAAATTTCATAAAGGAAAGGAAGCCTTAGACATATTAATTGGTAACCAATGATCACCCTCCTTAAAATATGGATTAGGATTCAATTGCTCAATCAACATTGCACCAAGCACACCAACATTTGTAAAATCATCTATAACTAAAATTTCTAATGTTGATATTGTAAAGAACAAAGATGCTCACACCAAGTCTAAAAGTTCCAAAAGAACTTTTCATGGCTCACTAGGAAATAGAGCTAAGTTCTCAAAAAGTAATCATGCATTTATGTACGCTAAACTTGCACAAAAGCAAATTTGTAGTTGTATGCATAATACTTGGAATATGAATAGAAAAATACAAAAATATAAGACACTATGGCAATGTACATACTGCATGAAATTTGGACATAAAAGTTTCTTTTGTCATATTAGAAAGGCTCATCTCAAGCTAGAAGACACCTTTATTACTAACCATTAAGGACCCAACTTCATTTGGGTACCTAAGAAAAGATAACCACTATTACCTTGTAGGTATGCCTAAAATCTACTATCAACGAAAGCACATGGCTTGTGGATAGTGGGTGCTTAAGGCATATGACCGGGAATGCAATGCTCTTTACAAGAATTATCTACAAACATGGAGGTAATGTAACTTTTGGAAATGATGCTAAAGGTAAAATTATTGGTGTTGGCTCCATTGGTTCAATTGGTAAATATTTAATAGAAGATGTATGGCTTGTTGATGGGTTGAAACATAATTTGCTAAGTGTTAGTCAATTATGTGATAGAGCATACATTGTTAATTTTGATTCCAAAGGATGCAAAATCACAAATTCAAATGGTGTTATCATATTTAAGGGTACTAGGACAAACAACACTTATAATATTAACATACATTCAAATCATGCATTTAAAAGTTTAATGTCTACTAATAATGATGCATGGTTATGGCATAGAAGACTAGGACATGCTGGTATGGATCAATTAAAATATATTTGTAATGAAAACCTAGTTGATGGTCTACCTAAGATAAAATTTGTGAACCTTGTCAACGTGGTAAGCAACATAAGAGCTCATTTAAATCTAATAATGTTATAAGTACCTCTAGACCTTTAGAGCTCATTCATTTGGATTTGTTCGGACCAAATAGAGTTACAAGCTTAGGAGGCAAATTATATGCATTTGTACTTGTTGATGACTACTCTAGATTCACATGGGTTTAATTTCTTAGCTCAAAAAAATGAAGCGTTTAATTACTTCAAAACATTTGCAAAAAGAGTTCAAAATGAAAAAGGATATGTGATCACATCTATTAGGAGTGATCATGGCAAAGAATTTGAGAATGAAAATTTTGAAAGTTTTTATAATGAACTTGGCATTTCACATAATTTTTCTGCTCCTAGAACTCCACAACAAAATTGTGTTGTTAAGAGGAAAAATAGAACCTTGGCTGAAATGGCTAGAACAATGCTCAATGAATATGAATTACCATCTTATTTTTCGGCAGATGCCATTAATACAGCTTGTTACATTGCAAATCATGTTTACAAAAGGCATTTAACTAATAAAACTTCTTATGAGCTACGGAATAGAAGAATTCCCATAATTGGATAGTTTAGAGTATTTGGATGCAAATGCTTTATATTGAACACCAAGGAAAATCTTGGAAAATTTTCATCCAAGTTGGATGAAGGCATATTCCTAGGATACTCATCATATAGCAAAGCATATAGAGTATTTAACATGAAAACTCTAGTTGTTGAAGAATCAATGCAGTTGTATTTGATGAATCATCTAAACATGATCAAAAGAAAGGTAGTACTTTCAATGACCCTACAGGTACTCTTGAACATCATGAAACTGTTGATGCTCCAAAGATCAATCAGTATGAACTTGAAGAAAAGACTCAAGATCTACTTAAGGATTGGCAATACAAGAAAGATCATCCTAAGGAACTCATCATTGGTGAAACATCTAAGGGAGAAATTACTAGATCTAAAATTAATCATATAGATGTTAATTTTCCTTTTGTTTCTCATTGAGCCAAAGACCATTGAGGAGGCTCTAAACGATGAAAGTTTGATGACTGCAATGCAAGATGAACTTAATCAATTTGAAAGAAATAATGTTTGGCAACTCACTCCTAGACCTACAGATCATTCAATCATAGGATGCAAATGGGTCTATAGAAATAAGCTTGATGAAAATGGTCACATTGTTAGGAATAAAGCAAGGTTGGTAGCCAAAGGCTATAATCAAGAAGAAGGTATTGACTATGATGAAACATTTGCCCATGTAGCTAGATTAGAAGCTATTAGAATATTACTTGCTTTTGCATGTCACATGAACTTTAAACTCTTTCAAATGGATGTTAAAAGTGCATTTCTAAATGGACTTATAAACGAAGAAGTTTATGTAGAACAACCTCCTGGTTTTGAAAACTACAAATTTTCTAATCATGTTTTCAAACTTACCAAAGCTTTATATGGATTGAAACAAGCACCAAGAGCTTGGTATGATAGACTTAGTGCATATTTGCTTGAAAATGGTTTTTCAAAAGGAAAAGTTGATACAACTCTCTTTGTTAAAAAGGACAAACATAACATTTTAATTGTACAAATTTATGTGGATGACATAATATTTGGAGCTACTAATGAAACCTTGTGCAAAAAATTTGCTTGTTGTATGACTAGGGAATTTGAAATGAGCATGATGGTTGAACTCAAGTTCTTCCTTGGACTGCAAATCAAGCAATGCAAAGATGGGATCTTCATTAACCAATCCAAATATATAAAAAAAACTCATCATGAAATTTGGAATGGATGGCTGTAAAACTAGCAAGACTCCTATGAGCACATCCTTGAAATTGGGTAAAGATGAAAATGGTAAAGCAGTAGATGAAAAGAAATATCGAGGTATTATCGGATCACTACTTTACTTAACCGCTTGTAGACCTGATATAATGTATGGTGTATGTCTTTGTGATAGATTTCAAACTTGTCCTAAAGAATCACACTTGAATGCTACTAAGAGAATTTTGAAATATTTAAGTGGTACAATGCATTTAGGTCTTTGGTATCCTAAAAACACACCATTTCATATCTTAGGTTTTTCAGATGCGGATTATGCTGATAGCATCTTAGATAGAAAAAACACAACAGTAGCATGTCACTTTCTTGGCAATTGTCTAGTTTCTTGGCATAGTAAGAAACAAGCATCGGTTGCTTTGTCTACTGTGGAAGCCGAATATGTTGCAGCATGTTTTTGTCTCACACAATTATTATGGATGAAACAACAATTGCTTGACTATGGCAAAGTATTTAGCAACATCTCCATTAAATGTAACAACACTAGTGCTATCAATTTGTCTAAAAATCCTATCCAACACTCTAGATCTAAGCATATAGACATTAGACATCATTTTTTGAGATATAATGTACAAAACCAGAATATTGTCTTAGATTTTATAGATACACATAATCAACTTGCTGATATCTTTACAAAACCTTTGAATGAAGATAGGCTTAACTTTATTAAACTTGATTTAGGCATGATTGATGGAACTACCCTGAATGGATAAAAGATTGCCTATCAATAAAAATTTCTTAAACATCTTAGCGCATAGACTTTTTGCTTAAAATTATAAAAATCCATCATCTTTTATGTCTCTTTCATTTTTGAGCTACTCGCGTTCACTCCAATGCCTCTAGCGGTCGCTATCTTGCCAGACAGATTCATCTAAATTGATACCTCTGTGAGTGGTCGGGAAACTCTATGTGCTGTCATAATAATTTAAATAGTTTCGACCGTTGCAGACATTCTCTGCACTCGCGAGCGCACTAATTTTCTTAATGGTCGCTAGAGTGTCTTTAGTGATCGCACCTATATAAATAGGCGACCGCACTCTGTACACTCTTCTCTAAATTCTGTAACCGTTGGATGTATGAAAGGTCACGATTTTCAACTCTCAACAGTCATAAATGGCTATTTTCTTAATTTCTTCTATTTAAGACCATTATACATCAGTTCCTTGGATCTTTTACCTCTTATAACATACAAACTTCCCTCCAAATCTCCAAAATCCTCTCAAGATCATCTCCTTCTCATACACTCTCTGTTTTCCACTTTTCTTCCTATTCTTCAACTCTAATGGCCCCCAAAAAGAAAATCACCTCCAAAGGAAAAGGGAAAGGAAAGAAGCCTTCAGGGATCATCATAAGCAAACCATTAGATGCTCCTCCATCTCCTCCACAGTCTAGAAGAGGTGAGAAAATTCATAAACCTCACCAGCAAACCCCTGAGGAAGATGTGAGATATGCCATGCTAAAGAGAAAGAAAATTGAAGGAAGCAAATCTCCATTTGGTGGAATGCTCTCTGCCCTCAACATTAAAGATGAGATTGAAAGTCTACTTGATGTTCTTGGCTGGAGGAAATTCGTATTTCCTGAAGAGGTAGGTAATTCCAGTTTAAGTAAGGAATTTCTCATGTCCTTTCAGAATGAAAAGAGTGCAAATTCTGCACTAGGGTGGTATGGGGTTAGATTTAAGTTATTTCACCAATACCTAGCCTTAACATTAGAGGACTTTGGAAAAATCTGGGACTTTCCTGTTGATGGAATAACCTCCTGCAATGATTTAGCCTTCTCCAATCAAACACTCTCTACCTTTTGAAAAGAAATTTTTGTGGAAACCTCATTTGAAAAAGAGTCAAAAGCTAGACACATCAAATCCCTCACCCATTGGATGCTTTATAGGATCATCACCTACACCATACATCAAAGGGCTGATGGGAATGAAAAGGTAACAAAAAGAGATCTCGTCTTCTTATATGCTTTCACTCATAACATCCAAATTAACACAACAAAGTTCTTGATTGACACATTGTATCACCATGCTGTCACAAGAACTGGAACTTTCTTCTTGTCCTCACAAATAACTCAAGTAGCTAGGCACATGAATTTGCTAAATGATCTTAACTTAGCTACCTTGAGAAACCCTTTCAATCTTGCCTTAAGTGCCATCACTATTGACTATCTAGATCATGCTGGCTGTGTAAGGAAGATTGAGCGTACATATGTGTATTACTTTGGCAAATGAGGTGTTGTGGATAGACAAAAGAAAAGACCAAGGTACACCATTGAGGAAGAAGGAGACTCCTTGAAAGTTGTTGTTGAACTACCTCCCAAAGCTTCCTCATCTAAACCTACCCAAACCAGCTCTCCTACAAAACTCATTCTAAAAGCTATCAAATCACTCTCCAGGAAACTCTCTCGGTTCAAGAAAAGTGTCTCCAAGAGATTCCATCACTTGAACAAAAGGATTGACCTTATATCTCACATGCATCATGATCTCTATTACATGCAAGGCAAACTAGACTTGCCTCAATGCAATCTTGAGGATTGGGATATAAGTGATCACACAGAAAGTCTCCCTGAAGAAGAAGAATCTATCAGCACTAGCTCTACCAGCAATGTCTCTCTTGATAAAAGAAAAGCTCCTTCAGACAAAGAAGAGCTAGATGAAGATCAAGATTCTGATTAGTTTGTTTTTCCTATTTTTAGTTATGTTTTGTTGTTTTGATTTTGTTTTTCTGTTTCCTATCTTACATTATCCTTGTACTGTCCTCTATCTAACAATATTTTGTTTATTATACATAATGCTCATAATAGTATCATTGTCTCTAAATATTTCTATTATCTTATGCATTTTGCATATGACAAAGGGGGAGAAGAAAAAGAGAGAATGATACAAGATGAAGAGAGAGTTAATATAAAATTGGAATGATATTTTATGTTATTTTACTAATGCACCAACATAAACATGACTCATGCATATGTTTAGGGGGAGCATTGTAGAAATTTATTAACATTCAACACATGAGCAGTTTAAATTAAGGGAGATTGTTAGACAATCTAATTTACATTTTCTTTCAATTTATATCATCATTCCATTTGATTGTCAAAATGAAAATGGGGGAGATTGTTAACCAAAAGATCTCAATTTTGATCCTTGACAACTCAAATTAAATGACTTATTTAACATGTGTTTAAAGAACCTTGTTGCAGGATTAGGTTGTTTTAAATAAAGTTGAACAGAGCATATTTAGCGGTCGCACAAGACATGGAGACGACCACCCCACTCAATTGAAGGATGAAACCATATCACAGTAGGGTTCGCGGTCAGAAACCCGACGTCAGTCGCGACCGCACTCCCACAAGAGCGACCATCCTAAATAATGGACGAGCGCAACAGTAGAAACCCAAATAATCTAAATTCTAGTAAGGTTTGCGGTGACAAGAACGGTGAAGAATACGGTCTCGCTTACCATTCTAGTGACCGCCCTTCAGTATTTACGATCGCACTGACAATTGAAGAGAAATCCGCTTAAACTGATAGTAGTGTTTGTGTCCTAAGGTGAGTCCAGAAGTTCGATGCTAGTCTCTCAACTCGTCCGTGAACAGGCACCTAGAGCTACCGTGACATTCATATTTAGGCGGACTTTCATTTTTCCCAGTTAAAGAATGCCACGTGTAATGACTGTTGGAAACCCACCTGAGCATTCAAAAAAGGGAGACCGCCCGACAACCACAGCATGGGCAAGATTCCTGCAGCATAGCACTTAAATTTGACCGTTGAAGCAAATTTGAATGTAGCGACCGTACCTTGTCCAAGGGCGACAACGTGAGACATGAACGCGACCATCCTTGTACCAAGGACGACCGCGAACTACTTTGAACAGTCTATTAAAAAAGGGTCTAAAATGCCAAGACTTAATTCTCACTATCTATAACAGCTAGTCAGATCACATTGGCTATAAATACATTGCTATTCTAAGAGAAAAATATAGGGAGAATCAAAACTTTTATAGCCAAGCAACATATTTTCTTTTACTCCAATTTACATTTGAATTGTAATGAATGTTAGGTGTAAGCATTGAAAACACCGTTGTAAAAGTTTGAGTGTGAGCTTGAAAAACACTTAGGTTGTGAGAGTAAGCCTAGAAAAACTCTTATAAAGGTTGTGAAAGTGAGCCTAGTAAAACTCTTGTAAGTGGTTTGAGTGTTAACCTTAGAAAAACACTTGTCAAGTTAGGTGTGAACTTGTGAAAACACCAAAGTTAGAAGTGAGCTTGTAAAACTTCAAAAGATTAGTGAAACCTTAACAAGTTGTTAAGGAAGTGGATGTAGGATTGAAGAAAATCTAAACCACTATAAATCTTGTACGTTTTTTCTTCTACTCACTACTCAACCATTTTTCTATTCCTCATTTCTTGTTTGTTGAGTTTATAATTTTCCATCATTTCTTGAGGAAACCAATTCACCCCCCCCCCCCTCTTGGTTGCTATCTTGGGACAACACAGATTAATGCCAAGAAGATAGAAAGAATTTGAAGACTAGCAAGATTGCTTCCAGCTGCCTAATGTTCAAACAAGAAATTTGTAGTGTGAAGGTTTGTCCATTGTGTCACATCAGCTCCTATCTCAAAATGGCCCTCATTTAACCCATGCCTCTTATAGACCCCATTTCAAGCCTATCGAAGACCTGTTGATCTCTCTTGGTAGGTAGAGTCTATTAGTGGAGATAGTTTGAATAAGCATGCATATGAGATAGACAATATTTAAACTCAAATGAGACCTTTGGCCGAGTAATGTGTATGTGCCTATCTGAAGTGCAATAATTCTTGCTTAAATAGAAATGATTCCTGAGTTTAGTATGGTAACTAGGGTTGTTTTGTTATAGATATGCTAATTTGGAAAAATCAAGTCCTGAGGTACATTGACATTAATTTGGCAAAGCCAACATTTGATTTCAAAATTAAAATTCAAAAATTCAAAAAATCAAAATAAAAAAAAATGTGTTTTGTCATACAAAGCCTTCAAGTTAAGGGAAGTGTGTTGAACTGTTGAATCTCCAAAGGACACATTGGGCAAAAGAAATGATTATTGGCAAGTTATGAAGAAGCTATCAACCGACATGCTGAAACATTGTTCGAAATAGATGAATCCCTGACTCTGCTGCTTGGGGCCTCCATTATTCATGTTTTCAACATCTTGAAGATAAAAGCCACAAAAGTGAAGCTTTCGATCATTCCAATACAATAGTTGAACGAGCATCAAAAAGGAACCAATTAGAACACTTCTGCTGATCACCTCGGTCTGTGAGTCAATAAAACCGCTGTAAGTATCATTCATGCATATCATGCATACATGAGCATATCACATCACACTTTCTTGTCTTGTATTGTCTATTCTTTATTAAGGTGAACAACAAACACCCTGTGAAGTAAACAATCAAAAGAAGATATCACATCAGGAGGGGCCATGGAAAGCCCATTGTTTGAGAAAGTTCCAGTCATTTTGCAAAAGAAGAAATATGTGCTTGTGCGAAGAACTAGACGGCAACATCAATCAGAGCCCGCATAGAAAAATCATGGGTTTGAGCCTACACAGGAGGCAATGCTTCTCCTTTTCAATTTTTGAGTTTATGCATAAACAAAATATTTTGAATATCTTGCCACGCAGGGGGCAAGGAGAAGCTATGAAGGCTAGCTAAAAAGACTGATTTTTTTTGTTCTTATTTAATTAATGAACTAGAAAAAGAATTCTCAAAAGAATAAAAAATCATCATCAATCAAAAGAAAAAATTAGAATGAAAATGCAAAAGACAATAGGTCAGTCCAACTAGAAGAGCTGAAGCCAGGGTAAAGACCCGATTTCCAATGGATAAAGATCCATGTTTCAAGGGTAAAGACCTGATTTCCTATGGATAAAGATCCATATTCCAAGGGTAAAGACCCGATTTCCAATGGATAAAGATCCATGTTTCAAGGGTACGGACCCAATTTCCAATGGATAAAGATCCATGTTTCAAGGGTAACATGTTCCAAGGGTAAAGACCCAATCTCTAATGGATAAAGATCCATGTTTCAAGGGTAAAGACCCGATATCTAATGGATAAAGATCCATGTTCCAAGGGTAAAGACCCGATCTCTAATGGATAAAGATCCATGTTCCATGATAAAGATCCATGTTTCAAGGGTAAAGACCCGATTTCCAATGGATAAAGATCCATGTTTCAAGGGTAAAGATGTAATATCCCAATTTATGCCTAGAAGTTTTGAATATTATGGTTGTTTTAATTGGATTGAATGTATGTGTCAAATTGAAAGAGAAAAGAATTTTTAAAGGAAGTGTATATGTTGCATATATGGTAGTATAAATAACATATACATAAGTCAAAAGGGATGGTCAATGGAAGAGGATATTTATTTGTGATATGTGAAATTACTTAAATGGGCATATGAGTGACAAGAGTTAAGTTTAAATGGATGAGGGCATTTAAGTAATTATTGTGTTAGAATTGCATGGTGGAGATTTAAAGAAGAAGAGAAGTTTGACTTGTCATTATTTTCTTTTCTTCTCTTCTATTTTGGTGTGGCCGGCTATCAAAGGAAAGGGAGAGGAAGAGAGGTGTTCTAAGTTCTAAACATCAAATTGAAGGGAGAATCAAAGGATTAAGTTGGAGATTTGTGAAATTTCTTCAATTGAGGTAAGTACTCTCTTGTTTTCCTTTGTTATTTTGAGGTTGTGTTTGAAGTGAGTTATGAATTGTTGATCTTATGATTGAGTGTGTTTGAGATGTGTTTATAAGTGTTGAGATTGATTGTAAGTTACAAAGTTAAATTGGTGTTGGTTTTGGTTTGAAGATGGTAAGTTAAGTGGATATTGAAAGAACAAGAGTGATGTTGGTTTAGGGTTTTGAAGTGTTGAGTGATTAAATGTGCTATTGATGTATTGTTAATGTGAATATTGTGATGAGCATGCAAGATATGTGTTAATGACATTGTTTATATTCATTTGAATGGGGTTATGTTGTGCATAATGTGTTTAAATTCAATCAAAAGAGATTTGGCCATGTTTAGGGTTTTTAATCATAAGAGACACGGCCAAACTATAGAATTTTGGGAGACACGGCCAAGTCTAAGGAAAATGTGGCCATGTTGGATGATTTTTGGAGAGACACGGCCGTGTCCCTTGCCCATGTCTGCCACTGCCCATTTGTGTTGAGAGACACGACCACAAGCTTGGCCGTGTCCCTTGAGTGTGTTGGCTACTGTGAGTGTCCTTTGCTTTTCTTGCTTTGTTGAGATTGAATATACATATGATGATGCATAAGACACTATATGAATAATGTTATGTGTTATGCATTGTCAATCTTGTGAATGGTAATGTGTTGTATGAATAATGTACTTTGTAATGTTACATCAATGATGCTATATGTAAAATGTGAAGGATATGATGAGGTAATTGATTATGTATAGCTTGATGGTAGTAGTTCTTGAGGTAAGGGCAAACTTACCTAGATGCATTCTTTTATATGATTTTGAAACTTAAAACAATGTTAAGTAAATTACTAAATTGTTAATACAATGGGACTATTGTTGTTATTTGTATAGTGTGAAAGCTATAAGGATCATCCAAAAAGGTATGTGCAATGCAATTTGTTATGATAAATATTTTAATAATGATTGAAATGAAATAAATGGATATGTTGTTTATATGACGATGAATTTGAGATACATGTGCAATGAAATTGATTATGTATGCTTGAATGATGAAGTGTGTAATGTGAATTGAGACATCAAGAGATGTGGAACTAATGTTCTGAGATATAATGTGATGTGAAGCCATTGTGATTGGCTATGATAACTCAAATGTGATGTGAAGCCATTGTGATTGGCTATGATGATTCAATTGAGAATGGAAATGATAATGAAATTGATAAATGAATTGTGTAGCTAATGTGTTATTCCATTTTCAGAGTTTGTTGTTGGTGGCATGCCTAATATTAGTAACAATCTCTTGAAGTTAGGTTGGGCTTGATCCTTGAAGCCAAGTTGGGTAGAAGTTTAACATGTTTTACTCCCCTTGAAGCTTGGTTGGGTCTAGTCCTTGAAGCCTAATTGAGATGTTACAACCCTTGAAGCTAGGTTGGGTTGGTTCTTGAAGCCAAGTTGGGTTGATACTTAGCATGCTTTGTTCCCCTTGAAGCTTGGTTGAACCTAAATCCTTAAAGCCTAGTTGGGTCTATGATAATGATAAATGTGATAACAAAACCAAAGCATTAACTCTGAAAATTGAATGGCATATTAGTGTCTTTTGGGCCCGAGTCTGTCTTTGTTGTCAATGTGATATACAAATGTTGAAATAAATGAGTAATGAGATCTATGGTTGCTTTGTTGGAAATGTGACTCATGAATGGTGATAATGATTGCCTTCATTGGAAATGTGATTCATGAATTGTGAATTGTGAATAAAATAATGATATGAAGTATGATATGTAATTTGTATATTGATATATTGATTGTGAGTATTAGTGATGGATTGTGGTTGGTGTTAATGATTTGTATATATGTATATATAATATATGAGATTAGTAGAGATATATGAAAGGTGCAATTCAAAAGGAAAAACATGATAAGAAACTAATGGTACATGGAAGTGATATTTCATTATATGTTAGAATTTCTATAATGTATGTTTATATGTTATATTTGTACTACTAAGCTCTCGGGCTTAGCGCGGATGTGTAATCGCGCAGGTGACTAGGTGGAAGATATGAAGTCTTTCGTTATGCCACGAGAAGAGTAAGAGTTTATCGAGACCAACTTGAGGGTGATGCATACATGTATAATTTTTAATTATGATGTATTTCTGACAAGAGTATATTTATATGTATCAATGAAGTTTTGATAAAAATAAGATTATGATATATATATATATGTAAGATCATTTAAAGTATAATGATTTTGTAAATGTTCTTTAAATTTATGTATTGTGGTTTGAACTCTGTTAAAGGTTTTAAAAATGTAATGAAAAGTGACATCCTTATACTTTTTATACTTACTATATGTATACCGGGTGTATGTATAGTACTTATATGGAGTATCGGGGTGTTACAAAAGACCCGATCTCTAATGGATAAAGATCCATGTTCCAAGGGTAAAGACCCGATTTCCAATGGATAAAGATCCATGTTTCAAGGGTAAAGACCTGATTTTCAATGGATAAAGATCCATATTTCAAGGGTAAAGACCCGATTTCCAATGGATAAAAGATCCATGTTTCACGGGTAAAGACCCAATCTCCAATGGATAAAGATCCATGTTCCTAGGTTAAAGACCTAGTTTCTAATAGATAAAGATCTATTTTTGGTGGGTAAAGACCTACAATTCATAAAAGTGGAACAACCAGTTATGCCAGAATTCTCAACTGATAAAAAGTCAGTCAAATCAAACCAATCTCGGGTCCAAGTACCCAAATTCAATCCAATCTTAGGTCTAAGTACCCAATCTCGGGTCCAAGTACCTAATCTCAGGTCTAAGTACCCAAATCGAATTTAATCTCAGGTCCAAGTACCCAAATCAAATCAGTCTCGGGTCCAAGTACCCAAAACAAATTCAAATAACCATCTCATCAAAAATTAAGTCTTGTTGCTTTTCACTCTCTTTCACTAAAGTTTCAGATCATTCAAGCAGGGGACAAACTGTAGACCCTTAATTTTTGATCGAGTCCGGTCCAATATATTTTATTTAGTCCAAAATAATTTTTGTGTTGTCTAATGTATTTTAATTGGTCCAAAATAATTTTTTATCTTAATTAAATAATTTTTGCTTTATTATCTAATTTTTATTAATAAAAAATAAAAATAAACAAATAAAAATCAAAAATTAAAATTAAAATTAAAAATCGACAACAGAAAAATTGGCGATGAAAAAATCGTCGCCGAAAACCAGCGCGAAATGGCCCGCAGGCCGGTCCCCGCCCCCTTGCTGCAGCCAACTGCGGCAAAATTTTTTGCCAGCACAATTTTTCCTACTTCAATTTTTTTTGCCAGCGCAATTTTTTCGAAGCAGTTTTTTTTTTGCCAGTGAAATTTTTCGACGCAAATTTTCCAAAATCTAATACAATTAGGTTTCAGTTTCCTTTTCTTATTCAATATTGTATGCCGTGAGTAACTATGATTAATAATATAATTCTTCTATAAATAAGGAGGAAGAAAAGAGAGAATGGGGAGGAGAAATTGGGACGAAAATTAGGAGAGTTTGAAACCAAAACTGAGTGGGAAAGCAGTGAAATCGATTTTACCTTTTGAGAGAAGAAGAAACAAAGCATTGACAAATCATCAAAGGCAGCAACTGTCTTTGTTTTTGTTCATCCAAGAAGAATTTTTTTGGAGGAATCATCAAAAGGAAGTATGTATTAATTGTTATATTTTTCACAGTAGCTTAGATTATGAAATTGTGTCTTTCAAAATCAAAAACCCTAGAACTTTAATTTAGTTTTCCTAAAGTTAAAAACACTAATTCGTTGCTTTATTTTCCAAAAAGGCTTAAAATTGTTATTTTTACTTCTTCAAAATCTTAAAACCCTAATTGAACATGTTTTTCTTCAAAACTAAAATTTGATTATGTTTCTTTCAACTAACCCTAAAAATATCTTTTCTATTTATATAAACCTTATATCGTTTGTCTACCTTCATAAAATTATCAATTGCTTTTTTCCAAATTCTAAAAAACCAAAGCATTCACCGAAACCCTAATTCTAAAACACTAAACCCAAATGCAACTTCCAAACCTTAAATAGTAAACCCTAACCCCTTTAAAACCTTAAACCTAATTTTTTCTAAACCCTAATCCTTTAAAACATTAAAAACCATAAAAACACAAATATTTTAATTTCACACAGTAAACTTGAAACCATAAATCAAAAGTGATTTAAAGAGTCCAAATCCTAGTTTTATGATTTTACATAACAAACCCTAGTTTGGTTAATCAAAGAATTTTATCAACCTTTTAAAACATAAAATCCTCAATCTATTTTAATTCCCTTAAAGTCACAGTAGTCAAATTCCATTAATTCCAAAATCCTAAACACATGAAATAAAGAGCCCTAAATGGAAACAGTAGCTATAATTGAAATTTTATTTGCCTTATTCAATTCTATATTTGATTATGCTTTGATTTATTTCTTATGCTTTAATTTATTTAAGTTCAATGCTTGGTTCATTTAATTTATCATGGATGGATGTTTACTTTCTATTGATATTTAATATCTTTGATGAATGATTTATTTATGACGAATGATTATTTTCTTTTATCAATTTATTTAGATTTCCAAATGTTATAAGAGGTATGTTTCCACTTGTTGGATACCTCATCAGTTAAATATCATGTAATTTAATTTGCTTTTCTATTTTAGAACCTATGTAAAGGACATGTTTCTACCTTTCGGTGGGTGTCCTATTTAGGCATGTGATGTAAGGACATGTTTCCATCTTCGGATGGGTGTCCATTTATTTGTTTTGCTTGGACCTTGCTTTAATTTTAATATATTGATGCTTTCTTTTAATTATTGTTTGTAATATGGATAATGTTGTTATACTTAAGAATTTTATAATATTAAGACTTGTAAAGGAGGCTGGTTCCAATGAACCGAGTGTTGTAGGGGTGCTGGGCCATTTCTTACCTTCCCCACACGTACCCAACTTTTCGAACCCGTTAAGGGGTTGGGAATTCCTTAGGAATCGAGTCATCCACCCCTTTTTTTTTCCCGGCCCGTCCGAGTGGCGACTCCATTTTCTCTGGACTTAGGTCCGTGTTCTCTAAGGCCCCGAGCCTAAATAGTGCCGAAGTCGCAAGAACCATTCCACCAGGAGTGGGGGCAAAAATCCTCGCTCACAGTGGTGACTCCACTGGGGATAAGAGAAGTTGATTCCATTGGTCTTTATATTATTCTATTCTTTCTTGTAATTATATTATCCATTGCATCATATTAGATTACATCGTGTGCGTGAGTTAGGACGCCCGTGTTACCTGTGTTGTGTTATGTAAGGGATACCATACTTTCACTCAAGGTATGGAGATCGAGCATGGCATAACCACTCATAGCCTCGTACCATTTGGTTTATGCTTGCTATGGAAACCTAAGCCTTTTAACCCAAAGACCAAAGCTCATGTAATTGGCCTAGTTACTTTCCTTAGGTTTTACCCCAATGCATGTTGTTTAACTATGGTTAATTTATCTTGGCTTAAATCATGGCTTATTTGGTTTGTTCTTTTTCTAATATGACCTAAGTACATTGTAAGCTCAAAATAAATTTTCCTTTAAAGTCCAAAAGACCGAAACTATTTTTAAAACTTTTTAAGAGGGTCTTTTGACATAAAACGTTTCTAAAAACAAATCTAAAATTCTTTGCTCATGACCCAAATACTAAGCCCAAAATCCATTTTTTCTAAAATCTTTTTACAATGGGCTTAGAAATAAAATTATTTTCATCCAAAAGAGCTTACAAATATTTAGGTCAATTATGGAGATATCAAAAATCAATTGTGAGCCTAGTTTATACTAAGGATAAATTAACCATGGGCTTGTTTTTGACATGAATCATTAGTTATTTTTTCAAGTGAGAAATCTATTTATAATAAACCTCTTAATTTAGTTTTAATCCAATATAACATAAAAGATGCTTTAGTTGCTTAAATGGATTAAAACCTAATTAATGGGAATTATCATGAGCTGATTTCCATTTTTGAAAATATAACTATTGGTTGAAACGTATGAGGGAAATATTCAAAAATAAGATACCCCATGTTGGTATTTTGTTAACCATATACCTAGGAAAAGAGACTCGCCATTTATGTGTGGATGTTATAAGGTTGGAAGGAACGCCCTTGTAATATCCTAAAGTGTACCGTAGAAGTTTTGATATAATTGTTGTTTGATTTGAATCAAATGTATATGTGTTTTGGAAAGGAAAAGATTGTTTAGAGGAAATGTATATGCTGTATATATGGCAATATATATAACATATATGCAAGTCAAAAGAGTGGTCAAGGGAAGAAGATATTTTAATTTGTGATTTGTGAAATTACTAAAAAGGGTAAGTGTTTTAAAGGAAGTTAAAACAAATTGTAAAAGAGGGTGTTTAGGTAATTCCTTATTTTGGAATACTTGGTGGAGATTTAAAGAGAAGTTTGACTTTGTTTCTTTATGTTTTCTTCTTTTCCATGGTGTGGCCGGCTCATCCAAAGACAAGAGAAAGCAAGAGAGCAAAAGAGGATTTGAATGTTCTAAGCTCAAATTGAAGGAAGATCTAAGTGATCAAGTTGGTGATTCAAGAAGTTTCATTACTTTGGTAAGTCCTCTTTTGATTTCTTTGCTTATTTGAAGTTGTATTTGAGTTTGATAGATTATTTAAGGGTGTGTTGTTTGATTGTGATATGCTTAAGAGTGTTTGATTAAATTGATTATGGATTTTAAGGATGGATTGAAGAAAAGAGTAAGTTGGTTGGAAGAAATGGTGTTGTATTTGTGTTTAGGGTTTGTGATGATATTTGTGATTTGTGTTTGATGTAGGTGTGGAGTTGTTTTGGTGTTTTTGTAAGTTTAAGATGGTTTTTGGGTATGTTTTGTTAAGTTTGATTGAAGTGGATGTTGGTGAAAAGAAGTGTTTTGTTGGGTGTTTTGTTGTTTTGGCCGGAATCTGGGTTTTTGGCCTGACACGCCCATGAGCACGTCCAGATTCTTAGGTGTGTCAATTGTGTTGGTGGCAGTAGGATTGACACGACCAGTAACACGCCCGTGTTATTGAGCGTGTCATAGCTACTGTGAGATTGGAGAATTGACACGGCCATGAGCACGCTCATGATGTTGGACGTGTTGATATTTTTGAGAGGCATAATGTATTACACGCCCAGTGACACGCCCGTGGTTCCGAGCGTGTAAAAGCTTATGTGTTGTGGAGTTAGGGCATGTTCAGGGACACGCCCGTGTGGTTGAGCATGTCATGTTTAGAGTTTTCCCTAGTTAACTCTTAACTTGATTATCTCATGTGTATCCCTAAGCAATTGTATGTTATTATGTTTGGATTAGGTCTTGAAGAAAGTGATTTGTCATTGATCTAAGAAGTAAAAGAATCTTGGGAAAAGGAAGTGTTTAGAGTTGTGTGAATTGTTATTGAGGTAAGTACAAATATTGCATTATTACATTGTTGAATTATATGAATAATGTACTTTGTTATGTTTATATCAATGATGCTTTATGTATAATGTGAAGGATACGATGATGTAATTGATTGTGTATTTGAAAGATGAATTGCTATAATGTGGATTGAGATGTGATGGAATATAAAGCCATTGTGATTGACTATAATGACTTTAATGAGGCATGTTTGCCTAATTGATAATGAAGATTGAGAATGGAATTGATAAAGAAATAATGAATGAATTGTGTTAGGATGGAATTGATCCTTGAAGCCAAGTTGGGTTGAAGTTAACATGTTTTACTCCCCTTGAAGCTTGGTTGGGTCTAGTCCTTGAAGCCTAATTGAGATGTTACAACCCTTGAAGCTAGGTTGGGTTGGTTCTTGAAGCCAAGTTGGGTTGATACTTAGCATGCTTTGTTCCCCTTGAAGCTTGGTTGAACCTAATCCTTGAAGCCTAGTTGGGATTATGATAATGATGAATGTGATAATTGAACCAAAACATTAACTCTAAAAATTGAATGGCATATTAGTGTCTTTTGGGCCCATGATTGTCTTTGTTTAAATGTGATTTATTAATGGTAAAATAATTGAATAATGAGATCTATGGAAGGACTTTGAAATGTTATATGTTTATATGTGTATGGTTTATGAAATATTAAGGTGTGATATTAGCTTTCCACCTATGATGTTGTCTTTATTATGAAAATGTGTGACATTGCATTGCATTAAAGCATATTGTTAGTAAACTATGTACTACTAAGCCGTTGGCTTAGCGCGATAGTGGTTGATCGCGCAGGTGACAGGGTTGAACCCGAGAGTTCCTCGAGACCGAGTGAGACTAGGCATTGAAGATTTTATTTTTGGGACTTAAAGATCAGAGAAGGGCTGCCAATCATGTATAACTTCTTTATATTTTGTAAAGTATTGATTCTAATGTAAACATATGTATAATTGTAAATATGGATTTGAATGTATTCATATATGTAAATATTTTATAAATTTCGCTGCGTATTAAGTAAACTTATATATCTATTTTGTTTATATTACAAGTTAATTACTTTATTTTCTACAATGTATAATGAGAAGGAATATCTTATCATTTACAATGATTTAAATGTTAAAGAAAACCGTAGCATCCCTATATTCAGTGTTCGTATATTACAGTGTGGTGTTTTGTAGTGTGCGTGTAAAGGATATAGGGGTGTTACAGCCCTATTTATCCTTGTTTGTTAATTGTTTGTGCATACATGCATACATACATACATTTGCATCTCATATCATTAATCCTCTCTGGCTCACAGCCCTGGATTACGACAGTTCAAAAGCTTAAGACAATCCAACCTACGCCGGAAGTGAAGAATCTAGCAATGACTCAATCACTTGCTCACCAAAAGCAATGGAGCCCGAACAAATTCAAAGAATGGTGGACAATGCCCTCAATGCCAAGATGGAAGAAATAAAAGAGGCCCTATCTAAGGCCATGAAGAATCAATTGACTGTAATCTTAGGAAATCATGCCGAAGCATCTGCTAGCACTAAGAAGCCAAAGGACAAAGGGAAGACTAAAGTTGGTCATTGATGATGATGATGATTGGGCTCAATACTTCCAAGATCCTCAAGATAAAAAGAAAGAACCAAAGATTGTTGAAAGATTAGCTATGGAGAAAACTGAAACTTCTGATGTTGAAAAGATGATTGCGGACTTAGAAAAGAAATTTGATAAGAAACTGAAAACCAAAGAAATGTCTAAAGTTGGCTAATTATTTGAGCTAGATGAAGAAGTTTCATACAAGTTCAAGATGCCATCTTTTGCGAAGTTTGATAGAACAAAAAATTCTCACCTTCATATGAAGCAATATGTCACTGCTATGCAGTCTGCCGAGCTACTAAGGCTCAAACTATAAGGTACTTTATGCTCTCATTGGATCCTGTTATCTAAAATTGGTTCAATACCTTAGAAGAAGGAACACAAAAGAGTTGGGATCTGCTGTACAAGGCCTTCATCCAACAATATGGATACAATGTCGAGATGGAAGTTACCTTAATGGAAGTTGAGTCCATTAGACAAAGGCCAAATGAGAATTTTGTGGACTATGTGAAAAGATGGAGAAATAAGGCCGCTTTGCTCAAGAAAAGGCCCAATGAATCTGATCAAATAAGGATGATTGTGAGAGGCATCCTGCCCAATCTCCTTGAAAGGATTTCTCACACCCTTATAAGGGATTTCAAAGATCTTCTCCAAGCTAGTCTACAAATTGAAGAGTCAAAAAGGGAGAAAAATCGCTTTTCAATAAAAAGGAATGAGAAAGGGAATTATCAACCTAGCAATCAAAGCACATAAAAAGAAGTTGATGTTAATGTGACTGGTCAAGGAAATAAAAGACAATTCTCAGAATTGGGGAAACCTCTATCTTGGGTTTTTAGCAAGTTGCAAAAGAAAGGGTTGTTACAACATTAGCTCCTCGACTATTACATAATCCACTGCCACCAAACTTCAATGCCGAGGCCTTCTGTCAATTTCATCAAATGCAAGGGCATGAAATAGATAAATGTGCTCATCTAAGGCATGATATCCAAGATTTGATTGATAGTTGTAAGCTACCCGAGCCGGATAAGCCCAATACCAAGAACAACCCTTTGCCTAAATTTGGAAGAGTGCCACCACCAGCAATCTTCATGGTGGGAAAAGGATTGGGAGAAGATTTTGTTTTATCCTCTTTTCAAGATGGGAATGTTGAAGATGTGAAAGGAGAAGGAGCTTAATTCAACAAACTTTCCTTAGCTTGAATGTTGCTTTTCAATTTTACTTTCTTTAATATTTAATTGGAACAATTATGTTTTTTCAAATTTAAAAGTTGTCTGAATAAAATACTTTCATCAAAATTTTTGTTGGTCTTTGTTCATTTTGGTGCTCAACCAATGAGGAATCCAGCTTGATAATTCCTGAATTAATATATTTATGCATCATGACTTGAATGACTTTCCTAGGTGAGGGAATTGCTCCATAGCATCGAGTTTTGTCATAATTACCTTTGTCTAGGTCCTAGTCAGTCTTAGAACATGCTTTGACAAACCTTCGAGGCGAAATTGAACTCTGCTTATTTAAGGGAGAGATTATCTAGACATTGTTTGGTTTGCCAACAACTAGTATCCACCCTATTAAATATCAATCCCTAGTTGTCCCTTTGAGCCTTCATAAAATTTTAGCTTTCTTTTCATTGGCATATAATCCCAATAACCTACCCTGAGCTGTTGTGATACTTTTGACAAGTCTTATGATCACTAAGGTGAAGAGGCAAGAAGATCGAAGAATGGAATGAATAACTAAGACTGTAAGGATAGTGGATGTTCTCAAGACCATAAGGGTAGTTGAAGTTCACCTAATATCTCCAATCTATCAAGATAACATCAGAGTATCAAATGATGTATCCCTGTTAAAGGAGATTAATACCACTCCACTCATCCATTATTAGAAATACTATTTGGTACAAATAAGACAACTCTATTAGAGCTAGAACCTAAAAAAAATAATAAAAAAGAAAAAAAGAAAAAAAAAGAGGAAAAAAAAGAGAAAACAAAAAAGAAAACAAAAAAGAGGAAAAAAAAAGAGAGAAAAGAAGAGGAAAAAAAGAAAAGAAAAAAGAGAAAAAAGAAGAGGAAAAAAGGAGAAGAAAAAAGAGGAAAAAAAGAGAAGAAAAATAAAACCCAAAAAGGCGGTTTAAAAAGCCAACTGAGTTCTCTTTTACCTAAGACAACAAAAGGCTTCCATTTGGTTTATAAGGACAGTTTGGCTTGAATTGGTCCAACCCAACTAAAGATTCGATCAAAATAAGGGAAAAAGGAGAAAGACCATCCGGTTCTTGAAAGTTCTGTACTTGACAGTCCTACAAGGAAGAAGGACAAAATGATAAAATGCTCAAAGAAAGGAAAGAGTAAGAAAAATAAAAAGAAAGAAAAGGGAGAAGAAGAAAAGAAATGAATTTGTGTACCAAACTTTTTGCAAGGGCAAAGACTGCCCTAATCAAGATCCAGATTAATGCCAAGAAGATAGAAGGAATTTGGAGTCTAGCAAGATTGCCTCTAAGCTACCTAAATTTCAAATAAGTAGTTTGTAGTGTGAATGTTTGTCCTTTGTGTCACACTGGCTCTAATCTAAAAATGGCCTTCATTTAAACCTGCATCCCTTATAGACCCCATTTCTAGCTTATCAAAGACCCGTTGATCTCTCTTGGTAGGTAGAGTCTATTAGTGGAGATAGTTTGAATAAGCATGCATATGAGATAGACAATATTTAAACTCAAATGAGACCTTTGGACAAGTAATGTGTATGTGCCTATCTTAAGTGCAACAATTCTTGCTTAAATAGAAATGATTCCCCAGTTTAGTACGGTAACTAGGGTTGTTATGTTATAGATATGTTAATTTGGAAAAATCAAGTCCTGAGGTACATTGACATTGATTTGGCAAAGCCAACATTTGATTTTAAAATCAAAATTCAAAATTTAAAATTTAAAAAAAATAAAAATTTAGGAAAAAATTACAAAGCCTTCAAGTTAAGGATTGGGCAAAGGAAATGATTATTGGCAAGGTTATGAAGAAGCTACTAACTGACATAGTTTGAATTGGATGTATCCCTGACTCTATAGCTTGGGGTATCCACCACTCATATTTTCAACATCTTGAAGATAAAAGCTATAAATGTGAAGCATTTTGTCATTCCAAAGTAAGACCTGAATGGACAACTAGAAGGAGGCAATGAGAACACTTCAGTTGATTATCTTGGTCTGTGAGTCGATAGAACCATTGTAAGTGTTATTCATGCATATCATGCATACATGAGCATATCACATTGCATTTTCTTTTATTGTATTGTCTATTCTTTGTCAAAGTGAACAGCAAACACCCTGTGAAGTAAAGAATCAAAAGAAGATATTGAATCAAGGGGGCATGGAAGAACCATTGCTTGAGGAAGCTCTAGTCATTTCACAAAAGAAAGAAGAGATGCATGCTTATGAAAAGAACAAAACAAAATATAAACATCAATCAGAGCCTGCATGAGAAAAATTATTGGTTTGTGCCTACACAGGGGGCAAAGTTTCTCCATTTTAATTTTTGAGTATTATGCGAATACAAAATATTTTCCAACTCACTTTCAAATATAGTTTAGGATCGAGCATCCAAACCCAGTTTAGGATCGAGCATCCAAATCTAGTTTAGGATTGAGTATCCAAATCCAGTTAGGATCGAGTATCCAAATCTAGTTAGAGATCGAGTATCCAAATTCAGTTTAGGATCGAGTATCTAAATCCAGTTTAGGATCTAGTATCAAAATACAGTTAGAATCGAGTATCCAAATCCAGTTCAGGATCAAGTATCCAAATCCAGTTAGGATTGAGTATCCAAATCTAGTTTAGGATTGAGTATCCAAATCTAGTTTAGGATCGAGTATCTAAATCCAGTATAGGATTGAGCATCCAAATCTAGTTTAGGATCGAGTATCCAATTCCAGTTCAGGATCGAGTATCCAAATCTAGTTAGAGATCGAGTATCCAAATTCAGTTTAGGATCGAGTATCCAAATCCATTTTAGGATCTAGTATCAAAATACAGTTAGAATCGAGTATCCAAATCCAGTTCAGGATCAAGTATCCAAATCCAGTTAGGATTGAGTATCCAAATCTAGTTTAGGATCGAGTATCCAAATCCAGTTAGGATCGAGTATCCAAATCCAGTTCAGGATCGAGTATCCAAATCCAGTTCAGGATCGAGTATCCAAATTCAGTTAGGATCGAGTATCCAAATCCAGTTCAGATCGAGTATCCAAATCCAGTTAGGATCGAGTATCCAAATTCAGTTAAGATCGAGTATCCAAATCTAGTTCAGGATCGAGTATCGAAATCTAGTTCATGATCGAGTATCCAAATCCAGTTAGGATCGAGTATCCAAATCTAGTTTCATGTCAAAAACCAAAATTATCCTTAGGTCTAGAACCTAAAATATCGTTTAAGTTCAGAACTTAGCTCATGTCCAGAACCCAAAATTACCTTTAGGTCCAAAACCTAAAATTATGCTTGAGTCCAGAACTCGAACTGGGTCTAGAACCCAAAACCTCAACCATCTCAGAAAAATTAAGTCTTACTGCTTTTTACTCTCTTTTACTAAAGTCTCAGATCGTTCAAGCAGGGGGCAAACTGTAGACCCTTAATTTTTGACCCAGTCCGGTCCGTTATTTTTTATATAGTCCAAAATAATTTTTATGGTATTTTAATTAAATAATATTTATTTTAGTATTTATAATTTTTAATTTTTAATAGAAATAAAAATGAAGTTAATAAAGAAAATAATAATAAAATAAATAATAAAAATAAAATAATAAAAATAAAAATTGGCCACAGAAAAATCGGCGATGAAAAATTCGTCGCTGAAAGTAGAATTGGCCTTGGCCAATTTCACCACATGATTTTCTTGCAGCGAATTGGCCCCAAGCCAATTAGCCGCAGGGCTAGCCGCCCAGCCAATTTCGCACTAGCTCTCACAGTTTTGGCCAAGCACTCGCAGTTTTCGCCAGCTAAATTTTTCCAACGTAATTTTTTTTGAAACCAAATTCTATTTGGTTTCAGTTTCTTTTCCTAATTAATTTTAGTTTCCTCAAACAATTATAATTAGGTTTATGATTTTTCCTATAAATAACACTTTAAAAATCATAATTAAGGGACTTTAGAGATTGAAAAAAATTAATGTGATCGAAAATTGGACTTTTGAACTTGGATTGGATCGGAGTAAAGAAAAGGCACTAGCAAGAACATTACCAACAAGCAAGCAATCAACAATTAATCAAAGGCAGCAACCTTGCCTTTGTTGTTGCTCATCCAAAAAATAATTTTTGGTGGAACCAATGAATAGAGGTTTGAATCTCTATTTTCTTTATTTATTTATTTACAGTAGCTTCATCATTCAAATTGAATTAATTGTTTCATCATACAAATTGATCAAAACCTTAAAAACCCTAAAAAGTTTTTCTAAACCTTAAGAACCCTAAAAGTGTTTCTTCTGTTTCTAAAACTTCAAAAACCCTAAATTACTCTTCTGCTTTCAAAACTTTAAAACCCTAACCTAATCTCTATTTCAAATATCCAGTAGCCTTGATTTTTTTCAAGTATCAAAAGCTTTAACCCTAATTAATTCTTCTTTCCAAAAGCACACGGTAAGCATTATTCTTTTAAAAATAATATTAGTTTCTTCCAATCTTGAAACCCTATTTTCTAAATATTCAACCCTAAAATCTTAATTTTCAACACCAAAACCTACAATCCTAAAAGCCAATTTTCAAAATCTTCAGGCCTGGGCCCCGACCCCGCAAGGGGCGCTGCCCCCTTCACCTCCACCCGCTAGCCGGCTAGCGGGACCGCCGTATGGGCTCGGGTCACTATTTGTTTATGTATTATAAATATTTATGTTTTACTTCCATTATTATGATTATTCAAAATACAATAGCTTTATTCAAAATACAAATCTAAATCCTAAAGCCATAATCTAATAAAACTAAAATCACAATCCAGTAAACATGAATTATAAACCTAATATGTTAAGATTCTAAAATCCTAATTTTATGATGTCACCCTTAAATCCTAATTTGATTAACTAAAAAACCTTACTACTTTCTTAAATTCATAAAACCCTAATCCATTCTAATTTTCCAAAACCTTTACAGTAGGCTAAACAAATAACAATAATAATGTACTAAAATCCCAAAACCCTAAATGTTAATTAAAGAACTTTAAATAGAGACAGTAAATCCTAATTTGTATCTTTACTTGCTATATTTTTAGATTTGATTATGTATTCTATTATATGCTTTGGTGGTTAATTTATTTAATTTCAATGCTTGATTTATTTAATTATCATGATGGGTGTTTTCTTTATTGTTATTATTTATTTGTTTTACTATTAAAATTGTAAGAGGTATGTTTTCACTTTGTGGATACCTCATTAGTTAAATATCATGTAATTTAAATTACTTTTATATTTTGGACTAATGTAAAGGACATGTTTCTACCTTTCGGTGGGTGTCCTATTTAGTTTAGACATGGATGATGTAAGGACATATTTCCATCTTTGGATGGGTGTTCATTTATTTGCTTTGTTTTGACATTGCTTTGATTTTAATATAATGATGCTTTATTTTAATTATGGTATGTAATATGGATAATATTGTTATACTTAAGAATTTTATAATATTAAGACCTGCAAAGGAGGCCGGTTCAAATGAACTGGGCGTTGTGGGGATGCTGGGCCATTTCTCACCTTCCCCACACGTACCCAACTTTTCGAACCCATTAGGAATCGAGTCATCCATCCCTTTCTTTTTTTCGGCCCGTCCGAGTGGTGACTCCATTTTCTCCGGACTTAGGTTCGTGTTCTCTAAGGCCCTGAGCCTAAATAGTGCCAAAGTCGTAAGAACCATTCCACCGGGAGTGGGGGCAAAAATCTCCGCTCACACCTTCCCCGGCAACGGTGCCAAAAACTTGTTGCGCTCGACTAATAATTACTACAAGTGACACTTGCAAGTATACAAGGTAATTGTAGTAATGGTGATCGCCTCAGGGTCGCCTCATAAGGAAGGAATTATTTTATAATAGTTTGATTATCAAGAAATTTAAAAGCAAGAGTGTGATGTGTTGGAATGGTGAAAGAACAATTGAAATCTAAAAGTAACTTGCGTAATGGTTGTACAAGATTATTTTAATTTTAGGAATGGTGCCTAGGGTTGTAGATCAATTTAATCAAAGCTTAGCTCTTAAATTATCCATTAACATGACCTTGCATTTTAATTTATTCCTTGAGTTTAATTAGTAATTACCAATTCATTAGTTTTCACATTCATGAATTAACAACAACCAATTGTTTTGAATTTGCAAATTAATAAACCCTAGAACTTATATTTCTAATTCATTCTTAGGGTAGTTGATTGCATAATTCCAATTTCAAATTTCACCTCTCAGTCCTTCATTCAATATTTAGAGATTAATAGGTAGCTAATCTATCAACCTAACATTCAATCCAATGCAATCAACCAACAACAATGTATATTAATGGAAATATCAAATCAAGTCATTCAATCAAATCTACTACAAACCCTAGGCATGAGTAATTTAGCTCAACATCATCAATTTAAATTAAAAATTCATCTCAATATAAATCAAATCACAATTGTCCATTGAAATATTAATGTTCTTAACAAAAATAACAATCTAGAAATGAATTAAAAGAGAGAATATAAAAACCCCTTTTAAGATACTAAGAGTTGAACTTCTAGTCTTCCTCCTAGCTCCACTTTGAATGTGATGAAGACCTAACAAGCCTTCTTCAATCAATGGCTCTCCTCTTGAAAGATGGAATGGTCACTCTCTCAAGCCCCCAACTCCTTAATCAAGCTTTCTTCAAACCCTAACCTTTACAAGAGCTTGCTCACCCAATTTTATCCCAAAAGTGTCAAAGATCTTTTTTATGGAAGAAATAGAAGATGAAGATGAAGGTGATGTTCTTGGTCTCTCTCAAGACCAAGAACAAGATGATGAACCAAGAGAGAACTCCCTTCCTAACTCCCCAAAACTTGTATTTATGTATATCTCTTCCTTCCATTCTTTTTAATTTTTGAAGACACAATGCATGCTTCCCAACTCACACACTCCACTTTGTCTCCCACTTTCTCATTATTTAAGTCTTCATCCTATAAATTAGGCACCCTTTTTCTTCTTTTAATATTTCTTTTCAAAAAATGGCACTTGTTGTCTCCCACTTTGTCCCCCATTTCATGTAAAATAATTGAAAGAATTCTCACAAGACACGGCCAAGTCATGAGTGACTTGGCCGTGTCATTCATTTTCTTGTGGACATGGCCAAGCCATGTGGCCATGTCCATGGCTACCTAAATTTTCCTTCTTTTCCAAGTGGGACACCGCCAAGGCCTTGGCCATGTCATGTGACACAGCCAGTGGCTTGGTCATGTCTCGTAAGTGTGTTCTCTACCGTTTGCTACCTTTGATTTGATCTTGAGATGGGACATGGCAAAGGCCTTGGTCGTGTGTGAGCGGGGATTTTTGCCCCCACTCCCGATGGAATGGTTCTTGCGACTTCGGCACTGTTCAAGCTTAGGGCCTTAGAGAACACGAACCTAAGTCCGGAGAAAATGGAGTCACCACCCGAACGGGCTGGGAAAAAGAAAGGGGTGGATGACTTGATTCCTAAGGAATCCCCAACCCCCTAATGGGTTTGGAAAGTTGGGTACATGTGGGGAAGGTGAGAAATGGCCCAGTACCCCCACAACCCGAGGTTCATTGGAATCAGCCTCCTTTGCAGGTCTTAATATTATAAAATTCTTAAATACAACAATATTATCCATATTACACGCAACAATTGAAATAAAGCATCATTATATTAAAATTAAGGCAATGTCCAAACAAAGCAAATAAATGGACACCCATCCGAAGATGGAAACATGTCCTTACATCGTCCATGTCTAAACTAAATAGGACACCCACCAAAAGGTAGAAACATGTCCTTTACATTGGTCCAAAATATAAAAGCAATTTAAATTACATGATATTTAACTAATGAGGTACCCACAAAGTGGAAACATACCTCTTAAAATTTTAATACTAAAACAAATAAATAATAACAATAAAGAAAACATCCATCCATGATAAATTAAATAAATCAAGCATTGAAATTAAATAAATCAACCATCAAAGCATATAATAAACTACATAATCAAATCTAAATTAAATAAAGCAAGTAAAGATACAAATTAGGGTTTACTGTTTCTATTTAAAGTTCTTTAATTAACATTTAGGGTTTCAGGATTTTAGTATTATTATTATTTGTTTAACCTACTGTAAAGTTTTTGAAAAATTAGAATGGATTAGGGTTCATGAATCAAATTAGGGTTTAGGGGTAATATTATGAAATTAGGGTTTCAGAATCTTAAGATATTAGTTTTATAGCTCTTAGTTACTGGATTGTGATTTTAGATTCAACGTATTGAGTTTTAAGGTTTAGGTTTATAAGATTTTAAGGTTTTAAGGATTAGGGTTTAGGAAAACTAGGGTTTACCGTATTAGTTTTGAGAGAATTAAGGTTTTTGACATTTTGGAAAACATATTTGATTCTAGGATTTAAGAAAACAATTTAGAGTCTTATAAAATAATTATAATTTTTAGAAACTGTAAATTAGGTTAGGGTTTGGAGATTTAAGAAAACATTTGGAAATTTTGGAAAAAAGTTAGAGGAAAATGGTTTAGGGTTTTTTAAAGTTTTTGGAAATAGGTGAAATGATTTAATGTTTTTAAGGTTTTTGAAAACAAAAGAAATGAATTAGGGTTTTCGGAGACAGAAGAAATAAATTAGGGTTTTTGAAGTTTTTGGGAAACAAAAGAAATACTTTAGGATTCTTAAGGTTTTTGGAAACAGAAGAAATAAATTAGGGTTCTTAAGCTTTTTGGAAACAAAAGAAATAAATTAGGATTCTTAAGGTTTTAGGAAACAGAAGAGTACTTTTTAGGGTTTTTGGAAACATAAGGAACAATTTAAGTTATTGAAACAAAGATCAAATTATTATATATTTAAGGATCAAAGTACTGTGTGCATATTCTTATTAATCAAAGAAACAAAGCTATGTAAATATATAATCTATGATTAAAGATCAAACCTGCTAGTTGGTTCCACCAAAATTAACTTCTGGATGAATAAAAACAAAGGCAGTGTGTCTACCTTTGATGAATTGTTGGTTTCTTGCTTGTTGCTAATCTTCTCTGGCTAGGGTTTTCTGTAATCCAAGTTTAAAAGTCCAAGTTTTGATCCCCTAATCAAAGTCCCGATCCCAAAGTTCCAGTCCCTTAATTATGAGTTTTAAAGTCTTATTTATAGGAAAAATCATAAACCTAATTCTAATTGTCTAAGGAAACTAAAATTAATTAGGAAAAGAAACCGAAACCAAATAGAATTTGGTTTGGGAAAAAATTGAGTAGGAAAATTTCGCTGGCGAAAACTGCGAGTGTTGGCGAGGACTGCGAGAGCTGGCGAAAAATTGCGAGGCACTGGCTGGGCGGCCAGCCAATTCGCGGCAGGAATTTCCTGCGGCGAATTGGCCTCAGGAAATTCCTGCGGGTGTATTGGCCTTGGCCAATTGGACCTTCGGAGACAAAAGTTTTTCGTCGTCGATTTTTTCCATCGCCGATTTTTATTTTTTTTATTTTTATTATTATTTTTTATTATTATATTTTTTATTAACTTCCCCATTTTTATTTTTATTAAAAATTATAAATAATAAATACTAAAATAAATATTATTTAATTAAAATATCACAAAAATTATTTTGGATTATATAAAAAATAACATACCAAACTAGGTCAAAAATTAAGTGTCTACAGTTTGCCCCCTGCTTGAACGATCTGAGACTTCAGTAAAAGAGAGTGAAAAGAAATAAGACTTAATTTTTCTGAGATGGTTGAGGTTTTGGGTTCTAAGCCCGGTTCTGGACTTAAGGATAATTTAGGTTCTAGCCCTAAGGGTAATTTTGGGTTCTGGACTCGAGCTAAGTTCTGGACTTAAAAGAGATTTTAGGTTCTGGACCTAAGGATAATTTGGGTTCTGGATCCGAGCTAACTTTTGGACTTAGAAGAGATTTTAGGTTTTGGACCTAAGGATAATTTGGGTTCTGGACCCGAGCTAAGTTCTGGACTTAGAAGAGATTTTAGGTTTTAGACCTAAGGATAATTTGGGTTCTAGACCCGAGCTAAGTTCTAGACTTAAAAGAGATTTAGGTTCTGTACCTAAGGATAATTTGGGTTCTAGACCCGAGCAAAGTTCTAGACTTAAAAGAGATTTTAGGTTCTGGACTTAATGGTAATTTGGGTTCTGGACCCGAGCTAAGTTCTGGACTTAAAAGAGATTTTAGGTTCTGGACCTAATAGTAATTTGGGTTCTGGACCCGAGCTAATAGAGATTTAATTATCTGCAAAAAATAATTATATTCAGAAGCATATAAATTTTGTTTGCAAAAAATTTAGCTAATTTTTTTATGCACATATCTTCTCCTTGTCCCCTGCATGTAAAAATATTTTTTAAAAGTGCAAAAATATTTATATACACGCAAGTATTTGAATGATTAAATTGAATAACTGAGTTTCCAATTTATTTACTGTGTAGTCACTGTTCCTGCACTATTTACTATTTGTAAATAGTAACCTACTATTTATAAATAGTATCCTACTATTATAAATAGTAACATACTATTCATTAATAGTAATTTACTATTCATCAATAGTGAAATTTACTTTTTGAATTTTATTTTTTCTTTGTCGTTCCTCTATATAAACAACCGATTTCTTCGCTTCATTCACAGCAAACTTGTTAATTTCATTCATTCATAGCTATAATTCTTTCAAATTTAGCATATAGTTTGAAAAAATGCATTCTTCAAGATCAGGAACTCATTCTAATGCTGAGTTATTAGAGTTTATTCGGCATCATGAAAATGGAAATATAGGTCTACTAACCGGGATGCCGCTTCATCGTAGTTCAAATCAAAAGAGCAAGGTAATTAATTTTTTCTTTTCTTTTTCTTTTTCTTTTCTTTATTTCTTTCGTTTTTTCTGTTGTTTTTTTAATATATTTATTTTATTTATTTTATTTGTTTTTTCTTCTATTTTTATTTTTATTTTTATTTTTATTTTTATTTTTATTTGTTTGTTTTTCATATTTTAGAAAATTTTGGAAGAATATATTAATTTAAGAATTTAAGTAGATAGAATAATGATGTACTTACCTGGTGTTAACTTACCTAGCTCCGTGTTAGCGTGATCATTACATAATTCGGGGTGGAGGGAGTATCTACAAAGCCTGACAATGGTATGATGTAGCACCTTCTCGGGTAAGGCAGATTATTAGAGATTGCAGCTTTCAGAGCTTCATCTTACAATTTCCATCCGACGAGTATCTGATAGACCGGAGCATAGTCTAGGCGCTTGCAGAATGATGGTTGGACACAACTCATACTTTTCACTTGCCCGTTGGGGAGAAGACAATTGGTCCGGTCGATTTTGTTGCTATAACTGACATTCGGTATGATGGTCTCCCGGTTCCTCTTACCAACGATATTTTGACATTTGAAGAAATTAAACAATTAATTGGTATGAAGCCATCATATAAAGGGCCTTTCAAGATAAAAATTGAGCCAATTCGTAGTTATTGGATGAACTACGAAGGATGGGTTCAAAGAGATACAGCCTAACAGTATGCTCGAGAATTCTTGTTGTATTTGCTTAGGTCGACTATTTTAGGCAACACCGAATCCACCATCCATTTGTCAGTGTTGAGGGCCCTTACTTATTTTAGGATGGTACCACTTTATTGCTGGGGTGAAGCTGGTCTTGCCTATCTTTACCATAGTCTTGACAAAATTTGCCTAAATAAGAAGTCTTTTGTTGGCTTTATGGCGATTGTCGAGGTACTCTTCTTCCACCAATGTCAATTCCATTCTTATTCTTGCACGAATTTGATTTTTATTATTGTTGTAGGCATGGGCATATGAACACAACCTTGTGAGGGTGCCTGGTATTTCCCGAGAGAGAGTCGGGTATCCGAGATTAAATTTTTGGTTGTCAGATCTTGTAGAAGTTCCCAGCTCTCACCATGTGCATACCTAACATTTTGTCTTGAGCTGCTTAACCTAGAACCAGGTAAAATAGCATTAGTATACTTTAAAATTTATGTGAAAGTTTACTTACCTTATGTTATTTTGCAGGTGAATTTGGCTTGGTGGAACCCAGAAGAGCGGACAAATTAGACTTGCTCCATGAATGCTGCACTGCCTTTTTAACATACTCACCGAGTCATCACCGGCCCTGTGTCTAGTCATTGGTTTCTCGGAGAGAGAGTATATGAGTGGTTTCTTGGTCCCGAGAAGTGGAGGATCTCGATGCATTGCCCGGAATATACCTTAGATATTACATCAATGCCGGAGAATGCATTGTGGTTGGCCTGGCATGGTTATGATGTTGAAACATTTCTCTATCCACCGGGTGCATCTTATACTCATTTTATTCAAATTGGGCTCTTGAACTTTGAAGTATCTCCTGTTGGTGTACGAGAAATTTCTGAAGAAAATGAGGATAGAGATGAAGAGGAACATCACGGGGAGGGAGGAGAGTTTGTTCCACATCTCAGGGCTAGCACTTCTCAGGTAAACTATTACCATTTTTCCATTGTAATCACTTCTTTCTTAACTTGTTTTGACTTTTTTAATGATTGTTGCAGGATGCTGGCTCATTTGATCATGAGGCTAGACCTTCTTTTACTGCTCCTTCATTTACTCATTCTAGTCCTCCGGATATGCCATCTCATCGACAGGGTATTGATATGTATTACTTGGTTAGTTTTCTTGTTCCATGATAACATATGCTATATGTATGCATGATTATGTATGCTCTTACTCTTTTCCTTTCTGACTCATAAAAGATGCTTGAAGAATAAAATAAAAAACATCAAGAAGAGTTGGCCGCTACTCGTCAACAAGTTTCTCATTTTGAAAATTTGTACCATCAATCAGAGGGAAAATTTTTGAGACTTTCGATTTCAGGGGATGAGGGATCCTGGTGCTTCTTCATCTAGAGGCCCCAAACTGATGACCATGAGATCCTTTCATCTACTTCTGATGAGGACCGTGACAGATCACAACTCTGAAGTAATAGGGATTTTGGTGCTCCTGCTTCGGGTGGACTCGGGACGAGTGATTTACCTCCTCCTCCGATAGGCGATGTTTTTTTCAGGATTTTATTTGATGACCTACCACCTCCTTCTTAGTGATGTATGAATATTGTATCAATTGAGTAAATGTTGTATAATAAGTATGATAATATACAATGTCCATTTTACTGCAACTCTTTTCTTTTCTCTTTCTTTTTTTTTCTTACTTTTATATATATATATATATCTCATAATTATTATGCCACAATTTCCCTTTTCACATACACAGCCACACCAATTAGCTAAAACCAAATGCAACATGGCAATTAAGAAATTTCGTTGCTAATTCTTTTCCTCATGCATCACGGTCTCACTCTTTTTCCTTATCAATTTTGGAATAGCATGGGTTATTCTATATAAACTACTTTTCACGCCATAATTTCATACAGAAACCGAGAGATTTTCCACTTCAACATAAAAATTCCTTTTATCTAATTTTCCTCCATCCGTCTACGATGACCGAACTCCATTTGAAAAAAATAAAAATTCTATTTAAGAATATGGATGCCATTCACTGGAAGCAAATGTCTTGGGTCAAAAATTGATACTTTAAAGTGTTTTCAAAATGTTAAATTGGACCATTCCTTTTTACATGCCATGTCTTCTTTTTGGAATGTAGATTCCTGGACATTTAAAATTCATGGCTTTGAAATATGTCCATTGATTGAAGAATTTGAGGCTATCATTGGCTATCCAAATAATCAACAAATGGCGTTACCCATATTGATTTCCAAGACTCAACAGAAGATGCAGATGTTATTTCAAATTTCCAAGCCTGAAGTTCTTCAGTTGATGAGAGGTGAGAAAATTCTGCTTGGTCCCTTGATTGACTTTTGTCTCTCTCATTTGGCTCCTACTAAGGCATAGGGACGTATGCTTTGTCTTTGCTTGCTTGGCCAGTTCTTGCTTGTTTCTTCTGACGGCGATATTGATCCACGAGTATTGGATATCATGGACCAAATGGAAGGAGGCTTGTCGCCGATACCCATGATCTTAGCCTAGACTTTAGTTGGATTAGACAAATTTAAATTAGGATTGTCAAAGAGACTGACTGGGAGTCCATTGTTGCTTCAGGTAATTACCTAAACTGCCCTTTTGGGTTTTCAATTTAGGTTTTCTCTTTCTTCCTTTTCTTTTTTTTATTGCTTTAATTTTTTCCTAGTCCGCCCATACTGGTTTTCGGAACTAGCGAGTTGTCCTAATTTTTGCCTAAGCTACCTTTGCAGGTTTTCAACTTAGCGGACCTCTTTTATTATATTTTTTTATGTTGCTCTAATTTTTGCCTAGTCTGCCCATGTGGGTTTTCAGAACTAGCGAGCTGTCCTAATTTTTTCCTAAGCTGCCCTTGCAGGTTTTCAACTTAGCGGACTCTTTTTTTTTATATCACTCTAATTTTTGCCTACTCCACCCATGTGGGTTTTTGGAACCAGCGAGTGTGAGCGGGAATTTTTGCCCCCACTCCCGATGGAATGGTTCTTGTGACTTCGGCACTGTTTAGGCTCGGGGTCTTAGAGAACACAGATCTAAGTTCGGAGAAAATGGAGTAGCCACCCAGACGGACCGGGAAAAAAAAGGGGTGGATGACTCGATTCCTAAGGAATTCCCAACCCCCTAATGGGTTTGGAAAGTTGGGTATGTGTGGGGAAGGTGATAAATGACCTAGCACCCCCACAATGCCCAATTCATTGGAACCGGCCTCCTTTGCAGATCTTAATATTATAAAATTCTTAAGTATAACAATATTATCCATATTACACGCAACAATTAAAATAAAACATTGTTATGTTAAAGTCAAAGCAATGTCCAAACAAAGCAAATAAATGGACACCCATCCGAAGATGGAAACATGTCCTTACATCATCCATGTCTAAACTAAATAGGACACCCATCGAAAGGTGGAAACATGCCCTTTACATTAGTCCAAATATAAAAGCAATTTAAATTACAAGATATTTAACTAATGAGGTACCCACATAGTGGAAACATACCTCTTACAATTTTAATACTAAAACAAATAAATAATAACAATAAAGAAAACATCCATCCATTATAAATTAAATAAATCAAGCATTGAAATTAAATAAATCAACCACCAAAGCATATAATAGACTACATAATGAAATCTAAAAATAAAGCAAGTAAAGATACAAATTAGGGTTTACTGTTTCTATTTAAAGTTCTTTAATTAATATTTAGGGTTTTGGGATTTTAGTATTATTATTGTTATTTGTTTAGGCTACTGTAAAGGTTTAAGAAAATTGGAATGGATTAGGGTTTTATGAATTTAAGAACGTAGTAAGGTTTTTTAGTTAATCAAATTAGGGTTTAGGGGTAATATCATAAAATTAGGGTTTTGGAATCCTAAGACATTTAGAGTTTGTAATTCATAGCTACTGGATTGTGATTTTAGGTTTATTGTATTAAGTTTTAAGGCTTAGATTTATTTGTCATAAGATTTTAAGGTTTTAAGGATTAGGGTTTAGGAAAACTAGGGTTTACCGTATTAGTTTTGAGAGAATTAGGGTTTTTGACATTTTGGAAAACATATTTGATTTTAGGATTTAAGAAAATAGTTTAGAGTCTTATAAAATAATTATGATTTTTAGAAACTGTAAAGTAGGTTAGGGTTTGGAGATTTAAGAAAACATTTGGAAATTTTGGAAAAAAGGTTAGTGGAAAACAGTTTAGGGTTTTTTTAAAGTTTTTGGAAATAGGAGAATCGATTTAATGTTTTTAAGGTTTTTGAAAACAGAAGAAATGAAATAGGGTTTTTTAGGTTTTTTTGAGAAACAGAAGGAATAATTTAGGGTTCTTAAGGTTTTTGGAAACAAAAGAAATAATTTAGGGTTCTTAAGATTTTTGGAAAAAGAAGGAACAATTCAAATTATTGAAACAAAGATCAAATTGCTTCATATTTAAGGATCAAAGTACTATGTGCATGTTCTTATTAATCAAAGAAACAAAGCTACGTAAATATATAATCTATGATTAAAGATCAAACCTGCGTAGTTGGTTCCACCAAAATTGACTTCTGGATGAACAAAAACAAAGGCAGTTTGGCTACCTTTGATGAATTATTAATGGCTTCCTTGTTGCTAATCTTCTCTGGCTAGGGTTTTCTATAATCCAAGTTTCGATCACCTAATCAAAGTCCCACTATTCGATCCCTAATTATGAGTTTTCATATATTATTTATAGGAAAAATTATAAGCCTCTTCTAAATGTTTAAGGAAACTACAATTAATTAAGAAAAAGAAACCAAAACCAAATAGAATTTGGTTTCAGAAAAAATTACGTTGAAAAATTTTTCTAGCGAAAAAAAACGCTGCTACGGGCTGAAAACTTCGAGCTGCGAGGGAATTTGGCAAAAATCGCGAGCGGCCAGCCAATTCCTGCTGCGAAAAGGCCCAAGGCCATTTGGCCTGCAGGAAATTCCTGCGGGTGAATTGGCCTTGGCCAATTCCCTTTTCTGCGATGAATTTTTTGTCAGCGATTATTCCGCCGCCAATTTTATTTATTGTTTATTTATTTTTTATTATTATTATTATTTTTTTTAACTTCACCATTATAAATAATAAATATTAAATAAATTTAATTAAAATACCACAAAAATTATTTTGGACTATATAAAAAAATATCGGATCGGACTGAGTCAAAAATTAAGGGTTTACAGCGAGCTGTCCTGATTTTTGCCTAAGCTGCCCTTGCGGGTTTTCAACTTAGCGGACTCTTTTTTTTTAATTTAATTTTTCCTCACAGATTTTGTAATATCCCGGAATAGACCCTAAGAGTTTTGGAGTTATTGTTGTTGTATTTGGATTTAATGTATATGTATATATGTGAAATATAAGGATAATATATGTAAGACATATACATATACATCACATATACATGGGATATAAAATGGTGTAGGATAAGTGAGTTGTATATATAATTGTATAATTAATTAATAATAATAATAATAAAGACAAAAAGAAAAGAGAAGAAGAAAGTCAAAGAAAGAATATGTGGTGGAGATTTAAAGTATTATTATTATTATTATTATTATTATTATTATTATTGTTATTGTTATTGTTATTATTATTATTATTATTATTATTATTGTTATTGTTATTGTTATTATTATTATTATTATTATTATTATTATATATATAAGATAAGAACGAAGGAAAGAAGTAGAACCTTCTTTCTTCTTCTGCTCCTTCTTCTTCGTCTTCTTCTTTTCTGCTTGGTCGAGAGAGAGAGAGAGAGAGAGATGATGATTTTGAGAGAATTGAAGATTTTTATTAAAGATTTGGCATATTAACCAAGTAAGTATTCATTCCTTTACATTGATTTTTATGGTTTGAGTTTGGATTTGATGAGGTTTTTGTGAGGATGATGATGAATTGTTGAGATTATTGAGTAAGGATTTAGTGTTAAATGAATTGGGGATTTGAGTATTTGATATATGAGTTATGTATGTTGGTGTTTAAGGAAGTTGAAAATATAAAATATATGAGTTTGATAATTGAATATTTGTATTGGTATTCAAGTATCTTTTTATTTGATTTGAATTAGGTTGTGAAGGAAGTGGATTGCTCTAAGTTAAGTGGTGAAGAGTTCTTGGAAGGTAAAGTGAATAGATTGAGAATGGTTCTTAAGGTAAGTAAACTACCTAAATTCATCTATTAATAAGATATTAAAACTTAACACATATTCATTTGTAAATGTGTTAAGGAATTGAATGTTTGGTTGATGTGTTTTAGCAAGGTGAATAATGTGAGAAATATGTAAATTATGTGTTTAGGACATTGATTATGTTCATTTGTGTGGTGTCATATTATGTATGAAGTGTTTGAGTTCAACCAAAGGGGATTTATAAATGTTAGGGGCTTAAATTCATGTGTGACACGGCCAAAAACAAGGAGAGACACGGCCAAGTCAAGGGAATTGGTTTGATTTTGGACAGACACGATCACAGTCTCAGCCGTGTTCTCTGCCCGTGTTTGTCACTGCCAGATTTTTGTGGAGAGACATGGCCGTGTCCCTTGCCCGTGTCTGTGACTGTATGATTTTTGTTGTGAGACACGGCCACTGGCTCAGCCGTGTCACTTGCTGTGTGACCTACTGCCTGAAATTTTGTTGAGAGACACGGCCGTGTCGCCTGGCCGTGTTCACTACTGCCAATTATGGTTGAGAGACACGGCCACAAGCTTGGCCGTGTCCCTCAAATGGTGTTGGCCGTGTCCCTCAAATTTGTTAGTTAATGATTATTCTTGTCTTGTTGAATCCTCCAAAGGTATTATTATATCTATACTTCAAATGTATGTGAAATAAATGTATGTTGAGGATTCCAAATCTAAGAATAAGGTAAATTATATATGTGTACATCAATGATGATCATTCTTGATGAATGTTTTATGTGTTTAATTATGAATATGTAAATAATGAAATATTCTAATGTGAATTGAGACTAAATAAGATGTGATGTATTTGTGATTTATAATGATGACATATGAAATGTGTAGTATATGGGATAAATGATTGTGTATGTGAAAGATAAAATGCTATGATATGAATTGAGATATGATGATCCAAATGAAATATAAAGCCATTGTGATTGGCTATGATGATCTAAATGATATATGAAGCCATTGTGATTGGCTATGATGATTCAAATGAAATGTGAAGCCATTGTGATTGGCTATGATGATTCAATTGGAAATGAAATTGATAAGGAAATAATAAATGAATTGTGTGTCTAATATGTTATTCATTTTCAGAGTTTTGTTGTTGGTGGCATGCCTATAGTAACAATCTCTTGAAGTTAGGTTGGGCTTGATCCTTGAAGCCAAGTTGGGTTGAAGTTTAACATGTTTTACTCCCCTTGAAGCTTGGTTGGGTCTAGTCCTTGAAGCCTAATTGAGATGTTACAACCCTTGAAGCTAGGTTGGATTGGTTCTTGAAGCCAAGTTGGGTTGATACTTAGCATGCTTTGTTCCCCTCGAAGCTTGGTTGAACCTTAATCCTTGAAGCCTAGTTGGGATAATGATAAATGTGATAATTAAACCAAAACATTAACTCTGAAAGTGGAATGGCATATTAGTGTTCTTGGGCCCATGTGTGTGTTTGTATATATATATATGTGATTCCTGAATAATGAAAATGAATAATGAGATATATGTTTGTCCTTGTTTTAATGTGAACTATGGAAGGAAATTAATGTTGTGTGATATATAGTGATAACTATGGAATGAGATGCATACAATACATAAGTGAATTATTGAAGATGAGTATAGCTTGAGAAGCTATGTGAAATGATGAGTTTATGATGTGTAAATTGTATATGATAATATATGATGTGTGAAATGTATATGAATGTGGAAATAGTGGATATTGTTTTATGAAGACTTTGATAAGTCATTGGATTGTGAATTACTGAAATAAAATGTATGAATATGTATATTGGTAAAACATTAGTAGAAGTATATATATATGAAAAGTATAGCCAAAAAGGGAAAAACATGGTAAGAAAATAATGACATAATAAGTTAAAATGAAAATATGATTTTCTCTATTGTATGTGTATATGATTTATTTGTATTACTAAGCTCTCGGGCTTAGCGCGGTTGTGTGATCGCGCAGGTGATTATGCGGTTGATCGGGAAATCAAGCAGTTATGCCACGAGAAGGGTAAGTGTGTTCTGAGACCAACTAGAAGGTGATGCATACATGTAAAGTTTAATTTTGTTATATTATTCACAATCATATATTCATATGTATAATGATTTACTAAATGTTATTAAAATCTAAAGATAGTATTGTTTGAACTTGGATAAGATTTTTTTTAAATTAAAACTAGAAGTGACATTCTTACACTCTATATACGTATTGTATGTATACTAGGTATATGTATAGTACCTATATAGAGTATGAGGGTGTTACAATTATTTTGGTATCAGAGCTTAGGTTCGAGATTCTCGGCCTAAGTTGAATTAAAAAGAGAAAGTTTTGAAAAGCCTAAAGAGAAGTGAAAAGAAAAGTTTTGAAATGAAATTTGTAATACATGCATATGCATTCACATCTAGGTTGGTCTCGAACGTGGCATTATGTGATTTGTGATGTATTGGAACGATTTGAGATGAATGATAGTGTGTGAATAAAATTTTATATGGAAGTAATAATTTGAAAAAGAAATGATATGACAATTTGTACAAGATTAATTGATAAATTCAGGAATGGGATTTTACTTAAGGAAAGTAAATTCTGAAGTATTGATTATTGAAAAGTGATTGGAAAATAAAGAAATGAAAAAGAGAATAAAGTTGGAAATGAGTTGAAAATAAAATCAAGATTAGAGTATGTACTCTTTCCTCTATGATTTGAATCTCTTTATGACAAAGTTTATGTTTAGTTTGTTAGAAAGAGGAAATATGGTGAGATTGTTATTATGGAAGGATATGTTATTTAAAGGAAGAGAGTATGGTAGAATATTGAATGAATTGAGTAATATAGATAAAGTGTGATTATTTAAAGTTTGGGGTATATAAAGCTAAGGTTGTGTTTAAAAGAAAAAGAGATGATATGGGTATAGTTTGTACTATTTTTCTTTATGTAAACATTGTGATTTCAATGTTGGAAATGTGAAATGTTTGCATATTGTGAAAGCTCATGGTAACAGTGATAATATATGATAGTTGGATTTTTGAAATGAGCTTAAGACTTGTGAGAATTATATGTTTGATGTTGCTTTGTGATATATATATATATATAATGTTTAAAAGTTGATATTAATAAAAGATTAGTTTGGTAAACTGAAGTTTAAGTGGAGTAGTAAGTTGAAAGGTTAAAGTTTTAATGGAATTTGATAAAGATTGTTTGGATACTAATAGTTTAATGTATATTTAATACATGAGCTATGTGAATTGAATAATGTGATTAATAGTATGAGAATTTGTTTGAAGTTTAAAGAAAGTGAGTAAGTAAGTGGAAATGAGTTATTTTAAGTTATTTGAGTAAAAAGGATAAAAATGGATATGAAGATATATTAAATGCTTTTAAAGATAAAAGTGAAGGAGATGTCACATTAGGATTGTGACTAAAATGTATGTGAAATGTTATTATGGTTAAAATATTTATATATTTGTTGTGATGATACATACTCTATACCATATTGAAGAAATGAGGATGATAGTGTTCAAAGGAAAGTGATAAACATTAGTTTTGTATGGAATGTATGAAGAAGGAAAATAAAATAAGAACATATAATTAAGTATATACATGTATAGGATGTATGAGTTGAGTTTTTCTATATGAATGAAATTATAATATGTAAGAAATATGAATCACATTATGAATGTATATGTGGTACAAATATTGGATTAGTAATATGGAGAATGATATTGTATGTATTGGTGAACCTAATAAAGATTTGGTTATGATTTGAACAAACTAGATAAATTTTATAATGAAATTGTTATGGTGATCACTAAACTGATGATCATATAATATTTAGAGTTCCAAAGTATCCACATATGGAAAAGTATTATGTATTTGTATATTGTAAGAGATTGTAAATGGAATAGAAAGGAAGTGACAAAAGAGAAATTATGTAATGTTTACATGATGGAATATGTGTTCATACAAGAAAATAATAATATTGTTGAAACATGAATTAAGCTAGTGATGATTAAATAATCTAATGCAAATTGGGTGATAACAGAGTTGGCATGTGTTGACTCTTGAGGTAGCCAAGGTTTGAAAATGAATACAAAATTCTTGAGATCCAATTTAGTATGGTAATTGAAAAGGTTGGAAAAAGAATAATAAAGGAACCATATGGATTTATAAGTTTCAATTATGACCCTTAATCTTTTATAATCCTATGGTTTGTTTAGTATATTGTGGTTGATTAATCTTGTTATTTTCTGATTTGGGATTGAGATAACATGATTATATTATAGTTCTGATGAGATTGATAATTATGATGTGGTAAAGTGATAATTTATTATCTTATGTTAGAAATCTGGTTATAGTTATGAAACGTAAGGAAACAGAAGAGAATTATGAAAATGTGTTAAGTATGGATAACATTTATTGTTAAGATAGCAATGGTGTGATATATGAAAAGATATTGGAAAGAGAGAAATTACAAAAAGGTGATTGGAAGTTATGCTAAATATATGTATGGTGTAAAGTGAATGGGTTTAAAGTTTAAGTGAATGAATTGTACATAATCAATATGATGTGAGATTATCATAAGAATTAGTAGAAATGATAATTTGATTAAATATGGATCGGAAGAGATCAGAAATTGGATATAAGTTTGGTTGAATGGAATGAGGATATATATAGTGTGAAATCTAATGATAAATTCAAATAAATATTTGTTGGTTTGAATTGAATAGGATTGAAGTGTGAATATTTTGTAATAGATAAATCAATGATCTAAGTTGCGTTAAGATTGTGAATCATTATTAAGATTTAATATGTATAGTTATACTAAGAGTATAAAATTTATATGATAATGTATATGATGTAAACTTTTATAATGTGGATGGATATGAATGAATGAAGTCATATCAGTTGTAAATAGTGATGAAAAGGGAAAAGAATTGATTATCTGTTAAAAAAGTTTACAAAGGTTGTATCAATATTAATATTAAGTGAAAAACATGATAGTGAAAGATTTAAGTGTAAGCAAAATGAAATGATTGTTACCAATCAGGGTTTGATAAGTGGCTACTTTTAAAAGTGATTGTAATGACAAGATAAACAATAGTATGGTATAATTCAATAATTTCCAAGGTTAAAGTAAAGAGATTATTTATAAAGAGATGAAGTGATATATATATATATATATTGAATGTAATAGATGTATGGAATATATAGACTATAAGATGAGTTGATTATTGTATAAAGAAAATTCATTGGGAATGTAATGAGCTATCTGGGTGGCTCTGTTGAGAAAGTTATAAGATAAAAATAGATTAATAATGATGAGTTATGATTGGCTTAAAGGGGGAGAGTAAAAGTTATGTGATTTGATAAATTATAATGTAAGATACGATTATCTTCATATGAAAATTAAGATGGTATTATGTTAGGAATGGGTTGTTATTGTGTTAGATAATTTCGAGGACGAAATTATTTAAGGGGGAGAGAATTGTAATATCCCGGAATAGACCCTAAGAGTTTTGGAGTAATTGTTGTTGTATTTGGATTTAATGTATATGTATATATGTGAAATATAAGGATAATATATGTAAGACATATACATATACATCACATATACATGGGATATAAAATGGTGTAGGATAAGTGAGTTGTATATATAATTGTATAATTAATTAATTAATAATAATAATAATAAAGACAAAAAGAAAAGAGAAGAAGAAAGTCAAAGAAAGAATATGTGGTGGAGATTTAAAGTATTATTATTATTATTGTTATTGTTATTGTTATTATTATTATTATTATTATTATTATTATTATTATATAAGATAAGAACGAAGGAAAGAAGTAGAACCTTCTTTCTTCTTCTGCTCCTTCTTCTTCGTCTTCTTCTTTCCTGCTTGGTCGAGAGAGAGAGAGAGAGATGATGATTTTGAGAGGATTGAAGATTTTTATTGAAGATTTGGCATATTAACCAAGTAAGTATTCATTCCTTTACATTGATTTTTATGGTTTGAGTTTGGATTTGATGAGGTTTTTGTGAGGATGATGATGAATTGTTGAGATTATTGAGTAAGGATTTAGTGTTAAATGAATTGGGGATTTGAGTATTTGATATATGAGTGATGTATGTTGGTGTTTAAGGAAGTTGAAAATATAAAATATATGAGTTTGATAATTGAATATTTGTATTGGTATTCAAGTATCTTTTTATTTGATTTGAATTAGGTTGTGAAGGAAGTGGATTGCTCTAAGTTAAGTGGTGAAGAGTTCTTGGAAGGTAAAGTGAATAGATTGAGAATGGTTCTTAAGGTAAGTAAACTACCTAAATTCATCTATTAATAAGATATTGAAACTTAACACATATTCATTTGTAAATGTGTTAAGGAATTGAATGTTTGGTTGATGTGTTTTAGCAAGGTGAATAATGTGAGAAATATGTAAATTATGTGTTTAGGACATTCATTATGTTCATTTGTGTGGTGTCATATTATGTATGAAGTGTTTGAGTGCAACCAAAGGGGATTTATAAATGTTAGGGGCTTAAATTCATGTGTGACACGGCCAAAAACAAGGAGAGACACGGCCAAGTCAAGGGAATTGGTTTGATTTTGGAGAGACACGATCACAGTCTCAGCCGTGTTCTCTACCCGTGTTTGTCACTGCCAGATTTTTGTGGAGAGACACGGCCGTGTCCCTTGCCCGTGTCTGTGACTGTATGATTTTTGTTGTGAGACACGGCCACTGGCTCAGCCGTGTCACTTGCCGTGTCACCTACTGCCTGAAATTGTGTTGAGAGACACGGCCGTGTCGCCTGGCCGTGTTCACTACTGCCAATTATGGTTGAGAGACACGGCCACAAGCTTAGCCGTGTCCCTCAAATGGTGTTGGCCGTGTCCCTCAAATTTGTTAGTTAATGATTATTCTTGTCTTGTTGAATCCTCCAAAGGTATTATTATATCTATACTTCAAATGTATGTGAAATAAATGTATGTTGAGGATTCCAAATCTAAGAATAAGGTAAATTATATATGTGTATATCAATGATGATCATTCTTGATGAATGTTTTATGTGTTTAATTATGAATATGTAAATAATGAAATATTCTAATGTGAATTGAGACTAAATAAGATGTGATGTATTTGTGATTTATAATGATGACATATGAAATGTGTAGTATATGGGATAAATGATTGTGTATGTGAAAGATAAAATGCTATGATATGAATTGAGATATGATGATCCAAATGAAATATAAAGCAATTGTGATTGGCTATGATGATCTAAATGATATATGAAGCCATTGTGGTTGGCTATGATGATTCAAATGAAATGTGAAACCATTGTGATTGGCTATGATGATTCAATTGGAAATGAAATTGATAAGGAAATAATAAATGAATTGTGTGTCTAATATGTTATTCATTTTCAGAGTTTTGTTGTTGGTGGCATGCCTATAGTAACAATCTCTTGAAGTTAGGTTGGGCTTGATCCTTGAAGCCAAGTTGGGTTGAAGTTTAACATGTTTTACTCCCCTTGAAGCTTGGTTGGGTCTAGTCCTTGAAGCCTAATTGAGATGTTACAACCCTTGAAGCTAGGTTGGATTGGTTCTTGAAGCCAAGTTGGGTTGATACTTAGCATGCTTTGTTCCCCTTGAAGCTTGGTTGAACCTTAATCCTTGAAGCCTAGTTGGGATAATGATAAATGTGATAATTAAACCAAAACATTAACTATGAAAGTGGAATGGCATATTAGTGTTCTTGGGCCCATGTGTGTGTTTGTATATATATATATGTGATTCCTGAATAATGAAAATGAATAATGAGATATATGTTTGTCCTTGTTTTAATGTGAACTATGGAAGGAAATTAATGTTGTGTGATATATAGTGATAACTATGGAATGAGATGCATACAATACATAAGTGAATTATTGAAGATGAGTATAGCTTGAGAAGCTATGTGAAATGATGAGTTTATGATGTGTAAATTGTATATGATAATATATGATGTGTGAAATGTATATGAATGTGGAAATAGTGGATATTGTTTCATGAAGACTTTGATAAGTCATTGGATTGTGAATTACTGAAATAAAATGTATGAATATGTATATTGGTAAAACATTAGTAGAAGTATATATATATGAAAAGTATAGCCAAAAAGGGAAAAACATGGTAAGAAAATAATGACATAATAAGTTAAAATGAAAATATGATTTTCTCTATTGTATGTGTATATGATTTATTTGTATTACTAAGCTCTCGGGCTTAGCGCGGTTGTGTGATCGCGCAGGTGATTATGCGGTTGATCGGGAAATCAAGCAGTTATGCCACGAGAAGGGTAAGTGTGTTCTGAGACCAACTAGAAGGTGATGCATACATGTAAAGTTTAATTTTGTTATATTATTCACAATCATATATTCATATGTATAATGATTTACTAAATGTTATTAAAATCTAAAGATAGTATTGTTTGAACTTGGATAAGATTTTTTTTAAATTAAAACTAGAAGTGACATCCTTACACTCTATATACGTATTGTATGTATACTAGGTATATGTATAGTACCTATATAGAGTATGAGGGTGTTACAGATTTGGCTTCTGGAGCATCTCTGCTTGCTTGACACTCCATCCATGGATTTTGCCAGATATCTGCCACGACATCATTCTGCTAGGAAACTACTCCATCTTGTTTCTTCATATGCTGACTGGATTGACTGGATCCACTCACATGCTGAAGTCAACATCCATTGGTTGGTGCCTTGGTGGAAGATTTCTCGTGTCACCATGCGGACATACTTGATGTATGTTCCTCTTGCTGCTCTTCGTCGAGGTACTTGCTATGATCCTCACCGACTTAGCCGTTAGTATGGAGCTGATCCTCGCAATTCTGAATTTACTCCTGATTTAGACATGTCTTGCTTGACTGAAGCCTACTTGGATCGGCTGAGGCAAAGCTAGCCTGCACATTACACTTATTGTCTACTGTAGATTTTACATTTGTCAATTCAGAAAGTGTAGGATGAAAAAATAATTAAAGCAATAAAAGATGCTTCTTTTCCTTTTATAATTTATCATCACCTTTTGCTATTATGTTCATTTATTTCATCCATATCTGGTCAAATACTTATAACAGTGCACATTAAACAATTTTAACATTAATTCTTTTTTATTAAATTGGGGAACAACCAAACATAAAGCCAGCATACACAAGATCACTCATGTTGCCAACTATCCCTTTCGGGTTTTCTAATTGACGATTTTCTCTCATTTAGCCCTAATTGTTGCCTAGCCTGCTGTTGCGCTCGAATTAAGTACTACTATAAGCGTCACTCGCAAGTATACGAGGTAATTGTAGCAAAGGTGATCACCCCAAGGTCGTCTCTCAAGGAAGGTGTATTTCGTAATAGCTTGATTAACAAGTAATTTAAATACTAGAGTTTGTTGTTTGGAATGGTACAGAAATAATTTAAACCTAAGAGTTACGTGCATAGGGTTGATGTGTATGATGATTGTACAAGTTCGATTCAATTCTAGGAAAGGTGCCTAGGGTTATAGGTCCATTCAATCAAAGCTCAATTCTCAATTATCCATTAACATAACCTTATAATTAATTTGTTCCTTAAGGTTAATTAGTCAATTACCAATTCATTAGTTCTCACATTCATGAATTAACAATGACCAATTCTTTTACATTACCAAATTAATAAAACCCTAGAACTTATATTTCTAATTCATTCATAGGGTGGTCGATTATATAGTTCCAATATCGGATTTCACCTCTCAGTCCGTCATCCAATATTCAAAGATTAAGAAGTAGCTAATCTATCAACCTAGCACTTAATATAATACAATCAACCAATCAAAAAGGAACATCAATGGAAATATCAAATCAAGACATTCAATCAAATATACTACAAACCCTAGGCATGGGTATTTAGCTCAACATCATCAATTTATAACAATCATCCAACTCAATATAAAACAAATACAAATTGTTCATTGCAATATCAATTTTCTTAATACAACAACAACAATAGAAATGAATTAAAAGAGAGAATAGAAAAACCCTTTGTGAAGATGCCAAGAGTAGGATTACTAGTCTTCCTCCTAGCTCCACTTTGATGTATGATGAAGAACTCAAGCCCTCTTCAATGGTTGATTCCCCTTTGCAATATGGAATGGAGCTTTCTCAAGTCACCAAACCTTCAATTGATTATGCCTTTGGAAGATGGAATGGAGCTTTCTCAAGTCACCAAACCCTTCAATGAAGCTTCTTCAACCTTCAAGAGCTTATTAACCCAATTTATCCCAAAGAATCTCAAAGAACTTGTCAATGGAAGATGGAGAAGGTGGAGAGGATAGAAATGGAGGTTGAAGATGAAAAGCAAGGGAGAGTGTCACTCCCTCCTTGCTCAAACCATGTATGCCCAAGCCTCCTCCTCTCAAACCTCTCTTCTCTGCCTCTGGTCTCTGTTTTCTGCAAAAACCTCCCCGCGCTCCCCAAAACTTTTCTTCTCTTTTTATTTCCCTCCAAAGCTCAAGCCATGCCTTCCAACTCACACCCCATACCTTCCAACTCACACCACTCTCCCTTGTTCCCCACTATTTTCTTTGTTTAGTATTTCTTTTGGCAAGCATAATGTCTTGTTCCCCAATTTGTCTCCCAACACGTGCAAGAGAAGTCAAGATTCCATAGGTGACACGGCCAAGCCATGAGTGGCTTGGCCGTGTCTCTCATCTTTCTTTGGGACACAGCCAAGCTAGCTGTCCGTGTTTGTAATATCCCAAAGTGTGCCCTAGAAGTTTTGATATAATTGTTGTTTTATTTGGATTGAATGTATATGTTAAATTTGAAAGAGAAAAGAATTTAAGAGAAAGTGTATTTGTTGTTTATATGGAAATATATATAACATATACACAAGTCAAATAAGAAAGTCAAAAGAAGAAGATATTTATGTTTATTATTGTTGAATTAATTAATTAATGGAAATAGAAATTTAGATGAGTGGAAGAGAGAAGATGGATTATTTTAATATTAAAAATACTTGGTGGAGAATTAAGAGGAGACTAAATATTTGACTTTGATTTATTTTACTCTTCATTTTTCTTTTTCTTTTGGGGATGGCCGGCACACTAAAGAGACAAGAGAGCAAGAGAGGTTTTGATATCTAGGATCAAATTGAAGGAAGATTTCAAGAAAACAAGTTAGAAATTCAAGAAGTTCATCATTTTTGGTAAGTTTTCTCTTGTTCTATTTGGAATTTTGTTTGAGTTTGATGGAGTGTAGTTGATGGTTAGAGTGTGTTTGTGTATGGTGTGTGTAAAAGTGTTGAAATGGAATTAAAGATAAGAAGTTAGGTTAGTGTTGGTGATGGAAGAGTAAGAGTTGTGTTTAGTGAAGTTGAAAGCATAGAATACATGAGTTTGGTACTTTATTGTATGATTTTTAATTAAATATAGAAAAACGTTCTTGAACTGAATTTTTGATATGTTGTGCCTCTATGAGTCTAGAATGACTAAAAAATATGTTGATTTGATTTTGGAATGGTTATGATTTTGGAAAGATTATTTTTATTAGACCTGTTCCAGCAGGTACCTTAACTGAGACAGATATCTTTCGGGATTTTTAATAAAATGTAGAAAAATAATATCCAATTGAATTTTGGATATGTTGTTTAGTGAGTCTAGTATATGAGAAAAATAATTTGGAACAACGTTGATTGAATTTAATTTACGGAATTCACAAAGTTCAGAACTGCTGCCAGGATGCAAGGCAATTGGAGCAATCTGGTTGGGTGAACTATTTGACCAAGATTTTGTGTTCAATTTGATCTGAAATTTTAAAGGAATGATTTTAAGATGTAAAACTAAATTTTGTAAAAATTTTAGAGTTTGTAGTCAAGTAGATTATTTTATACAATTTTTCAAAATAAGGATTAAGTTGAGTCCAAAACCAGAATTTACTATTCATATGGTCATTTTGCTAATATTCCTTTTGGATTAGGTTGTGAAGAGGTTGAATTGCCTTAACCTAAGTGTTGAGGATTCTTGGAAGAGTAAGTGTATAGATTGGTGTGAGTTGGTTTTAAGGTAAGTACAAACTACATTATTGCATACATTCATATGATGTTGAGACTTAACACACATTTGATTGTAAATGTGTTAAGAAATCTAATGCATTGTTAATGCATATTAATAATGTATGTTTGGTATAATGTCAATGTTGTGATGAGCATGTAAAATGTGTGTTAATGCCATTGGTTATGTACACTTGAGTGATGAATTGATTAATGTGATTTGAGATATAATGAGATGTAAAACCAATGTGTTTGGTGATAATGATGCAAATAAGATGATTGAGGTATGGTTGCCTAATTGATTGTGGAATATGAAATGAATTGAGAAAGAAATTGTTAAAGAGATAAATTAAATGATTGTGTGCCTAATATGTTAATTCAATTTTCAGAGTTCTGAGTTTGGCGGCTGTGAACACTCGAATTTTGAGGCTCGGAAAGCCAATTTCCTCAGACCAGGCCGGACCGGGCAACAACGGTAAAACTCCACCGAAAGTATGTCTTCATGGTACTTGAAATGTCCGGTGCGACGCAAGGATCACGGATATGGTCTCGGAATAATTTTTGGAGACCCGTAGCTCCCGGAAAGTCGGTTTTAGCAGAATCAGCGCGAGTCGCGGTGGGCCAGGATGGCGGCCCGGCCGCCGTGATTCCAGCGGCCCAGCCGCTGTGTCCGGCGTCCCAGCCGCCGTGACGCCGGCGGCTCGGCCGTCGTCCAGCCCGATTTTGCCTATAAATAGGCTTCAGATTTTCAAAGAGTGAGAACTTTTGGACTTCCTACGCCCAGATGCTGACGAAATTTTTATGCTTAAGAATTTCTAATATTGTGTTGTAGAAAGCAAGAATCATACTCAAAAGTGCAAGGAAACAAGATCTGGAACTTAGAAGTGGAAAAATTCTAATCAAGGTAATATCATAATTCATCTTCGGTCAATTCAAGCATATCATAAGCATTACATCTTCTCTCAATTTCTTCTTGGTCAAAGACCTAATCTTTTTAGGTCTGAGGGCCTAATGGACTAATCAATCACCCTTTCGGCTTTAAGCCATAAATTAATCAATCTTTTGGCACGGAGCCTAAATTGCATCTCTTTGGTATTAAGTACCTAAACGGCATTATTAAAATGAACTTTTGGCATGAAGCCTAAATCGAACTCTTTTGGTACTAAGTACCCGAAATTATACAGTTTTTGCACTAAGTGCTAAATTTCACCAATTTGGCAAAAAGCCCGACAAATGCACGAAGCATACACACACACATGCATGAAGCATAAATTTCATCGCCTTTAAATAGGCTTTTCCGAACTACATGGGCTTTGATCTCCCATTCAAACGGGAGTATGTAGGCATATTTGGGATTCACCCCAAATAGCAAGTCCACAATTTACTAACAATCTGTCTCTTCTTTTCTTCATTCCTTTTAGATTTGTTCTTTTCGCAAGTTAGTCAAATGCATGACATAGTCCCCGAATCCTCCTTGGGTTCGCAGACTAGAAGCCTTTACATTGGACAAGTTATTGGAGTCAAACAAGGGTTTTCTTAGTTTTTCCCTTCGAACAAAATAAACTGAGTGGCGACTCCCGACAACGAGTGAACTTTCGCCCGGATCCTTTTCGGGCGGAAAACCGAGGTTCACAGGCTGGCGACTCCACTGGGGACCCATAAAAATGATTTATGGGATGCTAAGTGGACTACTATTGCTTATTTGATTGATTTGACACTAGGGACCATAAAAACGATTTATGGGATCCTAGTAGATTGTTATTATTTGTTTAACCAATTTGCCCTTCTTTAGGGTATTTTTATTCATTTTACAGGGTACCCTAGCATTATATATCCTTTCTTTAAGGATATTGGACTGAAGATTGAAGAAAGGAATCTTTTTCCTTTGATGGATCTATTGTTTGACTACTTGTGCATTTGTTTTGTCATTCAGAGAATCTTTTTCTCTTGCATATATGGGGGAATCCTTTTCCTCCATTGCATAAAAAATTGTTTTCAAATGAATTTCTTCTCTGTCTGTTCAAAGTTCTGAGTCTGGATAGCAAGTAGCGCTGACCGGCAGGTCTCCTTGATTATGCCGGCGGACAGCCAAAGCGTCCTCCCTGTTGTCGCAAACCATTCCAATCCTTTTGGAGTGGCCCATGAGTAATCGTACTGTTGGACCCACGCGAAACTCCTTTTTTCACATGTGGTTAGGTATATCTTACTCAAGACTCAAGGGTCCCTATGATAAGCCGATTCTCTATTTTTACATAACAATAGAACCTTCCCTTAGGTTGTATGTACCCAATGATAGTGCCGCATTCCATTAAAATGAATTGTGATGTGATGAGGTGCATTCATGCAACATAACAACATTGTTTTTGGGGAAAATTTTGATGTACATAAGTGGACCAAGAGTTTTCCTACCCTACACACCACCCTGATTTTTTTACCCTTGACCTTTTCAGGTACCCTCTGTCCATGTGCCTTCGCCTACACCAGACACACCAACACCAACTGTGCTATCCCCTACAAGTTCTACTACCCCAACTTCACAAACTACTCCAATTACTGAAATGGCCACAATTGAACAGATTAAGGCCTTGCTGGATGGTTAGGTTAAGGAAATTGAAGCTAGAATGCAAGAAAAAATTGATGAAGCTTTAGCCGCCCAAAGGGTAGCCATTCTGGCTGAATTAGAAGGAGCACCAAAGACAGCCTCTACTCCTGGAAATTTGGGGAAGGAACCCATTGCGGGGAAAACTAGTACCCCCGTGACTGCTCAGATTAATACCCCTGTTATCAATTTGGAGGATCCACCCTCCAAGAACGAAACAGATGAACTGAAAAGGAAACTTGAATTGCTTGAGAGGTCAATCACTGCCATGAAAACTCACAAAGAGGTGGTAGACATGGATTCCTTATCCTTATTTCCCCAAGCCAGATTACCTCCAAAATTCAAGATGCCGGGGATGGACAGATTTGATGGGACCACTTGCCCTAAAACCCATTTGAAAATGTATGTGGGAGCCTTAAGTCCTTGGGGTTTAAATGATGAGCTCTTTGCTCAACTCTTCCAACAATCCCTGACTGGGGCTGCCCTTAAATGGTTTGTGAGTCTAGACCGTTCCAAGATTATGACATGGGAAGACATCTGCAATGCATTTAACTCTCAGTACCACTACAATATTGAGGTGGATGTCACTAGAAGAGAACTTGAGACCACTAAACAAAACAACAATGAACCTTTCTCCTCGTTCCTTACGAGGTGGAGGGCAAAAGCCACCCAGATGATCAATCGCCCTTCAGAACAAGAGCAGATTGATATCATAATCAGAAATTTAAGGCCTACATATCAAGCTCAACTGCAAACCCAATATCTACCTACTTTCAAATCGCTCATTGCGACTGCAACCAAGGTAGAAGATTTGATACAGTTGGGTAAAATAGTGGATGAGGGGGCTGCATCGAAATATAAGAAACAAAGCCAAACTCCTTCCTCAAGCAAGGTCAATCAAGTGGCCAATATTGCCCCTGCGAATCCTTTACGTGTGGGCAATCTTGGGCCGAGAAATCAGCCAAGAAGGTAATATACTGACCTTGGGGTACCCCTTCATTTGGTGTTTAAAAAGGCTGTGGAAGGGAAATATTTGAAGCCTTTGGACCCAAGACCTCCTCCAAACCCATTACATTCCAATTATAAAGTCAATGAATACTGTGAATACCATCAAGGGAATGGGCATAAAACAGATGCTTGCTGGACACTCAAAAACCGCATCCAGGATGTGGTGGATAGTGGTGACATCATTCCCCTCAGGAGGCAACCAAATATCAACACTAACCCTTTGCCCAATCATTCCATCCACGCCATTACTGTGGAAGAAGAGTTGTTTGATCCTTTCAAACTTCTCTTGGAAATGAATGAAGTGTGTGTGTTAGATTTGAACGACCTTGCTGAAGAGGTCAGTGCTCTGACAAGAGGTGGAAGACAATATCAGCCACTTGACTTGGGAAAAACCCCTACAACCTCAAATCACCCCCATAAGAAAACACCAGAGCCAAAAGAAGACCCTGTCCTCACTCAGCTTAAACAAACTCAAGCTAAGGTGTCAATTTGGGAACTCCTTGCTTCCTCATTCCCACACCGCCAAGCTCTCAGTGAAGCTTTGAGTCAACTTGATACACCAGTGGACACAAGCCCAGAAGCTTTGGTGGCCACTTTGACCCAATCAACCAAGACATTGAGTATCCGATTTTCTGATATAGACCTACCAGAAGATGGCAGTAAACACAATGATGCTCTATACATCACCATACAAACTGGGGGAAAGACTGTGCCCATGGTTCTCATTGATAATGGGTCAGCCTTAAATGTGTGTCCTTTGAAAGTAGCAAGCTGTCTGGGGTTGGAGACTACAGATCTTACACCTTCTGATCAGATTGTGAGAGCATATGATAACACTCGAAGAGAAATTTTGGGTGTTGCCACTCTAGAAATTGCTATTGGGCCGGTGAAAATGGGAGTACCATTCCAGGTCATTGATGTACCCGCGAGCTTTAATCTCCTCCTTGGAAGGCCGTGGATCCATCAAATTAATGCTGTACCTTCTTCATTACACCAAAAACTTAAATTCCCTTTTGAAGGAAAAATCATCACTATCAAAGGGGACACCTGCGAAATCAACAGGAAAACCATGGATCAGTCTCTCCTTGAGGTTGTTCCTGGTGAAACCGCCATGACCTTGACTGGGTTTCATTACGACACAGTTCAATGCATTGAAGGTGAAAAGCCAAAAGGGCCATTTGTCTCATATGACTTTGGGGAGGTTCAAATCAATTGCCTAGTGGGAATGATGCTGAGGGTAGGTCTATTGCCCGGAATGGAAATGATGAAGTCTGGGAGAAAGACACCTGTAGTACGGCCATGGGAAGAACCAGAGAATAAGGGAACTTTTGGCTTGGGGTACAAACCTACAGACGAGGAAATAGAAGAGCTTGAGCGTGGAAGGAAGAAAAAGGGAAATTGGGGGGCAAGAAGCCTCAAAATGCGCCCTTACTTTAGAACTCTGAATGGTCATTTTTGCAAACCTGGAAAGGCAGTTCATCACCGTGGTTTTCAGGAACCATTCTATTCTCCTATGACCGGAAAGAAGCTACCGGGTTTTGAAATGTTTGCTGATGTTGTGGCCATAAAAGAAGAAGAGCCAGAATCTGAAACTGACCCCCAAATGGAAGATTTCATGCGGCCTAGTCTCTTTGATGAGGTTGCTATGATAACCAATGTCGAAGACAAAAGGGACTTCACAAAGCTGATCAAGACAACGGATGGACCGTTGAGAAACTGGTACGCCGAGGAGGGACAAGCTGCTGAGGTTAAACCTAGTCCTGTGTCACACCCTGAACTTGAGTCTTGTACCGAGTCTTGTACTAATTCTGAGTCAAAAACCAAGTCAGAGTCTAATTCTGAGTCTTCTGTAGTTTCAGATTTAGGGAACCCTAATGTCAAGTCTAATGTAATCTTGGAGAATGACTCCACCATTATCAATGAAATTGTTCGGATTCTTGGTTACCCTGTGTCTTTTACTTTCCAAGTATTATCTAGCAGAAATGAAATAAATGAAATAAAAGAAATAAATGAAAAGATAATAATTGGCAAAGAAAATGAACATACATACATTGCATATGATTGTGCGAATAAGGAACAGGTTGTTGATTGCATCAGGAAGTATGTCGACTGCTTCATGTGGAAGGCAAGTGATGTCACGGGAATAGACCCAGCCATAGCAGTTCACAAGATTCCGCTATACCCCGATGCAAAGCCGGTTAAGCAGAAATTGAGAAGAATGAAGCCAGAATGGTCTTTGAAAATTAAAGAGGAGGTTGCCAAGCAACTAGACAATAAGTTCATAGAACCAATTGCCTACCCTTCCTGGTTAGCAAACATTGTGCCGGTCCTGAAGAAAGACGAAAAGGTCAGGATGTGTGTTGACTAGAGAGATCTGAATAAGGCCTGTCCCAAGGACGATTTTCCACTACCACACATCGATTTGCTGATAGACAGGATGGCTGGGCATGTGATGGTTTCCATGACTGACCTCGCGGTTGGGTACAATCAGATCCTAGTTCACCCACCAGACAAAGAAAAGACAGCTTTCATCACAGAATGGGGCACTTTCTGCTACAGGGTTATGCCTTTTGGGTTGATAAATGCAGGGGCTACCTACCAAAGGATGGCGACAACAGTCTTTCATGACATGATTCACAAAGAAGTAGAAGTGTATGTCGATGATATGATTGTCAAGTCAAAATCTCCAGAAGAACACGTTGAAGCACTTGAGAAGTTCTTCCTTAGACTTCGCAAGTACAATTTGAAGCTTAATCCTGCAAAGTGTCTGTTTGGAGCAACATCGGGCTTATTTTTGGGATATCTGGTCAGCAAGAAAGGAATAGAAGTTGATCCAGCAAAGTCAAAGGCTATTCTGAAAATGCCTCCGCCAGGAACAGAAAAAGAGATTCGAGGCTTGCTAGGTAGATTACAATACATCAGTCGATTCATATCACAGTTGGCTGAGACTTGTGGTCCTATCTTTAAGCTACTAAGGAAAGGTGCTTCGCAAGAATGGAATGAAGATTGCCAAAAGGCCTTCGACAAGATCAAAGAATACTTGTTAAGTCCGCCAATTCTACAACCTCCCAGAATGGGAAAACCTCTGCTCTTGTATTTGTCTGTAACAGATGAAGCCATGGGGGCAATGCTAGCTCAAGAAGCTGAGGATACAAAGGTGGAAAATGCAATTTACTACCTCAGCAAAAGGATGCTGGATTATGAGTTAAAGTATAACAAGATTGAGAAGTTGTGTTTAGCCTTGTATTGGGCTTGTACGAAGTTACAACACTACTTGTCTTCTTACACTACTTATGTCATCGCAGAACAGAGTCCCTTGAAATTCCTTATGGAGAGGCCTGTTCTGGATAGTAAAATGGCTAAGTGGGTGTCAACATTGGCAGCCTTTGACTTGAAATTTGTTCAAAGGAAAGCTGTGAAAGGTGGCGCAATAGCTGACCAATTAGCAGAATTACCCGTGAATGACGAGATGCGAGAAATGGGTTTCCCTGATGAAGACCTCTTGAACGTGGAAAGCAGTGTTAGGGAGATGTATTTTGATGGGGCATCCAACTATCATGGAAACGGAATTGGAATTGTGTTCAAAACTCCTTGTGGAGAATACATTCCATTCGCAGTTAAACTTGACTTTAGCTGCACAAACAACGAAGCAGAATATGAAGCTTGCATCAATGGGCTTGAAGCCGCCCTGGAATTAAGGATTAAGGACCTAAAGGTCTATGGTGATTCTATTTTAATAGTATCACAAGCCTTAAGGAAATGGAAGATAAAAGAAGTGCGTTTGGTTCCTTACCTACAACGCCTTGATCATTTGGCACAACAGTTCAATGATCTGTCCTTCGAATATCTCCCAAGGGCAAAGAATCAGTTTGCTGATGCCTTGGCTACTTTAGCTTCCATGATCAATATCAGGGAGGGGAAAGTCATTCGTCCATTGAAAGTTCAGCTTCAAAAGCAACCTGCCCATGTAATGCACTTGGCCGATGGTAAACCATGGTTTTGGGATATTAAGACCTATCTCAAGGGTGGAAATTATCCGGAGGGATCATCAAAGGTTGATCAGAGGGCAATAAGGCAGCTTGCCACAGGTTACATTCTCAATGGAGATATCCTCTACAAGAGGAGTTGGAATGGAATCCACCTAAGGTGTGTGAATGAAGCGGAGGCCAAGCAAATAATGGAAATGGTACATGGTGGCGAATCAGGACCACACATGTATGGGATCGCCTTGGCTCGAAAAATTGCCAATCTAGGATATTACTGGTCCACCATGAATGAAGACTGTGTGGCATTTGTGCAAGGATGTCATCAATGCCAAATATTTGCTAAGCTACAGAAGCAACCTCCTGTTGCCCTGAATCCAATCACTTCTCCATGGCCCTTCGCTACTTGGGGAATCGATATAATTGGCAAAATACATCCAAAAGCCTCGAATGGACATCAGTTTATCTTGGTAGCGGTGGATTACTTCACAAAGTGGGTTGAAGCAGCTTCCTATGCAGAATTAGATGCCAAAAAGGCAGCACAGTTTGTCCGAACCAACATCCTTTGTCGGTACGGAACGCCGTTTGAAATTATCACTGATAATGGAACTCATTTCCAAGCAGAGTTTGCCAAACTCTTGAAGGATAAGAAAATCCAGCATCATAAGTCCTCTCCTTATAGACCTCAAACAAACAGAGCTGTAGGAGCAGCGAATAAGTCTATAAAGGTGATCATACAAAAAATGATCAAGGAACATAGGCGTTGGCATGAGAAGTTGCCATTGGCCTTATGGGGATACAGAACATCAGTTAGAAATCCTACTGGGGCAACCCCGTATTCATTGGTATACGGAATGGAAGCAGTACTCCCCATTGAACTGGAAGTTCAATCGGCGAGGATAATTCAAGAAAGTCAGATAAATGAAGCTGAATGGATCAGCAATTATCATCATCAGTTGTTGAGTTTGGATGAAAAAAGACTTCAAGCTCTACATCAGATTCAAGGGTATCAAAGGCGAATGGCCAGACATTTCAACAAAAAGGTCAAAGATCGAAAGTTGGAAGAAGGTTGTTTGGTTTTGAAGGAGATCAGAACACCTGTTACAGATCCTCGTGGGAAGTTTCGTCCTCATTGGGCGGGACCCTACATCTTGAAGAAAATACTTTCCGGCGGAGCCGTCATCTTGTCTGATTTGGATGGTCTGGAGTTCACAAACCCATGCAATCTGGATCAACTAAAGAAATATTATGTATGATCATGCATTGTAATGAACTACATTAGACCTGATTCTCGCAAACTAATTCGAGATATGTAGGCAGCTCTCCTTGAGCACGGTCTAAATTTTAATAAAAATCTTTCATTCATCTTTCTTTTGCCAAGAAAAAAACAAAACAAAACAAAAAACAAAAAAAAAACAAAAGATCCCGCTAAGCCGAAACCCACAAAGGGCGGCTTAGGCAATAGTGGGGCCCGCTAAGCTGAAAACTCGCAAAGGGCGGCTTAGGCAAGAATGGGTAAGAGCTCGCTAAGTTGAAAATCCGAAAGGACGGCTTAGGCAAAAATAAGAGCAAATAAATAAAGTAGATAATGCTTGGAAAGCAAACAAAAGGGTCATCCATTAAGAATCATTCATTACAAAAAGAGAATCATCTGTTACAAAAAGAGTCATTCAGCCTACAAAATACAAAAAGGTCAAGTCACATTCCCCAAAAAACCAAAAAGGTAAAAACAACCCAAAAACAGAAAAGACAATGGAGTCACCCTGGGATCCAAATCCTACACCCCCTCTCCCTCCAACTCCTGCAGCAATGAGCACCTCCTCGGTTTCTCAACGGGCCAAACCTCAGCTATAAACCAGGTCCTGTACTCTGGAGTGGGCTGAACAAGGGAAGGCTCTGCACCAGGCCTGATCATCCGATGGTCTCTAACCCAAGTCTGTAGAACAGCCCGAGTAACCCCGGGGGTAATAGGAGAAGCAATGGTAAGCCCGACAGGAAGGGGAACTCTCTGATCAATACCCATCTGCCTAAGGACGCGGGAAGCACTGTACCAAGTACTGTGAGTGAACCCAAGCAGGTAGACATGGTTGTGCATAGCATTTGCCTCTATGAATTGAGGAATCCTATACCAAGGGACGAACCATAATAATTCTTTCGGTCCAAGCTCAAACAGCCAAACAGTCCATTCGGCCATAGAGGGAAAAGAAATCTGAATTTTCCTGGTGCGGTACTGCGAAGGGTTGTAGGTCAAAGTCTGGGGGGCTGCAACCACTCGAAGATGATCTCTCAGCCAAACCTGAAAAAATAGATCCTTTCTATTTTACAAAGGAAAAGAGAGATGATAAAATAAGCAAAATATATATATATATATATATATCAGAATTGGTGTATGTCAACATATATAAAGATAGGGGAAATGTTCTTTACATTACCTCCCAGAAGTAATACAAGCCACAGGGAGCAATATGGGTATAGCAGAGGTCAGACATATCGTCATACAACCTACACAGCATCATGCTAGCCCAATCGTACATATGAAGCCGTGACAGGTCAAGTAGGCTCTTCAGCACATTGAGACTCACTGCATCTTTCCTGTTTGATAAGAAGGAGCTAGCAAACAAGAGAAGCAAGGTAAACCTGGCCGTCTGGTCAGCAGTAAGGTGGCCTGTCTCGTAACCATTGTAGATACCTGGCGCTTGCTCCACGAGCCACCTCCGCTGAATGCAGCGAGGTGCCTGATACCGAGGATAGTCGACCCCGATCAAAGTAATCATGTCGGCTGAAGAAATGTCCTGCCGCCAGTCAGCATAGGACTCCACCATCTCAACGCCAAAGGGAATCCCAGAAATGATGGAAAAGTCAGTAGGCGTCATTGTCATCTCCCCCCAAGAAAAATGGAAAGTGTCAGTAGTAGGCCACCAGCGCTCGGCTAAAGCACAGATCAAATCCCGGTGGATATCTCTGCCCACATCTATAGCCCTCAAATGGTAGAGGAAAGCAGGTCTGATAAGATCCCCCACTGGGTGCCCGACATCAAAGATGTAAGCCGAAATAGTGACCATCGGACGCTCAGCTATAGATATCTTGATCGTAGAGTTCTAAAAAAAAAATTCAGAAAAGTTGGACAAATTCAGAAAAGATTTAAGTTCTTACCCCAGCCGGGTGTGGATTCCTAAAGGATTATTTCTAAGTTCTTTACTAGAAATAATTACTGATGGCAGAACATAATGAAGCCTAGTACTAATCCTAATTCATTACTAGTACATGTAAAGGAAAGGTTCCTAAAATTTATTTCTAAGTTCCTTACTGGAAATAAATAAAATTCCTAAGCATGCATACTAGATGGACAAACGGGAGATTACTCACCTCATAGCAGCCGGTCTGAGAACTGTGCTTCTCCTCCTCATGTAAAAGATCGTAGGGAAGGAGTGGGATTTCGAGGTCTTCAAAGCCGGTGAAATCCATCGTCGAGAGAAAATTTGAAAGAAGTGAAAGAAGAAGAATGAATGAAAGCAAATGAAAATTGAACGAAATTAGCCTATTTATAGAAAAAAATGAAAATGCGGGTCTTTTTGCACCTCGCTCAAAATTCGCTCTTCAGAAGACCACTGAGTTCCATAAATCATTTTTATGGACCCCAGTGGGGGGCAATTGTGAACACTCAAATTTTGAGGCTCGGAAAGCCAATTTCCTCAGACCAGGCCGAACCGGGCAACAACGGTAAAACTCCACCGAAAGTATGTGTTCATGGTACTTGAAATGTCCGGTGCGACGCAAGGATCACGGATATGGTCTCGGAATAATTTTTGGAGGCCCGTAGCTCCCGAAAAGTCGGTTTTAGCAGAAGTAGCGCGAGTCGCGGTGGGCCAGGACGGCGGCCCGGCCGTCGTGTTTCCGACGGCCCAGCCGCCGTGATTCCAGCGGCCCAGCCGCCGTGACGCCGGCGGCTCGGCCGCCGTCCAGCCCGATTTTGCCTATAAATAGGCTTCAGATTTTCAAAGAGTGAGAACTTTTGGACTTCCTACGCCCAGATGCTGACGAAATTTTTATGCTTAAGAATTTCTAATATTGTGTTGTAGAAAGCAAGAATCATACTCAAAAGTGCAAGGAAACAAGATCTGGAACTTAGAAGTGGAAAAATTCTAATCAAGGTAATATCATAATTCATCTTCGGTCAATTCAAGCATATCATAAGCATTACATCTTCTTCTCAATTTCTTCTTGGTCAAAGACCTAATCTTTTTAGGTCTGAGGGCCTAATGGACTAATCAATCACCCTTTCGGCTTTAAGCCATAAATTAATCAATCTTTTGGCACGGAGCCTAAATTGCATCTCTTTGGTATTAAGTACCTAAACGGCATTATTAAAATGAACTTTTGGCATGAAGCCTAAATCGAACTCTTTTGGTACTAAGTACCCGAAATTATACAGTTTTTGCACTAAGTGCTAAATTTCACGAATTTGGCAAAAAGCCCGACAAATGCACGAAGCATACACACACACATGCATGAAGCATAAATTTCATCGCCTTTAAATAGGCTTTTCCGAACTACATGGGCTTTGATCTCCCATTCAAACGGGAGTATGTAGGCATATTTGGGATTCACCCCAAATAGCAAGTCCACAATTTACTAACAATCTGTCTCTTCTTTTCTTCATTCCTTTTAGATTTGTTCTTTTCGCAAGTTAGTCAAATGCATGACATAGTCCCCGAATCCTCCTTGGGTTCGCAGACTAGAAGCCTTTACATTGGACAAGTTATTGGAGTCAAACAAGGGTTTTCTTAGTTTTTCCCTTCGAACAAAATAAACTGAGTGGCGACTCCCGACAACGAGTGAACTTTCGCCCGGATCCTTTTTGGGCGGAAAACCGAGGTTCACAGCGGCATGCCTATGAATCACTGGATAGGTGAAATGACCGGGTCGTAAGCCGATTCCAGTTGAAAAATGTGAAATGTAATATTTTTGGGGTGAAAAGACTGGGTCGTAAGCCTCAAAAACAGTAACAGTCTAGCCGGGTTGAGGACTTCCTCGATTTTAACCGGGTTGAGATCCAAGAGACTGGGTCTGTTACGGAATCCATGGATAGAGATATATATATTTTCGCCTACGGGCTTGATGATTGTGATTATGGACCAAAGCAGTAACTCTGAACTTTGAATAACATATTAGATTTCTTTTTGGGCCCATGCTTGTCTTTGTTTATATATATATAATTCAAAAAGGGGAAACAAATGATTAATGAGATATATATTTGTCTTTGCTTTAATATGATTATGGATGTGGAAATTGTGAGTAGTACTTCATGAATTGTTTATGAAACTTGATTGTGTGGCATTGGCATTGCATCAAAGCATAATATTATGGTTGTTTGTACCACTAAGCCGTTGGCTTAGCGCGATTATGGTTTATCGCGCAAGTGACAGGGTGGAACCGGAGAGTTCCTCTAGGCCGAGTAGAGCTTAGATTTTGAAGTGTGAATTGTGGGCTTAAAGATCAAAGACTGACTGCCAAACATGTATAAACTTTATGTTTTGTAAAACTTGAGTTTTGATGTATATGAATTTGTAAATATTGTTACTTTTTGCTGCATAGTGAACAAATATTTTATCTACCGTATTTCATAATAAACCTTTACTTTATTTTGTACTAGAAGTGTAAATCCTTTTTGCAGGTTGTAGTTGATGTTATAAGGGGGATTTATTGGGAGTGTACTGAGAATGATTTTGTTTGCATTGGTTTGTGTAAAAATGTTTTAAAAAAATCATGAAAAAACCAGTTTTGTCGACACTGGGGACTCAATTTCTAGGCGAAACTATGGCAAAATTTCTGTAAAAATCGGAACTAAAAATTGACTAAGTAAAATTGGTAACAACATTAGGATAGTGTGGCGCCTCTACTCAGCTTACACACGTAGGTCGGGAAGGGATGTTACAATTTTTGGTATCAGAGCCAAGGTTTGAGATTCTCAACCTAGGTGAATTGTAAGAAAAAGAATATTTTGATTTTAAAAGTTGGTTTTTGAATAAAATACATGTTTTGGTATGGCAGTCTTTGATCTTTAATGAGGAATATTCTACTGTGTTTGTAGATATAGGTAGTAATGGAGTCCTATTCACGTCAGACTGTAGAAGGAAGTGCTGAGAGTGTAGCTCCAGGAGAGAGTAGAGATGGAGCTAGAGTTGAGAGGGTTAGTGAGGCACCTGTTTCTGTGCCAGAGATCAGCTGCAGAGGAGGTTCCGCCGGGTTGGCTAAGGCATGTGATAGAACTATTGAGGCCAGCTCTAGTGCAGCCCCCACCACCACAGCCTCAGGTGCCGGTAAGACATTATGATAAGTTGAGAAAATATGGGGCTGAAGATTTCTTGGGCACTACCGATCCTGCAATGGCTGAGCAGTGGTTGGATAAAGTGCAGAGAATATTCATCCAGTTGCAAGCTACTTCAGATGAAAATTTTGACTATGCCAGGTCCCTCCTACAGAAAGATGCCTATGACTGGTGGAAGACGGTTCCGCATGCCATGGATGATCCACCTACATTATCTTATGGTGATTTTCTGAGGGAGTTCAAGCAGAAATATACTCCGAGGGTGTATAAAGATATTAAGAAGATGGAATTCCTAAATTTGAGGCAAGACAATCAGACGGTAACAGAATATGAGATTGAGTATATCCGGTTGAGTCGATATGCCGAGGGAATTATTTCCGATGAAATAGACCGGTGCTGAAGATTTGAGGAGGGATTGAGGCCCTCTATCATGTGCATTGTGGCTGGTTCCCGGTACTAGGATTTTTCTCAGCTTATTGCAGCAACTAGAAGTGTTGAGAGAGCACAGGGCATTGCAGCAGCTGCTACTGAGGAAGAGACCAGGGTAAGGAGACCCCAGTTTGAGGCAGGGTCTTCATCTATGAAGAGGGGTCGAGGAGGTTTTGTTCTGAGAACCAGTAGAAGCCAGAGACAGTCGGGCAGATCAGTTCAGTATTAGAGGCAGAGGCCGAGATCGATAGTTTCTGTAGCTAGTGCCCCGACTCCAGTGATTCAGAGGTCTACTCCATCTGTATGTGAGCATTGTGGTAAGACCCATGGGGGTGTTTGTTGGAAGATTGGTGGATCAACTGGGTGTTTTAGATGTGGGTCACTAGCTCATTTTGTTAGAGATTGTCCTAAGATGCAGGAGTATAGGCAGGCTGATACTGCAGCTTCTCGACCTAGTGTTAGCAGAGGTGGTCGAGGGGGCAGAGGTTTCAGTAGAGGTGGTAGACCTGGGTTTAGTCAGAGAGGTGGATCTTCATCCAGGGGCAGCAGGCCAGAGGAGGCCGGATCTTCTCAGAGTGTATATGTGATGTAGAGGCAGCCGGATGCTTCAGCAGTTATAGCGGGTACATTTTCTTTATTTGGCATTTTAGTACTTGCTTTGATTGATCCAGGATCTACTCATTCATACATAAGTGCATCTATCTTGCCTGTGTCTGAATTGCATTCAGAGTCCTTAGGATTTGATGTCTTAGTGACCAATCCTTTAGGACATAGTGTTGTGGTGAGTAAGGTGCATCGTGATAGTGTTGTTGTGGTGCAAAGTGAGGAGTTTCTTGGTGATTTAATTGAAATGCCTTTTAAAGAATATGATTTGATCTTAGGCATGGATTGGTTGTCTAAGCATGGAGCTGTGGTGGAGTGTCAAAAGAAATGTGTTACTTTGAGAACTGGTGATGGTAGAAGTATATTAGTATCTAGTGAGCAGAGACAACTTGCATCCTTGTTGGTTTCAGCTGTTTCAGCCAGAAAGTTGATTAGAAAAGGGTGTGATGCTTATCTTGCTCATGTTTTGGATACCAGAGTAATGGGTTCTCAACTTGATAGTATACCCACAGTTGCTGAGTTTTCAGATGTATTTCCAGAGGAGTTGCCAGGGTTACCCCCTGAGAGAGAGGTTGAGTTTGGTATCGATTTGTTGCCTGGTACCACTCCCATCTCTATCACTCCTTATCAAATGGCACCTGCTGAATTGAGACAGTTGAAGGTGCAGTTGCAGGAGTTGTTGGATAAAGGGTTTATTCGCCCTAGTGTTTCTCCGTGGGGAGCTCCTGTGTTGTTTGTGAAGAAAAAGGATGGTACTTTGAGATTGTGCATCAATTATAGGCAATTGAACAAAGTAACTATCAAGAATAAGTATCCTTTGCCCCGAATTGATGATCTCTTTGATCAGTTGAAGGGAGCAGCGGTGTTTTCCAAAATTGATTTGAGATCAGGGTACCATCAATTGAGGGTTAGAGCTGAAGATGTTTCTAAGACAGCTTTCCGCACAAGATATGGGCATTATGAGTTCTTGGTAATGCCTTTTGGATTGACGAATGCACCTGCAGCTTTCTTGGATTTGATGAATAGGGTGTTTAGGCCCTATCTGGATCAGTTTGTGGTGGTTTTCATCGATGATATTTTGGCGTATTCACGTAATGAGGAAGAACATGACAAGCATCTGCGAATTGTGTTACAGATCTTGAGAGAGAAGCAGTTGTATGCTAAGCCATCAAAGTGTGAGTTTTGGCTTGACCAAGTAACTTTTCTCGGTCATATATTTTCAGCAGAAGGTATAAGAGTCGATCCAAGTAAAGTTGAAGCTATTTTGAATTGGAGTCCACCAAAGTCAGTGACTGAAGTTAGAAGTTTTTCTGGGTTTGGCAGGCTATTATCGAAGGTTTGTGAAAGGTTTTTCTTTGATAGCTACTCCACTCACCAGATTGCTTCGAAAGGGAGTTAGATTTGTGTGGACAGATCAGTGTCAAGCTAGTTTTGATCAGTTGAAAGAAATGTTGACTCAAGCACCTGTTCTTACTTTACCCGTGGAAGATAAACCTTATGTAATTTACAGTGATGCTTCACATAATGGTTTAGGATGTGTCTTGATGCAAGAGGGTAAAGTTGTAGCTTATGCTTCTCGACAGTTGAAGTTGCATGAGCTCAATTATCCAACACATGATCTGGAATTGACAGCTATAGTATTTGCTTTAAAGATTTGGCGACACTACTTGTATGGGGAGAAATGTTTTATCTATACGGATCATAAAAGTTTGAAATATTTAGGTGTCTAGAGGGAGCTGAATCTTCGGCAAAGGTGATGGTTAGAGCTGATCAAAGACTACGACTGCTTGATTGATTATCATCCTGGTAAGGCAAATGTAGTTGCTGACGCCTTAAGTCAGAAGTCTCTGGCAGGTTTGGCTGTTTATTCGCTCTCGTTGCTTGTTGAGTTGAGAGCGTTACATGCTAGTTTTGAAGCATGTGATGATGGTGCATTGTTGGCTCAGTTGCAATTGAGACCAGTATTGTTGGATCAGATTAAGGAGGCTCAATTGACAGATGAGAAAATTCAGAAGATTGTTTCAGATTGCCAAAACGGGGAGAGCCGAGATTTCTTTGTGAGAAGTGATGGTAGCCTTTGGTTTAAGGATAGATTGTGTGTTCCTGATAATGATAGTTTGAAAAAGGTTATTTTGGAGGAAGCACACCAATCGGTTTTTACTATGCATCCGGGAAGTACAAAGATATACCATGATTTGAAACACCATTACTGGTGGTCAGGTATGAAGAGAGACATAGCGGAATTTGTATCCAAATGTCTCACTTGTCAGAGGGTTAAAGCTGAGCATCAAGTTCCAACTGGGTTGCTTCAACCTTTATCAGTGCCTGAATGGAAATGGGAGAGAATCACAATGGATTTTGTGTCTGGTTTGCCTATGACATAGAGGAAGCATGATGCCATTTGGGTGATTGTTGATAGGTTGACAAAGACAGCTCATTTTCTTCCGGTTCGGATGGACTTTTCACTTGAGAAGTTAGCTGAGTTGTACATCAATGAGATAGTAAAGTTGCATGGAGTCCCAATTTCTTTAGTGTCTGATCGAGATCCTAGATTTACTTTGAGATTTTGAAAGAGTTTACATGGTGCTTTGGGTTCTCGATTGCATTTTAGCACTGCTTTTCATCCGCAGACAGATGGGCAGTCAAAGAGAGTGATACAGATTATTGAGGATATGTTGAGAAGCCGTGTCATTGATTTCTCTGGAAATTGGGACAGATTTTTGCCACTTGTAGAATTTGCTTACAACAATAGTCATCAATCCAATATTGGAATGGCACCATTTAAGGCATTGTATGGGAGAAGATGTAGAATGCCTTTATGTTGGAATGAAATTGGAGAGAGCAAGTTAATTGGTCCTGATCTGATTAAAGAGACTGAAGAAAAAGTGAAGATGATTCGGGATAGGTTGAAAGCAGCTTCAGACCGATAGAAGTCTTATTCAGATTTGAAGAGGAGAGACATAGAGTTTGATGTTGGAGATAAAGTATTTTTGAAAGTGTCTCCTTGGAAAAAGATATTGAGATTTGGTCGAAAAGGGAAGCTGAGTCCTCATTTCATTAGACCGTATGAGATATTAGAAAGAGTTGGACCAGTTGCTTATCGTCTTGCTTTGCCGCCTGAGTTGGATAAAATCCATAATGTCTTTCATGTTTCTATGTTGCGAAGGTATAGATCTGACCCATCTCATGTTTTACTAGTTGAATCTATTGAGGTGAGTCCGGATCTAACCTTTGAAGAAGAACTAATTGCTATTTTGGCACATGAAGTGAAAGAGTTGAGAAATAAGAAAGTGCCACTTGTAAAAGTTCTTTGGAAGAATCATGGTAGAGAAGAGGCAACTTGGGAGAGTGAGCAAGCGATACGAGATCAGTATCCTCAACTGTTTTAAACTTGATATTAGGTAATTTCGAGGACGAAATTTCTTTTTAGAGGGGGAGAATTGTAATATCCCAAAGTGCGCCCTAGAAGTTTTGATATAATTGTTGTTTTATTTGGATTGAATGTATATGTTAAATTTGAAAGAGAAAAGAATTTAAGCGAGAGTGTATATGTTGTATATATGGAAATATATATAACATATACACAAGTCAAATAAGAAAGTCAAAAGAAGAAGATATTTATATTTATTATTGTTGAATTAATTAATTAATGGAAATAGAAATTTAGATGAGTGGAAGAGAGAAGATGGATTATTTTAATATTAAAAATACTTGGTGGAGAATTAAGAGGAGACTAAATATTTGACTTTGATTTATTTTACTCTTCATTTTTCTTTTTCTTTTGGGGATGGCCGGCACACTAAAGAGACAAGAGAGCAAGAGAGGTTTTGATATCTAGGATCAAATTGAAGGAAGATTTCAAGAAAACAAGTTAGAAATTCAAGAAGTTCATCATTTTTGGTAAATTTTCTCTTGATTTCTCTTGTTCTATTTGGAATTTTGTTTGAGTTTGATGGAGTGTAGTTGATGGTTGGAGTGTGTTTGTGTATTGTGGGTGCAAAAGTGTTGAAATGGAATTAAAGATAAGAAGTTAGGTTAGTGTTGGTGATGGAAGAGTAAGAGTTGTGTTTAGTGAAGTTGAAAGCATAGAATACATGAGTTTGGTACTTTATTGTATGATTTTTAATTAAATATAGAAAAACGTTCTTGAACTGAATTTTTGATATGTTGTGCCTCTATGAGTCTAGAATGACTGAAAAATATGTTGAATTGATTTTGGAATGGTTATGATTTTGGAAAGATTATTTTTATTAGACCTGTTCCAGCAGGTACCTTAACTGAGACAGATATCTTTCAGGATTTTTAATAAAATGTAGAAAAATAATATCCAATTGAATTTTGGATATGTTGTTTAGTGAGTCTAGTATATGAGAAAAATAATTTGGAACAACGTTGATTGAATTTAATTTACGGAATTCACAAAGTTCAGAACTGCTGCCAGGATGCAGGGCAATTGGAGCAGTCTGGTTGGGTGAACTATTTGACCAAGATTTTGTGTTCAGTTTGATCTAAATTTTAAAGGAATGATTTTAAGATGTAAAACTAAATTCTATAAAAATTTTAGAGTTTTTAGCCAAGTAGATTATTTTATACAATTTTGCAAAATAAGGATTATGTTGAGTCCAAAACCAGAATTTACTATTCATATGGTCATTTTGCTAATATTCCTTTTGGATTAGGTTGTGAAGAGGTTGAATTGCCCTAACCTAAGTGTTGAGGATTCTTGGAGGAGTAAGTGTATAGATTGGTGTGAGTTGGTTTTAAGGTAAGTAAAAACTACATTATTGCATACATTCATATGATGTTGAGACTTAACATACATTTGATTGTAAATGTGTTAAGAAATCTAATGCATTGTTAATGCATATTAATAATGTATGTTTGGTATAATGTCAATGTTGTGATGAGCATGTAAAATGTGTGTTAATGCCATTGGTTATGTACACTTGAGTGATGAATTGATTAATGTGATTTGAGATATAATGAGATGTAAAACCAATGTGTTTGGTGATAATGATGCAAATGAGATGATTGAGGTATGGTTGCCTAATTGATTGTGGAATATGAAATGAATTGAGAAAGAAATTGTTAAAGAGATAAATTAAATGATTGTGTGCCTAATATGTTAATTCAATTTTCAGAGTTCTGAGTTTGGCGGCATGCCTATGAATCAGTGGATAGGTGAAATGACCGGGTTGTAAGCCGATTCCAGTTGAAAAATGTGAAAGTGATGTTTTTGGGGTGAAAAGACTGGGTCGTAAGCCTCAAAAACAGTAACAGTCTAGCCGGGTTGAGGAATTCCTCGGTTTTAACCGGGTTGAGATCCAAGAGACTGGGTCTGTTACGCAATCCATGGATAGAGATATATATATTTTCGCCTACGGGCTTGATGATTGTGATTATGGACCAAAGCAGTAACTCTGAACTTTGAATAACATATTAGATTTCTTTTTGGGCCCATGCTTGTCTTTGTTTATATATATATAATTCAAAAAGGGGAAACAAATGATTAATGAGATATATATTTGTCTTTGCTTTAATATGATTATGGATGTGAAAATTGTGAGTAGTACTTCATGAATTGTTTATGAAACATGATTGTGTGGCATTGGCATTGCATCAAAGCATAATATTATGGTTGTTTGTACCACTAAACCATTGGCTTAGCGCGATTGTGGTTTATCGCGCAAGTGACAGGGTGGAACCGGAGAGTTCCTCTAGGCCGAGTAGAGCTTAGATTCTGAAGTGTGAATTGTGGGCTTAAAGATCAAAGACTGACTGCCAAACATGTATAAACTTTATGTTTTGTAAAACTTGAGTTTTGATGTATATGAATTTGTAAATATTGTTACTTTCCGCTGCATAGTGAACAAATATTTTATCTACTATATTTCATAATAAACCTTTACTTTATTTTGTACTAGAAGTGTAAATCCTTTTTGCAGGTTATAGTTGTGTTTATAAGGGGGATTTATTGGGAGTGTATTGAGAATGATTTTGTTTCCATTGGTTTGTGTAAAAATGTTTTCAAAAATCAGAAAAAAAAACCAGTTTTGTCGACACTTGGGACTCAATTTCTAGGCGAAACTATGGCAAAATTTCTGTAATAATCGGAACTAAAAATTGACTAAGTAAAATTGGTAACAACATTAGGATAGTGTGGCGCCTCTACTCAGCTTACACACGTAGGTGGGGAAGGGGTGTTACAATGTCCATCACTGCCTCTCTTCCTTTCTTTCTTTTCTCTTTGGTTTCATGGGGTAACATGGCCAGTGGCTTGGCCGTGTCACTTGGGTGTGTCACCTTCTGTTCTTCATTTTCTTCTTTGCTTGGTTCCTTGGCTAGGGATGGGACACGGCCAAGCTTGTGGCCGTGTCATGTGACAAGACCACTGGCTTGGGCGTGTCACCTGCCAGTGTCAGCTTTTACCTTCATTTTCCTTTCTTTCTTGGTCTTCTTTGGTTTTGCTCCTTGGGTGAGACACAGCCAGTGGCTTGGCCGTGTCTCTTGGGCATGTCAGCTACTGTCTTGCACTTCTTTTGAGTGACACTATCAAGCTTGCTTTGGCTTGGCCATGTCTTGCTTGATTCATGCTCTTTTTTCATTGTTTTGACCATCCAAGGGAGTTTTGACACTTTAACCTAAAACAAACACTTAAAGCAAACTTTAAACAAAAATCAAATGAAACATTAACTAAAAACACATAAAAATCATACTAAAAACAAGTACAAAAATGATCTAAACAACTACCCCACACTTAATTCCTTGCTTGTCCCCAAGCAAGGCTAAAATCAAACACACTAAACAAGATAATTTTGTTAAGTTCAAGAGTTATAAGTATGCATCAAGACTTCCCTATCCATAAATCCGCAATCAATATCGAATCAAACAAAATCGACACCCATGCAATTAAGTGGTTTTCCATGCATAACCAATGTTGTCACTCCCTCACCAACTCTTACAAGTGTTTGATCATGGTGGTGTTTACACTCATAACAATCAATGAAAAATTATTACCCTAGGCTTGCTTATCAATCAAATCTCCACCATAAAATAACAATCAAGCATCAATCAAAAGGTCTTTTATTGGGTTGTCATGGGGCTAAGGTAAAGGCATGACATTTAGGAAATGTGAGCTTAATCATTAAGTTCAAGAGCACTTCAAAAATGAAGTAACTGATCATATGTATATACTAACAATCCCAAAACACCTCCCTCTCATCTACCCCTTGACATTAAAGAGCTTTTCAAGGGAACTCACTTATTAAATATTGCAATGATATCTCCAATTTATTCCAACCCTTTCAACAATAACAACAATTATTCTTATTATTATCATATATTTTTTTTTATTTTTCTCTTTTTCTTATTTTTTTTATTTTTTATTTTTATTATTTTGCTTTGCAATCTTAAACCTACTAAATTTAACACCGCACTTAATTCAACACAACACTCGGTCATAAGCACTCTTAAAATGCTCTTGACCTAATAAAAGGGTAAGAGTTAAACAACAAGGTTCAAGCTAATGGTGTTGTAAAAAAGAAAGAAAAGGAAAACTAAAATAAGCTAAAAATTGGCTAACTAAGGTTGAATATAGGGTTGGTCTTTTTAAGCCAAAATGGGTTCACCTAATTGCCTTAATCATCTTGATGCCAAATTGAAATTTTTATGTAATCTTAAAATGCATGTCAAAACAAGTTCTAGCAATTCATCAATCAAGGATGTTCACCCACAAAAAGAATAATCAGTTGATGGCTCCATTCCTCACTAGGTTAATGGCAATGCAAGGGAAAAACCAACAAAATTGACAATAAGCACCAATTCTACTCAATTCTCCAATTCATGCTTCAAAAATTCAAAGGTCATCTATCAACAATTTTATAACAATTGAACTTTCTAAAATTCATTTATTCAAAGAAAAACATTAGAAACATTAACTAAACTTAAACAAAAAAATAACTTAAAAGTAAAAACACAAAACACAAAATGCACCCCACACTTAAAGATTCACATTGTCCTCAATGTGAGCATGCATCAACTAAAAGATAGGGTTTAGATGAAACCTGATTTCCATCGTTCCCATATGCGATGTACAATGCTCCTTTCACCCATAATGCAATTGTCTCTCATGTTTGCAGGGATGGATAGCATACAACTCTGAAGGATACCTGATGTATTGCTGCGCCTAAGTAGCAGTATTTGAAAACATGTGAAGGTCATCTTAGGGTAATCCTCCTGTGCAATAGGAACTTTGTAAAACCCTTTTTCATTGTGCAACATGGTTCTATCCATTGTATGCTCTTCTTCACCACCAAGAGTAGAAGAGATGATTTTTGGTGACTCTTTAAGTTCAACCAAGTTTGGTTGAATCACTTCTTCATCCACTTTAACAATGTCAAGTCCCCTCTCAACAATCTCGGCATCTAAAATTAGCTTACACTCCTCAAGTTCTAAATTGGGCTTTTCATGTTCTTCTAAGGGCATACCCATCAAACGCTTATTTCCACTTTCTCCTTGGGCATACATATCATAAATGTTAGAAAGTTGCTTACCTTGCTCCTCATCCTTCAAGCTACTTGGAAATGGATTTGGTGGCCTATAATGATTGGAAGATTCATAAAACTTTGGTGAGGTTGATGCCTCCAAATTCTCCTCCTCCGTTAAATGGCTTGGTTTCTCTATGTTGGGTTGTATCTACTCGCCATTTTCTTCTTGATTAGTCCCTACATCAAAGGAATAACAAAAATTGTAATATATTACCTGTTCACTCATCAAATTTGTGATTACCTTGACTTACTCCAATTGGCTAGGAAATTCCTCCTTTTGGTGTGCTTGGAGTTGATGTGCCAGTTGCCTAACTTGAATTTCCACCCTCTTTAATGATTCCTCCAAAGAATCAAACCTCTCATTGCTCCCTTCCTGATTTTGTGTGCTAATTTGAAGGTAAGCATTCAAATCATCCTCCACTATGGATTTCTTGCATTGATTCTGATTTTGTGCACTAATTTGAATGAAGGCATTCAAACTATCTTCCAAAGTAGGTTCCTTAAGTTTATTTTGATTTTGTGCGCTAGTTTGAATGAAGGCATTCAAACTATCTTCAAGTGTAGGTGTTTTAAGGTAATCTTGGTTTGAAAATTGTCCTTGAAAGTATGGACCTCCTTGGTAAGGTTGAAAAAAATTCTGAGGTGGAATGTGCTGCTGATTTTCCCATGAAAAATTTGGTTGGCTTCCCCAGCTTGGGTTGTAAGGATTGGAATATTGGTCATTTCTACCCATTTACTGGAAATGGTCAAAGTTATCTTCTTCCTCTTGCCATTCTTGGTATTGTGCGAAACTGAATGAGCATATATTTGCACTGTGTCCTGCATTACCACATGCTGCACATATCTCTTGGCGTGGCATAGGTGCTCTTCCTCTTGCATTTAGCACCTTAACTTGATTCGTCAATTATGCTAATTGCCATGCCATTTCAGACTCATCGTTCCTATCATAAACTCCCCCGTGCCTTGAAAATTGCATCTTTATAAAAGGCACTTAGCAACTTAAAGAAAATAAACAAATAATTAAATTGAAAGAAAATCAAACAAAATAAACAAACAATTTAAAGAAAACAAACAAACAATTAAATAAAAAAAAATTAAACTATCACTACTTAAACAGCCATCCTCGGCAACGGCACTAAAAACTTGTTGCGCTCGAATTAAGTACTACTACAAGCGTCACTCGCAAGTATACGAGGTAATTGTAGCAAAGGTGATCGCCCCAAGGTCGTCTCTCAAGGAAGGTGTATTTCGTAATAGCTTGATTAACAAGTAATTTAAATACTAGAGTTTGTTGTTTGGAATGGTGCAGAAATAATTTAAACCTAAGAGTTACGTGCATAGGGTTGATGTGTCTGATGATTGTACAAGTTTGATTCAATTCTAGGGAAGGTGCCTAGGGTTATAGGTCCATTCAATCAAAGCTCAATTCTCAATTATCCATTAACATAACCTTGTAATTAATTTGTTCCTTAAGGTTAATTAGTCAATTACCAATTCATTAGTTCTCACATTCATGAATTAACAATGACCAATTCTTTTACATTACCAAATTAATAAAACCCTAGAACGTTAATTTCTAATTCATTCATAAGGTGGTCGATTATATAGTTCCGATATTGGATTTCACCTCTCGGTCCGTCATCCAATATTTAAAGATTAATAAGTAGCTAATCTATCAACCTAGCACTTAATACAATACAATCAACCAATCAAAAAGGAACATCAATGGAAATATCAAATCAAGACATTCAATCAAATATACTACAAACCCTAGGCATAGGTATTTAGCTCAACATCATCAATTTATAACAATCATTCAACTCAATATAAAACAAATACAAATTGTTTATTGCAATATCAATTCTCTTAATACAACAACAACAATAGAAATGAATTAAAAGAGATAATAGAAAAACCCTTTGTGAAGATGCCAAGAGTAGGATTACTAGTCTTCCTCCTAGCTCCACTTTGATGTATGATGAAGAACTCAAGCCCTCTTCAATGGTTGATTCCCCTTTGCAATATGGAATGGAGCTTTCTCAAGTCACTAAATCTTCAATTGATTATGCCTTTGGAAGATGGAATGGAGCTTTCTCAAGTCACCAAACCCTTCAATGAAGCTTCTTCAACCTTCAAGTGCTTGTTAACCCAATTTATCCCAAAGAATCTCAAAGAACTTGTCAATGGAAGATGGAGAAGGTGGAGAGGATAGAAATGGAGGTTGAAGATGAAGAGCAAGGGAGAGTGTCCCTCCCTCCTTGCTCAAACCGTGTATGCCCAAGCCTCCTCCTCTCAAACCTCTCTTCTCTGCCTCTGGTCTCTGTTTTCTGCAAAAACCTCCCCGCGCTCCCCAAAAACTTTTCTTCTCTTTTTATTTCCCTCCAAAGCTCAAGCCATGCTTTCCAACTCACACCCCATACCTTCCAACTCACACCACTCTCCCTTGTTCCCCACTATTTTCTTTGTTTAGTATTTCTTTTGGCAAGCACAATGTCTTGTTCCCCACTTTGTCTCCCAACTCGTGCAAGAGAAGTCAAGATTCCATAGGTGACACGGCCAAGCCATGAGTGGCTTGGCCGTGTCTCTCATCTTTCTTTGGGACATGGCCAAGCTAGCTTGCCGTGTCCATCACTGCCTCTCTTCCTTTCTTTCTTTTCTCTTTGGTTTCATGGGGTGACACGGCTAGTGGCTTGGCCGTGTCACTTGGGTGTGTCACCTTCTATTCTTTATTTTCTTCTTTGCTTGGTTCCTTGACTAGGGATGGGACACGGCCAAGCTTGTGGCTGTGTCATGTGACACGGCCACTGGCTTGGGCGTGTCACCTACCAGTGTTAGCTTCTGCCTTTATTTTCCTTTTTTTCTTAGTCTTCTTTGGTTTTGCTCCTTGGGTGAGACACGGACAGTGGCTTGGCCATGTCTCTTGGGTGTGTCAGCTACTGTCTTGCACTTCTTTTGAGTGACATGGCCAAGCTTGCTTTGGCTTGGCCATGTCTTGCTTGATTCATGCTCTTTCTTCATTGTTTTGACCATCCAAGGGAGTTTTTCCACTTTAACCTAAAACAAACACTTAAAGAAAACTTTAAACAAAAATCAAATGAAACATTAACTAAAAAAACATAAAAATCATACTAAAAACAAGTACAAAAATGATCTAAACACCCGCCCTTTTGGATTTTCAAAACTAGCAGACTGCTCTAACTTTTTCCTAGGCCGCCCTTTTTTGGTTTTCAACCTAATGAGCTCTTTTCTTCTTTTCTTTTTATACATAAAACCTCTTCAATATGTCAATGTTCACTGGTTCACTAAACTCATTCTCGTCCATATCTGATAAGTTCACTGCACCCTTATTCATGACTTGTTTCACAACATATGGCCCTTCCCAGCTAGGCCTAAACTTACCTCTTGGATTAGACACATTAGGCTTACATTGTTTCAACACTAAATCTCCAACTTTGAGTTTTCTAATCTTAACTCTTCTATTATAATCCCGAGCTATCTTCCTTTGATACAGTTGATGATGATATAGTACTTTTAACCTTCTCTCTTCTAGTAAAGCTAACTGTGTGTATCTACTCACTACCCATTCTGTTTCAGGCGATTCAGCTTCCAAGATCACTCTCAATGACTTAATCTCAATTTCAATTGGCAACACTACTTCCATCCCATAAACCAAAGAGAATGGTGTCATTCTAGTAGGTGTTCGCACACTTGTTCTATATCCCTATAAAGCAAAGGGAAGCATCTCTGACCAATCCCTGTAAGTCTTGGTCATCTTGGACAGAATTTGCTTAATTGTCTTGTTTGTTGCTTCTACCACACCATTAGCCTTTGGTCTATAAGGAGAGGATCTATGATGATGGATTCGGTACTTCGAGAATAAATCCTTGACTATTCCTTGAAACTATACCCCATTGTCTGATATCACACTATGCGGGACTCCATACCTGCGGATGAGGTTTTTTTCCAATAAATCTAGCCATTTGACTTGCGCCTAGTTTGTTGAAGGATTCGGCTTCGACCCATTTTGAAAAATAATCTACTGCTACTACAATGAAATGATGACCATTTGAGGCTGTCGGATGTATCTCTCCTATAATGTCGATACCCCAAGTGGCAAAGGGCTAGGGTAAAGACATAGAATGCAATTCTTCAGGAGGCATGCGATTCAACTTACCATACATCTGACATTGTTGGCACTTCTTTACAAACTCAATACAATCTCTCTCCATGGTCAACCAGTAGTAACCTTGTCGAATTATCTTCTTAACTAGGGCCAAACCACTCATGTGAGGACCGTAACTTCACGCATGTGTTTCTAACATGATATGCTTTACTTCAGGCTTCCTTAAGCATCTCAAATGCATCCCATCAGGCCATCTTCAATATAACTCTCCATGGAATGTGATGTATTGCAAAGACCACCGCCTTATGGCTCTTCTTTCTTTCTTTATTGCCCCTGAAGGGTATTCCCTTTCCTCCAAAAATCGTCTTATAGTATCATACCACGCATCATGGTTTGTATCAGTTTTCATGATTGTCTCAAATTCATAGCAAGCAGTTGATGAACTGGTCAAAATTAGAGGCTTAAGGAATAAACTGACAGGATTTTCCCATACCGAAGCCAATGTGGCTAGGGCATCAGCCATCTAATTTTCTTCTCTTGATAGGTGTATAAACCTACACTCCTTAAAGTTCTTCTTCATCATGGTCAAGTAATGGTGGTATGGTTTTAATTTTTCTTCTTTCAACTCCCACTCTCCATTTACTTGGGATACTACTAGCAATGAATCGCCAAAAACTTCTACCTTATCCTCCCTCATAATCATTAGGGTTTCCAAACCAAAAATACAAGTTTCGTACTCCACCATATTATTGCTTGCCCTGAATTTCAACTTTTTGGCTAAAGGGATAAGTTCCCCTTCGGGCAATTTTAGTATGACTCCCAAACATGCTCCTTTCTTATTTGCTACTCCATCAAAATACATTTTCCACCATTGTACTTCAATTGCCTCTAAATGTTCATCCGAAAATTCCAAGACTACCTCTTCTCTATCTGGTAACGGTTGTTGGGCCAGGAATTCTGCCACTGCTCTACCTTTGATTGTTTTCCTAGTTACATACTCAATCTCAAAGTCTTCTAATATTATTAACCATCGACCATATTTCTCAATCAAAGAGGGTGTCTCCCTTAAGTATTTCATTGAGTCAAACCTGAAAATTGCTTGCACACTATACGATTGAAAGTAATGCTACAACTTCTTAGAAGACCAAACCACAGCTATACAGGCCTTTTCAATGATATTATACTTAATTTTATAAGGTATGAGCTTTCTACTCAAATAGTAAATTGCATGCTCAATCCCTGACTCATCTGCTTGGGCTAGCATGGCTCCTATTGACTCTTCTTCTACTGCTAACTATAGTAATAGAGGTTTGCCAGGTTTAGGTGGTTTTAGGACAGGTGGATTCAGCAAATACTCTTTTATTCATTCAAAGGCCCTTTGACATTCTTCATTCCACAAGATTGGCTGATTCTTTTTAAGCAATTTGAAGATAGGCTCACAGATTGTTGTGAGCTTTGCTATCAATCTTCTAATGTATTGTAATTTACCATTAAATCCCTGAACTTCTCTTTCCATCTTAGGAGCTGGCATATCCCTGATTGCTTTAACTTTGTTAGAATCAATCTCAATGCCATTCGGACCAATCACATGTCCCAATAATTTGCCTGAGGTAACCCCCGAACACACACTTCTTTAGGTTTAATCTTAGCTTATATTTCAATGCTCTATCGAAGAATAATTCTAAGTTTTGAAAGTGTTGTTCCCTTGTATCTGATTTCACCATCATATCATCAACATATACTTCAACTTCTTTGTGCATCATATCATGAAATAGTATGGTGGCCATTCTTTGGTAGGTTGCTCCGGCATTCTTTAAGCCGAACGGCATCACCCTATAACAAAATATACCCCATGTAGTGATGAAAGCAGTTTTGGCTTTATCCTTTTGGGCCATTAACACTTGGTTGTATCAGAAAAATCCATCTACAAATGAGTGTAGCATGCTAGAGGCTACACTATCAATGAGAACATCTATATGGGGTAAAGCAAAATCATCTTTAGGGGAAGCCTTGTTTAAATCTCTATAGTCCACACAGACCCTTATTCTTCCATCTTTCTTTGGCACAGGTATTATGTTGGCTAGCCAATCTGGATACTCTATCACTTCAAAGAACTTTACTTGTATTTGTTTAGTGACCTCTTCTTTAACCAATTCGGCCCACTCAGGTCTTAATCGACTAAGCTTTTGTTTGATAGGTTTCATATGAGTGTAAGTAGGAATAAGATGTTTGGCTATGTCTCGATCTATTCCAGGCATATCCTCATAAGACTAGGCAAATACTTCTTCATATTTTTTGAATATTTTTTCAAATCTCTCTCTCTCTTTAGGAGTAAGGTCGGATGCTATGCTAATGTTTTTAGGATTTTTTATTGTTCCCAAATTTAATGATTGTGTGTCAACAGAATTAATATTAAAGATGCTCATGTAACTACTATTTGAATATATGCAACCATCAGGAGAAACGTCACACAAGTAAGCAAAATCAGACTTTATTGCATTCATTTTGGAAAAGAAAACATCATCATCCTTATACAAAGCAGACAACTTAAAATAAAAATCAAAATCATCATTCTCAGAATAATAAGGTAGAATGTCTTCAAACTTCTCTTCAACCAGGGTAGCAATCTCTTCCGGAGTCTTCTCGGCTTTTAGGATAGCTTCCTTCTTCTCTTCCTGATTGGATTCTTTGTTGGCTAGTAGTGTGAGCTCTTTCTTCACTTTCTTCTTGTCTTGAGGATCTTGGTAGTATTGAGCCCAATCATCATCATCATCAATGATCATCTTTTCATCATCAAAAACCACTTTACCAGCTTTAGTCTTCCCTTTGTCCTTTGGCTTCTTAGTGCTAGCAGATGCTTCGGCATGATTTCCTAAAATTGCAGTCAATTGGTTCTTCATGGTCTCAGCCAGGGCCTCTTTTATTTCTTCCATCTTGGTATTGAGGGCGCCATCCACCATTCTTTGAATTTGTTCGGGCTCCATTGCTTTTGGTGAAAAAGAGATTGAGTCATTGCTAGATTCTTCATCTTCGGCGTAGGTCAGATTGTCGTAAGCTTTTGAACTAACATAATCCAGGGCTACGAGCCAGAGAGGATTAATGATATGAGATGCAAATGTATGTATGTATGCATGTATGCACAAACAATTAACAAACAAGGACAAATAGGACGTTCCTTCCAATCTTATAACATTCACACACGAATGGGGAGTCTCTTTTCCTAGGTATATGGTTAACAAAATACCAACATGGGGTACCTTGTTTTCGAATATTGTCCTCGGACGTTTCAACCAATAGTTATATTTTTGAAAATGGAAATCAGTTCATAATAATTTCCATTAATTAGGTTTTAATCCATTCAACCAACTATAGTAGCTTTTATGCTATATTGGATGAAAACTAAATTAAGAGGCTTATTATAGATAGATTTCTTACTTTAAAAAGTAACTAATGATTCATGCCAAAAACAAGCCCATGGTTAATTTATTCTTAGTATGAACTAGGCTCGCAATTGATTTTTGGTATTTCGTAATTGACCTAAATAATTTGCAAGCTCTTTGTAAGAAAAAGTTGGATAAAAATAATTTTGTTTCTAAGTCCATTGTAAAAAGATTTTAGAAAAAATGGATTTTGGGCTTAGTATTTGGGTCATGAGAAAAAGAATTTTTGATTTGTTTTTAGAAAAGTTTTATGTCCAAAGACCATTTTAAAAAGTTTTGAAAATAGCTTTTGTCTTTTGGAGTTAAAAAAAAATTATTTTGAGCTTATATTGTACTTAGGTCATATTAGAAAAAGAACAAACCAAATAAGCCATGATTTAAGCCAAGACAAATTAACCATAGTCAAACAACAAGCATTTGGGGCAAAAACCTATGGAAAGTAACGAGGCCAATTACATGAGTTTTAGTCTTTGGGTCAAAAGGCTTAGGTTTCAATAGCAAGTATATACCAAATGGTAAGAGGCTATGAGTGGTTATGCCATGCTCGATCTCCAAACCTTGAGTGAAAGTAAGGTATCCCTTACATAACACAACACGGGTAACACGGACATCCTAATTCATGCACACGATGCAATCTAATATGATGCAATGGATAATATCATTATAAGAAAGAATAGAATAATATAAAGACCAACGGAATCAACTTCTTTTATCCCCAATGGAGTCACCACTGTGAGCGGGGATTTTTGCCCCCACTCCCAGTGGAATGGTTCTTGCGACTTTTGGCACTGTTTAAGCTCGGGGCCTTAGAGAACACGTTCGAAGAAAATGGAGTCACCACCCGGACGGGCCGAGAAAATGAAAGGGGTGGAAGACTCAATTCCTAAGGAATCCCCAACCTCCTAATGGGTTCGGAAAGTTGGGTACGTGTGGGGAAGGTGAGAAATGGCCCAGCACCCCCACATTGCCCTATTCATTGGAACCGGCCTCCTTTGCAGGTCTTAATATTATAAAATTCTTAAATATAACAATATTATCTATATTACATGCAACAATTGAAATAAAGCATTATTATATTAAAATCAAAGCAATGTCCAAACAAAGCAAATAAATGGACACCCATCCGAAGATGGAAATATGTCCTTACATCATCCATGTCTAAACTAAATAGGACACCCACCAAAAGGTAGAAACATGTCCTTTACATTGGTCCAAAATATAAAAGCAATTTAAATTACATGATATTTAACTAATGAGGTACCCACAAAGTGGAAACATACCTCTTACAATTTTAATACTAAAACAAATAAATAATAACAATAAAGAAAACATCCATCCATGATAAATTAAATAAATCAAGCATTGAAATTAAATAAATCAACCATCAAAGCATATAATAAACTACATAATCAATTCTAAAATTAAATAAAGCAAATAAAGATACAAATTAGGGTTTACTGTTTCTATTTAAAGTTCTTTAATTAACATTTAGGGTTTCGGAATTTTAGTATTATTATTATTATTTGTTTAACCTACTGTAAAGGTTTTGGAAAATTGGAATGGGTTAGGGTTTCATGAATCAAATTAGGGTTTAGGGGTAACATTATGAAATTAGGGTTTCAGAATCTTAAGATATTAGGTTTATAGCTATTAGTTACTGGATTGTGATTTTAGATTCACTGTATTGAGTTTTAAGGTTTAGAATTATAAGATTTTAAGGTTTTAAGGATTAGGGTTTAGGAAAACTAGGGTTTACCGTATTAGTTTTGAGAGAATTAGGTTTGACATTTTGAAAAACATATTTAATTTTAGGATTTAAGAAAACAGTTTAGAGTCTTATAAAATAATTATGATTTTTAGAAAGTAAAGTAGGTCAGGGTTTGGAGATTTAAGAAAACATTTGGAAATTTTGGAAAAACATTAGAGGAAAACGGTTTAGGGTTTTTTAAAGTTTTTGGAAATTGGAGAAACGATTTAATGTTTTTAACGTTTTTGAAAACAGAAGAAACGAATTAGGGTTTTTGGAGACAGAAGAAATAAATTAGGGTTTTTGAGGTTTTTAGGAAATAAAAATAATTTAGGGTTCTTAAGGTTTTTGGAAACAAAAGAAATAAATTAGGGTTCTTATGGTTTTGGAAACAGAAGAGTACTTTTTAGGGTTCTTAAGGTTTTTGGAAACAGAAGAAATAAATTAGGGTTCTTAAGGTTTTAGGAAATAGAAGAGTACTTTTTAGGGTTTTTGGAAATAGAAGGAACAATTTAAGTTATTGAAACAAAGATCAAATTATTATATATTTAAGGATCAAAGTACTGTGTGCATGTTCTTATTAATCAAAGAAACAAAGCTATGTAAATATATAATCTATGATTAAAGATCAAACGTGCGTAGTTGGTTCCACCAAAATTAACTTCTGGATGAACAAAAATAAAGGCAGTGTGGCTACCTTTGATGAATTGTGGTTGCTTTCTTGTTGCTATTCTTCTCTGGCTAGGGTTTTCTGTAATCCATGTTTAAAAGTCCAAGTTTTGATCCCCCTAATCAAAGTCTTGATCCCAAAGTTTCAGTCCCTTAATTCTGAGTTTTAAAGTCTTATTTATAGGAAAAATCATAAATCTAATTCTAATTATTTCAGGAAATAAAAATTATTTAGGAAAAGAAACCGAAACCAAATAGAATTTGGTTTCGGAAAAAATTGCGTTGGAAAATTTTACTGGCGAAAACTGCGAGCGTTGGCGAGGACTACGAGAGCTGGAGAAAAATTGCGAGGCACTGGCTGGGCGACCAACCAATTCACCGTAGGAAATTCTTGCTAGCGAATTGGCCTTGGCCAATTGGACCTTCGGCAATGAAATTTTTTCGTCGCCGATTTTTATTTTTTATTTTTATTTTTATTTTTATATTTTTATTAACTTCACCATTTTTATTTTTATTAAAAATTATAAATTATAAATAATAAAATAAATATTATTTAATTAAAATACCACAAAAATTATTTTGGACTATATAAAAAATAACGGACCGGACTGGATAAAAAATTAAGGGTCTACACCGTGCCATGTGACATGGCCAATGGCTTGGCTGTGTCTCTTGGGTGTGTCCATTTCTACATTTCCTTCTTGACTCTTCTTTGCTTTGTTCAATTGGTGAGACACAGCCAAGCCTTGGCCTTGTCATGTGACACGGCCAGTGGCTTGGCCGTGTCTCTTGGGTGTGTTTGTCCCTGCCAAAATTTCCTGCCTCTTTCCTTGGATGAGGAACACGGCCAAGCCATGAATTGTCTTGGCCGTGTCTCATGTTTTTCCACTTAATAATCCATCAATTTGAATTAAAGCTCCATTGTTTTGTTCTTCAGCCTGAATCAAATACTTTAAACAAACTTTAAACACAAATTAAAAGAAAAATAAATCAAAAGCCAATAAAATTACACTAAACATAAACATATAGATGATCCAAACAACGACTCCATTTTCTCTGAATTTAGGCCCGTGTTCTCTAAGGCCCTGAGCCTAACAGTACCGAAGTCTCAAGAACTATTCCATATGGGAGCGGGGGTGAAAATCCTAGCTCATAGTGGCGAATGTACTGGGGATAAGAGAAGTTGATTCCGTTGGTCTTTATATTATTTTATTATTTCTTATTATGATATTATCCATTGCATCTTTTTAGTTTTCATTGTGTGTATAAGTTAGGATGCCCATGTTACCCGTGTTATGTTATGTAAAGATGGGTGGTGATGACCCATATTCCAATTCTTACAATCCAAGTTGGGAGAGCCACCCAAATTTATATTAGGAAAATCAGCAGTACATTCCACCTCAACAAAATTTTCAGCCTTGCCAAAGAAGTTCTTACTTTCAAGAACAATTTTCAGACCAAGACCACCTTAAGGAACCCACATTGGAGGATAAGTTAAATGCCTATATTCAAAAACTCACAATGAATCAAGATCACCTTGAGGAACCCACTTTGGAGGATAAGTTGAGGTCTGAATCTTTGCAAGAAACACAGAGGATATTGGATGCTCTAGTTGAGCAGATGGCACATCAACCCCAAGCACACCAAAAGGAGGAGTCTCCTAGCCAATTGGAGCAAACCCAGGCAATCACAAAATTGAGGAGTGAATAGGTAATATATAACAATTTTTGTGATTTCTTTTATGCAAGGACCAATCAAGAAGAAAATGGTGAGGAGATCCAACCCGACATAGAGGAGTTGAATCAAACAAAGGAGGAGGAGAATTTGGAAACATCAACTTGGACAGAATTGCATGAACCTCCAAATCCTTTATGCCACCAATTTCATTACCATTTAGACTGGAGGAAGAGAAACAAGGTATGGACATCTTTGATTGATTACTTGCTAGAACTTGCTTTGACATACATTTTAAGACTATATAAAAATTTCAATTTGGCATCAAGATGATTAAGGCAATTAGGTGAACCCACTTTGGCTTAAAAAGACCAACCCTATTTTTATCATTAGTTAGCCAATTTTGAACCTATTTCGTTTCTCCTTTTCTTTATTTTTTGTAACACTACCAACCTTGAATCTTGTTGTTTTAACTCTTACCCTTTCATTAGGTCAAGAGCATTTTAAGAGCGTTTATGACCAAGTGTTGTGTTAAATTAAGTGTGAGGTTAAATTTAGTAGGTTTAAGATTGCAAAAAACAATAATAAGAATAATTATTGTTCTTGTTGAAAGGGGTGGAATATGTGTGGAAATAATCATTGCAAGATGTAATAATTGAGTTCCCTTGAAAAGTTCTTTCAATATCAAGGGGTAGATAAGAGGAAGGAGTTGTGGGATCATTGGGTTATACATATGATTGGTTACTTCATTCTTGAAGTGCTCTTCAACTTAATGATGAACCTCACATTTCCTAAATATCATGCCTCTACCTTAACCCCATTACAACCCAATAAAAGACCTTTTGATTGATGCTTAATTGTAATTAAGTGGTGAAGATTTGATGGATAAGCAAGCCTATAGCAATACTCTTTCATTGATTGCTATGAGTGCAAACACCACCTTGATCAACACTTTTAAGAGTTGGTGAGGGAGTGACAACATAGGTTATGCATGGAAAGCCACTTAATTGCATTGGTATCGATTTTGTTCAATTTGATATTGATTGCGGATTTAGGGATAGGGAAGTCTTGATACATTTTTATAACTCTTGAACTTAACAAAATTTATCTTGTTTAGTTTGTTTTGATTTTAGCCTTGCTTGGGGACAAGCAAGGAATTAAGTGTGGGGTATTTGATAAGAGCATTTTATACTTGTTTTTAGTATGATTCTTATGTGTTTTTAGTTAATGTTTCATTTGATTTTTGTTTAAAGTTTGTTTTAAGTGTTTATTTTAGGTTAAAGTGCAAAAACTCCCTTGGATGATCAAAACAATCAAGAAAAATGAAGAAAGAGCATGAATCAATCAAGACATGGCTAAGCCAAAGAAAGCTTGGCCATCTCCCTTAAAAGAATTCCAAGACAGTAGCTGACACACCCAAGAGACACGGCCAAGCCACTGGCCGTGTCTCACCCAAGGAAAAGAAACCAAGAAAGAAAAGAAATAGAGGCAGTACTTGACACACTCACAGACATGGCCATGTCTTTGAGTGTGTCTGATTGACATGGCCATGTCACTTGAAGCTTGGCCATGTCTCATTGTCTTGGCCGTGTTTCATCCTAAAATAGAGGCAGTACTTGACACACTAACAGACATGGCCATGTCTTTCAGTGTGTCTGATCGACATGGCCATGCCACTTGAAGCTTGGCCATGTCTCATTGTCTTGGCCGTGTTTTATCCTAAAATAGAGGCAGTACTTGACACACTCACAGACATGGCCATGTCTTTGCCCATGACTGATCAACATGGTGCCATGTTGCTTGAAGCTTGGCCATGTCTCTCAAAGAAAGTGAAGCAGTGACTGACACTGGCAAGAGACACGACCAAGCCACTGGCCGTGTCTCACCTAAAGAGCAAAAAAATCCAAAGAACAAAGAAAAGAAAGAAGGCAGAATGCGACACTGGCAGGAGACATGGCCAAGCCACTGGCCATATCACATGACATAGCCATGTTGCTTGAAGCTTGGTCGTGTCACTCCATGAGAACAAAAGAAAAGAAAAGAAAGAAAGAAAAGGCAGTGATGGACACGACCAAGTGACTTGGCTGTGTCCCAAAGAAAAATGAGAGACATGGCCAAGCCACTCATGGCTTGGCCGTGTCACCTATCAAATGTTGAATTCTTTTGCACGGTTTGAGGAACAAGTGGGGAACAAAACATTATGCTTGCCAAAAGAAATACAAAATAAAGAAGATGTGGGGAACAAGGGAGAGTGGTGTGAGCTGGTGTGAGAAGGAAAGCATGGGCTTGGAGCTTTAGAGGGAAATAAAATGAGAAGAAGAGGAAGAAGAGAAGTTTTTGCAGAGGGCTGGAGATTTTGTGCAGAAAACAGAGAATAGAGGCAGAGAAGAGAGGTTTGAGAGGAGGAGACTAGGCATACACGTTTTGGGCAAGGAGGGAGTGACACTTTCCTTGACTCTTCATATTCATCCTCCATTTCTACCCTCTCCACCATCTGCATCTTCCATTGGCAGCTCCTGAAGATTCAAGAAGCTACATTGAAAGGGTTTTTTCTATTTTCTCCTTTTATGTATTTTAATGTTATTGTTGTTGTTGTATTAAGTGTATTGAACATGAACTAAATCATTATCTATCTAGATATTGATGAACCCTAGCTTATTTGTATGGATTGAATGATTTTAATTGATGAAGTTGTTTTATTCTTATGATGCTTAATGATTATTGCCAATTGATGATAGCATGCTTATTGATTGGTTGCCATTTTCATATTATTGACTTGAGAAAGCTTAATATCAATTGATTACTCATAAGGGTTGAAGATTGATTGGGGTGCTAGAGATAGACTTATAAGATTCTTTGGTTTATAGTTCCTTACTCTTAATGCAAGATCTATTTAATTGTGTTTGAGAAGAGATTCCGGCACTCTACTTAGTGATTAGGGATTAATTCACTCGAGAGAGGTTTTAGTCTAAGTTAGAGGAATGCCAATTCAACTCTATCATGTGATGTAATTGAGGCTAGGGGGATTCAATATCTGGATAGTATCATTATCATCAATCCTTTTTACACAACACACAATTTTTCTTTGCTTTCATTTATTTAAGTTAATTGTATTTCATTACAAAACTTCACAAAAATATTAATTTGCTAAACAACAGTTAAGATTTGCACTAGTGCTTGGCCTTGTCCTCAGTGGAACGATAACTCACTCACTACTTTATTACTTGGGCGACCCGTACACTTGCGGTATTGCTATAGCTCTAGGCGCGACGCACCAGAAAGGGAGAAGAACCATTTTTTTGGGAGAAGGAATGAAAAGGGAAATTCCCAAGCTGGTGATTAGAGTGCATAAAAGGTGGTAGATGTCAATGAGATAACTAGTCAAGAAAATAGAAGATAGATTTCAGATCTAGGGAAACATTTGTCTTGGGTTTTTAATAAGATGTAGAGAAAGGGATTGTTTACCGCCAAAATTTGATACTAAAGCCTTTTGTCAATTTCACCAGACACAAGGACATGAGATAGACAAATGCTTGTGACTAAAACATGAGATCCAAAATCTGATCAACAGTGGAAAGTTGCCTGAACCTAGCAAGCCCAGCAAAATTCCTTTCCTGAATTTGGAAGAGTGCCACTGCCAACAACCTTCATGATGGAAATAGGATTGATGAAAAGTTCTATCTTGTCATCCTTTCAAGATGTAGATGAAGGAATTGTGGATGATTAATTAAGTTCTGTCTTGTCATTCTGTCTTGATATGCCTAAATAATGAAGCTCTTTCGACTCTTACTCAGAAAACTTCCTTTAGCTTATTTGGTTTTATTTTCATTTTATTTCTTTAATGTTTTTTAGAATAATTAAGTTTTTTCAAATTAAGATTGTTTGAATAAATTATTTTCATTAAATTTTTATTGGTCTTTATTCGTTTTGGTGTTTAACCGATGATGAGTATATCATGATATTCATAAATTAGCATATATATGTGTCATAATCCGAATGACTTTACTAGGTGAGGGAGTTGTTCTATAGCATTGAGCTATGTATGCTTACTTAGAGAGGGTTCCTATATAATTATGAATTTCTAGGTCCTAATCAATCTTAGAACATGCTCTGACAAACTTTAGAGGCGAAATTGAACTCTGCTTATTTAAGGGAGAAATGATCTAGGCATTGTTTAGCTAGACAACAACTAGTATCCACCCTGTTTAATATCAATCCCTAAGTTTGTCCTCTTGAGCCTTCATGAAGTTTTCTAGCTTGCTTTTATTGACTTGTAAACCCCAATAACCTACCTTGAGCTATTGTGTTACTTATGGCAAGTCTGATGATTACTAAGGAACAAAAAGGAAAGAGGATCAAATAGAATGATATATAGTCAAAACTATAGAGATAGTTGAAGGACACCTGAATTTGACCTAATATCACAAACTTATTGATATAAAGTTAGGGGAGCAAAGGATTCATCCTCACTGAAGTAGACTTATACCACTTTACTCATCCTTTATTAGAAACAAAAGTTAGTAAAAATAAGATAACTCTCTTGGAGCTAGAAAAATAAAAAAAAAAAGAGAAAAAAAAACAACAAAAAAATAGTGTAAAAAGAAGAAAAAAAAGGAAAAAGTGACCAGAATAAAAGAAAAAAAAGAAAAAAAGAGAAAAGAAGAAAAGAAGAAGAAAGAAAAAGAAAAAAGAGAAAAAGAAAAGAAAATTCAAAAAGCCAACAAAGTTCTTCTTACCTGTAGCATCAGAAGACTTCCACTTAGTGTACAAGGATAGATTAACTTGAATTGGTCTAGCTCAACCAAAGACTCAAATAGAGTCAGAGAAATAAGAGAAAGACCATCTTTCATGTTATCAAACTTCAAATCTGCAATCTTGAAAGTCTTGATACTTGATGTTCCAAAGGGAAAAGGACATAATGGTCATGAGTTTGTGCAAAAGGAAAAGGTCAAGAATTTTGCCAATTGATGAAAGAACATTCAAGCTCTATTCCTGAATCCAGATAACAAGATGCCTAGAAGAAGAAAATGGTGCCTAGAATTTAAGAGTGCTTCCAACAGCGTACAATTCCAACATTAAGAAGTTTGAAGTGTGAATGTTTATTAGCAGTATCACATTAGTTCCAATTTGAAAATGACCTTCATTTAACCCATATCCCTTATAGACCCCATTTCAAGCCTATTAAAGACTTATTGATCTCTCTTGATAGGTAGAGCCTATTAGTGGAGATTGTTTGAATAGGCATGCATGAGATAGATAATATTTAAACTCAATGAGACCTTTGGCCAAGTAATGTGTATGTGCCTATCTGAAGTGCAATAGTTCTTGCTTAAATAGAAATGATTCATGAGTTTAGTATGGTAACTAGTGTTATCATGTTATACATATGTTAATTTTAAAAAAATCGAGTCCCGAGGTATAATGACACTAACTTAACAAAGCCAAATTACAATTTTTAAGATTTTTAAAAAAATTTACAAAGCCTTCAAGTTTAGGGAAATGTGTTGAACTTTTGAACCTTAAAAGACATATTAGACAAAAGAGAGATAATAAGCATATCACTTGTAAAGTCATGCCATGAAGAAGTTGCCAACTAAATGGATGTCTCTCGTGTCTCTACCCTAATAGGGCCCCCACTACTCATGATTTCATCTTGACGTTAAAAGCCATATGTGTGAAGGCTACTGATATTCTAATACGAGACTTGAATGAGCATTTGGAAGAAATTCATGGGAGCATTTTAGTTGATCACCTCAGTCTATGAGTCAGTAGAACCACTGTAAGTATCATCCATGCATATCATTCATACATGAGCGTATCACACTACATTTTCTTGTCTATTCTTTAAACAATGACACCCTGTGAAGTAAACAATCATAAGCAAATATGGAATCAAGGGGGTATGGAAGACACATCGCTTGAGAAAGATCCAGTCACTCTACAGATATAGAGATGCATGCTAGTTCAAAGGAGTAAGACAAAAGTGCAAACATTAATCTGAGCCTGCATGGGAGCAAAGCCAGTGGTTTGAGCCTACACAAGGGGCAAAACTTCATCTTTTCAATTCCTAATTTTATGTGTGTGAAAAATATTTTTTTGACTCCCCTTTAATGTTTTGCCATGCAGAGGGCAAAGTGAGGGTATAACGGACAAAAATAACTGAATAGCTAAATTTTTTGCAAAACTGCAAAGTGAAGTCAATCCTTAAAGGATGGAACAGGTGGCTAGAAGAAAGCCCACACTCTCAAATGATAGAAGGTCAGTCCAGCTAGAAGAGCTGAAGGTAGTCCAGCTGAAAGAGCTAAAATCAGTCAAATTAAAAGAGTTGAAGTCAATGTAGGACAAATGTCCAAGGGTTTCTATCTTGAAGGGTAAAGACCTTATCTCCAAAGGATAAAGATCCATCTTAAATGGTAAAGACCCTATCTCCAAAGAATAAAGATCCATCTTGAAGGGTAAAGACCCAATCTCCAAAGGATAAAAATCTATTTTTGAAGGATAAAGACCCACAATCTATTAAATAATGGAACAACCAGCTAGAAGAAAGTCGCAATTCTCAAGTGACAAAAGATCAACCAAGCTAGAAGAGCTGAGGCTTATCTATTTCTTTGAAGTTTCCAGTTTTGGGTCGAGCACCCTAATCCAGTTCCAGATCGAGCACCCTAAACTAGTTTTGGGTTGAGTACCCTAATCCAATTTTGGGTCGAGCACCTTAATCCTATTCTGGGTCAAGCACCCTAATCCAATTTTGGGTCAAGCACCCTAATCCAGTAGAGCACCCTAATCTAGTTTATTATCGAGAACCTAAAATCTAGTCTTAGGTCCAGAACCCAAACCACCTCGTATCCAAAACCCAAATCTTTTTTGAGTCCAGAACTCAAACTAGGTCCATAACCCAAACCACCTCAGGTCCAGAATCCAAATCTTTTTCAAGTCTAGAACTCAAACCGGGTCCAGAACCCAAACCATTTCGGGTCCAGAACCTAAATTATTTTTTAGTCTAGAAATCAAACCAAGTTCAGAACTCAAATCAAATCGAGTCTAGAATCCAAATTATTTTTTGAGTCCAAAAGTCAAATCATGTCCAGAACCCAAACCACCTCGGGTCCAGAATCCAAATCATTTTCAAGTTCAGAACTCAAACCGGGTCCAAAATCCATTTTGGTTAAAATTAATTTAAAAGTCATGTTGCTTTTCACTATCTTAATCAAATTAAGACCATTCAAGCAGGGGGCAAACTGTAGACCCTTAATTTTGACCCCAATTTGGTACGGTCCTAATTAAAAAGGCCAAAATAAATCTGATCTAACTTTAAAAGATTTAAACAACAACAACAACAACAACAACTAAGCCTTAATCCCAAACAAATTGGGGTCGGCTGTATGGATTCTCAACAAAATAAGCTCAAAAGACACCAAAAAAAAAACTCCAGCCTTAGGCCCCTTCCAAGACACGGATTTTACGTCTCCATTCAAGTCTGTCATTAATCAAATCCGCATCAAGATCTAAGGCACGTAAGTCTCTTGCTATCACCTCCTTCCACACAGTTCTAGGTCTGCCACGACCTCTAGCCCCCTCAATCAACAAATTCTCACACTTACGAACCGCAGCATTAGGAGGTCTTCTTAAAACATGCCCATACCATCTAAGTCTTCCTTCCCTCACCTTATCTCCGACGTCCGCTACTTGGACTTTTTGTCCAATATGAACATTCTTAATTTTGTCCAGTTCAGCAACATCAACAAATATTTCAAAACTCGAAATTATCTTTCCCATGAACATTATCAGCTCTGGCTTTCCTTGGAGTGGTACCATGTCTGGAGATTTGACAAAAACGTCTTCAAGTGGAGGAAAACTTATCTTCTCATTCATTTTCAGTAGAATACCTTTATTAGCTTTATCATATGCTAACCCTCAGGTTTGAGTCTTGAAATCTATAAGCTTTGTCACACTTGTCTTTCCTTTCCCAAGGCTAGCACTAGGTAGGTAATTCATAATCTTCATCATAGTCAGGACTCTAGGATCCACCATCTCATCATCAGAAACAACAACCACTTGGAATCCATTAAGAGGCCTCTCAATCATTAAAGCATTCACCACTTCATTGTCTTCATCATCGATAACCACTGTCTCATCCTTATTTGGGAACTTGATCTTCTGATGGAGTGTAGAAGGAACTCCACCAAGAGGATGAAACCAAGGTGTAGACCCTTAATTTTTGACCCATTCCAATATGATATTTTTAAACAGTCCAAAATAATTTTTGTGACGTTTTAATTAAATAATATTTATTTTAAATAAAAATAAAAAAGTAATAATAGAAAGGATAAAAAATAATAAATAAATTCAAATCAGAGACGGAAGAATCGACGATGGAAATTTTTCATCGCGGGCAACGAATTTTTCCTGTAGCAAATTGGCCTAGCCCGCGCCCGAGCCAACATCACCCAAGCATAGCACCGGCAGATTTTCTTCGCCAGCGCACTTTCGCAAGCCCAACCCGCACGCGATTTTGCCAAAACCCTATTCTACTTGGTTTTTAATTTTATTTCCTAAAATGGTTTTTATTTCTTTAGCCAATTAGTATTAGAATTTTATTTTTTCTATAAATACCACATTAAAACACACAAAAAGGAACTTTCAACTTTTGATCTTAAAAGAGGATCTGGACCTTTAGAGCTCGAAATTATTTTGGCAGTCTATTCATAATCTTAAGCTTGAAGAATAAAGAGGCAGCAAACAATATACAACCCATCAAAGGCAGCCCACACTGTTTTTGTTATTATTCAACTAGGATTCAAGATTGTGGTGGAGCCAACAGCGGAGGTTTGAATCTCTATTTCTTTGTTTATGTTCACAGTAGCTTCATCATACAATTTGATCAATTATTTAAACATACATGTTTTTGTTATTTGATCAATTATTCTGTTTACCCTCTAAACTTTATTTAAAACCCTAAAAAGTATTTTTTTTAAAACCCTAAAACCTTAATACCCATAAAACTAACTTTTGAAATTTAAAACCCTAATTATACTTTTCTAAAACCACAAAATAATAATCTATTTTCTTAAAACCCTAACCAAATCTATTTTTCTAAGATTTACAGTAACTTGTTTCTTCCAATTCTAAAATCCTATTTTCTAAATCTCAAACCCTAAAATCTTAATTTTCAACACCAGAACCTATAACCCTAAAAGCCAGTTTTTAAAATCTTTCGGGGCGCGGCTCCCGACCTCGCAAGGGGCGCTGCCCCCTTGACCCCCACCCGCTAACCGGGTAGCAAAACTACCGTATGGGCTCGTCGAAGGGGTTAATATTTATTTATGTATTGTAAGTCTTTATGTTTAACTTCTTTTATTATGATTATTCAAAATATAGTAGCTTTATTCAAAATGCAAACCTAAACCCTAATTTATTCAAATCATAAATCTTAATTAATTTTATTTTTCAAATCATCATAGTAGCTTGTTCCTTTCAAATATCTAAAGATTTTATTTTATTTTCATAAGCTTTAATCTTATTTACTTAAACCCTAATTGTTAAACATAAAACCCAAGAAATCCTAATTGATACATGAACCCTAAAGTTATATACTTACTGTTTTATTTAAATTGGAAGAATGTTTATTATATGTTTTGATGATTGATTTATTTAATTTCAATATTTGGTTTTTTTTATCATGAATGGATGCTTACTTTTATTTATTTGTTTTGATTTAAAAACTTTGTAAGAGGTATATTTCCATATGTTGGGTACCTCATGTATTAAGCATCATGTAATTTAAATTACTTTTATATTTTGGACCAATGTAAAGGACACGTTTTCGTCTTTCGGCAGGTGTCCTATTTAGTTTTAGACATGGATGATGTAAGGACATGTTTCCATCCTCGGATGGGTGTCCATTTATTTTTTTGGACATTGCTTTGATTTTAATATAATGATGCTTTATTTTAATTGTTGCATGTAGCATGGACAATATTATTATATTTAAGAATTTTATAATATTAAGACCTGCAAAGGAGGCCGGTTCTAATGAATCGGGCATTGTGGGGGTGCTGGGTCATTTCTCACCTTCCCCACATGTACCTAACTTTTCAAACCCATTAGGGGCTTGGAGATTCCTTAGGAATCGAGTCATCTACCCTTTTCTTTTTTTCGGCCAGTCCGGGTGGTGACTCTATTTTTTCCGGGCTTATGCCTATGTTCTCAAAGGCCCTGAGCCTAAACAGTGACAAAGTCACAAGAATCATTCCACAGGGAGTGGGGGCAAAAATCCCTGCTCACACAAGGTCATCCTAACAACAGCGCAAAAGTGATGGGTATATCCAAAACCACAAACTCTACCATAGATTCAATAGGACCAGCCTTCACAATAGCTTTAAAGGTTCCTTCGGCATGTCTTTTAGTATTATCATAAGCCCTAATAATCACTTTGGTTGGGTTTAGATCCCTTGTTGACATAGCTAGCTTTGGTAGGATCTTGAGTGGGCACACATTTATGGTAGACCCATCATCAACCATAACACATGGAGTCCTTTTTCCCTTGACTTCTACTTTGATAAAAAAAAGTGAGCGAATGTGATCTCTTCCCTCTTCTAGTAAATCAACATATGAAAATGACACCATTCCCACATCAACTTTGTTCTTCTTTTGAACATCCTCACATTTCATCACTCTTTCAACTTTCATGAAATTAACCAGCTCCTCTAGTGTTATAGAAGTGGAAATCAGCATGCTAACCATAACTTTGACCATAGTTTCTCGATACTTTTTTGATGTAGTTAGTAAATCCCAAATGCTACTACTAGCTTGAGTTCTTTTCAACTGCTTAAGAACAACATCATCGTCTTCATCTTTATTCCCTATTTCAACATCTTTTCCTTTATCAGCTTATACTTTCTTTGGTGGTGGCCTTGCATAAGGCTTACCAGAGCTAGTGTTCATTACTTCATCCTCTTCGGGCTAAGACCAGGTCCACTTCTTCTTTGGCTCAGAGTCATCATCACTATCAGTTGAATCCCAGAGCTCGCTCACAAAATAGATGGCCACTTCCTTCTCAAACATAACTTGCTCCATTTTGCTAAGTACCACTTCTTCTTCAGTTGCTTCATTTCCTACATCTTGGAAAGAGGATTAAACAAATTTCTCATTTAAACTCCCTCCGATCATTAAAGTTGCCAGTGGTGGTACCTTGTTAAACCTTGGTAATGGACTGCCCTTTATGCTAGGCTTGTTAGGTTTGGGTAACTTCCTACTATCAATCAAATTATGGATCTCATACATCAACCTCATACATTTGTCCATCTCATTTCCTGCATTTGGTGGAAATGGAAAATTGCCTTTGTATCAAAATTGGATGGTAGAGAATTTGGCAATGGGTGGGGGTCAATGACTATAATAGCCCTCTCTTTTGTAGCTTATTGAAAACCCAGACAATGGTTTTCCTAACTCTGAAAATGCCTCCTTCCTCCTTGGCCAGTTGAATTAACATCGACTGCCTTTTGCGTGCTTTGATTGCCATATTGAGAGGCCCCTTTCTCATTCCTTCTTGTAGAAAAAAATAGTTCTTCTCTCTTTCCCATTCTTCTATTTGTAAACTAGCTTACAAAAGATCTTTGAAATCCTTAATAAGGGTGTGAGACATCCTTTCATGAAGATTAAGCAGTGCCCCTCTCACAATCATCCTAATCTGGTCTGACTTATTGGGCCTTTTATTAAGCAATGCAGCTTTGTTTCTCTACCTTTTCACATAATCAATGAAGTTCTCATTTTGTTTCTGCTTGATTGACTCAACTTCCATCAAAACGACCTCCAGCTCAGCATTATACACATATTGTTGGATGAAAGCTTTGTACAATGAATCCCAATTCATTTGAGTATTTTCCTCTAAGGAGTTGAACCAATTGTGCATAATAGGATCAAATGAGAGCATAAAGTACCTTAGAGTTTGAGCCTTAGTAGCTCAGGTAGACTACATATCAGTTATGTATTGCTTGACATGCTGATGAGGGTTTCTAGTTCCATCGAACTTAGCAAAGGAAGGCATCTTGAATTTGTAAGGAACTTCCACATCTTGTTCAAATAGCTTGTCCAAATTTGACATCTCTTCAGTTTTCAGCTTCTTTTCAAACTCCTTCTCCATATCAACAATCATCTTCTCCACATCTAATGTTTTGGTCTTTTCTATAGTTGATTTCTTCATACCATTTGACTCTTTCTTCTTATCGTGGGGATTGTGGAAGTATTGAGCCTAGTCATCATCATCAAGTATCACTTTGTCATCATCTAAGGCTACCTCACCAACCTTAGGCTTTCCCTTGTCTTTCTGCTTCCTTCTTAGTTCTAGCAAATGATTTAGCAATATTCCCCAATAATGCAACCAGTTGGCTTTTTCATGGTCTCAACTACCATCTTTTGAACTTGCTCAAGATCCATCATTTTGGTGAGAGGTTGACTGAGTTATTGCTAGATTCTACATCACTGGCATAGGTCAGATTGTCGTAGGCTCTTGAACTATTGTACTCCAGGACTGTTAGCCAGAAAAGATCATTGACATATGATGCAACTCATGTATGCATGTATGCTTGGATGCACAATTAAACAAACAATCAAAAGAGTAAGAATGATCCTTCCAACCTTATATCTTCACACTCGAATGGTGAGTCTCTTGTCCTAGGTATATGGTCAACAAAATATCAATATGGGGCATCTTGCTTTCAAACAATTCACTCGGACAATTTAACCAATATTTATAATTCCCATTAATTAGGTCTTAATCCATTAGTCCACCAAAACGATAGCTTTTATGATATATTAGATTAAAACTAAATTAAAGGGTTTATCATAAATAGATTTCCTATTTAAAAAACAACTAATGATTCATGCCACAAACAAGCTAATGATTAACAATTCTCGGTATAAATTAGGCCCACAATTGATTTTTAGTATTCTATAATTGACCTAAATAGTTATAAGCCCAAGAAAAGGTTTGCAATTTGAATGATATAAAAAATAGTTTTGTTTCAAGCCTATTATAAAAAGGTTTGTAAATGAATTTTGGGCTTTCTACTTGGGCTATGAGGTGAAAAAGAATTTTTTACCCATCTTTAAAAGGTTTTTATGTCCAAAGATAATCTTGAAAAGTTTTGAAAATAATTTTGGTCTTTTAGGCTTAAAAGATCAAAATTATTTTGGGTTACAATATAGTTAGGTCATATTAGGAAAAGACCAAACTAAATAGGCCATGGTTCAAACCAAGATATATCGATCATAGTCAAACAACAAGCATTTGGGTAAAAACCTAAGGAAATTAACTAGCAACTACATGGGCTTTAGTCTTTGGGTTGAAAAGTTTTAGGCTCCCATAGCAAGTATATACCAAATGGTACGAGGCTATGACTGGTTATGCCATGCTCAATCTCCATACCTTGAGTGAAAGTATGATATCCCTTACACAACACAATACGGGTTACACGGGTGTTCTAACTCACACACACAATGCAATCTAAATGATGCAATGGATAATATCATAATAAGAAAGAATAAAATAATATAAAGACCAACAAAATGAACTTCTCTTATCCCCAGTGGAGTCACAACTGTGAGCAGGGATTTTCAACGCCACTCCCATATGAGAATGTTACTTGCAACTTCGGCATTGTTAGGCTTAGGGCCTTAGAGAACAAGGGCCTAAACCCGGAGAAAATAGAGTCACTCACACTGGCAGAGAAAAATAAAGGGGTGGATGACTCAATTCCTAAGAAATCCCGAAACCCCTAATGGGTTCAAAAAGTTGGCTACATATGGGGAAGGTGAGAATGACCTAGCACCCCCATAACGCCTAGTTCATTAGAACCGGCCTCCTTTTCAAGTCTATATATTATTAAATTCTTAATCATTATAATTTTATCCATACTACATACAAGTTTACAGAAATAAACATCCAACACTTTATTAAAATAAAACAAGCAACATATGCACCTATCCAAGGATGGAAACATGCCTTTACAATATCCAAGCCCATAAAAATAAATACAATAGGACACCCACCAAAAGGTGAAAATATGATCTTTACAAAATCCCAAAATTCGTAAAGTAAATTACATAAATAGAAATAGCTAAGGCACCCACAAAGTGGAAACATGCCTTTTTACATACCTTAACATCCAAATGATAACAATTAACAAAATTAAATAAAATCATACAAACATCCATAATAATAAATCATCCATTTGTAAGTCAAATAAAATGAATCATCCATCATAAGCATATAATAAATTAAATAATCAAACTAGGGTATTATGAGCTGGGATTTTTGCCCCCACTCCCGGTAGAATGGTTCTTGTGACTTCTGCACCGTTTAGGCTCGAGGCCTTAGAGAACACGGGCCTAAGCCTGGAGAAAATAGAGTCGCCACCCGGATGGACTGGGAAAAAGAAAGGGGTGGATGAGTCGATTCCTAAGGAATTCCCAACCCCCTAATGGGTTCGAAAAGTTGGGTACGTGTGGTGAAGGTGAGAAATGGCCCAGCACCCCCCATAAAGCTCGGTTCATTGGAACCGACCTCCTTTGCAGGTCTTAATATTATAAAATTCTTAAATATGACAATATTATTCATACTACATGCAATAATTAAAATAAAGTATTATTATATTAAAATCAAATCAATGTCCAAAAAAAAAATGGATATCCTTACATCGTTCATGTCTAAACTAAATAGGACACCCACCAAAAGGTGGAAACATGCCCTTTACATTAGTCCAAAAACTTTAAATAAAATAAATTACATTATGCTCACGACATGAGGTACCCATAAATATGGAAACATGCCTCTTACAATATTTGAAAATCAAAATAAATCAATAAAAGTAAATAACCATTCATAATAAATAAATAATTCGTCAAAGGTATCAAACATCAATCAAAATATATAATAAACATTCATCCAATTTAAATAAAATAGTAAATATATTAACTTTAGGGGTTCATGCATTAATTAGGGTTTCTAGGATTTTATGTTCATTAACTAGAGTTTTGCATATACTAGTTTAATTTGTTGAGAAATATTTTAAAGTAATAACATAGCAACTAGATGTTAAAAAGATTCAAGGTTTTGGATGTTTTTGTGAAAATAATGTTACTGTGATTTAAAAAAAAGTAGGTTTAGTTAGGGTTTTAATCAAACATCATGAAATTAGGATTTTTTTAAGACATTAGGGTTTATAATTTTAAAAGAATGGGTTTTAGGTGTCGATGAACTTGTCATAAAGTTTTGATGTTTTAAGAATTAGGGTTTTTTGAAAACTAGGGATTACTGTATTGAGAAAATTAGGGTTTTTGATATTTTGGAAAACATATTTGATCTTAGGATTTAAGAAAACAGTGTAGAGTTTTATAGAAACAATTATGATTAAAGTTTTTAGATACTGTAAAGAAGATTAGGGTTTGGAGATTTAAGAAGATATTTGAAAATTTCGGACAAAAAAAAAAAGTTAGTTTAGATGATTAAAAAAATAGTTCGGGGAAAAACAATTTAGGGTTTTAAAGTTTTTGGAAACAGAAGGATAGCTTAGGGTTTTATAGTTTTGGAAGCAGAAGAGTAATTTAGGGTTTTTAAAGTTTTGGAAACAGAAGGATGATTTAGGGTTTTTATAGTTTTAGAAACAGAATGATTATTTAGGGTTTTTGAAGTTTTGGAAGCAAAAGAATGATTTAGGGTTTTTAAAGTTTTGGAAACAGAAGGATGATTTAGGATTTTTAAAGTTTTAGAAACAGAAGGACGGTTTAGGGTTTTTGAAGTTTTGGAAACAAAAGAATGATTTGGGGTTGCTAGATGAATGGACAATTTGATCTGTAAAATAAACTACTAAGTTTAATAATTTAGGTTACTGATTCAATATCAAAACAAATGATAGAAACATTTAAAAGAAAATATGGCAATAACATCGTATGCTTAAACAATTCATGAATCTAAACGTAAGAATGTTGTAAATATAATAAAATCAAAGATTTATAATCAAACCTCCATTCGTTGGTTCCTCCACAATTGGCTTCTAGATGAACAATGAACAAAGACAGTGTTACTGTCTTTGATGGATTGGTGATTGTTAATTTCTTTTGCCGTCTTCTGTCTTTCTGGTTTAATCTCTCTTCTTTTTCTTTGATTGCCGTCCTCTAGGGTTTTTCTCCTCTCCCCATCCGTGTGTTTAATGCTAGTATTTATAGAAAAATAAAGAGTCATAATCCTATTTTAATAAGGAAATACCAATTGTTTAGGAAAAATTAGAAAACTGGGTAAAACAAGGTTTGGTCAAAAAATTGGCAGAGCGTGGGCCGTTGGGCCCTCAGGCTATGCTGCAAAAATGGGCACAAAGGGCTAGCTGGCAAGCCAATTCATCGCAGAACTGGCTGCAGCGAATTGGGCAGTGACCAATTCGCCGCAGAACTGCGGCGCGTCGCTCGCCAATCCGTCCGATTTTTTATTTTTTATATTTTTTTATATTTTTTTATTTTTTTATTTTTATTAAAAATAACTATTAAATATTATTAGTAATTAAAATATTATTAAAATAAATAAAAAGTTAAAAAAATTATTTTAGACTATTTGATTTGAATGGGTCAAAAATTAAGGGTCTACAGTTTACCCTCTGCTTGAACGATCTGAGACTATGGCAAAAGAAAGTGAAAAGCAATAAGATCTTTGAATGATTTTTTATGAGGATGGGTACTTGGATTTAATTTGGGTACTTGGACCCGAGACTGAACTTGATTTGGGTACTTGGACCCGAGATTGGATACTTGGGCCCAAGACTGAAATTTGATTTGGGTACTTGGACCCAAGAATGAATTTGATTTGGGTACTTGGACCCGAGATTGGGTACTTGGACTCAAGATTGGATACTTGGACCTAAGATTGAATTTGATTTGGGTACTTAGACCCAAGATTGGATTTGATTTGGGTACTTGGACCTGAGATTGGATTTGGTTTGGGTACTAGCACCCAAGATTGGGTACTTGGACCCGAGATTAAATTTGATTTGGGTACTTGGACCCAAGACTGAATTTGATTTGGGTACTTGGACCCGAGATTAAGTGCTTGGACTCGAGATTGAATTTGATTTGGGTACTTGGACCAGAGATTGGATATTTGGACCCGTGACTGAATTGAATTTGGGTGCTTGGGCCCAAGATTGGGTACTTGGACCTGAAACTGAATTGGATTTGGGTACTTGGACTCGTGACTGAATTGAATTTGGATGCTTGGACCCGAGATTAGGCACTTGGACTCAAAACTGGATTGGATTTGGGTACTTGTACCTGTGACTGGGTACTTGGACTTGAAACTGGATTGTATTTGGGTACTTGGACCCGAAACTAGATTGGATTTAGGTACTTGGACCGGTGACTGGGTACTTGGACCGGTGACTGGGTACTTCGGCCCGAGATTGAATTGGATTTGACTGACCTTTTATCAGTTGAGGATTCTGGCTTAACTGGTTGTTCCATTCCTTTGTTCTTCCTTTTACAAAAATTCAGCTACTTTTAGTTGGCCCTCATATCTTCTTCTTGCCCCCAAAGATTTTTTCCATGCAAGCTTTGATTGATGTTTTTGTTATCTAGTTCTTCGTATAAGCACGCATTTCTTCTATTTGCAAAATTACTGAAGCTTTCTCAAGTAATGGGCTTTCCATGCACCCTAATTTGATATCTTCTTTTGATTCTTTACTTCACAGGGTGTTTGCTGTTCACTTTGACAAAGAATAGATAATATAAGAAAAAAATGCCATGTGATATGCTCATGTATGCATGATATACATGAGTAATACTTACAGTGGTTCCATCGACTCATAGACTGAGGTGATCAGCAGAAGTGTTCTCATTGGTTCCTTTCAGATGCTCGTTTAGGTCTTGCATTAGAATGACACATTGCTTCACATTTATGGCTTTTATCTTCAAGATGTTGAAAATATGAATAATGGCGGCCCCAAACAGCAAAGATACATCCATTTTAAATTATGATTCAAGATGATGGTTGGTAGCTTCTTCATGATCTTGCCAATAATCATTTACTTTGCCCAATGTGTTCTTTGAGATTCGATAGTTCAGCATACTCCCCTTAACTTATTTTTTTTTTTGAATTTTCAGTTTTGAATTTTGATTTTGAAATTAAATGTTGGCTATGCCAAATTAATATCAATGTACCTCAGGACTTGATTTTCCAAATTAACATATCTATAACATGACAACCCTAGTTACCATACTAAACTCGGGAATTATTTCTATTTAAGCAAGAATTGTTGCACTTTAGATAGGCGCATACACATTACTTGGCCAAAGGTCTCATTGAGTTTTAATATGGTCTATCTCATATGCATGCTTATCCAAACTATCTCCACTAATAGACTTTACCTACCAAGAGAGATCAACAGGTCTTTGATAGACTTAAAATGGGCTCTACAAGGGACATGGGTTTAAATGAAGGCCATTTGTAATTTGGAGCTATTATGACACAATGGACAAACCTTCACACTACAAACTACTTGTTGGAACTTTAGACAGTTGGTAGAATGAAAAGATAGAGCTTTGGCGTTAACCTGAATCTTGATTGGGATAGTCTTTTCCTTCGTAAAAAGTTTGGTACCCAAATTCATTTCTTTTCTTCTTCTCCCTTTTCTTTCTTTTTATTTTTCTTACTCTTCCCTTTCTTTGAGCATTTTATCATTTTGTCCTTCTTCCTTGTAGGACTGCCAAGTACAAAACTTTCAAGAACTAGGTGACCTTTCTCCTTTTTCTCCAATTTTGATTGAATCTTTGGTTGGGTTGGACCAATTCAAGTAAAATTGTCCTTATAAACCAAATGGAAGCCGTTTATTGTTTTAGGTAAAAGAGAATTTAGTTGGATTTTTGAACCACCTTTTTAGGTTTTATCTTTCTTTTTTCCTTTTCTTTTCTTTTTTCCTTTTTTTTTCTTTTGTCCTTTTTTTTCTTTTCTTTTTTTTCTTCTTTTGTTCTTCTTCTTTCTTTTCTTTTTCTTTTTTTTTGTTCTAGCTCTAAAAGAGTTGTCTTATTTGTACCAACTTGGGTTTCTAATAATGGATGAGTGGAGTGACATAAATCTCCTTTAACAGGGATAAATCATTTGTTACTCTGATGTTGTCTTGATATATTGGAGATATTAGGTGAACTTCAACTACCCTTATGGTCTTGAGAATATCAACTATCCTTATGATATTGACTATTCATTCCTTTCTTTGATCTTCTTGCCCCTTCACCTTAGTGATCATAAGACTTGTCAAAAGTATCACAATAGCTCAGGGTAGGTTGTTGGGGTTATATGCCAATGAAAAGAAAGCTAAAATTTTATCAAGGCTCAAAGGGACAACTAGGGATTGATATTTAATTGGGTGGATACTAGTTTTTGGCTCGTCAAACAATGCCTAGATCATCTCTCTCTTAAAATAAGCAGAGTTCAATTTCGCCTCGAAAGTCTGTCAAAGCATGTTCTAAGACTGACTAGGACCAAGACAAAGGTAATTATGCAGGAGCCCTCTCTAAGTAAGCATACACAACTCAATGCTATAGAGTAATTCCCTTACCTAGTAAAGTCATACAAGTCATGATGCATAAATATATTAATTCAGGAATTATCAAGCTAGATTCCTCATTGGTTGAGCACCAAAATGAACAAAGACTAACAAAAATTTTGATGAAAGTAATTTATTTAAACACATTTAAATTTGAAAAGCACAATTGTTCCAATTAAATATTAAAGAAAGTAAAATTGAAAAGCAACATTCAAGCTAAGGAAAGTTTGTTGAGTTAAGCTTCTTTTCCTTTCACATCTTCAATATTTCCATATTAAAAGGATGATAAAAAAAATCTTCTTCCAATCCTTTTCTTACCATGAAGGTTGCTGGTGGTGGCACTCTTCCAAATTTAGGCAAAGGATTATTCTTGGTATTGGGCTTGTCTGGCTCAGGTAGCTTATCACTGTCGATTAGATTTTGGATCTCATGCCTCATCTTCATACAATTATCCATTTCGTGTCCAGGCCTTTGATGGAATTAGCCAAATGCATTAGTATCAAAGTTAGGTGGAATAGGATTAGGCAAAGGATGAGGAGTCAAGGGTTGTAACAATCCCTTCTTTTGTAGCTTATTGAGAACCTAAGATAGCGGCTTCCCTAATTCTAAAAAATGCCTCATTCCTCCTTGACTAGTGACATTAACATTAGCTTCCTTTTGTGAACTTTGACTGTTAGGCTGATAATTTCCTTTCTCACTCCTTGCCGAAAAGCGTCTCTTCTCACTTTACCACTCTTCAATTTGTAAGCCAACTTGCAAAAGGTCTTTGAAATCATGGATGAGTGTATGAGACATCCTTTCACGAAGACTAGGCAACACCCCCTCTCACAATCATCCTTATTTGATCATATTCACCGGGCCTCTTCTTGAGTAAAGCAGCCTTATTTCTCCACCTTTTCACATAGTCTACAAAATTCTCATTTGGCCTTTGTCTAATGGACTCAACTTCCATTAAGGTAACTTCCAACTCGACATTATACCCATATTGCTGAGTGAAAGCCTTGTATAACATGTCCCAATCTTTTTGAGTATTTTCCTCTAAGGTGTTGAACCAATTTTGGACAACAGGGTCCAATGAGAGCATAAAATATCTTAAAGTTTGATCCTTAGTAGCTCGGACAGATTGCATAGCAGTGATATACTGCTTCACATGGAGGTGAGGATTTTCGATTCTATCAAACTTTGCAAAGGATGGCGTCTTAAACTTGTAAGGACCTCATCATCTTATTCAAATAGTTTGTCGACCTCGGACATCTCTTCGGTTTTCAGTTTCTTTTCAAATTTCTTTTCTAAATCAGCAATCATCTTCTCAACATTAGAATTTTTAGTCTTTTCAAAAGTTTTCTTGTCAATAACCTTTGGCTCCTTCTTTTTATGTTGAGGATCTTGGAAGTATTGAGCCCATTCGTCATTATCATCAACGACTACCTTGTCATCATCAAAAGCAACTTCACCAACCTTAGCCTTCCCTTTATCCTTTGGGTTCTTGGTGCTAGCAGATGCTTCGGCATTATTCCCTAAAATTATAGGTAGTTGATTCTTTATGGTCTCGGCTAGGGCCTCTTTTATTTCTTCCATCTTGGCATTGAGGGCATCATCCACCATTCTTTGAATTTGTTCGGGCTCCAATGCTTTTGGTGAAAAAGAAATTGAATCGTTGCTAGATTCTTCATCTTTGGCGTAGGTCAGATTGTCATAAGCTTTTGAACTATCGTAATCCAGGGCTATGAGCCAAAGAGGATCAATGATATGAGATGTGAATGTATGTATGCATGTATGCATGTACAAACAATAGACAAAGAAAGATGATTAGGACATTCCTTCCAACCTTATAACTTTCACACACGAATGGCGAGTCTCTTTTCCTAGGTATATGGTTAGCAAAATACCGATATAGGGTATCTTATTTTAGAATATTTCCCTTGGACGTTTCAACCAATAGTTATATTTTCAAAAATGAAAATCAGTTCATGATAATTCCCATTAATTAGGTTTTAATCCATTCAACCAACTAAATTAGCTTTTATGCTATATTGGATTAAAACTAAATTAAGAGGTTTATTATAAATAGATTTCTTACTTGAAAAAGTAACTAGTGATTCATGCCAAAAACAAGCCCATGATTAATAACTCTTAGAATAAACTAGGCTCACAATTGATTATTAGTATTTTCATAATTGACCTAAATATTTGTAAGCTCTTTTAAAGGTTGGATGAAAATACTTTTATTTCTAAGCCCATTGTAAAAAAGATTTTAGAAAAAATGGATTTTGGGCTTAGTATTTGGATCTTGAGCAAAAGAATTTTTAATTTGTTTTTAGAAAAGTTTTATGTCCAAAGACCATCTTAAAAAGTTTTGAAAATAGCTTTGGTCTTTTGGACTTTAAAGAAAAACTTATTTTGAGCTCACAATGTAATTAGGTCATATTAGAAAAAGAACAAACCAAATAAGCCATGATTTAAACTAAGATAAACTAACCATAGTAAACAACAAGCATTTGGGGTAAAAACCTAAGGAAAGTAACTAGGCCAATTACACGAGCTTTAGTCTTTGGGTAGAAAGGTTTAGGTTCCCATAGCAAGTATATACCAAATGGTATGAGGCTATGAGTGGTTATGCCATGCTCAATCTCCATACCTTGAGTGAAAGCATGGTATCCCTTACATAACACAACATGTGTAACACGGGCATCCTAACTCACGTACACTATGCAATCTAATATGATGCAATGGATAATATCATGATAAGCAAGAATAGAATAATAAAAAGACCAACGGAATCAACTTCTCTTATCCCCAGTGGAGTCGCCACTATGAGCGGAGATTTTCAGCCACTCACAGTGGAATGGTTCTTGCGAGTTCAGCACTGTTTAGGCTCGGGACCTTAGAGAACACGAGCATAAGCCCAGAGAAAATGGAGTTGCCACCCGGATGGGCTGGAAAAAAGAAAGGGGTGTATGACTCGATTCCTAAGGAAACTCCAGCCCCCTAATGTGTTTGGAAAGTTGGGTACGTGTGGGGAAGGTGAGAAATGGCCCAGCACCCCCCACAATGCCCGGTTCATTGGAGCCGACCTCCTTTGCAAGTCTTAATATTATAAAATTCTTAAATATGACAATATTATCCATACTACAAGCAATAATTAAAATAAACCATAATTGTATTAAAATCAAAGCAATGTCCAAATAAAAATAATAAATGGACACCCATCCGAGGATGAAAACATGTCCTTACATCGTTCATGTCTAAACTAAATAGGACACCCACCAAAAGGTGGAAACATGCCCTTTACATTAGTCCAAAAACTTTAAAATAAAATAAATTACATTATTTGGAAATCAAAATAAATCAATAAAAGTAAATATTTGGAAACATACATCTTACAATATTTGGAAATCAAAATAAATCAATAAAGCAAATAACCATTCATAATAAATATATCATTCATGAAAGGTATCAAACATTAATCAAAATATATAATAAACATTCATCCAATTTAAATAAAATAGTAAATATATTAACTTTAGGGGTTCATGCATTAATTAGGGTTTCTAGGGTTTTATGTTCAATAACTAGGGTTTTGCATATATTAGTTTAATTTGTTGAGAAATATTTTAAAGTAATAATATAGCTACTGGATGTTAAAAAGATTCAAGGTTTTGGATGTTTTTATGAAAATAATGTTACTGTGATTTTAAAAAAAGTAGGTTTAGTTAGGGTTTTAAGTAAACATCATGAAATTAGGGTTTTTAAGACATTAGGGTTTATAATTTTAAAAGATTGGGTTTTAGGTTCACTAGATTATGGTTTTAGGTGTCGATGAACTTGTCATAAAGTTTTGATATTTTAGGAATTAAGGTTTTTTGAAAACTAGGGTTTACTGTATTGAGAAAATTAGGGTTTTTGATATTTTGGAAAACATATTTGATCTTAGGATTTAAGAAAATAGTTTAGAGTTTTATAGAAACAATTATGATTAAAGTTTTTAGATACTGTAAAGAAGATTAGGGTTTGGAGATTTAAGAAGAAATTTGGAAATTTCGGACAAAAAAATAGTTAGAGTTTAGATGATTAAGAAAATAGTTCCGGGAAAAATAATTTAGGATTTTAAAGTTTTTGGAAATAGAAGGACAGTTTAGGGTTTTAAAGTTTTGGAAGCAGAAGAGTAATTTAGGGTTTTTAATGTTTTGGAAACATAAAGATGATTTAGGGTTTTAAAGTTTTAGAAACAAAAGGATGATTTAGGGTTTTTGAAGTTTTGGAAGCAGAAGAATGGTTTAGGGATTTTAAGTTTTGGAAACAGAAGGATGATTTAGGGTTTTTAAAGTTTTAGAAACAGAAGGATGATTTAGGGTTTTTGAAGTTTTGAAAACAAAAGAATGATTTGGGGTTGCTGGATGAATGGACAATTTGATCTGTAAAATAAACTACTAAGTTTAATAATTTAGGTTACTGATTCAATATCAAAACAAATGATATAAACATTTAAAAGAAAATATGGCAATAACATCGTATGCTTAAAAAATTCATCAATCTAAACGTAAGAATGTTGTAAATATAATAAAATCAAAGATTTATAATCAAACATCCGTTCATTGGTTCCTCCACGATTGGCTTCTGGATGAACAATGAACAAAGGCAGTGTTACTGCCTTTGATGGATTGGTGATTGTTACTTTCTTTTGCCGTCTTCTATCTTTCTGGTTTATCTCTCTTCTTTTTCTTTGATTGCCATCCTCTAGGGTTTTTCTCCTCTCCCCATCCGTGTGTTTAATGCTACTATTTATAGTAAAGTAAAGAGTCCTAATCCTATTTTAATAAGGAAATACCAATTATTTAGCAAAAATTAGAAAACTGAATAAAACAAGGTTTGGTCAAAAAAAGGCAGCGCGCGGGCTGCGCTGGCAAAAATTGCGTTGGCAAAAACAGGAGCGGCGGGCTAGCTGGCAAGCCAATTCATCACAGAACTGGCTGCAACGAATTGGTCAGTGCCCAATTCACCCCAGATTGCTATCTGCGGTGAATTGGGCAATCTGGGGCGAATTGGACACTGCCCAATTCGCCGCAAACAATTTATATCACAGAACTGGCTGCAACGAATTGGTCAGTGCCCAATTCACCCCAGATTGCTAAATTTGCTCGCCGATCCGTCCGTTTTTTATTTTTTATATTTTTATATTTTTTATATTTTTTATTTTTATTAAAAATAACTATTAATTATTATTAGTAATTAAAATATTGTTAAAATAAATAAAATACTACAAAAATTATTTTAGACTATCGGATTTGAATGGGTCAAAAATTAAGGGTCTACAAGTCTATAGTATTAAATATGTAAAATTAGGGTTTACATTTTAAAATCGGATGAAAATTAGGGTTTTGTGGTTTTATTTTGGAAATTAGGGTTTTAGTTAGGAAATTAGGTTTTTATGTTGGAAAATAGGGTTTTGGGGTTTTTGAATTTGGGATTAGGTTTAGGTAGATTGGGATTTTTTGTTTTTTGGAACTGAATTAGGGGCTTGGTTTTATTAGAGAAACAAGATTAGGGTTTTTGATATTTGAAAAATATGATTTTAGAATTTAGGGTTCAGGATATTAGGAATAGGGTTTGGAAGTTAGGGATTTTGAAATTTAGGGTTTAGGATATTAGGATAATGGTTTGGAAGTCAAGGATTTTGGAATTAGGGTTTAAAGTTTTGAATTCAGTTGTTGGACATTTGAGGATTTACATATTGGGGTCAGGTATTAGGGTTTAGGTTTTCAATAATTTTGGATTAGGGTTTAAGGTTTTGGAGTCTTAGTTTTTTGGAGTATGATTAGGGTTTTAAGGATTAAGAAACAAAGTCTGGGATTTGGGCTTAGGTATTAATTTTTACAGATTATGGTTTTAATAGTTAAATTAGAGGTTTTAAATTAAATCTTAGCTTATTGTGAAGTTTAAATAAATAAATATGAAGTGGACTACTGGATGATATAAACAGATTAGGTTTTAGTTTTATAAGATATGTACTAGGGTTTAGGTAATTAAGTTAATGGACAAAGCAATTTGATAAAAAAAACTATTGCGATGATATCTTAAAAGATGACTTGCAAATACTGAATAAATAAATTGAATTAGAAAGCTAAACATGGATTTAAAGGCTCCACCAAGGTTGAATATATTGATCCAAGCTTTCTAAATTGCCTGTACCAATTTTGGTTTTGGCCGGAGACTGCCTTGTTTATTGAATTGCTATGTCTATGTTGCTATCTTGGCTACTAGATTGTTAATTGCAAATTTGTGTTGATTCATCCTATTTTAGTATTAATTGTTAGTATTTATAGGTGAAGAAGTTTTAAAATAAAACCCAAATATTCAATATGACAGCTAAAACAAAATCCAATCTTAATTAGGACATTAATAAACCAAGTTTGGGCTGGATTAATGGACCATCAAGAATTGGCTTTTGGTGAGAAGCTGACTGAGTCGTTACTGGAATCTATGTCACTGGTGTAGGTCGGATTGTCACAGGCTCTCAAACTGCAGTTCTCCAGGGCTATGAGATAGAAAGGATCAATGACATGTAATGCAATACATGTATGCATGTATGATAGATGCATAAATAACATATAGACAAAGATACATAGGCGTTCCTTCCAACATTATAACTTGCACACACGAATGGTGAGTCTCTTTTCTTAGGTTTTTGGTTAACAAAATATCAACATGGGATATTTTGTTTTTGAACAATTTACTCAAACGGTTTAACCAATAGTTATATTTTTAAATTTAGAAGTCAGCCCATGATAATTCATACTAATTAAGTCTTAATCCATTAGTCTAACAAAAAGATAGCTTTTTTATGATATATTAGATTAAAAATAAATTAAAAGGTTTAACATAAATAGATTTTCCATTTGGAAAAGCAACGAATGGTTCATTCCATAGACAAGCCCATGATTAATAAGTCTTGGTATAAATTAGGCCCACAATTGATTTTAATATTCCGTAACTGACTTAACTAGTTGTAAGCCCATTTAAGAAAAGATTTGTAATTTGAATGAAATGAAAAATGGTTTTGTTTCAAAGCCCATTGTGAAAAGGTTTGTTTAAAAATGAATCTTTGCCTTTGTATTTGGGCCATGAGATAAAAGAATTTTTCACCCATCTTTAAAAGGTTTTATGACCAAAGACCATCTTGAAAAGTTTTCAAAATAATTTTGGTCTTTTGGGTTTAAAAGAATAAAATTATTTTGGGCTTACAATATAGTTAGGACATATTAGGAAAAGACGAAACCAAATAAGCCATTGTTCAAACCAAGATGTATCAATCCTAGTCAAACAACAAGCATTTAGGTAAAAACCTAAGGAAAGTTACTAGGCCAATTATATGAGCTTTAGTCTTTGGGTTAAAAAGTTTAGGATCCCATAGCAAGTATATACTAAATGATACGAGGCTATGAGTGGTTATGCCATGCTCAATCTCCATACCTTGAGGGAAAGTATGGTATCCCTTACATAACATAACTCGGGTAAACGAGCATTCTAACTCAAGTATACAATGCAATATAAATAATGCAATATATAATATCATAATAAGAAAGAATAAAATAATATAAAGACTAAGGTAATCAACTTCACTTATCCTTAGTGGAGTCACCATTGTGAGCAGGGATTTTCACCCCCACTCCTATGTGGAATGGTTCTTGTGACTTCAGCACTGTTAGGCTTAGGACCTTAGAGAACACGTGAAAATAGAGACACCACCTAGATGGACTGGGGGGGAAAAAAAGAAAGGGGTGAATGACTCAATTCCTAAGGAATCCCTAACCCCCTAATTAAGTTTGGAAAGTTGGGTATGCATGGGGAAGGTGAGAAGTGGCCCAGCACCCCATAACGCTCATTTCATTGGAACCGACCTCCTTTTTAGGTCTAAATATTATTAAATTCTTAAACATTATAATATCATCCATGCTACATGTGATAATTGAAATAAATATTTATTATATAATTCAAACAAACAAATAAAATGGACACTGATTAGAAGATGAAACATGCCCTTACAAATGTCCAAATGTCAATAAAGAAAATAAAATAAAATAAAATAGGACACCCACAACAAAGGTTGAAGCATGTCCTTACAATTGACTGAAAGTCTTTGAAATAAATTAAATTACATACACTGAATAAACAAGGTACCCATACTAGATGGAAGCATGCCCTTTACAATTCCTTAAATCCAAATAATAAAATTAACACCATTCAACCATTCATAGCAAAACAAATAATCCAAATATGTAGTTTATCATCACAAAAGTAATAATAAATTAGAGTTTGATAAAAGGAAATTAAGGTTAATCACCAATTGCAATCAACAAATAAATATTGACCCCATTGACGATGGGTCACGTACGACGGTCCCACTAGCTGGTTAGCAAGAGGGCTTAAAGGGGTAGCGCCCGTTGCGGGAGATCAAGGGCAGCGCCCCTGAAAGTTAGATAGTTTACATGATATGGTTTGTTTGGGAAATTAGGGTTTTTCCCAAACAAGGTTTTTATATTTATACAAATTATTGTTTTTTCTAAACTAGGGTTTTACATGTAAATTAGGGTTTTTTTAAAAATAGAATTATGAGTTATAAATTAAATCTTAAGCTATTATGAAATTGAAACAAATAAATGTTGAATGGGTAAGCTATTGGATGAAATAAACTGATTAGGTTTTGGTGTTATAAAATATGTAACTAGGGTTTTGGTAATTAGGCTACTGGACGAAACAAAAGTTAAGTTAAACAAGCTACCGTGATGATATTTTAAAAGGTGATTGCAAATACTAAATAAATAAATTGAACTATAATGCTAAACTTGCTTTTGAAGACTCTACAAAAATTGAATCTTGAACCAACCTTTGAGCCTGACTGGATCAATTCGTACTATTGGCTTAGTGAAACAATTGCCAAGGGAATTACTTAGTGTTGATTCTTCTACTTAATTAATTACAACTGCTTTGTTTTCTTTTTGCTAGGGTTTTTGATAATTCTTCGTTACTAGCCTTCTCCCTCATTACTTAATTGCTGCTTTATATTTATAATGCTCAATTAGGTCTAACTCAAGCAGTAATCCTTATGTCACTTGGATACCCCATAAGTCTATTTTAGATTGATTAGGAAACTAACTTTTACTAACCCTTTGCTTAAAACTAATCTTGTAATATCCTCATATATGCCCTAGAAGTTGTGATTATGTTGTTGTTATTGTTATATAATTGGATTGAATATATGTGTTAAATTACAAGAGAAAAGAAATAGAGAAAAGAATGTTTATGTATATGTGATTTGGGAAAGAATTTAGGGTTTAGAGAGAATGGTATATGTTGTGTATATGATGATATATATAACATATAAGTTGGTTAAAATGAAGAGTCAAGGAAAGAAGATATTTATTTTTGTTAAGTGTGAAGTTACTATAAAGGGCATGTAATGAATGGTAATCAAGACAAATGGTATAAGGGTGTTTAGGTAATTACTCTTGTTGAATCACTTGGTGGAGATTTAAAGAGGTGATATTTTGTCTTTTCTTCATTTCCTTCTTCTTCTTCTTCTTCTCTTCTCCACGTTGGTTGGCTCCTCCTTAGACAAGAGAGAGAGCAAAGTGAGATTTGTTTAATTCTAACATCAAATTGAAGGGAGAATCAAAGGATTTAATTGAAGATTTGTGGAATTCAACAACTTAGGTAAGTTCTTTCTCTTGATTTTCCTTTGTTCTTTTGAAATTGTATTTGGGATTGGTGAGTTGATATGGATGGTTGATTAAGTGTGTTTGTGATGTGTTTTTAAGCATTAAGTTTTGAAGGAAGTGAATTGTCATTGATTTGGGAAGTGAAGAAGTCTTGGAAAAGGAAGTGTTTAGAAGTGGTGCTTAAGGTAAGTACACACTTGTTTCTATTGCTAATTGAAGTTGTTTGAAGGTTTGATTGTTATATGTTGGTGATGAAAATGTTGTGATGAGTATGTAAAATAATTGTTAATAATGTTGATTATGTCCATTTGAATGAGGTTATGTTGTGTACAATGTGTTTTAAGTTAACCAAAAGAAGTTTGGCTACATTTAGGGTTTATGTATGAGAAACGTAATTTGGAACGGTCGCTATTAGTCTTGGGCGGTCGCTATTTAGTCATGTGCGGTCGCGACTTAGGTCGGACTTCTGACCGCGAAACCTACTGTGATAGGGTTTCATCTTTTAATTGTGAAGTGTGTATTGCAATAATGATTGGTATGGTATATATATAATGTAGGGGTATTAATATATTGGTTTTGAGTATTGGTGATGCATTGGGGTTGGTGATAATATTATGTATATATGTACATCATATATGAAATTAGCTATGATATATTAAAGATGAAATTAAAAAGAAAAGAAGATATGATAAGAACTAATTATATATTGAATTGATGTATCATTATATGTCAATACTTCTATACTATATGTTTATATCTTTATAGTTGGACTACTAAGCTCTCAGGCTTAGCGCGGGTGTTTATTCGCGCAGGTTTATAGATGGAAGATATGAAGTCTTTTATTATGCCACAAGAAGAGTAAAGTTTGTCGAGACCAACTAGAGGGTAATGCATACATGTATAAATTTTTAATTATCATGTATTTCTGACGAGAGAGTATTTATATGTATAAATGAAGTTTTGATAAAGATAATGATTTTGTAAATGTTATTTAAATTAATGTATTATGGTTTGAACTCTGTTACAGGTTTTTAAAAGGTAACGAAAAGTGACATCCTTATACTTTATATATTTACTGTATGTATACTAGGTATACGTATAGTACTTATATAGGGTATCGGGGTGTTACAAATCTTACTTCATATTTAATCTAACCAATTCATCGTAGGATCGGCCCATGTTGAATTAGCCTTATCCAATTCAATATGGCTTAGCCGAATTCAATATGGGACTTTGCCCATATCGAATTGGCCTTTGCCATTTTGATATGGAACCTTCTCATATTGATTTGGCCAAGGCCAATTTGATATGGAGGCCAATTCAATATAGGACACTCCCACATCAAATTGGACAAGGACCACATCAAAATTTAATCGCATTTACCCAATTTAAATTGAACTAACCTAATTCAAATTTTAAATAATTAGACTTTATTTTATTTACGCCTTGTTATTGGGACTTAACTTAATCTAGCATTTAAATTGAAACCATATTTGAATAGGTGTTAAAATTTAGGGTCTACAGGGCTGACAGTCATTTCTCCCACTGGAAAGTGAAAGGTATGGGTGGTATCCATCCACCTTTTTGCATGCACTTGGATTGCGCTCCTATCTATCTGGTACCCTTTGGACGGTAACTGCATAATAAAGTCCTCAAAGCCACACTGCTGGATCATCTGCTTTACTCAAGATGGAGCATGATTATACCATTGTCAGACTTTATATACATAACCACTGCCATGAATGACACAACCTCATACTACCACAAAATAGGTAAGCCATAAAAAGGTATGTAAACTCCAAAATTTTAAAATATTTTTCACTTTTGCTCATATCCAAAAAATAATAATAAATAAATAAATATAAAAGTAATAATAATAAAATATATGAAAATGAAAATAAAAGTATAAAAAATAAATAATAAAAAATAATAAAAGATAGAAATATAAATTAACAACAAATCACTTATTATACTTTATTATTTTGTGTGCAATTAAATAACTAGTTTGTAATAAAAAATTATATTTACTTCAGTTTTCTCATTTGAACTACGATGTAACTACATGCCAGCTAATAACAATACTCTTCTATGTTTATGCACCCGAATATGATTAAGAAGTTCGGCATCTGAATGGGGTTTGGCCCTAGAAGAATGTTGATTAACTGCCATTTATAAGAAAGGTTACTATTTTACGAGTTTAAAATAGTAAAAGAAATTTGAAAGATAGAAAGTTTTGAAGAGCCTCTAAATGCAAAAATGTTCATACATTGCTTCATATTTATAAAAGGAAAGCCATGAAATGAATGATAGGAAAAGACAAACACTCTAATTGCAAGTAAAGTAAAGTATAAAAATGTATAAAGAAAAAGTAAAGTCACATGCACTACAGAGTCAATTATTCATTTCTTTCTCATATCAATAGTTCAAAGTTTGATTTTCATTTCAATAATTTTTCTTTGTTCAGACACAATACATGTACACACAGTAAATTGATATTTATTGTGGTTATATATTTTTGCGTATCTAAAAAATATTTTCTTATACTTACAAATATTTTTTCCATGTAGGGGGCAAGAGTACATAGGTATAGTAAAAAATAATCAAAAGTTTTTCAAAACTGACTATTGAAATTATTTTTTGCAGATATCTCATGTCTAAAACCAAAACCATTTTTGAGTCCAGAACTCAATCTAGATTCAGAACCCAAACCAATTCGGGTCTAAAACCTAAACCTTTTTTTACTTCAGGACTCAATCTGGATCCAAAACCCAAACTAATTCGAATCCAGAACCCAAACCATTTTTTAGTCTAGAATTCAATTTGGGTTGAGAACCCAAACAAATTCGGATCTAGAGTTAAACTATTTTCAAGTCCAAAAACTCAATCTAGGTCTAGAACCAAAATCAATTTGGGTCCAGAATCCAAATCATTTTTTAGTCTAAAACTCAATCTGAGTCCAGAACCCAAACCAATTCTGGTCCATAACCCAAACCATTTTTTAGTCAATAACTCAATCTGGGTCTAGAACCTAAACCAATTCTCAGGTCTAGAACCCAAACCAATTCCTAGGTCCGAAATTTGAATGAACTTGGTCTTTCCAAATTAAATTATTGTTCACTCTCTGAATGAATTCAAGATCATTCAAGCAGGGGGCAAGACTATAGACCCTTAATTTTGGTATCGGTCCAAATATTATTTTCATTTCCAAATATGGTTTTAATTTGAAAGTTGGATCAATTTTGAGTCCAATAACAAGGCCTAAACTAATTAAGTCTAATTATTTAATTTTTGGATTGGGTCGGTTCAGTTTAAATGGGGTCAATGTGATTAAAACATGATTCGGTCTAATTAGTTTGGTTTTAGAATAGGCAATCGTCCATTTGACCGAGCATTATGTTGCTCATGCCAAATTGGTCCATGCCAATTTGATATGAGCAATTGCTCATGCGAAATTGGCATTAGCCAACTCCACATGAGCTTGCATGGCTTGGTTGTGCGTGGTTTCAACTAAAACACTATCTCGCCTCTCCAAAGTCAAGAAGGACTAATCTCTCTGAAGTCAAGATGGATTATTGAAATACCTTAATATTGCCTATAAAAAGAGTAATTATCAAGGAGAAGGGACAATAATTATTATTAAGAAAACCTAGCAGCAAAGAATTACCAAGAACAAAGAGAGCAACATAGGCACATACCAACCAAAAATACAAGGTAGCTGTACTCAGGTTGTATTAAACCTCTAGCCAAAAATCAAAGTGGATGCAAGCAATAGCATCAGTAGGCTTGTTTCAACTAATCAATTTTGTTGGAGCCTTCGGCACAGGTTTGGTTTTCTATATCCAATGTATATTAAAACATGCAGTATTTGTGTTTTCTTTTAAAAAACATCAATGAATGATTTAAAGGTTATGAAATTGTTTTAATCTAGTAGTTAATTTAATTCCAGTAGCATTAAATGTTTTGATTATTTGGTTTGAATGTTGTAATTAATCTTGATTCAGTAGCCAAGTAATCCAGTAGCAATAGAATGATTAGCTTCGAACACAAACTAAACTTTGAACATCAAAGTCCTAATCCTTAATTTTCATCTTAAAACCTAATTTTGTATGATTTAACTTTAGTATTAGATTGAACCCTAGGTTTACATGAATAAGCTTTAGTTTTGAATCAAAACCCTAATATAATCATAAAAATCCTAAAACCATTTTTTTTAAATCTTGTAAGCCCTAATTTAGTATGTAAACCTAATTTTGTTTATTTAATGCTTTATTTAAAGATTACAACCTAGATTTGATTGTTTTATTTATTATTATATGTTTATGGTAAATAATTTTTTGATGTTTTATTTATGATGTTTGGTTGAGTGCTCCAATTGGTTTATTTTGATTTAAAGAATGTAAGATGCATGTTTTCACTTCGTGGGTATCGCATTTGTTAAGTTCAATGTAAGTTAAATTATTTTAAAGTTTTGAGATTAATGTAAAGGACATGTTTCCACCGTGGGTATCCTATTTCAATTAGTTTTAGACATTGGAAACTATTGTAAGGACACATTTCCATAATATGGATGCCCATTTTTATTTATTTGTTTGATTGAACCTTCTTTTATTTTGATACAATGAATGTTTGTTTATTTTAAATTACATGTAGTATGGATGATATTTTAATAAGTTAAGAATTTAATAATATTAAGACCAAAAAAGGAGGCTGGTTCCAATGAACCATGCGTTATAGGGGTGCTGGGTCATTCTTTCCTTCCCCATACGTACCCAACTTTTCAAAACCATTCTTTCCTTCCCCATTCTTTCCTTTTCAAATTCAACAATTAATTGGTATGGAACCATCATATAAAGGGCCTTTTAAGATAAAAATTGAGCCAATTCGTAGTTACTGGATGAACTACGAGGGACGGGTTCACAGAGACACGGCCCAACAGTATGCTCGAGGATTTTTTTTATATATTTGCTTGGGTCGACCATCTTAGGTAGCACTGAATCCGCCATCCATTTGTCAGTGTTGAGGGCCCTTTCTTATTTTAGGATGATACCACTTTATGGCTGGGGTGAAGCTGGTCTTGCCTTTCTTTACCATGGTCTTGATAAAATTTGCCGAAATAAAAAGTCTTTCGTCGGCTTTATGGCAATTGTCGAGGTACTCTTCTTCCACCAATGACAATTTCATTCTTTTCTTATGTGAATTTGATCTCTATTGTTGTTGTAGGCATGGGCATATGAGCATAACCTTGTGAGGGTGCCTGGTATTTCCAGAGAGAGAGTCGAGTATCCGAGATTAAATTTCTGGTTGTCTAATCATGTAGAAGTTCCCGGCTCTCACCATGTGCATACCCAACGCTTCGTGTTGAGCCGCCTAACCTAGGACCAGGTGAAATAGCATTAGTATACTTTAAAATTTATGTGAAAGTTTACTTACCTTATGTCATTTTGTAGGTGAATTTGGCCTGGTGGAACCCAGAAGAGAGGACAAACTGGACTCCCTTCATGAATGCTACACTATCTTTCCTACATACCCGCCGAGTCATCGCTAGCCGAGTGTCTTGTAACACCCTTATACCCTATATACATACAAAACATATTTCTAGCATATGTAAAATACGCATATATGGTACAAAAATGTCACAGACGGATTTACAATTTTTTTTTTACATTTCCAACTTAAAATTTCAAATTCTAAATATATAAAAATTAAATAGAATATAAATATTATTTACTTGTTATAAGAACACAAAATAAATAATATATATAAAAATCTCTGGGAAAAATTCGCCAGAGTTTTGTCTATATTTTGGATATCCCAAAATTTAGCAATTACTCAACCTGCAAAAAGAAAACACTCCCAATAATTTCCAATCACCCTCTCAACCATACTTCTCAATTTCACCAATTTTCTCAAACATTTATACATTTAGATATATATAATTTAAAACACACTTACTCTCCCATTTCAAATACATTGAACCAAACATTCTTTATAATATACAATACGTAAAATTCAAAATATAATATATTATGCATAAAACTCAAAATGTACAATAACATAAAAATATATACATGTTGCTGGCAGTATTTCTGATCTCGATAGCAACTCTACAAGCTCAACTACAAGTCTAGACTCAACCTGGTCTAGAAAAACACTCTGGCTCAACTTGGTCTGCCCTGTCACCTGCGCGATGGAAACAATCGTGCTAAGCCGAAGCCTAGTGGTACAAACTTTGATAATAATAATATAACTCAATGCAATACCAAATGCACAATGCATATAAATGTCACATCAATCCACTTTCTTATATTTTTCAAATAATTCATAAGCACAACTCATAACATTATATTACTCAATTGTATCATAATTCATAATTCACAATAAAATAAAGACAAGCATGGGCCCAAAAAGGATCTAATATGCTATTCAAATTTCAGAGTTACTGCTTTGGTGCATAATGACACCATGTGTCTAGCAGCGTAGGCAATATATATATCCATGGATAATGTAACAGTCCCAGTCTCTTGGACCTCAACCCGGCTAGACCCTTAGGCCCCAGTATCTTGGTCCTCAACCCGGCTAGACTGCTACAGTTTTTGAGGCTTACGACCCAGTCTTTTCACCATTCCAGCGTATAGCCCGTAGGCAATCATAAGCATGCCGCCAAACCCAGAACTCTAAAAATTGAATAACATACTAGGCACACAATTTATTCATTTTTCTCATTATTAATCTCTTTCTTTTTGTCACATATTCAATCTAGGCACATTGCCTTATTTTCTCATTTTTTTCTCATTTTTCACATCTTTCTCATTTTTCTCACTTTACTCATTTTTATCAATATCAATTCATTTCATTATTACACATATCTCATTTTTGCATTCACAACACATTACCCAATTACTTTGGGTATTTTCACATAATATGCATATTTCACATGTTACACAAATTAGCCATTATCAATGGCTTTTCACAATGCATTTAACACATATGACATTACAAATGTCATAGCATATTATTCATACACAATCAATGAACCAAGTAGCTTAACACATTTTTCAACCAAAATGTGTTAATTCCAAATGTTATGCAAATATAAACATTATATTCAAAATTTGTACACTCCACTAGCAACCCAAAGCAAGCTAAAAACAACCTTCAATCTAATCTTTCTAACTTGCCCTTCACCACTTGGATGAAGCAAATAAATCTCCCTCAATGCCTAAACCAAATGTGATAGCAAAAAAATCATTTAGTATCACATTTAATGGCATTTCCAACATTAAATCATAATTACACATCACTCCTACAAATTTCCAAAAATTTAGCCTTTCCTTACTTCAACATTAGAATTCCATTCTAGTACAATTAAATTAGTGTTTTAGGTTTATTTATATTATTAAAAATATATTTTAATACATTTAAATCATTTACATTATAAAAATACACTCTTATACACAAAATCTCAAAAAATGGCCTAACCTTCCCCCATTGAAGGTTTTCCATTCCAACACAATCCATTACTCATTCCAAGCTTATATTCATCACTTTTAACACTAAACAACATGCTTAAACAAATAAAATCACACAATTCAACCACTTTGGAAAATCACTTTTCCAAAACCCTAAATCTCCACTTCCATTCTCAAACTCCAACCCAACACCACCACATCCAATATTTGACTTTAAAATACTTGTTTATGAATCAAAACAACTCATTTCGAATTAATTTGCACAATTAAAATTCATGTTTTCAAAACCTCAAAAATCCATAACCCTAAATTCTCTCTCTTCACCATTCTTTAACCAAACTCCATCATCTCTTCAATCTAACCTTAGAATCATTGTTAACTACCCAAAATAACAGGATACACACCAATTCCAATAATTATAACATACTACATAAAAATCCAAACTCTCACATAATCTAAATTTCCCAGGAATTCAAAGAAAAGAGATGGAAACTTACTAATTTTGGTGGAAATCACCAAAAATCCACTTGAAACTTGTTAATTCCTTCAATTTATGGAGTATGGAAGAAGCAAAATCCTTGGTCTTCAATCATCCATGGCAGCCACATTCTTGAGAAGAAGAAGAAGAAGAAGACTTTTAAATATTCTTTCATTTTAATCTTTTTTTTAACCACATATATATATTTATATTAAAATAATTTAATATTTAATTATTTTTTTAATAAATTAAAAGTCCTAATTTCCCTCTTCCATTCAAAATTAATTTGTTTTTGAATTATTTTATTAATTTTGAATTTATAAGATTTAATTACCAAAATATCATTTTCTTTTAAAAAGTGTTGACTTTTATATATGTTATGTATATTTTGCATATATATCATATATATATTCCACTTTTTCATTTAAAATCCCTTCATTTTTCATTTAAAACTATTTATTTAATTTATCCTTTTAAATTATAATTTATTTTATCAAAATTTCAAAAATTTTGGATGTTACAATTCTCTCCCTCTAAAATAAATTTCGTCCCCGAAATTACCTGTCCTCAAGTCTGGAACAATTGGGGAAACTGACTCTGCATCGCCTGCTCGCTTTCCCATGTCACCTCCTCAGTGGCATGATTCCTCCAAAGGACTTTCACAAGTGGCACCCTCTTATTCCTCAATTCTTTAACCTCTCGTGCCAAAATCACCACTGGTTCTTCCTCGTAAGTTAGATCTGGACTCACCTCAATGGACTCCACTGACAAGATATGAGATGGGTCAGACCTATATCTCTGAAGCATCGAGACATGGAAAACATTAAGTATTCAATCTAACTCAGGCAGCAAAGCTAGTCTATAAGCCACTGGGCCAACTCTCTCCAACACCTTATATGGTCCTATGAAACGAGGACTCAACTTCCCTTTGCGGCCAAATCTCAAAATCTTCTTCCATGGAGACACCTTCAGAAACACTTTATCTCCCACACTAAACTCTATATCTCTTCTCTTTAAATCTAAATAAGATTTCTATCTGTCTGAAGCTGCTTTCAAATGACCATGAATCAACTTCACCTTCTCCTCTATTTCCTTAATCAAATCGGGATCAACCAGTTTACCTTCTCCAACTTCATCCCAACACAAAGGTGTCCTGCATCTCCTGCCATATAAAGCCTCATAAGGAGTCATCCCAATACTCGACTGATGACTATTGTTATAAGAAAATTCAATTAATGGCAAAAATCTGTCCCAATTCCCAGTAAAATCAATGATACAGCTCCTCAACATATCCTCCAAAATCTGTATCACTCTCTCTGACTGTCCATCTGTCTGAGGATGGAAAGCAGTACTAAAATGCAATCGAGAACCCAGAGCATTATGCAAACTCTTCCAAAACCTTGAAGTAAACTGGGGATCTCGATCCGACACCAAAAAAACTGGGACTCCATGCAACCTGACTATCTCATTGATATACAGCTCAGCCAAATCTCTCAAGAGAATAATCCATCCGAATTGGAAGAAAATGAGTTGTCTTCGTCATCCGATCAACTATCACCCAGATTGCATCATGCTTCTTCTGAGTCAAAGGTAGTCCAGTCACAAAATCCATTGTCACTCGCTCCCATTTCCACTCTGGCACTGATAAAGGTTGGAGCAATCCTTAAGGAACTTGGTGCTCAGCCTTCACTTTCTAGCAAGTGAGACATCTGGATACAAACTCTACTATGTCCCTCTTCATACCTGACCACCAATAATGTCGTTTCAAGTCCTAATACATCTTGGTACTCCCAGGGTGCATAGCAAAAAGTGACTGATGTGCTTCCTCTAATATCATTTTTTTCAATTCTGCATCATCAGGAATACACAATCTACCTCTATACCATAGACTGCCATTATCCCTCACATAAAAGTCTCGACTTTCCCCTTTCTGACAAACCAACACAATTTTTTGAATTCTCTCATCTGGTAATTGAGCCTCCCTAATATGATCCAACAAGATTGGCCTCAACTGCAACTGAGCCATCAAAGCACCATCATCAGAAGACTCAAATCTAGCATGCAATGCTCTCAATTCAACAAGCAACGAGAGCGAATAAACAGTCAAACCTGCCAAAGATTTTCGACTCAAGGCATCAGCAACAACATTTGCCTTACCAGGATGATAATTAATCAAATAGTTGTAGTCTTTAATCAACTCTAACCACTGTCTCTGCCGAAGATTCAGCTCTCTCTAAACACCCAAGTATTTCAAACACTTGTGATCTGTATAAATGAAACACTTTTCCCCGTACAAATAATTTCACCAAATCTTCAAGGCAAAGACTATTGCTGCTAATTCCAAATCATACATTGGATAATTCAGCTCATGCGGTTTCAAATGTCGAGAGGCATAAGCAATGACTCTACCCTCCCTCCTGCATCAAAACACAACCTAAACCATTGTGTGAAGCATCACTGTATATCACATATGGTTTACCTTCCACAGGCAGGGTAAGGACAGGAGCTTGAGTTAACATCTCTCTCAGCTAGTCAAAACTCGCCTGACACCGATCTGTCCACACAAATTTAACTCCTTTCTGAAGTAATCTAGTGAGTGGTGTAGCTATTATAGAAAAACCCTTCACAAACCAACGATAATAGCCTGCCAATCCCAGAAATCTTCTAACCTCTGTCACAGTCTTTGGTGGACTCCAATTCAAGATAGCCTCAATTTTACTCGGATCAACTCTAATACCCTCTGCTGAAACCACATGACCAAGAAAAGCTACCTGATCAAGCTAGAACTCACACTTAGACAGTTTAGCATACAACTGCTTTTCTCTCAGAGACTGCAATATGATCCGCAAATGCCTATCATGATCCTCCTCATTACGTGAATACACCAAGATGTCATCAATGAAGACTACAACAAACTGATCCAAATATGGTCTGAATACCCTGTTCATCAAATCCATAAAAGCTGTTGGTGCATTCGTCAATCCAAAGGGCATCACTAGAAACTCATAATACCCATACCTCGTACGAAAAGCTATCTTGGGTACATCCACATCTTTGACTCTCAACTGATGGTACCCTGATCTCAGATCAATCTTAGAGAATACTGCTGCTCCCTTCAACTGATCAAAGAGATCATCTATCCGAGGCAAAGGATACTTGTTCTTGATGCTCACCTTATTCAACTGCCTATAATCAATACACAATCTCATGGTGCCATCCTTCTTATTCACAAACAACACAGGCGCTCCCCATGGGGACACACTAGGGCTGATAAATCCTTTATCCAATAACTCCTGCAATTGCACCTTCAACTTTCTCAACTCAGTAGGTGCCATCCGATAAGGGGTAATAGAGATAGGAGTGGTACCAGGCAACAAATCGATACCAAATTCCACTTCTCTCTCAGGAGTACCCCCTGGCAACTCATCAGGGAAAACATCTGGAAACTCGACAACTGTGGGTATACTTTCAAGCAGGGATCCCACTACTCTAGTATCTACAACATGAGGAAGATAAGCCTCACATCCCTTCCGAATCATTCTCCCAGCTGAAACAAACATAGATGAAAGATACCTCTGCTCACTAGATACTATAACATCCCTACCATCCCGTGTTCTCAAAGTAACACATTTCTTCTGATAGTCTACCACAGCCCCATGCTTGGATAACCAATCCATGCCCAAAATCAGATCATATTCCCTAAAAGGCATCTCAATCAGGTCACCGAGAAACTCCTCATCCTGAACAACAATTGGACTATCTCGATGCATCCTGCTTACCACAAACACTATGCCCTAAAGGATTTGTCACCAAGACATCAAATCCTAGGGACTTAGAATGCAATTCAGACACAGGCAAGATGGATGCACTTATGTATGAATGCGTAGATCCAGGATTTAATAGAGCAAGGACTGAAATACCAAATAAAGAAAATGTGCCCGCAATGACGGCTGAAGCATCCGACTGCCTCTGCATCACATAAACCCACTGAGATGGCCCAGCCTCATCTGGCCTACTGCCTCCGGATGTAGAGCCTCCTCTCTAACTAAACCCAGGGCAACCACCTCTACTAAAACCTCTGACACTGGGTTGAGAAGATGCAGTATCTACCTGCCTAACCTCTGGTGGCTCGGGACAATCTCTGATAAAATGGTCTGATGACCCACATTTAAATAACACTCCCGAAGCACCTCTCCACCAGCAGACACCTCCGTGTACTCTACCACAATGAATGCAAGTAGGTGGAGTAGGTCTCTGAGCCACTGGGGTCGGAGCACTAGCCACTAAAATTGCAGGTCTCTGTCTCTATCTCTACTGTTGTACTGACCTGGCAAACTGCCCCTGACTCCTATTAAACCTCTAAAAATGTCCCCTTCAGCCTCTCTTCATTGATGAAGACCCTGCCTCACTCTGGGGTCTCCTAACTCTAGTCTCCTCAACCCTGGCAGCTGCTGCAAGATTCTGCACCCTCTCAACACTCCTGGCAGCTGCAACTAACTGGGACAAATCCTGATACCCAGAGCCTGCAATGATGCACATGATAGAGGGTCTGAGTCTCTCCTCAAACCTCCTACACCTGTCAAACTCGTCAGAAATGATCCCACCAGCATAGTGACTCAACTGGATAAACTCGATCTCATACTCGGTCACTGTCCTAGTATCCTATCTCAGACTCAAGAACTCCATCTTCTTTGCATCTTTATACTCTCTCGGAGTATACTTCTGCTCAAATTCTCGCAAGAAATCATCATAAGTCAGAACTGGTGGATCATCCAGAGCATGTGGAACTGTCTTCCACCAATCATATGCATCTCTCTGCAGAAGAGATCTGGCATAATCAAACTTCTCTTCTGGACTGGCCTGTAACTGAATAAATATCCTCTGAACCCGGTCTAGCCACTGCTCTGCTATAGCAGGGTCTGTAGTACCAACAAAGTCCTCAGCCCCATACTTTCTCAGTTTGTCATACTGCCTCACCGGTAACTGCGGCTGTGGCTGTGGCTGTGGCGGCTGCGGAACTGGAGCCTGCCTCAACAACTCTACCATATGCCATACCCAGCCAAGCGGAACCTCATTAGCTGCTGGTCTCACAGGTATAGAAATAGATGCCTCACCAGCAAATATAACTCTAGCTCCATCTCTACCCTCATCTAGAGCCACACTCTCTGCACTACCCTCAGTAGCCTGATGCGGTCGAGACGCCATAACTACCTATATCTGCAAACAAAGCAGAAAATACTATATCAGATATCAGAAACTGCCAGTGCCAATGCATGTATTATAATTAAAAACTATTTTTCAAATCTCCCATTTTCCCTCTCTATCATCCCCACCTAGGTCGAGAACCTCAAACCTAGGCTCTGATACCAAAACAAATGTAACACCCTTATACCCTATATACGTACAAAACATATTTCTAGCATATGTAAAATATGCATATACGGTACAAAAATGTCATAGACGGATTTACAAAATTAAATATATAAATATTAAATAGAATATAAATATTATTTACTTGTTATAAGAACCCAAAATAAATAATATATATAAAAATCTCTGGAAAAAATTCGCCAGAGTTTTGTCTGTATTTTGGATATCCCAAAATTTAGCAATTACTCAACCTGCAAAAAGAAAACACTCCCAATAATTTCCAATCACCCTCTCAACCAAACTTCTCAATTTCACCAATTTTCTCAAACATTTATACATATAGATATATATAATTTAAAACACACTTACTCTCCCATTTCAAATACATTGACCCAAATATTCATTATAATATACAATACATAAAATTCAAAACATAATATATTATGCATAAAACTCAAAATGTACAATAACATAAAAATATATACTTGTTGCTGGCAGTGTTTCTGATCTCGATAGCAACTCTACAAGCTAAACTACAAGTCTAGACTCGACCTGGTCTAGAAGAACTCTCTGGCTCAACTTGGTCTGCCCTGTCACCTGAGCGATGGAAACAATCGTGCTAAGCCGAAGCCTAGTAGTACAAACTTTGATAATAATAATATAACTCAATGCAATACCAAATGCACAATGCATATAAATGTCACATCAATCCACTTTCTTATATTTTTCAAATAATTCATAAGCACAACTCATAACATTATATTACTCAATTGTATCATAATTCATAATTCACAATAAAACAAAGACAAGCATGGGCCCAAAAAGGATCTAATATGCTATTCAAATTTCAGAGTTACTGCTTTGGTGCATAATGACACCATATGTCTAGCAGCGTAGGCAATATATATATCCATGGATAATGTAACAGCCCCAGTCTCTTGGACCTCAACCCGGCTAGACCCTTAGGCCCCAATATCTTGGTCCTTAACCCGGCTAGACTGCTACAGTTTTTGAGGCTTACGACCCAGTCTTTTCACCCGAAAAACATCATATTTATCAGCTGGCCAAGCTTACGACCCAGTCTTTTCACCATTCCAGCGTACAGCCCGTAGGCAATCATAAGCATGCCGCCAAACCCAGAACTCTAAAAATTGAATAACATACTAGGCACACAATTTATTCATTTTTCTCATTATTAATCTCTTTCTTTTTGTCACATATTCAATCTAGGCACATTACCTTATTTTCTCATTTTTTTTCTCATTTTTCTCATTTTTCACATCTTTCTCATTTTTCTCACTTTACTCATTTTTATCAATATCAATTCATTTCATTCTTACACATATCTCATTTTTGCATTCACAACACATTACCCAATTACTTTGGGTATTTTCACATAATATGCATATTTCACATGTTACACAAATTAGCCATTATCAATGGCTTTTCACAATGCATTTAACACATGTATGACATTACAAATGTCATAGCATATTATTCATACACAATTAATGAACCAAGTAGCTTAACACATTTTTCAACCAAAATGTGTTAATTCCAAATGTTATGCAAATATAAACATTATATTCAAAGTTTGTACATACCTCCACTAGCAACCCAAAGCACACTAAAAACAACCTTCAATCCAATCTTTCTAACTTGCCCTTCACCACTTGGATGAAGCAAATAAATCTCCCTCAATGCCTAAACCAAATGTGATAGCAAAAAAATCATTTAGTATCACATTTAATGGCATTTCCAACATTAAATCATAATTACACATCACTCCTACAAATTTCCAAAAATTTAGCCTTTCCTTACTTCAACATTAGAATTCCATTCTACTATAATTAAATTAGTGTTTTAAGTTTATTTATATTATTAAAAACATATTTTAATACATTTAAATCATTTACATTATAAAAATACACTCTTATACACAAAATCTCAAAAATGACCTAACCTTCCCCCATTGAAGGTTTTCCATTCCATCACAATCCATTACTCATTCCAAGCTTATATTCATCACTTTTAACACTAAACAACATGCTTAAACAAATAAAATCACACAATTCAACCACTTTGGAAAATCACTTTTCCAAAACCCTAAATCTCCACTTCCATTCTCAAACTCCAACCCAACAACACTAAATCCAATATTTGACTTTAAAATACTTGTTTATGAATCAAAACAACTCATTTGGAATCAATTTGCACAATTAAAATTCATGTTTTCAAATCCCCAAAAATCCATAACCCTAAATTCTCTCTCTTCACCATTCTTTAACCAAACTCCATCATCTCTTCAATCTAACCTTAGAATCATTGTTAACTACCCAAAATAACATCATACACACCAATTCTAACAATTATAACATACTACATAAAAATTCAAACTCTCACATAATCTAAATTTCCAAGGAATTCAAAGAAAAGAGATGGAAACTTACTAATTTTGGTGGAAATCACCAAAAATCCACTTGAAACTTGTTAATTCCTTCAATTTATGGAGTATGGAAGAAGAAAAATCCTTGGTCTTCAATCATCCATGGAAGCCACGTTATTGAGAAGAAGAAGAAGAAGAAGAAGACTTTTAAATATTCTTTCCTTTTCATATTTTTTTAACCACATATATATATATTAAAATAATTTAATATTTAATTATTTTTTAATAAATTAAAAGTCTTAATTTCCCTCTTCCATTCAAAATTATTTTGTTTTTGAATTATTTTATTAATTTTGAATTTATAAGATTTAATTACCAAAATACCCTTTTCTTTTAAAAAGTGTTGACTTTTATATATGTTATGTATATTTTGCATATATATCATATATATATATATTCCACTTTTTCATTTAAAATCTCCTCATTTTTCATTTAAAACTATTAATTTAAATTATAATTTATTTTATCAAATTTTTCAAAAATTAGAAATTTTCAAAAATTTTGGATGTTACATGTCTAGTGGCTGGTTTCTCAGAGAGAGTTTATGAGTGGTTTCTTAGTCCAGAGCAGTGAAGGGTCCCGATGTGTTGCCTAGAATATACTTTAAATATTATATCAATGCCGGAGGATGCATGGTGGTTGGCCCGGCACGGTTATGGTGTTGACACATTTCTCTATCCGCCGAGTGCATCTTATGCCCATTTTATTCAAATAAGGCTCTTGAACTTTGATGTATCTCCTGTTGGTGTACGAAAAATTCCTAAAGAAAATGCGGGTATAGATGAAGAGGAACATCATGGAGAGGCAGGAGAATTCATTCCACATCTTGGGGCTAGCTCTTCCCAGGTAAAAATTTTACCATTTTTCCTTGGCAATCATTTCTTTGTTATCTTATTTTGATTCTTTAATGATTGTTGCAGGCTGTTGGCTCATTTGATCATGAGGCTGGACCTTCTTTTACTGCTGCTTCATTTGCTCATTCTAGTCAGCTAGATATGTCATCTCATCCGTAGGGCATTGATATGAATTACCTGGTAATTTTTCTTGTTTCATGGTAATCAATGCTTTATGTATGCATGATTATGTATGCTCTTACTTTTTCCTTTCTGGCTCACAGCGGCTGCTTGAAGAACAAAATAAGAAACTTCAAGAAGAGTTGGCCGCTAGTCGTCAGCAGGCTTCTCATTTTGAAAATTTATATCATCAATCAGAACAAAATTTTTGAGACTTTCGATTTCAGGGGATGAGGGATCCTGGTACTTCTTCATCTAGAGGCCCCCAAACTGATGACCATGAGATCCTTTCATCTACTTCTGATGAGGATCGTGATAGATTGAAACTCCAAGGTAATAGGGATTTTGGTGCTCCTGCTTCAGGCGGACTCGGGACCAGTGATTTGCCTCCTCCTCCAACAAGCGATGATTTTTTCAGGGCTTTATTTGATGACCTACCACCACCTTCTTAGTGATGTCTAAATATTGTATCAAATGTATAAATGTATAATAAGTATAAAAATAATAATGACAATACATAATTTCTATCTTTACTGTAATTTTTTTTTACCATCATTACTGCACCACAATTATTATACTTTACTCTTCATATTTTAACATTTACACAGCATCACTTATAAAGCCAAATGCAATACGACAAAAAACTTTCATCGCCAACTCCTTTCCTCATGCAACATGGTCTCACTCTTTTCCTATCATCTTTTCCTTCTCAATTTTGGAAAAGCTTGTTTCCTCTATATAACTCACCTTTCACGCCATAATTTCATACAGAAACCAAAAAAAATTTCCACTTCAACGTAAAAACTCCCTTTAGCAATTTTGATTATCCTTCATTCATCAACAATGACCGAACTTCATTTAAAGAAGATAAAAATTCTATTTAAGAATATTGATGCCACTCACTGGAAGCAAATTTCTTGGTCAAAACTTGATATTTTAAAGTGTTTTCAAAATGTTAAATTGGATTATTCCTTTTTACATGCCATGGCTTCTTTTTGGAATGTGGATTCTAGGACATTTAAAATTAGTGGATTTTAAATATGTCCCTTGATTGAAGAATTTGAGTCCATCCTAGGATATCCAAATAATCAACAAATGGCATTACCCACATTAATTTCCAAGACTCAACAGAAGATGCAGATCATTTGGCTCCTACTAAGGCATGGGGATGTATGCTTTGTCTTTGCTTGCTTAGCCAATTCTTGCTTGTTTCTTCTGACAGCGATATTGATCCACGAGTATTGGATATCATGGACCAAATGGAAGGAGGATTGTCGCCAATACCTGTGATCTTAGCCGAGACTTTAGTTGGATTAGACCAACTTAAATAAGGATTGTCAAAGAGATTGATCGGGAGTTCGTTGCTACTTCAGGTAATTACCTAAACTGCCCTATCGGGTTTTTAATTTAGGTTTTCTTTTCCTTCTTCTTTTTTATTTTATTGCTCTAATTTTTGCCTAGTCTGCCCAAGCGGGTTTTCGAAACTAGCGAGTTGTCCTAATTTTTGACTAAGCTGCCCTTGCGGATTTTCAACTTAGCGAACATCTTTTATTATATATTTTTTTATATTGCTCTAATTTTTGCCTAGTCCGCCCATGTGGGTTTTTGAAACTAGCGAGCTGTCCTGATTTTTGCCTAAGTCGCCCTTGCGGGTTTTCAACTTAGCAGACCCTTTTTTTAATTTAATTTCCCTCACAGATTTGGCTTCAGGAGCATCTCTACTTGCTTGATACTCCATCCATGGATTTGGCCAAATATCTACCACGACATCATTCTGCTAGGAAGCTACTCCATCCTGCTTCTTCATATGTTGACTGGATTGACTGGATCCACTCACGCGCTGAAGTCAACATTCGTTGGTTGGTACCTTGGTCGAAGATTTCTCGTATAACCCTGCGGACATACTTGATGTATGTTCCTCTTGCTGCCCTTCGTCGAGGTACTTGCTATGATCCCCGCCGATTTATCCATCAGTATGGAGCTGAGCCTCGCGATTCTGAATTCACTCCCGATTTAGACATGCCTTTCTTGACTGAGGCCTACTTGGATCGACTGAGGCAAAGCTAGCCTGTACGTTACACTTATCATCTACCATAGATTTTACATTTGTCAATTCAGGAAGTATATTGTTAGGATGAAAAAATAATTAAAGTAACAAAAGATGCTTCTTTTCTTTTTATAATTTGTCATCACCTTTTCTATTGTGTTTATTTATTTCATCCATATCTGGTCAAATACTTATAACAGTGCACATAGAACAATTTTAACATCAATTCTATTTTATTAAATTGGGGAACAACCAAACATAAAGCCAGCATACACAAGATCACTCCTGTTGCCAACTAGCCCTTTCGGGTTTTCTAATTGACAATTTTCTCTCATTTAGCCCTAATTGTTGCCTAGCCTGCCCTTTTAGGTTTTCAAAACTAGCGGACTGCTCTAACTTTTGCCTAGGCCACTCTTTTGGGTTTTCAACCTAGCGAGCTCTTTTTCTTTTTCTTTTTTTTTCTTTTATACATAAAACCTCTTCAATCTATCAATATTAACTAGCTCACTAAACTCATTCCCATCCATGTCTGATAGCTTCACCGTACCCTTATTCATGACTTGTTTCACAACATATGGCCCTTCCCAGCTAGGCCTAAACTTTCCTCTTGGATCAGACATATTAGGCTTACATTGTTTCAACAATAAATCCCCGACTTTGAGTTTTATGATCTTAACTCTTCTATTATAAGCCCGAGCTATCTTTTTTTGATACAGTTGATGATGATACAGTGCCTTTAACCTTCTCTCTTCTAGTAAAGCTAACTGTGTGTATCTGCTCACTACCCATTCCATTTTAGGTAGTTCAGATTCCAAGACTACTCTTAATGACTTAATCTCAATTTCAATTGGCAACACTGCTTCCATCCCATAAACTAAAGAGAACGGTGTCATTCCAGTAGGTATTCGCACACTTGTTCTATATCCCCACAACGCAAAGGGAAGCATCTATGACTAATCCCTGTAAGTCTTGGTCATGTTGGACAGAATTTCTTGATTGTCTTGTTTGTTGCTTCTACCGCACCATTAGCCTTTGGTCTATAAGGAGAGGATCGGTGATGATGGATTCGGTACTTCAAGAATAAATCCTTAACTGCTCCTTGAAACTATACCCCATTGTCTGATATCACACTATTTTGGACCCAGTACCTGCAAATGAGGTTCTTTTGTTATAAACCTAGCCATTTGACTTGCGCCCAGTTTGTTGAAGGATTCAGCTTCGACCCATTTTGAAAAATAATCTACCGCTACTACAATGAAACGGTGACTGTTTGAGGCTGTTTGATGTATCTCTCCTATAATGTCGATACCCCAAGTGGCAAAGGGCCAAGGTGAAGACATAGAATGCAATTCTTCAGGAGGCATGTGATTCAAGTTACCATACATCTGACATTGTTGGCACTTCTTTACGAACTCAATACAATCTCTCTCTATGGTTAACCAGTAGTAACCTTTTCAAATTATCTTCTTGACTAGAGCCAAACCACTCATGTGTGGACCGCAACTTCCCGCATGTACTTCTGACATAATATGCTCCACTTCAGGCTTCCTTAAACATCTCAAATGCACCCCATCAGGCCATCATCGATATAACTCCTCATGGAATGTGATGCATTGCAAAGACCACCACCTTATGGCTCTTCTTTCTTTCTTTGTTTCCCCCAACGGGTATTCTCTTTCCTCCAAAAATTGCCTTATAGTATCATACCATGCATCATGGTCTGTATCAATTTCCATGATTGTCTCATATTCATAACAAGGAGTTGACGAATTGGTCAAAATAAGAGGCTTAAGGAATAAACTAACAGGATTTTCCCATACCGAATCCAATGTGGCTAGGGCATCAGCCATCTGATTTTCCTCTCTCGATAAGTGTATAAACCTACACTCCTTAAAATTCTTATTCATCATGGTCAAGTAATGGTGGTACAGTTTTAATTTTTCTTCTTTCAACTCCCACTCTCCATTTACTTGGGATACTTCTAGCAATGAGTTGCCAAAAAGTTCTATCTTATCCTCCTTCATAATCATTAGGGTTTCCAAACCAAAAATACAATCTTCGTATTCCACCATATTATTGGTTGCCCTAAATTTCAACTTTTTGGCTAAAGGGATAAGTTCCCCTTCAGGTGATTCTAGTATGATTCCTAAACTTGCTCCTTTCCTGTTTACTGCTCCCTTAAAATACATTTTCCATCCTTGTACTTCAATAGCCTTTAAATGCTCATCCAAAAATTCAAAGACTACCTCTTCGCTATCTAGTAATGGTTGTTGGGCCAAGAATTCTGCCACTGCTCTACATTTGATTGTTTTCCTAGTTACATACTCAATGTCAAATTCTTCTAATATTATTAACCATTGATCGTACTTTCCAATTACAGAGGGTGTCTCCCTTAAGTATTTCATTGGATCCAACCTGGAAATTGCTTGCACATTATACGATTGAAAGTAATGCCACAACTTCTTAGAAGACCAAACCACGGCTATACAGGTCTTTTCAATGATACTATACTTAATTTCATAAGGTAGGAGCTTTCTACTCAAGTAGTAAACTGCATGCTCAATCCCTGACTCATTTGCTTAGGCTAGCATGGATCCTATTGACTCTTCTTCTACTGCTAAGTATAGTAATAGAGGTTTGCCGGGTTTAGGTGGTTTTAAAACAGGTGGATTCAGCAAATACTCTTTTATTCGCTCAAAGGCCTTTTGACACTCTTCATTCCATATGACCGGCTGATTCTTTTTAAGCAATTTGAAGATAGGCTCACAAATTGTCGTGAGCTTTGCTATAAATCTGCTAATGTATTGTAATTTACCAATGAATCCCCAAACTTCTCTCTCCGTCTTCAAGGCTGGCATATCTTTGATTGCTTTAACTTTGTCAGGATCAATCTCAATGCCATTCGGACCAATCACATGTCCCAATAATTTACCTAAGGTAACCCCGAACACACACTTCTTTGGGTTTAATCTTAGCTTATTTTCAAAGCTCTATCGAAGCATAATTCTAAGTTTTGGAAGTGTTGTTCCCTTGTATCCAATTTCACCATCATATCATCAACATATGCTTCAACTTCTTGTGTAACACCCCGATACCCTATATAAGTACTATACATATACCTAGTATACATACAGTAAATATATAAAGTATAAGGATATCACTTTTCGTTACCTTTTAAAAACTTGTAACAGAGTTCAAACCATAATACGTTAACTTAAATAACATTTAAAAAATCATTATCTTTATCGAAACTTCATTTATACATATAAATATTCTCTCGTCAGAAATACACTATAATTAAAAGTTATACATGTATGCATTACCCTCTAGTTGGTCTCAACAAATTGTTACTCTTCTTGTGGCATAACGAAAGACTTCATATCTTCCACCAAGCTACCTGCGCGATTACACATCCGCGCTAAGCCCGAAAGCTTAGTAGTACAAATATAAAATATAAACATACATTATAGAAATTCTAACATATAATGATATATCAATTCAATGTACCATTAGTTCTTATCATGTTTTTCCTTTTTAATTGCACCTTCCATATATCTCGGCTAATTTCATATATTATGTACATATATACATAACATTATCACCAATCACAATCCATCACTAATACTCACAATCAATATATTAATACACACACCTTATATATCATACCGATCATGAATCACATTTCCAATGAAGACAATCATTATCACCAACCCCAATTCATTAATAGTATCCGTAATCAATATATCAATACACACGTTACTTATCATACTTCATAACATTATTTTATTCACAATTCACCAATTATGATTCATCACTAATACTCACAATCAATATTTCAATACACACATTACATAACATACTATGTTTTCATAAACTCATCATTCAACATAGCTTCTCAAGCCATATCCACTTTCAATCATTTACTTATGTATTGTATACATCTCATTCCATGATTATCATCATATATCATATAATATTATATTTCATTCCATAATTCACATTAAAACAAAGACATACATGGGCCCACAAGACACTAATATACCATTCAACTTTCAGAGTTAATGTTTTGGTTAAATTTTCTCATTTATCATTATCCCAACTAGGCTTCAAGGATTAGGTTCAACCAAGCTTCAAGGGGAACAAAGCATGCTAAGTATCAACCCAACTTGGCTTCAAGAACCAATCCAACCTAGCTTCAAGGGTTGTAACATCTCAATTAGGCTTCAAGGACTAGACCCAACCAAGCTTCAAGGGGAGTAAAACAATGTTAAACTTCAACCCAACTTGGCTTCAAGGATCAAATCCAACCTAACTTCAAGAGATTGTTACTATTAGGCATGCCACCAATCAACAAAACTCTGAAAATGAATAACATATTAGTCACACAGTTCATTTATGATTTCATTATCAATTTCATTTTCAATTCTCATTATCATCTAGGCAAACATGCCCCACATCTCAATTGAATCATCATAGCCAATCACAATGGCTTCACATCTCATTTGAATTATCATAGCCAATCACAATGGCTTCACATCTCATTTGAATCATATTTTAATTCACATTACAACACTTCATCATTCAAGTATACATCATCCATTTCATTGAACATATAGACAACATGTCCATTTATTTTATTTCAATCATTATTACCAACCATAATGACATCACATTTCATCACTTCTCAAAACACATTAATATAACTCATCATTAGAATATTTATCAAAACAAGTTGCATTGCACATACCTTTTTGAATGATCATCATAGCTTTCACACTATACAAATAATAACATTAGTCACATTGTTTTAACCATATAGTAAATTAATGCTTATATGTTTAAGATCTCAAAATCACATAAAAGAATGCTTATATGTAAGTTTGTACTTACCTCAAGAGCTATTCCCATCCATCTATACACTTCTTCTTTCAAGTATTCTCAACATTAAAGTTAATGCCACACAATCTCCTCAAAACCTAATCCAAAGATAATTATACCCATAAGACAATAAGAATGGTAACTAACTAGGGAAAACTCAACACTTGACACGCTCATTAACACGGGCGTGTCCCTGATCGTGCCCTAAACCAACAATACAAAAGCTTTGACACGCTCAGTAACACGGGCGTGTCACCGAACGTGTCACTCATTCTGCCAAACAGAAACATTTACACGCCCAACAACACGGGCGTGTTCATGGCCGTGTCAATTACATTTCTCACAGTAACTATAACACGCTTAGTAACATGGCCGTGTTAATGGTCGTGTCACAAACGTCCAACTCAGTATCGATTACACGCCCAACCACACGGCCGTGTCACTGGCCATGTTAGGTCAGAAATCATGAATTCCGAAATCTCATCCATGAAAACACAAACACTTCAAAATTCATATTACAACACTCTTAATCAACATATTGTTTATCTTCATCAATTTCCTATCAATTTAACACTTATATAACTTCATTATATCATCATAATAGTCATTATAAACATCACTATAATCATTTACTCAAATCCCCAATTCAAAATACTAAACCCTTACTCAACAATTCAACAATTCATCATCATCCTCACAATTAACCATATTATCATCATCTAAATACCAATTCCACACATATATATACTTCAATCTTTCATTAACATTATCATCATCATCATTATCATCATCAAATCCAAACTCAAACAATAGGAATCAACACAAAGAATTGAATACTTACTTGAATATCTTGTCAAATCTTCAATCTCTACCTTCAATTCTCTTAAAACCCTAAGATTTTGATGAAGATCATCACATCTCTCTATCTCTCTCTCTCTCTCTCGTACAAGAACCAAAAGGAGAAGAAGAAGAAGAAAGAAAATATCTTTTTTTTCCTTTTTCCTCTTCTCACGTTAACCACATATATATATATATTAATAATAATAATAATAATAATAATTTCCAAAAATCCTCCACCACACCTTTTCCTTCTCTTGACTTTTCTTATGACCAACATATATGTTATATATATTAACATATATACAACATATACATTCCATTAACACAATCATTTCCTTTGCAAAAACATATATACATTTAATTCAAATCAAACAACAATTGTATTAAAACTTCTAGGGCATACATTGGGATATTACATCTTGTGCATCATGTCATGAAATAGTGTGGTGGCCATCCTTTGGTAGGTTGCTCCAGAATTCTTTAAGCCGAACGACATCACTCTATAACAAAATATACCCCAAGTAGTAATGAAAGCAGTTTTGGCTTTATCCTCTTGGGCCATTAACACTTGGTTATATCTAAAAAATCCATCTACAAATGAGTGTAGCATGCTAGAGGCTGCACTATCAATGAGAACATCTATATGGACTAGCATGCTACACTCATTTGTAGATCATCTTTAGGGGAAGCCTTGTTCAAATCTCTATAGTCCACACAGACCCTTATTCTTCCATCTTTCTTTGGCACGGTTACTATGTTGGCTAGCCAATCTGGATATTCTATCACTTCAAGGAACTTCAGATGTATTTGTTTAGTGACCTCTTCTTTGACCAATTCATCACACTCAAGTCTTAATCGCCTAAGCTTTTGTTTGGCAGGTTTCATGTGAGTGTAAGTAGGAATAACATGTTCGGCTATGTCTCAATCTATTCCAGGCATGTCCTCATAAGACCAAGCAAATACTTCTTCATATTTTTTGAATATTCTTTCAAATCTCTCTCTCTCATCAGGAGTAAGGTCGGATGCTATGCTAATGTTTTTAGGATTTTTTATTGTTCCCAAATTTAATGATTGTGTGTTAACAGAATTAATATTAAAGATGCTCATGTAACTGTTATTTGAATGTATGCAACCATCAGGAGAAACATCATACAAGTAAGCAAAATTAGACTTTATTGCTTTCATTTTGGAAAAGAAAACATCATCATCCTCATACAAAGCAGAAAAATTAAAATTAAAATCAAAATCACTGTTCTCAGAATCATAAGGTAGAATGTCTTCAAACTTCTCTTCAACTAGGGTAGCAATCTCCTCCGGAGTCTTCTCGGTTTTCAGGATAGCTTCCTTCTTCTCTTTCGGATTGGATTCTTTGATGGCTGGCAGGGTGAGCTCTTTCTTCACTTGCTCCACTAGCTCGGCAACATCTGCAAAAATTTCAAAACCTAGGATCAACTTTCCTATGAACATGATTGGCTCGGGCTTTTCTTGGAGTGGTCCCATGTCTGGAGCTTTGACAAAGACCTCTTCAAGTGGCAGAAAGTTCATCTTCTCATTCCTCTTTGTCTGGGCATTGTTGGCTTCATCATATCCCAACCCTTCCTGAAAGTTTGAGTTCTAAAATCTGGCAGCTTTGTTAAACCGGCCTTACCCTTTCCAAGACCAGCTCCGGAAAGGTAGTTCATGCTCTTCATCATATTCAAGACTTTAGAGTCCACTACTTCATCATCAGAAATTGCAGCTACTTGGAAACCATTGAGAGGTCTCTCAAACATTAGAGTGTTAACAAATTCATTATCTTCGGCCTCGATGACCACTGTCTCATCTCCGTTAGGGAACTTGATCTTTTGATGAAGGGTGGAAGGAACTCCACCAAGAAGATGAAACTATGGTTGTCCCAAGAGTAATCCAAAGGTAGTAGGTATGTCCAAAACAACAAATTCAACAATAGATTCAATTGGACCAACCTTGACAGTAGCTTTGAAAGTGCCTTCGGCATGTCTCTTAATGTTGTCATAAGCCCAAATGGTTACCTCGGTCAGATTTAGATCCCTTGTTGACATGGATAGCTTTGGCAATATCTTAAGTGGACAAACATTTATGGCGGACCCATCATCGACCATTACACATGGAGTCCTTTTCCCTTTGATTTCTATTTTAATAAAGAGAGGGCGGATGTGATCTCTCCCCTCTTTCGATAAATCTGCATCTGAGAAAGAAACCGCTCCCATATTAACTTCACTCTTCTCTTGAATATCTTCACATTTCATTACTCCTCTAATTCTTATGAAGTTGATAAGCTCCTCCGGTGTTGTGGAGGTAGAAATTGGCACGCTAGCTAAGGCCTTGGCCATAGTTTCTTGGTGCTTTTTAGAAGTAGCCAATAGGTCCCAAATGCTAACACTTGCTTGGGTTCTTTTCAATTGCTTGAGCACATCATCATCTTCCTCTTCTTTATTCCATACTTCAACTTCCTTCCCCTTATTAGTTTCTACCTCCTTAGGTAGTGGCCTTGCATAAGGCTTACCGGATCTAGTTTTCATTACTTCATCTTCCTCGGGCTCGGACCAAGTCCATTCCTCCTTCTTGGATACCAGATCATCCTCACTATCGCTTGAATCCCAAAACCCATTGACAACATAAATTGCTACTTCTTTACCCATCATAGCTTGCTTAATTTTTCCAACTATCTCTTCTTCTTTGGTTGCTTCTCCACCCACATATTGAAAAAAAGACATGACAAAATCTTCATTCAAACCTCCTCCAATCATGAAGGTTGCTGGCGGTGGTACTCTATTAAACTTTGGTAATGGGTTGTCTTTGGTGTTTGGCTTGTTGGGCTCGGGCAGCTTCCCACTATTAATTAAATTTTGGATCTCATGTCTCAACCTCACACATCTATCCGTGTCATGCCCTTGCATTTGATGAAACTGACAAAATGCTTTAGTGTCGAAATTAGGTGGGAGAGGGTTAGACAAAGGACGAGGATTTAAGGGTTGTAACAATCCCTTTCTTTGAAGCTTATTGAGAACCCAAGATATCGGTTTCCCCAATTTTGAAAACTGTCTCCTTGTTCCTTGGCTAGTGGCGTTAACACCGACTGCCTTTTGCATGCTTTGACTACCAGATTGATAGTTTCCTTTCTTGTTCCTTCTTGTTGAAAAATGGTTCTTCTCTCTGTTCCATTCTTCAATTTGTAAACCAGCTTGGAGAAGATCTTTGAAATCACGGATGAGTGTATGAGACATCCTTTCACGAAGACTAGGTAAAACCCCTCTTACAATCATCCTTATTTGATCGGATTCATCAGGCCTCTTCTTGAGCAAAGTGGCCTTGTTTCTCCATCTCTTCACATAGTCCACAAAATTCTCATTTGGCCTTTCTCTAATGGACTCCACTTCCATTAAGGTAACTTACATCTCGACATTGTATCCATATTGTCGGATGAAGGCCTTGTATAGCAAATCCCAACTCTTTTGTATTTCATCATCTAAGGTATTGAACCAATTTTGGACAATAGGGTCCAATGAGAGAATAAAGGACCTTAGAGTTTGAGCCTTAGTAGCTCGGGCTGACTGCATAGCAGTGATATACTGCTTCACATGGAGATGAGGATTTCAGGTTCCATCAAACTTCGCAAAAGATGGCATCTTTAACTTATACGGAACTTCTTCATCTAGCTCAAATAATTTGTCAACTTCAGACATTTCTTCGGTCTTTAGTTTCTTCTCAAATTTCTTTTCTAAGTCCGCAATCATCTTTTCAACATTAGAAGTTTCAGTCTTCTCTATAGCTGAACTTTTAACAATCTTTGGTTCTTTCTTTTTGTCTTGAGGATCTTGGCAGTATTGAGCCCAATCATCATCATCATCAATGATCACCTTTTCATCATCAAAAACCACTTAACCAACTTTAGCCTTCCCTTTGTCCTTTGGCTTCTTAGTGCTAGCAGATGCTTCGGTGTGATTTTCTAAAATTGCAGTCAATTGGTTCTTCATGGTCTCGGCTAGGGCCTCTTTTATTTCTTCCATCTTGGCATTGAGGGCTTTTGGTGAGCAACTGATTGAGTTGTTGCTAGATTCTTCATCTCTGGTGTAGGTCAGATTATCATAAGCTTTTGAACTATCGTAATCCAGGGCTGTGAGCCAGAAAGGATCAATGATATGAGATGCAAATGTATCCATGTATGCATGTATGCATAAACAATCAACAAACAAGGACAAATAGGATGTTCCTTCCAACCTTATAACATCCACACACGAATAGCAAGTCTCTTTTTCTAGGTATATGGTTATCAAAATACAAACATGGGGTATCTTGTTTTCGAATAATTCCCTCGAACGTTTCAACTAATAGTTATATTTTTGAAAATAGAAATCAGTTCATAATAATTCCCATTAATTAGGTTTTAATTCATTCAACCAACTATAGTAGCTTTTATGCTATATTGGATTATAACTAAATTAAGAGGTTTATTATAAATAGATTTCTCACTTAAAAAAGTAACTAATGACTCATGCCAAAAATAAGCCCATGGTAAATTATTCTTAGTATAAACTAGGCTCACAATTGACTTTTAGTATTTCATAATTGACCTAAATAATTTGCAAGCTCTTTGGATGAAAATAATTTTATTTCTAAGCCCATTGTAAAAGATTTTAGAAAAAATGGATTTTGGCCTTAGTATTTGGGCCATGAGCAAAAGAATTTTTGATTTGTTTTTAGAAAAGTTTTATATCCAAAGGCCATTTTGAAAAGTTTTGAAAATAGTTTTGGTCTTTTAGATTTTAAAGAAAAATTTATTTCGAGCTCACAATGTATTTAGGTCATATTAGAAAAAGAACAAACCAAATAAGCCATGATTTAAGCCGAGATAAATTAACTATAGTAAAAAAACATGCATTTGGGGTAAAAACTTAAGGAAAGTAACCAGGCCAATTACATGAGCTTTAGTCTTTGGGTTAAAAGGCTTAGGTTCCCATAGCAAGTATATACCAAATGGTACAAGGCTATGAGTGGTTATGCCATGCTCGATCTCCATACCTTGAGTGAAAGTATGGTATCCCTTACATAACACAACACGGGTAACACGGGCGTCCTAACTCACACACACGATGCAATCTAAATGATGCAATGGATAATATCATTATAAGAAAGAATAGAATAATATAAAGATCAACATAATCAACTTCTCTTATCCCAGTGGAGTCGCCACTGTGAGCGGGGATTTTTGCCTCCACTCCAGATGGAATGGTTCTTGCAACTTTGGCACTGTTTAGGCTCGAGGCCTTAGAGAATACGGACCTAAGTCCAGAGAAAATGGATGACTCAATTCCTAAGGAAACCCCAACCCCCCTAATGGGTTCGGAAAGTTGGGTACGTGTGGGGAAGGTGAGAAATGGCCCAACACCCCTACAATGCCCGGTTCATTGGAACCGGCCTCCTTTACAGGTCTTAATATTATAAAATTCTTAAATATAACAATATTATCCATATTACATGTAACAATTGAAATAAAGCATCTTTATATTAAAATCAAAGCAATTTCCAAACATAGCAAATAAATGGACACCCATCCGAAGATGGAAACATGCCCTTACATCATCCATGTCTAAGCTTAATAGGACATCCACCAAAAGGTAGGAACATGTCTTTTACATTGGTCCAAAATATAAAAGCAATTTAAATTACATAGAAATTAATTAATGAGGTACCCACAAAGTGGAAACATACCACTTACAACTTTTGGAGATCGAAATAAATTAATAAAAGTAAATAAACATTCATCATAAATAAATCATTCATAATCAATCAAAAATATATAATAAACATTCATCCATGATAAATTAAATAAATCAAGCATTGAAAATAAATCAAAGCATATATTGAACTACATAATCAAATCTAAAAATAAGTAAAGATACAAATTAGGGTTTACTGCTTCTATTTAAAGTTCTTTAATTAATATTTAGGGTTTTGAGATCTTAATATTATTATTATTATTTGTTTAGGATACTATAGATTTTAAGAGAATTGAAATGGATTAGGGTTTTATAATTCAAGAAATTAATAAGGTTCTTTGATTAATCAAATTAGGGTTTGAGGGGTAAAATTATGAGAGTAGAGTTTGGACACCTTAAAACATTTAGCTTTATAATTCTTATCTACTGGATTATTATTTTGGATTTACTATATTGGGTTTGAATGTTTAGGTTTAGGGTTTTAAGGTTTTAAGGATTAGGGTTTAGGAAAACCAGGGTTTATGGTTTTGGGGGAATTAGGGTTTAAGAAAACTTACGGTTTAGATTAACTAGTTTGGGGTTTACTGTCTTGGTTTTGGAATTGAAGAAAATAGTTTAGAGTTTTATAAAGTAATTGTGATTTTTAGAAACTATAAAGTAAGTTATGGTTTGGAGATTTAACAAAACATTTGGAAATTTTGGAAAAGAGTTAGGGGAAAACGGTTTAGGGTTTTTAAATGCTTTTGGAAATAAGAAAAATGATTTAAGGTTTTTGGAAACAAAAGAGTACTTTTTAGGGTTTTTGGAAATATAAGGAACAATTTAGGGTTTTAAGATTTTGAAGAAATAGGTTAGGGTTTTTAAGTTTTAGAAGAAACAGAAATGTTTTTGAAAATAGAAGAAATGATTTAAGGTTCTAAGGTTTAGAAGAAATAAAATAGGGTTCTAAGGTTTTTAGAATCAAAAGAGACAATATATTAATTTTCAGTGATTGAAGCTACTGTAAGAAAATAGAAAAGTAATTAGAGATTCAAACCTTCGTTCGTTGGTTCCACCCAAAAATTGCTTCTTGGATGAACAAGGACAAAGGCAAGGTTGCTGTCTTTGATAAACTATCGATGGCTTTGCTTGTTCCTCTCAAAATCTAAAGTTCCACTATTTGATCCAAAGTTCTCTCCTATTCCTCTTTTTTAAAAGTCCAATCGTTAATCCCTTTTTCTGTGTTTTTTAGTGTTATTTATAGGAAATTTAGAAGATTAATTCCAATTATTTAAGGAAACTATATTTAATTAGAAAAAGAAAACCGAAACCAAATAGAATTTGGTTTCGAAAAAAATTTGTTGGAAAAAACTCGCTGGCGAAATTTACGATGGGCTGCGAGGAATTGCGAGTGAGAATTGGCACTGGCGGGCTGCCAGGCCATTTTGTCCAACACTTTCGGCGATGAAAAAATTTGTTGCCGATTTTTTCATCGTCGATTTTTATTTTTATTTATTTATTATTATTATTATTTATTACTATAATTATAAAAAATAAATACTAAAACAAATATTATTTAATTAAGATAACATAAAAATTATTTTGGACTAAATAAAATATATTGGACCGGACTGGGTTAAAAATTAAGGGTCTACAATAGCTTCCTCTCTAAAGTATTTTGTTTGAATGGATCTAGGGAGGATATGAGAAAATGGAACAGTTGGCGATAATGGTGCTATGATACTGATTGAGTCTATATTTGCTTGCTATTGTGATACCGGGGATGATTGGTTGTACTATTAGCTATGCTATTATATGGCATTGAAACTTGGATGGATGAGTTTTGTTGTGGAATTGTTTCTACTAATGGGCAATTTAGTTAGATGACATGTGATCGTTTGTGTTTTGTTTTGTTGTTAAGTGGGGTGCTCTATGAGAATTTTTTATTTTTTGGTTTTTTATCTCTTCTTTGTACAGATTGTTTCCATTCTTTTGGCAATAAAATCATTTTCTTGCTGACAAAAAGAAAGTTATTTTAAAATTTTTCAAGATGGACTTTGGGCATAAAACCTTTTTAAGATAGATCAAAAATCATTTTCTACCTCATGACCCAAGCATGAAGTCCAAAATTAATTTTTGAAACTAACTTTTTACAATTGGTTTTGAAGTTTTTTCAAAGATGAGCTCAAAACTATTTTTACTTTATGGTCCAAAGTTAAGTTTCCATTGGGTTTTGAAATTAAAACTTTTTAAGATGGGTCAGAATTTTTAAAGTGGACTTGTAACTAGTTGGGTCAAATGTAGAATATTAAAATCAATTGTGAGCCTTATTTCTATTAAGACTTATTAGTTGTGGGATTATTTGTGGCATGGATCATTAGTTACTTTTCAAAATGAGAAGTCTATTTATGATAAATGAACCCTTTAATTTAGTTTGAATCTAAAATATAATAGAAATGCTATTGAAATTTTTTAGTGGATCTAAAGGATTAAAGCTTAATTAGTGAGAATTACCATGGATTAACTTCTATATTTCAAAATATAACTACCAATTAATCCATCTGAGTGATTCTTTGAAAATAAAAATATCCCCTTGTAGACCCTTAATTTTTGACCAAGTCAAGTCCAATATTTTAAAACAAGTTCCAAATAATTTTTATGGTATTTATTATTTATTATTTATTTTAATACTTATTTTATTATTTATTATTTATTTTATTTATTTTTAAATATATATATATATATATATAAAAATTGGACGGACAAATCGGTAGGCGACACGCGGCACGATAATTCACCGCAGGTGCATGTTGCTGTGAATTGGCCTGTGCCTCACAAGATCTCACCCGATTTCTCACATTCCAGCAGCCCAGGCTCATTGCTCCCCTGCTGCTCGCGTCCCAGCAGCACGTGCCAACGCAGTGGTCGATTTTTACTAAAATCCTATTTTCACTCGGAAAGGTCAATTAATTTCCTAAATATCTTGAACTTCCTTAAGATATTAAGTTTTACTTTAAAAATTCTATAAATACTAGCATTAAAACATAGAATAGAGGACGATAGAAATTACTCAAGAACTATTAAGGACTTTTGGATTTTTTGGGAATTTGGCAATTTTATTTAGGAACGGCCAAAATTAATCAAGAATTATAATTGGATTTCAAATTTTAAAGCAATCTGAAGCACTCAAGAGCAAAAAGAACCCTTCCAACAATAAGGCAATAAGGCAGTGTTATCTTGATCAAGGTTTCCCCAGAATTCCAATGGTGCAATTGTGGTGTAACCAACAACGAAGGTTTGATCTTAATCAATAATTTCTTGTATTCATAGTAGCCATAACATGCTTCCTTTTAAATGTTTTGTTGATGTGTTTTGATATTAATTTTTTCCAGTAGCATAAAATTGTTAAATCTGAATTACATGTCTTATAAACCAAAACCTTAATTCATTAAATCCTTAAACCCTTATCTAATTCCTAAAAACTCTTAAACCCTAATGTTCCAGTAGCTAAATAATCCAAAAAACCCCCAAATTATTTTGTTAAAACTCAAAGCCCTAAACTATTTTTTCCAAAACCTTACATTGTTTCATCAAATCCCAAAACCCTAATCATTTTTTTAAAACCTTAATTTATTTTCCCAAATCACTGTTTTTCTAAAATAATAAATTAAAACCCTAATCCCTTTTAAAACTTGTCATCCAATAACCCTACCTTCAAATTATTCTACCCAAAACACCAAAACTATAACCTAGTAAAAAAAATATGAGAAAAACCCTAATTTGCTCCTAAAGTAACAAAACCCAATTCTCCCAAACCCTAATCAAGGAGTCTTAAAATTCTTAAACTATAATTTCCAAAACCAAGATCCCAAAATCTAAAACCCTAATTCCAGTGGCTCTATTCCTGAATTTAGGTCCAAACCCTAATTCCAATAATTTAAAACCGTAAACCCTAGTTTCCTAAAATATAATCCATAAAAACCTAGCTTGTATATTTAGTCTTTAATTGTTATTTGAATCCTACTTTATATACTTAGTTTACATCTTCATATCTTGATCTTTATTTGGCTTATAATGAATGGTTTACTTTCATGATGAATGTCTCTTATTGGTTGACTTCATTTTTATTATACAAGAGGTATATTTCCACCTTATGGGTACCTCATTAATTAAGTTTCATGTAATTTAAATTATTTTTATTTTTTGAGATAAATGTAAGGGATACATTTCCACCTTTTGGTGGGTGTCTTATTTAGTTTTAGACATTGGACGATGCAAGGACATGTTTCCATCCTTGGATGGGTGTCCATTTATTTGTTTTGTTTGGAAATTGCTATGATTTTTAATAAAGTATTTATTTATTCTTATGATCACATGTAGTATGGATAATGTCATTATATTTAAGAATTTTATAATATTAAGACCTGAAAAAGAGGCCGATTCAAATGAACTGGGCATTGTGGGGATGTTATAGAGGACGATAGAAATTACTCAAGAACTATTAAGGACTTTTGGATTTTTTGGGAATTTGGCAATTTTATTTAGGAACGGCCAAAATTAATCAAGAATTATATATTCCTCTACCTTTTCACATAGTGTAGACCCTTAATTTTGACCCCAATTTGATATGGTCCTAATTAAAGGATATAAACATAAATTTGATCCGACTTTAAAATATTTAAACCTAATTTATAATTTTTAAAGAACTCGGTTCGGATTTAAGATGCATAAATTCAATTGTAAAACCCTAAAATCAAGTTGAATTGGCCCAAATTAAATCTTTCGGTCCATAAGTTAAAAAAAGGCAATACTAATTCAAATAAGGCCGGCCGGGTTGACATGAGCATGCCTCATGTCGATCTGACAGCCCAAATCGACATGAGGTTGGACTCATGTCGACCTGGGTAGGCTAGGTCGACATGAGCATGGCTCATGTCGACCTTGGCAGCCCAAGGTATGTCGATCTGGGCAGCCCAAGGTCGACATGAGGTTGGTCTCATGTTGGCCTAGGGCAACCAGGTCGACAAGAGTTCAATAACTTTCCTAATTCAACTAGAATTCATTTTAGGGACTGATTAATATTAGGTTAAGGATTCTGAGTGAGGTTTTGATATCAATATTAACGTTTCAGAATTTAGAGAGGGGGGGGGAACATTAACAAGGGAGAATTAACAGGAACAAGGGTCGGCAATTGACATTAACAGAGGATTAAACCACAAAGCAGAAAAGACGGCAACAAAGAGAGAAGAACAACAGTAGATTTTTGGAGAACGAAGGAAACAACAAACAAAAATATCAAGACAACCAAAGAAGAAGGCAGAGTACATATTGTCTTCACATTGTTCATCTAGAAATCAATTTGGAGGAACCAACGAATGGAGGTTTGATCTTTAATCATAAATTACTCATGATCATAGTAGCTTCATTTCTTTGTTTAATAAAAACATGCATGCAGTAACTTTATCATTGAAACATGCAGTACCTTGATCTTTAAACATGCAGTAAATTGATTTTTGTTTCAATAACTTTAATCATTTGCTTTAATTAACACATGGATCAGTTGATATTCGTAGCCCCACTTGCATGTTTCTTAAAAAACATATAACTATCCAGTAGCCTTGAGGATTTAAATTAATTGTTAGAATTTATTTTATTTACTTTAACTTCAAGAACTGTAAGGACTTTTGGATTTTTTGGGAATTTGGCAATTTTATTTAGGAACGGCCAAAATTAATCAAGAATTATAATTGGATTTCAAATTTTAAAGCAATCTGAAGCACTCAAGAGCAAAAAGAACCCTTCCAACAATAAGGCAATAAGGCAGTGTTATCTTGATCAAGGTTTCCCCAGAATTCCAATGGTGCAATTGTGGTGTAACCAACAACGAAGGTTTGATCTTAATCAATAATTTCTTGTATTCATAGTAGCCATAACATGCTTCCTTTTAAATGTTTTGTTGATGTGTTTTGATATTAATTTTTTCCAGTAGCATAAAATTGTTAAATCTGAATTACATGTCTTATAAACCAAAACCTTAATTCATTAAATCCTTAAACCCTTATCTAATTCCTAAAAACTCTTAAACCCTAATGTTCCAGTAGCTAAATAATCCAAAAAACCCCCAAATTATTTTGTTAAAACTCAAAGCCCTAAACTATTTTTTCCAAAACCTTACATTGTTTCATCAAATCCCAAAACCCTAATCATTTTTTTAAAACCTTAATTTATTTTCCCAAATCACTGTTTTTCTAAAATAATAAATTAAAACCCTAATCCCTTTTAAAACTTGTCATCCAATAACCCTACCTTCAAATTATTCTACCCAAAACACCAAAACTATAACCTAGTAAAAAAAATATGAGAAAAACCCTAATTTGCTCCTAAAGTAACAAAACCCAATTCTCCCAAACCCTAATCAAGGAGTCTTAAAATTCTTAAACTATAATTTCAAAAACCAAGATCCCAAAATCTAAAACCCTAATTCCAGTGGCTCTATTCCTGAATTTAGGTCCAAACCCTAATTCCAATAATTTAAAACCGTAAACCCTAGTTTCCTAAAATATAATCCATAAAACCCTAGCTTGTATATTTAGTCTTTAATTGTTATTTGAATCCTACTTTATATACTTAGTTTACATCTTCATATATTGATCTTTATTTGGCTTATAATGAATGGTTTACTTTCATGATGAATGTCTCTTATTGGTTGACTTCATTTTTATTATACAAGAGGTATATTTCCACCTTATGGGTACCTCATTAATTAAGTTTCATGTAATTTAAATTATTTTTATTTTTTGAGATAAATGTAAGGGATACATTTCCACCTTTTGGTGGGTGTCTTATTTAGTTTTAGACATTGGACGATGCAAGGACATGTTTCCATCCTTGGATGGGTGTCCATTTATTTGTTTTGTTTGGAAATTGCTATGATTTTTAATAAAGTATTTATTTATTCTTATGATCACATGTAGTATGGATAATGTCATTATATTTAAGAATTTTATAATATTAAGACCTGAAAAAGAGGCCGATTCAAATGAACTGGGCATTGTGGGGATGTTGGGTCATTCTCACCTTTCCTACATGTATCTAACTTTCTGAACCCAATAGGGGGGTTAGGGACTCCTTAGGAATCGAGTCATCCACCCCTTTCTTTTTACCAGCCCATCCGGGTGGTGACTATTTTTCTCTGGGTTTAGGCCCGTGTTCTCTAAGACCCTAAGCCTAATAGTGCCGAAGTCACAAGAATCATTCCACATGGGAGTGGGAGCAAAAATCCCTGCTCACAGTGGCGACTCCACTGGGGATAAGAGAAGTTCATTTCGTTGCTCTTCATATTATTCTATTCTTTCTTATCATGATATTATCCATTGCATCATTTAGATTGCATTGTGTGCATGAGTTAGGACGCCCGTGTTACCCGTGTTGTTAAGGGATACCATACTTTCACTCAAGGTATGGAGATCGAGCATGGCATAACCACTCATACCCTTGTACCTTTTGGTATATACTTGCTATGGGAACCTAAACCTTTCAACCCAAAGACTAAAGCTCATGTAATTGGCCTAGTTACTTTCCTTAGGTTTTACTCCAAATGCTTGTTGTTTGACTATGGTTAATTTATCTTTGTCTAAATCATGGCTTATTTTCTTTGTTCTTTTTCTAATATGACCTAATTACATTGGGGGCTCAAATAATTTTTTCCTCTAAATCCAAAAGACCAAAGCTATTTTTAAAATTCTCAAAATGGTCTTTAGACACAAAACTTTTCCAAAACAAGTCAAAATTATTTTCTCATGATCCAAATACAAAGCCCAAAATTCATTATTTCTAAAATCTTTTTGCAATGGGCTTAAAAAAATTATTTTCACAATCTTTTGAAAGAGCATACAAATATTTAGGTCAATTATGGAAATACCAAAAATCAATTGTGAGCGTAGTTTATTCTAAGAATTATTAATCATGGGCTTATTTTTGGCATGAATCATTAGTTACTTTTTCAAGTGAGAAATCTATTTATAATAAACCTCTTAATTTAGTTTTAATCCAATATAGCATAAAAGCTGCTTTAGTTGATTGGATGGATTAAAGCCTAATTAATAGGAATTATCATGAACTGATCTCCATGTTTGAAAATATAACTATTGGTTGAAACGTCTGAGGGAATTATTCGAAAACAAGATACCCCATGTTGGTATTTTTTTTAACCATACACCTAGGAAAAGAGACTCGCCATTTATGTGTGGAAGTTATAAAGTTGGAAGGGATGCCCTAACTATCTTTATTTGTTGTTTGTGCATACATGCATGCACACATACATTTGCATCTCATATCATTGATCCTTTCTGGCTAACAGACCTAGATTATAATAGTTTAAAAGCATACCACAATCTGACCTATGCCAGTGACAAAGAATCTAGCAGCAACTCAATTAGCTTCTCAACAAAAGCAATGGAACCTGAGCAGATTCAAAAGATGTTGGATGATGCCATTAAAGTCAAGATGGAAGAACTAAAGGGGGCCCTAGCTGAGATCATGAAAAGTCAAATGGTTGCATTGTTTGGGAACACTGCTGAAGCATCCGTAAGCACCAAGAAAGACAAGTGAAACGCTAAGGTTGGTGAAGTAGCCTTTGAAGATGACAAAGTAGTCATTAATGATGATGACGACTGGGCTCAATATTTCAAAGATCCTCAAGACAAGAAAAAGGAGCCAAAGATTGTTGAAAGATCGGCAGTAGAAAAGATTGAAATTTTAGATGTTGAGAAACTAATTGCTGATTTGGAAAAGAAATTAGAGAAGAAGCTGAAAACTAAAGAAATGTTGAAGGTCAACAAACAGTTCGAACAAGATGAGGAGGTCCCTTACAAGTTCAAAATGCCATCCTTTACAAAGTTTGATGGAACTAGAAATTATCATTTTCATGTGAAGCAGTATATCACTGCTATGCAGTTTGCCCGAGCTACTAAGGCTCAAACCCTAAAGTACTTCATGCTCTCATTGAATCCTGTTATCCAAAATTAGTTTAATACCTTAGATGATGGCACTCAAAAAAGTTGGGATCTGCTATACAAGGCCTTAATCCAATAATATGGATACCATGTTGAATTGGAAGCTACTCTAATGGAGGTGGAGTCTATTAGACAATGGCCAAATGAGAATTTCGTGGACTATATGAAGAGATGGAGGAATAAAGCTGCTTTGCTCAAGAAGAGGCTCGATGAATCTGATCAAATAAGAATGATTATGAGAGGGGTATTACCTAGTCTTTGTTAAAGGATGTCTCATACACTCATCCGAGATTTCAAAGATCTTTTCCATGTTGGTCTGCAAATTGAAGAATGAGAAAGAGAGAAGAATCATTTTTCAGAAAGAAGAAATGAGAAAGGGAACTATCAGTCAGGCAATCAAAGCACTCAAAAGGAAGTTGATGTTAATATGACTGGTCAAGGAAATAGAAGGTAGTTCTCAGAGTTGGGGAAACCTCTATCTTGGGTTTTCAATAAACTACAAAAGAAAGGTTTGTTACAACCATTGGCTCCTCAACCACTACATAATCCTTTGCCACCAAACTTCGATGCTGAGGCCTTCTGTCAATTTCATCAAATGTAAGGGCATGAAATGGATAAATGTACTTGTCTAAGGCAAGAGATCTAAGATTTGATTGATAGTAGTAAGTTACTCGAGCCGGATAAGCCCAATACCAAAAGCAACCCTTTGCCTAAATTTGGAAGAGTGCCTCCACCGGCAACTTTCATGATTGGAAAAGGATTGGAGGAAGATTTTGTCTTATCCTTCTTTCAAGATGAAAGTATCGAAGACATGGAATAAGGAAAAATTTTAACTCAATAAACTTCCCTTAACTTGGAGTGTTTCTCTATTTATTTTGCTTTCTTTCATATTTAATTGGAACAATTATGTTATTCAAATTATGTTTGTTTGAATCAATTACTTTCATTATGTCACATCCCAAAATTTAGGTAGTAGAGTATTAGGCAAGAAGGATATAAATAAGTGGTCAAATAGAGGCTCGAGATAGTCAAAAACAAAATCGGTGTGCAAAGGAGGCCCGTGAAGTCGACGGGACCTAAAGGTAATTTTTTTTAAAGGCTAAGGACCTAAGAGTAATTTCCAAAAGTTGTATCGGAGGTTCTTAATAGTGCACATAACAGATTCTAAAAATGGAATGTAGAGAAAAATCGGGTCACAACTACGCGTAACGGTTTTTCCAGAAAACGCCCCGTTAAAGAGAAATGAAGACATGTAGACTAGGGGCATTTTGGTCATTTTTATTAAGATTTATACATGAATCCAAAGTAGAAAATAAATATAAGAGTAAGTAGAGGACGTCGAGGGGTTGAATATGAAATGATCGTCAGTAGAAACGGAACCCGGGCAAAACCCGAGCAAAGAAAGGACCTAAAGGGAATTTTGTAAAAAGTTGAGGGCTTATTGGTAATTTTTTAAAATGACTTGAAAACCTAAAATAGACATTATAAATAGAAAGTAGAGGTCAAGAGGATCAAAACTATATGTAGTTTGACTCGTGGAACTGTACGGTTTAAGAGATATGACCGATTAATCGCCGGAACGTAAAGTGGGCCCGGTTTCGTGTCGGGACCGTATGGGTAACACGAGACAACTTTAGGGTATCCAATGAGAAGAGGGACAAGTGGGAAGAAGTAATGGGAAAGAAAACTATAAAAATCTCTTGTTGGCCAATCAAAAGTAACCATTTAGCATGAGTATTAAATGAAGAAAGAGAAAGGTGGACAAGTGGTCTTAAAGGATTTATCCAACACATAAGGTGATCATCATTTCCCTTATATATATATATATCATGATATGAAGAAAAAACTCTCTCTTTTCCACTTGCAAATTTCGGCCACAATAGGAAAAGCAAAAGGGAATTAAAGAGCAAGGTTTGGTACTTTAACCATGGAACTCCTTTTAAAATTTTTCTGTTTTACAATTAGTAAAATGCTGTAACTTGTATGATTTTTAATTAAATATAGAAAAATTATATTGAGTTGAATTTTGGATATGTTGTTTTTTGATAAGTCTAGTATTTGAGAAAAATAATTTGGAACCACATTGATTGAATTTAATTTACGGAATTTATAAAATTCAGAACTGCTGCCAGGATGCAGGGCAACTGGAGCAGTCTGGTTGGGTGAACTACTTGACCAAGATTTTGTATCCAGTTTGATCTGAAATTTTAAAGGAATGATTTTAAGATGTAAAACTAAATTCTGTAAAAATTTTAGATTTTTTATCCAAGTGGATTATTTTATACAAATTTTCTAAAACAAGGATCAAGTTGGGTCATGAACCAGAGCTTATTGTTCATATGGAAATTTTTCATTATTAACTTGGTCAAAAACTTGGTGTGGGTGTTTTATCATTTTATCATTGGTATTGAGTTTAGTTATGATATGAAGAATAAATTAAGATGGAAAATATGTGAATACATATGATACATATGTGAGTATATGTGATATTTGTGTAAATATATATTGTATATATATGGAGAATATGTGGTATATATACGAAGTGAATAGGTATATATGAAATGTTATTTATGCTCTACTCGGTAAATGGGTAAAACCGGTCTGGAATGGGGGTTTGGCATGCCATCCTACCGGCAGTACTGTCTTAACGGCTTCGGTCGGGATATCACTTACGCTCACGCAGTTATATCGTGTGAGGTCAAGATCATGGCAACTAGTCTTGTGAGACCAAGACCACACAGTTATATCGTGTGAGGTCAAGACCATGGCAACTAGTCATGTGAGACCAAGACCACGCAGTTATCTTGTATATTCCATATCGTGTGAGACCAAGACCATGGCAATTAGTCGTGTGAGGTCAAGACCACGCGTAACTCTATACGAGGCCTCATTTGAGATCGGTGTATTCGTAATTACCTTGTGGAGCAAAATGATAAAATGATAATAACTGAATATATGACATGTATGGATTTTGTTTTATTGTGACATTATTTTTCAATACGACTCATTGCTTTTTAAAGTGCATTATGTTTTATTATTTATTTTCCGTAATTAGTTAAAGTACCCACTAAGCAATGCTTAGCGAGTTTAGTTTCTTCTAAACTCGTAGGTTATTAGCAAGGAACCAGTAGCGAGCAGAAGAGTCCTGCGATCTGCCGGTCATCAACAAACTTAAGTGGTGCTCTTCATTCTGTATTTTAGCATTAGAAACCGGCATGTACTTATTTGAACAATACAAAGAGATAAATTGATGTAGCATGTAAATCTAGTAATGTATAATAACCGTATGGTTTTGAATTGAGTTGGGTTGTGAATATAGAAGTGTGAATTCTTCTTACAGGATTTGTAGTTGAGGTTATAAGGGTGGATTATTGGGAGTGTGCTTGTATTGAATTGTGAAATAAAATGTTTTTCAAAAATAAGAAAAATCAGTTTTGTCGACACTTGGGACCTCCATTTTTAGGGGAGATTATGGCAAAAAAATTTTAACATTTGTACTTACAAGTGGCTAAGTAAATATTAAGACACAACCACCATGAGATAACAGTCCATCTTGGTTTATAAACGTAGGCTAAGATGAGGTGTTACACATTAAATTTATTTTTATTGGTCTTTGTTCATTTTAGTGCTCAACCAATTATGAACCTACCTTGATATTTATAAATTAGCATTTCTATACTAGGTGAGGGAATTGTTCTATAACATTGAATTGTGTATGCTTACTTAGAGAGGGCTCCTGCATAATGACCTTTGTGTAGGTCCAAGTCAGTCTTAGAACATGCTTTGATGGACTTTCGAGGCAAAATTAAACTCTATTTATTTAAGGGAGAGATGATATAGGCATTGTTTGGTAAGCCAACAACTAGTATCCATCCAATTAAATATCAATCCCTAGTTGTCCATTTGAGCCTTCATAAGATTTCAACTTTCTCTTTATTTACTTATAAGCCCAATGACCTACCCTAAGTTGTTGTTACACTTTTGACAAATCTAATGATCACTAAGGTGAAGAGGTAAGAAGATCAAAGAAAGGAATGCGTAGTTAAGATCATAAGGGTAGTTGAAGTTCACCTAATATTAGATATGATATCTCTGATTTATTAAGATGACATCAGGACAACAAATGATTTATCCTTGTTGAATAAGACTCACTCTACTCCACTCATCCATAAATAGAAGTATAGAATAGTGCAAGTGATACAATCCTTTTAGAGTTAAGACCCAACATAAAAATAACAAAACATAAAAAATAAATAAAAGAGAAGGAAAAGAGAGAGAGAAAAAGCAAAAAGAAATAAAATAAACAAAACAAAAAAAAGTAAAAAAAAGAGAGAAAAAAATGGGTCCTGAGTTTGTGTGAAATCAAAAGGAAAAGAAAATACAAATGGCAGTCCAGAAAGCCAACCGAGTTTTCCTTTACCTACAGCAGTAGAAGCCAAAGACAGTTTGACTTAAATTGGTCCAACCCAACCAAAAATTTAACCAAAATTAGAGAGATAGGAGAAAGGCCACCTAGTTCTTGAAATTCCTATACTTGACAGTCCCCAGGGAAGAAGGACAAAATGATAAAGAAGCTAAGAGAAAAAGGGATAAAAAATAAATAAAGAGATAAAAAGGAAAAGAAGAAAAGGAAAGGAATGTGAGTACCAAACTTTTTGCAGAGGCAAAAACTGTCCTAATCAAGATCCGGGTTCATGTCAAGAAGAAAGAAGAATGTTCAAAGCTCTTTCTGCTCATGCTTCCAATTGTCTAAACAAGAAAGTTATAGTGTGAGGGTTTGTCAGCAGTGCCACATCAGCTTCAATCTCAAATATGGCCTTCATTTAACCCATGTCCCTTATAGACCCCATTTTATGCCTATCAAAGACCTGTTGATCTCTCTTGGTAGGTAAAGTCTATTAGTGGAGATAGTTTGAATAAGCATGCATATGAGATAGATAATATTTAAACTTGATGAGACCTTTGATTAAGTAATGTGTATGTGCCTATCTGAAGTGTAACAGTTCTTGCTTAAATAAAAATGATTCCCGAGTTTATATGGTAACTAGGGTTGTCATGTTATAGATATGCTAATTTGGAAATGGAGTCCTGAGGTAAATTGACATTGATATGGCAAAGCCAACATTTGATTTCAAAATCAAAATTCAAAAAAAAAAAGAAAAAAAATCCATACAAAGCCTTCAAGTTAAGGGAGGTATGTTAAACCGTCGAACCTCGAAAGACACATTGGGGCAAGGTAAATAATTATTGGCAAGATTATGAAGAAGCTACCAACTGGCATACTGAATCATATTTTGAAATGGATGTATATCTGCTGCTTGGGGCCTCCATTATTCATGTTTTCAACATCTTTAAGATAAAAACCATAAATGCGAAGCATTCTATCATTCCAATGCAAGACCTGAACGGGCATCTGGAAGGAGTCAGTGAGAACACTTCAGCTGATCACCTCGGTCTGTGAGTCAATAGGAACCGCTGTAAGTGTAATCCATGCATATCATCCATACATGAGCATATCACATTGCATTTAGTTATCCTGTGTTACCTATGATTTGTCAAAGTGAATAGTAAATACCCTGTGAAGTAAAGAATCAAAAGAAGATATTGAATAAGAGAGCATAGAAAGCCCATTGATGGAGGAAGCTCCAGTCATTTTGCAAAAGAAGAAATGCATGCTTGTGCAAAGAATTAAACAACACAAATATCAATATGAATCTACATGAGAAAAATCATTGGTTTGAGCCTGCACAGGGGGCAAAGTTTCTCCTTTTTAATTTTTAAGTTTATGCGTATACAAAATATTTTCAGACTCACTTTCAATATTTTGCCATGCAGGGGGCAAGGAGAAGATATAAGGGTCAGCTAAAAAATAGCTAAATTTTTTTCAACTAAAAAATAGCTGAATTTTTTGAAAAAGGAAGAAAAAAAAAGAGTGGAACATTAGAACTCTCAAAAGGATGAGAATCCAATTTAGGACCGAGCATCCACATCCAGTTTAGGATCAAGTATCCAAATCTAGTTTTGGGTTGAGCACCCAACTCCAATTTCGGGTCGAGCATCCAAAATTCAATTTCGGGATGAGCACCCAAATCCAGTTTCTGGTCGAGCACCCAACTTCAGTTTTGGGTTGAGCACCCAAAATCTAATTTTGGGACTAGTACACAAATTCAGTTTTGGGTCAAGCACCCAAATCCAGTTTTGGGTCGAGCACCCAACTCCTGTCTCGGGTCCAAGTACCCAATCTAGTTTTGGGTCGAGCACCCAAAATTCAATTTTGATCGAGTATCCAAATATAGTTTAGGATTGAGCATCCAAATCCAATTTAGGATCGAGAACCCAAATCCAATTTAGGATCTAGCATCCACATCCAGTTTAGGATTGAGTATCCAAATCCAGTTTCGGATCAAGCACCCAACTCCTGTCTTGAATCCAAGTACCCAATTTAGTCTTGGGTTTGAGTACCTAGTCAAGAGTCTAAATACCCAATCTAGTTTTGGGTCGAGCACCCACTCTGGTCTAAGTACCCAATTCAGTCTCGGGTATAAGTACCCAACCTAATCTCGAGTCCAAGTATCCAAATCCAATTCAATCTCGGGTCTAAATACCCAATCTTGGGTACAAGTACACAACCCAGTCTCGGGTCCAAGTATCAAATCTCAGATCCAAGTACCTAAACCAAATTCAATTCAATCTCGGATCCAAGTATCCAAATCTTTTTTTAGTCCAGAACTCATTTCGGGTCCAAAACCCAAGCCAACTTCAAACTCGGGTCGAGAACCCATCCTCATCCAAAATCAACTCAAAGTCATATTGCTTTTCACTCTCTTCTACTAAAAGTCTCAGATCGTTCAAGCAGGGGGCAAACTGTAAACCCTTAATTTTTTACCAAGTCAAGTACAATATTTTAAAATAAGTCCGAAATAATTTTTATAGTATTTATTATTTATTATTTATTTTAATACTTATTTTATTATTTATTATTTATTTTATTTATTTTTAAATATATATATAATAAAATATATATATATCGGATGAACTAATTGGTGGGTGACACGCGGCATGACAATTTGCTATAGGCTGAAAGGGCCTGCGGCGAATTGGCTTGGGCCAATTCACTGCAGGTGTATGCAGTGGCAAATTGGCCCAAGCCAATTCGTCGCAGGTGCAAACCTGCTGCGAATTGGCCTGTCCCAATTCGTCGTAGGTGCATGCTACGGCGAATTGGGGCAGCGCCTCATAGGAGATTGCCCAATTTCTCGCATCCCAGCAGCTCAACCTTATTGATCACCCATTGCTCACTTCCTAGCAGCCCGTGCCAGCGCGTTGGTTGATTTTGCCAAAATTCTATTTTTACTTGGAAAGGTTAATTAATTTCCTAAATAGCTTGAACTTCCTTAAGATATTAGGTTTTACTTTAAAAATTCTATAAATACTAGCATTAAAACACAGAATAGAGGACGGCAAAAATTACTCAAGGACTATTCAAGGACTTTTGGATTTTTTGGGACTTTGGCAATTTTATTCAAGGACGGCCAAAATTAATCAACAATTACAATTGGACTTCCAAATTTTAAAGCAATCTGAAGCAGTCAAGAGCAAAAAGAACCCTTACAACCACAAGACAACAAGGCAGTGTTGTCTTGATCAAGGTTTCCCCAGAATTCCAACGGTGTAATTGTTGCGCTCAAATTAACTCTACCACAAAGCGTCACTTGCATGTATACGAGGTAGCTGTAGCAAAGGTGATCGCCCCAAGGTCGTCTCACAAGGAAGCTAAAGTGACTAATTGATTATTAGATTTTAAATAACAAGTAATGAAGAAATTAAAATTGCTAACAATTAAAGAAAACAGATTGATTAAAGTTTAAAACAAATAAAAGTAAATTGAATCGACGATTTGATTCACTTAATAGAATGGTCCAGGGTTTGCACTTCTCTACTACTGATATGTATGAACGGTTATTCCACTTAACTAATTTAATTTCAAAGATTAAATCTCAAACAACTTAATTAATTGAGTCAAGGAAATAAGCTCTCGCATTCAAACCTCTTACAACAAATCTTGTTATAATTGAAACAATCTTTTTAATAGGTTATATCTCTAATTCACCTAAGTCCTTAATTGAATTGTTCCAGCATTAGACTTCATCTCTCAATCCATCATCTAATACCTAAAACACACAATTGGTGGCCAATCAATTATATGTTAATAATATTTCATTCAATCAAGGCTAAAGAAATTATTAGCTAAGAGAATAACAAATTCACACAATCATAGCAGATCCATACAAACCCTAGACTAGATCAAATTAGTTCATAATGCAATCAAACATATTCATCTCATTAATGTTCAAAGGAATCAAAATAGACATGATAATATCCATTAATACAATTTCAATGAAAATAAAGAGAATAAGATCGAGAACAAAACCAAATTACAAACTCCTTGAAGTTTCTGAAGAATCTCTTGTTCAATCTTGCAAGAAGGATGTCTCGTTGGCTAGAACAAATCTAATCTAAGCTAGATTAATCAAAGTGAAATCAAAATCAAAGAAAACAAATGTTAAAACCCTAACTTTGCTCTCTGACTACTCAAACAACTCTCCAAATCGTCAACAGTTCTCCAAAACCCTAAGCTCACTCTCCTTTTATATGAATCGTCCGTTTAGAATCTGCTGCGTGTTTGGTTCATGAGGGACACGGCCAAGTCAGAAGTGACTTGGCCGTGTGAGTGCTTTTTGGAGGGACACGGCCAGTGACTTGGCCGTGTCCCTTGCATGTGTTCACTTCTGTCTGCTTTCGATCCTTTTTCTTCTTTGGTTGAGTGACACGGCCAAGTCAAAGGTGACTTGGCCGTGTTGCACCATTTTGGAGGGACACGGCCAGAAGACTTGGCCGTGTCCCTTGCTTGTGTCTTCCACTGGAGATTTGCAATTTCTTTCCCTTTGGAACTAAGTGAGGCACGACCAGGTTGGATTGACTTGGCCGTGTCTGGGCTTCATTGGAGGGACACAGACACTGACTTGGCCGTGTCCCTTGAGTGTGTCCACCTCTGTGACTTTGATCTTCAATTTAACTTGGTATGGGACACGGCCAGTGACTTGGCCGTGCCCTCTGCCTGTGTCAATCACTGCCCCTTTCTCCTTCAATTTGTTTCCTTGCATGTTTTAACCTAACACAAAACTCAAAACAAACTTTAAACAAGAAGTAAATAGACAATAACCAACAAAACATAAACACAATACTAAAAACTAGATCAAAAACGACATAAACACTGAAAGAACTAAAACTACCAAAATTAATGAAAACACTAAACAAACCAATTAAAACTAACAAAATACCTAAAGAAAACAATAATTATCATACTAAACAAGACACAAATCTATAACAAAAACTAATAAAACAACTACCCCACACTTAAAACTTTGCTTGTCCTCAAGCAAATTCACATGGCATAAATTAAAAACTCAAACAACCTTAACTATAATTCCAGCATATAGATGAAATACTTTAAGATTCAGACATAAATAATTTCAATTTCCTTAAATCAAGGATTTTCTTAACTCATTCATTAATCCAAACATACAAATCTTATCTCTCATCTAAGTGTTTCACTCGATTTCAAAGGTTAATCACTCAAACCACTCATGAGTGCATACTGCCATAAACTTGCTTAATTATCCAATCTCCCTCACTGATTTTCTCAAGAAATAATCCGAAGGTCTTTTATTTGGATGTAATGGGGCTAAGGCGCAGGTGTGAGAAAAGGCATTTAAGCTGGAGCATCAAGAAATAGAGTATCTAAATTAGACAATACTATTGCTAAGAAACTCACAACTCCCTCAAATGGCATACTCACCAATCCTTAATAATTTTACATACTTGCACACTAAAAGAAAAGTACATGAGTCAACATTCCTCTAATGCTAGAAAATATATGAATTTTGTATATATATATATATATCTCTTCTTTTTTCTTTCTTTTTTTTATTTTTTTTATTTTATCATCATTTTATATATATATATATACAAAATATAAACTTGCATAAAAAATCTAGCTTAAAATGTAGAGGAAAGGAATAATCAACTCTTAATCCAATACAATGTGCAAAGTATGCATTTCAACCCCAAATAGCAATACCATTTTTTTTACTTACCCCACACTTTGAAATAAACTACCCTATTGTCAAATCATAAAACTCCATTCCTTAATGCATAGGTAAGATGATAATAAGAACATGTTAAGTTGAGAATTGTGTTGATCAAACAAGAAACGGTCAATGGCTCAACTTGGCTCACTAAGGAAATCAATATTAAGGGAAGTCTTTTTAAGTTAAAGGGGCTAACCTAATTTGCCTTCATCATTTTAAAACTTGAGATTAAATCATAATGTGAGTTCAATTAGTATGCAAAAGCAAACTCTAGAGATGCCAAATCATGAAGGTGCACACTTAAGAAAAGAAAATCAATTGACAATAATATCAAATTTATAAGGCTCAAAACTCACACAGGTGGGTTCACAAAGATTTATATGTCATAAATTGCAGAATGTGAAAATTGATCCTGAATGGATTCAAATGCTCATTTCTATGCCGAAACTAAAGTCTCAACTATAATGCTAGAATCAAAGAAAAGATCAATAAGATTTCAACAATTATGCCATGCACAACAGACACAATAAGCAAAACAAAACAAAAATTAAAGGAAAGCTTAAAGAGTACCCCACACTTTAAAATTTACATTGTCCTCAATGTGAAACAAGAACAATAAATAAAAAGAGTTAAAGGACAACCTGTCTTCCATCGTACCTGGTGAGGCAAAACCCTAGCTTTCCATCACAAACACAAAAGTTCAAAAACAAAAGTACAATATATAAAAATAAAATATCCAAATATAAAGCGTTAACATGAAAACAAAAAACGAAAAAATAAGAACAAAAATACACTAAACAAAATAAAACAAGGAACTCAAAATCTATGGAAAAGGCTGGCGTGAAGATGATGCAGCTGAGGGATGGAGACTCAAGATCTTCGTAAGGTTGCTATTAATCTATTCCAACTGCTGCAAAACCTCAGCATGGTTACGGTCCACCTTGCCATCCAGTCGATCCACTTTGCCCTCCAGGGTCTCAATCCTCAGAAGTACCTCTTGATGTTCCGAGACTGGAGCATCCTCATCTAGATCAAGAGAATCCGAGTCGGACTCCTCTTGGACACGTGCTCTCTTCTGCCTATCCCCCAGTGCTGCAGGCTCAGCTGAAGGCATCACATAAGTCCCTCTCCTATGCACCACCATGTGCATCTTCTCAAGTGTAGCTAAATCCAAAGAGTCATTACCTGAAATTCTAGTCATGCGACTAGTACTCGGGTCAAAATCCTCAACAAGGGCTACTGCTAATGTGGTAACCAACCCTCCAACACAAATTGCCCCCTTTCTTTTATTAGCCACAGAATAAAAAATATCGGCTAACCAATAGCCGGCACTGACATGCATTCCATTAAAAGCACAATCCAGGAAAAATAGTTCACTCACTTCAACCACACCCGGGCTCTCCTTCTGAGCAAAGAATCCGCAAGCCATAAACCTATGCAAATATCTCAAAGTGAAATTTCTTAACTTAGATGCCTTGGCTGATTTGGCCACATAAGTACCCGAGCCTAAAGCTCCCCAAGCAAATTGTTGTTTAAATTCTTTGGGTACCGACCTTTCCCCGTGCTGATGAAAACCATATATATCATTTAACTGGTCAATATTGAGCACATAAGATTTACCCAGCAATTTAAACATCAATCTAGTGCAGATTTTCTTATCATTTCTTTCAACCTTAAGAGATGTCAAAAATTCTAAAGTAAGTTCCTCAAACTGCAAAGGTCTCAAGGTGACTAGAGTTTCCCATCCAAGAAATTGTACATATCGCTCAAAATTAGTCCTAATTTGCAAGGCATCAAGAGATTCATCGTTAACATACCTTGTCGGGAAAAAACCCCGAGCTAAAAGACTTGCTCTCTTCGAAGATAAAGTTGATGAAGAGGAAGAAGCTCCTTCGGTTGTAGGCCTCTTCGTCTTACGGTGTGAAACAGTCTTAGTTCTCGGCATCCTTAGAAATCTGAAAATTCAAACCAAAACTTGATCAAATCAAAATTATATGAGCAAAGAAGAAGTTTTAAGTGATTATCTCTAGTTTTGGTGAAGAAATTTGATGTTTAAAGGAAGATTTGGAGTTTTGAAATCAAAAACTATGGTTTTGGCGATACATAGAGCGAGAGAGCGAGAAAGACGAAGAACAGGAGATTAGGGATTTAATGGAAAGAAACTGGGCCAAAATTGGGTTTTTAAAAGTCTAAAATTGAGGGACACGGCCGTGTTGGTGTGGACTTGGCCGTGTCCGTGTGTGAAATTGGAGAGACACGGCCAAGTCTAGGTGACACGGCCGTGTCTAATGCAATTGGAGGGACACGGCCACTGACTTGGCCGTGTCCCTTGCCTGTGTTCATCTCTGTGAAGAAAAGGTGCAAAATAAAAATCAAGAACAATTTTGGTAAAGCCTTGGCCGTGTGTGACACGGCCAAGGGACACGGCCAAGTCCTTTGGCCTTGTCACTCACTGTGACAACATGCAAAAATAACAAATCGGTGAAGTCTTGGACATGTATGACACGGCCAAGTCCTTTGGCCGTGTCTTCTTCTGCCACTTTTTAACTTTAACTTTTATATATATATATATATATCACCAAATATTAAAGATTTTGCAAACCTTCTTCTTCAAACACCCTGAAACACAAAATAAAGAAAAACCGATCAAAGCACCAATTCCATTTATTTAGACTAAACATAAAATCAAAACTTGCTAAAATTAAAATTACAACTATCAAAAATAAATGCAAACCGATGGGTTGCCTCCCATTAAGCGCTTCTTTAATGTCATATAGCTAGACATCATGCAAGGCCTAGGGATCATGAATCAAAGTGTTGTCAATGACCCTCACTTCCTGAAATCCTTCATTGTATGGCTTAACTCTCTGTCCATTCACTTTAAAAGTCTCACTTGTTTGAGAGTTAAGTAATTCAATGGCACCAGAAGGATACACCTGAGTTATCTCGAAAGGACCACTCCATCGAGACTTGAGTTTACCTGGAAAAAGACGGAGTCGTGAGTTAAAAAGTAAGACTTTCATTCCTGAACTCAATGTCTTTTGCACTATAATTCTGTCATGAAGTGCTTTAGTGCGATCCTTGTAAATTCTCGAGCTCTCATACGCCTCATTTCTCAGCTCATCTAACTCTGAAATTTGTAGAAATCATTCTCTCTTCGCTTTGTCCAAGTCAAAATTCAGAGTCTTGATTGCCCAATACGCTCTGTGCTCCAACTCCACTGGCAAGTGACAAGCTTTTCCAAAAACCAATCGGTAGGGACTCATACCAAGAGGAGTCTTGAAAGCAGTCCGATAAGCCCATTGTGCATCATGCAATCTGTTTGCCCAATCCTTCCTTGATGTGTTGACTGTTTTCTCCAGAATTCCCTTAATCTGCTTGTTGGATGTTTCCACTTGTCCAGAAGTCTGTGGATGATATGGGGTTGCCACTTTGTGCTTAACACCAGATTTGTGCATTAATTTCTCAAAAAGCCTGTTGCAAAAATGGCTCCCCCCATCACTGACTATCACCCTTGGCGTACCAAATCTGCTAAGAATATTTTCCTTCACAAATTTAACAACTACATTAGCATCATTAGTACGGGTGGGGATTGCCTCCACCCATTTGGAAACATAATCAACAGTAACTAAAATATACTCATATCCAAAAGACTTGGGGAAAGGACCCATGAAGTCTATTCCCCACACATCAAACAGTTCAACAATAACATATGATTGAAGGGGCATTTCATTCCTCCTCCCAATGTTACCTACTCTTTGGCAACGATCACAGTGCTTACAATACTCTTGAGCATCTTTAAATAAAGTAGGCCAGTAAAAACCACTTTGTAGCACCTTTTCTGCAGTCTTTCTTCCTCCAAAATGACCCCCACAGTGAAGATCATGACAAAATTGAAGAACACTCAGTTGTTCTTCCTCAGATACACACCTGCGAACTATCTCATCTTTACAAATCCGGAATAGATAAGGTTCAACCCAAAAATAAAACTTACTCAAGTGTAAAAACCTTTTCTTTTCCTGAAATGACATGTTAGTACGCAAAATACCACAAGCCAGATAGTTAGCAATATCTGCAAACCAAGGTGCATCAAATACCACAAAAAGCTGCTCATCAGGAAATGCTTCTAAATTTTTATGAATGCTATCAGATGCAAGATTTTCACTAAAGAAGGGTAATCTAGATAAATGATCAGCAACAACATTCTCACTACCCTTAGTATCCTTGATTTGAAAATCAAATTCTTGCAATAACAACACCCATCTAATTAAGCGCGGTTTAGCATGTTGTTTTGTTAACAGATATTTAAGAGCTGCATGATCAAAATGCACAATAATTTTTGACCCAATTAAATATGCTCTAAATTTGTCTAAAGCAAAAAGAACAGCTAACATTTCCTTTTCAGTTGTGGTGCAGTTCATTTGTGCACTATTCAGGGTTAAACTGGCATAATATATTACTCTCAAGTATTTATCAACCCTTTGCCCAAGAACAGCTCCTACTGCATGATTAGAGGCATCACACATGATTTCAAAAGGTAAAGTCCAAACAGGAGCTACAATCACTGGTGCACTAGTCCATTTTTCTTTAAGGGAATTAAAAGCTTGCATGCATTGTGCTGTAAATTCAATTGGAACATCTTTCCCCAACAAATGGCACAATGGTTGGCTTATTTTGGAAAAATCCTTAATAAACCTCCTGTAAAATCGTGCATGCCCTAGAAAACTTCTTATTCCCTTAACAGAGGTAGGTGGGGGTAACTTAGCAATCAATTCAATTTTAGCCTTATCCACCTCAATCCCTTTACTTGACACCACATGACCTAAGAGAATGCCCTGAGTAACCATAAAATGACTCTTTTCCCAACTTAAAGTGAGGTTACATTCAATGCATCTCTCAAGCACACGAACAAGTTTATTGAGGCAATTATCAAAAGAATTACCAAAAATAGAAAAATCATCCATAAATACCTCAATAAAATCATCTATCATATTTGAGAAGACAGACATCATGCATCTCTGAAAAGTTGCAAGTGCATTGCACAAGCCAAAGGGCATACGTCGAAATGCATAAGTCCCAAAAGGGCAAGTAAAGGTTGTCTTGGACTGATCATCTGGAGCTATTGGCACCTGATAGTAACCTGAAAGGCCATCCAGAAAACAATAATGTGAGTGCCCAGAAAGTTTATCTAACATCTGATCAATAAAAGGAAGAGGGAAATGATCTTTCTTTGTAGCATTGTTCAACTTCCTATAATCGAAGCACATTCTCCACCCAGTAGTAGTCCTAGTAGGAACCAATTCATTATTCTCATTTTTCACCACAGTGATTCCAGATTTCTTAGGAACTACATGTACTGGCTCACCCACTCACTATTAGCAATTGGATAAATTACTCCTTCATCCAGCAATTTGAGCACTTCCTTCTTAACCACTTCACTCATATTTGGGTTAAGTCGCCTTTGGGTCTCCCTCACAGTTTTAGCTCCCTCTTCTAAAGTGATTCTATGCATGCACATGGAAGGGCTAATACCCTTGATGTCACTCAATCCCCATCCTATTGCTCTCTTCAATCTTTTAAGCTCACTCACTAACCTCATCTCCTCCCCTTCACTAAGTTCACTAGATATTATCACAGGTAAAGTGTTGTGATCTCCTAAAAACACATATTTCAGGTTCTTAGGTAACTCTTTCAGCTCTAACTCTAGTGAGGGGTTCTTCTCTTCTTTTTCAATGAGGGAAGGTTCAAAAATTGGGTCCTCCTTAAGCTCCTCTATTTCAGCACCCTCTAAAGTCTCAAGGCAACTGGCTATTTCTGCATTAAAAATATCCACATCACTCTCTAAGGTCAATGCCAGAAAACATTTAAAACAACTGCATCAACACAGTCAATGAAAGAACAATCCTCATATAAAGCAGTTGTAGGAATAAGAGAAGTGTTAAAAATAGAAAATTCCATAGTTTATCCCAAAACAGTCATTGATAATTTTCCATTTTTAACATCTATCAAAGTGTTGGTAGTTGCCATAAAAGGCCTACCCAGCAGAATGGTGTGTGCAGATGGTGAAGAATTACTTACTTCCATGTCAAGAACAATGAAATCCACAGGTACTATCAAACCACCAACTTTAACTAACACATCTTCTATAACCCCTTTCGGGAATCTAAGAGATTTATCAGCTAATTGCAACACCATTTTCGTTGGTTTAAGTTCCCCTATTTCCAAATCAAGATAAACAGAATAAGGCATTAAATTCACACTAGCTCCTAAATCACACATGCCATCAGTACTTTTTCCATTTCCCATAGTAATTTGAATAATAAAACTTCCAGGATCCTTTAGCTTAGGAGGTAGTTTATGCTGTAAAACATCACTAGCTACCTCAGAAACTATCACCTTTTCATTCGGCTCATACCTCTTTTTCCTAGTATTCAGTTCTTTGAAGAATTTAGCATAAGCCGGCATGTTCTTAATTGCTTCAAGTAAAGGTAAGTTGATACTTACCTTAGACAGCATGTTGAAGATATCTGAAAATTGCTTATCTTTTTTATCATCCTTCAACCTGCTGGGGAATGGTATAGGTGGCCGGTATGGATTGCTTGCCTTGTGCAAATCTGCTGTAGTGGACTTCTCCATTGATCTTTCTTCAGCACCTTTGTTCTCTAGTTCTCCTTCCTTTTTATTCTCTTTCTCACCTGCATTCACAGAATTATTTTCAACATTGTTATTAATTACCTTGCCACTCCTAAGAACAGTCACTGCTTGTGCTTGCTCAGGTTGACTTGGGAACTTCCCCTTTTGTTGAATCTGCATCTGTTGAGCAAGTTGCCCCACTTGGGTCTCCACCTTCTTAAAAGATGCTTCCAAGGAATCCAGCCTCTTGTTGTTCATCTCCTGATTTTTAGCACTGACTTGGATAAAATCCTGTAAATTTTTCTCCAAACTCTCTCTCTTAGGCTGACCTTGATTTGAGGATTGGCCCTGTTGTTGATTCTGTCTCTGGAGCAAATGGAAAGGCTGTTGAGCATTATTTGTTGTCCATGAAAAATTGGGGTGACTCCAACTAGGATTGTAAGTGTTGGAGTAAGGATCATTCCTTGCTCTTGGTTGAAACCCCCCCATAGCATTAACTTGCTCAGCTTCATTCCCAAAAGACTCATATGCAGAGGGGCATATATTTGCTCCATGCCCAAATGTCCCACAGATTCCACACACTTCTTGAGTGGATGAAGAAATATTGTTCTTCATGTTTAGCATCTGAACCTGCCTTGTCAACTCAGCTATTTGACTAACCATTTCAGTATTGGCTTTCAGTTGATTCACCCCTTTACTTCTTCCCCCTTACACTCTTTTGTTGAGAATTAGCTCCCAACATCTCAAAGATCTCATAAGTCTCATCAGCTGTCTTTTCTCCCATGGCTCCCCCAGCTGCATTGTCAACAGTGTTCTGAAATTGCTGGGTTAGACCATCATAGAAAAACTGATTAAGGAGTTGAAGTGGGTAGTGATGATGTGGACACTGGATCAATAGCGTCTTGAATCTGTCCCAAGCCTCATGAAATGGCTCTCCTTCAAATTGAGAGAATGTAGCAATCTTCCCTCTCAACTCAGCTGTCTTTTGGTGTGAATAGAACTTGCCCATGAACTTGTTATAAACTTGCTCCCAAGTTGTCAATGAATTTTCAGCCAACATCATGAGCCAGCTCTTTGCCCTATCCTTCAAAGTATAAGGGAAACATCTCATCCTCAACTGATCTTCTGTTAGTCCTCCCAAAGGAAAAGTGTTGAGGGTGGAGTAGAAATCCCGAATAAAGTTCAAAGGATCTTCATTTGGAACTCCATAGAATGATGGCAGCATGTTGTAGTGAATGTTCTTCAACTCATAATTCCTTGCTGCATCTGTCAGTCTTATGCAAGAAGTGGAAGTTCCAATGACAGGTCTAGCAAAGTCTCTCATCGTTCTTTGCCTTTCTTCAGCCATTTTAACAGATTGTTCAGATTCCGATTCAAATTCAGAAGTGTCCTCCTCTATATCAAATCCGGTGTAGAGCTCAAACTCTTCTCTGCTCCTTTTCACTCTCTGAATTTCTGGAATGAATGGATGTAGCTCTCCTTCGAGTGATCTCCTGCCTTGCATAAACAAAAATTTCTAGAAAAAGAAATATCAAAAGCAAAAGACAAATAAAATAAAATGAAAACAATGAAAAATAATCCAAAGTATTTTTTTTAAATAAACAATTACGCCAATTAGCTTCCCCGGCAGCGGTGCCAAAAACTTGTTGCGCTCAAATTAACTCTACCACAAAGCATCACTCGCAAGTATACGAGGTAGCTGTAGCAAAGGTGATCACCCCAAGGTTGTCTCACAAGGAAGCTAAAGTGACTAATTGATTATCAGATTTTAAATAACAAGTAATGAAGAAATTAAAATTGCTAACAATTAAAGAAAACAGATTGATTAAAGTTTAAAACAAATAAAAGTAAATTGAATTGACGATTTGATTCACTTAATAGAATGGTCTAGGGTTTGCACTTCTCTACTATTGATATGTATGAACGGTTATTCCACTTAACTAATTTAATTTCAAAGATTAAATCTCAAACAACTTAATTAATTGAGTCAAGGAAATAAGCTCTCGCATTCAAACCTCTTACAACTAATCTTGTTATAATTGAAACAATCTTTTTAATAGGTTATATCTCTAATTCACCTAAGTCCTTAATTGAATTGCTCCAGCATTAGACTTCATCTCTCAATCCATCATCTAATACCTAAAACACACAATTGGTGGCCAATCAATTATATGTTAATAATATTTCATTCAATCAAGGCTAAAGAAATTATTAGCTAAGAGAATAACCAATTCACACAATCATAGCAGATCCATACAAACCCTAGACTAGATCAAATTAGTTCATAATGCAATCAAACATATTCATCTCATTAATGTTCAAAGGAATCAAAATAGACATGATAATATCCATTAATACAATTTCAATGAAAATAAAGAGAATAAGATCGAGAACAAAACCAAGTTACAAACTCCTTGAAGTTTCTGAAGAATCTCTTGTTCAATCTTGCAAGAAGGATGTCTCGTTGGCTAGAACAAATCTAATCTAAGCTAGATTAATCAAAGTGAAATCAAAATCAAAGAAAACAAATGTTAAAACCCTAACTTTGCTCTCTGACTGCTCAAACAACTCTCCAAATCGTCAACAGTTCTCCAAAACCCTAAGCTCACTCTCCTTTTATATGAATCGTCCGTTTAGAATCCGCTGCGTGTTTGGTTCATGAGGGACACGGCCAAGTCAGAAGTGACTTGGCAGTGTGAGTGCTTTTTGGAGGGACACGGCCAGTGACTTGGCCGTGTCCCTTGCATGTGTTCACTTCTGTCTGCTTTCGATCCTTTTTCTTCTTTGGTTGAGTGACACGGCCAAGTCAGAGGTGACTTGGCCGTGTTGCACCATTTTGGAGGGACACGACCAGAAGACTTGGTCGTGTCCCTTGCCTGTGTCTTCCACTGGAGATTTGCAATTTCTTTCCCTTTGGAACTAAGTGAGACACAGCCAGGTTGGATTGACTTGGCCGTGTCTGGTCTTCATTGGAGGGACACGGCCACTGACTTGGCCGTGTCCCTTGAGTGTGTCCACCTCTGTGACTTTGATCTTCAATTTAACTTGGTATGGGACACGGCCAGTGACTTGGCCGTGCCCTCTGCCTGTGTCAACCACTACCCCTTTCTCCTTCAATTTGTTTCCTTGCTTGTTTTAACCTAACACAAAACTCAAAACAAACTTTAAACAAGAAGTAAATAGACAATAACCAACAAAACATAAACACAATACTAAAAACTAGATCAAAAATGACATAAACACTGAAAGAACTAAAACTACCAAAATTAATGAAAACACTAAACAAACCAATTAAAACTAACAAAATACCTAAAGAAAACAATAATTATCATACTAAACAAGACACAAATCTATAACAAAAACTAATAAAACAGTAATCGTGGTGGAAGGTTTGATCGTAATCAATAATTTCTTGTATTCATAGTAGCCATAACATGCTTTCTTTTAAATGTTTTGTTGAAGTATTTTGATATTAATTTTTTCCAGTAGCATAAAATTGTTAAATCTGAAGTACATGTCGTATAAACCAAAATCGTAATTCATTAAATCCTTAAACCCTCATCTAATTACTAAAAACTCTTAAACCCTAATGTTCCAGTAGCTAAATAATCCCAAAATCCCCAAATTATTTTGTTAAAACTCAAAGCCCTAAACTATTTTTGTGCAAAACCTTACACTGTTTCATCAAATCCCAAAGCTCTAATCACTTTTCTAAAACCTTAATTTATTTCACCAAATCACTATTTTTCTAAAATAATAAATTAAAACTCTAATCTCTTTTAAAACTTGTCATCCAATAACCCTACCTTTAAATTATTCTACCCAAAACACCAAAACTGTAACCTGGTAAAAACAATCTGAGAAAAACCCTAATTTGTTCCCAAAGTATCAAAACCCAATTCTCCCAAACCCTAATCAAGGAGTCTTAAAATTCCTAAACTATAATTCTTAAAACCAAGACCCCAAGACCTAAAACCCTAATTCCAGTGGCTCAATTCCTGAATTTAGTTCCAAACCCTGATTCCAATAATTTAAAACCATAAACCCTAGTTTCCTAAAACATAATCCATAAAACCTTAGCTTGTATATTTAGTCTTTAATTGTTATTTGAATCCTGCTTTACATACTTAGTTTACATCTTCATATCTTGATCTTTATTTGGCTTATAATGAATGGTTTACTTTCATGAAGAATGTCTCTTATTGATTTACTTTATTTTTATTATGTAAGAGGTATATTTCCACCTTGTGGGTACCTCATTAATTAAGTTTCATGTAATTCAAATTATTTTCATTTTTTGTGATAAATGTAAAGGATACGTTTCCACCTTTTGGTGGGTGTCCTATTTAATTTTAGACATTGGGCAATGCAAGGACATGTTTCCATCCTTGTATGGGTGCCCATTTATTTGTTTTATTTGGACATTGCTATGATTTTTAATAAAGTATTTATTTATTCTTATGATCACATGTAGTATAGGTAATGTCATTATATTTAAGAATTTTATAATATTAAGACCTGAAAAGGAGGCCGGTTCTAATGAACTGAGCATTGTGGGGGTGCTGGGTAATTCTCACCTTCCCCACATGTACCCAACTGTCTAAACCTAATAGGGTGGTTGGGGATTCCTTAGGAATTAAGTCATCAACCCCTTTCTTTTTCTTGGCCCGTCTGAGTGGCGACTCCATTTTCTCTGAGTTTAGGCTCGTGTTCTCTAAGGCCTTGAGCCTAACAGTGCCGAAGTCGCAAGAACCATTCCACGTGGAAGTGGGGGAGAAAATCCCTACTCACACCCCTGTTGATGTTTTTATTAACCATAATACCTAGGAAAGACACCCACCACTTGTGTGTAGGAGATATAAGGTTGGAAGGAACATCTTGACTCTATGCATACATGTTTACATACATTGCAGCACATCACTTAATCCTTTTTGGCTTACAGACCTAGAGTACAGTAGTTTAAGAGCTTACGACAACTCAGCCTACGTCAATAACTAAGAGCTCAATGAAGGTTCAATCAACTTCACACCAAAAGTAATGGATCTTAAGCAATATTAGAAATTGGTGAATGACTCCCTCACCTCTAAGATGAAAGAGCTAAAGGGGGCCCTAGCTGAAATTGTGATAAATCAACTAGTTGCACTACTAGAAAATAACACTACTGAGGCATCTGCTAATTCTAAGAAGCAGAAGGACAAGGGAAAGGCTAAAGTAGTCGAGATAGTCTTTGATGAAGAAAAGGTCATGATTGATTATGATGACTGAGATATATACTTCCAAGATAAAAAAGAAAGGAAGAAAAGGAAGAAGGCTATAGAGAAAAGTAAATTTGCTGATGTTGAAAAGCTCATTGTTGACCTAGAAAATAATCTTAAAAAAAGACTAAAAGTTGAAGAGGCCTTAGAATTTGATAAGCTTTTTGAAGAGGATGAGAATCTTCCACCCAAGTTCAAAATTCATACTTTTGTAAAGTAAAATAGCATAAGAAATCCTCATTTGCATGTAAAGTAGTACATTTCTACCATGCAGTCTGCTGAGCTACTACTCAAACATTGAGGTACTTTAGGATCTCTTTGGATCTAATGGTGCAAAACTAGTTTAATTCTTTAGAGGAGAGCACTGAAAAAGACTAGGATCTACTGCATAAAGGTTTCATCCAGTAGTATGGGTATAACATCGAGCTGGAGGTAACCTTAATAGAGGTTGAGCCTATCAGGCAGAGATAAAATGATTGTAATACCCTGATTTTTGATGTACTTTAAAATAGTAATTATGGGAGAGTATATTAGTGTAATAGGTAGAGAAATTTTGAGATGGATGTATGATGGATATTATATATATAATATATGTATTTGAAATATATGTGAGCTATAAATAGAATATATAAGATATCTACATATACCTAAGATATACACCACATATATATATTGTGCATAATTGGTTGTAGGGAAAGTTGATTTTAATTAATTAATTAATTAATAATGACGATGATAGTGACAAGAAGAAGTAAAAGTTAAAAGATGGAAGGAGATGATTGATGGTGGTTAAATTAATTATTAACATATATATTATTTTATATATATAAGGATGAAAATTAAAGGAAGAGACATATTTCTTCTTCCTTCTTCTTCTTCCTCTTTGAACATGGGAATAGAGAGAGAGTGAGGAGAGCTTGATTTTATTCATATGCACACCAAATTTATAAGAGTTTTAAGAGATTTAAAGGTGGATATTGACTATTTGACAAAGAATTCAAGTAAGTGCTCTTTTCCTTGAGCTTATTTTTTATGGATTTTAAGTATATATATATGTATGATATGATTAGTGAGATAAAGTGATAATTAATTGAATAAGATGATAACTATGATATGTTGGAGTATATATATATGTGTTGAATTGATGCAAAGATGAAGTAAATATGGTTAGATGTTGGGGATGATGATGAGTAGTTGGAATTGAATAAAAGAGTAAGGGTTTTGTAGAAATGAGTTGGGAATTGAGTGAATTAATATATGGATGATTGTATGAATGAATTATAACGATGATTGTTGATGATGATGTTGTGTTTATGCCAAGAGGGATTAAGTGGAGAAGAGTAAGCTTGGATTAACCAAGGTTTGTACATATAAACTCTTTGGTTTATACATATAATCTCTTTAGTTTGTACATATGATCTTGAGTTGTACATATTTTATTTAATGTGAGTTTGAGTTGCTTATGTGATGTGTGTGTATTATATTGATGAAAAATTGTGAAAAAGGGTGATTTTGTGATGCCATGGGTATGGCCATGCAGGGCCACGGTAGTGGGTTTGGAAGAAGGACTATTTTATGTAAAAATGATGAAGAGGCAAAAGCAAAATGGATGATACGGGCGTGGCCTTTGGATGCCATGATCATGGTCTTAAATAGTATTTTACAACTTCATTTCACATCCCACGGGCATGGCGAATGGATGCCACGACCGTAGGGTTGTTTTATTAATGTTTATGGGTATATTTTGTACTATACGGGTGTTGTAAATGGCTTGTATAGCTATGTATTTATATATATTGAATTGAAAATGTATATATGCTTATAAAGTGAAGATTTATGATAAAATATGTTGATTATGCTAAATGTTAGTGTGTTAATGAGTCATATGGTGAGTGTGGCTCAAGTTTGCATGATGAGAATATAAATGGGAAATGTGGTTGGATGTCAAGTGTGAATTATAAATGAATTATGAATATGATAAGGATGAGATGAATATGATATTATTGTTAGTTTGGAAACTTAATATAGTCTTGGTTAATGAGAAACTCCAAAGTATGGAGTATTAAATTAAGTATTATGAGTTAAGAAGTAAAGAAAGGATTTGAGTTGTATAATTGAGATATACAGATTGATGATTTATGACTTGTACTATAGTATTAGCAATTTAATGTGAAATATGTGTATTAAGGGTTGTGCAATGTGAGTGAGCTATAGAATTATGGAAGTGATAATGTTATAAAAAAATTGAGAAGCCATGAAATGTGTATTGAGAATTATTTTGTGTTCTGTACGAGGCACGGTCTTAGCCTTAGAGAAGGTGTGCTATTGTCGTGTTAATCATGTAATGTAAAATGTGGATGTGATATTTGTTAAAGATATGAGAAGTGCAAGTTGTGCACTAAAATGTGAATGTGAGCCACATTGGCATTATATATGATGATGATTGGTGGAAACCATGATATGAGTTGAGATGTAAAAATATGTTAAAGAATGAATGTGTATTGTGTGTACCTTATACAATATCTAGTTGCTAGAAGATTGTATTTGGTTGGCATGCCATACATGATGGGGTGAGACACTGGGTGTCACAGATATTGCTACTCCCCTGAGTTAGACACATTGGTGTCACTATTGTTGATATATGTGGTGGATGAGACACTAGGTATCATAGATATTGCTACATCCATTAGCGACTATTGAAATATGCTATGGATGAGACACTAGGTGTCACAGATTTTGCTATGTCCATTAGTGAGACACATTGGTGTCATTGTGATGAGATAGACCAAAATAATGGTTCTATAACTAGTTTATTGTATAAGGACAATTAGGCCCAGTGTATGTGTATGTGGTAGATGAGAATGATATTATGAATTGTGGATGATATATAAATATATATATATATATATTCAAGTATAAATATAAAGCTCATAATAATAAAGAAAATACAAAGAATATGATGATAAATGATGTTAGTGTTATGTATCATTTTCTTTAATGTATGTATATGATGTTTATAAGTACCACTAAGCTTTCGAGCTTAGAGTAGTTGTTGAGTCGGCATGTAAGTAGATTGTTGATCTGAGAGTCAGACAGTTGCTCCACAAGAAGAGTAAGAGTGCTTTGAGACCAACTAGAGGGCGGTGCATGCATGTATAATTTTTTTTATGTTGTATTTTGATCATATGTATGTTTATAAGTGAATTTTGGAAAGACAATGTAAAATTGTATATATGTAATCAAATGAAAAGTTTAATGATTGTGGAAATGTTACTTTTAGAAGAATGAGATTTGATAATTTAAAATGTTCTTTTATTAAATATATTATTGATGTGGAATTAAGGTAAGAGTTTAAACAACACTGTAACATGACATCCTTATAATTTATATGCATATTGTATGTATACGGGGTATATGTATGGTACGTATATAGGGTATAAGAATGTTACAATGAAGGCTTTGTTGACTATATAAAGAGATGGAGGAATAAGGTAACTCTTCTCAAGAAAAGACCTGATGACGCAAACCAAATATGAATGATATTTAAGGGCACTTTGCCTCACCTCTAAGAAAGAATGGTTCAAACCCTTATATGGTATTTCAAGGATCTTCTACAAGCAAGTCTTCAATTGGAAGAATGGGAGAGAGAAAAGAACATATCCTACAAAAAGGGGAGCAATAAGAGTTGCTATCAGTATGGAACACAAAGTCAAGGGTGACAAAAATATGCTGAGGTGAATGCAATAACTAAACCAATAAAGAAGCGTTAATTCTCAAAATTAGGAAAGGCACTGTCTTGGGTCTTCAACAAATTATAGAAGGGGTTATTACAACCTTTGACACCTCGACCTTTGCCAGGTTCGTTACCATTTAAATTTGATACATAGGTTTTTTGTCAGTTCCACTAGGAGCCTGGTCATGAAATAGATTGATGTACATGGTTAAGGCATAAAATACAGAAAATCATTAATGATGGAAAGATCCTTGCCCCTAAAATGGCCAAGTAGATGAAGCTTTTTTTACTCCAAATCAACAAACTTCCTTTGACTTGTGTGGTTGTCATTTCACTTTCTTTCTTTGGTTTTTTTAGGAATAATTGTTTTTTAAAATAACATTTTTTGCAAATAAATTATTTTTTATTACATTGATGATTTTATTGGTGTTCGTTCATTTTGGTGCTTAATTAGTGATGAATCCAGCCTGATATTCATAAATTAATGTATTTATACATCATGATCCGAATGACTTTACTAGGTAAGAAAATTATTCTGTAGCATTGAGCTGTGTATGTTTACTTAGAGAGGGTTTCTATATAATTACCTTTGTCCATATCCTAGTCAATCTTAGAACATGCTTTGACAAACTTTAGAGTCGAAATTGAACTATACTTATTTAAAAGAGAGATTATCTAGGCAATGTTTGATGAGCCAACAACTAGTGTCCACCGTGTTATTAATCCCTAGTTTATCCCTTTAAGCCTTCATAAGATTTTAGCTTGCTTTTTATTGGCTTGCAAACCTGATAATGTACCTTAGGCTATCATGACACTTAAGGAAAACCTCACGATCACTGGTTTACCAAGAAGGCAAGAAGATTAGAGAAAAGGATGCATAGTCAAGACCATGAGAATAGTTGAAGTTTACCTGAATTAGACCTAATATATCATTTGGAGATAACATCAAAGTAATAAAAGATTCATCCCCATTGAAGCAGACTTGTGCTACTCCACTGAGCCATAGTTAGAAGCATAGGACGGTACAAATAATAAGACTCTTTTAAAACAAAAAACCAAAAACCAAAAAAAAAAAAGAAGGGAAAAGGTCAAAACAATTACAAAAGCAAAAACCAAACAAAAAAGGAAAAAAAAAGGAAAAAAAAAAGGAAAAAGAAAAAGAATCAAGAGGAAAAGAATGAGGGTCTTGAATTTTTGTAAAAATTGACCTAATCGATCCAAATTACTATTAAGGATATGGAAGAAAATTAACGCTTTATCTTTTCATGAAGTAAGATCATAAAATGCCTAAAAGGTGGAAAAGATGCCTAGAGATTAAGAATGTTTCCAATAGCTTATGGTTCAAACAAAAAGCTTGTAGTATGAAGGTTTGTCGCTCATGTCACATTAGCTCTAATTTAAAAATGGCATTCGCTTAATCCATGTCCCTTATAAATCCTATTTCAAGCCTATTAAAGACATGATGATCTTTCTTAGGAGATTGTTTGAAAAAGCATGCATATGAGATAGACAATATTTAAACTAAAGTAGACCTTTGGCCAAGTAATGTGTTTATGCCTTTCTAAAGTGCAATAATTCTTAATCAAATAGAAATCATTCTCAAATTTAGTATGGTAACTAGAGTTCTGATGTTATAGATGAGTTAATTTGGAAAGATTGAGCCAACCCGAGGTATATTAACTCTAATTTGACAAAGCCAACAAGTCATTTTAAAATTTAAAAAAAGTATTTTTATTATATGAGCCTTCAAAATTTAAGGCAGTATGTTATATTGTCGAACCTTAAAGGACTCATTGGGCAAAAGTGGGCTAATGAAAGGATCATTTACAAATTCATGAAGAAGTTACTAACTAATATATTGAATCATGGGTTGAAATGGGTATCTCCTTTGTCTTTGACTACCACACTTGGGCCCCTCACTACTTATGTTTTCAACATCTTGGAGAAAAATCCATAAATGTAACATCTTCTGATGTTCTAATGTAAGACCTGAACGAGCATCTGGAAGGTACCAATGGGAATGCTTACACTTATCACCTTGATCTATGAGTCAATCACTATAAGGATCATTCATGCATATCATGCATACATAAGTATGTCATTTTACATTTTTATCATTTATTGTTGCATATTCTTTATCCCAGTGAACAGTAAAAACTCTAGGAAATAACAATCAAAAGAGATATATGCTTGCAAAAGCATTGATTAGAGCTTACACAAGAGGCAGAATTGTCAGTTTAAGCCTGTAAAGGGGGAAAAGATAAAGTATCCAGTAGAAAAATAGCCAAATTTTAAAAAGCAGAATCCATTAAAAAGTGGAACAAGTAGCTAGAATGAAATAAAGAACTCTCCAATGAATAGAGGATAAATCAAGCTAAAAGAGTTGAAGTTGATATTGAACAAAGGTCCATTCCCAAGAATCAAGATGAAGATCTATTTCTGCAAAGACATACATTTTTTGGATTTATTAAAGTATTTAGAATCAAGTTTCTATCCATATGAAACCTCAGTGGATTTATTGAAGCACCCACAACCGAGTCTACTCATATTTAGCAAACTATGATGAACTCTCTAGAATTGTTGAAGCATCTGAATCTTCGACCTATACTGGGAGTATCCTAATGACACAACTTTAAGGGTTTGTTGATGCACCCTTAAGTGAAATTCAAATTTGTTCATTTGGAGAAAAATGGGATTTATTGAAGTATCTTTAAGTGAAATCTTGATTCGTTCAAGTATCTAGAGCATAAGTTGGATTTGTCAAAGTGTCCAAATGAAGAATTTGATCTAATTTATTAAAGCATTCCCAGACAAAGATGGGTTTGTTAAAGTACCCATATTTTAAACTTGGGTTTACTAAAGTACCAAAATTGGCTCGAGTTTATTTGAAGCACCCAAATCATTTTAGATTTATTAAAGCATCCATTTAAAATTCTTCAGTTTATTTGAAGCACAGGATTAGCTTGAATTTATTAAAGTATCCACTGGAATGTCTAGGGTTTATATGAAGCACCCAAATTAGTATAGATTTATTAAAGCATCCGTCAGAAGACCGCATATTTATTTAAAGTACTCAGACCAGCTTAGATTTATTAAAGCATCCACTTGAAGGTCACATGTTTATTTGAAGCACCCAAATCAGTTTAGATTTATTAAAGAAACTGCTAAAAGACCCCTGGTTTATTTGAAGTACTCGAACCAGCTTAAATTTATTGAACCCTCCATGATCAATCAAGATTCATTGAAATATCTGGCAAATCAAATTGCCTTTCACTCTCTTTGAACAAGTTCAAGATCGTTCAAGTAGTGGACAAAATTGTAGACCTTTAATTATGGTCTCTTAATAGTTAGTCTAATCTATATATTAATCTAATTTATATATTATACTAAAACAGCTAACGCTGGTACAATATTATGTCATGTGTCACTATTTCAATCTTGCCATAAATTTAATTTTTAATATTTTAAATTATATTTATTATTTATCCCAATTTCTTAAAATTTTAAATTAAATTTATTATTTATTAAAATAGATATTTATCTGATATTTATTTAAAAAGTTCAAATATAATAGGTATATTCTTTTGATATTGATAATAATTATATTTATTTTATTAAATTAGAATTGTGATCATGTTATGGCTCTTAATTTATATAATAATTTTTATTCAAATTTTTATGCTAAAATGATTAAATAAAATATATATATTATCACGTCCCGCAACCTTTGTCTTTCTTTATTTTATAACTTCTTTATTTGAGGTTTTGAATCTCTCTACAATAAAATAGCAACCATGAGAGTTTGAGATAGTCGTAATTTAGAGTTTTAATTCAAGCAAAATGATATCAATGATTATTTAAAAAATTAATAAAATTTTTGCTTTTGATTTGAACTCTATTAAAGAAACTCAAATAAGATAATTTGCAAAAGTATCATTACTCGCTATCTTTATTTGCAATTTTATTTTTTCAATCCCCAATTTATCTTTTAAAAATTAGCAATAACTATTTAGTATTCTATTTTTGTTGATTTTATTTTATAACTTTAATTTGGAAAAATAATATATGTTTTAAAATATTCAAACTTAATAATATTCAACAAAATTATTAAGAAATGAATATGATAACAACCATATATTACATCATACGATATATGTAATACTCTAAATTCTATATTATTGATGATATAATAGACAAATTTAAATATTTTATGGCATTGAAACTTTTTTTTAAAGAAATAATATTTATTTTGAATGTCACATTTTATCGTAATTTTTTTAGTTAAAGTTAAATATTAAAGAAAAATAATAAAATAAAAATATTATTGATAAAATTGTACCGATCTTCTCGAACTTCTAAAAGAAGAATTTTTTCAATACTTATATAAGTTATATTTATTTTAATTTTCATATAAAAATGTTTTAATATGGTAAAAAAGAGAATTTCTATTAATAAGTTTAAATAAGCTATTAAATAAGAAAAAAAATTATGATTATTACTTTTTTTGGACTGTTATGTCACCAATGTTTCATGATTATAAGCACTAACAACATTGCGCGGGGTTTTTTTCTAGTTAAATAATTAGAATAAGAACAAAATAGATTAAATTAACCATAATTAAATAATTAAAAAGTAATCCAATTTAAAGTGTTGATATATTGTAGAAAAGGTTGCTCCAAAACATACTTGTAAAAGTGAATTCACTTTTTTTTTTCAACTTAAATGAACTTAATTTATATTTATTCTATAGGTGCAAATAAGCCCCTATAGTTTTGGCACAGGTGCAAGTTAACATTTGAACTTTTTTTTAGGTTTAATTATACATAGACTTTTGCAAAATAAAGTATTCAAGCCACTCATTTATAAAAGAATAATTCTTATCAAGACCAGGTGTATGTGCACCCGATCAATAGGAATCAATCGAAAGAGTAATAATAGAAAATATACCTAATCTCATTAACCAAATGCATGTGCACCGGTCCAGATAAGTTTCTCCCTTTAACGGAAATATTAACACCGATATAATGAAGTTTATGTAGCATACATTTACAAGGAAAAAAAAACTCTTTAATATGTAACAAAACGAATGGAAAAAAAAAGAAAAGAAAAAAAGCTCTTAAATTTCCTTCAAAATATTCAATTGAATAGTAAGTTGGTTCACATTCTACCTTTACATCCTCTGCAAAACTCCTTTTCATTCTTCATTAGAAAGATAAAGAAGAAAAGAGACCTTCTTTTCTCTTTCTCTCTCTTTTTCTTTAGTCTTTTAGCCTTTACATCAATCTATCTCTTTGGCTGAAATTTTCTTGAAATCAATATGGAGTGTAGGACATTAGAGATCACTTTAATCTCAGCCAGGATATTAAAGATGTTAATATGTTCTCCAAGATGGATGTTTATGATGAGGCTTCCATCCATGGCTCTCCTTACAATTCTAAGCAAAAATAGAAAACCCATGTCAGTAAAGATTATGGTACTAACCCCAAATAGAATTTTACCATGAAAATTTACTATTTATGAATTTTCTGCTAAGACAACAGCCTCACTCTCCATTTAAAGATTGTCTCTGATTGGAGCTTATTAGGCGATAAGGAAATCGGTGAAGTAAATGTACCCATCAGGAAGTTGCTGCACCATGATCATGTTTTCTTTTAAATTTTTTGTTCTCTGATTCACTAATTGATTGTTTGATATTTGAAAGTCTGAAATTTTATTTACGAAAGCACTGTTTCCACAATTTTTTATGTATGCATGCAGTCAATAGACATTGGACAATCTAATTTCAAAATCATGTCATAGATTGTGTTTCTTTTTGAAAATTTTACATCTTATTCAATTATAACATTTTCGTGTTAATTCTATTATATTGTGCTCTGTAAATGGAAAATTTGCTTGTCTATAGTACCAGCCATAACATCAAAAGATTTTGAAAATTTGAGTATTTAAATTTCTTCAATTTCTGTACATACTCTTCAATTTCTGTAATTTTTATCGTTGGAGTTTTTTTTTTCAATTAAATTAAGAAAAAGGAGAGGGAATTAAAAAACTTTAGAATTAAAATTTAAAGCATTTTGCAAAATCCAAGTGATTTAAAGTTTTTATGATGATGATGATTGTTGTGATGATGATGATGGAATGCAATAGGTACGGTGGTGGCAGTGGAAAATGGGAGGAGAAAATAGGTGTTGTATTTTTTAAGTATTAAATATTATTTTTTAATATTTGAATGAAAAAAAAGTTAAAATTACTTGAATATGTTAGCTTTAAATGGACGATATTAAAATTGTCATTTTATACAGGGGCTTAAAAAGTTCACTCAGATAAAATCTATGCTTAATTGAGTGTACACCTTGGCAAAAACTTGAAAGATTTATTTGCACTTTCTATTAGTAATTGTGAGTGCATTTGCTGCTGAAAGTTCTAAATGTATTTGAGGAAATTACATATGTGATATGAATAAGAGATCTAAATTTGATTTCTACTATGCTAAAAAAGTATGAAATTTTAATAAATTGCCCAATTAAACAAGCTTGTTTAAAGGCTAGAATTACCTTTGATAAAACTGAGTGTTCAAGAACACCTTCAATTATTCTTCTCCTTAATTTTGTGCTTCTTGACCTATATTGATATTGACAATCTATTCCTTTTCTTCACTCTACATTTGCTCCATCCCTTTCTTCTTCTTTGGACTCTTCTTTAGATTAAATAAATAAAGACTCTCCATATATGCATCCAGATAAAAGTAGTTTATATGGCCTCTGAATTTAGATTCCTTGATATTTGTTATATTTGGATCATAATAAACCAGCTCTCCACCATATCTTGCAAATAGAATGTCATCATACCTATTAACTGCAATTTCCTTTGCCATTGATATACCATTGAGTTAAAACTATAAAATCTATTCTAAGATTCCACAACACATACTCTTTCATCATCCAAGTAGAAGATTGCTAATCTCCAAATTACTTAAGAAGAACCAACAAAAGGGGACCTTCAAGAGCTTCAATAGTCACACTCATATTCCATAGATCGTGAGTAAGTTTACCAATCAAACAATATGGAATTGCCATTTTCCTAAACGACTGGTTTTTCCAATATAGCAATCAAGAGGGGGATGAATTGGTTGATTTGAATAATTGAAGGCAAATCGAAAACTCAAAATCAAATTAAAACAAGAGTAGTAGGAGATGAATGAACACAGGAGAATTTATAGTGGTTCAGATTATCTCAATCCTACATCTACTTCCTTAACAACTAGTTAAGGTTCCACTACTAGTCTTGAGTTTTTTTATAAGCTTAACTCTAACTTAGTGTTTTAACAAGCTCACACCAAACTTTACAATGGTTTGAAATCACTTCTCACAACCATTACAAGAGTTTTCCCAAGCTCAATCTCAAAACCTAAGTATTTCCAAGCTCACACTCAAACTTACAACTTTAATGTTTAATGCTCACACCCAACACTCTAACAATTCAAATGTTAATTGTAGTGAATAAAATGAAGGTATGTTGCTTGGCTATTACAATCAAAAGATTACTCTTCAACAAGATGGTTCTTGGAGTATTTATAGATAATATAGTCTAACTAGTCGTTATAAATTGTCTGATGTATTTTGGTAGGCTAGTTCTTTATGTTAACAAGAAATTTCACAGGGAGAGGTCGTCCTGGCAAGAGGATGGACGTCCAAATACCATGGGCCGTCATCCTTCACAAAGGGATGGTCATTCCTTTTGAAACTTTTCCAACGATCAAATGTGAGTGCTTTGCCTGGGGAATATTGCCCATGATGTGGCTGTCAGAACGGTTGCCCGAGGTACAGGGGTGGTCGCCTTTTTGAATATGAAATTGGGTTTACAATGGTCATTCTATGTGGCACTCTTTCTTTGGACAAAGTAAAATTCTGCCAAAATATGAAAGTAGTTGTAGCACTGGGGATAAAATAGTGGTCAGATTGGCTGTCTCGCATTGAACTTCTGGGCGCACCCGAGGTAGCGAACACTACTGCCAATCCCTATAATTTTCTCTTAAAATGAATGGACGGTTGTGTCATTGTAGGGATGGTCATGATATGGTATAGAGACACTGCTCCTTAAACCGTGCTTGTCACTGTGTTTCCTACTGGAAATGTTGGAGATTTGGTTACTTGAGGTGCGATCATCCCCAACTGCTAGAAGGTAGCGAATAGTTTCTTGCGATCGCGGCTAAGGTCAAGATTCTAACCACGTACCTTACTGTGATACAACTTGTTCTTCAAATCATCGGGGGGGTGGTCATCCTTGTGCCTATAGTGACCGCACCTTTTGCCCTGTTCTGGAAATATGTTGAGCAACCTATTCCTGCAACAAATGTCTTACAAACATGTTAAATACATCATTCAATTTGAATGTCAAAGATCAAAATTGAGATTATTTGGCTAAAAATCTCCCCCTTTCTAACTTTGGCAATCAAATGGAAAGATGATAAAGGATAAGAAATCTTTGTTTTTAGGTTAACAACTTGTGGCTTTTAAATTTTCTTAATCTCCTCCTAAATGTATGCATTATCTAAGATGATTTATTTCAATTAATCATCTTATTATTTGCATATTGCATTTTAAATTCAAATAACTTGATTATTGCATTTCATCATCATGTCTATGTCAATGCATCATGCATATCCACAACATCATGTCCATATCTTCTCCCCCTTTGGCAAAGGCAAAAAGAGAAAATAATAGTAAAGATACTAATAAAGGAAAACTGAAATGTTCATTAATAAGAAATGAAAAGAAACAAACTAAAATGAAAGAAACACAACAAAGCACAAGAAACATAAAGCATAAAGCAACAATGCACAAGCTAATCAAACTCTTCTTGTTCTTCATGCTCTTCTTCTTCCATAGGGGCCTTGCCCTTGTCAAGAGGGGCATGCACACTACTGATTGACCTAGTGCTAAAGTCATCTCCCAAGGATACTGTGAGCGGGAATTTTTGCCCCCACTCACAGTGGAATGGTTCTTACAACTTCGGCGCTGTTTAGGCTCGGGGCCTTAGAGAATACGGGCCTAAGCCCAGAGAAAATGGAGTCGCCACCCGGACTGGCCGGGAAAAAGAAAGGGGTGGATGAATTGATTTCTAAAGAATCCCCAACCCCCTAATGGGTTCAGAAAGTTGGGTACGTGTGGGGAAGGTGAGAAAAAACCCAGCACCCCCATAATGCCCGGTTCATTGGAACCGGCCTCCTTTGCAGGTCTTAATATTATAAAATTCTTAAGTATAATAATATTATCCATATTACATGCAACAATTAAAATAAAGCACCACTATATTAAAATCAAAGCAATGTCCAAACAAAATAAATAAATGGACACCCATCCGAGGATGGAAACATGTCCTTACATTGCCCATGTCTAAAACTAAATAGGACACCCACTAAAAGGTGGAAACGTGTCCTTTACATTGGTCCAAAAATTTTTAAATAATTTAAATTACATAATATTTAACTAATGAGGTGCCCACAAAGTGGAAACATACCTCTTACAATTTTAGAACTAAGGCAAAATAAAAGAATATTCGATTATCTAATTATAAATAAAAGCAAACCATTCATAAAATAAAATAAACCTTTCATCATTAACATATAACAAATCACATAATCAAATAAATAAATAAAATTAGAATTCAATCCATTAAATAAACAAAGTTAAGGTTTAAGATTTAGGATTTAAGAAATTAGGGTTCTAGGATTTAAAGTTTTAGAGTTTTAGGTTTTATTTATGGCTTTAGGCTACTGGGGGTACTAGATTTTGTTTTTATGATTTCTAAATTTTAGTTTTGAAGAATTAAGATTTTGGCATTTAGAATTAGTGTTTTAAAGAATTAGGGTTCGGGAAAAAGGATTTAGGATTTTTATCAAAACATGATTATTATAAAACTCTAAGACTATTTTAACATGGATTTTTGATAAATACTTATATGTAATATAACTACTGGACATTTAAAACATTATTTGAATAATCTAATACTATAATGATTGAATGAAATAGGCCACTGTGATGATAATAAATAATAATTAATTAAGGTTTTAACTAAATAAGTTAAGGTTTAATTTAAATTAGAATTAGGATTTCTAAGAAAACTATCACTATCATATTCAATTTGAAAGAGGAGGCTACTGCGAAAATTTTGGAAAATTGATTTGATTAGGGTTTTTAAGAAAACAAATTATTATAGCTTTTAGAAAAGTGTAATTAGGGTTTGTGATTTTAAAAATATGTGTTATGGGCATTAAGGCATTAGGATTTTGGAAAAAACTCTTTCTAGGGTATTTTAAATAAAGTTTGGATAATAAGCATAACCATTGATCAAGTAACAAAAATATGCATGCTTGAACAATTTATCAAATTGTATAATGAAGTTACTGTGAATATAAGCAAAGAAATAAAGATTCAAACCTTCGTTATTGGTTCCACCACAATCTTTGAATTCTGGTTCAACAATAATAAAGACAGTGTAGGCTACCTTTGATGGATTGGTGTTGCTTCCTCACTACCTCTTATTCTTCAAGGTTTTCTTTTAGCCGCAAGAATTCAAGAGTCCTAAGTCTGGTTAAAAATTTCAGCTCAAGAATTTCCTCCTCTCTTTTTTCTGTGTTTTAATGTGGTATTTATAGGAAAAAAAATCAAAAAACCTACTTCTAATTGTCTAAGGAAATAAAAACCATTTAGGAAAAGAAATAAAAACCAAATAGAATTGGGTCTCGAAAAAAACTACGCTGGCAAAAATTGCTGCAGGCTACGGGCGGGCCAACTGTGAGAATTTGCGAGAATTGCGTGTAGCTGCGGGCGCGGGCCAGTCAATTTGCCGTAGGAATTTCCTGTGGCGAATTGGCCCATGCCAATTCATCTTCGGTGATGAAAAATTTTTCGTCACCGATTCTTCCATCATCGATTTTTATTTATTTATTTATCTCTTTTTTACTGTTATCTTTTTTTATTTTTATTAAAAATAAATATCGAAAGTAATGTATATTAAAATAAATATTATTTTATTAAAATACCACAAAAATTATTTTGGACTGTTTTAAATAATATTGGACTGGATTGGATCAGAAATTAAGGATCTACAGTTTTCCCCCTGCTTGAGCGATCTAAGACTACAGCAAAAGAAAGCGAAAAATAATGTGATTTTTTACTGGATTTAGAGCCATACTGGACTCCACATCCAAGGTTGGTTTGACCTCTGGACTCAAAAATAATTTGGGTTCTGAACCCAGGGTAAGTTCTGGACATAAAAATAATTTGGGTATTGGACTCAAGATAAGTTCTGGACTTAAAAATAAGTTGGGTTCTGGACCCAAGATTGACCTTTTATTAGTTGAGAATTCTGGTTGTTCCATTCTTTAATGGATTGTGGGTCTTCACTCTCAAAATGGATCTTCATCCTTGGACCTTGGATCTTTATCCTTGGCATTGGGTCTTCACCCTTGAAAACGGATCTTCATCCTTTGGACTTCGGGTCTTCACCCTTTGAAATTGGATCTTTATCCTTGGAATTAGGTGTTCACCTTTGCAAATGGATCTTCATCCTTGGAAATTGGGTCTCACCCTTGAAAGTGGATCTTCATCCTTTAAGCTGGATCTTTATCCTTGGCATTGGGTCTTCACCCTTGAAAACGGATCTTCATCCTTTGGACTTTGGGTCTTCACCCTTTGAAATTGGATCTTCATCCTTGGAATCAGGTCTTCACCTTTGAAAATGGATCTTCATCCTTGAAAATCGGGTCTTCACACTTGAAAGTGTATCTTCATCCTTTAAGATGGATCTTCATCCTTGGCATCGAGTCTTCACCCTTGAAAATGGATCTTCATCCTTTGGACTTCAGGTCTTCACCCTTTGAAATTGGATCTTCATCCTTGGAATCAGGTCTTCACCTTTGAAAATGGATCTTCATCCTTGGAAATCGGGTCTTCACCCTTGAAAGTGGATCTTCATCCTTAGAGATTTGTCCTAAATTGGCTTCAGCTCTTCTAGCTGGACTGATCTTTTGTCTTTTGCATCTTCATTCTTTTGAGAGTTCTAATTTTCTTCTTTTTCCATTCTTTTTTGCTCTTCCTTTGCATTTTTGCAAAAAAAAAAAAATTCAGCCATGTTTATATATTGTCTAGCTCATCGAATCAAGCGTGCATTTCTTCTTTCTTTTGCAAAATTTCTGGAGCTTCCTTATGCAATGGGCTTTCCATGCCCCCTGATTCCATATCTATTTTATGATTGCTTCATAGAATATTACTGTTTATTTTTTACAAAGAAAAATGGAGTGTGATATGCTCATGTATGCATGATATGCATGAATAATACTTACAGTGGTTCCATTGACTCACAGACTAAGGTTATCAACTGAAATGTTCTCATTGACTCCTTCTAAATGCCCATTCAAGTCTTGCTTTGGAATGATAGGATGCTTCACATTTATGGCTTTTATCTTAAAGATATTGAAAACATGAATAACGAAACCCCAAGTGGTGGAGATACATCCATTTCAAATTATGATTCAGTATGTCAATTGGTAGCTTCTTCATAACCTTGCCATTAATCATTTTCTTTGCCCAATGTGTCCTTCGAGGTTTGATAGCTCAACATACTCCCCTTAACTTGAATTTTTTTTTGAATTTTCAATTTCATATTTTGATTTTGAAATCAAATGTTGGCTTTATCAAATTAATGTCAATTTAGTTCAGGACTTGATTTTTCAAATTAACATATCTATAACATGTTGACCTTAGTTACCATACTAAATTCGAGAATCATTTCTATTTAGGCAAGAACTATTGCACTTCAGATAGGCACATACACATTATTTGGTCAAAGGTCTCATTCGAGTTTGAATATTGTCTATCTCATATGCATGCTTATCCAAACTATCTCCACTAATAGACTCTACCTACCAAGAGAGATCAACAGTTCTTTGATAGGCTTGAAACGGGGTCTATAAGGGATACGGGTTAAATGAAGGCCTTTTGTAAGTTGGAGCTGTTGTAACACTATGTCCAAACCCTCACACCATGATTTTTTGTCAGAGCCATAGGCAGTTGAAAATATGAAATGATAAAGCTTTGAACATTCTTCTTTCTTTTTGGCGTTAACCTGAATCTTGATTGGGATAGTCTTTGCTTTTGCAAAAAGTTTGGTACCCATATTCATTTCTTTCTTTTTTTTCTTTTCTTTATCTTTCTTTTTCTTACTCCTTCTATTTCTTTGAGCATTTTATCATTTTGTCCTTCTTTCCTTATAGGACCAATTCAAGTCAAACTGTCCTTATAAACCAAATGGAAGACTTTTGTTGCCTTAGGTAAAAGAGAACTCAGTTGGCTTTCTGAATTGCCTTTTTAGGTTTTATCTTCTTTTTTTTTCTTTTTTTCTTTTGTCCTTTTTTTTCTTTTCTTTTTCTTCTTCTTCTTCTTTTCTTTTCTTTTTCCTTTTTTTTTTGGTTCTAGCTCTAAAAGAGTTATCTTATTTGTACCAACTTGGGTTTCTAATAATGGATGAGTGGAGTGACATAAATCTCCTTTAATAGGGATAAATCATTGTTACTCTGATGTTATTTTGATAGATTGGAGATATTAGGTGAACTTCAACTACCCTCATGGTCTTGGGAACATCAACTATCCTTATGATCTTGACTATTCATTTCTTTTTTTGATATTCTTGCCTCTTCACCTTAGTGATCATAAGACTTGTTAAAAAAAAAAGGAGAAGACTTGTGACTAATATTCTTATGATCTTAATAAGACTTGACTAATATTCTTTTTCATTTTTAGTAACTGTATATATGAGTATCTTACATATAGACACATATACAAATACATAATAGATGTATATTGATATTAGTTTTCAATCCAATAAATATACATAATTACATGTTACATATACACATATATATAAAGACAAAACAAATGTATACTACATATCTAATTTATAATAATAATTCAATAGATTCTTCTGATATATTTTTACATATCTAGAATTTAGTTTGTTTGATTACCTGTTAGATGAAGTTTGTTGATCTTTTTTTGATAAGCATCACTATTTTTCTTCTTCTTTCAGATTTGACTTGCTTTTTTCTTTATTTTGTTACGTGATTTTAGAGTTTTTTCTGCTTGATCTTGGGTCAATTTGATGTTTAAGTTTGATAATTGGATGAATGTTTTTTTTTTTGTGTTGAAAGTTGTTGATTTTCTCGAATCTACAACAATTAGGTATTTTTGTTATTTTATAAGTTAGTTACCTTAAATTTTTTTTAAAAAAAAAGATGATTCTATATATTTGAAAACATAAGTTTGTTTTAGGTTAGTTTTCTAATTACCCCTATAATATATAGTTTATGGCCCACAAAATATAATTTATTTATTATTCAAAGAAATAAAATTTACATTTGATGAATAAATTTAATAATATTCATTAAAAAATATTTTTTTTTCTAAAAGTTATATATTAAAAGTAGATTTTTAAATAATATATATGCATATAAATACATTCATACATATATATAAAGTTTTAGGGAATAAGAAATAATTTTTTCATGTAATTTTGAATGTTATTCCCAATAGCATATGATGCAAACAAAATTTGAATTTAATGAATCATTCATTTGTAATTGACTATCTTATTCCGAAAATCTATTTTCATCATTAATTATTTATAATCTATTTATCTTTAACAATATGTATATGAATTGTGAATAATAACTACTCTCAATATTATTGTGAATAATAATAATTACAATATATATATATATAAACAAAATTATGCATTAATAATTTTTTTAAGCGATGATTAGTGTAATTTACTCTTTCTTTCTGTTATCAATTTATAGCGATGCTAGTTAACTACTTGCCTTTATCTTTCAATATCAATTACACTTTTGTATATACTTGTATTAATTTTAATTTTCTCACTATTTATTATTTTATTTAACATTTCCTTTATTTAACGGTAATTAGATTAATATGACTAGTAATAATTATAGGAAAATTTTTGTATGTTATATAAATTAAATATGTGATCCTATCTTAAAGTATAATTTTTTAATTTTGATTTATAAAATTTAATATTTGGACAATGAGATATTTAAATTGTTATAGAATTAATGTATACAGATCATTTGGCAATTTCTAATTTTATAAAGGCAAAATTAAAAATTAAAAATATATAAATTATTTGCACCAAGAAAATATATTGGACTCGACCCAAAGTTAGTGAATGAAATATTGAGAAACTAGGCAAGTTCAGGAATAAGATATTGAGTACGATTGAAGAAACAAATTATTAAGGAATAGACTATCAAGAAAGCATACCTTAGGAAATCAAGTCTAAAGAAAATGAAGAACGTGGAAAAGTGCCGATTAGTAAGAATAGAAGCAAAAGATTACAGCCATGAAGAGTGAGGAGAACATGGCGGCCTACCACTACCTAAGAAAATAGGAAGAAGAAAGAATAAAAGGAGAAGCCATGAGTTGAGAAAGACAACGATTCACACCTAGTAGAACACACTAGAAATCTTTGCCAAAATCCTTTACTAGCAATTGTCCTTATTTTAGCTTAAACTTTCAACCCATTCCCTTTAGATTAGCATTGTAGTTCAGTCTGTGTTGGTCTTATTTCTTTGTAAGTTCATTGTTTGTCTAGCTATCAACAAAGTTTCTAGGTATATCTTATGTTCTTTGTTGTTGTTTATCACAGTGTAGGATTAGTTGTTTGTTCAATTCCTCAATAGTTCTTATAGTTATTGTAATATTATATTGAATATAATATGTTTTGGTCATTCTTCAATTATAACTCGATTTGTTAATTGATTTAAGTGCCCAAAAGTTTTAGTCAGTTGTTTTCTTTCTTCTTTATAATTATTGTTTTGGTTGTTCTTCAACTGCACTAATTGCATTAATTTGCTTGAATGCTTAAGAATTTAATCACATGCTTTAGTTTAAAATTACACACAAGTCCAACAATCTACCCGAGTCATTAGGAATTCAATTTATTTTGTATTGTTCATTTAGCTGCACATTTGTCACTAGTCTGCTTTAGCCCTCAAAAGCATTTTACAGTGCTTTTATTTTGTTAAAATATATTTGTTCACCAATCATTTTTAAGGCCCACTCAAGTTCTCATTAGATTTTTAGTTTGCATCCTTAAGGAATTCAAGTGAACTGTAACAGGAAACTTGAGGATTTTACTATATTTTTAGTCCTTTTTAGAGTTTGACATATCATCTTGATTAGGAGCCAGTCATACACTCTTACAGTTAAGGATCCTACAATCCTCTAGCATACCTCACATAATTAAAGGCCAAAACCTTACTAATCCTCTGGTGTGAACAGGGATTTTTGCCTCTACTCCCAATGGAATGGTTCTTGCTACTTCAATACTATTATGCTCTAGTCCTTAGAGAACATGGGCCTAAACCCAAAGAATTGGAGTCACCGTCCGGATGGACCGGGAAGATAGAAAGGGGTGTATAACTCGATTCCTAAGGAACCCTTAACCCTATTGGGTTTAAAAAGTTGGGTATGCATGGGAAAGGTGAGAAGTGACCCAGCACCCTCATAACGCTCGGTTCATTGGAACTGACCTCCTTTTCAGCACTAAATATTATTAAATTCTTAAATTATTATGATTTTACTCATATTACAAGCAATTACTGAAATAAACAATATCATTTTATAAATAAAAAAAAATGGGCACCTATACAAGATGAAAATATGTCCTTACAAATATACAAAATCAATAAAAATAAATAAAATAGGACACTTAATAACATGTGGAAATGTGTCCCTTACAATTGTCCCAAAGTCCTTAAATAAATTAAATTACACAAACTAAATAAATTAAACAAATAAGGCACCCATAAGTAGAAACATGCCTTTTACATCCTTAAAATCCAAAGAATAAAAAAATATAATCCACAAACATATAAATAATCATCATACAAAGAATTATAAAAGTAGGGCTTAATTAAAGGGAAATTAAGATTAATCACAAAAGTTGTAATCCATAAACATATATTATATTAACCAATTAGCAAAATATAGGGCACAACGCATATGACGATCCTACTAGCCGGTTAGCGGGCGAGGGTCAAAGGGGCAGCACCCCTTGAGGTTTATCAAGGGCAGTGCCTTCGAAAGGTAAATGATTTACATAATAGGATTTGAGCATGCAATTAAGGTTTTGGTATCTAATTAGCATTTGGTTATGAAATTAAGGTTAAACACATAAATTAGGGTTTTATCATATAATTTTGGGCTTTATTGTGAAGTTAGGGTTTGATCCTAAAACTAGGGTTAAAGCATGCAATTTAGGATTTCAATTCTACTTAATTCTAAGGTTAGGGTTTACTGCATGGGATTTCAAAATCAAAACAATAATTTATAAGGATAGTCAATTTACAATATTAAACAATGAAGATGATTAATAGAACTTAAGTAGAAATAGTTAATAAAACCATACCTATGTTTTTGGCTCCACCAAGATGATTTTATTAAACCAAGCTCAACTGTTTGAATTGCATAATTGCTTTGGAAAGTATGGATCAATTAAGGTTCTTGGCTGAGTTTAAACAATTCAGAGATTGTTTGCTATTTTTCACAAGTTAGCTACTGTTTGTTTATTGCTTTCTATCTCTCTTTTCTTTTTTGTTTCTAGGTTTTTGCTTAATTTATAATTATTTCTTTCTAATTGCAAAAGGTGGCTACTGCTTCTTAATTGTGTCCTCTCTAATTGTTCAAATTAATTGGCTTTTATAGACAATATCGGGGAAACATCCGGCCATCCTTTAGATAAACAAACCCAATTAAATTAGGAAAGCCACCTGTTTATCCTAGTTAATTGAACTTTAGTAGAATTAGGATTGCTAAATTAGGGTCGACTTTAAGGTTCATGGCAAATTGGTCAATTCGTCATGAGTTTTTAGCTAGTTCAGTGGTTTTAGCATTTTAAATAAGATCATACTTAGTTTGGGCTTTTTAATTGGGACTGGATTTTGATTTGGGCTTTTTTAATTGGATTCGAATTTGATTTAGGCCTTTTAATTGGGAGTTGAGTTCATTCAAGGCCAAAATTAAAGGTCTACATCAGGTAAACATAAATATATTTTAGAGTTATAGTCCTCAATTAAACAATATATATATATATGCAAATTTTAATTTTTTTATAAATTTCTTCGCTAGAAAAGAATCCAGCAACATAAAGAGTGTATCAATTGTACATACATTTGCTATACAAGTGACAGGTTTAAGACCCTTATCACATTTTTTTAAGCCAAATTGATCCATAATAATGAATTAGTGCCTTGCGATAATTAGGAATAAGGACTTTCTATAAAACTATCTAAAAACAAATAAAATTATAAAAAATATAGTAGTTTTTAAAAATATTTACAGATTTATAATACCTAGCTACAAAATAACAAAAATATGCGCTCTCCTTCTTCTTCCTATTCTTCCTCTCAAATGTCGTTAATCACTTCTTCTTCATCATCCTTTTTTTTCATCATCTTCTTCTTCCCTCATCATCATCATCAAAAAAAAAAAAAAAACCAAATCTCTATGATCATCTTCGTCATCATCATCAATAAAAAAAACCAACAAATCTTCATCAACATCTTCTTCTTCAACATCAATATATAAAAAGAAGATTAATCAACAAAAAAATAAAGATATGAATCATCAATTGAAGCTCAATAGTGTTGCATGCAACTAGATCTAAAAGTTTTGCTTCAAGAATAGAAAAAAAAAAAGAAGAAAAAAACAGATCATCAAATCAAAGAAAAATAAAAAAAAGAAGAAGATCAAAAAGGCTAATCTTCATGTCAATATTCTTCGTTAATAAAATCTTCCTTTTCATCTTTTTTTAATAAATATTCACTTCTTAAAAAAATAGATTTGAATCATCAAAATAAAAAAAATATAGATTAAAATTGTTAATGTATTGTATATATATTGCATATATAAAAAAAATATAGAATAGAAATATTGATACATTGTAGATGTGTTACATATGTAAGAAGAATACAAAATAAAATTGTTGATTTATTATAGATGTGTTGCATATATAAGTAGAATACATAATAAAATTATTGATGTATTTTAGATATTTTGCATGTGTAAGAAGAAAACAAAACAAAATTATAAATGTATTGTATATATTTTAGGTATGTAAGAAGAATATAGAATAAAAATATTGTTGCATTGTAGATGTTGTATGAATATTGTGTGTAAGCAAAATTATTGATGTATTATATGTTGCATGTATTAGAAAAATACAAAATAAAACTATTGATGTAGTATTAATGTATGGTAGATATTTTGATATATTGTAGATGTATTGTATTTATTATATATTTGTAAGAATATGATAAAAAAAATTATGGATAAAACAACATAAAACAAAACAAAACATTAAAAAAAATGAAAAGAAAATTTAAAATAAAATAGAAAAAAAATTAAAAATCAACAATTAAAAGATAAAATTGAAAAAGTGAGAAAAGTAAAAAAAAAAAAAACTCAACAAAAAATAAAAGTAAAAAAAGTAGTATAATTGTAAAAAAAAAAAAAATTGTTTGTGTAGTATATTTAAAAAGGAAAATTGGAGAAGAGGTAGATGGTGTAAATTTCTCTAAAAATAATCAGTTAATGTGAGGCACGATTTTATCTTATTATTTATTTATTTTTTTTGGACTATAAGATAACAAATTTATATGGCCCATTTTTGTAATATGTACTTATTTTAATGTTACATTATTATGGCATAAGTTAAATTATTTTTTACATTAATAAAAAATTACTCTATTTTAATATCAAGTCAATTATTTTGAGGGAAAATTACACAAATAATCTATAAATAACTTCCCTTTTCAAAAATATAGTAACAACTTTTTTCTTTCAATTTTACGTTAAAAACTTTATAAAACAACTAAAATACGTACTTTGCGGTAGATTAAAAAAGCCAAAATTATTCATTGCAAATTTTCTTTATATCATCCCAAAAAATTACAAAAACAACCTTTCTTCTTGATTGATAAAAAGAAAGATCAAATAACATAAAGAAAAAGAATTTAAAAAAGAAAGCATATTTGAAAAAGAAGATAAACGACAAAGTAATTACCAAACAGTTTGTCAAATGTAGATCTGAAGAAGAATACAGGTAATATCGAAAAAAACTTTGAAACTAAAGTTATCTGGTTTAAATAAATATAAAGAAATATGACATATGAACTTATTATATGTTAAATATATGTAGTTATATATTATATACCGCAAACTTTCTTTATATTATCCCAAAAAATAAAAAAAAAGCAACCTTTCTTCTTGATTGATAAAAAAGAAAGATCAAATAACATAAATAAAAAGAATTAAAAAAACAAAGCAAATTTGAAAAAGAAGATAAACAGCAAACTAATTATCAAACAATTTGTCAAATATAGATCTAAAGAAGAATACAAGTAATACTGAAAAAAAAAACTTTGAAACTAAAGTTATCTGGTTTAAATAAATATAAAGAAATATGACAAACGAACTTATTATATGTTAAATGTATGTAGTTATATATTATATATAATTGCAAATATGCATTAATTTAAAAAAATATAAATATACAACTATTATATGTACTTATAAGTAGACATATATTACATATAACTACATATTTCTGATGAGTTGAAGATCTAAATAAACAATCTATAACTTTTATATGGAATTATATGTTGGTATATGTTAAGTATAACTACATGTATCTGTTGCTTTGGAAAAATGAATATCAATATACAACTATTATATGCTCTTTTACATTTGTATTTATTACGCATAACCTCATATATCTGTTGATTTGGAGAAATGAATAAAAGTTTACAACTATTATATATTGTTATATATGCATATATGTTACATATAATAACATATATATGTTGATTTGGAGAAATTAATAGCAATATACAACTGTTACATGCTGTTATATATTGGTATATATTACACTAAATATATGTGTTGAGTTGCAAAATGAATAATAGTAAATAACTATTATATGTTGTTTTATGATCGTATATATAATATATTACATATAATAATATATTTCTATTCAAGTATATTACGTATAACAACATATATTTGTTGATTTGGAGAAATGAATAATAGTATATAACTATTATAAGTTGTTATATGTTGGTATTTATTACATATAACTAAATCTATGTTGGGTTGCAAAATGAATAACATTATATACAACTATTATATATTCATATATGTTACATATAATAATATATATATGTTAATTTAGAGAAATGAATAATTATATACAATTGTTATATGATATTATATGTTCATATATGTTACATATATGTTACATATCACAACATATATTCGTTCATTTGAAAAATGAATAATAATATACAACTGTTATATATTGTTATATGTTGGTATATATTATATATAACAAAATATATGTGTTGAGTTGCAAAATGAATACTAGTATACAATTGCTATATATTGTTATATGTTGCTATTTGTTACATATAACAATATATATATTTTTGATTTGGATATAAACAAATAATAGTATACAACTGTTATATGTTGTTATATGTTGGTATATGATACATATAAATAAATATATGCATTGAGTTACAAAATGAATAATAGTATAAAACTATTTATATATTGGTATATATTGGTATATGTTACATACAACTATTATATATTGATATATTTATATTTAATACATGTTATAAAAAAAGTTTTATATTTTTTTAAACATGAAAAAGGGACTTAATTCCAATATTAATTCAACATAATGGTAAATAGGACATCATGAATTATAAAGATTTTGAAGTAAATGGAATCCTTATTCTAGAAGAATGCACATATGAAGAAATATTGCAACTGATCTCGTTGCGACTAAAAATAAATACAAAAGAGTCAAAACTACAAGTGCAGTACCAGATTACTAATGGATATCCGGCAATAAAAATTCAAGATTATATGCAGTTTGATGTTTTATATCCACCTGAAGAAAAAAGAAGCATATATAATGAAGTACCCATTAGGTATAATAATTGAAGAAGCAAGCAATGAGAGTATCTAAATTATGTTTACAACTCATTACACCTAAAAAATCAGGACAAAGCACAACAAATCATATGAGAGTAATGTTGTAACTGATATTGTCTATTATGTAAATATAATGAGTAAAAGAGTAATTGATAAAGAAGAACAACAAAATGCAGATGAAGTTGCTAATGTAACATCATCTATAATTACTAACACAACACATTCAAATATTGAAAAAGTCAAATCTACAAAGATAAAGTGACTTTTAAACTTGTGCTTAGTCTATTTGCAATCAAAAATCATTTTCAGTACGAAGTAAGAAAGTCTTGAAACATGTAATATGTTGCAGTTTGCTATGATGAATAGTGTAAATAGTCTTGAGATCATCAAAAATAGAAAAAACAAACATGTTAATGATTAAAAAAATATTAGAATATTCATAGTTGTTCACTAAAAGTCAGAATGAGTGACCACAAATAAGCAACAACATTTGTGATTGCTGATTACATCAAAAACAAATATCTAAACATCTTAAGAGAGCTTATACACAAAAAAAAATCATAAAGGATAAGAAAGATGAATATGGTGTAAAACTAACATATATGAAAGCATGGAGAGCAAAAGATAAAGCAATGTAAAAAGTTCAAGAGAAGCTAGATGAATCTTTTAAACTTATTCCAAGCTTTTTACATATGCTAAATGCTATAAATCTAGATCAATTATAGAGCTAGAATAGAAAGAAAATGGTACATTTCTTTATGTGTTTATTGCATTAGATGCATCAATAAAAGGATGGATTTATTACATACATGTAATGGTGGTAGATGGAACATTTCTCAAAGCACTTATGGAGGAACATTATTGATAGCATCAACTTAAGATGTTTATGGTAAAATATTCCCTCTAGCATTCTCAGTTGTTGGGTCTAAAAATGATCTATCATGGGAATGGTTCTTTAAAAATATAAAAAGAGCATTTGGTTACAGACATGAAATGTGCATTATTTTTTCACAGATATGAGTATCATTACAACTGTAAAAAACATATATCCTAAACTATTGCAAAGATTATACATGTTCCACTTATTAAACAACCTGAAAATAAACTTTAGAAGGAAAAAAAATACTACAAGAATTATTCTTTGGAGCAACAAGAGCATATGTAATTGAAGAATTCACATAATACATGGAAGAGTTGGATAAATTGGATGAAAGAATTATACCATACTTGAATAGTTTTGGCTATTAAAGATAGGTGAGATTACATACAATCAGCAACAAATATTAAGTTATGATGTCAAATATTGCTAAATCTCTGAACGCCACAACTAAAGCTGCAAGAGAACTACCAATAACAATTTTATTATAGTATTTACGATCACTTGTACAAAAATGAACATGGATAAACAAAAATATAGCAATGATTAAAAAAGATTGAAGACAAAATATATGAAAGTCTTATCGAATGATTAAAACTATAATTATTCAAATAATATAGTTTATTTCATTAAATATATATTTTTCAAAAGCCATTTAAAGATGAATCATATGATAAATATAAATATATATATATAAATGAATTTGGTAAAAATAACAATATATAACTATTATATATTTAATTATATATTGGTATAAGTTACATATAACTATATATAACTATTGAATTTCAAAAGAATAACAGTATATAAACTATTATATGTCTAATTATACATGAGTATTTGTTACATATAAATGCATATATTTGTAGAAATATCAAGATATATAAGTATGTAATTGTCATATGTTTAGTTACATATAAGAAAATACGTGTGTTGCATTGAAAAATATATATACTTATATCTTATTTATGATATATATAGTATTCTATTCTATTAACATATATAATTTAAACAAATATGTATTACATTTTAGTATGTATATTAATTTATATATTATTAAAAAAGTCATTAAAATAACAGGTGAACCCGACAACAAGTGAGTTGTACAATGTCTATGACAATCAAATTAAATTCATTGTTAACTTGAAGGAACGAACATGTGCTTCCAACAAATTTCAAATAGATGAAATACTATACAACACATAGTTGCAATACTGATGGAAATGAATCAAGACTCATATTTGTATTGCTTGCATTACTATACTAAAGAGGCATTTGTACATACTTATACAACAACTATTTATCCAATTGGAAAAGAAAACACATGGTTGTACTAGACGAAGTGAAGAAAATAACAATACTACCACCAAAATAAGTTAAAGCTGGAAGACCGAAAAACAGATATAAGGGAGCATGGAAGAATAAAAGCAAAAATAAATGCAGCAAATGTGGACATTAAGGACATAATAAAAAAAACTTATAGAATGCACAAAAATAATTTATATATATATATATATATAATTTAAATGATTAGTTTAAAAAATTGTTATTGAATGTTATATAAAAATGATATTTAGTTAGTTATATGTTGGTATATGTTATATATAACTTGATATATCTTCTAAAATTGAAATAAGAATAATATATTACTGATTATATGAAATATATGTTATATATAAATAGAAATATATGCTGAATTACACAAAAATAACACTTTAAAATTTGTTATATATTTAGTTATATGTTGATTTATGTTACATATAACTTGATATATCTGCCAAAATCGAAAAAAGTAATAGTATATAGTTGTTATGTGTTTAAATGTATATAGGTATATGTTAAATATAAATTGATATATATATATATATCAATTTATAAAGAATAATAATATATAGTTCATATGTATTTAATTATATAGATATATATGTAAATATACTTGTTATGTGTAGGGGCGTGCACGAGTCGGATTCGGTTGGGTTGAGGGTGTGTTTTTTTTTATCGAACCTGACCAAATATTAAAAATCTCAAACCAATACTGCCTGATTTTTTAAAATTTTGACTAAACTGAATTAATTTCAAATTCGGTCAGGTCAAATGGGCTTCAAATAGGTTGGTATTTAATATTAAAACTTTATATTTGGATTTATTTTATTATTATCAAGTCGGGTCTGGTTTGATCAAATTAAGTGATAAAATAAAATAAAAATACATATATTTATATATAAATACATAAGAGTTAGTCGAGTTTGGGTTAAAACAAAAAAAAATTATCCCAACCAGACCAACCAACCAAACCCAACCTGTTATCCCAGGATGGCTACCAAGAGGGGAGAGTGAATTAGTTGATTTGAAGAATTGATGATAAATTAAAAAAATCAAAATAAATCAAAGCAAGAGAAGGAGTAGAGAAGAATGAACACATGAGAATTTATAGTGGTTCGGATTACCTCAATCCTACATCCACTTTCTTACCAACTTGTTAAGGTTCCACTAATCTTGGGATTTTACAAGCTTAACTCTAACTTGGTGTTTTCACAAGCTTACACCAAACTTTATAATGGTTTGAGATCAATCCTCAATACCCTTACAAGAGTTTTTCCAGGCTCACTCTCACAATCTAAGTGTTTTCAAGCTCACACTCAAACTTTTGATGGTGTTTAATGCTAACACCCAATACTATAATAGTTCAATTGTTAATTGTAGTAAATGTAAATGAAAGTTTGTTGCTTGGGGTATTTATAGCCAATTTGGTCTAACTAGCCATAATAAGCCATGTGATATATTTTATTAGGCTAGTCCTTGTAATAACAATAAGTTTTTCTGAGAGAGCGGTTGTCCTAACATAGGGAGATCACCCTAGTGTATTGAACAGTCCTCCATTGCATAGGACGGTTGCTCCATTTGAAAATTCTTCCAACGGTCATATATGAGTGCTCTACTGGTGGACTCTTGCCCATCCTATGGCTATCGGGATAGTTGCCCAAGGTAAGGGGATGGTCACCCTTTTTAAATTTGAAAGTGGCTTTACAATGGTTATTCCATATGGCACTTTCTAATTTGATAAAGTAATTTTTTGCCAAAATATGAAAGGTGCAATCACGCTAGTACTGGAATAACTGTCGGATTGGGTGTCTCACATTAAACTTTTGGGCACACCTGAGACTGTGAACACTACTGCCAATCCTTGTTATTTTCTCTTAAAATGTATGGACTTTCGCCTTTGGGAAGGGACGATCGCAATAAGATACAAAAAGACCACTCCTCAAACCACACCTGTCACCGTGTTCCCTACTATGAATGTTGGAGTTTTTATCACATGACGTGTGATCATCCCAATTATGGATAGTCACTATTGGTCCTATCACAATCACTCCTATGGTTGAGATTTTGACCTCGAACCCTACTGTGACTCAAATTGTTCTTCAAAGCTTCAAGGGCGGTCACCCTTTAGCTTGGGGTTATTGTACTTTTTGCCATGTTTTGGTTATATGATGAGCAACTTATTCATGCATCAAGTAACTTAAAGATATGTTAAATGCATCATTCAATTTGAGTGCTAAAGATTAAAATTGAGATTATTTAGCAAATAATCTCCCCCTTTTTGACTTTGGCAATCAAATGGAATGATGATATAAGATAAGCAAAATAATGAAAATCTTTGTTCTGAAGTTTTAGGTTACCAACATGCTCCTTTTAATCTCCCCTAAATGTATGCTTCCAAAATGATTATTGATTCATTTTAATTGCTTTTTACTTTAGCCAAAGTTTGGCTAATGCATTTATCTAAAACTGTGTTATCAATCATTATCTTCTCCCCTTTGACAAAGTCAGAAAGAAAGAAAAAAGAAATTCAAAACATCAATAAAAGGAGATTAAGGTATTAAACTAAATGTTCATTGATAAAACATGAATCATAAGAACAAACAAAAGAAAGAAAAATAGAAAACTAGAAAACATAAAAAATAAGAAACATAAAAACATAAAACAACAAAGAGAAGTCTAGTCTGAATCTTTATATGCATGCTCTTCTTGTTCCATAGGTGCCTTCCCCTTGTCAAGAGGAGCATACACACTACTGCTGGAACTAATGCTAATATCATATCCTAAGGATTCTTCTTCAAAGAAGCTTATTTTAGGGTCACTTACATCCCATTCTTTTAGATCACATCGAGGCAACTCCATCTTGCCTTGCATACAATATAGATCATGGTGCATTTGGGATAGAAGATCAATTCTCTTGTTCAAGTGCTGAAACCTTTTGGACACATCCCTTTTGAAGTGAAATAATTTCTTGGAGAGAGATTTGATAGCTCTATGGATAAGTTTGGTTGGAGAACTAATTTTACTAGGCTTGATGGTAGATGGTTTATGAGGCATTTCCACAGCAACTTTCATAAATTCTTCTTCTCCTTCTATGGTGTATCTTGGTCTCTTCTTGTGCCTATCCATCGCACCCTTCTTACCAAATAGATAAACATAAGAGCCATCTATTTTCCTAACACAACCTGCATGCTCTTAATACTCTATGGTAATGGCACTAGAGGAGAGGTCAAATGGATTTCTCAAAGTAGCTAGATTGAGGTCATTTAGCAAATGCAAGTGTCTATCTATTTGAGTGATGTGTGAGGAAAGAAAGAAGGTTCTTGACCTAGTAGTTGCAAGATGATAGAATGTATCTATCAAGAATTTTGGTGTGTTGATGGGTATGTTGTGGGTGAAGGCATGGAGGAAAATCAAATCCCTTTTGGTGACTTTTTCATTTCCATCAGCCCTTTGATGAATTGTGTAGGTAATGATCCTATAAATCATCCAATGGGTGAGTGATTTAATGTATCTAGCCTTAGATTCCTTCACAAAGAATTTCTCTACTGAAATTTCTTACCAAAAGGTAGAGAGGGTTTGGTTTGAGAATGCAGTGTCATTGTAGGGTGTGGCTCCACCAGTTGGAAAATCCCAAATTTTGGCAAAATCTTCCAAGGTTAAGGCAAGGTATTGGTCAAATAGCTTAAACCTAATCCCATACCATCCTAAGGTTGAGTTATCACTTTTTTCTATTTGAAAGGACATGAGAAATTCTATGCCTAAGCTAGGTAACTTACCTCTTTAGGGAAAATAAACTTTCTCCACCCCAAAGCATCTAGAAATCTATCAATTTCATCCTTGATATTTAGGGCTATGACCATGCCTCCAAAGGGGCTTTTGGTTCCCTCCATCTTCTTCCTCTTAAGCATAGCATACCTTATATCCTCTTCAGAAGTTTGGTGATGAGGTTTGTGGATTTTCTCACCTCTTCTAGATGGTGGAGGAGAGGGAGGAGTTTTATGTTGTTCTCTAATAGCAATTCCTGAGGCCTTTTTGTAACACCCCTATATCCCGTATACGTACCAAGCATGCATAAACGATTGTAATATACGTATACTAAATATAGAAAATGCCACAGTTTAAAAATACAAAACATATATCTTTATAAATAAGTGAAACCAATCTCAAACCTTGAAAAGAAATTCAAAAGACACCATATATAAAAACATTTATTAACTCGCAGCAGAAGTTATTACAAATATATGCAAATACAAATACGTTATAAATCAAAGTTTACAAAACATAAAATATATACATGATTGGCAGCTTGACTCTCTGATCTTTAAGTTCCAAAAAAAAATTCTTCAATGCCTAGTCTCACTTGGTCTCGAGGAGCTCTCAGGTTCAACTCTGTCACCTGCGCGATCAAACACTATCGCGCTAAGCCAATGGCTTAGTAGCACAAACTATAATACTACAATGTTTCGATGCAATGCCAATGTCACAATCAATCTCAAACATCATTCAAAAGAATAACACATTTCAACATCATACTTTGTTCAATGTCATAACAACATTCATATTATATCTTCATAGTTCCATAAATTTCACCATTCAAAAATCACATTAAATACAAAGACAAGCATTGGCCCAAAAACACTAATATGCCATTCAACTTTCAGAGTTAATGTTTTGGTTCAATTGTCACATTTATCATTATCCCAACTAGGCTTCAAGGATTAGGTTCAACCAAGCTTCAAGGGGAACAAAGCATGCTAAGTATCAACCCAACTTAGCTTCAAGAACCAACCCAACCTAGCTTTAGGGGTTGTAACATCTCAATTAGGCTTCAAGGACTAGACCCAACCAAGCTTCAAGGGGAGTAAAACATGTTAAACTTCAACCCAACTTGGCTTCAAGGATCAAGCCCAATCTAACTTCAAGAGATTGTTACTATTAGGCATGCCACCAACAACAAAACTCTGAAAAAGAATAACATATTAGACACACAATTCATTTATTATTTCATTATCAACTTCATTGTCTAATCTCATCATAATTTAGGCAAACATGCCTCACTTATCTCAATTGAAGTATCATAGCCAATCACAATGGCTTCACATCTCATTTGAATCACCATAGCCAATCACAATGGCTTCACTTCTCATTATAGCTCAAATCACATTTCATATTTCATCATTGATATATATAACAATTTACATTATTCATAGATTTAGAATCTTCCACATACATTTGTTTAGATCATTTTTGTTTTAAGTGTGTTTAAAATGTTTATTTTCATGTTTAGGTGTAACAAGACCCTTGGAAGATCAAAACAATTCAAGAAGAGAGAAGAACAAAGAACAGTAGCTAACACACTCAAGGGACACGGCCAAGCTTGTGGCCGTGTCTCTTAATACAAGCACCAACACGGCCAGGTTGCTTCAGCTTGGTCGTGTCACACTTAAATTCAAAGAAAAAAAAATAAATGATGAAATCAGGCAGTAGACGACACAGGCAAGGGACACGGCCAAGCCAGTGGCCGTGTCTCTCCAAATTGATCCAACACAGCCAAGACTCCCTTAACTTGGCCGTGTCTCCTAGAATTTGGCCGTGTCTCTCATAGGTTAAAGATTTCCAACAAGGCCAAATCTCCTTTGGTTGCATTAAATCACATTATACACAATATAACATTATTCAAATGGACATAATCAACATCATTAACACTTATTTTACATGCTCATCACAATATTCACATCACTAATATACATTAACAATACATTTGATTCCTTAACACATTTACAAACAAGCGTGTGTTAAGGTTAAACATCATATGCATTTATGCAACAATATAGCTTGTACTTACCTTAAACACCACTTATACAACTCTAAACACTTTCTTTTTCCAAGAATTCTTCACTTCTCAAATTAGGGCAAAACCTTCTTCCAAAACCTAATCCAAAATGATACAATACAATTTATCACTTACCACTTCAAAACCCTAAAACCAACATAGCCTTATTCTTTTAATATCAACATCCACTCAACTTATCATCTTCAAACCAAAACCAACACCATAGTCAATTAAATCAATTATATTCCAACATATAACAATCAACACAACCCTACTATCAAAATCACAATCAAACTTACAAACAACTCACAATAACAAAAGGAATCAAGAGAAAGAACTTACCAAAATAATAAAACTTCTTGAATTTCCACTTAATCCCTTGAAAACTCCTTCAATTTGAGTTTAGAACTTCAAGACTTTCCTCTTGCTCTTTTGTCTTTGAATGAGCCGGCCACACACATGGAAAAGAAGAAAAGATGATGAAGAAACAAGTCAACTTCTCTTTAAATCTCCACCAAGTGTTCCAAAAAGACAATTACCAACATACCCTCTTTTCACTTGTTCTAACTTTGTTCTTAATCAAGTGTCCTTTATAGTAATTTCACACATAACAATTAAATATCCTCTTCCCTTGACCACTCATTTTGACTTATGTATATGTTATTTATACTTCCATATATACAACATATACACTTTCTTTTAATTTCTTTTCTCTTGCAAATTAACATATACATTCAATCCAATTTAAAACAACAACAATATTCAAAACTTCTAAAGCATACATTGGGATATTACACTTTTTCCCTTTGCCCTTTCCCTTAGATGTAATCTTCTTCTTGGGAGCCATTTGATGATTGAGAAAAGGAGACAGAAAAACAGAGTGCATTTTTTAGATGAGAGGATTTTAAGAAAATCTTAGTGTTTGATGGCGTGTTTGTATGATAGAAGTGATTAAAGAAGCATGTAACTGAAGTTTGATGGGTTTAAATAGAGAAATTATGAAAAACTAGCCATTTATGTCTATTAGAGAGTGAAGAAAATTGAAACTAACAGACTGCTAATGATTAGAAAGTGTTGTGTGCAGAGTGTACAGGGTGATATTGCCATTTTGCATAAGGACGCCCACTAAAGATGACGGCGCAACCATTATACATGGTGGGGTGCTCGCTACCTGAAAGAAAGCTTGTAACGGTCGATACTTTTAAATTTCTAGAGTTCCATGTTCGGCAACATGCTTATGAGGTTCTCCTCATTATTTACCTTCGGGGCTAGACGTTATGCATCATGATACATGATTTGCCTTCAGGGCTAGACGCTTGGCATCACTGTGATATGATTTGCCTTTGGGGCTAGCTTTTGAGCATTACCTTGATTTGCCTTCGGGGCTAGACACTTGGTGTCAATTTGGACCCAAATAGTAACTCTAGCATTTGAATGACATATTAGATCTTTTGGGCCCATGCTTGTGTTTGTTCTTATGTGAATTGTAAAAATGATTAAAGGATATATTTTAAGATGAAATTGAGTGCTACATTGTGAAACATCATATAAAAGCATTCTAAATTGGCATTGTTTTATAGTTTTATTGTTATCAAAATTTGTACCGCTAAGCTTTTAGCTTAACGCAATTGTAATTCATTATGCTGGTGACAGGGGCAATCCGGTAGAGCTGAAGAGTTCCACTAGACCTAGTCGGGTCTAGGCTTTTGTATATTGAGCTTGAAGTGTTTTTGGGTACATCAAGATTAGAGCCATTTCCCAACATGTACATATTTGATATTATAATATATTTTGATATTGTGTATATGATGTCATGTTTTAAAAGTATATATAGATATTGGAAAGTATAAAGACTCTTTGGACAAATTGTATAATATGTGTAGTTTATATGTGTTCTGATTTATACATACATATATGTATATATATATATGTTTTGAGAAAATATGGAAAAATTGAGAAGTTGACGTGAAAATGTATGATTTATTTTCTTGGGAGTGTATCTTATGCATGTTGGGTAACTGTTGAATATTTGGGATGTCCAAATTAGAGATAAAACTCTAGCAAATTTTATTTTCCAGAGATTTCATAATAAAATGTTTATTTTGAAACCTATAATTAAAAAGGAATATTTTATTACTATTTAAATATTCATTTTTAAGTATGTGAATCCTAAATTTGAAATGTGAAAATTTTTATTTTTACTGGGTCTTGACATTTTTACACCGCATATGTATATTTTACATATACTAGGTGTATATATTATACATATATAGGGTATAAGGGTGTTACATTTCTTTTAGTATCAGAGCCTAGATTTGAGATTCTCGATCTAGGTGAGTTTTTAGAGAGAGAATACGGAGGGTTTAAATATGAATTTAAATTGTGATACATGCATTGGCGTTGGCATTTTATTTAATCTCTGATGTGGCAATATCCATTCGATATAACGGATATAAGGTGAGATAGCGTCTGGGATGCATAGATCAAAGTGGCGCAGTAGAAGCATGATTCTGTAGATTATAGATTGAGAATTTTTAGAACTTTTATTTGAAATTAAGATTCATAGTTGATTCAATTGATGAATGAATGTAATTAAGGAAATTAATCTAGGAAAAGATTGAAGATATGAAATAAAAAGTTTGAGAGATAAGTATGATAGATATAGAAATTCTATATGTGTGTTGCAAAGTGATATTATTTGAATTTTTAGACAAATTTAGGAATGTTGGATGAGCTTGAAAATTTAATGAAAATTTTTTTCTATGTGTTAGAATCCAATGTATAGAATTTCATAATTTTTATAGATGATTTACTAATTAAGAAAAATAGAAGAACACAGATTATTGAAGCAGTTTCAGCAACTTAGAATCTGTAGAAATTGAGTAACATATTTAAAACCTATGGTAAATCAACCCATAAAAATCTGAAAATTTATAAAGAATATCATATGTATTCCCATAACATATGGTTAAAATTTTATGAATTTTTATTAAGGTTTGATAATTGAAGAAAATGGATAACCAGGTGCTGCCAGAGGAATTTTTAAAAAGACAGATTTTATGGATTTGGAATACTTAATTTTTTTTAAATATAGTAAATTAGCTTGGAAAAATCTAAACTTTTAAATATAAGTTCATATATGTGTCAAGTACACATGGTTAAAATTTTATAATCTTTTATAAAGAATTGGTGAGGTATATAAAAATTTAAAAGTGAGGTTAACATGAAACTGAGGAAGTCATGCAGTTTTATATAAGTGAGCAACGAACTAATTTTATGAGAGAAATGAATGAGGAAAATTATGAAAATTTATATACATACAGGTAAAAGTATGAAGAAGGAATATGAAGTTTTTAATAATTTAGAATAAAGAGTACATAATTAAAAATCAAAGAGAGAAATGGTATATGTTAGCGAATTATTTATTGTGAAAAAATGATGCATGATTTAGGGTATGAGTATGTAAAATTATGGTAATTAAATGGATGATGTTAATTAGTGTAATAAAATGAATTAGTGTTGTTTAAATGTAAATGGTATGATCTTAAGATTTGGAATGTGACATGGATAAAATTTGGTGAGATTCATATTGTTGGTTGCATTATGTGAAATTTGAATTGTTTAAATGGGTTTCCATAATTGCAAAAGTGATGTGTTTTGGATGTTATATTAATAAATAGATAATGTTTATAAAGTTAGATGTTGAAAATGAGATTAATAGAAGGAAGTTTAAGTAAAGTAGTAAGTTAGAAATTTAGAATTGTAAGGGAATTTTGAGGAGGATTGCTAAGATATTGATGGTTTAATGTTTAATGAGCATGTGAGTAATTTTGAATGAGTAATATTATTTATGAAAGTATAATGTAATGTGCAATGTGGTTGATTGTATAGAAACTGGATATGAAGTAACGAGAAATTATTAAGAAAGTGAAAATGAATTTCATTAGATAATTTGATTGGTAGTAATGAAAATGAATATGAAGAGTATGGGAAATATGAGAGAGAAGTCACCTTGAAAATGTGACTAAGATTTATGTAAAGTATGAAAAAAGAGAGGATACTTTATTTAATATATAAGATGGGAAAATTGGAAAATGACCTAAATAATGTTATAAGAATAAGAAATGATAATATTTTATGAAATGTGATAAATGTTAAATTTACATAGATTGTGTGTAAATGAGGAATTGAATATACATGTGTGATTGTGTGTAAAGATGTATATGATATGTGCGGTGAGTTATCCAATAGGGACACCATTGTGATATGTAAGAAAATGTGGAATGTAAGTCACATTATGAATGTGACTTATGGATATGTATGTGGATAATTTAAAAATATGAAAAATGTTTAAAATGTGAAATAATATGAATATGTGAGGTGAAGGTGATCATGATAGAGTTAATCACCTGGAGATTGTGACAATGTGATGTAATGTGAAAGTGATCGAGTATTGAGTTGATCACTTAAAGATGTAAAAAAGTGTTATTGAAGTATTATTATTTTTTTGTAACCCTATATAATTACTTATTTGATTTAATAAGGAGAAATTGGTTAAAATTTGTTGGATAAATTGAGATATAATTGGTAATTATTGGTAAATGAATTTTAAAATTTGAAAGGGAGTTTTTGTTGAATAATTGTATAAAATTGGAACATGAATAGATGTATATATAGTTGTTGATAATAATTTTGGTGCATCATATGTTTAGGCTAATAAAAACAAGTGGATAAGGATAAATTGTTTTAAAACATAGTTGACTTGCATTAACTCTTCATGTAGTAAGAGCTTACAGAGAAAATATGTTATTTTGAAATGCCACAGGTGTGTGACCGCTGAGACATGGGCGTAGTATCGTGATAAGAACTGCTTGAGAAAGAATTATAATGAAGGTGGTGTTTATTTATAACCCACATGGGTGGGCTTAAGAGGATACAACTATGAAATAAATTTGGTGAGATTGATAGTTTTACTTCATGAGATACAAGCAAGATTTGTGGTTGGTATAGTTGGACTCATAACCTTATGTTATAAATTTATTTATGACAATAGATAGTGTGGGAACAGAAGAGAATTGTGAAAATATAATAAGCTATAAATAATGTGTACGGATAGTGATTTTGTAAATATGGTAACGATAAGAAATGTGAGAAGATGATAAATGAGAGGAATTATGAAATGCAAATAAGAGTTATATTGAATATCTTTGAAAATGGTGTAATTTGAATAAGTTGATAAAAATGACATTTAAAGTGAATAAGACTAGGGAAAATGATTAAGGAGGAGATGATCATGAGAATTATATGAAAATTGTATAGAGATAATAGAAAAGTAAATTAATTTCAAAAGATGTATATTGATTGTATACAAGCATTACCCCTAAAAAGTTAAAATGAATATTATTTGTGATGTTGAATTCAAGAAGAATTAAGATTTGAGAATAAGTTTGACCTAATAAAGTTAAGTCGTGAATTCAAATAGAATGAAGAATTTAAAATACGCTAAAGTTTGTTCGGAATAGAATAAGGTTGTAATGGTCATATTGTAATAGTTAGATCAATTGATCTGAAATCTAATAAGTTTACAAGTAATTATTGAAATTCAATGTATGTAGTTGCAGTAAGAGTATGAGAGATGTATGACAATATGCATAAGGTAGTGTTCTTATATGTATATACATATGAAAGGAGCTAAGTTATATTAGTGGTAAATGATTATAAGAGAAAAATGTTAATTATAATGTAATTAGAATGAATATATATGTGTGTGTGTGTGTGTGTGTGTGTGTGTTGGGTTGATGAATAACTTGTGAGACTAAATCTTAATAAGGAAATAAGATTTTATTGTTATATAATAATGATATTAAATTAATATGTGGTAATGGTATAAAGAGTAGGATCAAAGTTGGGATGTACAAAATTATTGTGCTAAGACTTATTAATTGGAAATATAACTATTCATAAATATAAGCAAGTTGGTAACTAAACAGAGATACAATTCTGGAAATGACTATGATGATGGAGTAGTCAGTGTTAAAGTATAAGTTATTAACATTTGAATTTAAGATTATGAAAGTATATTTTTAAGATAATAAAGTGATCAAATATCTTGAGTATAATAGATGTATGGTCCATATATACTAAAGAGATGAACTAATTTTATCTAATGATAATTCGATTAAAGATATGATAATCTATTGTAATTGTTTGATTAAATAGAAAGCATAATAATGAGTTATGAAACTATGAAAAAGGTAAGTGAGAATGATCCTAAGGGAAAGAGTAGAAATTATATAATTTGATGAAATAATGATTTGATGGGATAATTATTATATTTTTATTTAGATATTTTATTACAGTGTTGGATAATTTCGAAGACGAAATTTTCTTCAGCGAGAAAGAATTGTAACATTCCTAATTTTTGAAAATTAAATAAAATAAATTAAAATTAAATTAGATAAATTAAATAAATTATTTAAATGAAAAATTGAAGGTTTAAAAATGAGAATATGGAATGTATAAGTGAAATATACATAAAATATACATAATATATACAAAATTGACTAAAAGTCAACACTTTAAAAGTCAAAAGTCATAGTTCAAATGACATTTTTGTAAATATTCTTTGGAAATTAAAATTATTTAAATAATTCGAAATTAATTTATTTTTATATGGAAGAGGAAAATTATTATTTTTTAAAATAAATAAATAAATAATTAATTAATTAAAAATATAATAAAATAATAATATATATAAGGACAAAAATGAAAGTGTAAAGAAAGAGAAATTGAAATTTGGTCTTCTTCTTCTTCTTCTTTCATTAGTGTGCCAATTTTCCATAGCCAATAACCTTAGCTTTTTGCTTCTTCCAAACTCCATTAATTGAAGGATTTCAAGGTTTCAAGTGGGATTTTTAGTGATTTTCACCATAAAATGTAAGTTCTCTAACTTTTTCTTTGGAAATCCATAGTTATTTGAATATGTTGAGATTGAGTTTTTGGAATAGCATGATTTAATTGTTTGATTGGATATGAATGAAGTTATTTTGAGTAGTTAACAATGATTTTTAAGTTGGATTGAAGAAATGGTTAAGTTTGAGATGAGTTGGTTGAAGAGAGAGAATTTAGGGTTGTGGAACTTTTGAATTTTTAAATTCATGTAATTTAATTGTGAAATTTGGTTCTAAATGTGTTATTTTGATGTATAAATAAGTATTTTAAAGTCAAATGATGGATTTGGTTAAGTTGGTTAGAGTTTGAAAATGGTAGTGTTGAATTTAGGATTTTGAAAAGGGAATTTTCAAAGATTGGTTAATTGTTTTGTTTTAATGCTTAAATCTTGTTATTTAATGATATAAGTGATGGAAATAAGATTGGATTGATATTTGGATTGAGTTTGAATGAAGAACCTTCTATGGTGAAGGTTATGCCATGTTAGGGTTTTGAACAAAAGCATGTGTTTAACTAATGTAATTGGTTTAAACATGTTAAAATATATTTGTAATGATATAAATAAACTTAAAACACCAATTTGAATGGTTTAATATGGTTTTTCTAAGTTAAAGTAAGGAAAAACTATATTTTAGGATTTTGATTAGAGTGATGTGTAATTAAAGTTTAATGCTTGTAATGCCTTAGAGTGTGATATTAAATGATTGTATTTGATCATATTTGGTATAGGCATTAAGGAGAGTTGATTTTCCCAACCTTAGTGTTGAAGGAAAACTTGGAAATGAATGCTTGTAGGAGTTTTTGAGCTTGCTTTTGAGTGCTTTCTAAGGTAAGTACAAACTTTTGATAAACTAGAAATGTTGGCAATAAATTGGGCTTAACACATTTTAGATAGAAAATGTGTTAAGCTACTTGATACATTAAATATTCATGAACATTGTGCTATGATATGTGATTTGTTATGTATGCATTAAATGCATAGCATAAATGTGATTTATATGAATTATGTGAGAATGACCCAAAAATAATTGGATAATGTGTTTTTAATGTGAAATTTGATAAATTATAATGAAATGGTGAAATATGATGAGATATGATGAATTGACATTGATATGATTGAAAATAAAATAAAAATGATGCAATGTGATGAAAAATAATAAAATGATGCAATGTGAGAAAAATGAGAAAAATGAGGCAATGTGCCTAATCGATAATGAGAAATGAGGCAATGTGCCTAGTTGATTATGAAAAAATGAGAAAAAGTTGAATATAGAAAATATGAATTATTTGTGTGACTAGTATATTATTAAATTTTCAGAGTTCCGTATTTGGCGGCATGCCTATGAGGTTATCCTCATTATTTTTCTTCAGGGCTAGACGTTATGCATCACTGATACATGATTTGCCTTCGAGGCTAGACGCTTGGCATTACTATGATATAATTTGCCTTCAGGGCCAGCTTTTGAGTATTACTTTGATTTGCCTTCGGGGCTAGACACTTGGTGTCAATTTGGGTAACTCTGAGATTTGAAGGTGAAATTGAGTGCTACATTGTGAAACATCATGTAAAAGCATTTTGCATTGGCATTTTTTTATAGTTTTATTGTTATCAAAATTTGTATCGCTATGCTTTTAGCTAGTGCGATTATAATTCATCATGCAAGTGACAAGGACGATCCGGTAGAGCCGAAGAGTTCAATTAGACCTTGTCGGGTCTAGGCTTGTGTTTATTGAGCTTGAAGTGTTTTTGGACACATCAAGATTAGAGCCATTTACTAGCATGTACATATTTGATATTATAATACATTTTGATATTGTGTATATTATGTCATGTTGTTAAAGTATATATAGATATAATGTAGGTTGTTTATATGTGTTCTGATACACACACACATATATATATATATATATGTATATACAAAAATGTTTTGAGAAAATACAAAGAAATTGAGAAGTTGAGGTGAAAATATATAATTTATTTTGTTGGGAGTGTATCTCATGAAGGTTGGGTAAATGTTGAATATTTGGGATGTCCAAATTAGAGATAAAACTCTGATGATTTTTTTTCTGAGATTTTCTAATAAAATGCTTATTTTGAAACCTATAATTAAAAAAGGAATATTTTATTACTATTTAAATATAAATTTTTAAGTATGTGGAATCCTAAATTTAAAATGTGAAAATTTTTATTTTTTCTGGGTTGTGATATTTTTATACCGTATATATGTATTTTACATATATCAGGTGTATGTATTTTTGTATATAGTTTATAAGGGTGTTACAATCATACCAAGCTCTTGGTGGCTATTTCAATCCATGTAGTGCTTTGGTAAGTTTGAAAATATGATTTGGAAATTTATAGTTTTCAAAACAAAGAGGTTGTTCAACATAAATTTTCTCATTGATAAAACCATTTAGAAATGTAATCTTAACATCCATTTGAAAAAGTTTAAAATTCATATGATGTGCAAATGCAAGCAATAATCTAATAGCTTCAAATCTTACTACTGGGGTAAATATCTCATCACAGTCGATTATAGCCTTTGGCTACCAATCTAGCTTTGTTTCTAGTAATGGGACCATTTTCATCAAGCTTATTCCTATATACCCATTTACATCCTATAATTGGATAGTCTTTAGGTATAGGAACAAGTTCTCATGCATTATTTCTCTCAAATTGGTTGAGTTCATCTTGCATAGCAATCACCCAACATTCATCACTAAGAGCCTCCTCAATGGTCATTGGCTCAATTTGATAAATAAAAGCAACATTAACATCTAAGTATTTAAATTTGGATCTAGTAGTTACTCCCTTTGATGTATCACCAATGATGGGGTCCTTTGGATGATCCTTCTTGTATTGCCAATCTTTAGGTAGCTCTTGAGTTTTTTCTTCTTGTTCATCATGATTGTTCTTTGGAAAATTAATTATCTCTTATTGGTTAAATGTACTTACAAAATCATCAAGAGCACTACCTCTCCTTTGATCAAGTTTAGAGGATTTATAAAAAATAACATGCATTGATTCTTTAAATACTAGAGTTCTCTTATTAAATACCCTATATGTTTTGCTAGATATGAATATCCTAGAATTATGCTTTCATCCAATTTGGATGAGAATTTTCCAAGATTATCCTTGGTGTTCAATATAAAGCACTTGCATCCAAATACTTTAAGATATGAAATTTTGGGTATTCTTCCTTTATATAGCTCATAAGAAGTTTTATTTATCAAAGGCCTTTTGTAAACATGATTTGCAAGCTTTTGTCCAAAAGTAAGATGGTAAATTATACTCATTGAGCATTGTCCTAGCCATTTCAACCAATGTTTTATTTTTCCTTTCAACCATACCATTTTATTGTGGTGTTCTAAGAGCCGAAAAATTATGTTAAATACCAAATTCATTGCAAAAATTTTTAAATTTTTTATTTTCAAATTCTTTTCCATGATCACTTCTAATAGATGTGATTACATAGCCTTTTTCATTTTGAACTCTTTTTGCAAATATTTTAAAATGATTGAAAGCTTCATTTTTTTTAGATAAGAAATGTACCCATGTAAATCTTGTGTAATCATCAATAAGTACAAATGCATATAACTTGACACTTAAGCTAGCAACTCTATTTGTTCCAAACAAATCCAAGTGAATGAGTTCTAAGGGCCTAGAAGTACTTACAACATTTTTAGATTTGAATGAACTTTTATGTTGTTTGCCAAATTGACAAGTTTCATATGTTCTATATTTTTCAAATTTAACTTTAGGAAGACCATCAACTAATTCTTCTTTACTAATGTGTTTCAAGTGTTCCATGTTAGCATGTCCTAGCCTTCTATGCCATAACCAAGCATCATTATTAATAGAAATCAAACATTCAAATGCATTGTTGGAATGTATGTCAATTTTATATGTATTACTAACTCTAGCTCCTTTGAATGCAAGTTCATCATTTGAATTGGTAACTTTGCATCCTTTAGAATCAAAGCTCATATTATATCCTTTATCACATAGTTGACTTACACTAAGCAAATTGTGCTTCAACCCATTAACAAGCCACACATTTTCAATCAAATTCTTACCAGGCATGCCAATGGAACCAATGCCAATGATTTTACCTTTAGCATTATTTCCAAAAGTAACATTACCTCCATGCTTGTAAGTGAGAGCTATAAAAATCTTTGCATTTCCCATTACATGCCTTGAGCATCCACCATCCGCAAGTTAAATGATTTCAATGATAGTAGATTTTAGGCATACCTACAAGATAATAATGTTCATATTCTTTTAGATACCCAAATGAAGTTGGGTCCTTGGAGATTAGTAGTAGAAGGATTCTCAAACTTGAGATGAGTCTTACTAATATAGTAAATTGTGTTCTTATGTCCAAATTTCATATAATATGTGCATTGATACAATATTCTATATTTATGCATTTTCCTATTAAAATTCAATGGACCATGCACACAATTATAATTATGTGTTGAATGAGATTGTTTTATTGCATTTTTGTGTTTATGTACATGCCTTGTATATTTAAATGCATGGTTTGCTCTTGGAACTTTGGTTCTAGAGCCTTGTGAATCCAATGTAATCCTTTTATGATTTTTAGGTTTAGTTTGTGTATTAGTGTTCTTTACAACTTCAACACTAGAGGTTTAAGTTGTAGATGCTTTTATAAATATTGCTGCATTGGATGTGCTGTTGGATGAGCCATTAAATCCTAAACCATGTTTCAAGAAGGGTGACCTTTGATTATCTATCAGTGTGCCTAATGCCTCTTTTCCATTATGAAATTTTAAAATTGATCCTTTTAGTTCTTTTAGTTCATTCTTCAAAATTTTATTTTATTTTTTATCATATTTTCTAAACTCTGTGAATTTTTATTCATTTCATCAATTCATTTCAACAATTATTCATTTGAGGTCTTTAATTCTAATGTAGAATTTTTCAAGCACACAAAATCATTTTCTAGTGTAGCGCATTTACCCTTATAACATTTCATCTTAGAAAAATACTTTTTTACTCTAAGGTTTATATGTTCAATTAAATCACTATCATCTAAAGAATTATTGTCATCGTATGCAATTAAGTTCAAGGATTGCGTACTAACCTCATTGGAGTCTTTTTCATCCTCAATAGCCATGAGACATAGATTGGAAATTCCTTCTTCTTCTTCTTCTTCTTCTTCTTCTTCTTCACTTGAGGAAGAATCATCCCATGTGGCTTTGAGAGATTTCTTCTTTTCTTTATCCCACTTCTTTTTTTTTTTCAGTTTGAATCAATCCAATTTGATGTGACCAGATTTGCCATATTCATAATATTTTACTTCATTCTTTTTATCTTTGTCTTTGAAGGAGAATTTAAACCGTGTACCTTTGTTAGCTTGCAATATTCTTTTTCTCTTCCAATCATTCATTCTTTTTGAAAGCAATGCCATTTCTTCTTCATCATTATTATCTTCAATACTTAAGCTCTCTACTTACTTGATTGCCTTGAGAGCTATTGCTTTTCTTTTCCCTTTCTCACCTTATTCTTCTTCCTTTTCGTTGTGTAGTTCAAAAGTGAGAAACTTTCCCACAAGCTCATTAGTTCTTAAGGTGCTAAGGCTATGAGCCTCTTCAATAGAAGAAACTTTTGACACAAAGCTCTTTATTGCTTTAAGGGCTCTCAAGATTTTGCTATTGACATTACTTTGATCATAAACCTTGCCATATTTCTTCAATTCATTGACAATGGCAAGCAATCGGTTTGTCATGTCGGTGACATTTTAGTTGGGCTTCATCTTGAATTGCTCATACTCATGACATGCATTTGCTTCTTGGTGAACCTCACTTGGGTAGTACCATCATGATAGTTCTCAAGAGTCTTCCAAATGCAATGTGCAAAAGTGAGATGTTGGACTCTTCCACCTTCTTCTCTTAAAATAGAATTCATCAAGATGGAGGTGGTTATATTGTTCCTAAACTGATGTTTCACATTGGCACTTGACCATTGTGATTTAGGTAGAGGAACTTGGACACCTTCAACTTCATGAGTAGGAGGTTTCCACTCACTTTCTACAAAATCCCATAGCTCAATTTCTTCACTATCTAGGAACAAATATATTTTGTCTTTTCAATAGGAATAATCCATTCCATCGAAATAGGGTCTAAGAATAAAGTTGAGATTTCCATGAGAGGTTGAGGTAGATGAGGAATAGGTTGTCATTATAGATCAAATTTCACAATTAAGATTAAGAATTTACTAGATCTACTACCAATTTTTATCCCATGATGACAACCAAGTGGGGGGTGAATTGGTTGATTTGAAGAATTGATGGCAAATTAAAAAATCAAAATCAAATCAAAGCAAGAGAAGGAGTAGAGAAGAATGAACACAAGAAAATTTATACTAGTTTGGATTACCTCAATCCTACATCCACTTTCTTAATAACTTGTTAAAGTTCCACTAATCTTGAGTTTTTACAAGCTTAACTCTAACTTGGTGTTTTTACAAGCTTACACCAAACTTTACAATGGTTTGAGATTAATCCTCACAGCCCTTACAAGAGTTTTTCCAGGCTCACTCTCACAACCTAAGTATTTTCAAGCTCACACTCAAACTTTCGATGGTGTTTAATACTAACACCCAACACTCTAACAGTTCAATTGTTAATTGTAATAAATGTAAATGAAAGTTTGTTGCTTGGGCTATTCCAATCAGAAAATTACCCTTAAATAAGATGTTTCTTGGGTTATTTATAGCCAATTTGGTCTAACTAGTCATTATAAGTCATGTGATATATTTTATTAGGCTAGTCCTTATAATAATAAGAAGGTTTTCTTAGAGAGCAGTCGTTCTGGATAGAGAATTGTTGACGTAGCGTGTTAGGTCATCCATTGCACAGGGACGGTCGCTCCATTTGAAAATTCTTCCAACGATCATATGTGGGTGCTCTGCTAGTGGAATCTTACCCATCTTATCGCTGTCAAGATGGTCGCCTAAGGTAAGAGGGCGGTCAACCTTTTTAAATTTAAAAGTGGCTTTAAAATTGTTATTTCATATGGCACTTCCTCATTTGACAAAGCATTTTTTTCAAAAATATGAAAGGTGTGGTCGCGCTGGTACTGAAATAGCGATCGAATTGGGTGTCTCATGTCGAACTTCTGGGTGCACCCAAGATCGCGAACACTACTACCAATCCTTGTGATTTTCTCTTAAAATGTATAGACGGTAGCCTTTACGAAAGGACGGTCATGACAAGGTACAGAGACCCCTCTCCTCAGACCACGCCTATCACTGCTTTTCCTACTGTGAATGTTGGAGTTTTTGTCACTTGAGGTGCAATCGTCCCAATTTATGGATAGTCGCTATCGGTTCTATCACGATCGCTCCTAAGGTCGAGATGTTGACCGTGAACCCTACTGTGACTCAAATTGTTCTTCAAAGTTTCAAGGGTGGTCGCCCTTTGGCTTGGGGTGACCATACTTTTTGCACTGTTCTGGGTATATGATGAGCAACTTATTCTTGCATCAAGTAACTTAAAGACATGTTAAATGCATCATTCAATTTGAGTGCTAAAGATCAAAATTGAGTTTATTTGGCTAACATAATAGTTTATAAAAATTATATATGGTAATATGTTGTATATAACTACATGTATGTGTTAAAAAAAAACAAAAACAACAAAAAATGAAATAAAAAATATAAAGCTTTAATAAAATTAAAAATATTTACAACTATACAATAAAATGTAATATATAATTCAAAAAACTGATAAAGAACTTATATATACATAATCCCAAAAAAAAAAAACAAAATTAATCAAATATCCTTTGCCTTCTTCTACTCCTTATAAACTTGAAAAAGTCTATCATTAACAACAACAATACCAAAATTAAAAGGAGGAGAAATTTTCCTTTCTTTACTAGAATTTTTATGTTTCCTATAATAAAAGAAAATTAAAATATAAGCAAATTAGAAATTAAAAAAAATAATATAACACTAAAAAATGTATTTCTTAAAAAATGTATTACTTATTCTTCTTTTTATTCAACCCTTCTTTATTCAAATATCAAATTCAAATCAATCATTATATTCAGACTCACTTAACAAATAATCATTCAGCGCCATAACATAATCATTATCAGGAAATTCCTTAGTATTAGATGAACTAAATTCAGTTGTGAAAGATGATCTAAGAACGGCTCATGGTTTGGCATCTCTTTTAACATCAACATTATCTTTATTAAAACTTAAAGAAAAATTAAGACCATTATATTTAACCAATTCAACCTAAAACAAAAAAAAAAAGTTAAATATATTAAAAATAAAAAATTAATTATATATATATTATATATAATAGCATATATGTATTGAATTTGAAAAATAATAACAATATACAGCTGCATGTATTTAGTTATGTAGCAACATGTTATATATAACAAGATATATGTGCCGAAATTTAAAAGAATAACATTATATAAACTGTTTTATGTATTTATATGTGGGTATATATATGTTTTGAATTTGAACAAAATAAAAGTATGTAACTGTAATATATTTAGATATATTTTGATATATATATATATATTACATATAACAATATATATATGTTGAATTTCAAATAAATAACAGTATAAAAACTGTTATATGTTTAGATATATGATTGTATATGTTAACATATAACTACATATATACCTGATATATATTAAGTACAAATTAAAAAATATATACGTACAAATTATATGTTTAGATATATGATTGTATATGTAACATATAACTACATGTATACCTGATATATATTAAGTACAAATTAAAAAATATATACGTAATATATATTCAATATAATTTGAAAGGAAATATAATAAATAGTGAATATACCTCACCAGACTTTAGAGATAGAACCAATTCGGCAGCACTATCAATATTTTCATGAACATCATTAAATGTTTTCTATTAAAAATAAAAAACTAACAATAATAATATAACAAAAAATATAAAAGAAAATATAAAAGAAATCTTCTCAGACATTTTATATTCAAGTTGATCGATTTCAACCAAAAAAGTAGAGTCAAAATTAGAATTAGCATAAATGGACTTATTGCTAACTTTAGTGTCAACACTTTCATCAGCAACAGTACCAACAATAACCATGTCAACTTTAGCCGAAAAACTAAAATAAAAAATTGAAAAACTTGAAACAAACTTATTGCTAACCTTAATTGCAGTCCCATCAGCAGGAACAACACCAATAACTTCAATAACATCATCAACAACTTCAGAAATAGCAATAACTTTATCTTCATCAACACTAACATTAGATGCACTAATAACTTTATGTTTAATCACCATCATCCACAACTTCACAAACAATAAAACTTTTTTCATCAGCAACAGTACCAACAATAGCCATGTCAACTTCAGCAAAAAAAACTAGAATAAAAAAATGAAAAACTTGAAGCAAACTTATTGCTAAGCTTAATTTCAGTCCCATCACCAGGAACAACTCCAATAACTTCAATAACATCACCAACAACTTTAGAAATAGCAATAACTTTATCTTCATCAACACTAACATTAGATGCACTAATAACTTTATGTTTAATCACCATCATCCACAACTTCACAAAAAATAACACTTTTTTACTCAGAAGCACTAATTGTTTTATCTTTATTATAATAAAAAACTTTCTCTTTGACATCATAACCTTTAGAAATAATCTCTTTATTATCTCCCTCAACATCAACATTATCTGCATTTTTATCATCACCAACTCCAACTACTTTGCAAACATCAGAAATGTTGGACAATTAAACTCTATTTTGATCATTCACAATCAAATTGATATATACTAATAATTTCAACTAAGTTTGTTGTTGCAGGCATGAAACCCTAACCTTTGTGCGCCGACCTGAGGACACAGATAGAATGGCAGGCTTATCAAGTGATGAAGCTAGATCCTGAGCCAACTGAGCAACCGTACACTATATCAAGATAAAATTCACAAAACTTATAGAGGAGCTCACGATCACAGTGCGCGGTATAGTCCAATCGTGAGGTAGGTGAGCGACTGCACCCGAACACCTAGCGATCACACCAAAAGCCAAGCTAAATTCATAAACTTGTAGAAAGGTTCACAATCTCAATGTGTGGTGAAGTCAGATTGCAAGGAAGGCATGCGACAGTACCACTTGCCGAGCGACCGCATAACCCAATGACCCAAAACCTCAAAAATGATAGAAAAGATAGTGGTTAGGCCTTGTGGTGCTTCCTCAATGCTTAATAACTTATGTGACTAGCCAAGACAATCAAGTGACCGAACAAGTCCAATACATTTGAATCTTAGTGCCAAATATCTCGATCAATGATGATTGAACATATGGATGGAGAAATTCAAATTAAACAGTAACTTTGTGCCGTATGACTACATAAGGGGTTGTGCTACTGCATGACATGGTAGCATGGGCATACAAGATCCTGTCAGACAATAAAATCTTACCATTAGAGTTAGTTGTTAGAGTAATATTTTAATTGTGCAGCCGCACAGGTGGTAGTGCTATCGAACAAAGTGACTCAGCCACCAAATTAATGGAAGTCAAGCTCTAAACATATGGGAACCACTTCAAATAGCTAGTTCAAGTCCAACTGACTATAAATACCATAAAAAACCTCTTGTTTGAGGTCAATTATGATTCTAATAGCCAAAGAAATATACTTTCAATTTCATTCACTACAATTAACATTTGAATTGCTTGAGTGTTGGATGTGAGCATCAGAAATACTATTGTAAGTTGAGTGTTAGCTTTGAAACACTTAGGTTTTAGAGTATGCCTTGGGAAAACTCTTATAAGAGTTATGAGGATTGATCTCAAACCTTGTTAATGTTTGGTGTGAGCTTGTAAAAACACCAAGCTAGAGTTAAGCTTGTAAAAACTCAAGATTGGTGGAACCTTAATAAGTTGTTAAGGAAGTAGACATAGGATTGAGGTAAATTTGAACAACTATAACTCCTTTTTGTTCACTACTCCCTACTCTACTCAATCTTTTTCTACATCTTCTTCATCTTATTCTTTAAATTTTTAATTATCAACACTACTCAAATCAACCAATTCGCCCTCCCCCTCTAGGATACTAGTTTGGGACAACAATTGGTACCGGAGATTTCTAAATTTCAAAAAGCTTAAGTGTGAAATTTAATCCAAAATGGTAGCCATTCCACCAACAAGCACCTCTACATCAATTTCTACTTCCAACTCTATGGTTTCTACACATGGAAACCTAAATTCCTTCTTTAGACCTTATTTCAATGGAACCAATTACTCTTATTGGAAACATAAGATGTATTTGTTTCTTGATAGTGAAGGAATTGAGCTTTGGGAATTTGTTGAAAATAAATGGAAACCTCCCACTCATGAAGTAGATGGTGTCCAACTTCCTCTTCCTATAGCACAATGGACAAGTGACGAGTTGAGAGCTCATTTCAAGAACAATAGAGCAGCCTCAATCTTGATGAATTCAATATCAAGAGAAGAAGATGGGAGAGTCCAACATGTTACTTGTACACATAGCATTTGGAAAAATCTTGAAAACTATCATGAGGGTACTAACAAAGTGAGGTTCACTATGAAGCAAATGTTTGTGCATGAATATGAGCTTTTCAAGATGAAGCCAAATGAGAATGTCATTGACATGACAAATCGGTTGCTTGCCATTGTCAACAAACTAAAGAAATATGGCAAAGTATATGATCAAGGTGATGTTAATAGTAAAATTTTAAGAGCATTTGGAGAGAACAAGAGTTTTGAGTCTAAGGTTTCTTCAATTGAAGAGGCTCATGACCTTAGCTCTTTGAGAACCAATAAACTCATGAAAAAACTACTTACCTTTGAATTGCACACCAAAAAGGAAGATGAACAAGGTGAAAAGGATAAAAGAAAAGTAATAACTCTTAATGCCATTAAGGAAGTTGAGAGCTTAAGTGATGAATATAGTGATGATAAAGAAAAAATGGCTATACTATCCAAAAGGATAAGTGATTGGAAGAAAAAGATAAGACTACAAGCTAACAAAGGTACATTTCCTAAATCATCCTTCAAAGATAAAGAGAAAAAGAATGAAGTAAATTGTTATGAATGTGGTAAAATGGGATGCATCAAATTGGATTGCTTCAAATAGAAGAACAAAAAAGAAGTGAAATAAGAAAAAGAAGAAATCACTCAAAGTCACATGGGATGATAATTCCTCAAGTGAAGAAGAAGAGAAAGAAGAACAAGGAATTGTTAATCTATGTCTCATGGCTATTGGGGATGATGATCACACCAATGCAGTAGGTACTCAACCCTTGAACTTGATTACATTTGATGATAATGTTGATGATGCCTTAAATGATAATGATTTAATTGAGCATATGAACATTATAGTAGAAAAATATTTTTCTAAAATGGAATTTTACAAATATAAATGTTCTAAGCTAGAAAAAGGACTTTGTATCTCTTGAGAATTCAACCTTAGAATTAAAGAATTCAAATGAACAGATGTTAAAATATATGGACGAGATGTCAAAGAATTAACCTAGCTTAGAGAAAATTTATAAAGAAAATGAAAATTTGAAGGGAAAGATAAGTAAACTTAAAAACTATATATCTAAATTTCATAAAGAAAAAGAAGCCCTAGATACTATGATTAATAATCAAAGGTCACCCTCTTTGAAACATGGTTTAGGGTTCAATGGCTCATCCATCACTACATATAATACATCAACATTTGTAAAAGCATCTACAACTCAAACCTCTAGTGTTGAAGTTGTAAAGAACACTAATGTACACACCAAACTGAAAAATTCTAAAAGGATTATATTGGGTTCACAAGGCTCTAGAACTAAATTTTTAAGAGCAAACAATGTATAAATGTATACAAGGCATGCACACAAACACAAAAATGCACAAAAATAATTTCATTCAACATACACTTGCAATTGTGTACATAGTTCTTTAAATTTCAATAAAAAAGTTCATAAATATAAAACCTTGTACCAATGTACTTATTGTATGAAATTTGGACATAAGAGCACATTTTGCTCAAATTAGAAGATCCTTCTACTACTAACCCCAAGGACCCAAGTTCATTTGAGTACCCTAAAAGAAGATAAATTCTATTATCTTGTAGGTATGCCTAAAGTTTACTATCAATGAAAGTGTTTGGCTTGTGGATAGTGGATGTTCAAGACACATGCTGAGAAATGCAAAACTCTTTACAACTCTCACCTATAAGCAAGGAGATAATCTGACTTTTGAAAATAATGCTAAAGGAAAAATCATAGGCATTGGTTCCATTGGCATACTTGAAAAAAATATGATTGATAATGTATGGCTTGTTGATGGATTGAAACATAACTTGTTAAATGTGAGTCAATTGTGTGATAAAGGATATAATGTAAATTTTGACTCTAAAGGATACAAAGTTACTTCTTCAAATAGTGAACTTGCATTCAAAGGAGTTAGAATTGGCAATACTTATAAAATTCACTTACATTCTAGTAATGCATTTGAATGTTTGATTACTAATAGTAATGATGCATGGATTTGGCATAGAAGATTATGATATGCTAATATGGATCATTTACAATGCATTAGTAAAGAAGAACTTGTAGATGGGCTCCCTAAAATGAAATTTAATAAAGATAAAATTTGTGAACCGTGTCAATTTGGAAAACAAATTAAGAGTTCATTTAAAACTAAGAATGTTGTAAGCACATATACACCCTTAAAACCAATTCATTTATATTTGTTTAGTCCAAATAGAGTTGCTTAGTTTAGGAGGCAAGTTATATGCATTTGTGCTTATTGATGATTACTCAAAGTTTACATGGGTTAATTTCTTAGCTCAAAAGAATGAAGTTTTCAATTATTTTAAAATTTTTGCAAAAAGAGTTCAAAATAAAAAAGGCTAAGTAATCACATCCATTAGAAGTTATCATGGCAAAGAATATGAAAATGAGAACTTTGAAAATTTTTGTAATGAGTTTGGTATTTCACATAACTTTTCGACTCCTAGAACACTACAACAAAATGGTGTGGTTGAAAGGAAAAATAGAACAATGGTTGAAATAGCTAGGACAATGCTTAATGAGTATGATTTACCATCTTACTTTTGGGCGGAGGCCGTTAATACCGCATGTTATATTTCAAATCATGTTTACAAAAGACCTTTGATAAATAAAACCTCTTATGAGCTTTGGAATGGTAGAAAACCCAAAATTTCATACCCTAGAGTGTTTGGATGCAAATGCTTCATATTGAATACCAAGGATAATCTTGAAAAATTCTCATCCAAATCGGATGAAGGCATATTTTTAAGATATTCATCCTCTAGCAAAGCATATAGAGTATTTAATAAGAGAACACTAGTAGTTGAAGAATTAATTCATGTTATTTTTTATGAATCCTCTAAACTTGATCAAAGGAAAGATAGTGCTCTTGATGATTTTGTAGGTACATTTAAAGAATAAGAAATAAATAATGTTACAAAGGACAATCACAATGAAATTGAGATAAGAATGGAACAAGAGGAAGAGTCTCAAGAACTACCCAAAGATTGGCAATACAAGAAGGACAATCCAAAAGAACTTGTCATTGGTGACACATCAAAGGGAGTAACTACAAGATTTAAACTTAAATACTCAGATGCAAATGTTGCCTTTGTTTCTCAAATTGAGCTAAGGACTATTGAGGAGGCTCTTAGTGATGAATATTGGGTGATTGCTATACAAGATGAACTCAACCAATTTAAGAAAAACACAGTATGGGAACTTGTTCTTAAACCTAAAGATCATCCAATTATAGGATGCAAATGGATATATAGGAATAAGCTTGATGAAAATGGTCTCATTACTAGAAACAAGGCTAGATTGGTGGCCAAAAACTATAACCAAGAGGAATGCATTGACTATGATGCGACATTTGCTCCCATTTTTGGGTTAGAATCTATTAGAATATTGCTTGCATTTGCTTCTCACATAAATTTTAAACTCTTTCAAATGGATGTCAAAATTGCATTTCTAAATGGGTTTATAAATGAGAAAGTTTATGTTGAACAACCTCCCAGTTTTGAAGATTATAATTTTTCAAATCATGTTTTAAAACTTACCAAAGAACTATATGGATTGAAACAAGCTCCAAGAGCTTGGTATGATAGACTTAGTGCTTACTTGCTAGAAAATGGTTTTTCAAAAGGCAAAGTTGACACAACTCTTTTTGTTAAAAAGAATATGCATGGCATCTTGATTGTGCAAATTTATATTGATGACATTATATTTGGTGCTACTAATAAATCTTTGTGCAAAGAATTTACTTCTTGTATGACAAGGAAATTTGAAATGAACATAATGGGTGAACTCAAATTCTTCCTTGGACTATAAATCAAGCAATGCAAGGCTGGGATCTTCATCCACCAATCCAAGAATACAAAGGAAATTCTCAAGAAGTTTCTAATGGATGGTTGTAAAGCAGGTAAAACTCCAATTAGCACATCTTGAAACTTGGCAAAGATGAGAGTGATAAAATAGTATATGAGAAGAAATGTCAAGGTATTATCAGATCACTACTTTAATTAGCCGCCTCTATACCTGATATAATAAATAGTGGCTGTCTGTGTGCTAGATTTCAATCTTGCCCTTAGGAATCACTTTTGAATGCTACTAAAAGAATTTTAAAATATTTGAATGGTACATTATATTTAGGCCTATGGTATCCTAGAAGCACATCATTTGACATATTAGGTTTTTCCAATGCAGATTTTACCAGTAGCCTACTTGATAGGAAAACCACCACCAGAGTATGTCATTTTTTTAGTGAATGCCTAGTTTCTTAGTTTAGCAAGTCGGTTGCTTTATCTACCACGGAAGCTGAATATGTTACTGCATGTTTTTATTGCACACAAGTTCTTTGGATGAAACAATAATTGCTTGATTATGGAAAAATATTTGATCACATTCCTATTAAGTGTGATAATACAAGTGTAATTAACTTATCCAAGAACTCCATTCAGCATTTTAGGTCAAAGCATATAGACAACAAATATCATTTTTTAAGGGATAATATTCAAAATCATAATGTAATCTTAGAATTCATTGACACCAAAAACTAGCTCGCCGATATTTTTACAAAACCTTTAAATGAGGAAAGATAGAATTTCATAAAACAACACATTAACATGATTGATGGAAAATCCCTTGTATGATCATTCTTTTACCCTTCCAAAATCTATTTTGATCATGTGTATTTGAAAAGTCATCAAAATCAATATATGTTTCATTTGTACGGTCACCTAAAAATCTCAAGATGTCGCACCATCATCTGAGTCTCCCGAGCCTGAGCTTCAATAATAAGTGTCTCACGAGCCCGAGCTTCAAAATTTCTTTAGAATGAGCACACAATAGCTCATAAGGTTGCCCAAATTTAAATTTTCAAATTTTCTTGACCGTTACATTTATAGCACACTTATGCGAGCGTCCAGCACCTGTAGAGATCGCCATATTGAGCTTGCGATCACACAACAAGCTAAACAACCGCAAAACATTTGTAACTGCCATATTTTTAAGCATTAGAACTTTTAAAATTTGGCCCATTTTGCCCCCCAAATGGTCAGAAACGGCTACTTTTTCAAATTTTATCTATAAATACCCTCCTATTACATGAAAAAACATCTTCATAAACATAAAAACACATTCTTAAACAATTTTTCAAGTTTTTGTTCATCAAGAATAAGTTTTTTGAAGGTTTTTCAAGCTCCATCAACACTCCATCTTCTACCTTTCTTTTCTATCTTCTACATTTCTATATTTTTCTTTTGTATTTTTGTTTTTATTGTGGCTACGGATCCCAAAACAAAAATTACTAAAAAGAAAGACTAAACCAAGGGAAAAAGGATTATGATTAGTGAACCTTAACCTCAACCTCAACCTAAACCTAAATATTTTACTAGGAAGAGTGTTCAACCACATAAACCCAAGTATAAAACAGAAGAAGAGAAAACTAAATATTACATGCTTAAGAAAAAGACCATAGAACCTACCAAAATGCTTGCAAAAGGGATACTCCTAGCCTTAAATATCCAAGGAGAAATCTATAGCTACCTTGATAGGATTGGGCAGAGGCACTTTGCATTCCCAAATGAATTAGGTTATCCTATTCTCATGAGGGAATTCCTAATGTCTCTAATGGTAGAGACAAACCATAATGCACCCATAGGATCTATGGAGCTTACTTTAGGCTTTTTGACTAAGACTTTGCCCTATCTTTAGAAGAATTTAGTGAAGTTTGGGGATTCTAAACCCATAGAGCCTTTTCCTATATGGATAAGGATTTTCCCTTGAAAACTTACTCTTCTTTTTGGAGTGAGCTTTTTATTGAAACCAAATACAACAATAGGTTATTGAAAGGCATACACTTTAGAATTCTCCTATTTTGGCTCATACATAGAATTATCACTTACATTGTCTGCCAAAGAAGTGATGGAAATGAAAAGATCACTCAACATGACTTATTCTTTTTATATGCTTTAGTGCATAATGAGACAATCTAAAGTGCTAGATTTTTCATTGACACCTTCTTACATCATGGCAAATATAAGGCAGGTACCTTCTTTCTCTCCTCCCAAATCACACAACTTGCTAGACACTTATGCCTTCTAACCCTTAAAAATCTTGCAAACCTAAGTGATGCCCTTAATCCAGCCACTAACTCCATCAATATAGACTACCTTGAGCATGCTATATGCATCCAAAAGATTGATGACAACTACGAGTATACCTTTGGAGGCAAGAGAGTTATCCAAAGAGAGAGGAAGAGGCTTAGGTACCATATTACTGAAGAAGAAGGAGAACCTACCCATGTAGAAGTGGAGCACCCCCCTAGACCATCCAAGCTTACGAAAGAAAAGGATGAATCATCCAAAACCCTAAAGATTATCCTCAAGGCCATAACCTCTCTTCAAAAGCAATTTACCCATTTTAAAAAGGATGAAACCAAGAGGATCACAAAACTCAACATAAAGGTTGATCTTATTTCCCACATTCATCATGACATATATGAATTGCAAGAAAAATTTGATCTTCCTAAATGTGAGTTAAGTGAATGGGATGTGAGTGAGCATATTAAAATCCCTTATAAAGAATCCTCCCAATCATCTCATGGTTACTCTCCCTCTCCTCTTAATGGGGATGATGATGAAAGCACTCCCACTCCTCCTCTACCATCAAGAAAAGGAAAAGAAAAAGTTATTGATTTGTTTTGTTTCTTTGCTTTGTTATTTTTCATTTACTTTGTGATGTTTTTCTTTGTACTATTTTTTTCCTTGCAGTTAATGAAATGAAATTCCTTTTTTTTATTTCACTTGGTTATTTTTCTATTTCTAGCAATTTATTGTCAGCTCCCTTTTGCCTTTATCAAAGGAAGAGAAGTTGTGTGAACTTAAATAAAGGGAAGAAAACTTAAAGAAAACTTAAAAACGTAAAACAAAACTTAAATTAAAATTAAACATAATCCATACATTAAGGGCGAGAAGAGACCTAACTTGAATTTAATGATCATATACATTTAAGAAGGAATGATTTGAGGGGGAGCAACTAAAATCAAACAACATTGGCATTAAACATTAGCATTAAACATTTGCAATTGAATTGCAATAGAAGCATGCACTTGATTATTTTTAAATTCAATTCAATTTGATTGCCAAAGTTAAAAGAGAGATATTATTGGACAATTAAACTCTATTTTGATCATCGACAATTAAATTTATATGTACTAATAATTTCAAACAAGTTTGTTGTTATAGGTATGAAATCCTAACCTTTGTGTGACTGCTCGAGCCCTTCATTATACTGGCAAATGGCTCTGATCTTGATGTATCCAAAAGCACTTCAAGCTCAATAAACACAAGCCTAGACCCGACCATGTCTAGTAGAACTCTCAAGCTCTACCGGATCGCCCCTGTCACCTGAACGATGAATTACAATTGAGCTAAGCTAAAAGCTTAGCGGTACAAACTTTGATAATAATAAAACTGTAAAACAATGTCAATGCAAAATGCTTTTACATGATGTTTCACATTGTGGTACTAAATTTCACTATAAAACATATCATTTAATCATTTTACAATTCACATAGGAACAAACATAAGCATGACCCTAAAGGATCTAATATATCATTCAAATCCCAGAGTTACTGTTTTGGTCTAAATTGACACCAAGTATCTAGTCCCGAAGGCAAATCATAATAATGCTCAAAAAATGGCCCCGATGGAAAATCATATCACAGTGATGCCAAGCATCTAGCCCCGAAGACAAATCAAAGTATTGCTCAAAAGCTAGACCCGAAAGCAAATAATGAGGATAACCTCATAGGCATGCCGCCAAATACAGAACTCTAAAAATTAAATAACATACTATGCACACAATTATTTCATATTTTCCATCATGAATTTCTTTCTCACTTTCCATAATTAACTAGGCACATTGCCTCATTTTTTTCATTATAAATTAAGCACATTGTCTCATTTTTTCATTTTTCTCATTCATATCTATATCAATTCATTTCATCTTATCATATCTCAATATACCATCACAATGTATCACATACCACATCAAAGTCACATTATTCAAACACTTTGGGTTATTTTCACATAATTCACATTTTATATAATTTTAGCTATTAACAATGGCTTTTCATAATGCCTTTAATGCATACATAATAAATCATATTACCCAAACACTTTGGGTCTTTTTCACATAATGCACATATTTCACATTTTATTTATTTAGCCATTAACAACGGCTTTTCATAATGCATTTAATGCATACATAACATTACACATGTCATAACACATTGTTCATGAATGTTCAATGTATCAAGTAGCTTAACACATTTTCTAATCAAAATGTGTTAAGTCCAATGTAATGCAAACATATCCACTTTATCCAAAGTTTGTACTTACCTCTAAAAGCTTTCAAATGCAAGCTCAAAACTCTCACCAATCTTTTCTTCAAAGTTGCCCTTCAACACTAAGGTTGGGCAAATCACCTCTCCTTAATGCCTATACCAAATGTGATCAAATATAATCATTTAATATCACATTCTAAAGCATTTCAAGTATCAAACCTTAATTATACACCACTTTAATCAAAACCTCAAAATATAGCATAACCTTTCTTTAAGTTAGGAAAACCGTATTAAACCATTCAATTTAGTGTTTTAAGTTTATTAATATCATTACAAACAAATTTTAACATGTTTAAAGCAATTATATTAGTTAAACACATACTTATGTTCAAAACCCTAAAATGGCATAACTTTCTCCCATTGAAGGTTCTCCATTCCAATTCAATCCAATTATCAATCCAATCTTATTTCCATCACTTATATCCTTAAAGAATATGATTTAAGCATTAAAACCAATCAATTAACCAATCTTTGAAAATTCCTTTTCCAAAATCCTAAATTCAACACTTCCACTTCCAAACTCTAATCAAACTTAGCCAAATTCATCATTTGACTTTAAAATATTGTTTATGCATCAAAATAACATATTTAGAACCAAATTGCACAATTAAATCACATGAATTCAAAAGTCCAATTCTCCCATAATCCTAAATTCTCTCTCTTCACCAAACTCAACTTAAATTCAACCATTTCTTTAATCCAACCTTAAAATCATTGTTAACTACTCAAAACAACTTCATTCATATCCAAATAGACAATTAAAACATACTATAACAAAATTTCAAAACACATATATTCTTAATTTTCATGGAAATCCAAAAAAAAAGTTAGAAACTTACTTTTTTCAAGAAGAAATCACCAAAACCACCCTTGAATCCTTGAAATCCTTTCAATTTTGGAAGCTTGGAAGAAGCAAAACCTTGAGTTTAACCATTAATAGAGTTTGGTCAAGAAGTAAAGAAGAAGATCAAATGTGTTTTTCTCTCTCCATCCACTTTCTTTTATATCCATATATATAATATCTTAATATATTTTTAATTAATTAATTATTTATTTATTTAATAAAAATTCAAAATTTACATCTTCCATTAAAAATATTTTATTTTAAATTTATTTAAATAATTTTCAAAGCATATTTATAAAAATATCATTTGACTTTTTGACTTTTCTTTTAAAAATGTTAACTTTTATTGACTTTGTATTTTTATGTATATTTCATGTATATTTCACATATACATTTCACTTTTCACTTAAAATCCTTCCATTTTCCATTTAAATTATTTATTTAATTTATTTAATTTAATTTTAATTTAATTTATTTAATTTTTAAAAATTTCGGATGTTATAATTCTCTCCTTATAAGAAAATTTCATCCTCAAAATTATCCATTATTGTAATAAAATATCCAAATTAAAACATAATCTTAAAATCTCTTATGAAATTAATCATCCCATCAAATCATTATTTCATCAAATTACATAATTTTCACTTCTCCCCCTTAAGATCATTCTTAATTACCTTTTCACAATTTCATAGCTCATTAATATACTTTCTATTTAATCAAACAATCACAATAGATTATCATCTCTTTAACCAAATTGTCATAAGACAAAATTAGTTCATCTCTTTAGTATATATGCACCACACATCTATTATAGTCAAAATATTTGATCACTTTATTATCTTAAAAATATACTCTCATAGCCTTAAATTCAAATGTTAAAAACTTATATCTTAACACTGACTATCCAGTCATCATGTCATTTCAGAATTGTATCTCTGTTTAATTGCCACATTTCTTATATTTATGAATAGTTATTTGTAAAAATCACAAATAATAACAAATCCCAATTCTAATTAATAAGTCTTAACACAATAATTTTGCTCATCTCCACTTTGGTCCTACTCTTTATACAATTACCACATATTAATTTAATATCATCATTATTCAACAACAAAATCTTATTTCCTTATTAAGATTCATTCCCACAGGTTATTCATCAACCCACATATATATATGCATTCCAATTATACTATAACTAAAATTTTTCTCTTATAATCATTTACAACTAATATAACTTAACTCCTTTCATATGCTTATACATATCAAAATGTTGCATTATGTACATTGTCATATATCTTCCATACACTTAATACAACTATATACATTGAATTTCAATAATTACTTGTAAACTTATTATATTCCAGATCAATTGATCTAACTATCATAATATGACCATCACAACCGTACTCTATTTTGACTAACCTTTAGCCTATTTTAATTTTATCATCCTATTTCAATTCGTGACCTAACTCTATTAGGTCTAACTTATTCCCAAATCTTAATTATCTTCGAATTTATCATTATAAATAATATTAATTTCCCCTAGTCTCATTCACTTTAAATATTATATTTGTCAACTTATTCATTTTATACCATTTTCAAACACATTCAATATAACTTTTTCTAACATTTCTTATAGTTACCATATTTACAATATCACTTTCCTTACACATCATTTATAGCTCATCATATTTTCACAATTTTCTTCTATTTTCACACTATCTATGGTCATAAATAAATTTCTAACATAAGATTATGAGTCCAACTATACCAACCACAAATCTTGCTTGTATCTCATGAAACAAAACTATCAATCTCATTAAATGTATTACACAGTTGTATCATCTTACGACCACGCCTGTGGGTTATAAATAAACATCGTTTTCACTATAATTCTTTCTCCAATAATTCTTATCTCGATATTACGCCCATGTCTCAGTGGTCACACACCCTTAGCATATCAAAATCACATATTTGCTCTTTAAATTCTTACTACATGAAGAGCTAATGCATATTAACTCTGTTTTAAAGCAATTTACTCTTATCCATTTGTTTTTATTAGCCTAAACACATGATCCATGAACAACTCATATATATATATATATATATTCATATACCAATTTTATACAATTATTCAACAAAAACTCCCTTTCCAATTTTAAAATTCATTTACCAATAATTACCAATTATATCTCAATTTATCTAACAAATTTTTATCAATTTCTCCTTCTTAAATCAAATAAGTAATTATATAGGATTACAAACACATAATAATACTTTAATAACACTTTTTCACATCTTTAAGTTATCAATTCAATACTTGATCACTTTCACATTACATCACATTATCACAATTTTCAGGTGATCAACCTTATTATGATCATCTTCACCTCACAAATTTATATTATTTCATATTTTAAACATTTCTCATATTTTTAAATCATCCACATACACATCCATAAGTCACATTCATAATGTGACTTACTTTTCACATTTTCTTACTTATCACAATAGTGTCCATATTGGATAACTCACCACATATATCATATACATGTATATACACAATCACATTATTATACTTAATTCCTCATTTATACATAATCTATAGAAACTTAACATTTATCACATTTTCATTGAATATTATCATTTCTCATTCTTACAACATTAGTTAGGTCATTTTCCAATTTTTCCATCTTATATTTTAAATAAATTGCCCTCATCATTTTTTTTCACTTTATATAAATCTTAGTCACATTTTCAATGTGACTTCTCTCTCACATTTTTCATACATTTACTATGCTCTTCATGTTCATTTTCTTCACTACCAATAAAATTATCTAATGAAACTCATTTTCACTTTCTTTATCATTCCTCTATATTTCATATCAAGTTTTCATACTATCAACCACATTACACATTACATGATACTTCCATAAACAATATTACTCATTCAAAATTGCTAACATGCTCATTAAACATTAAATCATCAATATCTAAGTAATCCTCATCAAAATTCCCTTACAGCTATAAATTTTCAACTTAATGCTTTACTTAAACTTCATTTTATTAATCTCATTTTCAACATCTAACTTTATAAACATTATCTATATATTAATATAACATCAAAGAACATCACTTTCACAATTATGGAAACCCAATTCAAAATTTTAAATTCCACATAATACAACCAACAACATGAACCTCACCAAATCTTATCCATGACACATTCCCAATCTTAAAATCATAACATTTACATTTAAACAACACTAATTCATTTCATTACACTAATTAACAAAATCCATTTAGATACTTTAATTTTACATACTCAACCCTAAATCATGCATCATTTTTCCTTAACGAATAATTTATTATTATATACTATTTCTCTCTTTGATTTTTAATTATGATCTCTTTGTTCTAAATTATTAAAAAAATACATATTCTTTCTTCATACCTCTGCCCATCTGTATTTAAATTTTCATAATTTTGCTCATTCATTTTCTCATTAAATAAATTTATTACTTACTTACATAAAGCTGTATGACTTCCTCAGTTTTATGTTAATCTCACTTTCAATTTTTGTATTCCTCAACAATTATTTATAAAAGCTTGTAAACTTTTAACCATGTGTACTTAACACATATATGGACTTATATTTACAATTTTAGATTTTTCCAAGCTAATTTACTATATTTAAAAATTAAGTCTTCCAAACCCTCAAAATTTGTCTCTTTAATAATTTCTCTGGCAGCACCTGGTTATCCATTTTTTTCAGGTATCAAACCTTAACAAAATAAAATTTTAACTATATTTTTAGGAATACATATGATATTGTGTGTAAATTTTTAGATTTTCCTAGGTTGGTTTATCATAGTTTCTAAATTTGTTTCTCAATTTCTATAGATTCGGAGTTGCTGAAACTGCTCCAATAATCTGTGTTCTTCTATTTTTCTTAATTAGTGATCCATATTTAAAAATTATAAAATTTTATACATTAGATTCTAACATATAGAAAAACTTTCCATTAAATTTTCAAACTCATCCAACATTTTTAGATTTTTCCAAAAATTTAAACAATATCACTTTGCATGACACCTATAGAAATTTCTGTAACTATTATGTCTATTTCTCAAATTTTTTTATTTCATATCTTAAATCATTTCCTTTTTTTTTTTCTTAATTTCATTTATTCATCAATTGAATCATCCATGAATCTTAATTTTAAATAAAAGTTTTAAAAAAAAATTCTTAATCCATAATCTCCAGAATGACTCTTCCATTGTGCCACTCTGATCTATGCAATCCATACGCCATCTCAACTTATATCCGTTATATCGAACGGACATTGCCACATCAAAGATCAGATAAATTGTCAGTTCCAATGCATGTATCACCATTTAAAACCATATTTAAAAACTTCATTTTTTTTCTCTCTAAAAACCTACCTAAGTCGAGAACCTCAAATCTAGGCTCTAAAATCAAAATAAATGTAACACCCTTATATCCTATATAAGTATAATACATACATCTAGTATATGTAAAATATGCATATACAGTATAAAAATGTCACAACCCAGTTTAATAAAAAATTTCACATTTCAATTTTAAAATTTCAAAATACTTTTAAATATATATTTAATTAATAAATAAAATAATTATTTTTAACTATAGGTTCCAAAATAGAGTTTTATATGAAAATCTCTGAAAACAATTTGTCAAAGTTTTGTCTGTAATTTGGATACCTCCAAATTTCAACAATTACCCAACCTGTATAAAATACACTCCCAATAAAATAATTCATATATTTCTAACCCTACTACTCAACTTCTCTACATTTTCTCAAAATATTTATTTATATACATATACATATATATATATATCAAAACACATATAAACAATCCACATTATATAATTTGTCCAAAGAGTCTTTATAATTTACAATATACATATACTTTAAAAATATAAACATAATATACACAATATCAAAATGTATTATAATATCAAATATGTAAATGCTGGCAACTGGCTTTGATCTTGATATATCCAAAAACACTTCAAGCTCAATAAACATAAGCCTAGACACGACCAGGTCTAGTAAAACTCTCCGGCTCTACCGGATCACCCCTGTCACTTGTGCGGTAAATTACAATCGTACTAAGCTAAAAGCATAGCGATACAAACTTTGATAATAATAAAACTGTAAAATAATGCCAATGCAAAATGCTTTCACATGATGTCTCACATTGTGGTACCCAATTTCACCATAAAACATATCCTTTAGTCATATTACAATTCACATAGGAATAAATACAAGCATGAGCCCAAAAGATCTAATATGTCATTTAAATCCCAGTGTTACTATTTTAGTCTAAATTGACATTAATTGTCTAGCCCCGAAGGCAAATCATATCACAGTGATACCAAATGTCTAGCCCTAAAGGCAAATCAAAGTATTGCTCAAAAGCTAGCTCCGAAGGCAAATAATAAGGATAACCTCATAGGCATGGCGCCAAACACAGAACTCTGAAAATTGAATAACATACTAGGCACACAATTATTTCATATTTCCCATCGTTAATTTCTTTATCACTTTCTATAATCAACTAGGCACATTGCCTCATTTCTCATTATCAATTAGGCGTATTGCCCCATTTTTTTATTGTTCTTATTCATATCAATATCAATTCATTTTATTTCATCATATCTCAATATACCATCACAATGTATCACATACCACATCAAAGTCACATTACCCAAACACTTTGGGCTATTTTCATATAATTCGCATCATTCGCATTTTATGCAATTTTAGTCATTAACAATGGCTTTTCACAATGCCTTTAATGTATACATAATAAATCACATTACCCAAAACACTTTGGGTCATTTTCACATAATGTACATATTTCACATTTTATTTAATTTAGAAATTAACAATAGCTTTTCATAATGCATTTAATGCATACATAACATTACACATTTCATAGCACATTATTCGTGAATGTTCAATATATCAAGTAGCTTAATACATTTTTCAATCAAAATGTGTTAAGCCCAATGTAATGAAAATATATCTAATTTATCTAAAGTTTGTACTTACCTCTAAAAGCTTTCAAATGCAAGCTCAAAACTCTCACCAATCTTATCTTTCAAGTTGCCCTTCAGCACTAGGGTTGGGCAAATCACATGTCTCTAATGCCCATACCAAATGTGATCAAATGCAATTATTTAATATCACATTCTAAGACATTTCAAACATCAAAGCTTAATTATACACCACTTTAATCAAAACCCCAAAATATAGTATAATCTTTCTTTAACTTAGGAAAACCATATTAAACCATTCAAATTGGTGTTTTAAGTTTATTAATATCATTACAAACATATATTAACATGTTTAAAGCAATTACATTAGTGAAACACATGCTTATGTTCAAAATCCTAAAATGGCATAACCTTCCCTGTTGAAGGTTCTCCATTCCAATTCAATCCAATCTTATTTCCATCACTTATATCCTTAAAGAATATGATTTAAGCATTAAAACCAATCAATTAACCAATCTTTGAAAATTCCTTTTCCAAAATCCTAAATTCAACACTTCCATTCCCAAACTCTAATCAAACTTAGCCAAATTCATCATTTGACTTTAAAATACTTGTTTATGCATCAAAATAACATACTTAGAACCAAATTGCATAATTAAATCACATGAATTCAAAAGTCCAATTCTCCCATAATCCTAAATTCTCTCTCTTCACCAAACTCAACTTAAATTCAACCATTTCTTCAATCCAACCTTAAAATCATTGTTAACTACTCAAAACATACTATAACAAAATTTCAAAACACATATATTCTTAATTTTCATGGAAATCCAAAAAAACAAGTTAGAAAGTTACTTTTTCAAGAAGAAATCACCAAAACCACCCTTGAATCCTTGAAATCATTTCAATTTTGGAAGCTTGGAAGAAGCAAAACGTCGAGTTTAACCATTAATGGAATTCGGCCAAGAAGGAAAGAAGAAGAAGATCAAATGTGTTTTTCTCTCTCCATCCATTTTCTTTTATATCCATATATATAATATTTTAATAAATTTTTAATTAATTATTTATTTATTTAATTAATAAAAATCCAAAATTTACATCTTCCATTAAAAATAATTTATTTTAAAATTATTTAAGTAATTTTCAATTTTCAAAGTATATTTACAAAAATGCCATTTGACTTTTGACTTTTCTTTTAAAAATATTGACTTTTGTTGTCTTTGTATATTTTATATATATTTCATGTATATTTCATATATACATTCCACTTTTTTACTTAAAATCATTTCATTTTCCATTTAAATTATTTATTTAATTTATTTATTTTAATTTTAATTTATTTTATTTAATTTTTAAAAATTACGGATGTTATATGAGAGACAATTTATAATAAAAGAATTTCTTATATTTCTCTTTCTCTGCTTCTTTATATTTACAACATGAACCATTTTTTTCCAATTCTATAAAAGGCAAGTTGCTTTTTATTTTTTACTTTTTGGTGTTAATTTTTTTTATTTATTTTTATCTAAAAATAATTTTTATGTCATATTATCAATATACACATAAAAAACTAAATATATTCACAATATATACGCAAAATATATAAAATACACATATAACAAATAACAATATCAACACAACATATACTAAATATCTAACAAATATCTACTAAACATTTATCAAATATCTACATAATATTTTTAATATATTTTTAAATTTTATATTCATACAATATCCACACGATATATGTATAAAATACACACAATATACATTATAAATAGATAATATACACATGATATCTACCAAACATCTACAACCTCTATCAAATATATACACAATATCTATCAAATATTTATACAACATCTATATAACGAAATTAATCTTTTTTTACTTTAGTTTTTACATGTATAATATGTAAAATTTGTTTAAAAGTAAATTTAATGATTTTATTAATATACTTTTATATGTTTTACTTTTTTATATTTTTTATAAGTGTTTATTTGTTATTTGTAATCAGAATTAAATTTTATTAGTATTTTCTTTTAAGATATATTCTTGTATAATATGTAAAATTTGTTTAAAAGTAAATTTAATGATTTTTATTAATATGTTTTTATGTGTTTTGCTTTCTTATATTTTTTTTATGAAGGTTTATTTGTTATTTGTAATCAAAATTAATTTTTTTTTTATAAAAATTTATATTTTATATACTGAAAATATAAAGAAATTAATCAAGAAAATACCCTAAAAGAAAACACAAATAAATTTTAGATTTCACTAATTTTAAATAGACCAATTAGGAAAAAAAATGTCATTTACCCTAAAAGAAGCATCTTTTCTTTTTTCTTTCTTCTCTTCTTTCTCTCTCTCTTCCTCATGCCTCCTTCATCCTTTTTTCTCTCTTTCTCTTTTTTTCATCATATTTCCCTCCTCTCTCATGCTTTAAATCCACTAACAATTTTTTTTTTATCCTCTTTTCCTCCTACAAGAAACCCTAGCTATCTCTCAAAGAAGGAATTTTTTTGGGCTAGTCGTTTCAAAAGAGAAAGATGGTGATTTCATTGGGTTAATCGATTTAAAAATTAATTTTGCAGTAAAAATTAATCTTAGAAAATTTTGGTTTACGTCAAAGTTTTAATCAATCTAAAAGAAGCATATTTTCTTTTTTTTTTCCTCTCTTCTTTCTCTCTCTCTCTCTCTTTCTCACGCCTCCTTCCTCATCTTTCTTTCTTTTTTTTTCATTCTATTTTGCTCCTCTTCTCTCATGCCCTAAACACATTTACAACTTTTTTTGCTCCTCTTTTTCTCCTACAAAAAACCCTAACTCTCTCAAAGAATGCGAGTTTTTTCAATTTAGTCATTTTAAAAGAGAAAGAATTTTATTTCATTGGATTAATCAATTTTACTGTAAAAACTTATCACCAAAAATTTTGATTCTTGCCGAAGTTTTAATTGAAGCTTAATCTAACTCTATATATCAAGGATAGTATAAAAATATATGTGGTTTGATATGTGTCTATATACTTCAATTTTGAGTATGTTATGAGTCAATATGGGTTGATATAGAATTATTATGAGTTGATACAGGTTAATATATTTTGATATCTTTTTATTAAGGAGTGTTATAGATTTGATATATGCTGATATGTATTGTTTCATGTTAATATGTGTTGATATAGATTGATATGAGTGATATGTGTGTTAAAGGATTATATTAGATTGAATCATTTTCAGTTCTAAATGATGTTTAAGTATATTAAACAGTCTAAAATTATGTATTTGTATATTAATTTAGGTTGATATAGATTGATTTGAGTTGATATAGATTGATATGAGTGATATGCGTGTTAAGAGATTATATTGGACTGAATCATTTTCTGTTCTAAATAGTATTTAAGTATACTAAACAGTCTAAAATTATATATTTACATATTGATATGGGTTGATATAGGTTAATGTGTGTGATTTGTGTGTTAAGAGATAATATTAGATTGAATCATTTTCTTCTCTAAATGGTATTTAAGTGTGTAAAATGTCTAGAATTATGTACTTATATATTGATATGGGTTAATATAAATTAATATGGATTAATATGAGTTGATATGGGTTGATGTGGGTGATTTATGTGTTAAGAGATTATATTGGATTGAATCATTTTATGTTCTATATGGTATTTAGGTGTGTAAACAATACATAATTGTGTATTTATATATCGATATGAGTCAATATGAATTGATATGGGTTCATATGAGTTGATATTGGTGACTTGTATGTTAAGAGATTATATTGAATTTAATCATTTTATGTTCTAAATGGTATTTAGGTGTGTAAACAATATAGAATTGTGTATTTATATGATATGAATTGATATGGATTGATATGAGTTGATATGTATTGATATGTGTAATTTGTGTGTTAAGAGATTATATTGGATTAAATTATTTTCTACTATAAATGGCATTTAAGTGCGTAAACAATCTAGAATAATGTATTTCTATATTGATATGGGTTTATATGAATTCATATGTGTTAGCCAAATGATCTCAATTTTGATCCCTGACAACTCAAATTGAATGACTTATTTAACATGTTTTTAAAGAACCTTGTCATAGGATTAGGTTATTTCAAATAAATTAAGCAGGGCACATTTAGCGGTCGCACAAACCATGTAGACGACCGCCCCATTGAATTGAAGGATGAAACCATATCACAGTAGGGTTCGTGGTCAGAAACTCAACCTCAGTCACAACCGCACATCAACATGAGCGACCATCCAACAAAAAAGGACGACCATAAAAGGAGAAACCCAAATCATCCAAATTCTTGTAAGGTTCGCGGTGACAAGAACGGTGAAGAATACGGTCTCGCTTACTGATATCGCGACCGCCCTTCAAACTTTGCGATCGCTCTGCTGATTCAAGAGAAAACTACTCAAACTGACAGTAGTGTACGCGTCCTCAGGTGCGTCCAGAAGTTTGATGCGAGTCTCTCAATTCGACCGCGAACTAGCACCTAGGGCGACCACGAAATTCATATTTAGGCAGAATTTTATTTTGCCCAGTTAAAGAATGCCACGTGTGATGACCATTATAAACCCACTTCAACATTCAAAAAGGATGACCGCACCTAGCTTATGCGCGACCGTCCTGACAACCATAGCATGGGCAAGATTCCAGCAGCAGAGCACTTAAATTCGACCGTTGAAGCAAATTTGAATACAGCGATCGTCCCTTATATAAGGGCGACCGCGTATGACATTTGCGCGACCGTCCTAGTATCAAGGACGACCGCTAAGTACTTCGAACAGTCTGTTAAAACATGTCTAAACTACCAAGACTTATTTCTCACTATCTATAATGGCTAGTTAGACCATATTGGCTATAAATACATTATTATTCTATTAAAAAAAAGTTAAGAGATTTTTTTTTATAGCCAAGCAACATATTTTCTTACTACAATTAACATTTGAATTGTAATGAGTGTTGGGTGTAAACATTAAAAATACCATTGTAAAAGTTTGAGTGTGAGCTTGGAAACACTTAGGTTGTGAGAGTGAGCCTGGAAAAAACTCTTGTAAAGGTTGTGAGAGTGAGCCTGGTAAAACTCTTGTAAGTGGTTTTAGTGTTAGCCTTAGTAAAACACTTGTCAAGTTAGGTGTGAACTTGTAAAAACACCAAAGTTGGAAGTTAGCTTGTAAAACTTCAAAGTTAGTGGTACCTTAACAAGTTGTTAAGGAAGTGGATATAGGATTAGAGAAAATTTGAACCACTAGAAATCTTGTGTGTTCTCTCTTCTACTCACTACTTAACCATTTTTTCCTTCTACATTTCTTGTTTATTGAGTTTTTAATTTGCCATCAATTTCTCAAACAACCACTTCAACCCCCCCCCCCCCCCCCCCCCTCTTGGTTGCCATCTTGGGACAACAATTGGTATTAGGGCTAGAAATTTCTTAAACTTAATTGTGAAATTTGATCCACTATGGCAACTTCTTCTTCATCAAATTCAACCTCTCATGGAAATCTTAACAATATCCTTAGACCCTATTTTGATGGATCGGATTATTCCTATTGGAAATACAAAATGTATTTGTTTCTAGATAGTGAAGGGATTGAGCTATGGGATTTTGTGGAAAGTGAGTGAAAACCTCTGACTTATGAAGTTAATGGTGTTCAAGTTCCTCTTCCAAAGCACAATGGTCAACTGTCAATGTTAAAGATCAATTTAAGAACAATAGAGCCGCTTCTATCTCGATGAACTCCATCTCAAGAAAAGAAGGTGGAAGAGTTTAACACTTAACTTGTGCACATTGCATTTGGAAGACACTTGAAAACTATCATGAAGGTATGACTCAAGTGAGATTCACCAAGAAACAAATGCTTGTTCATGAGTATGAGCTATTCAAGATGAAACCAAATGAAAACATCACCGTCATGACAAATCACTTGCTTGCTATTGTCAATGAGCTAAAGAAGTATGGCAAGATATATGATCAAGGTGATGTAAACAGCAAAATCTTGAGAGCCCTAAGAGCTAGAAAGAACTTTGAATCAAAATTATCATCCATCGAAGAAACTCATGATCTTAGCACATTGAGAATCGACGAGCTTATGGGAAAACTACTCACATTTGAGCTACACAGTGAAAAAGAAGAAGATAAAGGTGAGAAAGAAAAGAGAAAACCAATTGCTCTCAAAGCAATCAAAGAAGTTGAGAGCTCAAGCAATGAAGGTACTGATGATGAAGATGAAATGAAAATGTTCTCAAAAAGAATAAGTGAATGGAAAAGAAAGAAAAGATTATAAGCTAACAAAGGTACACTTCCTAAATCCTCCTTCAAAGATAAAGAAAAGAAAAATGAGGTAAAGTCCTATGAATGAGGAAAATCTGGTCACATCAAATTGGATTGCTTCAAAGTAAAGAACAAAAGGAAATGGGACAAAGAAAAGAAAAAGTCTCTCAAAGCCACATGGGATGACTCTTCTTCAAGTGAAGAGGAAGAAGAAGAAGAAGAAGGAATTGCAAACCTATGTCTCATGGCTATTGAAGATGACTCCAATGAGGTAAGTACTCAATCCTTGAATCTAATAGCACATGATGATATTGATGACCTAGATGATAGTGATTTGATTGAGCACATGAACTAAAATAGAAAAAATATTTTTCTAAGATGATGCTCTATAAGGAAAAGAGTTCTAAGTTAGAAAAGAATTTTATATGCTTAAAGAACTCTACCCTAGAATTGAAAACCTCAAATGAACACATGATGAATTCAATAAAAGAGTTAAATAAAAACTCACATGATTTAGAAAAAGTTATCAAAGAGAATGAAATTCTGAAGCATGAACTAAAAGAACTAAAAGAATCAATTTCAAGATTTCATAAAGGAAAAGAAGCCGTAGGCGCATTAATTGGTAACCAAAGATCACCTCCTTTAAAATATGGATTAGGATTCAATGGCTCAACCAACATTGCACATAGTACACCAACATTTGTAAAAGCCTCTACAACTAGAATCTATAATGCTGATGTTGTAAAGAACAAAGATGCTCACACCAAGTCTAAGAATTCCAAAAAGGCTACTCAAGGCTTACCAGGAAATAGAGCTAAGTTCTCAATGAGTAATCATGCATTTATATACACTAAACATGCACAAAAGCAATCACATACTTGTAGTTGTATGCACAATACATGGAATATAAATAGGAAAGTGCAAAAATATAAAGCATTGTGACAATGTACATATTGCATGAAATTTGGACATAAAAGCATTTTTTGTCATATTAGAAAGGCTCATCTCAAGTTAGAAGATGCCTCTATTGCTAATCATTAAGGACCCAACTTCATTTGGGTACCTAAGAAAAGATAACTACTATTGCCTTGTAGGTATGCCTAAAATCTACTATCAATGAAAGCACATGGCTTGTGGATAGTGGGTGCTCAAGGCATATGACCGGGAATGCAAAGCTCTTTACAAGAATTACATACAAACTTGGAGGTAATGTAACTTTTGAAAATAATGCTAAAGGAAATATTATTGGTGTTGGCTCCATTGGAATACTTAGTAAAGACTTGATAGAAGATGTATGGCTTGTTGATGGTTTGAAACATAATCTGCCAAGTGTTAGTCAATTATGTGATAGAAAATACATTGTAAATTTTGATTCTAGAGGATGCAAGATCACTAATTCAAGTGGCATTATTGTATTTAAAGGAACTAGGATAAACAACACTTATAAAATTGACATACATTCCAATTATGCATTTAAATGTTTAATCTCTACTAATAATGATGCTTGGTTATGGCATAGAAGACTAGGACATGCTAGTATGGATCAATTAAAATGCATTTGTAATGAAAACCTAGTTGATAATCTCCCTAAAATAAAATTTGACAAAGATAGAACTTGTGAACCATGTCAACTTGGTAAGCAACATAAGAGCTCATTTAAATCAAAGAATGTTGTAAGTACCTCTAGACCTTTAGAACTCATTCATTTAGATTTGTTTGGACCAAATAGAGTTGCAAGTCTAGAAGGCAAGCCATATGCATTTGTTCTTGTTGATGACTAATTTAGATTCACATGGGTTAATTTCTTAGCTCAAAAGAATGAAGCTTTTAATGATTTTAAAACTTTTGCAAAAAGAGCTCAAAATGAAAAGGGTATGTGATCACATCTATTAGAAGTGATCACGGGAATAAATTTGAGAATGAAAATTTTTATAATGAAATTGGCATTTCACATAATTTTTCAGCTCCTAGAACTCCACAACAAAATGGTGTGGTTGAAAGGAAAAATAGAACCTTGGTTGAAATGGCTAGAACAATGCTCAATGAATATGAATTACCATCATAATTTTGGGTAGAAGTCATTAATACCGCTTGTTACATTGCAAATCGTGTTTACAAAAGTCCTTTAATTAATAAAACTTCTTATGAGCTATGGAATGGAAGAATTTCTAGAATTGCATATTTTAGAGTATTTGGATGCAAATGCTTTATATTGAACTCCAAGGAAAATCTTGAAAAATTTTCATCCAAATCGGATGAAGGTATATTCCTAGGATACTCATTATCTAGCAAAGCATATAGAGTATTTAATAAGAAAACTCTAGTTTGTTGAAGAATCAATGCATGTTGTATTTGATAAATCATCTAAACTTGATCAAAGGAAAGGTAGTACTTCTAATTACCTTGCAGGTACTCTTGAACCTCAAGAAACTATTGATGCTCCAAGGATCAATCAGAATGAGCTTAAAGAAAAGACTCAAATGAGCTTAAAGAAAAGACTCAAGATCTACCTAAGGATTGGCAATACAAGAAAGATCATCCAAAGAAACTCATTATTGGTGAAACATCTAAGCGAGTAATTACTAGATCTAAAATTAATCATATAGATGTTAATTTTGTTTTTGTTTCTCAAATTGAGTCAAAGACAATTGAGGAGGCTCTAAACGATGAAAGTTGGATGGTTACAATGCAAGATGAACTTAATCAATTTGAAAGAAATATTGTATGGGAACTCACTGCTATACCTAAAGATCATTCAATCATAGGATGTAAATAGGTCTATAGAAATAAGCTTGATGAAAATGGTCACATTACTAGGAATAAGCAAGATTGGTAGCCAAAGGCTATAATTAAGAAGAAGGCATTGACTATGATGAAACATTTGCCCCTGTAGCTAGATTAGAAGCTATTAGAATTTTACTTGCTTTTGCATGTCACATAAATTTTAAACTCTTTTAAATGGATGTTAAAAGTGTATTTCTAAATGGATTTATAAACGAAGAAGTTTATGTAGAACAACCTCCTAGTTTTGAAAACTACAATTTTCCAAATCATGTTTTCAAACTCACCAAAGCTTTATATGGATTGAAACAAGCACCAAGAGCATGGTATGATAGACTTAGTGCATATTTACTTGAAAATGATTTTTCAAAAGGAAAAGTGGACACTACTCTTTTTGTTAAAAAGGACAAACATAACATTTTAATTGTACAAATTTATCTGGATGATATAATATTTGGAGCTATTAATGAAACCTTGTGCAAAGAATTTGCATGTTGTATGACTAGGGAATTTAAAATGAGAATGATGGGTGAACTCAAGTTCTTCCTTGGACTGCAAATCAAGCAATGCAAAGATAGAATCTTCATTAATCAATCCAAATATACAAAGGAAATCATCAAGAAATTTGGAATGGATGGCTGCAAGACTACCAAGACTCCTATGAGCACATCCTTGAAATTGGGTAAAGATGAAAATGGTAAAGCAGTAGATGAAAAGAAATATGGAGGTATTATCAGATCACTACTTTACTTAACCGCGTCTAGACCTGATATAATGTATAGTGTATGTCTTTGTGCTAGATTTGAAACTTGTCCTAAAGAATCACACTTGAATGCTACTAAGATAATTTTGAAATACTTAAATGGTACATTGCATTTAGGTCTTTGGTATCCTAGAAACACATCATTTCATATCTTAGGTTTTTTGGATGCAAATTTTGCTGGTAGTATCTTGGATAGAAAAAGCACAACAGGAGCATGTCACCTTTTTGGCAATTGTCTAGTTTCTTGGCATAGTAAGAAGCAAGTATAAGTAGCCTTATCTACGGCAGAAGCCAAATATGTTGCAGCACGTTTTTGTTGCACACAAGTGTTATGGATGAAGCAACAATTGCTTGATTATGGTAAAGTATTTAATAGCATTTCCATTAAATGTGATAACACTAGTGCTATCAACTTGTCTAAAAATCCTATCCAACACTCTAGATCTAAACATATAGACATTAGACATCATTTTTTTGAGAGATAATGTATAAAACCAAAATATTGTTTTAGAGTTTATAGATACATATAATCAACTTGCTGATATCTTTCCAAAACCCTTGAATGAAGATAGGCTTAACTTCATTAAGCATAATTTAGGTATGATTGATGGAACTTCCATGAATGATTAAAAGATTGCCTATTAACAAAAATTTCTTAAACATCTCAAGGCATCAACTTTGGTCACTTTGCTTAAAATTATAAAAATCCATCATTTTTCTGCCCTTTTCATTTTTCACGGTCGTTCCAATGCTTCTAACAGTCACAATCTTGCCAGACAGATTCATCTGTATTGACCCTTCAGTGAGCTGTCGGGAAACACTGTGAGCGATCACAATAATTTGAACAGTTTCGACCTTTACGGACATTCTCTGCACTCGCAAGTGCATAACTTACTCTAACCATCGCTAGAGTGTCTTCAGTGATTGTGCCTATACAAATAGGTGACCACACTCTGTACACTTTGCTTGAAATTTTGTAACCGTTGGCAGTATGACTGGTTGCGATTTTCCAACCTTCAACAGTCATAAATGGCTACTTTCTTAATTTCTTCTATTTAAGACCATCATACATCAGTTACATGGATCTTTTACTACTTATAACATACTTCCCTCCAAATCTCCAAATCCTCTCAAGATCAACTTCTTCTCAAACACTCTCTGTTTTCTAGTTTTCTTCTGCTTCTTCAACCCTCATGGCCCCCAAAAAGAAAATTAGTTCCAAAGGGAAAAGGAAAGGAAAGAAACTTTTAGGAATCACCATAAGTGAACCTCTAAATGCTCCTCCATCTCCTCCACAGTCTAGAAGAGGTGAGAAAATCCATAAACCTCACCACCAAACCCCTAAGGAAGATGTGAGATATGTCATGCTAAAAAGAAAGAAATTTGAAGGAACCAAATCTCCATTTGGTGGGATGCTCTCTGCCCTTAACATTAAAGAAAAGATTGAGAGTTTACTTGATGTTCTTGGCTGAAGGAAATTTGTTTTCCTGATGAGGTAGTTTACTCTAGTTTAAGTAAGGAATTTCTCATGTCCTTTCAAATTGAAAAGAGTGCAAATTCTGCACTAGGGTGGTATGGGGTTAGATTTAAGTTATTTGACCAATACCTAGCCTTAACATTAGAGGACTTTGGAAAAATTTGGGACTTTCCTGTTGAAGGAGTCACCTCCTACAATGATTTAGCCATCTCCAACCAAACCCTCTCTACCTTTTGGCAAGAAATTTCTGTAGAGACTTCATTTGAAAAAGAATCAAAAGCTAGACACATCAAGTCCCTCACCCACTGGATGCTTCATAGGATCATAACCTACACCATTCATCAAAGGGCTGATGGGAATGAAAAGGTAACAAAGAGAGATCTCATCTTCCTATATGCTTTCACCCACAATATCCAAATGAACACAACAAAATTCTTGATTGACACATTGTATCACCATGCTGTCACAAGAACTGGAACCTTTTTCTTATCCTCCCAAATAACTTAAATAGCTAGGCACCTGAACTTACTCAATGATCTTAACTTAGCTACTTTGAGAAACCCTTTCAATCTTGCCTCAAGTGCCATCACCATTGACTATTTAGAACATGCTGGTTGTGTTAGGAAGATTGAAGGAACATATGTGTACTACTTAGGCAAATGAGGAGTTGTTGATAAACACAAGAAAAGACTAAGGTACACCATTGAGGAAGAAGGAGACTCCTTGGAAGTTGTTGTTGAATTACCTCCCAAGGCTTCCTCATCTAAACCTACCCAAACCAGCTCTCCTACAAAACTCATTTTGAGAGCCATCAAATCCCTCTCCAAGAAACTCTCTCACTTCAAGAAAAGTGTCTCCAAGAGATTCCATCACTTGAATAAAATGATTGGCCTTATATCTCATATGCATCATGATCTTTATGACATGCAAGGCAAAATGAATTTGCCTCAATCCAATCTTGAGGATTGGGATATAAGTGATCATACAGAGTCTCCCTGAAGAAGAAGAATCCATCAGCACTAGCTCTACCAGCAATATCCCTCTTGATAAGGGAAAAGCTCCTTTAGAAGAAGAAGAGCTAGATGAGGATGAAGATTCTGATTAGTTTATTTTTTCTGTTTTTGTTTTTGTTTTGTTGTTTTTCTTTTTTTTTTCTCTCTCTTACATTGTCTTTGTACTGCTCTCTTTCAAATAACATTATGTTTATTATGTTTATGTTCATTATCTTACCATTATCTTTAATATTTCTCTTACATTTTGCATTTTGCCTATGACAAAGGGGGAGAGAATATGTAAGCTCTTATATAAAAAGAGAGAGATATTTACAAAGGGAGAGAGATATACAATTGAAATTACAAATGGGAATGTTATTTTACTAATGTGCCAAGTTATATCATTATACACTTCAAAATAGACATGACACATGCATATGTTTAGGGGGAGCTTTATAATAACCCTCAATACATGAGAAGCTTAAATTAGGAGAGATTGCTCATATTGGTATCAAAATGTAGCCAATTTAATTTACATTTCTCTCAATTTATATCATCGTTCTATTTGATTGTCAAAGTCAAAATGGGGGAGATTGTTAGCCAAATGATCTCAATTTTGATTATTGACAACTCAAATTGAATGACTTATTTAACATGTGTGTAAAGAACCTTGTTGCAGGATTAGGTTGTTTCAAATAAATTGAATAGGGCACGTTTAGCGGTCGCACAAACCATGGAGACGACCACCCCATTGAATTGAAGGATGAAACCATATCACAGTAGGGTTCGCGGTCAGAAACTCGACCTCAGTCACGACCGCACATCAACATGAGCGATCGTCCAATAAAAAAGGACGACCGCAAAAGGAGAAACCCAAATCATCCAAATTTCAGTAAGGTTCGCGGTGATAAGAATGGTGAAGAATACGATCTCGCTTACTGATATCGCGACCGCCCTTAAGACTCCACGACCGCTCTACTGATTTAAGAGAAAACTACTCAAACTAACAGTAGTGTTCGTGTCCTTAAGTGCATCCAGAAGTTCGACGCGAGTCTCTCAATTTGACCATGAACTGGCACCTAGAGCGACTGCGAAATTCATATTTAGGCGAAATTTTATTTTGCCTAGTTAAAGAATGTCACGTGTGATGATCGTTATAAACCCACTTCAGCATTCAAAAAGGGTGACCGCACCTAGCTTATGCGCGACCATCTCGACAACCACAGCATGGGCAAGATTCCAGCAGCAGAGCACTTAAATTCCACTGTTGAAGCAAATTTGAATGCAGCGACCATCCCTTATATAAGGGCGACTGCGTATGACATTTGCGCGACCGTTCTATTATCAAGGACGATTGCTAACTGCTTCGAATAGTCTGTTAAAACAGGTCTAAACTACTAAGACTTATTTCTCACTATCTATAATGGCTAGTTAGACCATATTGGCTATAAATATATTATTATTCTGTTAAAAAAAGTTAGAACAGAAGAGATTTTTTTTGATAGCCAAGCAACATATTTTCTTACTACAATTAACATTTGAATTGTAATGAGTGTTGAGTATAAATATTAAAAACACCATTGTAAAAGTTTGAGTGTGAGCTTGGAAACACTTATGTTGTGAGAGTGAGCCTGGGAAAAACTCTTGTAAAGGTTGTGATAGTGAGCCTGGTAAGACTCTTGTAAGTGGTTTGAATGTTAGCTTTAGTAAAACACTTTTCAAGTTAGGTGTGAACTTGTAAAAACACAAAAGTTGGAAGTTAGCTTGTAAAACTTCAAAGTTAGTGGTACCTTAACAAGTTGCTAAGGAAGTGGATGTAGGATTGGAGAAAATCTGAACCACTATAAATCTTGTGTGTTCTCTCTTCTACTCACTACTCAACCATTTCTTCCTTCTACATTTCTTGTTTATTGAGTTTTAATTTGCCATCAATTTCTCAAACAACCAATTCACCCCCCCCCCCCCCCTCTTAGTTGCCATCTTGGGACAACAATATGAATTGACATCAGAGATATGTGTGTTAAAGAATTATATTAAATTGAACCATTTTCTATTTTAAATGGTATTTAGGTGTGTTAAATAGTCTAGAATTATGTATTTATATGTTGATGTGGATTGATATGAATTAATATAGATTAATATCAGTAGATATGGGTTGATGTGGGTGATTTATGTGTTAAGAGTTTATATTGGATTGAATTATTTCACGCTATAAATGGTATTTAGGTGTGTAAACAATCTAGAATTATATATTTATATGTCAATATGAGTTGATATGGATTAATATGAGTTAAATTGGGTTGATGTGTATTATTTGCGAGTTAATAGATTATATTGGATTGAATCATTTTTTGTTATAAATGGTGCTTAGGTTTGTAAACAGTTTAGAATTGTGTATTTATATGTTGATATGGATTGATATGAGTGATATGTATGCTAAGGGATTATATTATATTAAATCATTTTTTATTTTAAATGGTGTTAAATGGTTTAAAATGTATATTTGTATGTTGATGTGGATTGATATGAATTATTTTCTTTTCTACATGTTATTTAACTGTTTGAGATAGTTAAGAATTATTTAATTGTATATTATTATGGGTTGTTATTGGTATTTATGATTCCATACTTTTTTCGGATATATATGGCTACAGGTTTTGGTTCCATATCATCCAATTCCCAATGTACACAATCTCTTGTATGTCAGAAGAAGGAAGTAATAATGTCTATCAGTCTTGATGTAATGTTGACAACAAGTCTAAAGGGTTACATGATTAAAAGAAGGTTACCCAATCAAACAGAAGGTGGTAAAGAAAAGAGGCCAAGATTTGTGGTCTTTTCCCATATAGAAAAGATTGATGAAGAGAAAGTAGATCACTCAAATAACATTGCAAAGATTGTATGATAAATATTTTGATATTTATGTTAACATTGTGATTATGTATATTGTGAATAGAAACATATGTGTCAATATTGATGTAATTCTCATTTATTGTTCATTTATATATAAATATAAAACTGAATTATTGATCTTGATGTTGGATGGATTTTTGATGTTGATGTTGGATTGATATTTATGTTTAACAAATCATGGATTGGTTGTTGTTACTTACAGGTTGTGGAAAGTTGTTAATATTAAATGTGGTGTTGCTACTTTAACATTTTTTGAATTGGTTGTGGATGTTAAATTTGAAATCATATTAAACCATATCAACTCATAACAACCCATAAAGATAGCAACACATATCAATAGCATTTAAACTCATAAAAAACCCAATAACAAAGAAAAAATACATTGTCATCATTTTTTCTTCATGTTCATACAAGATGAGAAGATAGACATCCCTACAATAGCTATTACTACACCCAAAAAGAAAAGTTTATCCAATCAACACACTGTATGTCTTCTCTAACTCTCTCTTTTCCTTCTCCAATTTGTCCACTTTACTTAATAGAGCATCGATGATATTTGTTGTTCATTTAGGGTTTTTGGATCAACATTACAAAAACTTTATATTTTTCTTAAGGAGTCTATTTGCCCAAATGACAAAACTCATTATTTAAGCAATTATTATTCAAATACATATTACCCAAATTCAAATAATCTTTAAAAAATCAAATTTTCAACATATCTCATAGTTACTGCAGTCATAAAAATGCCTCCTTAGATTATCTTCTGTCCATGACACTCAAAGGGGTGCAATATCATCTCATTCGCAAATTGGAGCATAATATTCTGAATATTCAGCATGAGGTGTATGGGACATTTTTCAAATATGATGAAGACTAAATTATTCCTAGGGCTTCAAAGAAAATTAAAAAAGAAAAAAAGAAAAAAATTGTGCAAAAATATAAAATCAAATAAGAGAAATGAAAAAAAAAAGAACTAAACAAACCAATAACATATAAAACAATCAAATCTTTAACAATACCTTAACATAATCTTTAAAAAGAGCATAACAACCCATAACAACAAAAATTGACATACTTCCCAACTATTTAAAACACTTAAAGAACATATAAAATAAAAAAAATTCAATCTTGCATAATCCCTACCAATTTATATCAACACATATCAATCAATATCAACTCATATCAATATACAAATACATAATTTTTAAATTGTTTAGTAAACTTAAATACCATTTAGAACATAAAATAATTCAATCCAATATAATCTCTTAATACACAAACCACCTATATCAACTCGTATCAATCCATATCAGTTCATATCAACATATATCAATATATAAATAGACAATTTTAAGTTGTTTAACATACCTAAATACTATTTAGAATAGAAGATGATTCAATATAATATAATCCTTTAATATACATATCACTCATATCAATCCATATAAATCCATATCAATTCATATCGACAAATAAATACCTAATTCTATACTATTTACCACACCTAAATATTATTTAGTATAGAAAATTATTCAATCCAATATAATTCCTTAATACATATATTGTAACATCCTCTGACAATTCTTATATAAAAACTATCAGAGACTGTTATTCGATATACTATTCATGCTCCAATCAATTCATAGAAAACTCTTTTCATAAATAAAAATTTTAAAATTATAATACAATATGTATATCACAACCCTTATAGATCCAATATTTAAACCAATTTTCAATATCTCCAATATCAATCAGATAAACTTTATAAGTTCATCAAATCAAATAAATAAACAATACATTTCTTTTAATATCCTCATTCACTAGAATCTCAAACTTCATTCTCTAAATCCATAAATCTTCTTATGTCTACAAAATTTATACAATCTCTCAAATAGCCAATCTGAAGTATCTATATACATACACTTTATAACTTATGAATACAATAAACACAAGATCTTCATCTGTTCTTAACTTGCTCCGATGTCCTGATACCTGCGTATCAAAAAACAATTCTAACACGCTAAGCAAAGCTTAGTGGTGCTTGTATACACATATTTTATCACTTAATGTTAAAGAAATATACTTATGAAAATGTAGTAATAACACTTAGTTTTAAGAAGTATTTCCATATATAAACTAATTTTAGTACCAAGTCAATATACCATGCTGAATACACAAAATAAGAGTTATCCTTGTATAAAGTTATCATATAATACAATACTTTCGGTATTGCCTCTTGTCTCATTGAGAAGCAGTTTATTTAAGACTTGATTTCTTATTTGATAACATTGTTCACAATACACTTATTTTGTTTTTCAATAAGTCTTTCTTTTCAAGTTCACTTCTAGTATTATTTCATTCAATCTATATTTTTCATCACTTCATTTTAATACTATACTTGAGAGTTCTTTGTATCTCACATCAGGATATACACTTTCAATCATTTGATATACTTTGGAGCACTTTGTATCTCATAGCATTATATACACTTTTAATCCTTTGATTACTTCAATACATTGAGCATAACATTACCATTATGTGCATTAGGACTTTCACTTATAAGCATTAATATATATATTACCATTCACTTTTCCACTATAACACAATACTTCAATATCAAGTAATTGACTTATATTATTATTTTACATTTCTTTCAACTATCATGTTCACATATATTTTCATTAATTATGCCCAAACATACTAAACTTGGATCATAGGTTTGGATAACATGTTAGTATAGCAATCTCAAGAATTTATAATGGCAATTATGCCCACTATCACTGATAACACAATGTGTCCATTAAAGGCATGAGGTGCTCACTATCACTGTGGTTATCCATCCTCTGGTTAACCATTCAATCCAAAGCTAGATATAAATTTAATATGATTTGGGCAATTCATTAATTTTGATGAACACTACATTGTTTATTTCCTTTCATTGATACTATACTCTTATCAACATTTGGTAGAACATATATGTGTGTCACGTATCTAAAGTTTATCACTCGTTTTCATACATTTAACACATTAACACAAAAGTATGGACTATACACATATTAGTCTCATGTCATTGATTAACACTTGTTTATATAAACACTCACTTGTTTATATAAGCACTTGTTTATATTTCACTTGTTTATATCATTTAATTAGTACATTACTCTTATCAATATTTAGTATGATATATATATTTGTCACTTATCTCAAGTTTCTCACTCTTTTTCATGCATTTAACACATACACATGAAGACTCAATACAATTATTCACATATTAGTCTCATACTAGGCCCGTAGATCACAAATTACAAGCCAAAAAAATTACTTAGGTACCCCACGGCCGTGGCATCTCAACCCCACGCCCATGGGATCCAAAATGAAGCTGTAAAATAAGTTTGAAGACCCCACGGTCGTGGCCTTCAAGGGCCACGGTCGTGGCATATAAAACTCCTCTGTTTTATCAAAATTTTTTTGAAGAAACAGCAAAACTTTCAATCCCACGGTCGTGGCATTGATTTTGGGACTGTTTTCGAAGTAAAATCATGTATTATGCACTTTTAACTTCATTAAACACAAACATGCTTAAGATCTAAGATCAAAATGTATCAAACTCAAAGTTTTGATAGAAAAAGAATTCATATCAAATATTTTACCACAACTTTACTCAATCAAACTTTCAATCATTTCCTATGAATAAAACCAACATCAAACCATTCAATTCTCATAAAGGTTGAGTTAAGGATTAAAACCCACCATATAAAAGTTATTTTTCACTCATCAATCTATTTAATCAATACTTTCAAGAAATATATCATTATACATAACTCAATCATTCAATTAAATCATCAAAACTCATAAAACTTCATATTTTTGCAAAGTATAAATCAAAAGCACATACCTTGTTGATAATCACCACTTTTCCAACTTAATCTTCTCAACACTTATATTTAGATGTAATCTTATCTTAGTTTTGATTCAAATCATAGAAAGAAAGAAGAAAGAAGAAACTTTGGTGGTGTTGGTGATGGTGGCGTGGAGAGAAGAAGGAAGAAAGAAATAAGAAAATTCTACACAATTGACACATACACACACACATATATATATATATATAATATTTTTAATCTATTGAGGGAATGCTCATAATAACTATAGTGCACCCTCATTCTTAACCGTTGATTTTAAATCGAGTTTTCATCTCGTAAAATAGTAAAAATACTCTTTTCAGTAAAGTTTTAAGATACACAATTTACTCTTCTCTACATATAGCATTTATCCACAATACTTTGGTCACTGTACACTATCAAGTTTTCATTATTAGTCAAAATGTCCCTGTTTAACATCTTGACCATTACATATATCACCCATGTCAACCTATATCAACCCTTAACAAACATATATCAACACATATCAACCCATATAAATTTATATCAATCCATATCAACATATAAATATATAATTTTAGACTATTTAGTACACCTAAATACCATTTAAAATATAAAACGATTCAATCCAATATAATCTCTTAACACATATATCACTTATATCAACCCATATCAATATATAAATACTTAATTCTAGACTTTTTAGCACACTTAGATATTATTTAGAATAGAAAATGATTCAAACCAATAGAATCTTTTAAGACACATATAATCCATAAAAATCTATATCAATTCATATCAATCCATATCAACATACAAATACATAATTCTAGATTGTTTATACACTAAAATACTATTTAGAGTAGAAAATAATTCAATCCAATGTAATCTCTTAACACATAAATTACCCGCATCAACATATATCAACTCATATTAGTCTATATCAATTCATGTCAACCCATAACAACATATAGATATATAATTTTAGACTATTTAGCAGCCTAAATGCTATTTAGAACAAAAAATTATTCAATCTAATATAATCTATTAATACACATATCACTCATATCAACCCATATAAACTCAAATCAATCTATATCAACCTATATCAATATATAAATACATAATTTTTGACTTTTTAATACATTTAAACACCATTTAAAATAGAAAATGATTTAATCTAATATAATCCCTTAACATACATATCACTCATATCAATCCATATCAACTCATATCAATCTATATCAATACATATCAACCCTTAACTAACACATATCAAATCCATATCAATCCTTAACAAACACATATCAAACTATATTAATCCATATGAACCCATATTGACCCATAATGTACTCAAAATTAAAGTATATCAACACATATCAACCTATATTAAATAAAGCTTCGATTAAAACTTCAGCCAAAATCAAAATTTTTGGTGATAAGTTTTTATAGTAAAATCGATTAATCAAATGAAATCACCTTCTTTCTCTTTTAAAATGACTAACGAGAAAAAATCTCATTTTTTGAGAGAGTTAGGGTTTTTATAGGAAAAAAAGAGGAGGAAAAAAAGTTGTGAATGGGAGAGAAGAGGAGGAAAAGTGGATGAAAACAAAGAGAGAAAGATGAAGGAGGCATGAGAAAGAAACAGAGAAGAAAAAAAATACAAGATGCTTCTTTTAGATCGATTAAAATTTTCACGAGAATCAAAATTTTCAGCGATAAATTTTTACTGCAAAATCGATATTAACCTAATAAAATCATCTTCTTTCTCTTTTGAAATAACTAACCCAAAGAAAAATCCTTCTTTGAAAGAGATTTATGGCTTTTTATAGGAGGAAGGAGAAAAAAAATTGTTAAAGCATGAGAGAGGTGGAAAAAAAAAGAGAAAGAGCAAGAAGGAGGCTTGAGAAAGAGAGAGAGAGAGAAAGAAGAAAAAGAAGAAAAAGAAAAGATGATTTTTTTAGGGTAAAGGACATTTTTGTCCTAATTAGTCTATTTAAGATTAGTGAAGTTTAAAATTTATTAATGTTTTCTTTTATGGTATTTTCTTGATTAATTCTCAAAATATAATTGAAAATATTAATTCTTATTATTTTATTGAAATATAATTATTTAATAGTAAAGTTAAAAAAATAAAAAAATTTAAGTAAAATATTATTTGTAGTGAGAGAATATGTATTTTTAGGAAAAAAACTTATTTTAATGAGAAGTGAGATATTTTTAAAAATTTGCTTTAATATTGTTAAAATATAAATATTTTTATTTTTTATAGTATTTTTGAAATAATTTTTTTGGTAGTTTGTGGCAAATGATGATAGGAAAAAATTACACCCTCCACCATATTTTATAAAAAATTTTCTTTTTTATTAAGGATATTTTAGTTACTTTGCAAGAAACTCATAATAAACCCATAATAAACTATGTACATTCATAAACTCATAATAAACGTATAATAAACTCATAATAAAGTATAATAAACTCATAATAAATTATTTAAATATCTATTATATTGTAAAAAAAAATATGAATTCTAGTAAATCTAAAAATATTTTTAAAAATATGATAAATTTAATTTTTTTTTGATATTTTTATGAAAGATATTTACAAAAATAACCTTAAAAAAATCCTTTTCAATTTTACGGTACATGTAAAAAAAAAATTCAAATATATACTACTTTTACTTTTTTCCTTACAAAAATAGGGCAAACATTGTTGTAGCTATCCATTTTCTCCACTTTTTCAAATTGCTATTTCATTCAAACTTTATAGCTACTCCAAAATATTTCCTTTTTTATTTTTTTAATTTCTCTTATTTTACTCCAAAATATTTCCTTTTTTTATTATTTTTAATTTCTCTTACTCATTTATTAATATTTTAAAAATTTTATATAATTAAAAACTAAATAATTAATTAACTCAAAATATAATTTAAATTAATTAATTTAAAATTATACCATAAAAATTATTCAAAAATATTTTTTAATAATTACTAATAATATTTTTTTAATATTTTTTAATTTATATTTTTAAGTTTTTACTTAAATGTAACATATACCGAAAAATATCAAAAATATTTATTTTATGTAACATATATAAGCTTACAATAACATATATTAGTTGATTTGCAAAAAACAATATCAGTATACAAGTGATATATTTTTTATATATTCATATATACTATATATAATAATATATATTAGTTTATTTACAAAAAAAATATCGGTATATAACTGATATATATTGTTATATGTTCATATATGCTATATATAACAACATATATTAGTTGATTTACAATAAAAAAAATCATTGCACAAATTAATATATGTTGTTATATGTTCATATATTCTTATATGTTCATATATGTTACATATAACAATATAATTTAATTGTTTTGCAAAAGAAATGTTAATATACAACTGATATATATTGATATATGTTATATATAACAATATATATTAGTTGATTTGCAAAAGAAATATTAGTATACAATCGATATATATTATTTTATGTTTATATATATTATATATAACAACATATATTACTTGATTTATAATAAAACTCTATATACAAACTAATATATGTTATTATATGTATAACAGATAACATATATTAGTTAATTTACAAAAGAAATATCAGTATACAACTGATATATGTTGTATATAATAACATACATTAGCTGATTTACAAAAAAAAAATCAATATACAAACTAATATATGTTGTTATACATTCATATATGTTACATATAACAACATATATTAATTGATTTGCAAAAGAAATATCAGTATACAACTGATATATGTTGATATATGTTACATATAACAACATATATTTGTTGATTTATGATAAAAAATATTGATATATAAACTATTATATGTTATTATATATTGATATATATTATATATAACAACATATATTAGTTGATTTGCAAAAGAAATATCAATATTCAACTGATATATATTGATATATATACTATATTATAACAACATATGTTAGTTAATTTACATAAAAAATATCAATATACAAATTAATATATGTTGTTCTATATTCATATATGTTAAATATAACAATATATTATATGTTGTTCTATGTTCATATATCTTTATAAAAAAAATAATAATAAATTTAGTAGATTTCGCAAAGGTATAATGTATTAAATTTGATAAAAGCTAAAAAATTAAAAAAAATTTCTTTAAGACATTTTATATAACACCTAGTGTGCGTTATGTTCGAAGAACAAAAAAAATCACAAAATACATTATATTTAAACCCAAAAATATCAAAACAAAAAAATTTACACACAAAAAACAAATTACTTCATTATATGTAATTGGATACGATTAGCAGTCCACATAATATATTAATTCCCATTTGCAAATATGATGTTTCATTGCATAAAATAGTTGAAGTTTTTAGAGATCCTTGGATATATGTATTACTAAAGCTAAAAAAAGAAAAAAAAAATCAAAGACAACAACTATATGAAAATCAAATTTGAATCACCATTCTTCGCATTTATTTGTGGAGGCTGGAATCTCCTATCACTAAAAAATGGTCTCTTACTATTATTACTAGGAAACACAATCTTCAAGCTCACAAATCACAATCGTGGTTGCAAAAAATCAGGACAAAATGGCAGCAATAGAAGACATTAAAACAGGCTTTTGGAGCTTGACCCATGCTTCGTCTGAATACGCCTTGAAGCAAAAGCTTTGCTTAAACCGATAAAGTCAATTAAAAGCTTTGCTTAAACTGATAAAGTCAATTAAAAGCTTTTCTTTGCTAATTGATATTGTAATACTGAGTAATTTTGAGTTATAGAAAAGAGAATGAACATGAAAAGAAAAACTATAAAATTGAAAATAAAAATTTTAAAAAAATACAAATTTGAAAAAAAAAAGTTAAAAGTGAAAAAAAAATAAATAATAGTAAAAATGAAAACTAAAATTAAAAACAGTAAATAGTATAATTTCCTATTTTGTGAACAGTTACATGTATTTTCAGCCCATCACGGTAAATGCTTTGCATTTAACGCGGTTATTGTGGGCTGAATTTTTAAGAAAGTGTTTGACTTATCAATACACTCATCAAATTAATTTATAAATTATAAATTTATATTGATATATTTATTTAAATAATTTTATTAATTTATAAACTTAGTTATAAGCTAAAAATATAAATTAAGAAGATGTAATTTATTCTTTTAGTATTTATAAATATCTGATTTATAAATTAGTTTAACCAATCAATTTATTATATTATTCTTATTTAATTTTATTAGATAACTTTAATAATATAATTTTATATTTTTTTAATTATTTTATTAATAAATATATTTATAAATTATTTTTTATTAAATATATTAAAAATTTATTAGCCACTCATAAATATTTAAAATAAATATAAAACTATTTAAAATTTTAATTACTTACCAATTTAAATTAATTTATAAACACATATACATATAAGCTAATTTTCATACTAAGCCAAATACCTAAAAGCTATTCTCCAGTGTTTTACGGCTGCTTTTGACTATTAGACGTCATTAAATAAACAAGTCATAAGAATTCATGACGTGGCAAAATTTAGTTGGTTGATAAAAGTGGAGGAGTCATCGTCAACAACACCAGATACAGGCTCGCTCGCTGGAGGAATTGAACTGCTTCTCGAGTCTCAAAAAAATCCAGAAAAGCTGCAAAAATTTTTGTGCAATTTCGAAGGTGAATTGATTATTACTGACGATAATGGAAAACATGAAATTTTTATGGTTAATTATTGTTATATGCGGTTTAAGCAACCGAGTTTTGGCCGATCAGATCTTTGCAGGTCAAGTGGGTAAGTCTTAATAATAAAACTTGAAACTTATTTGTTAGTTTGTAGCTTGTTTAAAACAACAGTTTATTTCTTTTTAATCAATGTAAGCTTAAAGGATCTTATAGATAGAATTTTTATTTGGGTTCTGTAGTTCTCTTCTGTTTTCAGTTTTAGGGTATTTTAGGTGAAGTTTTGAAGCTTAATTTGTTTTTTTAGGGTAATATGCTTAATAAATGGGTGAGTGAATTTGAAGATATTATTGAGAATATATAGTTGCAGGTAATGGTAGTTTGTGATTTTGCTGAGAAACTTAATTGAATTTTGCGATTCTTATAGTTATTGTACATACACCCCACTACCCACCATTTCCATAGCTAAAACTAGGTATTCAGAGATATTATAATATACTTTTAAGTTGCTATTTTCGTTTATTTCCTTCTAAAGAATTTAGTTTGAAGTCTCAGCCAATTTTTATAGGGTTAGTTTAGCACAGTAGGGTGTTCAGTGTTTATGCGATCAGCATTTCCATAAATTGAATAAGTTAACAATGCTATCTTTTATAAGAACAAAAGGTTTGAATTCCTGTAAACCTTTTTTGCTGGAGCATTTCTTTGGGTCAAAATTGTCTAGAGGCTTCTTTGCTGCTGTCAATTTTACCCGCTCGCGGTTTTTATTTTTGGACGGAGGGTGGATGTCAAGCTCAAGGTTGATATGGATAATCTCACATTTCAATCTGACATATATGTGATCCCATGCAGTCAGGAGATGCGACTTGATCTATATATCTAGCCCATTTTGCATGAAACAACCAGAGTAGGACAAGAAAATTGATCAAGGATATGAGCCTAAAAACGACAATGGATGCTAGTGCTAGAGTGCTTCAATGGTTACTGCATCCATCACTGATTCTTTGCTGTGTACTCCAGGAGTAAAATCTTAGCAGTTTAAGAGCCTGCTTTGATAAATTCAATCAGTCATGACAAGCCAGTAATATACGTGTGTTTCGCTTGTTAATCACTTTAGGTCTTTATAGGCAAATCACCATCTATATGTTCTTGCTGAAAAATTGTTAAATGTACTATTTTCTTAAAGACATGATCCCTTTGTCTTTTTATTCACTATTCAGTTCTACTTTAACTTTCTGCAATTGGCAGGTAGTACATTTGGTCGCATCTCTCGTGAACCAAAGTATAAGATTGAGTTCCATCCGGAAGACTTGCCTTTTTATCCTGTAAGTAAGCTTAGGCTTATTCTCATCTATTTGCTTCATATCCTATATATCATAAAAATACTGATTTTGGACCTTCATCATCCACTCAATCTGTATTGTCCTTCTTATTGTTCTGCAAGTTTGATTGTCCATATGTCAAACTTCTGACTACAATTTAAGTGTTTATATCACAGATTGTTAGATGGATGTTATATTATGCATATTGACTGGGACTTCTGTTGGTGTTATAGTACTTATGGCTTGAAAAAAAGTTTGGGTATTTTGATCTTGTAAGATGATGAGTTATTTCTAAAACTTCATATGAGAAAAGGCTGATACTACTCAAAGCCCTATCAGATTTCCAATTACTTAACTTTGTCATGAATAACTGTAGGCATTGTTTTGAGCTGCTCTGGTTAATATATTAACTTCCATAATTCCTTTCTCCAGTTCTGGTAAGCTTCTTCTGTGAAAACTGTGCTGCCACAGCAGCCTAACGATCACTTTGATCTTTTGATGTCACTGCAACCTGTGATTTATTCCCATGCAAGTTTATATATTGGTTTATTTCTACATGTTAACTGCACAATAGTAGCTTTTGTATTGACCTAAATACATATGCCAACAACAATGCAGGATGAGGACCAGGAGTCAGTTGTTGTGCCCAACAGAAATGGACAGAATTATTTATGTTACTTGCCCAAGGTGGAGAAAACTAAGAGTGGAAAACCTGTTAATCAGCTGAATATGAGCGGGCATGATTGTTGAAACTGAGAAAAGGGTCAAATTGAAAACACCAGATGAGCTACTTGAAGTGTTGAAAGATCGATGTTTTATCAGAGTTAGTATCTTCTGTCAACAACTATCTTGACGATTATACTATGATTTGCATCTTAGTATAATATGACGAAAACAACCATTGTTTCTTAGATGGAATTAGATAGGCTACAAGTAACTATTCTTATTTGAATTCTCATAACTTCATCAACAAATTTGCCTTGTTTGATTTGTTACTTAATGCTTGTATTTTGTGCAGCAAGAGGGTTGGTGGTCTTATGAATTTTGTTATCAGAAGAAGTTACGTCAAGTCCAATTGGAAGATGATAAGGTAACCTGCTCAAGAATTTTTTTCTGATGTTAGTTTCTACATTTTTCTTCTTGTCACCTTGCAATATTCTTTCTTTGCTTTTATGAGTGGAAGCATGTTAATGTTTATGAAATGAATTTATTACATGTGGTTAGTTTGATTTCATAGGCAGTGAATTTATTTGCTAACATTTTAATTAGGTTGGATAATTATTTATGTCCAAACTCTAATGTGCACTATGTCCCTAATGTAGTGCTTGCCATACTGATATGCCAGCACTAGTCAACTGTTACTATCACTATGTTTGTAATGTAGTGCTTGTCATACTGATATGCTAGCACTAGTCAATTGTTATTATTGTTATAATTTTGGAAAAGTATGTTTCATTACGAACCTTATGCTTCATTCATTCACCAAGATATGGTGTGTCGTTACAGGTGGTTCAGGAATTTGTCTTGGATGTTTATGATGAAGGAGCCACGGTTGCATACAACCAGAATCTGTCTGATATTTCTACATTGAAAGGTCCTCACTCAAATGATGCATCTCAAAGGTATGAATCCATGGTTATGGGCATGTAGTGATGAGTTTAATAAATTTAGAAATTTCATTTTGGCAAAGTAAAGTGAAGAAAATGTATTAACTAATATTTGAAATGCTTGAATAGGTATCATGCTCATCAATATACAAATGGAACCATGTCTGACCTTACAAATCAGTCACGTGAAACTGAGGTATAAACTAAAGCAATGATCTGTTTTTGCCTTTCAGTTTGTCCTTTTTTGTTTATATATATAATTGTTTTTTATGTATTATTTTACCTTCAATTCTAATGAGCAGGTGAGATTTGTATGCTCAGAGCCTAGAGCTATGATTAGTTCTATCACAGAGCTTTCTACTTGCAAGTATGCCCTTACAATACAATGTCCAATGCTTTGCAAACACCCGTAAGTCTCCCTCTCTCTCTCTCTTGCTGAGGTAAAAACTATTGGTGATAGTCTGCTAGATACATGATACATTTTCCGTCGCACTAACTTTTAATATTAAATGCTAAGAGTGGGATATTTAAAGCATGTTAAGGCACCCTTTGGTTTTTGTTTTCTTTTTTGGCTAAGTAGGCTTTTTGGGGTTTGAACTTGGAAGCTCAGAGCTTTGAAAATAACTCCAGGGCCATCCCTTCAGTTTAAGCTGTAACTTCTTTGCAAAGCAAATTTATCTGAAGTTGCAGGGCTGTCCTTTTCTTTTTCTTTGAAAATTGTTTGTATCGGGGCAGTGGGGGTTTGTGTATGCACTTACTGCTAAACTATTTTTGCGACTACAGTTGAAATTGATCAATTTGATTGGTGTAGATGAACAAATTGTCTGTGCTTAGAGAGCAGAACTAGCCAATAGGTGCATCCCATGTCCTTGTAGAAAAAGAAAAAGAAGTTGCAAAAATGAACCATGATGCTGCTATACATAGCTTACTGTTTTTTATTTCTTGGGCTGTGTTATTCAATTTCTTCAACATTGCATTCTTGTTGCATTTAGTTTAATAATAAACTGCATTCAAAAACATAACTTTCTCTGCAGCAGATCCCTCGAAAACTAATGATCAAAGAGGAAAATAAAATGTAAATATGGGAATGTGAGTTTCTATCCTATGAATTATGTGCATGCTATTTCATGTATGTGCTATGTTTTTTTGTTACTGCAGGTTGTTCCAAGAAGAAAGACCAGTATGGCACACTATCAACTGCAATGTTCTTGCCAAGGATTGGAAGGAAACAAATGCAGAGAAAGTCAGGTAAGCAGATGATTATGGTTGCAGACATTGAATATCCATCTAATTCTGATTTAAAAGAATAGGTGGGACTGTATACGTGGACCTCTGTTGATATTAAAATGTATTGTTAAAGTTTTGTAATGATTTGGCATGCTTTACTTGCCATATTTTGCAGCTTTGAAAAGTTAAATCTGCTGAATCTAATGAAAAATTAATTGTACATTCCATGAAATGAGACTTTCCTGGATGTGATTAGATGGAGTAGGAAATCTCACCACGACTGATTTTTTGAGCAGTAGAAATAGATTTCATTAAAACAGCTAAGAAGATACATCATACATCAGCAGCTAACAAAGTTTGTGACTGATCTGGGGGATTACATAAACCAATTCACCCTAAGGCAATTCTTAAAAACTGAAGCTGCTAGCCAGTCAGCTACACAGTTCCCCTGTCTATGAACAAAAGTAAATGAACAATGAAGAAAAGAAGCCGCTAAGAGTTTAATCTTGAGTAAAATAGCATCAATTTCCATTGGAATAGAATCTTGTGAATTTAAAGTTTGGACAAGTTGCAAGTGATCTTATTCAAACAAACAAACAAATAAATAAATAATTGCAGTGTGATAGCCCTTTGAACAACCAAAATAATAGTTTGGGCTTTATTCCTAAGAGGAGAGTGTGATTGAATTAGACAAGCAACTCCATCTTTCAAAACACCAAAATTATTTTGATAATGAAAGCTGCACCAGCCATGGATGAGTGAGTGAAAAGTTGCATCATAGTTGATCTTATAGTAATTAATAGGAGGAGGTTGCCAACTTCTTGATGGAAGTCTTCTTTGAAGAGAGTCAAACGTGCTAATCTCCTCGGCAGAGTTTCCAATATCTTGTTGGGCCTTAATGTAATTTGAATGGAGAATATTAGCTCGATGCACTATAAATCTGGAATCTGATATGGTTCCTTTAAAGAAAAACTCATTCTTGGCCTTCCATAAACTCCAGCACAAGCAGGATGTTTTAGCCAAAAAAATAATTCTTATCATTGTATTTAATTTTAGTTAACAAATCAGACCGCCAAGCAACAAAAGAATAGGTGTTGAGAGTAAGAGGGTTCAAACCAATATTAGACATTAACCAAGATGCCTGAGAATGGTCACAGTGAAAAAACAAATGGGAGTCTGACTCTTTTGCAGCGTTACAAATGGTGCAAATTTTATCCTTGCAAATATTCCTTCTAAAAATGTTCACCTTAACAGGAAGGGCATTGACACAAGCACGCCAAATAAAGTTTTGAATCTTGGGAGGGATATTGAGTTTTCATATCTTATACCAGCATAAACTATCAGTTAAAGAATTGCCACCGCATGAATTAGCTGGCTGATTTTATAAGTTGCACAGAAACTTGTACATTGACTTAACAGTGAGTTTTCCAAACTTATCTGGATTCCAGATAAGTTTGTCACAAGAATTACCAACTACACTAGGAATTTTTGTGATGGCCTCAACCCTTACAATTGTGAATATAGAATACAACATAATATAATTCCACTTCACTTGCTCATCAATTAAATCAGACACCCACTATACATCAATATTGTTTGGTCTTATCATAGAAAACCTTTAAGTTAGGAAGATTAGGGACCCATAGATCATTCCATATTTGAACTTGATTGCCATTCCTTATGATCCATTTGAATCCTCCTTGTATAAACCCTCCAATACATCTCCAACTCCATGAAGGTTTCCCTCCTAATTTAGCCTTCAAAAAGTGGCCATTTGGCAAATAGAAAGATTTCATTATTTGAAACCATAGGCAATCAGATTCAATCACCAATTTTCCATCATTGCTTTGCCAGCAAAGCTATATTGAACAACTCAAAATCTTTGAAGCCTAACCCCCTTTATATTTTGATCTAGCTAGGACTTCCCACTTCTTCCAAGCCAGCCCTCTATTCCCCAGATTTTGCCTCCACCAAAAGGAAGAGATGATGCTATTTAGTTTTCTTGCAAAGCATTTTGGGAAGTTTAAAGTATGACATGAGGTGGGTAGCAATGGCATTAAGAACAACTTTGACTGAGGTTTCTTTACTAGCAAATGATAACAATTTATTCTGCCAGGAAAATGTCTTTGATCTATGACTTTCTCAATTATCAAATTAAAGACCTCATTTTTTTTAACTCCCCCACCAAGATGGAATGCTGAAATACATATCCTCCCCTTTCATTTCTTTCATTCCCAACAAATTAATGATGGATTACTTTAAATCAAGAGGGACATTACTACTAAATGCAACTTTGGACTTGTCAAAATTTATCGTCTGTCTAGATGCAACCCCATAATCATTCAGGAGATTTAAAAATAAACTAGCGTCATTGAGTGAAGCTTCTCCACACAATAAGGTCTCATCAGCATAAAGCATATGTGCTAACTTAGGAGTTGTTCTAGCTAGTTTAAAACCCTGAATCTATTTATTTGTAAGAGCATGATCAAGTATGCAACAAAAGGCATTGGTGACAAAGAGGAAAAGGTATGGGAATAATGGGTCCTCTTGTCTAAGACCTCTAAAAGAGGAAAAAATTTCAGTTAATCCACCATTCAAAACAATATCGTATTTAACAGTAGTGACACATTGTAATAATAAATTAACCACTCTATTAGTAAAACCCATAGTTCTAAGCACCTTTTCTAAGAAATTCCATTCTACTCGATCTTAAGTCTTATTTATATCAAGCTTAAGCACCATTTGCTGTAACATTTTTGCTCAACCTGTTTTAAGCTTATGAAATATCTCAAGAGCAATTAAAATGTTATAGTGAATTATTATGCCTAGGATAAAAGCCCCTTGTGATGGGTTAATAAGACTGTGCATGTGAGGTTTGAATATATTTGCAACAATTTTAGATATAATGTTATAGGAAAAATTGCAGAGTCCAATTGGGCGATATTGAGAAATAGTTTCTGAAATAGGTACCTTAGGTATGAGCACTATATGTGTTAGATTCAGTTGATAAGGCAGATTGACGCTTGCAAAGAAATCCCGAATGGTGGTAATTAGATCATGTTTGATGATGCTCCAGAATCTTTTATAAAAAAATTTTGGGAAACCATCTGGGTCAGGTGCTTTAAAGGCTCCAATGTTAAAAACCACCAATCTGATCTTAGTTTCTGATGGAATACTACACAAGTTCTCATTACATTGATCTCACACCAATATAGGGATATTGAGCAATTCTCTATCTTAGAAGGAAGTTATGCCAACGGTGTATAAATTTTTTATAAAATTGTCGACTTCAGTTTTGATTGCTTGTTCCCCTTTAATCCCAAATGCCCTGAGCATTTTTTTTTTCACCAACAAATTTGCTTGTCTCCGTTGGGCTGTAGAGGCATGAAAATATATGATGTTTTTGTCACCAATCTAAACCCATATATTCCTGGACCTCTGAAACCAGTACTGTTTTCCGAGGTCCAGGAATAATTAATATGGCTTCCACCTCTCCTCTCATGAAGGAACAATATATGATTAAAATCGCCCATGCATGGCCAAGGAAGATTATCTCCAGGATTAAGGCGAGCAATATTTTCCAACACTTCTTTTTTTTAATCGTTTGTAAGGGCTGCCATATACAAATGTAATAATGTAAAAACAAAAATTAGCATCTTGAATTGCCACATGCATAAAATTAAAGTTTTTACGTAGAATTTGAATTGACAGATTATCTTCCACCAAAGAGCTAAGCCTCCAGCTTTTCCATAAGGATCAACATACTCACCATGATCATACCCCGTCCTATTTCTGTATACTTCCATACTGTCTTCTTTTTGTTTAGTTAATAAAATTTGTGTGATTTATTTTGATATTTTCTTTCAGCCCATTTCTGATCAATGTCCACCCAAAGCCTTGACAGTTCCAAGCTATGGCACTCATGGTGCCTGAGTGGCTTTAAGAAAGCCACCAACGCCTTAGACTTTCTCTGGGGATGCTAAGGGAGTTGAAAATCTTCTATTTCTTACAAGTCTCTTCCACTCACATTGTAATGTTGTCGCAGCGATATGGGTGTTGGCCAATTGCTTATTTGCTAACTTTTCTTTCGGTTGAACCGGAGCAAAGTTTTCATTTATCTACACCATTGATGTTGAGTAGCCTATTTGTGGGCAGAAGATTTTCTCATCCAGACATGGAAAATTTGACTATTTTGTAGGCCCATGTGACTAAATCATCAAAAGAGCCTTCTCTAGCATAATTAAATCTGAATTTCTTAATTAGCATTGTTTCTTCCTTTGCCACACTGTGATTCCTTTTGAAAGAAGGGTTAGAGCTAAGGTTAAATAAGTTATTTTTGACCTGTGAGGTAGGAAATTCTATGGATTTGGAAAGGAGATTTCTTGAAGGCAAGTAAAAATATTTAGGTTTAGAAGAGGATTTTCTAGTGTCAAAAGAGGGGTGTCTGATATATGGTGAATCATCAGAGGAGAGGTTTCTAAAGGTATGAAGGATGGGGCACCTGTATTTTTGTCAGTTGAATGAGTTGTTTCTAAGGTTTTTCTAGAGGGTTAAGGTAGAGTTTGGTTGTATCGAGGTGTACGAATCATTTGGGTATAGAGCCTGTCAAAGAAGTAGGCACCAACCATTTTTTGTCAAAATGGAGGTGCCTAATTAAGGGGATTGTCAAAAATGGAGGTGCCTAATTTAGGACATTGTCAAAAGTGGAGGTGCCTAAATTTGGGGAATTGTTAAAGTCAAAAATGGAGGTGCCTAATTTATTGACTAATTTCACCAACCCATGTTTTTGAAGCCTATATAAACCCATCCACTTCATTTGGAAGACACACCTCAAAAATTGAAGAAGTAAAGAGAAGAGAGTGTCTTTGAGAGAATTTTGTGAGGAAAAATTCTTGTTCATAATTGAGTGAGGGTTGTGAGTGTTTGTAAACACATTGTATTTTCTCCTTAATAGAAGTCTGCAGCAGCTCCGGAGACGTAGGCATAATTGGCCGAACTCCGTTATCAAATTCTGTGTTATTATTCCGCATTTATTTTCGCTCTCTTACTAATCTGGTCTAAGGGAATAGAGTGGTAATCACCTCAATTTCCCAACAACTGGTATCAGAGCTTTGGGTGATAAATTCTGTCAATTTCTTTGCAAAGTTACTATTCACGTGAATAGTGAATTTCGTGAATAGTAAAATTTTATCGGCAGTTTCGATTTGTCGACAAAGGTGTCCTAGTACACGGTGGTTCGCAGAAATAGTCAGAAACGATCCAAAGGAGTCCAGATTCGAGTGGGAGCGATGGCTGCAGATGAAGGAAAAGTGAGAATTGAAAAGTTCGACGGTGCGGACTTTGGCTTCTGGAAGATGCAGATTGAAGATTATCTGTACCAGAAAAAGTTATATCAACCTCTCTCAGGAATAAAGCCAGAAGGCATGAAGGATGAAGAATGGAATCTTCTCGACAGACAAGCCCTTGGAGTTATTCGATTGACATTATCACGAAATGTTGCTTTCAACATCGCCAAAGAAAAGACCACAGCAGGTCTAATGGCGGCTCTCTCCAACATGTATGAAAAGCCATCAGCTTCAAACAAAGTTCATTTGATGAAGCGGTTATTCAATTTGCAAATGGCAGAAGGGGCATCAGTGGCCCAACACCTGAATGAATTCAACACAATCACAACCCAGTTGAGTTCCGTAGAAATTGAATTCGATGCTGAAATTCGGGCTTTGATTCTCTTATCATCTCTACCAGATAGTTGGAATGCTACCGTTACAGCGGTTAGCAGTTCATCGGGAAAAACCAAATTGAAATTCGATGATGTTCGGGATCTGGTGTTGAGTGAAGATATTCGACGAAGAGAATTGGGTGAAGCATCTACCTCTTCAGCTTTACACACAGAATCTAGAGGGAGAACTTTAGAAAAAAGTTCATATCGTGGCAGATCAAAATCTAGAAGAGACAAATCTAGATCGGGGAAGAAAGATTTCAAGTGTTATAACTGCGGCAAGAAGGGTCATTTTAAGAAAGATTGCCGAGCACCAAAGAAAGATAGCGGTGCACAGGGATCTGCAAATGTGACCGAGGAAGCAGGTGATGCCATGATTCTAAGTGTCAACAGTCCAATTGAATCATGTATTTTAGATTCTGGGGCATCTTTTCACGCTACCCCATGCCAAGAAATCATGGAGAACTACGTCAATGGTGATTTCGGGAAGGTTCATCTAGCTGATGATGAAACCTTAAAGATTGTAGGAAAAGGGGACGTCCGATTAAAGTTGTCAAATGGGAATACCTGGAAGCTGCAAGGAGTGAGACATATTCCTAGTCTTAAAAGGAATTTGCTCTCTGTAGGACAACTTGATGAAGATGGTTATGGTACAACCTTCAAAAGCGGTGAATGGAAGATTACCAAAGGAGCACTCGTCATTGCCCGTGGTAAGAAGACTGGCACTCTCTATGTAACCTCAAACTTAGAGAATGTTATTTCAGTAGCAGATGCAGATGAAAAATCAAACCTATGGCACCAAAGGCTTGGCCATATGAGCGAGAAAGGGATGAAGACGCTTTTGTCAAAAGGAAAATTGCCGGAACTGAAAAGTATCGATGTCGGCCTATGTGAAGATTGTATCTTTGGAAAACAAAAGAAGGTCAGTTTTTCAAAGATTGGCAAGACACCCAAGGCAGAAAAATTAGAGTTGGTCCATACCGATGTATAGGGACCGTCTCCAATTCCATCTCTTGCAGGCTCATTGTATTACGTCACATTCATTGACGATTCAACAAGAAAGGTATGGGTGTATTTTCTGAAGAAGAAATCAGAAGTCTTTGATACATTCAGAAAATGGAAGGCCATGGTAGAAAATGAAACTGGTTTGAAAGTCAAGCGATTGAGGTCTGACAATGGAGGAGAGTACAGAGATAGAAGATTCAGAGAATTTTGCGCAAACAGCGGAATCAAGATGGAGAAAACAGTTCCCATGACACCGCAGCAGAATGGTGTAGCTGAGCGCATGAACAGAACTCTGAATGAACGTGCCAGAAGCATGAGGATACATGCTGACTTGCCCAAGAATTTATGGGCTGAAGCTGTCAACACCGCTGCCTACCTAATCAACCGTGGGCCTTCAGTACCTTTAGATGGTGAAATACCAGAGGAAGCATGGAGCAAAAAAGAGGTAAACCTTTCACACTTAAGAGTGTTTGGTTGTATCTCTTACATACATATAGATTCTGCTGGAAGAAGTAAATTGGATGCCAAGTCAAACAAATGTGTCTTTGTTGGATATGGTGGTGATGAGTTCGGTTACCGATTTTGGGATTATGAAAATCACAAGATCATTAGAAGCCGGGATGTCATATTCAATGAGAATGTAATGTACAAAGACAGATTAAATGCAGAATCAAATAGCTCCAAGATAGATGTTGAAAATAAGGAATTTGTTGAGTTCGAGGATATTTCTGGAAATGATGTTCAGAATAGTCCTGAAGTAGAGGAGCCAAGCATGCCGGAATTGAGGCGCTCCTCCAGAATTACAAGACCAATCCAACGTTACTCGCCTTCTTTGCATTACTTGTTGCTAACAGACAATGGTGAACCAGAGTGCTACAATGAAGCAATACAAGTGGAGGATTCAATCAAGTGGGAGTCTGCCATGAAAGATGAGATGGACTCACTCATGTCAAATCATACATGGGAATTAGTTGAACTACCACAAGGCAAGAAAGCACTCCACAACAAGTGGATTTATAGGATCAAAGAAGAGCATGATGGAAGTAAACGCTACAAAGCAAGATTGGTTGTAAAAGGTTTTCAACAAAAGGAAGGTATTGACTATACTGAAATTTTCTCTCCAGTCGTGAAGCTTACGACAATCAGACTGGTATTGAAAATTGTAGCCGCAGAAAATTTACATCTTGAACAATTAGATGTAAAGACAGCATTCCTTCATGGAGATTTGGAGGAAGAGATCTACATGAAGCAACCAGAAGGCTTCATTAAGGCAGACAAGAAAAATCTAGTGTGCAAGTTGAAGAAGAGTTTATATGGTCTAAAACAAGCTCCTAGACAGTGGTACAGAAAGTTTGATAGTTTTATGAGCAGCAGCGGTTTCACAAGATGCCAAGCAGATCATTGTTGCTACATCAAGAAGTTTGACAATAGCTTTATTATTTTATTGTTATACGTCGATGATATGCTCGTTGCAGGTTCAGACATGCAAGAGATTAAAAATTTAAAGCAGAAATTGTCAAAACAGTTTGCAATGAAAGATCTGGGTGCTGCAAAGCAGATTCTTGGAATGAGGATCAAGAGAGACATGAAGTCGGGGACTTTGATGTTATCACAGGCTGAGTACATAACCAAAGTACTAGCCAGATTCAACATGCAAGATGCTAAATCAGTGAGCACACCTTTAGGTGTTCATTTCAGACTCTCCAAAGAACAGTCACCGAAGACTGAGGAGGAACGTGCACACATGACGAAGGTGCCATATGCCTCAGCAATTGGGAGTTTGATGTATGCCATGGTTTGTACCAGACCAGATATTGCTCAAGCAGTGGGAGCTGTTAGCAGGTACATGAATAATCCAGGCAAGGCACACTGGGAAGCAGTCAAATGGATTCTCAGATATCTTCGAGGTACCACAGATAAGGCGCTTTGTTTTAAAAGTGGAGATACGACACTAGCAGGTTATGTGGATGCTGACTTAGCTGGAAATGTTGACGTTAGAAAGAGCACTACAGGGTATGTCTATACTCTAGGAGGTACCGCAGTGAGCTGGGTCTCTCAATTACAGAAGATAGTTGCTCTCTCCACAACTGAAGCAGAATATGTCGCTGTCACGGAAGCCAGCAAAGAAATGGTTTGGCTCCAAGGTTTCTTGGAGGAGTTGGGCAAGAAGCAAGAAAACAATATCTTGCATTGTGACAGTCAGAGTGCCATACATCTAGCGAAGAATCCGTCTTTTCATGCCAGAACGAAGCACATACAGTTGCGGTATCACTTTATCAGGTCACTTCTGGAAGATGGGATTTTGAAACTTGAGAAGATTAGTGGAACTCAAAATCCGGCAGACATGTTGACGAAGACGGTGACTATTGATAAACTGAAGCTGTGCTCAGCTTCAGTTGGCCTATACTAGTATCAAGGTCGTAGAAGAGTTGTTGCATTGATCAAGGTGTGAAGACAGATTGAAATCAGTCTTCAAGTGGGAGATTGTCAAAGAAGTAGGCACCAACCATTTTTTGTCAAAAATGGAGGTGCCTAATTAAGGGGATTGTCAAAAATGGAGGTGCCTAATTTAGGACATTGTCAAAAGTGGAGGTGCCTAAATTTGGGGAATTGTTAAAGTCAAAAATGGAGGTGCCTAATTTATTGACTAATTTCACCAACCCATGTTTTTGAAGCCTATATAAACCCATCCACTTCATTTGGAAGACACACCTCAAAAATTGAAGAAGTAAAGAGAAGAGAGTGTCTTTGAGAGAATTTTGTGAGGAAAAATTCTTGTTCATAATTGAGTGAGGGTTGTGAGTGTTTGTAAACACATTGTATTTTCTCCTTAATAGAAGTCTGCAGCAGCTCCGGAGACGTAGGCATAATTGGCCGAACTCCGTTATCAAATTCTGTGTTATTATTCCGCATTTATTTTCGCTCTCTTACTAATCTGGTCTAAGGGAATAGAGTGGTAATCACCATAATATCCCAACAGAGCCTTCAGAAGATAAGACATTTGCATTTTCCATATATGGCAGAGCATTGTTATCACTTGAAGAGGGCACATCTGTCTAAGACACATGCCTCGCATATGCTTTTTCAAAATGAGGTGTAGACTCAATTGGGCCTATTTTTGATGAAAACTCTATTGGAGGAAGAAGCTTAATAGCATCATGGCCTTTTTGCTTTTGTTGGTGGTCAACTACAGTCTTGGAAACTGAATCCCTATTAGGAGAAGCTCTAAAGCAAGGCCCATAGTTAGGATTTAAGGCTCCTGTGTCTTCACTGCTTATCTTCTCAGTGCAGAACCTCATAACATGTCCTTTCTGCCACTGCTAAAATAAAAAATCACCCAATTTCTCTTATATGATTTCAACCTTCACAGGCTCCTTATCAGTCAATTTGTTGGAAAATTTTGGAATTAATGGCTTGTCCATAAAAATTCATACCTTGATGCAGAACAATCGGTTCCAATCAGTTTTCCTTTGATGTCATTCATCCATTTCAATAAGACCTCCAAAAATACCCCCAATTTTTTTTCGCATTACCTTTCGTCATGAGTAAAGGTGGAAGATTGTGAATTTGTGTCCAAAAAGGGGACTTTGAGAAGTTTATGCTCTTAAAGTTTTGAATTGGGTTCCAAGAGTTGAGTATTAAGAGAGAATTAGAGATATTCCATGGGCCTTCATCAAAGACTCGATTTCCTTCCTCTTCACTCTGTAAATAAAATTCAAATTTGTTCTAGCTATGCTTTTGGACTCTTAAGTCCTCTTTGGAACTTCCAAGCTTTCTCTGAAGCTACTTTAATGATACCCACATTGAAGGTTTTCTAGGATAAAAGTTTCCCAGCTAAGACTGAGTTTGATAGTTCAAGCTTTTCTCCAAGGTCTGGTTGTAAATTAAGGGTGATTTTAGGACAGATTAAGGAGTTGGTTTTAGCAATTATGTCTGCAATTTCATCATTAATAGGGTCCATATTAATCGTAGGGGGATGATAGTGCTTTCTGTAATAGAACGGAAATGGGATAAAGGCGATAATAAAGGAGAGTTGGAGAGGTGGGTGAAGATGAAATCTAGGCAACGACAACAAATTTGGTATTTAGTTGAAGGTATAAGGTGATCTTAGGAAGAAAAACTCTATAATGAGAGGGAAAAAAAATTCTACAACAAGAGAGAATCTACAATTAGAGTTTGATGACAAATGTTATTACAATACCTTGTTCAGCCATTTGATTTTGATGAATATAACCTCTCACCATGACTAATTGCTACTATAAATTTCTCTAGTTAATAGTAATTATCTTTGCTCATTTTGGATAAAATAATGTCTCCTGGAAGTATTTTTTTTTATATATTAAAAATGTGTTTAAAAAAATGTTTCAAAAATTAATTTTCTAGTATTTGGTTTTCATGGTATTAAAAATTTCATAGGTTTAAATTAATAGAAATTTTTATATTTTTAAATTTTATGGCTAAATATAAAATAAAAATAATAAAAAGTTGGTGATTAATGGTGATCCACCGTGGAAGTTAATAACCGATATGTAACAGTAACTAACGATCCATAGATTAATAATTACATGTTTATTTTTTATTTTTTTCTAAATTTGTGAAAATAAAAAGGTAATTATCGGTGATCCATAGAGTTATCCTTTCAACAAGAGGAAGTTATTTTCGCTTAGTTTTTCTAAATGATGAGATTTGTTCTATCCTTTGAACAAGAAATATTGTCCTCACTCAAAATGGATTGGAAGAAAATGAAATAAGAGAATATTTTCGCCATTATATCTCCGGCCATGTCAGGCAATACATTAACCATTTTCATCAAGCAAAATATAGCTCTAAAGATTAGGCTTAGGGGAGCTCAAGTGTCGGTTAACCAAACCATTAAAAAAAATCAAACTATTAGTTTATGTAACAAACATTTAACTATGTGAAATGAATAGTTAACTGAAACTTTCGGTTAAAAACTATTTCGCTAGCAAAATTTCTATATAAAAAAAAAAACTCAATTTGCTTTTTTTTTTTTTTTATTCCCAAATTCTTTATGTAACTAAACAAGCACACCCAAAGAAGAGAATAGCTATTCAAGAAGCATCCAAATATAAAACAAGACAAATTTTTCTCCTAAAGAACCATTTTCTTTGTTCGTATAAATATTTATGGGTCTATGTATGAAAAATGGATAGTAGCAAAATTGAAAACAAGTAGAAATAGTGAAGTCTTCAAATTAAAATGAATAAATATGATAAATTTAAAAGTAAATAATGTTGAAAACTCAAAAACAAAAAACTTCAAAAACACCATTATTAAATGAATTTGCAAGAATTGTGAGAAACCCACATGTAAAGTTCAAAATTTCACCATGAAAATTTCAAACAATGTAAGAAGAAAGAAGAAGAAATAAAAAAAAATAGAGAGAAAATTTCAAATAATGCAAAAAGAAAGAAGAAAGAAGAAAGAAAAAAAAGAGAAATTATATTACCCATAATAATGTATGGGTCCTTTGTGGTTTTTAGGGATGGGGTGGCAGCACAGAGATTTGGAATGGAAGAGGTAAACGACTAAACCTAAAAAGAGAATTAGATTTTACTTTTATCTAGAGCAAGATTAAAAATGTAAATTTATATGTTAAAAGTAAATGAAAAAAAATTAAAGAGTAATTTTCAAACCTATGGACCATTTACATGGTAAAAGACTTAAGAACACCACTCAAGCTACAACGTTTAAATGAAATTATCATAATGTATTTATATATAATTAATATACATAGGTGGCATAAGTTCAGTTTGGTTAATAGAACTAAATGGTTTTTTTTTTCAATCAAAATTGAACTGAAATTGAAAATCGAAAAAATAAAAAGTTAAAAACCTAAAGCTAAATGGTATTACTGTAACACCCCATACATAGCTTATACACTTAACTACATAGGAGATGTCACCTAACATTCACACTTATTCTACATACATGTCTATGTATGTATTAATTCTACATATGTGTCTATGTATGTATTAAAGAAATAAAGATAAAATACTTCTAAGTATTAATGCAGTTGTTAAAGCTTTCAAAATAACTACTACAACCGATCATATATTACAAATATATATCTGTTAATTTATAAAGAACTCTTGTTGATAACTTACATTAATAAAATTCTCAAACTACTCTCAAACTTGTACAACTGTAATACAAAATTATACAGTATTACCATGTGAACTATACAAAATACAATATTTACAATATTGTTCTTGAACCTTTATGATGCAGTTGACCAGGAACGTGAATCTCTTACTCTGCAGTCTCAACTCTTCTTGTTTGATCTACGCATCAGAAAACAGTTCTAACACACTAAGTAAAGCTTAGTGATGCTTATGTATTCACAATATGCAAGAAAAAATTAAAGAAAAGAGATCTAAACATTAAATAATTTAGAAACAATGAAAAGTATTACTTTCAAAACATTAAATAAAGAAATTATTAAATTCATTGAAAGTTGAAATACTAAACACAATTAAATCTAGAATTGAATAATTTATCAATAACCATATAACACATTATTTCAATGTAGATAATTTCTTTAATTATGCCCATACACACTGAACTCGAATTCTAGGTTTGGATAGCGGGTCACTGTTGGTAATTTAATGCCCACTGTATAGAATTTTGGCCAACGACCCACTATGGCACGAATGTCCACTGAGTATGGTGACACAAAGTGTCTATTGATGGCATAAAGTGTCCACTATCACTTTGAATATCCTCACTTTGGCTAGCTATTCAATCCCAAGCTAAATTTAAAATCAGTATGTTTTGGGCCATTTATTATTTTTTAACTAATATTAAATTATGTATAGCACTTTAATGGAACAATTCTTTGATCAACACTTAGTATCACACATATTTATCATATATTCAAAATAAATTTGTCACACTATTTGTTAGGGTTAATTTTAAAAATTCTTTGTATTTTAAGACCTTATAGTCATTTAGACCGAAATCATGGATGAAAGACAAGAAAAAGAGACATTTTGGGCAAATTTCTTCAAATGACACGCCCAATGATATGGGCGTATCATTTGTCAATTTTACAAAAGCTTTGACATGCCCAACGACATGGACGTGCCACTGGACGTGTCATTTATTTTGCAATACAGTAGTTACGACATGCCCAGTGACATTAGCGTGTCACTAGCCATGTCAGACAAAAATTCTGCATTTCGCACACTTAATCATTTTAACTTAATATATTCAAAATCTATGATAAAAATGAATCAAATCTATTTTTTTATATATATAAAAAGAGTCTACATCTAATACCTTACTCAAACTTCAATTAATCAAGCCTTCAATCATCACTTATGGCTAAAACAACATCAAACTACACAATTCTTATAAAGATTGAATTAAGAATCATACTCACCATATATAAGTTCTTTTGATCCACTTTTCACTCATCAATCCATTTAATCAATATTTTCAAGAAATAATTTATTATAAATGACTCAATCAATCAATTCAAACATTAAAACTCATAAAAATTCAAATAATTGCCAATGAAAAATGCATAAGCACATACCTCTTTTAAAATTCCTTTTCTTCTTTAATCACTTGTTGATTATCTCAACTTTTCCAACTTAGTCTTCTAAAATTTTATATCTAGATGTGATTTCCTTTTAAGATTTGTTTAAAGTCTTGGAAAGAAGAAAGAAAGAAGGAGTTTTTGGTGGTGAACGTGAAAAGAAGAAAGAAGATGAGAGAAGCTTCTACACATATACACACTCGTCCACATATATATATATATATGGCTTAATTTAGCGTGGTCACTCTCATTTTAACTACCATGGACCCTCACTCTTAACCTTTGATTCTAATTCAATTTTTAGTCTCATAAAACTATAAAAAGAAATAATTTCTTCAGTAAATTTTTGAGATCCACTATTTAAATCACTTATCCATACCACTTATATCACAATTCACTATCAATTATCAATATTAAATTAAGAGTTTAGTATCTAAAATTTTAAACATTACAATTCTCTCCCCGTAAAGAAATTTCATCCTCGAAATTTACCTGTTATAAACGCTTGAAATAATTGAGGGTATTGTTGTCTCATTATCTCTTCTCTTTCCCAAGTGGCTTCCTCTATAGAATGATTTCTCCACAACACATTTACTAAAGGAAATGCGCTTATTATGCAACTCCTTTACTTCACGAGCTAAGATAGCCACTAGTTCTTCTTCATAATTCAAATCTGGCTGAATTTCAAAGGACTCTACTTGAATCACATGTGTAAGATATGATCTATATTATCTAAGCATCGACACATGGAATACATTATGAATCTTAGCTAATTATGGAGGCAAAGGTAGTCGATAAGCTACTGGACCTACACGTTCAAGTATTTCATATGATCCAATAAACCTAGGACTTAGTTTACCTTTCTTTCCAAAGTGAAGAACTTTCTTCCACGGTGATACTTTCAAAAATATCTTATCTCCCACACCATATTCAATATCACTCCATTTTAAATCTGCATAGGATCTTGGTCTATCCATTGCAATTTGTAATCGATCCTTTATAAGCTTCACTAGGTCTTCAGTTTGTCTTATGAGATCAGGTCCCACAAGTTTGCTCTCATTCAATTCCACCCAACATAATGAAATTCTACACTTCCTTCCATAGAGTGCCTCATATGGAGCCATTTCAATACTCGTTTAATAACTATTGTTATAGACAAATTCTACTAAAGGCAGATATTTATCCCAGCTATCTTCAAAATTGATTACATAACTTCTAAGCATATCCTCATGCACTTGTATCACCCTTTTCGATTGACCATCCGTCTGTGGATGAAATGCAGTACTAAAATGAAGTCGAGTACCCAAAGCTTTCTGAAAACTTTTTCAAAATCTTGAAGTAAAGCGAGGGTCTCGATATGAAATAATAGACATTAGTACTCCATGAAGCCTAACTATCTCATTAACATACAACTCCGCAAGTCTATCCATTGAATAGTTAACTTGAATGGGAAGGAAATGAGCTGATTTGGTTAATCAATCAACAATTACCCAAATTGTATCATGCTTCTTTTAGGTGTTCGGAAGGCCAATCACAAAATCCATGGTGATTCTATCTCTTTTCCATTTTGGTATTGATATAGGTTGCAAAAGACCCAATGGAACTTGATGTTCTGCTTTGACTTGTTGACACACTAAACATCGAGTCACATATTCAGTAATATCTCTTTTCATACCAAGCCACCAATAATGAGATTTCAAATTCTGGTACATCTTATTGCTTTTGGGATATATAGTATACATAGTATTGTGAGCTTTACGAAGAATACACTCTTTTAGTTCCTTCACATCAGGTACACACAATCGACTTCTATAATATACTCCACTATCTTCTGACACAACATAATCTGGCTTTTCCCCTTTATGCACTTGTTTCAAAAGTTCTAACAATTTTTTATTTTGTTTCTGAGCTTCTATCACTTTTTACCTAATGGTTGGTTCAACCCTCTGCTAACATAACACATGATATCATTTAGTTTATTTAATTTATATATATATAATACTATAATATTCTATATATAACATACCTGCTAAAGTCTTTCGACTTAAAGCATCGACTATCACATTAGCTTTTCCATGATGATAGTCGATGATACAATCATAATCCTTGATCAATTTCATCCATCTTCTCTGTCTTAAGTTTAGTTCTTTTTATGTTGGCAAGTATTTCAAACTTTTATTATCAGTAACAATATAACACCTTTCACCATACAAGTAGCGTCGCCAGATCTTAAAAGCAAATACAATAGCAGTTAACTCCAAATCATGTGTAGGGCAATGCAATTCATAAGACTTTAATTGTCTAGAAGCATAAGCAATTACCTTACCCTCTTGCATCAATACACAACCAAGTCCCTGATGAGAAACATCACTATAAATAATAGTCTTTATCTGGAGTCGGTTGTGTCAAGACAGGCGTTTCAGTCAACATAGCCTTCAATTGTTCAAAACTAGCTTGACACTGAGTATTCCACTCAAATTTAGTTTCTTTTCTAAGGAGCTTAGTTAAAGGAAGTGCTATCATTGAAAACTCTTGCACAAATCTTCTATAGTATCCAGCCAACCCAAGGAAACTCCGGACTTCCATTATATTCTTTGGTGGCTACCAATTCAAGATAGTCTTAATCATACTTGAATCCACACGAATACCATTAGCCGACACTACATGACTTAGAAAAGCCATTTCCATCAACCAAAAATCACACTTTGATAATTTATCGTATAATTGATTCTCTCTTAGTGTCTGTAGTACAATTCTCAAATGCTTATTATGCTCCTCTCTATTTTTAGAATAAACCAGTATATCATCAATGAAAATAACTACAAACTGGTCTAAATAGGGTTTAAAAACTCGATTCATCAAGTCCATAAAAGCTGCTGGAGTATTAGTTAAACCAAAGGGCATAACCAAAAATTCATAATGTCCATATCAAGTTCTAAAAGCTATTTTCGAAATATCTGCTTCTTTAACTTTCATATGATAATAACCTGATTTAAGATCAATTTTAGAGAAAACACCTGCTCCTCTTAACTGATCAAACAAGTCATCAATCCTAGATAACATGTACTTATTCTTAATAGTCACTTTATTCAACTGTCGATAATCTATACATAATCTTAAGGTATTATCATTCTTCTTCACAAACAAAACTAGTGTGCCTCAAGGTGACACACTAGGTCTTATGAATCCTTTATCTAGCAATTCTTGGAGTTGCACCTTTAATTCTTTTAATTTTGGAGGTGCTATTCTATAAGGTGGAATAGAAATTGGTATCGTACCTGGAACTACATCAATAAAAAATTCTACCTCCCTCTCTGGTGGTATTCTAGGTAATTCTTCTGGAAAAATATTCGAAAACTCACTCACTGTAAGTATATCTCCCAAAACCTTGCTTAAATGTCGTGTATCATTAACATTAGTAAGATAAGCTTCACATCTTTTCCTAATCAACCTTCTAGCTTTAGCTGCAGAAATCAAACTAGAAGGATAAAATTATTTTTCTCCTCGAACTACAATTTCACCATAACCCAGAATCTTAAAATATACAACTTTACTACAGCAGTCCATAACTGCTTGATGTCGGGATAACCAATCCATTCCCAAGATTACATCAAAGTCATAGAATGGAAGTTCAATCAAATCAGTAGAAAGTTCTACATCGTGAACTCTAAGTGGATAATTTTGATATACTCTATTTACCTTCACACTATGGCCTAAGGGATTTGCAATTTCTATCTCATAATCAAGTTTATTAACACACATTTTCTTCCCTAAAGCTATAGTTGTACAAATATAAGAACGTGTAGAACCAGAATCTAATAATGCATACACATCAAGACCAAGTAAAGAAAATTTACCAACTACAACATTAGGAGCATCCTGGTCCTCCACAGCTTTCATGACATAAGCCCTAGCTGGAGCACTGCCTCGAGTCTGAGGTCTATCCACTGTTTCAGATCCTCTCTGCTGACTAACACTGGGTCGACCACCTCTACCTGTCCTACGGCTTGGTTGAGACCTCTATACAGAACTATGTCCTTTAACAACTTCTAATTCTTTTATCGTTGGACAATCTCTAATTCTATGTTCCAAAGAACCACATTTTAAACAAGCTCCCTTTTGATACCAGCAATCTTCACTTGCATGGCCCTTACCACAATATTGAAAAAGTGTAATAACAACCCTTGAAGATGAGCCTGTAGCCACTCTAAACCTACCATCTCTAGATTTCTGAAAACTAGCTCCACTTTCTCTACCAGACCACTGAGTTTGGGTTAGAATATTTCTCTGTCTTTTCTGGCCACCTTGTTGTTGTTCACTAGAAAATACCTTCTTTGATTTTTGTTTTCTTCCCTGCTCTTGTTTAATCTCATTTTCTATAGCAACTATCGCATTAACAAGAGTGAAAAACTTTTTAATCCTCATTGCTACTAAATACACCAGAATCTGACTGTCCAAACCCTGTTCAGACCGCTTACACTTCTCTTCCTCAGATGCAACTAACTCTGAAAAATATTTGCTGAGGCGAACAAACTGTCTCTCATATTCAGATACATATGATTGCCTTTGCTTAAGATACAAAAACTCCCGGTGCTTCTCCTCTAAATAAATCTCACTAATATATTCCTTTTTAAATTCTTCTTGTAAAAATGCCCAATTAAGTCTACCTGCGAGTACACCTTTCTGCTTTATATCCCACCAGGCATAAGTTTATTCCTGCAATAAGGAAACTACACACTCTAATCTTTTCTCATCTGTACAATGCAGAATATCAAAAACTCTCACAATCCTCTCCATCCAATACTCCATTGTTGAAGACTCATCAGTATCATGAGCTTTAAAATCTTCTGCTCCCAATTTTCTAATTCTCTCCAATGGAGATCTTTGGGACATTGGCAGTGAAGGTTGTGCAGGAGGAGCAACTCTTACAATTTGCTTGAGAACTTCCTCCATATTTCTCACAAATTGGAGATCTAATGGAATTTGTTCTGCAGAAGGTTCCGATGGCTTCTGATTTCCCACACTAGCTTGACTGTGTGAGGATGCAGCTTGTTCCTCTGCACCTTAATGGGATTCAGAAGTCATCTCATATCTTTAAACATTAAAAATCAACTGCATCAAACATTTATTCAATTATATAGTTCACATAGCAATGACAATTGTATTTCTCTTTTCTTTTAACCCACAACTTAGGACCGCCTAAACCTGCTCTGATACCACTAAATGTAACACCCCCTATATAGCCTATACACTTAACTACATAGGAGATATCACCTAACATTCACACTTGTTCTACATACATGCCTATGTATGTATTTATTCTACATATGTGTCTATGTATGTATTAAAGAAATAAAGACAAAATACTTCTAAGTATTAATGCATTTGTTAAGCATTCAAAATAACTACTACAACCAATCCTATATTACAAATATATATTTGTTAATTTATAAAGAACTCTTGTTGATAACTTACATTAATAAAATTCTCAAACTTGTACAACTATTATACAAAATTATATAGTATTACCATGTGAACTATACAAAATATAATATTTACAATATTATTCTTGAACCTTTATGATGTAGCTGATCAGGAATGTGAATCTCTCACTCTGCAGTCTTAACTCTTCTTGTTTGATCCGCGGGTCAGAAAATAGTTCTAACACGCTAAGCAAAGCTTAGTGGTGTTTATGTATTCACAATATGCAAGAAAAAAAAAGAGAGAGATCTAAATAGTAAATAATTTAGAAACAATGAAAAGTATTACTTTCAGAACGTTAAATAAAGAAATTATTAAATTCATTGAAAGTTAAAATACTAAACACGATTAAATCCAGAATTGAATAATTTATTAATAACCATATAACGCATTATTTTCAATGTAGATAACTTCTTTAATTATGCCCATACACACTGAACTCAGATTCTAGGTTTAAATAACAGGTCACTGTTGGCAATTTAATACCCACTGCATAGAATTTTGGCCAATGGCCCACTATGGCACGAATACCCACTGAGTATGGTGACACAGAGTGATGGCACAGAGTGCCTGCTATCACTTTAGATATCCTCCCTTTAGCTAACTATTCAATCCCAAGCTAGATCTAAAATAAGTATGTTTTAGGCAATTCATTAATTTTTAACTAACATTAAATTATATATAGCACTTTAATGGAACAATTCTTTGATCAACACTTAGTATCACACATATTTATCATATATTCAAAATAAATTTGTCACACTATTTGTTAGGGTTAATTTCAAAAATTCTTTACATTGTAAAACCTTATAGTCATTTAGGCCGAAAACATGGATGAAAAACAAGAAAAAGAACCATTTTGGGCAAATTTCTTCAAGTGACACGCCAATGACATGGGTGTGTCATTTGCTCATTTTACAGAAGTTTTGACACGCCCAACGACATAGGCGTGTCATTTATTTTGCAATACAGTAGTTACGACATGCCCAGTGACATGGGCGTGTCACTGGCCATGTCAGACAAAAATTCTGCATTTCGCACACTTAACTATTTTAACTCAATATATTCAAAACATATGATAAAAATGAATCAAATCTAATTTTTTTTATATATAAAAAGAGTCTACATCTAATACCTTTCTCAAACTTCAATTAATCAAGCCTTCAATCATCACTTATGGCTAAAACAATATCAAATTACGCAATTCTTATAAAGATTGAATTAAGAATCATACTCACCACATATAAGTTCTTTTGATCCACTTTTCACTCATCAATCCATTTAATCAATATTTTTAAGAAATAATTCATTATAAATGACTCAATCAATCAATTCAAACATTAAAACTCATAAAAATTCAAATAATTGCCAATTAAAAATGCATAAGCACATGCCTCTTTCAAAATCCCTTTTCTTCTTTAATCACTTGTTGATTATCTCAACTTTTCCAACTTATTCTTCTAAAATCTTATATCTAGATGTGATTTCCTCTTAATATTTGTTTAGAGTCTTGGAAAGAAGAAAGAAAGGAGTTTTTGGTGGTGAAGGTGGTGATGAACGTGGAAAGAAGAAAGAAGAAGAGAGAAGCTTCTACACATACACACACCTGTCCACATATATATATGGCTTAATCTAGTGTGGCCACTCTCATTTTAGCTACCGTGCACTCTCACTCTTAACCTTTGATTCTAATTCGATTTTTAGTCTCATAAAATCGTAAAAAATAATAATTTCTTCAGTAAAGTTTTGAGATCCACTATTTAAATCACTTATCCATACCACTTATATCACAATTCACTATCAATTATCAATATTAAATTAAGAGTTTAGTATCTAAAATTTTAAACATTACAACTACTCCCTACATATCGAGCTTGTATATGGAGCTCTCAAGGAGTTTTGGACCTCGGCATCAGACTTTTGAAGCATGACCGAGCTCTTGATATTCGACAGACAAATTTCTAATACTATAGTCGTACGATACTAACACACTCTGAAGATCTGCTGACATACTCAGATCTCGTCATAGTCCTCAACTATAAATAGGGTGGATCCCCATGGGTAAATAATTTTTTTTTTCTAATTTCCTTAGCTTGCTTATTTGTAGACAATCGAGCATTGATTTAGGCATCGGAATCTCCCCAGGAGAGCCCAATCTCTTCTCTTGTTTTGCATGTAGGAGAGCCAGCAACAATAGAATTCAATCCCAAGCTAGAAGTTCTCAAGTTCCACCTCATTATCACTAAACCGTCGGTTTGGTTAACTATAATTATCAGTTCGGTTTGATTCATTTTGGTTCATTTTTTATTTAATCAATTTTTTTAGCAATCATAATTTAAGCTCCCAATTAACTTTGACAATTAATAAGTTGGAATTGAATATAAGGAGGTTTACAAAACTAGATTTAACAATTTTTTTTTAAATATGGTCACCAAAAAACTTTTTAAATTTTTTAAATTTACAAAATAAGTCATCCCAGTAAAAGCTTTGTTATTTTTTGAACTGTCAAAATAAACATATATATTGTGCATATGTTATATATGTTGAGCACATATTGAGTTTTGGTTAAAATATATGTACTACTTTTATATCTTCATTAAAATAATGTATATGTCATGTTAATATAGTTAATATGTTAAATTTCAAGTGAGAATATATGCACTACGATTAACAGTAGTATAAATATGTTGTATTTATTGTGAATGTATTATACATATTGTAACACCTTTATACCATTTCTATGTATAGTATATATACTACGTATATGTAAAAGTATATATATAAAATATATGAGTACTACATTAAATAACTGTAGAAATATTCTCATTTGATAATTTAAAAATACAACCTTATAAATTTATATACATCAATTGAATAAATTTAGTAAAAATATAATTTAATTAATTTATAAGGAAAATCTCTAAGATAATTTTGCTAGAGTTTTATCTGTAATTTCAAGATTTTCCAAGTCAAACAAACACAATCTACAAAAATAAAATAATACACCCAAGTTTTAAATCCACAAAATCCACCTATATTCCTCACCTAATTCAATATTTAGTACAAATATTCAATATACATTATACATATTTATAAAAACTATACAAATCTTCGTTCGTTACAACTATATTTACATTTAATACTTATAATATACAAAATCAAAGTTCCATAAATAAACTTATTCATACAATGTAACACTAAATAGTTTGGTCTTGTGCATAAAATCTCTACCTTCAAGATTAATCCCAAGCCTAAACATGCTCTGAACTTCTACCACTTGCATGATACTACTAACCGCGCTAAGCCAACATCTTAATGATACATATTTTGATAACATAAACAATTTAAAACCAATGTATTTTATTATCCTATAATAACATTTAATATCATTGCCATATTATGTTTATTATTTACCCATTACTCTTCACTTATATATATCACATCTCATAATACACACATTGGGCCCAATAAGTCTTTGCACAATGTTCAAATTCCATAATAATCAATTTGGCCTATCACAATATTATTTTCGCTACCTAGCTCTGCTAATGTCTATTAACAATATTAATCTTAAAACTTAGCTCTACTTTGGTTTATCAGAATACATTCAAATTCATTTACAAGACATAGCTCTGCTCAAGTCTATCAATATATATAACATCAACATTAACTTTTTGGAACAAGTAATTGTGCAGAGTTAACATACAATAGCACATTACATTTTACATTTTCATCTTATTATCACATTTTATCAATTTTTATTACATTTACTCTTTTTCCATAATTTCTCATATTTTCCATATTCCTTTACTATTTTTCACACTTTCCATTCATATAAAATATATTACTTAGAATGTGGCCTATTTACTCATTTTCCACATTTTTAGATTCATTTCCCACATATTCACATCATATTAAATATAGTTCACATTTCACACAATATGTACATAATAATTACAATAGTCATAATATAATGGCTTATCACTTCATACTTCATGCATTAAATATGCTTTTATTTGTATAATGCACATATATCATATCAAAACAAATATCAAAGTGACATAATTCATTCATAAAATCATAATGTGTTATGTCAACTCAAATGCAATTAAAGCATAATTTATCAAAGTATGTACTAACCTTAAATAGTTTCAAACTAATGCAATTTCTCCTTTCCAACATTAATTTCCTTTACTTGGTAACTTTGCATCACTCACTCCTCAACCAAATACTAAATATCAATATTACATTAAAACCATATTTATACTCATTTTACTTAAAACAATCACTAATTATACCATTCTAACCAAACACCCATCAAAACCCTAATTTCCTCTTTACTACCCTTTTCCAAATTTCACCATAACCAACTTATTTTCATAATCCAACTATAAAGTCTTCACATATGCATCAAAATAACTTCATAACAGTCCATATTAACAATTATTCAAACCACCTTCAAAAATTGAAATTTCACATATCCAACCCAGAAACCTTAATTTAATAATTTAAGCTTACCTCAACCATTTAATCTTAAATTCAACAAATACATATCTCAAGCACACCATAACCATCTTCTTTAACAATTAAAATCAATTTCTCTCTCTATCTTTATCAATAAATAACCTAAAAATCAAAGAAAACCGAGCTTAAAAGAGAAGAAACTTACTTGAATTCTTGATTTTTCTTCAAAATCCACTTAATTCCTTAAGCTTTTTGTGAAATTTGATATCTTTGGTAAGATCAATTCACTCTCCATTCTCTCTCTTTGGTTCAGCCTCTAGGTGAAGAAGAAGAAGATGAAGAATCTTTTGTTAATTTCCTTCTTCTTTACCATCCATATATATTAATTAATTAATTAATTAATTAAATATTTAATTTACTTTAATACTTTTCTCTTTTTTTTCTGGACCGTATATTTATTTTCCTTCTTTGACTTTTATTTTCTTTATCTATCTATCTATCTATCTATCTATTATTATTATTATTATTATTATTATTATTATTATTATTATTATTATTATTATTATTATTATTATTATCTTTCAACCATAATTATGCATATATATATCATGTATAACTTTATGTATATATTATGTATATCTTTATGTATGTACATATATCATGTATATCTTAGGTATATGATATGTAACCATTATTTATAGTAAGTATATATGGTAGGTATACACCTTGTACACACTATGTATATCTTGTGTATTCCTTAGGTATGTTCTATGCATATCCTTCCTCCGTCACTCTATTTACTCCTTATTAATTATTTAACTGTATTTAAAATCACAAACATTACACATATGTTATGTATATGTTGAGTTCTAACTAAAACTATAGATTTAATCCACAAAAAACATATGTAGTTGTATAAAAAATTATATTAGTCCCTTGAACTTTGCGAGTATCCTATGACATACCTCTATTATCTTAAAGTCACATTAATAAGCCTTTAGCTCATATAGTTCTCAGCTTGCCATTACTCATGTATTACATGTGCTTTAGGCACCCATTTTCCTTCTGATTTTTTCTGAATCAACCTATAAAACTAAACTCATTATTCTCTGATAAACCAAAACACAAAGTCTCTCTTTCTAATATTTAACCCATTCTAAAAACCATAACTACTACAATCACCAAATTGTGAAGGCATTGCCTGGCCTTCTCAAACTGCTATTGATTTACTGTTATTGTAATTTAGTAATGATTTGAGCTTAGAGGATGATTACATTGATCACTATTTAGTTTGATTCATTCATCTTAGAAGGAAATTTGGTGTTTTAATTTGAAAGGTTATAAATTTCATATAATTTCATTTGTTGCATGTTGTATAAATTTGGGTATGCTGATAATCTAGTTGTATTGTAGATGAGTTATATGGGTTACTAGCATTTTAGTTATTAAGTATGAAAAGTTAGGGGTCATTGTCTGATTTGGTGAGTTGGAATTTACTAAAGGTGAAAAAATTTGGTTCCATAGTTAGAATCCATGTGGGTAAATTGAGGGCTTAGGTGTTACCTTTGGACCACATTGGACGAAATTATTATGTGTATAACATGGCTGACATACTAGACCATGTAAGGTGGCACCATGGGGGGAAGGCTTGAGTGTGAGAAAAGAAAATTTAGGTATTTGGGTGGGATAACTATCACAGACTTTGATATTGATATTGATAAAATGTCGTTGTTCGAACTTGGTGATTACCTTAGGGGTCATGGTTATGATTCTGTTAATTCTATATATTGCAAGTCACCATTTGGTAAAAATTTCATATTGTTAAGTAACTCAATTTTATTAGAGTTGTTTAAGGGGTAGAAAAATAGTGATGTCTTTGTGGCCCATGTGATATCTAACCTTGAACTTTGCCCACCAGTACGTCAACTAAAATGACCATAGTCAAAATGATGTTACTGTGTATAGTGGGGGTGAATTGAATAGGAGTGGAGTCCACAAATACACTTTTAAGAGGAACAGGGTTAACCAACAATGAACATTCTAGCAACATAACTTCTACTGCAGAACCAATTTTTAAGGGTGAGAGTTTCTTTGGGACTAAAGCAGAGAGGGATGCATAAATAATTCGATAGAATTTGAGCCCTCAAGTAGATAGAGATGCATATGAGGCTGAAAATAAAGAATCATATATTGCTGATGAGGCGATAGGTGAGGGATGTGAAAATTCAAGAGTTTTGACAAGATGGAGATTCAAGTGTAGATGATAGTGTCTCTGAAGTTAATGGCGGATCTAGGGGGCATGGGGTCCATGGTCCCCTCCACTAAGCATGTTTGTGCATGCATATTATAATACAATATATTATATCATATTATAAAATACACATTATTTATTATATTAAATCTTTACTATATATATATATATTAAATTGATAAGTCTAATCTACATGTTTATTACCTTCAATTATTTTCAATTTGTATCATAAAATTGATATTAATAATTATTTTATAATTTGATTATGAATTAGATTTAGGAATTTTGTGATTAGGTTCATTATTTTGCAAAAAATATTCTATCACATAAATTTATTATAATTAATTTAAACACTTTCTTTAAAATTTCTAAAAAAAATGTTATTTAAAAATAACATATATTTAGTAATTTTTCAAAGTAACATTTATATATTAAAATAAAGTAATAAAAATTTTAATATTTAAATATTTAATATGAAAATAAAATAAAATATAAATATTAATGTCAACTATTTGCATTAATTTTTTTAATATGAAAATAAAATTGAATATAAATTCACCTGCACTTTTTTTTGCTTGGAAATTTTGTCCCCCTTCATCTTAATCCTTGTTCTGACATTCTCTATAGGTATATTAAATTATAATGTTCACAATTTTATTATTTATATTTACACTCCACCCACTAAAATTACTATATACACCCCATCCTAAACCCTAAAAGCCATTTTATCTATTTCATTTCTATCATTGTTCACTTTTCTAACTTTTAAACAATTTTCACCTTCCTACTCCAATTACCCCACACTCGTTTAATATATTAAAGTAAAACATGAAAAAAGATATGGATTACGAGGCTACTGCAGAGTTTAAGTAAATATTTAGTTGTTTAAAGCAACATAAATAAGATTAAGCAATTACGGTATTGAGATACTTCAACTAAAGATAGTTGAACTATTAAATATATTCAGTTACATATTATTGAATATATTAGTTTGTTCATCAAAAGGCCAAACAAATGTAAATATTCAGCTCTGATTCGATGAAGTGGAACTAACAACGTTGGTCTGTTGAACCTATATTTGGACATTAATTACCAAATATGCATTCTTTTATTCTATCTGCCTAACTTAAAAAGTGAAAAAAATAATTTCATGTAATATAAACAAAAGTAAAGGAAACAAAAAAAAGAAAGAGATGTAACCATAGCCTAAGAGGATTTGTTGATATATATAAACACATAAAGGATACCAAATAAAAGCCATCCATATAAATTAGTATGAATTACTAACAAAAAGCTATCCATTAATCAGTACCAATACTAACAAAAGCTATCCATTAATTAGTACCAATACTAACAAAAGCCATCCATACAAATTAGTACTAATATTAATAAAAGTCATCCTTACAAATTGGTACCAACACTAAAAAAACCATTAAATATTATGCTAAAACTGTCTTATGCGTTTACTATGTGGCTGATCACCCTCATCATATGAATCAATTGGTTGCTTGTACCTTTAAATATAATTCACAATTTCAACTACTTGTATATGCATGTAATGCCGTCAACATGCTCAAACATCTCAAGTGGCAACCAATAAGTTCATCCAATTACTTTTATCCATTTCCCATGTCGAATACAATCAGTATCATGCACATTTCTCTCTCATCAACCTTTGTTGTATGAGTTCTTTTTTTGTATACTATATTAGTTGTTTGTACGGGTTGTTCAAAATTGTTTCAGCTTGTTAATGGATACAAAGATGTCGTTTTAATGCCTTAAGTGGATTATATGAGGATTTACCATGTGCCACATAAAGTAAAATAAAATGATAGAATAAAGAGTAATTTTTAAAAATACTATAACACAATGAAGAATAATAAACACAATTCACATATTTTACATTATTTAGCCTCTTTATTCTGAACAGTTTACTATCAACTGAATAATTTAATATATACAACAACAATCCATTGAGGTGTGTAATCAATGCAAATAAAGATAACTACACAATACACTCTTTAGCCGACTATTGTCGAGCAAATTTATCACACATATCTTTAGAATGAAAAGAAAATCATTATATCACACATATTCTTTAGTTATCACACATATTCTTCAAAACCAAAGAAAAGCATAAAACATAAACTAGCGAAATTCCTTTGAGTTTGAGTCATATGTTTCTTTTGTGATGATTCTATGCTTATAAACTCGACATTAAGCAATATAATGCACTAACAAAAAATAAATCTCTAAAAAACATAACAAAAATGAAAAAATGTCGACAAAGAAAGGAATTTCTAAAACGGAAAACTCATACTTAACAAAAAAACTCAAGGTATACCTCATACCTATAACTTAAAACTCAATCAAAATATAAATAGGTTTTTAAAAACAAAATCAAACAATCAATCCAAAAACTCAAAAATGTAGGTCTTACCTCACAAATCCTTCTTTGATGGATTCTCGAGTAGGTAAGAAAAAGATGGATTATTGAGAGAGAAGATGGTTTTTCCTTTGCAAAAATTTAGCAGAAGGTAAGTTTTTTCAAATTTCTTCCTTTGCTAGTGATATTTTGAGAGTTGTGTTTTATTAGTTTTTGTTATAGTTTTGTGTCTTGTTTGTTATGTTAATTATTGTTTTATTTAGGTATTTTGTTAGTTTTAATCGGTTTGTTTTGTGTTTTCTTTAATTGTGGTAGTTTTAGTGTTTATGTCGTTTTTGATCTAGTTTTTAGTATGTGTTTATGTTTTGATTGTTAATGTTTTGCTTGTTTAAGTTTTGTTTGCAAGTTTTGTGTTAGGTTAAACAGGCAAGGAAACAAATTGAAGGAGAAAGGGGCAGTGGCTGACACAGGCAGAGGACACGGCCAAGTCACCTGGCCGTGTCCCATACCAAGTTAAAAAGAAGAACAAGTCCCAGTAGCAGACACATGCAAGGGACACGGCCAAGTCTTGTGGCCGTGTCCCTCCAAAGAAGCCCAACACGGCCAAGTCACCTTGACTTGGCCATGTCTCACCAATTCCAAAGGGGAAAGAGAAGCAAATTCCACAGAGGCAGACACAGGCAAGGGACATGGCCAAGTCACCTGGCCGTGTCCCTCCAACAAGGTGCAACACGGCCAAGTCAAGCTCCACTTGGCCGTGTCACTTAACAAAGAAGAAAAGAAGATCAAAAGCATTCAGTGGTGGACACATGCAAGGGACACGGCCAAGTCTTGTGGCCGTGTCCCTCCAAAAGTCACTCACACGGCCAAGTCACATCTGACTTGGCCGTGTCCCTCATGAACCAAACGCGCACCGATTTTTAAAGCGGACGTTTCATATAAAAGAAAAGAGGGAAGCTAGGTTAAAGGGTTGTTGATGATCGGGAGCAAAAGTTTGAGCCGTCAGAGAGTAGAGATTAGGGTTTTTTACTTTGTGTTCTTGGATTTTGATTAAACTTTGGATCAAAACTAGCTAGATTAGATTGTTCATGCCAGTTATTCATTCTTCTTGCAAGATTTGAACAAGAGATTCTTCAGAAGCTTCAAGGAGTTGTAACTTGGTTTTGTTCTTGAACTTATTCTCTTTATTTTTATTGAATGGATATTATCATGTCTATTTCGATTTCTTTGAACATTAATAAGATGAATATGTTTGATTGCATTATGAACTAATTTGATCTAGTCTAGGGTTTGTATGGATCTGCTATGATTGTATGAATTGGTTATTCTCTTAGCTTATAATTTCTTTAGCCTTGATTGAATGAAATAATGTTAATATATAATTGATTGGCCACCAATTGTGTGTTTTAGGTATTAGATGAGGGATTGAGAGATGAAGTCTAATGCTGGAACAATTCAATTAAGGACTTAGGTGAATTAGAGATATAACCTATTAAAAAGATCATTTCAATTATAACAAGATTAGTTGTAAGAGGTTTGAATGCGAGAGCTTATTTCCTTGACTCAATTAATTAAATTGTTTGAGAATGAATCTTTGAAATTAAATTAGTTAAATGGAATAACCGTTCATACATATCAGTATTAGAGAAGTGCAAACCCTAGATCCTTTTATCAAGTGAATCTAAACATCAGTTTTTGTTTATTTTTATTGTTTTCAACTTCAATCAATCTTCTTAATTACTTTGCAATTTAAATTCTTTACTACTTGTTACTTTTATTCTATAAACAATTAGCCACTTTAGCTTCCTTGAGAGAACGACCTTGGGGCGATCACCTTTGCTACAGCTACCTCGTATACTTGCGAGTGACGCTTTGTGGTAGAGTTAATAGGTGTGCAACAAGTTTTTGGCGCCGCTGCAGGGGAGGCTAATTGGCGTAATTGTTTATTTAAACAAATAAATTAATTAATTAATTAAAAAAATATTTTTAGATTATTTTTCATTGTTTTCATTTCATTTTATTTGTCTTTTGCTTTTGATATTTCTTTTTTTAGAAATTTTTGTTTATGCAAGGCAGGAGGTCACTCGAAGGAGAGCTACATCCTTTTATTTCAGAAATTCAGAGAGTGAAGAGGAGCAGGGAAGAGTTTGAGCTGTACACAGGATTTGATACTTCAGAGGAAGACACTTCGGATTTTGAGTCAAAATCTGCACAATCTGTTAAAATGGCTGAAGAACGACAAAGGACGATGAGAGACTTTGCTAGACCTGTCATTGGAACTTCTACTTCTTGCATAAGACTGACAGATGCAGCAAGAAACTATGAATTGAAGAACATTCATTACAATATGCTGCCATCATTCTATGGAGTTCCAAATGAAGATCCTTTGAACTTTATTCGGGATTTCTACTCCACCCTCAACACTTTTCCTTTGGGAGGACTAACAGAAGATCAGTTGAGGATGAGATGTTTCCCTTATACTTTGAAGGATAGGGCAAAGAGCTGGCTCATGATGTTGCCTGAAAATTCACTGACAACTCAGGAGCAAGTTTATAACAAGTTCATGGGCAAGTTCTATTCACACCAAAATACAGCTGAGTTGAGAGGGAAGATTGCTACATTCTCTCAATTTGAAGGAGAGCCATTTCATGAGGCTTGGGACAGATTCAAGATGTTATTGATCCAGTGTCCACATCACCACTACCCACTTCAACTCTTTAATCAGTTTTTCTATGATGGTCTCACCCAGCAATTTCAGAACACTGTTGATAATGCAGCTGGGGGAGCCATGGGAGAAAAGACAGCTGATGAGACTTACGAGATCTTTGAGATGTTGGGAGCTAATTCTCAACAAAAGAGTGTAAGGGGAAGAAGTAAAGGGGTGAATCAACTGGAAGCCAATACTGAAATGGTTAGTCAAATAGCTGAGTTGACAAGGCAGGTTCAGATGCTAAACATGAAGAACAATATTTCTTCATCTACTCAAGAAGTGTGTGGAATCTGTGGGACATTTGGACATGGAGCAAATATATGCCCCTCTGCATATGAATCTTTTGGGAATGAAGCTGAGCAAGTTAATGCTATGGGGGGAATTCAACCAAGAGCCAGGAATGATCCTTACTCCAACACTTACAATCCTGGTTGGCGGAGTCACCCCAATTTTTCTTGGACAACAAATAATGCTCAACAGCCTTTCCATTTGCTCCAGAGACAGAACCAACAGCAGGGCCAATCCTCAAATCAAGGTCAGCCTAAGAGAGAGAGTTTGGAGGAAAGTTTACAAGTTTTCATCAAAGTCAGTGCTCAAAACCAAGAGATGAACAACAAGAGACTGGATTCCTTAGAAGCATCTTTTAAGAAGGTGGAGACCCAAGTGGGGCAACTTGCACAACAGATGCAGATTCAACAAAAGGGGAAGTTCCCAAGTCAACCTGAACAGGCACAAGCAGTGACTGTTCTTAGGAGTGGCAAGGTAATTAATAATAATGTTGAAAATAACTCTGTGAATGCAGGTGAGCAAGAAAAGAAAAAGGAAGGAGAATTAGAGAACAAAGGAGCTGAAAAAGGATCAATGGAGAAGTCCCCTACAACAGATTTGCACAAGGCAAGCAATCCATACCGGCCACCTATACCATTCCCTAGCAGGTTGAAGGATGATAAAAAAGATAAGCAGTTTTCAGATATCTTCAACATGCTATCTAAGGTAAGTATCAACTTACCCTTACTTGAAGCAATTAAGAACATGTCGGCTTATGCTAAATTATTCAAAGAACTGAATACCAAGAAAAAGAGGTATGAGCCAAATGAAAATGTGATAGTTTCTGAGGTAGCTAGTGCTGTTTTGCAGCATAAACTACCTCCTAAGCTAAAGGATCATGGAAGCTTTATTATTCAAATTACTATGGGGAATTGAAAAGGTACTGATGGCATGTGTGATTTAGGAGCTAGTGTGAATTTAATGCCTTATTCTGTTTATTTTGATTTGGAATTAGGGGAACTTAAACCAACAAAAATGGTGTTGCAATTAGCTGATAGATCTCTTAGATTCCCGAAAGGGGTTATAGAAGATGTGTTAGTTAAAGTTGGTGGTTTGATAGTACCTGTGGATTTCATTGTTCTTGACATGGAGGTAAGAATTCTTCACCATCTGCACACACCATTCTGCTGGGTAGGCCTTTTATGGCAACTACCAACACTTTGATAGATGTTAAAAATGGAAAATTATCAATGACTATTTTTGGACAAACTGTGGAATTTTCTATTTTTAACACTTCTCCTATTCCTACAACTGCTTTATATGAGGATTGTTCTTTCATTGATTGTGTTGATGCAGTTGTTTCAGATGTTTTCTTGCAGACAGGTTCCTTTGATAAATTGGAGCTGGCATTGACTTTAGAGAGTGATGTGAATATTTTTGATGCAGAAATAGCCAGTTGCCTTGAGACTTTAAAGGGTGCTGAAATAGAGGAGCTTAAGGAGAACCCAATTTTTGAACCTTCCCCCATGAAAAAGAAGAGAAGAACCCCTCACTAGAGTTAGAGCTGAAAGAGTTACCTAAGAACCTGAGATATGTGTTTTTAGGAGATCACAACACTTTACCTGTGATAATATCTAGTGAACTTAGTGAAGGGGAAGAGATGAGGTTAGTGAGTGAGCTTAAAAGATTGAAGAGAGCAATAGGATGGGGATTGAGTGACATCAGGGGAATTAGCCCTTCTATGTGCATGCATAGAATCACTTTAGAAGAGGGAGCTAAACCTGTGAGGGAGACCCAAAGGCGACTTAACCCAAATATGAGTGAAGTGGTTAAGAAAGAAGTGCTCAAATTGCTGGATGAAGGAGTAATTTACACAATAGCTAATAGTGAGTGGGTGAGCCCAGTTCATGTAGTTCCTAAGAAATCTAGAATCACTGTGGTGAAAAATGAGAATAATGAGTTGGTTCCTACTAGGACTACTACTAGGTGGAGAATGTGCATCGATTATAGGAAGTTGAACAATGCTACAAAGAAAGATCATTTCCCTCTTCCTTTTATTGATCAGATGTTAGATAAACTTTCTGGGCACTCACATTATTGTTTTCTGGATGGCCTTTCAGGTTACTATCAGGTGCCAATAGCTCCATAGGATCAGTCCAAGACAACCTTTACTTGCCCTTTTGGGACTTATGCATTTCGACGTATGCCCTTTGGCTTGTGCAATGCACCTGCAACTTTTCAGAGATGCATGATGTCTGTCTTCTTAGATATGATCAATGATTTTATTGAGGTATTTATGGATGATTTTTCTGTTTTTGGTAATTCTTTTGATAATTGCCTCAATAAACTTGTTCGTGTGCTTGAGAGATGCATTGAATGTAACCTCACTTTAAGTTGGGAAAAGAGTCATTTTATGGTTACTCAGGGCATTGTCTTAGGTCATGTGGTGTCAAGTAAAGGGATTGAGGTAGACAAGGCTAAAATTGAATTGATTGCTAAGTTACCCCCACCTACCTCAGTTAAGGGAATAAGAAGTTTTCTAGGGCATGCAGGATTTTACAGGAGGTTTATTAAAGATTTTTCCAAAATAAGCCAACCCTTGTGCCATTTATTGGGGAAAGACGTTCCATTTGAATTTACAGCACAATGCATGCAAGCTTTTAATTCCCTTAAGGAAAAATTGACTAGTGCACCTGTGATTGTATCTCCTGTCTGGTCTTTACCTTTTGAAATCATGTGTGATGCATCTAATCATGCAGTAGGAGCTGTTCTTGGGCAAAGGGTTGACAAATACTTGAGAGTGATTTATTATGCCAGTTTAACCCTGAATAGTGCACAAATGAACTACACCACAACTGAGAAGGAAATGTTAGCTGTTGTTTTTGCTTTAGACAAATTTAGAGCATATTTAATTGGGTCAAAAATTATTGTGCATTCTGATCATGCAGCTCTTAAATATCTATTAACAAAACAACATGCTAAACCGCGCTTAATTAGATGGGTGTTGTTGTTGCAAGAGTTTGATTTCCAAATCAAGGATACTAAGGGTAGTGAGAATGTTGTTGCTGATCACTTATCCAGATTACCCTTCTTTAGTGAAAATCTTGCATCTGATAGCATTTATAAAAATTTAGAAGAATTTCCTGATGAGCATCTGTTTGTGGTGATTAATGCCCCTTGGTTTGCAGATATTGCTAACTATCTTGCTTGTGGTATTTTGAGATCTAACATGTCCTTTCAGGAAAAGAAAAGGTTTCTACACTTGAGTAAGTTTTATTTTTGGGATGAACCTTATCTATTCCGGATATGCAAAGATGAGATAGTTCGCAGGTGTGTAGCTGAGGAAGAACAACTGAGTGTTCTTCAATTTTGTCATGACCTTCACTGTGGGGGTCATTTTGGAGGAAGGAAGACTGCAGAAAAGGTGCTTCAAAGTGGTTTTTACTGGCCTACTTTATTTAAAGATGCTCAAGACTATTGTAAGCACTGTGATCGTTGCCAAAGAGTAGGTAACATTGGGAGGAGGAATGAAATGCCCCTTCAATCATATATTGTTGTTGAACTGTTTGATGTGTGGGGAATAGACTTCATGGGTCCTTTCCCCAAGTCCTTTGGTTATGAATACATTTTAGTTGCTGTTGATTATGTTTCCAAATGGGTGGAGGCAATCCCCACCCGTACTAATGATGCTGATATTGTTGTTAAATTTGTGAAGGAAAACATTCTTAGTAGGTTTGGCACACCAAGGGTGATAGTCAGTGATGGGGGGAGCCATTTTTGCAACAGGCTTTTTGAGAAGTTAATGCACAAATCTGGCGTGAAGCACAAGGTGGCAACCCCATACCATCCACAGACTTCTGGACAAGTGGAAACATCAAACAAGCAGCTAAAAGGAATTCTGGAGAAAACAGTCAACACATCCAGGAAGGATTGGGCAAACAGATTGCATGATGCACTATGGGCATATCAGACTGCTTTCAAAACTCCTCTTGGTATGAGTCCTTACCGATTGGTTTTTGGAAAAGCTTGTCACTTACCAGTGGAGTTGGAGCACAGAGCATATTGGGCAATCAAGACTCTGAATTTGGACTTGGACAAAGCGAAGAGAGAACGACTTCTTCAAATTTCAGAATTAGAAGAGCTGAGAAATGAGGCGTATGAGAGCTCGAGAATTTACAAGGATCGCACGAAAGCACTTTGTGACAGAATTATAGTGCGAAAGACATTGAGTCCAGGTATGAAAGTTTTACTTTTTAACTCACGACTCCGTCTTTTTCCAGGTAAACTCAAGTCTCGATGGAGTGGGCCTTTTGAGATAATTCGGGTGTATCCTTCTGGTGCTATTGAATTACTCAACTCTCGAACAAGTGAGACTTTTAAGGTGAATGGACAGAGAGTTAAGCCATACAATGAAGGATTTCAAGATGTGAGGATCATTGATAGTACTTTGATCCGTGATCCCTAAGCTTTGCATGATGTCCAGCTTCATGACATTAAAGAAGCGCTAAATGGGAGGCAACCCATCGGTTTGCATTTATTTTTTTTTCGTAGTTGTAATTTTAAATTTAGCGAGTTTTGATTTATGTTTGGTTTCAATAAATGGACTGTGCTTTGATCGGTTTTTCTTTACTTTGTGTTTCAGGGTGTTTAAAGAAGAAGGTTTGCAAAATCGTTAAAAAAAATGTTAAAAGTGAATAAAAAGGCAGTAGGTGACATGGCCAAAGGACTTGGCCGTGTCCCTTGGCCGTGTCACACACTGGATATGGCCAAGTTTCCTCAAAAATTTTGTTCGATTTTGCATTTGGTACAGATTAGGACACACCCAGGGGACACGGCCGTGTCAGTGGCCGTGTCCCTCCAAAACCATTAGACACGGCCATGTCACCTTGACTTGGCCGTGTCCCTCCACTTTCACACACCAACATGGCCAAGTCAACACACACACGGCCGTGTCACTCCAATTTTACACTTTTAAAAACCCGATCTAGCCCAGTTTCTTTTCATAAATCCCTAATTTCTTATTCTTTGTCTCTTTCGTTCTCTCGCTCTCTGTAACACCAAAACCATAGCTTTTGATTTCAAAACTCCACCTCTTCCATTAAAACTTCAAATTACTTCAACAAAACTTGAGATAATCACTTAAAACTTCCTCTTTACTCGTATTATTTTGATTTAATTCAGTTTTGGGTGTTAATTTTTTTCAAATCTCAAGATGCCAAGAACTAAAACTGTCTCACACCACAAGAAGAAGAAATCTACTATCGAAAGAGCTTCTTCCTCTTCCTCAACTTCATCTTTTAAGAGGGCAACTCTTTTGGCTCGGGGTTTTTTCCCGACAAGGTATGTGAATGACGAATCTCTAGATGCTTTGCAAATTAGAACTGCTTTTTATAGATATGTGCAATATCTTGGGTGGGAGACTCTAGTATCATTGAGATCTTTGCAGTTTGAGGAACTTACTCTAGAATTTTAACATCTCTTAAGGTGGAAAGAGATGATAAGAAAATCTGCAGGAGACTGATGTTTAAATTAATGGGTAAATCATTTGTGCTTACTATTGATCAGTTGAATGATATCTATGGTTTTCATCAGCATGGGGAAAGGTCGGTACCCAAAGACTTTAGACAACAATTTGCTTGGGGAGCCTTAGGCTTGGGTACTTATGTGGCCAAATCGGCCAAAGCATCTAAATTACGGAACCCTACTTTGAGGTATTTGCACAGGTTTATGTCATGTGGGTTCTTTGCTCGGAAGGAGAGCCCGGGTGTGGTTGAGTCGAGCGAGCTATTTTTCTTGGATTGTGTTTTGAATGAAATGACTATTAGTGCCGGCTATTGGTTAGCCGATATTTTTGATACTGTAGCTAATAAAATGAGGGGGGCAATTTGTGTTGGAGGATTGATCACTACATTAGCAGTAGCCCTTGTTAAGGATTTTGACCCGAGTACTACTCGGATGACTCGAATTTTGGGTAATGATTCCTTGGATTTAGCTACCCTTGAGAAGATACACATGGTGGTGCATAGGAGAGGGACTTTTGTGATGCCTTCAGCTGAGCCTAAAGTACCGGGGGACAGGCAAAAGAGAGCCCGGGTTGAAGAGGAGTCAGACTCGGATTCTTTAGGTCTAGATGAGGATGCTCCGGTCTCGGAACATCAAGAGGTACTTCTGAGGATTGAGGCCCTGGAGGGCAAAGTGGATCGACTGGATAGCAAGGTGGACCGTAACCATGCTGAGATCTTACAGCAAATGGAACAGATTAACAGTAACCTTGCGACGATCTTGAGTCTCCATCCCTCAGCTGCATCATCTTCCCGCCCACATTTTCCATAGATTTTCAGTCCTTGCTTTATTTTATTTAGTGTACTTTTGTTTTATTTTTTGTTTTTTTTTTCATGTTAAAACTTTTGTGTTTGGATATTTTATTGTACTTTTGTTATAAAACTTTTGTGTTTGTGATGGAAAGCTAGGGTTTTTGCCTCACCAGGTACATGGAAGACAGGTTGTCCTCTAACTCTTTTTATTTATTATTCTTGTTTTCCATTGAGGACAATGTCAATTTTAAGTGTGGGGTACTCTTTAAGCTTTTCTTTAATTCATGTTTTGTTTGTCGCTGTGTGTTGTATTATGTTATGCATGGCATAATTGTTGAAAATTTATCGATCTTTTCTTTGATTCTAGCTTTGTAGTTGAGACTTCAGTATCAGCATAGATATTAGCAGTTGAATTCATTCAGGATCGATTTTCACATTCTGCAATTCATGACATATAAATCTTTGTGAACCCACCTGTTGAGTTTTGAGCCTCATGTTTGATATTATTTTCAGTTGATTTTCTTTTCTTAAGTGTGCACCTTCATGATTTTTGCATCTCTAGAGTTTGCTTTTGCATACTAATTGAACTCATATTATGATTTAATTTTAAGTTTTAAAGTGATGAAGGCAAATTAGGTTAGCCCTTTAGCTTAAAAAGACCTCCCTTAATATTAATTTCCTTAGTGAGCCAAGTTGAGCTTTTGACCTTTTCTTGTTTGATCAACACAATTATCAACTTAACATGTTCTTATTTTCATCATACCTGCATTAAGGAATGAAGTTTTATGATATGACAATAGGGTGGTTTATTTCAAAGTGTGGGGTAAGCGATAAAAATTGTTTTTGGTATTGCTATTTGGGGTTGAAATGCATACTTAGCACATTGTATTAGATTAAGAATTGACTATTATTTTCCTCTACAAGTTAAGCTAGATGATCTATGCAATGATATATTTTGTATATATGTATTTAAAAAAAAATATGTTTATTATAAAAAAAATAAATAATAAAAAAAAGAGAAAGAGAGAAAATAAAAGAAAAGTTATATATATATACAAAATTCATATATGTTCTAGCATTGGTTATCAAAAGAGGAATGTTGACTCATGTATTTTTATGCAAGTATGTAAGATTATCAAGGGTTGGTGAGTATGCCATTTGAGGGAGCTATGTGTTTCTTAGCAAGAGTATTGTCTCATTTAGATACTCCATTCTTTGATGCTCCAGCTTAAATGTCTTTTCTCACACCTTTACCTTAGCCCCATTACATCCAAATGAAAGACCTTTAGATTATTTCTTGAGAAAATCAGTGAGGGAGATTGGATAATTAAGCAAGTTTATGGCAGTATGCAGCCATGAGTGGTTTGAGGGATTAACCTTTGAAATTGAGTGAAACACTTAGATAAGAGATAAGATTTGTATGTCTGAATTAATGAATGAGTTAAGAAAATCTTGATTGAAGGAAATTGCAATTATTTATGTCTGATGTCTTGAAGTATTTCATCTATATGCTGGAATTATAGTTAAGATTGTTTGAATTTTTAATTTATGCCATGTGAATTTGCTTGAGGACAAGCAAAGTTTTAAGTGTGGGGTAGTTATTTTATTAGTTTTTGTTATAGTTTTGTGTCTTGTTTGTTATGTTAATTATTGTTTTATTTAGGTATTTTGTTAGTTTTAATCGGTTTGTTTTGTGTTTTCTTTAATTGTGGTAGTTTTAGTGTTTATGTCGTTTTTTATCTAGTTTTTAGTATGTGTTTATGTTTTGATTGTTAATGTTTTGCTTGTTTAAGTTTTGTTTGCAAGTTTTGTGTTAGGTTAAACAGGCAAGGAAACAAATTGAAGGAGAAAGGGGCAGTGGCTGACACAGGCAGAGGACACGGCCAAGTCACCTGGCCGTGTCCCATACCAAGTTAAAAAGAAGAACAAGTCCCAGTAGCAGACACATGCAAGGGACAAAGCCAAGTCTTGTGGCCGTGTCCCTCCAAAGAAGCCCAACACGGCCAAGTCACCTTGACTTGGCCGTGTCTCACCAATTCCAAAGGGGAAAGAGAAGCAAATTCCACAGAGGCAGACACAGGCAAGGGACACGGCCAAGTCACCTGGCCGTGTCCCTCCAACAAGGTGCAACACGGCCAAGTCAAGCTCCACTTGGCCGTGTCACTCAACAAAGAAGAAAAGAAGATCAAAAGCATTCAGTGGTGGACACATGCAAGGGACACGGCCAAGTCTTATGGCCGTGTCCCTCCAAAAGTCACTCACACGGCCAAGTCACATATGACTTGGTCGTGTCCCTCATGAACCAAACGCGCACCAATTTTTAAAGCGGACGTTTCGTATAAAAGAAAAGAGGGAAGCTAGGTTAAAGGGTTGTTGATGATCGGGAGCAAAAGTTTGAGCCGTCAGAGAGTAGAGATTAGGGTTTTTTACTTTGTGTTCTTGGATTTTGATTAAACTTTGGATCAAAACTAGCTAGATTAGATTGTTCATGCCAGTTATTCATTCTTCTTGCAAGATTTGAATAAGAGATTCTTCAGAAGCTTCAAGGAGTTGTAACTTGGTTTTGTTCTTGAACTTATTCTCTTTATTTTTATTGAATGGATATTATCATGTCTATTTCGATTTCTTTGAACATTAATAAGATGAATATGTTTGATTGCATTATGAACTAATTTGATCTAGTCTAGGGTTTGTATGGATCTGCTATGATTGTATGAATTGGTTATTCTCTTAGCTTATAATTTCTTTAGCCTTGATTGAATGAAATAATGTTAATATATAATTGATTGGCCACCAATTGTGTGTTTTAGGTATTAGATGAGGGATTGAGAGATGAAGTCTAATGCTGGAACAATTCAATTAAGGACTTAGGTGAATTAGAGATATAACCTATTAAAAAGATCGTTTCAATTATAACAAGATTAGTTGTAAGAGGTTTGAATGCGAGAGCTTATTTCCTTGACTCAATTAATTAAGTTGTTTGAGAATGAATCTTTGAAATTAAATTAGTTAAATGGAATAACCGTTCATACATATCAGTAGTAGAGAAGTGCAAACCCTAGATCCTTTTATCAAGTGAATCTAAACATCAGTTTTTGTTTATTTTTATTGTTTTCAACTTCAATCAATCTTCTTAATTACTTTGCAATTTAAATTCTTTACTACTTGTTACTTTTATTCTATAAACAATTAGCCACTTTAGCTTCCTTGAGAGAACGACCTTGGGGCGATCACCTTTGCTACAGCTACCTCGTATACTTGCGAGTGACGCTTTGTGGTAGAGTTAATTCGAGCGCAACAAGTTTGGTTAAACTAGCGAGGTGTGTAAATTGAGAATTAGATATAGTACTATAATGGGCACTAAGGTCTTTTGTGGGATGTAATAAAAAAACTAAATTTTAGATTTTATAATAAAGATACATTAATAAATTGAGATGTATTTAGTATTTTTGTGGAGTGTAAATATCTCCACCTATAATAATTTCACCTATGCAAGTGATCGTTATACATAAGGCTCAACAGTCACTTGAACAAGTGACAGTTGGCTAGGGTGAGCCTAGTCCTTTTTTATTTAGTTTAGATTGGGAATTGTTAATATGGACCTAGTTCAATTGAAGTGTGATGAACCAGTGCTTACCGCTGAATTAGGATTGAAAAGATGCTCATTTTGTGTTGTTCCTTGTGGATTTTTGATGATTTTGTGATGGAAAGTGTTTTTAGTTGCATATCTAACATTTTGATAGGTTAAGGTGCAAAAAGGAGAGCATTTAATGAAGAAAATAGTAAAATTTAGAAGCATTGTGGTCAGCATGGGCATATTGATTATCCCAGATATGCTCATGCCAAAGAGTTTAAAGCTGTGAGCCAAATAGTCAAGAGATCCAGTAGCAGATTTTTCTGCGCTTTTAAACGACGCACCCATGCAAAAAATACCAGTAGAAAAGAAGATGTCTATAAGCAACTTTATTGGCATAGGCATGCCAAATACAAACAACATGCCCATGTATATAATTTTGACACTGTATCATGAGGTCCAATTTAGCAAGGGCATGCAAATTGCACACACATGCCTGTGCATATCTGAAACGAGCTGAAAATATAAATTTCAAGACAAAAATGAAAAGAAACCCTAAGGGCATCCAAGAGATAGTTGTGGTAGAGTCTAAATAGATCTTTTCATTCATTTAAAAGGGGGCTAACCTAACTTTTGCTATTCTTGGAAAATTTAGGGATCCAAACTAAAGGAGAGATAGAATCAAGATATTCAAATGATTTTTCTGTAGATTTGACAACTTTTGAAGATAAAAAAAAAAGAAGTCATCTTAGCAAGATTGAGGACGCTACTTTGGTTTATTCTACCTTTTTCTCTAGTTATTTTGTTTCTAGTTATTTTTACATAGATTAATGGAAATTATAATTAAAATTAACAGATTTTGTTTAAGTTTTATTATGAGTAACTAATCTCCTTGTTGGATTATGTGGGTTTGGGTATTTGAGCAATGGGTTTTTGATTATTATTAAATTTATATACAGAGATATTTCTTAAATCTTGATTTGTTGATTTTTGATTAATTGTTAACGATTGTTTGGCCACCAATTGTTAAAATATATTGAATCATATAATAAACGAGAGTTAAATATGGTATTGGATGTGGAATCAACAACTTTAAGTGGTTAGCTTAGAAATAAGTAATAACTTGAAGATCTAGAGATAGTATCTTGAGCTATTGGATTGAGAATTATTTAATTATCATAAGAATAGAGGATTAAGCTTTATCTAATCATATTCCTCTTGCTTGAGAGAGAAGTGGATGGATTTTGTAATACTTAGATATCTAAGATTTAAGAAATGAGCTTAATTGAATTTATTAATTAAGATCCATTAGGAGAACTCTAATGAAACCTAATCTTACTCTTTATTTATTGATTATTTAGAATTTAATTTAGAGTAATTAGTTCAATTAATAAAATTTGGTAATTAAATTGGTTATATTTAATAATTTCCGTATAATAGTTGAACTGAATTTAGGTTACTTAAGTAACACCTTCACAATGGACAAGACACTCATACTCTTACTTTACTATAAGCAACGATACTGGCACTTGCGGCATTTTTCATAGCAGAGCACACACCACACAATCTATCTCACAACCCACACACACAACAAAACATGAAGCATGATTAGAATTTTTAAGGGAAAATGAAACTCTCTATCATCATTTATAAAATTTTTACTTTTGTACTAGGAGTATTATTGTGATTTTATTATAAGTTCATAATAAATCTATATAAACTCAAAATAAACTATGTAAAATGTATAAACTCATAATCAACCCACAATAAAATCATAATAAATCCAAATAAATTAATGAAAATATGACGTTTTAATAAATTAATTATAAATTCTTTTAAAATTTGAACATATTTTTAAAATATGGTAAATTTAAAATTTTATTTTTCAACTTTTTTTTTTATATTTTTATAAAAATCCTAATATTTAATGAGGTGATCCCTGCCGGTTCGAGCCTTTAAATCGACTTGAACCCTGGGCTAGGAGGCGATTCAGTTTGATTGCAACCACCTTTATTTTTATTTAATGTGACATGGCATGACATCTAATGAGGAAAAAAAATCCTCCTATTTATTTATTTTTTCTTGCATTCAGAGTGAGGGTAATATTATCTACTAATTATATGTTACTGTTCTATATCAACCAAGAATAACGATTCAAGGTACAGAGGCAAAAAGATATGAGTTTTTACCGCACGTCCATGTAAGATTCCATTTCTACAACAATACATCCTTTTAATCGTTAAACCAAATATCAGACTATATTTATTCTTTTTGTGAACTGAAGACTATATTTATTCAGTTATTATTATTATTATTATTATTATTTTAATAAACTTTATTCCAGCCGAAATTTGAATTACTCAATGCTCAGCGAATCCAAAATTTCCTCACACGGAGTGTAACCATGCAGCTTGATCATGCAGCTTGATCATTCTGAGTTCTAATGCTATCGACAATGTTTTATACCCAGTGAGCAAGGACAAGTACAATAGCCTTACGAAAAATTGGAAAACTGTTAGAATATGCATTAAATAGCTTTTGTTTTTGTAATTGCTACTTACATTACTTTCAACTCTTAATTTCTAAAATACTTCCCATCTCACAACCATAACTAAAAATTATAGTTATTGAAATCTATTTACAGAAATGTGCTTAGCACTATTGTTTTAACCTCTTTTTATTTCTCACTGCGAACACGAAGCTTTCTTATTCCCGTCCATGGACTCCAACAAAGCTATATACTCATTTATAGCTTCACCTTCTTTTGCTACTTCAATGTCATAGTCAGACAATGCATCTCGTCTGGCTAGCTCATCTGCAATTTCATCCTCCATCTCTACATCTCTCTGTTGAATTTCGCTAGCAGATGGGCCTCCAACATCATTATTGTTGTTTGAATTATCTTCGCTTAAACACTCTAAGGCATCATTGGCAGGTAAGCCAGGAGTACTACTGGTGGCAGAATTTATGGGGCTAGATCTTGAAGATGAGAGCAAGTGTTGCATTGCTTGTTCCATAGAGCTAGTAGCTTGAACAGCTTGAATCACTGGAGTTTAGACAATAAAACATGTTAATGACCCGATTATGGTCAAATTCCTAACAGCCTAAAAATTAGTGGTATCAGAATATTTAACTTCTAATTAGTACCTCTTGATCTTTCAAAGCCCACGGATACAAGCCGTTCAACTGTAACCTCTTCTTTTTTTTGTTGTCTTTTTCTTTTCTTCGATTCTATATCACGCTGCAGGTTAAATGAAGTTAGTGATACAGCAGTTGAATAAAATAAAATTCAAACTCAAAATTTTCATGAAAGACTTAAGCAACCTGGATAGATGTATTAGTCTCTGGATTTGTCAAGTCATCCAATGCCTTCTCAGTGTCATTCTCATTTCTTCGAAGAGCTTCAGCAGCAAGTTCCTTTTCAAACCTGCCAAGTTGAAAACTGTTACCTCTATAGACATGGATAATAAAACCAGTTAGTGAAGTCTCAATTTGATGTTAGAAATGCCCTCAAATTGAAATATTATTGGGTCCCAGATGTCAAATACTGGGTTAGTCGATACAAAACTACACCTGAAGAGAGTTATCAAGTAATTTTAGATTATCCAAATGGAGAAGCTCAGGCATATTATCAACAGTCCCAAATGCTAAACCCAAATTAGTTTTCATAGGCATATTAAGTTTTCAAATTAAATTTTCAACAATGGGTTTCATGTTTTCATAGGCATGTCATTAAAGATTTAACTATACTGCATACCCTACAGAGACCAGCTCTTTCAATCTCTGGAGATCGACAGCTTTCCTCAAGTGTGTTACTCCATACTGTTGTTGCTCCCTGCGAAATTACAAGACCAAGTAAGAATACTAACAAAAGATGCTATCATACAAAAGAAATGTCAGATTATAATACACACATAATTTCTTTTCTTCGACGGATGTCATCCTCCATTTTCTTTGCTCTTTTTTCCTTCTCCTCAACAAGGAAATTAATGGCACTCTGAATATCCTCATTGCTCATTCTCAATGCCCTCTTTGCATCATGTTCCTTAAAACCCATGCTCATGACAATTGATAAGTCTCCATCTTGCACTTGTAACTAGAACCAACAGCAGGAAATTGTATTGAGGAGCACAAAATTGAAAAGCTACATTGCTTGTACCATAAGATAATAACAAAGAGGAAGAATGCAAAGGAGCAAAATCAGAGCAAATATTTTAAAGACAGCAGAGAAAAAATTGATTATTATTAAGAACTCGTAGAATATGCATGAATCTAATTGTCAATGTATAAACACAAAGATACACTGTGGAATATTCATCTAGAGGTTTGAGTCCTGAGAGTAGCTACATCAACCAAACACTGAGATTTTGTGTTTTGTCAAAAAGAAAAAGGTTGCAAAAGATGTATATGTTACCAGCAGACAAAATTAAAAGTCAAGACACAATTTCTTATCAATTGTCTCAGCTTAGGAGAACAAAGCTGATATTAATTATTCAATATGGTACCATTGTGCTTCATAGTGCAAGTGGCAGAAGATTCAAACCTGGCAGCCCCCCACTCACCACCCTCTCTTAAGAATTTATGATGTACCAAACATATAAATGTGTATATTCAATATGTTTAATTCTCTGTAATTTCATGTCAGTAAGAAAGACAGAGAGAGAAGGGGTTGGAGGGACAAAGCCAGGGAAAAAAAAAAGGCAATGCATTATGACTAACCTGGAAGAATCTTGCCTGTGCAGAGGTCAGAAACTTCTTACATTTATCAAATTGGCCACTATGATATGCCACTACTCCTTCCAACAGCTCTAGTCTCAAATATCTACAATATTTATTTAAAAGGAGTTAGCTTGAAATTGCCAACCAAAACTACTACCATTTCTAGTTTTGGTCATGAATATATAGATAGATATATATACAAAGAGACACAAGGATAGTTGCAGATAAATACTCACAGTGCTGCCTCTAATGAGCGACCTGCTTGAAGGAGCCTAAAACGAGAGGAGTCCTTGCCATGAGCACGTTCAAGTCCTTCTCTAGCCTTTTCAAGGCGTACTCCTGCTTCCGACAGCCAGGCAATGTCACGGAGCATGAAGTAGCACCACACCATGTCTATTTGCAGTATCGGGATATTGTCAACAAGCTGGAAACGGCACATAAGTTAAAGTTGAAGGAAATTTTATAATCATAAAGATCTTTTGAAAACAGAAAAGCAATAGATACTCACTTCAATAGACTTGGGGTTGCAAAGAGAGAAAGCCTCCTGCCAGATAGAAATAAAAATACTCAGCATTGATTTCTATTCTCAACCACTGGAAAAAAGTTTGGAATTTATAAAAAAGGTATCCTGACAACAACATTCAATGAGAGTCTTAATCATTTGATAAGTATAACAGAGAATGAATAGAAAGTTCTTGTGCAAACATAAATCAAACCATAAAATTTAAGCCAGACATGCATAATATCCATGGTAAATGCAGCCATTCAGCTAATCAAAAAAAAAAAAAAAACAGTTATGAAGAGGATGCTGGTATATCCATTAGTTCAGAAAGTCCAACTATATAATTGGGGTTATCCTGTACTTAGGAGCAGGAGTGGAAAAAGAAATAAATAAGTTTATCGAAGCTTGGTAAAAAATTCCCAGAAAAAATACATCATCAATTACTATCTCAAAATGATAGATTTAGTTTGGAAAGTAGAAAAATAAATACAAAAAGACAATTAAGATGGACCACCCTGTCCAGCCATATAAATAAATAGAGATGCAAACTAACCTCTCCCATGGTGAGCACTTCTAGTGCATCTTTAAACATTTGCCTTTTAATTAGTCCCTTTCCATTTGCATGAACCATCAGACCCATCATTATTGCCCTGATAAACAATAGTTAAAATGTTTTCCAATCAAAACTTGAGATAGATCTTTGCAATCTTAAGAAATAAAATCAATTGCACACATATGAACAAAATCTAGTTGGGAAAACACAAGCTGGTGTATTAGTGGCATACTGTTGATCTGTCTCAGAAAAGTGCAATTTTTGCCCACTTTGATCTTCAAGTTCTAAATTGAAATTTTCAACAGGTAACGAACCATCTCCATGTCTTTTAGATAGTGCAGTAACAGCTGCCCTGCCAAGTTATGAAAAAACTAACATGTAAAAACAAATACTACTTAAAACAATGTGCTCAATTAAGAAACATACAAAAGTATGTCAAAGCCAACACGCACAAGCACCCAATTATTTGTAAATTTGAAGGACCGAGCTTCATTACCAAATGGCAGATGTAGAACAAACAAGCCAGGACATTGCTCTATGGAAAATCCAAACAACTTGTACAATCATTGTTGAGTTACTTTATGTTCCAGAGAAAAAGTCTAAAACTTTATCACATTTCACAGTTCCTACGCATTAAAGAAAGAACTTTTTGCTTCCAAAGAGCAGAAATAAAAACAATGCCAGTAGAAATAAAATTTTTATTTCAAATGGAAATTCTTTGTCCAATGACTAAATTGAATATTTTGTTACATATGTGTTCCTGATTTGAAAGCATAAATATAATTTGTTCTGCGTAAAGAAAAAGGTAAAAAGATTGAACTCGTGAAGAAATGCTCCGGTCAAATTCTTAAATCTTTATTAAGAACACAGAGAGTGAAAATCATGTAGTGTAATATCATTTGCTTTAAATTCCAAGGATTTTATGCTTAATCTTCTCACAAAATTGTAAAAGCAAAACATATATAATCTCATAAACTCATCATAAATATGAATAGTAGTCAGTTTCACCATGCAAAACGTAATCTTAACAAATTATGAAAAATAGAGAGAGTGATCAATCTACACAAAACCCATACACAAAATTTCAACTTTAAAATTAAACACATCAAATCAATTTCAATCTGAACTCTTAACACATACAATAAACCCAAAAATCATAACAGCCCGTCTATACAACACCAGAAACAGTGTTAAAAAATAGTGTCAGTCAAAACTCACTTGACTCTAGCGAGTCTACGGTTTCGCTCCTCATCAGCCATCAACTCCTGCTTCAAAGAGTTACCCTCCTCAACAGAGATACGAATGGCAAGAATTTTAGAGTTGTTTTTAATACCCAATTGGCTAAGCTTTTCATTGCCATCACCGTCTTTCAAGACTTTGCCAGCGCATATTAAACTGATTGAGTCAATACCCATGTTTGATCGCTTTGAGACCTCCTCTCTCAACATAGAAATTGTCCAATTCTCCAATTCTACCTCCAATACACCAACCCATATCCCAGCTATCCTTAGTTTCGCCATTGAAGACATTGAACATTTCAGAGTAGAGAAAAACAAAAATTGGGTTTATCTGTATTGGTTGGAGTCTTGACAGTGAGAGAGTAAAGACGATCAATTTGGGGGGGTTTACCTATAGAATTTTTGGGTTCTGGGTCCTGTAATTTGCTTCAAGTCTACGGCCGCGTTTTGAAGACTTGGAACTTTTGGCAACCAGGGTGCTAATGGTTCGGTTAAAAAGATGATATAATTTGTTCTACCAAAATGGTATGGCAAAGTTTATGCTTTTTCTTTGGCATTTTTTGAATTTCTTTTCTCTATTCAGTTCGGTTTGATTTTGTTGATGTTAGTTACTACATAATTTTCAGTAACAAAAAGTACTCTTGTTATATTAATTAAACTGTATAGATATTAATTAGATTACTTATTTTAATTCTTTTTTATTTAATTTTTTATTATTTAACGCTCAATTTAAAATGAATGAATTTTATAAAATTTATTTAAAATTTAATAATTATTCATTTGAAATAAAATTTTTGAGTCATTTCAATTCTATAAATTTAAGTTGTAGAATTCAACTGACGTAAACCAAATGATATTATTCCTTTTGAGATAATGATATTATTTTTTTGAATTCCATGTAAAAGGCTCCACATACGGAGTTAGGAATGAACATCAGTCGGGTTGGTTAGGTTTTAGGAATGGGATAACCTGACCACTATTAATCAGTTATAAAAAATTTATTTTTGAAAATCGACCAATAATGGTTTGATTGGTTTTTATCGGATTCGGTAGGTTTTACTAGCAAATATATAAGCTGAAACTAATTTTTTTTATTTTACTATTTTGGTGTCTAAACTTTTAATTTTCTCAGTTTAGTATCTAAACTTCAATTTTTAGAGTTAAATTGGTTGTTCCAGCTGATTTCATCATAATTGGCATGCTGATTACTATTTGTAGGGCCTAATTTCAGTTTAAAATTTTGCCACATCAGAATATAATTGATTATATGGCAAAATTATCCCTATTGATTTATCTTCTTCCCAAATTAGTCATTTTCTTGCCTTTTGTGGATTAGGATTTTAAATTTTAAATTAGAAAAGAAATCTAATCAAAGAAGAAGAAAAAAAGAATCTGGATGCAAAGATTTAGATTGGTATATCTGGTTTGTAAAGATGTGCTGAAGTTGTTGTAATACAAATTTAATTCTGAAGAAATTGAAAGTTAAAGAGTGGATTTGACGCAAACACGGGCACACAAGCCTACACAAAAAAACTTTGAAGACCCAAAACTAAATATGAGACTAGATTCAAAGGCTAAAATATTGATTATGGAAGCATTAAATGCGAAAGAACTTAAAAAGGACGTATTTTGTAATTTCTAGATTAGGACAAATTTGACCTTTAAAGATGTAATTGAGAATTTGATGATCCTAGAGTTTCAAAATGAGAAAGTATTATTCATGAAGTTTTTAGAAGACATATTAAGTTTTCTAGAATGGGCTTATTGTACATATTCGAGTTCTTTTGGGCTCCTAAACATCTGTACAACTTTGGAACCATAAAATCATATCATATTAGTATTTTATATTCAAGCCAGTTTACTTTAAAAGGCCATAACTTGAGCTTTCAAAGCCCAAATTGAGTGATTCAAAATCCTAAAGTTTTCTATACTTCAATAGCTACAATTCTTATGAAGATTCTAAGCTTAGATTCAGATTTTATTATATAGATAATTGGCCTCCAATTTTCTAAAAGAATTTTAGTTTAATTCTATTACCTTATTTTGTTAGGATTTAAATAATTGTTAAGATTTGTTTTATCCTTTTATAACTAGGTTTAGGCTTAATTATCAGAGGCTATAAATACCTATTATTTTAGATTGTATCTATGGCAAGAAGTTTATGGATTAATAAAAGTTAAGAACTTTTATTTTTAGAAGTGTATTCATCTCTTATTCTTGGTTCTTTCTCAAATCAAGATTTTTTATTGTCAAAGTTAACAATTTTGTGATATGTAATTCCAAGGTTCTCTTCCACATATTGGAATTAGGTCAAGGATTTGGCAAGAATCTGATTTGGCTTTTTAAGGAGTCACTTCCAAGCATAAAGACGAGTGAGTCTCTAGTCCTTATATTAAGAGTTCACATCAGTTTAATATTAGAGCTTAGACTCTAAATCATGTTCTCAATCTATCTATCTATCTATCTATCTATCTATCTATCTATCCTATGTTTGTTCTTTGTTTGTCAAAATCCTTATTACCTTTATGATTCATTGTTCTTCGCATTTGTTGTGTCTATTTATTTCCTTTAAATCCAAAGTTTTTGTCTCTTTTATAGTGTTCTTGTATTTATTCATTGTTTTATCCTATCAATTCTATAAAAAACAAAGTTTAATCTTGAGTTTTCTTTAAAGTTGTGATTCTATTGTGTTGGTGGCTGTCCATGAATTGTTTCAAACCCTAATGGCTGCCAACAAAAAAGTTAACAAATATGTAAAAATCTTAAAATTTTTATAACCAGTACGTAGACTGTTTCCTTACCATACCACCCACCAGTCTGGTCGAACCATATCTGTCCTACCCAATTTTTACTGTACCACCCAACATGAAACCTATTGCCTAATTTTTCAAGTTTTAGCCAAACCCTATCCCGATCGGACCAGCAACATCCTAGCCACCCCATCTAGTATGCCTAACTTTCCACCATACCTTCCATCGTGATCTTTATTGCTTAAAAATTGAAAATTTTTCTTAGTCCCTTCTTGATCTGACCAAAGCTTTTCTAATTGGCCCTTTCATATCTCATTCATTAGTCTGGTCATACCAGCCCTAGTCCTAGCATACCAACTCTATTCCAGTCATACCCTTGTCTTTAAGCTATTAAAAGGCAGTGTGATATTGGTAGTGTAATCTTAAAAAGGGGGGGGGGGGGGGGGGGGCAGTATAGAGAAATTGAGTGTAAACATGAGTGTCCTTGAGCAAGCATTACACTTGAGTAAAACATGTGAGGGGAGTGAAGAGATGAATTCTTAATTTTTTTTTTATTTCACTAACCCTTGTTTGTAGCTTGATAAATGATCTAAAATGAAAGGCCAACCTAGAAATGTTCAAGATGATGTCAATCCTTTCTAGGCTATGTTGGATAGGTGCAATCCCTTAAAAAGAAGCTTGGCAAAATGTTTGAAAAGATGGATCATATTGAGCATTCAGTGATGAGGAAGTAGTCAACCAATACTCCTATTTAGTATGCTAGGTGATTTTTAAGGAGAATTTCAGCAGACGATGATCATGATGATCCACTTGCTTATTCACAAAGATGGAGCAAGTTGTATTAGATTTCTAAAGATAATCCAAGGGAGAAATCTTTTAAGGAGTGTTGAAAAAAGCTTTTAACTCTACTTAAAGAGAAAAAAAAAACATACAAGCTTTCATTGATGGAGTCAAAGATTGGAGATGAGGTTGAAGAAGAATTAGTGTATGCTGAAGACATAAACTAAGACAAAGAATTGCTTCCATTGGAATTTTTTTAGTGAAGGTTCATTGCTATATTTGGGAGATGAAGAAGATGATGATCCTGAAGAAGAAGAAAAAAATGTGAATCAAGAAGAACTAGAAGAAGATACAGAAGAGAACATGATTTAATACCATGAGGCTGAGGAAGAGAAAGAAGTGCAACAATTGGAGGTAATGGAAGCTGAAGATTTGAGTTAACTCTAAGTGCATCGGTTGAAGATGTTCAAGAATTTACTTTTGATTAACTTCCCAATATTGCTGCTCTGGTGTGGTCAACAACTCTTCTAATAGATTTTGTTGTATGCAATGATTATTTTGATATTATTTTATTAGGTTCTCCTACTCTTCACATACATCAAGTCCTTAACATCATCAAGGAAGAAAGATGGCAACCTTGTGCAAAATTAATTTTCTTCCTTTAACACTTTAAGGTTAGAGGAAGAGTTCACACCAATAAGGGAAGGGTTGACCTTAAAAAGAGAAACTTCATTCTCTTATACTACCTTGATGCATGATTTGAGGATGAATCATTATATAAAAAGGGGAGAATGATACAAGAATGGGCACATAAGCCATAAAAAGAAACTGTAGAGACCCAAAACTAAATATGTGATTGGATTTAAGGGCTAGAATATTGATTATGGAAGCATTAGAGGTGAAAGAACTTAAAAATTACATATTTTGTAATTTTCATATTAGGGCAGATTTGACCATTGAAGACTTAATTGAGAATTTAATGATCCTAGAGTTCTAAAATGAGAAAGCATTATTCATGAAGTTTTTAGAAGACATATCAAGCTTTCTAGAATAGGCTTGTTTGTAAGATCTGAGTTTGTTTGGGGCTCTTAAAATCTGTTCAAATTTAAAACCACAGAATCATATTAGATTAGTAATTTCTATCCAGACTAGTTTATTTTAAAAGGCCATAACTTGAGCTTCCGAAGCCCAAATCGAGTGATTTAAAAGTCTAAAGTCATCTACACTTTCATAACTAAGATCGTGACCCTAGATTTAGATTTTATCATTAGATAATTGGCTTCCAATTTTCTAAATGAATTTTAGTTTAATTGTGTTCCCTTATTTTGCTAGGATTTGAATAATTTGTTAAGATTTGTTTTATCCTTTTGTAACTAGGTTTAGGATTAATTATTAAAGGCTATGAATACCTCTCATTTTTAGATTGTATTTAGTTAACAATAAGAAGTTTATGGATTAATAAAAGTTAAGTACTTTTGTTCTTGGAAGAGAATTTATCTCTTGTTCTTTATTCTTTCTTGAATCAAGGTTGTCCATTGTCAAATTTAACAACTTTATGATATCCAAGGTTTGGTTCCAAAGGTTGGAATTAGGTCAAGAACTTGGCAAGAAACTAATTTGGCTTTCCAAGAGTCACTTCTAAGTGTAAAGGTGAGTGGGTCTCTAGTCTTTACTTGGGGTTCGCGTTAGGATTTGCTTACTCATATAGCTTTTTCCACCTGCTCCACTATTGTCTATATTTCTCATAGAATTTGCACTTTATGCTTTCAATGGAGCTTTAACTCTTAAAAATAGTTAGATTGCTACCTGAAGAAATAACTTCATTTTCCTTTTCTTCTTCTACAAAGCCCAATTTCCTATTTTGTAGTTACAAAATCTTATTATCTGAAAAATTAATCGACACACTTAATTTTGATGTGGCATATTTTTTCTGCTTTAAGAGATTCTCATTACTATTTATGGAGTTAAGATGCATGGGAGATTGTTTAAGTGTGCTCTTTCGCCCATCATTTACAGATTTTATTCAAAAATTGAAGTTTATAAACCTTCTATGATTTTCAAAATCTTCATTCTCATAGTTAAAACTTGAATCATTCAATGATTTAGGCACTGCAGGTGCCATTGAGAATAAAGCAACACTAAAAGTTGCAATCTTTATAGGCTTCTTTTCATTTTTGAAAGAATCCAACTGGCTATTTAGATGGACAATAGAAAACCCATTTATTTCATATTCATTTCTTCATATTATTTTGAGATTTGATTTCCTAAATTTTTTGATAAGAATTTTAAACTTGGGCCTCCTATGAATCAACTATCAGATATGGAAGCAGAAGCACATGAGCTGTTTGTTAAGGACTTTGAGCATTTACATATATTTGGGCATAAAATAAGAAAACAAAAGAGAATGGGAATATTGAAAGAATGGGTATTTTAGTCAACTACCTATTCACAATCTGATGTGGCAAAATTTTAAACTGAAATTGGGCCCCACAGATATCAGTTAATATGCCACATTAGATGAAATCAGTCGAAGCAACCAAATTAAAGCTACTAATTAAAGTTCAGATTCCAAGATGATAAAAAAAAGTTCAGACACTAAAATAGCAAAAAAATAAAAAGTTCAAACTCCAATAGTATATTTTTTCCTTTTTCTTATAAGATAATGATATCATTCTTTTGAGTTCCATGTAACAGGCCCCCCATATGCAGAATGCAGTATCATTTTCAATCCAAATAAGTTCAGTAGAGTGTATGTGTAACAAAAAATTCTTATTTTTTCATTTATACATATAGAATTATTCAAAATTTATTAATAAAGATTTATACTTTGTTCACTTATTATTATTGTAGTTTTAATTTTAATTCATTAAAGATTTGTTGATGAAATTAATTTAATTTAGAATAATTTTATCTATGGATTATATATAAACGAAATTTATTTCTAGATGTAGAAATGATAATCGTACTTATATTTGGGGACGACTATCGTCCATTTGATCAGGGATGATATATGTCCCTAGTTTTGAAAATGATTTTTGTTTTTAGTTTTGAAGATGATTTTTGTTCCTTTTTTCTGTCGTCTTTATACATATGGACAACATTCATCCCTGGTTTTGCAGATGATAATCATCCCTAAATTTAGGGACGACTACCATTCTTTAATTGGGGATGATAATTAAAGTTGTCCTTATATGAGAGATGACAATCATCCCCATATTAGAGATGATTATCGTCTCTCATATTGGAACAACATTGTGATTTGCCATCCCTTATAGAATAGGGTACGAAAATAATTGGGACGATTAGTATTGTCCCCTATACCTATAAAGATGATTTTTTTTTGGTAGGAGGGAGTCCTTCCTTTTGCCCCTAGTCGTAAACCCCAGCCTCGCCAAAATATATAAATATGGTGAAAATTAATAACTTGTTAGGCTCATGTATAGTAATTCTTCAAGATATATATATATATATGCATCACAAGCATTAAATTATTAATTTTTGTAATTTTCATATTTATCTTGAAAGTTCGTCTAGGGAAATGGTCCTATATTCAAGTGTATATTTTATGCATATGATTTTGTATATTATATTTTTTCATTTTATAGTTTTTATGGATTTTATTTTAATAATAGATTCCATCTCTATTATTGTGTATAGTTTTTGTTCTCGTTCAGTAATACATTCTCTATTTTGTTCTTTATATCCACTGTACTTTATTTAAGTAATTATAATGTTTCACTTTGTGTTCAATAATGAAGAATTAATTGAAATTGGGATCGAATTACTTGCCTCTTGATGATTCCATAAGAAATGTTTTCATATCTTTCACCAAGTCTAATGCAAATCACAAATTAGAAATGCATTATTTTTCATAATTTAATTTATAATATTTGTGTATGAATTTTCTCTCTAAAATTGCATGAATTGAAAAACCTCTTGTTTATCAATTTCTCTCTTAACATATATATATATATATATAGGCGTCAAGAGTTGCCTATTTAAATGGTCACAACTCTTAGCATTGTAACCATTTCTATGGTTGCAACTCTGGGCATGGATAGTTGCAATTTTTGGCATAGTTCCAACTTTCCTAAGAGTTGTAACTCTTTATTTTTGGATCTGAGTCAACTCGTTATGGGCAACCTGATTTATAAATAATTTTCAACATCCCCTACTCGCACATGATGGGTAAGACACGTATTTGTGATTTGCATTTTCAATTTGTCATTTGTAGTAAACTTGGTGAAGGATATCAACATATTTCTTATAGAATCATCAAGAGGTAAATAATTTGATCTGAATTTCAATTAATTCTGCATTATTTACACTTGGTTAATTGTATGTGCTTATTCTAATTTTAATTATATATTACTCATGTTTGTATATATATATTGATATGAAAAAATATTATATAATTCATTTTTTTAATAAACACTAACTTGATCTAATTATACACAATTTGTTATTACTTTACAATATTAAAAATATAATCATTGATTTACTATTTGTTTATTTAGTGATTATATAATGTGAAACCTCTCAAAACTTGAGTTTGTTGCACTTGATATATTGGAAAATAATTACTTTTTATGGTTCATGCTAACATTCATCTAGATTATATGAATCTTGGCAATATAATTTAACAGAAAATTATGCATTCTTGGAATATCGCACAAAATCAATGATATTTCTTCATCATCTTCTCCATAAAGGATTAAGTATATAATACAAAAGGCATATGGATGGAGTACATTTTGTATATGCTTGGATAAGGAGGAAGCTAAGGAAGTGATGGAGGAAGTCCATGATAGAACTTGTGGGCTACATATGAATGGTAGAGTATTGGCAAAGAAAATAATTAGATAAGAGTACTTTTGGCTTATAACAGAGGCTATCTATTAAGAATAAGGAAATTTAATAAGTGCCAAATACATGCCAATCTCAGCCATTTACCCACCCCCTTCCCATCAATCCCCTCCCAAATTAGAATTGAAAACTTTTTTCCTTTCCATGGCTTGTTACAGCTTGGAAGATAAACATTATAGGAGAGATCAAGCTAGTTTCTACAAACAAGCACAATTATATTATGGTGGTGCTTGATTATTTCTCTAAGTGGATAAAAGTGTAATCTTTTAATAAATTGGGGGCAAAACAGATGAGTAAGTTTATTAAAAATAGCTAAAATGTAGGTATAAGGTGCCCATCATGTGGTGATAGATAATGGAGTCCAATTTCTGGTAGAAATGAAGTCTTTTATTTATTTATTTATTTATTTTCAAAATATGATATTCAACACCAAAAGTCATCTGCATATAGACCATAAGCTAATGTAGCAGTAAAGGTCGATAAAAAGAACTTGAAGAAGATTTTGTCAAAGTTGGTTCAGAAAAGCAAGGATTGGGTTGACAAGTTGCCTTTTATTTTGCAGGGTTATCGCACAACAGTTAGAACATCAATGGGGGCTACACCATATTCTTTGGTTTATGGGTAAAAAATAGTCCTCCCAATTGAAATGCAAGTTAAGTCCCTAAGGGTACTATTAGAAGTCAAGATTGCAGAAGCTAAGTGGACGTGGGAAAGATATGAGTAAATAACTTTGCTGGATGAAAAGAGATTTTGAGCCTTGTATCATAATTAGATTTATTAAAAGAGGATGGCTCAAACCTTTAACAAGAAAGTTAAGCCATATTAGATTAGTAAAGGAGAATTGGTTTTGAAGCAATTAAGGCCTGGAGTAGCAGACCTAAAAGGCAAGTTTAGGCCCAATTAGGAGGGCTTATTTGTAATATCCCAATGCATGCCCTAAAAGTTTTGATTATGTTGTTGTTGTATATTGGATTGAATGTATATGTATGTGATAAGAAAGAATTTGGAAAAGAATGTTTATGTATATGTGTTTTGGGAAAGAAAAGAGGGTTTAGAGAGAAGTGTATATGTTGTTTATATGATATATATATAACATATAAGTTGGTCAAATATGCGGTCAAGGGAAGAAGATATTTTTAGTTGAGATTTGTGAAATGACTTAAAAGGACAAGTGATTGTAAGGAAATCAAAACATGTGGTTAAAGGGTGTTTTGGTAATTGCTTGAATTGAAATACTTGGTGGAGATTTAAAGATGAGTTGACTTTGGGCTTCTTGATTGTTCTTTGTGTTTTCTTCTTCTTTTTCTTTCATCTTGGCCGGCTCTTCCATAGACAAAGGAAAGCAAAAGACAAGTGAAGATCTTGAGGTGTTTAACTCAAATTGAAGGAAGATTGAAGTGATCTAGTGGATGATACAAGAAGTCTTATAACTTTGGTAAGTTCTCTTATGATCTTTGTGCTTATTTGAAATGATATTTGAGTTTGATAGATTTTTAAGAGTGTGTTGGTTGATTTTGAGATGTGAGAAGTGTTTGAGTGATTTGATGATGGATTTTGAGTATGGATTGAAGAAAAGATTAAGTGGTTGGAAGAGATGATGTTGTATATGTGGTGAGGGTTTTGAGATGATTTTGTGTTTTGTGTTTGATGTGTGTTTTGGCTTGTTTTGGTGTGTTGTAAGTTTGAGATGAGTTTTGAGTATGTTTTGTTAAGATTGTTTGAAGAGGATGTTAATGAATAGAAGTGTGTTCTTGAGTGTTTTGTTGTTTTGACCGGAGTTTTGATTTGTGGCCGGACACGCCCATGAGCACGTCCAGGGTTTTTAGGCGTGTCAATTGTGTTGGAGGCAGTAGATTTGACACGACCAGTAACACGCCCGTGTTATTGAGTGTGTCATAGCTACTGTGAGTTTGGGGAATTTACACGGCCAGGAGCACGTTCATGATGTTGGACGTGTTGTTATGGTTGAGAGGCAGTAGGTATTACACGCCCATGAACACGCCCGTGTGGGTGATCGTGTCAGGGTTAGGGTTTGCCCTAATTAATTCCTAATTGGATTATCTCTTGTGTATCCCTAAGCAAGTATATGCTATTACTTTTGATTTAGGTCTTGAAGATAGTGATTGATCATTGATTTAAGAGGTAGAAGGATCTTGAACAAGGAATTGTTAAGAGTGGTGTGATTTGCTTTTGAGGTAAGTACAAAACCTATATGATTGTATGTAAGTACAAATGTGACATTACTACATTATTAATTTATGTGAGTAATGTGTGTTGTTATGTTTATATCAATGATGATATATATATATATATATGAATAATGTGAATGACATGATGATGCAAATGATGGTGTATATTAAAGATTGAAATGCTATGATGTGAATTGAGATGAAATGGAATATAAAGCCATTGTGATTGGCTATATTGATTCATTTGAGAATGAAATTGATAACAAATTAATGAATGAGTTGTGTGGCTAATGTGTTATTCCATTTTCAGAGTTTGTTGTTGGTGGCATGCCTAAAGATAGTAACAATCTCTTGAAGTTAGGTTGGGCTTGATCCTTGAAGCCAAGTTGGGTTGAAGTTTAACATGTTTTACTCCCCTTGAAGCTTGGTTGGGTCTAGTCCTTGAAGCCTAATTGAGATGTTACAACCCTTGAAGCTAGGTTGGGTTTGGTTCTTGAAGCCAAGTTGGGTTGAGACTTAGCATGCTTTGTTCCCCTTGAAGCTTGGTTGAACCTAATCCTTGAAGCCTAGTTGGGTATATGTGATAATGATAAATGTGATAAAACCAAAGCATTAACTCTGAAAATTGAATGGCATATTAGTGTGTTTTGGGCCCATGCTTGTCTTTGTTTATATGTGATTCATTGATGGCAAAATAATTCAATAATGAAATTCATGAAAGGACTTTGAGATGTGATATGCTTATATGATTATGATTTGTGAAAGGCAAAGGTTTGATGTTAGGTTTTCACTTATGATGTTGATATTAATGGAATGTGTGACATTGCATAGCATACAAGCATAATGTTAGCATGTTTTGTACTACTAAGCCCTTGGCTTAGCGCGATAGTGTTGATCGCGCAGGTGATAGAGTTGATAGAGTTGAACCCGAGAGCTCATCGAGGCCGAGTGAGAGTAGACATTGAAGAGTTGATTTTGGGACTTAAAGATCAGAGAAGATTTGCCAATCATGTATAACTCTTTTAATATTTTGTAAAGTATTGTTTATAATGTGAATATATGTACATTTGTAAATATAAATATTTAAATGTTTTCCTATATGTAAATAGTTCTAAATTCCGCTGCGTATTAAGTATATGTATATATGTATATATATATATCTATTTTGTTTTATATTACAGGTTAATCACTTATTTTTTTCTATTATGTATAATGAGAAAGATTATAGTATCATTGGAAATGTTTTGAATGTTAAGAAAATTCGTAGCATTCCTATATTCGATGCATGTATACTACATTGTGGTGTATGTAGTGTGTATGTATTGGATGTGGAGGTGTTACATTATTTTTAGTTAAGAAATTAATGAATAGTGGTGTAGCCAGGTTGGCTTACTGGAGGGAGACAAATTTTGAGAGTCTATGAATGTTCATAGGCTTAGTGTTTACAATTTTGCATGGCATGAGCATAATATCTATAAGTACTTGAAAGGTGAACATTGAAATGAATAAACAAAATTTATTCTTTCTTTATTTATTGGTTGTCCATCTTTTTATTACATGAAATTGCTAGACTAAAGCAAAAGAAAGGAAAATTTAAGAAAAGAAAATAAAGGAAAATAAAATGAAAAATGAAAAGAAAATAATGATAAAAGTTAATGAGCCCTGCATCTAGTTCGTAGCTCTTCTTTTAGCTTACAAGCCCATTGCCTATATTCATTGCTGCTCTTTGGATTTTTTCAGCTTCATCTAGATCCACCTCAATATAAATCAGTCGAAAAGGCTAAATACCCTCTAAATGATGCAGAAATTGGGAACTCCAAATTCCCCCATGCATCTGAGATAATTTATTTGAAGCTAGAAGGCATTAATGAAGCCCTGGAAGGGAAGAAGTCGGGCAGAAGAATATGAACTGATGTTTTAAAAGCCTATTAGCACCATAACATTATTTATAAAGGGTTGAGTTATATGTTCCAATCTCCACCATGGACATCTAAAATATATTGTTTCAGCCAACTTGTTAGTTAAATAAACAATCCATCAGCTTATATCATTGTAATTTCAAAGAATGGGGTGATGTTGAAAGTTTTGAGGTCCGTAGGTGTAAAGGTTAAGATGTGGAGCAACTATGATCAAGTTCTCCTCTAGCCATATCTAAAATTTAGAAAAGAAGAAGATCAATTAAAGGAAGCAAGGCCATAAGAAGATTATGGGGGTAGAAGTTGAATTATCTGAGTTGATAGGAGATTTCCTAAACATTTCTCAAATCGACTCTAGCTAACTCTATCTAACTTAAGAGGATTTTAACTAAATTAATGGGAGAAAGTTTTTCCCCTCCTTCGTTTGTCCTAAGAGTCAAAGGTTGGAGTATGTCCTATGTTCTAAATGCAACAGTAGCAATATTATAGAAGTCAATTGGCATTATCAAATGGAATAATCATTATTAGCTCGTTTAATAAATAGAAACTTTCATGCACATCTTATTATTAACAAATTACACTCACCTACAAGATCATTAGTGTATATATAATTGTTAGCTAAACCCTTGGCTTAATTTACTCTATTTTGACCTTAGGCAATCAAATTGAATGGACTAATTTTTATACCAAGCTACATTTGTGCAGGAACTCAATTAATAAGATCTTTTAAGATAGTTTGCCCAGACCCCAAACATGTATGACCAGATTGGCTTAGAATGGAGTGAAATTGAGCCAAACAAGATGAGCTCGAAACCGAGCTCTGAGCCCTTGCATTCTAATCTCTAGTAGACAACATTAAACATATGACAACCGAGGTATCAAAAATGAGCTCGAGATAAAACCAATTACAAGCTAAATAAACTGAGTTCCCTTGGCATGGATCGAGTCCAAGTTTCTGGGAATGAACTCAAAATAAGACATCAAACTGAACACATGCAGCTCAGATTGAGCCATAACTACTAGGTAAGAACTCAAGCTGATCGGTCTAAATCTGAGCCAAAATCATCAAAAGTTATAGAGAAGCTCATGGCTGGTGATACTTCAAAAACTTCAGCATATCAAGCCTAAACAAACCAAACTAAAAATAGTCTGACCATATCGAGCCGAGCCAAAAGATCCAAAATATCCAGTAGAGCTTACGGTCTATGGTACTCTAAAAAATTCAGCATACTAAACATGGACTAATTGAACTATGCTATAGCCCACATGTACCGAGGTTGAGCTAAATCCTCAATAAGTTAACTGACCAGACCATTATCATACTGACCGGGCTACGGAAAAAGCTTTTAAAGATTATAGCCGTTATTTATCCACTCAATAAGTGGATGCCACGTGTACTAGCCGTTAAAAAACTTTTGTTAGAAATTCAAACCTCACAACTGAACCAGAGATCGTCCGACCGGGCTTAAGCCGAGCTTATCGGACTAATTAGAGTCCAACCATGAGCTTGCTCGGTAGATTAATTAAAGTGGGAGACAAAGTCAAAATATATAGGCACCCACTTCAAACAGCTAGTTCAAGTCTTAAAAGCTATATATACCTCAAGAAACTTCATTTTTGCAAGTGATAACAATTGGATAGCAAAGATAAACAACTTTTATTTCCTTATATCAAAATTTACATTTTTATTTATTGAGTATTGGGTGTGAGCATTAAACACTATTGTAAGTTTGAGTATGAGCTTTGAAACACTTAGGTTTTAGAGTGAGCCTTGAAAAAACTCTTATATCGTTGTCAGGATATTACTCAAGTATTGTAAAAGTTTCGTGTGAGCTTTTGAAAAACACCAAGTTAGAGTTAAACTTGTAAAAAAACTCAAGATTAGTGAAACCTTAACAAGTTGTTAAGGAATTGAGGTAATCTAAACCACTATAAACTCTTTGTATTTTTTTTCTCTCTACTCTACCCCCTCTTCACCTTCAACTTATTTTTTTAGCTGTTTCAAATTTTAATTTGCCATCAACTCTTCATAACAACCAATTCACCCCCTCTTAGTTGCCATCTTGGGACAACAATTGATATCAGAGCCTCAAAATTTTAAGAAAATTAATTTTGAAATTTGATACACAATGGCAGCCACACCTACAAACACCTCTACATCAACCTCTACTTCCAACTCCATGGCTCCTTCACATGGGAATCTAAATACCTATCTTAGACCTTACTTTGATGGAACTGATTATTCTTATTAAAAACATAAGATGTATTTATTCCTTGATAGTGAAGGAATTGAGCTTTGAGAATTTGTGCAAAATGAGTGGAAACCTACTACTCATGAAGTTGATGGTGTTCAAGTTCCTCTTCCTTGTGCACAATGGACAAATTATAGAGGGAGATCTCATTACAAGAACAATAAAGCAGCCTCAATCTTGATGAACTCAATTTCAAGCTAAAACTAAGTAAAATGGAATTAAAGAATTGGAGAAAAGTTGAAAATTTGTTGTCGTGGAATTGAAGAAGCAACAGTGGAATTCTAATTTTTGCAGATTTATTATTTTGAATTGAATGTTCTCTTGATTGTTTGATTGATTTTTGGTTAGATTGTTGGTTAGTAATGATCGTCCCCTCCTCTTCTTTCCTTTTTTTTTTCCTTTTAAACATCTTCTTTGAAAATGGCTTCCTAATTTATAGGCCACTAAACCCATCTTCATTTTTTGTGAGATTATGGAGTTGTGCTTCCTAAATATTTAGAAATTGCTTATGCATTTAAGAAATTCTATAATCATAACTTCAAGTTACAACCCCACTTTTATTCTTCATTTTTCCATTAACTTCTACAATTTTAGCCACTTTCTTTAATAACCAAAATTTTATTAATTTTGGGTGCAAACAGTTACATTGTCCATAAGATTCATTTTTAATAGGATTTGGATAATTATAAAATTAGAAATCATTTTTCACATTCTTGTTACTAAGAATTTATTTTCTTAAAATAACCATTTTTCAAAAAAAAAAAACTTTTAGTTTAGTGGTACTTGAATCGTCAGCTAAACGATCTCAACTTTATGTATCAGTTTCAGCAATTGAAACAAAATATTAAATAAAAGAACAAAACAGATTAGGTTAATCTAATATATATATTAATCTAATTTATATATTATGCTAAAACAGCTAACGCTGGTACAATATTATGTCATGTGTCACTATTTCAATCTTGCCATAAATTTAATTTTTAATATTTTAAATTATATTTATTATTTATCCCAATTTCTTAAAATTTTAAATTAAATTTATTATTTATTAAAATTGATATTTATCTGATATTTATTTAAAAAGTTCAAATATAATAGGTATATTCTTTTGATATTGATAATAATTATATTTATTTTATTAAATTAGAATTGTGATCATGTTATGGCTCTTAATTTATATAATAATTTTTATTCAAATTTTTATGCTAAAATGATTAAATAAAATATATATATTATCACGTCCCGCAACCTTTGTCTTTCTTTATTTTATAACTTCTTTATTTGAGGTTTTGAATCTCAATTTCTGTAATTTTTATCGTTGGAGTTTTTTTTTCAATTAAATAAAGAAAAAGGAGAGGAAATTAAAAAACTTTAGAATTGAAATTTAAAGCATTTGGCAAAATCCAAGTGATTTTTTTTTGTGGCAGCCAAAGTTTTTATGATGATGGTGATTGTTGTGATGGTGATGATGGAATGCAATAGGTACGGTGGTGGCAGTGGAAAAATGGGAGGAGAAAATAGGTGTTGTATTTTTTAAGTATTAAATATTATTTTTTAATATTTGAATGAAAAAAAGTTAAAATTACTTGAATATGTCAGCTTTAAATGGATGATATTAAAATTGTCATTTTATTCAAGGGCTTAAAAAGTTCACTCAGATAAAATCTATGCTTAATTGAGTGTACACCTTGGCAAAAACTTGAAAGATTTATTTGCACTTTCTATTAGTAATTGTGAGTGCATTTGCTGCTGAAAGTTCTAAATGTATTTGAGGAAATTACATATGTGATCTGAATAAGAGATCTAAATTTGATTTCTACTATGCTAAAAAAAATATGAAATTTTAATAAATTGCCCAATTAAACAAGCTTGTTTAAAGGCTAGATTTACCTTTGATAAAACTGAGTGTTCAAGAACATCTTCAATTGTTCTTCTCCTTAATTTTGTGCTTCTTGACCTATATTGATATTGACAATCTATTCCTTTTCTTCACTCTACATTTGCTCCATCCCTTTCTTCTTCTTTGGACTCTTCTTTAGATTAAATAAATAAAGACTCTCCACATATGCATTTGGATAAAAGGAGTTTTTATGGCCTCTGAATTTAGATTCCTTGATATTTGTTGTATTTGGATCATAATAAACCAGCTCTCCACCATATCTTGCAAATAGAATGTCATCATACCTATTAACTACAATTTCCTTTGCCATTGATATACCATTGAGTTAAAACTATAAAATCTATTCTAAGATTCCACAACACCATACTCTTTCATCATCCAAGTAGAAGATTGCCAATCTCCAAATTACTTAAGAAGAACCAACAAAAGGGGACCTTTAAGAGCTTCAATAGTCACACTCATATTCCATAGATCGTGAGTAAGTTTACCAATCAAACAATATGAAATTGCCATTTTCCTAAACGACTGGTTTTTTCCAATATAGCAATCAAGAGGGGGATGAATTGGTTGATTTGAATAATTGAAGGCAAATCGAAAACTCAAAATCAAATCAAAACAAGATTAGTAGGAGATGAATGAACACAGGAGAATTTAAAGTGGTTCAGATTATCTCAATCCTAAATCTACTTCCTTAACAACTAGTTAAGGTTCCACTACTAGTCTTGAGTTTTTTTTACAAGCTTAACTCTAACTTAGTGTTTTAACAAGCTCACACCAAACTTTACAATGGTTTGAGATCACTTCTCACAACCATTACAAGAGTTTTCCCAAGCTCACTCTCAAAACCTAAGTATTTCCAAGCTCACACTCACACTCAAACTTACAACTTTAATGTTTAATGCTCACACCCAACACTCTAACAATTCAAATTTTAATTGTAGTGAATAAAATGAAGGTATGTTGCTTGGCTATTGCAATCAAAATATTACTCTTTAACATGATGGTTCTTGGAGTATTTATAGACAATATGGTCTAACTAGTCGTTATAAATTGTCTGATGTATTTTGGCAGGCTAGTTCTTTATGTTAACAAGAAATTTCATAGGGAGAGGTCGTCCTGGCAAGAGGATGGTCGTCCAAATACCACGAGCCGTCATCCTTCACAAAGGGATGGTCGTTCCTTTTGAAACTTTTCCAATGATCAAATGTGAGTGCTTTGCCTGGGGAATATTGCTCATGCTGTGGCTGTCAGGACGGTCGCCCAAGGTACAGGGGTGGTCGCCCTTTTTGAATATGAAATTGGGTTTACAATGGTCATTCTATGTGGCACTCTTTCTTTGGACAAAGTAAAATTCTGCCAAAATATGAAAGTAGTAGTAGCACTGGAGATAAAATAGCGGTCAGATTGGGTGTCTCGCATTGAACTTCTGGGCGCACCCGAGGTAGCGAACACTACTGCCAATCCCTATAATTTTCTCTTAAAATGAATGGACGGTTGAGTCATTGTAGGGATGGTCATGATATGGTATAGAGACACTGCTCCTTAAACCGCGCTTGTCACTGTGTTTCCTATTGGAAATGTTGGAGATTTGGTTACTTGAGGTGCGATCATCCCCAACTGCTAGAAGGTAGCGAATAGTTTCTTACGATCGCTGCTAAGATCAAGATTCTGACCATGTACCTTACTGTGATACAACTTGTTCTTCAAATCATCGGGGGGTGGTCGTCCTTGTGCCTATAGTGACTGCACCTTTTGCCCTGTTCTGGAAATATGTTGAGCAACCTATTCCTGCAACAATTGTCTTACAAACATGTTAAATACATCATTCAATTTGAATGTCAAAGATTAAAATTGAGATTATTTGGCTAAAAATTACCCCTTTCTGACTTTGGCAATCAAATGGAATGATGATAAAGGATAAGAAATCTTTGTTTTTAGGTTAACAACTTGTGGCTTTTAAATTTTCTTAATCTCCTCCTAAATGTATGCATTATCTAAGATGATTTATTTCAATTAATCATCTTATTATTTGCATATTGCATTTTAAATTCAAATAACTTGATTATTGCATTTCATCATCATGTCTATGTCAATGCATCATGCATATCCACAACATCATGTCCATATCTTCTCCCCCGTTGGCAAAGGCAAAAAGAGAAAATAATAGTAAAGATACTAATAAAGGAAAATTGAAATGTTCATTAATAAGAAATGAAAAGAAACAAACTAAAATGAAAGAAACACAACAAAGCACAAGAAACATAAAGCATAAAGCAACAATGCACAAGCTAATCAAACTCTTCTTGTTCTTCATGCTCTTCTTCTTCCATAGGGGCCTTGCCCTTGTCAAGAGGGGCATGCACACTGCTGATCGACCTAGTGCTAAATTCATCTCCCAAGGACACTGTGAGCGAAAATTTTTGCCCCCACTCGCAGTGGAATGGTTCTTACAACTTCGGCACTATTTAGGCTCGGGGCCTTAGAGAATTCAGGCCTAAGCCCAGAGAAAATGGAGTCGCCACCTGGACAGGCCGGGAAAAAGAAAGGGGTGGATGAATTGATTTCTAAAGAATCCCCAACCCCCTAATGGGTTCAAAAAGTTGGGTACGCGTGGAGAAGGTGAGAAACGACCCAACACCCCTATAATGTCCGGTTCATTGGAACCAGCCTCCTTTGCAGGTCTTAATATTATAAAATTCTTAAGTATAATAATATTATCCATATTACATGCAACAATTAAAATAAAGCACCATTATATTAAAATCAAAGCAATGTCCAAACAAAATAAATAAATGGGCACCCATCCGAGGATGGAAATATGTCCTTACATTGCCCATGTCTAAAACTAAATAGGACACCCACTGAAAGGTGGAAACGTGTCATTTACATTGGTCCAAAATTTTTTAAATAATTTAAATTACATAATATTTAACTAATAAGGTACCCACAAAGTGGAAACATACCTCTTACAATTTTAGAACTAAGGCAAAATAAAAGAATATTCGATTATCTAATTATAAATAAAAGTAAACCATTCATAAAATAAAATAAACCATTCATCATTAACATATAACAAATTACATAATCAAATAAATAAATAAACTTAGAATTCAATCCATTAAATAAACAAAGTTAAGGTTTAAGATTTAGGATTTAAGAAATTAGGGTTCTAGGATTTAAAGTTTTAGAGTTTTTGGTTTTATTTATGGCTTTAGGCTATTGGGGGTACTAGATGTTGTTTTTATGATTTCTAAATTTTAGTTTTGAAGAATTAAGATTTTGGCATTTAGAATTAGTGTTTTAAAGAATTAGGGTTCGGGAAAAAGGATTTAGGATTTTTATCAAAACATGATTATTATAAAACTCTAAGACTATTTTAACATGGCTTTTTTGATAAATACTTATATGTAATATAACTATTGGACGTTTAAAACATTATTTGAATAATCTAATACTATAATGATTGAATGAAATAGGCCACTGTGATGATAATAAATAATAATTAATTAAGGTTTTAACTAAATAAGTTAGGGTTTAATTTAAATTAGAATTAGGATTTCTAAGAAAACTATCACTATCATATTCAATTTTGAAAGAGGAGGCTACTGCGAAAATTTTGGAAAATTGATTTTATTAGGGTTTTTAAGAAAACAAATTATTATAGCTTTTAGAAAAGTGTAATTAGGGTTTGTGATTTTAAAAATATGTGTTATGGGCAATAAGGCATTAGGATTTTGGAAAAAACTCTTTCTAGGGTATTTTAAATAAAGTTTGGATAATAAGCATAACCATTGATCAAGTAACAAAAATATGCATGCTTGAACAATTTATCAAATTGTATAATGAAGTTACTGTGAATATAAGCAAAGAAATAAAGATTCAAACCTTTGTTGTTGGTTCCACCACAATCTTTGAATTCTGGTTGAACAATAATAAAGACAGTGTAGGCTGCCTTTGATGGATTGGTGTTGCTTCCTCACTCCCTCTTGCTTCTTCAAGGTTTTCTTTTGGCCGCAAGAATTCAAGAGTCCCAAGTCCGGTTAAAAATTTCAGCTCAAGAATTTCCTCCTCTCTTTTTTCTGTGTTTTAATGTGATATTTATAGGGAAATAAAAAATAAAAAAACCTACTTCTAATTGTCTAAGAAAATAAAAACCATTTAGGAAAAGAAATAAAAACCAAATAGAATTGGGTTTCAAAAAAAACTATGCTGGCAAAAATTGTTGCAGGCTACGGGTGGGCCAGCTGTGAGAATCTGCGAGAATTGCGTGCAGCTGCAGGCGCGGACCAATCAATTTGCCGTAGAATTTCCTGTGGCGAATTGGCCCAAGCCAATTCATCTTCGGTGATGAAAAATTTTTCATCACCGATTCTTCCGTCGTCGATTTTTATTTATTTATTTATTTATCTCTTTTCTACTGTTACCTTTTTTTATTTTTATTAAAAATAAATATCGGAAGTAATGAATATTAAAATAAATATTATTTAATTAAAATACCACAAAAATTATTTTGGACTGTTTTAAATAATATTGGATTGGATTGGATCAACAGTTTGTCCCCTGCTTGAGCGATCTGAGACTACAGCAAAAGAAAGTGAAAAACAATGTCATTTTTTACTGGATTTAGAGCCATACTGGACTGCACATCCAAGGTTGGTTTGAGCTCTGGACTAAAAAATTATTTGGGTTCTGAAGCCGGGGTAAGTTCTGGTCTTAAAAATAATTTGGGTATTGGACTCGAGATAAGTTTTAGACTTAAAAATAATTTGGGTTCTAGACCTAAGATTGACCTTTTATCAGTTGAGAATTATGGTTGTTCCATTCTTTAATGGATTGTGGGTCTTCACTCTCAAAATGAATCTTCATCCTTGGACCTTGGATCTTCATCCTTGGCATCGGGTCTTCACCCTTGAAAACGGATCTTCAACCTTTGGACTTCAGGTCTTCACCCTTTGAAATTGGATCTTTATCCTTGGAATTAGGTCTTCACCTTTGCAAATGGATCTTCATCCTTGGAAATTGAGTCTTCACCCTTGAAAGTGTATCTTCATCCTTTAAGCTGGATCTTTATCCTTGGCATTGGGTCTTCACCCTTGAAAATGGATCTTCATCCTTTGGACTTTGGGTCTTCACCCTTTGAAATTGGATCTTCATCTTTAGAATCAGGTCTTCACCTTTGAAAATGAATCTTCATCCTTGAAAATCGGGTCTTCACACTTGAAAGTGTATCTTCATCCTTTAAGATGGATCTTCATCCTTGGCATCGAGTCTTCACCCTTGAAAATGGATCTTCATCCTTTGGACTTCAGGTCTTCACCCTTTGAAATTGGATCTTCATCCTTGGAATCAAGTCTTCACCTTTGAAAATGGATCTTCATCCTTGGAAATCGGGTCTTCACCCTTGAATGTGGATCTTCATCCTTAGAGATTTGTCCTCAATTGGCTTTAGCTCTTCTAGCTGGACTGATCTTTTGTCTTTTGCATCTTCATTCTTTTGAGAGTTCTAATTTTCTTCTTTTTCCATTCTTTTTTGTTCTTCCTTTGCATTTTTGCAAAAAAAAAAAAATTTCAGCCATTTTTTAGCTAGTCTTCATTTCTTCTTGCCCCCTATGATTTTTTCTATGCGGCTTTGGTTGATGTTTCTATATTGTCTAGCTCATAGAATCAAGCGTGCATTTCTTCTTTCTTTTGCAAAATTTCTGGAACTTCCTCACGCAATGGGCTTTCCATGACCCCTGATTCCATATCTGTTTTATGATTGCTTCATAGAATATTACTGTTTATTTTTGACAAAGAAAAACGGAGTGTGATATGCTCATGTATGCATGATATGCATGAATAATACTTACAGTGGTTCCATTGACTCACAGACTAAGGTTATCAGCTGAAATGTTCTCATTGACTCCTTCTAAATGCCCATTAAGGTCTTGCTTTGGAATGATAGGATGCTTCACATTTATAGCTTTTATCTTAAAGATATTGAAAACATGAATAATGAAACCCCGAGTGGTGGAGATACATCCATTTCAAATTATGATTCAGTCTGTCAATTGGTAGCTTCTTCATAACCTTGCCATTAATCATTTTCTTTGCCCAATGTGTCCTTCGAGGTTTGATAGCTCAACATACTCCCCTTAACTTGAATTTTTTTTTGAATTTTCAATTTCATATTTTGATTTTGAAATCAAATGTTGGCTTTGACAAATTAATGTCAATTTACCTCAGGACTTGATTTTTCAAATTAACATATCTATAACATGATGACCCTAGTTACCATACTAAATTCGAGAATCATTTCTATTTAGGCAAGAACTGTTGCACTTCAGAAAGGCACATACACATTACTTGGTCAAAAGTCTCATTTGAGTTTGAATATTGTCTATCTCATATGCATGCTTATCCAAACTATCTCCACTAATAGACTCTACCTACCAAGAGAGATCAACAGGTCTTTGATAGGCTTGAAACAGGGTCTATAAGGGACACGGGTTAAATGAAGGCCTTTTGTAAGTTGGAGCTGTTGTGACACTATGTCCAAACCCTCACACCATGATTTTTTGTCGGAGCCATAGGCAGTTGGAAATATGAAATGACAGAGCTTTGAACATTCTTCTTTCTTTTTGGCGTTAACCTGAATCTTGATTGGGATAGTTTTTGCCTTTGCAAAAAGTTTGGTACCCATATTCATTTCTTTCTTTTTTTCTTTTCTTTATCTTTCTTTTTCTTACTCCTTCTATTTCTTTGAGCATTTTATCATTTTATCCTTCTTTCCTTGTAGGACTATCAAGTACAGAACTTTTAAGAACTGAATGGTATTTCTCCTTTTTCTCTGATTTTGATCAAATCTTTGGTTGGGTTGGACCAATTCAAGTCAAACTGTCCTTATAAACCAAATGGAAGACTTTTGTTACCTTAGGTAAAAGAGAACTCAATTGGCTTTCTGAATTGCCCTTTTAGGTTTTATCTTCTTTTTTTTTCTTTTTTTTTTCTTTTTTTCTTTTGTCCTTTTTTTTCTTTTCTTTTTCTTCTTCTTCTTCTTCTTCTTCTTCTTCTTTTCTTTTTCCTTTTTTTTTTTGGTTCTAGCTCTAAAAGAGTTATCTTATTTGTACCAACTTGGGTTTCTAATAATGGATGAGTGGAGTGACATAAATCTCCTTTAATAGGGATAAATCATTGTTACTCTGATGTTATTTTGATAGATTGGAGATATTAGGTGAACTTCAACTACCCTCATGGTCTTGAGAACATCAACTATCCTTATGATCTTGACTATTCATTTCTTTTTTTGATATTCTTGCCTCTTCACCTTAGTGATCATAAGACTTGTCAAAAAAAAAAAAGGAGAAGACTTGACTAATATTCTTATGATCTTAATAAGACTTGACTAATATTCTTTTTCATTTTTAATAACTGTATATATGAGTATCTTACATATAGACACATATACAAATACATAATAGATGTATATTGATATTATTTTTCAATCCAATAAATATACGTAATTACATGTTACATATACACATATATATAAAGACAAAACAAATGTATACTACATATCTAATTTATAATAATAATTCAATAGATTCTTCTGATATATTTTTACATATCTAGAATTTAGTTTGTTTGATTACCTGTTAGATGAAGATTGTTGATCTTTTTTTTATAAGCCTCACTATTTTTCTTCTTCTTTCAGATTTGACTTGCTTTTTTCTTTATTTTGTTACGTGATTTTAGAGTTTTTTCTGCTTGATCTTGGGTCAATTTGATGTTTAAGTTTGATAATTGGATGAATGTTTTTTTTTTTGTGTTGAAAGTTATTGATTTTCTCGAATCTACAACAATTAGGTATTTTTGTTATTTTATAAGTTAGTTACCTTAAATTAAAAAAAAAGATGATTCTATATATTTGAAAACATAAGTTTGTTTTAGGTTAGTTTTCTAATTACCCCTATAATATATAGTTTATGGCCCACACAATATAATTTATTTATTATTCAAAGAAATAAAATTTACATTTGATGAATAAATTTAATAATATTCATTAAAAACTATTTTTTTTCTGAAAGTTATATATTAAAAGTAGATTTTTAAATGATATATATGCATATAAATACATACATACATACATAAATATAAAGTTTTAGGGAATAAGAAATAATTTTTTCATGTAATTTTGAATGTTATTCCCAATAGCATATGATGCAAACAAAATTTGAATTTAATGAATCATTCATTTGTAATTGACTATCTTATTCCGAAAATCTATTTTCATCATTAATTATTTATAATTTATTTATATTTAACAATATGTATATGAATTGTGAATAATAACTACTCTCAATATTATTGTGAATAATAATAATTACAATATATATAAAAACAAAATTATGCATTAATAATTCTTTTAAGCGATGATGAGTGTAATTTACTCTTTCTTTCTGTTATCAATTTATAGCGATGCTAGCTAACTACTTGCCTTTATCTTTCAATATCAATTACACTTTTGTATATACTTGTATTAATTTTAATTTTCTCACTATTTATTATTTTGTTTAACATTTCCTTTATTTAACGGTAATTAGATTAATATGACTAGTAATAATTATAGGAAAATTTTTGTATGTTATATAAATTAAATATTTGATCCTATCTTAAAGTATAATTTTTTAATTTTGATTTATAAAATTTAATATTTGGACAATGAGATATTTAAATTGTTATAGAATTAATGTATACAGATCATTTGGCAATTTCTAATTTTATAAAGGCAAAATTAAAAATTAAAAATATATAAATTATTTGCACCAAGAAAAATATTGGACTCGACCCAAAGTTAGTAAATGAAATATTGAGAAACTAGGCAAGTTCAGGAATAAGATATTGAGTACGATTGAAGAAACAAATTATTAAGGAATAGACTATCAAGAAAGCATACCTTAGGAAATCAAGTCTAAAGAAAATGAAGAACGTGGAAAAGTGCCGATTAGTAAGAATAGAAGCAAAAGATTACAGCCATGAAGAGTGAGGAGAACATGGCGGCCTACCACTACCTAAGAAAATAGGAAGAAGAAAGAATAAAAGGAGAAGCCATGAGTTGAGAAAGAAAACGATTCACACCTAGTAGAACACACTAGAAATCTTTGCCAAAATCCTTTACTAGCAATTGTCCTTATTTTAGCTTAAACTTTCAACCCATTCCCTTTAGATTAGCATTGTATTTCAGTCTGTGTTGGTCTTATTTCTTTGTAAGTTCATTATTTGTCTAACTATCAACAAAGTTTCTAGGTATATCTTATGTTCTTTGTTGTTGTTTATCAAAGTGTAGGATTAGTTGTTTGTTCAATTCCTCAATAGTTCTTATAGTTATTGTAATATTATATTGAATATAATATGTTTTGGTCATTCTTCAATTATAACTCGATTTGTTAATTGATTTAAGTGCCCAAAAGTTTTAGTCAGTTGTTTTCTTTCTTCTTTATAATTATTGTTTTGGTTGTTCTTCAACTGCACTGATTGCATTAATTTGCTTGAATGCTTAAGAATTTAATCACATGCTTTAGTTTAAAATTACACACAAGTCCAACAATCTACCCGAGTCATTAGGAATTCAATTTATTTTATATTGGTCATTTAGCTGCACATTTGTCCACTAGTCTGCTTTAGCCCTCAAAAGCATTTTACAGTGCTTTTATTTTGTTAATATATATTTGTTCACCAATCATTTTTAAGGCCCACTCAAGTTCTCATTAGATTTTTAGTTTGCATCCTTAAGGAATTCAAGTGAACTATAACAGGAAACTTGAGGATTTTACTATATTTTTAGTCCTTTTTAGAGTTTGACACATCATCTTGATTCGGAGCCAGTTGTACACTCTTACAGTTAAGGATCCTACAATCCTCTATCATACCTCACATATTTAAAGGCCAAAACCTTACTAATCCTCTGGTGTGAATAGGAATTTTTGCCTCTACTCCCAATGGAATGGTTCTTGCTACTTCAATACTATTATGCTCTAGTCCTTAAAGAACATGGGCCTAAACCCAAAGAATTGGAGTCACCGTCCGGATGGACCGGGAAGATAGAAAGGGTGTATAACTCGATTCCTAAGGAACCCTTAACCTACTAGGTTTAAAAAGTTGGGTATGAATGGGAAAGATGAGAAGTGACCCAACACCCCCATAACGCCCGGTTCATTGGTACTGACCTCCTTTTCAGCTCTAAATATTATTAAATTCTTAAATTATTATGATTTTACTCATATTACAAGCAATTACTGAAATAAACAATATCATTTTATAAATCAAACAAAATGGGCACCTATACAAGATGAAAATATGTCCTTACAAATATACAAAATCAATAAAAATAAATAAAATAGGACACTTAATAACATATGGAAATGTGTCCCTTACAATTGTCCCAAAGTCCTTAAATAAATTAAATTACACAAACTAAATAAATTAAACAAATAAGGCACCCATAAGTAGAAACATGCCTTTTACATCCTTAAAATCCAAAGAATAAAAAATATAATCCACAAACATATAAATAATCATCATACAAAGAATTATAAAAGTAGGGCTTAATTAAAGGGAAATTAAGATTAATCACAAAAGTTGTAATCCATAAACATATATTATATTAACCAATTAGCGAAATATAGGGCACAACGCATATGACGATCCTACTAGCCGGTTAGCGGGCGAGGGTCAAAGGGGCAGCTCCCCTTGAGGTTTATCGAGGGCAGTGCCTTCGAAAGGTAAATAATTTACATAATAGGATTTGAGCATGCAATTAAGGTTTTGGTATCTAATTAGCATTTGGTTATGAAATTAAGGTTAAACACATAAATTAGGGTTTTATCATATAATTTTGGGCTTTATTGTGAAGTTAGGGTTTGATCCTAAAACTAGGGTTAAAGCATGCAATTTAGGATTTCAATTCTACTTAATTCTAAGGTTAAGGTTTACTGCATGGGATTTCAAAATCAAAACAATAATTTATAAGGATAGTCAATTTACAATATTAAACAATGAAGATGATTAATAGAACTTAAGTAGAAATAGTTAATAAAACCATACCTATGTTTTTGGCTCCACCAAGATGATTTTATTAAACCAAGCTCAACTGTTTGAATAGCACAATTGCTTTGGAAAGTATGGATCAATTAAGGTTCTTGGCTGAGTTTAAACAATTCAGAGATTGTTTGCTATTTTTCACAAGTTAGCTACTGTTTGTTTATTGCTTTCTATCTCTCTTTTCTTTTTTGTTTCTAGGTTGTTGCTTAATTTCTAATTCTTTCTTTCTAATTGCAAAAGGTGGCTACTGCTTCTTAATTGTGTCCTTTCTAATTGTTCAGATTAATTGGCTTTTATAGACAATATCGGGGAAGCATTCGGCCATCCTTTAGTTAAACAAACCCAATTAAATTAGGAAAGCCACTTGTTTATCCGAGTTAATTGAACTTTAGTAGAATTAGGATTGCTAAATTAGGGTCGACTTTAAGGTTCATGGCAAATTGGTCAATTCGTCATGAGTTTTGAGGTAGTTCAGTGGTTTTAGCTTTTTAAATAAGATCATACTTAGTTTGGGCTTTTTAATTGGGACTGGATTTTGATTTGGGCTTTTTTAATTGGATTCGAATTTGATTTAGGCCTTTTAATTGGGAGTTGAGTTCATTCAAGGACAAAATTAAAGGTCTACATCAGGTAAACATAAATATATTTTAGAGTTAGAGTCCTCAATTAAACAATATATATATATATATGCAAATTTTAATTTTTTTTATAAATTTCTTCGCTATAAAAGAATCCAGCAACATAAAGAGTGTATCAATTGTGCATACGTTTGCTATACAAGTGACAGGTTTAAGACCCTTATCACATTTTTTTAAGCCAAATTGATCCATAATAATGAATTAGTGCCTTGCGATTATTAGGAATAAGGACTTTCTATAAAACTACCTAAAAACAAATAAAATTATAAAAAATATAGTAGTTTTTAAAAATATTTACAGATTTATAAAACCTAGCTACAAAATAACAAAAATATGCGCTCTCCTTCTTCTTCCTATTCTTCCTCTCAAATGTCATCAATCACTTCTTCTTCATCATCCTTTTTTTTTTCATCATCTTCTTCTTCCCTCATCATCATCATCAAAATAAAAAATAACAACCAAATCTCTATCATCATCTTTGTCATCATCATCAATAAAAAAACCAACAAATCTTCATCATCATCTTCTTCTTCAACATCAATATAAAAAAGAAGATTAATCAACAAAAAAATAAAGATATGAATCATCAATTGAAGCTCAACAGTGTTGCATGCAACTAGATCTAAAAGTTTTGCTTCCAGAATAGAAAAAAAAAAGAAAAAAACAAATCATCAAATCAAAGAAAAATAAAAAAGAAGAAGATAAAAAAAGGCTAATCTTCATGTCAATATTCTTCGTTAATAAAATCTTCTTTTTCATCTTTTTTTTAATAAATATTCACTTCCTAAAGAAATAGATTTGAATCATCAAAATAAAAAAAATATAGATTAAAATTATTAATGTATTGTATATATATTGCATATATAAAAAAAATATAGAATAGAAATATTGATACATTGTAGATGTGTTACATATGTAAGAAGAATACAAAATAAAATTGTTGATTTATTATAGATGTGTTGCATATATAAGTAGAATACATAATAAAATTGTTGATGTATTTTAGATATTTTGCATGTGTAAGAAGAAAACAAAATAAAATTATAAATGTATTGTATATATTTTAGGTATGTAAGAAGAATATAGAATAAAAATATTGATGCATTGTAGATGTTGTATGAATATTGTGTGTAAGCAAAATTATTGATGTATTATATGTTGCATGTATTAGAAAAATACAAAATATAACTATTGATGTAGTATTGATGTATGGTAGATATTTTGATATATTGTAGATGTATTGTATATATTATATATTTGTAAGAATATGATAAAAAAAATTATGGATAAAACAACATAAAACAAAACAAAACATAAAAAAAATGAAAAAAAATTTTAAAATAAAATAGAAAAAAAAATTAAAAATCAACAATTAAAAGATAAAATTGAAAAAGTGAGAAAAGTAAAAAAAAAACTCAACAAAAAAATAAAAGTAAAAAAAGTAGTATAATTGTAAAAAAAAAAAAAACTGTTTGTGTAGTATATTTAAAAAGGAAAATTGGAGAAGAGGTAGATGGTGTAAATTCCTCTAGAAATAATCAGTTAATGTGAGTCACGATTTTATCTTATTATTTATTTATTTATTTTTAGACTATAAGATAAAAAATTTATATGGCCCATTTTTTTAATATGTACTTATTTTAATGTTACATTATTATGCCATAAGTTAAATTATTTTTTACATTAATAAAAAATTACTCTATTTTAATATCAAGTCAATTATTTTGAGGGAAAATTACACAAATAATCTATAAATAACTTCCCTTTTCAAAAATATAGTAGCAACTTTTTTCTTTCAATTTTACGTTAAAAACTTTATAAAACAACTAAAATACCTACTTTGCGGTATATTAAAAAAGCCAAAATTATTCATTGCAAATTTTCTTTATATCATCCCAAAAAATTAGAAAAGTAACCTTTCTTTTGATCGATAAAAAGAAAGATCAAATAACATAAAGAAAAAGAATTAAAAAAAGAAAGCATATTTGAAAAAGAAGATAAACGGCAAAGTAATTACCAAACAGTTTGTCAAATGTAGATATGAAGAAGAATACAGGTAATATCGAAAAAAACTTTGAAACTAAAGTTATCTGGTTTAAATAAATATAAAGAAATATGACATATGAACTTATGATATGTTAAATATATGTAGTTATATTATATACCGCAAACTTTCTTTATATTATCCCAAAAAATCAAAAAAAGCAACCTTTCTTCTTGATTGATTAAAAAGAAAGATCAAATAACATAAAGAAAAAGAATTAAAAAAACAAAGCAAATTTGAAAAAGAAGATAAACAGCAAAGTAATTATCAAACAATTTGTCAAATATAGATCTAAAGAAGCATACAAGTAATATTGAAAAAAAAACTTTGAAACTAAAGTTATCTGGTTTAAATAAATATAAAGAAATATGACAAACGAACTTATTATATATTAAATGTATGTAGTTATATATTATATATAATTGCAAATATGCATTAATTTAAAAAAATATAAATATACAACTATTATATGTACTTATAAGTAGACATATATTACATATAACTACATATTTGGTAATGATCCATTGCCTGGTACCACTCCCATTTCTATTACTCCTTATCGGATGGCACCCGCTGAGTTGAGGGAGTTGAAGGTGGAGTTGCAGGAGTTATTAGATAAAGGGTTCATCTGCCCTAGTGTGTCCCTGTGGAGAGCTCCTGTTTTATTTGTGAAGAAGAAGGATGACACCTTGAGATTGTGTATTAATTACAAGCAATTGAATAAGGTAACCATCAAAAACGAGTATCCATTACCTCGGATAGATGATCTCTTTGATCAGTTAAAGGGAGCAGTATTATTCTGTAAGATTGATCTAAGATCATCGTACCATCAATTGAGAGTCAAAGATGTGAACATACCTAAGACAACTTTTCGCATGAGGTATGGGCATTATGAGTTTCTAGTGATGCCTTTTGGATTGACGAATGCACCAGTAGTATTTATGGATTTGATGAACAGGGTGTTCATACTCTACTTAGATCAGTTTGTGGTGGTATTCATTTATGATTTTCTGGTGTATTCGAGTAATGAGGAGGATCATGACAGGCATTTGCAAATTATATTGTAGACTCTGAGAGAGCAGTAGTTGTATGCTAAGCTGTCTAAGTGTGAGTTGTGTCTTGATCAGGTGACTTTTCTCAGTCATGTGGTTTTAACAGATGGTATTAGAATTGATTCGAGTGAAGTTGAGGCTATCTTGAATTGGAGTCCTTCGAGGACTGTGATAGAGGTTAGAAGTTTTCTGGGTTTGGCAGACTATTATCGTCAGTTTGTGAAGGGGTTTTCTATGATAGCTACACATCTCACCATATTACTTCGGAAGGGAGTTAGATTTGTGTCGACAAATCGGTGTTTGGCAAGTTTTGAGCAGTTGAGAGGGATATTGACTCAGGCTCCTATCCTTACCATGCCTATGGAAGGTAAACCTTATGTGACATACAGTGATGCTTCACATAGTGGTTTAGGTTGTGTTCTGATGCAGGAGGATAGAGTCATTGCTTATGTCTCTCAACAGTTGAAGCCTCATGAGCTGAATTACCCGACTCATGATTTAAAGCTAGCAACCATAGTTTTTGCATTGAAGATTTGGTGGCATTTCTTGTATGGACAGAAGTGTTTCATTTATATGGATCACAAGAGTTTGAAGTATCTAGGTGTTCAGAGAGAGTTGAAGCTTCAGCAGAGATGGTGGTTAGAGTTGATTAAAGACTATGATTATTTGATTGATTATCATCTTGGCAAGGGAAATGTTGTTGCTGATGCTTTGAGTCAAAAGTCTTTGCAGGTTTGATTGCTTATTTGCTCTCATTGCTTGTTAAGTTGAGAGCGTTGCATGCCAAATTTGAGTCTTATAATGATGGTGCGTTGTTGACTCAGCTACAGTTGAGGCCAATTTTATTAGATCAGGTTAGGGAGGCTCAGTTGGCAGATGAGAAAATCCAGAAGATTGTGTTGGATTGTCAAAAAGGGGGAGAGTCGAGACTTTCATGTGAGAGATGATGGCAGTTTATGGTACAGAGATAGGTTATGTATTTCTGATGATGCAGGATTGAAGAGGATGATATTAGAGGAAGCACATCAATCACTCTATGTTATGCACCCTGATAGTACCAAGATGTATCAAGATTTGAAGTAGCATTATTGGTGGTCAGGTATAAAGAGGGACATAGCATAGTTTTTATTCAAATGTCTCACTTGCCAGAGAGTGAAGGCTGAGCACCAGGTTCCTTCAGGGTTGCTCCAGCCATTATCAGTGCCAAAGTGGAAATGGGAATGAGTGACATTGGATTTTGTGACTGGACTACATTTGACCCAGAAGAAGCATGATACAATCTTGGTAATAGTTGATCGGATGATGAAGACAACTCATTTTCTTCTAGTTTGGGTGGATTATTCTCTTGAGAAGTTGGATGAGTTGTATACCAGTGAGATAGTGATGTTGCATGGAGTCCCAATTTCTTTGGTGTCAAATCGAGATCCCCAGTTTACTTTGAGGTTTTGAAGGAGTTTGCAGGATGTTTTAGGTTCTTGTTTGCATTTTAGAATTTCTTTCCATCCTTAGATAGATGGGCAGTCATAAAGAGTGATACAAATTCTAGAGGATATGTTGAGGAGTTGTATCATTGATTTCACTGGGAGCTGGGAAAGATTCTTGCCACTGATTGAGTTTGCATATAACAACAGCCATCAGTCTAGTATTGGGTGGCACCTTATGAGGCATTGTATGGTAGGAAGTATAGGACACCTTTGTGTTGGAATGAGTTTGGAGAAGGTAAATTGGTCGGTCCAGATTTGATTAAGGAAATAGAAGAAAAAGTGAAGGTGATCTGAAAGAAGCTTCAGACCGACAGAAATCCTATACAAATTTGAAGAGAAGAGATAAAGAGTTCAGTGTGGGAGATAAAGTGTTATTGAAGGTATCTCAAGGGAAGAAGATTTTAAGATTCGGTCGTAAAGAAAAGTTGAGTCCTCGTTTCATAGGACCATATGACGTGCTGGAGAAAGTTGGTCCAGTGGCTTATAAACTGGCTTTGCTGCCTGAGTTAGATCGAATTCATAATGTCTTCTCTGTCTCTATGCTTTGGAGGTACATGTCAGACTCATCTGATATATTATCAGTGGAGTCCATTAAGGTGAGTTCAGATATGACTTATGAGGAAGAACCAGTAGCGATCTTGGCACGAGAAGTGAAAGAGTTAAGGTATAAGAAGGTGTCACTTGTGAAAGTGCTTTGGAAAAATCATACAACTGAGGAGGCAACATGGGAGAGTGAGCAGACGATACGAAACTAGTATTTTCAGTTATTTCAGAGTTGATATTAGGTAATTTTGAGGACGAACTTTATTTTTAGGGGGAGAGAATTGTAATATCCCAAAATTTTGAAAATTCCTAATTTTTGAAAATTTAATAAAATAAATTATAATTTAATTGGATAAATTAAATAAATAATTTTAATGAAAATGGAAGGTTTTTAAATAAAAAGTGAAATGTATATGTGAGATATATGCAAAATATACATAATATATAAAGTCAACACTTTTTAAAAGAAAAGTCAAAAGTCAAAGTAAAAGGGTATTTTAGTAATTAAATATTAAAAAAATTCAAAATTATTAAATTAATTCAAAAATAAATAATTTTTGAATGAAAGAGGTATTTTGTGGTTTAAATAAATAAATAAATAAATATTAAATTATTTAAATAATATATATGTGGTTATAAATTTGAAAGTGGAAAGAGAGAGAAATCACTTTTGATCATCTTTTTCTTTTTCTTTTTTTGCCGAGAATCCATGGGAGTCCAAGTGAAGATTTTGCTTCTTAGCTTCATAAATTGAAGGTTTTCAAGGTTTTAATTGAATATTTGGTATTTCCCACCGAAATTAGTAAGTTATTAACTTCTTTCTTTGTATTTGATGGAAAATAAGAATATGTGAATTTTGGGTTTGCAAAATTGCATGATTTAATTATCTACTTTGGTTTGAATGAAGTTATTTTAAGTGATTAACAATGATTTTAAGTTTGGATTGAAGAAATGGTTGAGTTTGATTAAAGATTGGTGAAGAGAGAGAATTTAGGGTTATTGGAGAATTGAATTTTTGTAATCATGTGATTTAATTGTGCAAATTGATTCTAAATGAGTTATTTTAATGCATAAACAAGTATTTTAAAGTCAAATATTGGATTTGGTTGAGTTTGATTGGATTTAGAGAATAGAAGTGGTGATTTAGGATTTTGAAAAAGTGATTTTCCAAAGTTGTTGAATTGTTTAATTTTATTAGTTAAAGCATGTTGTTTAATGATATTAAGGATAAATATAAGCTTGAAATGATAATTGGATTGAGTTGAAATGAAAAACTTCAATGGGGAAAGGTTATGCCACTTTAGTGTTTTGGATATAAGTGTATTCTTTTGTAATGTAATTATTTTAAACATTTTAAAATATGTTTTAATAATATAAAAAAGTTTAAAATACTTAATTGAATGGCTTAGTATGGTATTCCAAAGTAAAAGTGAGGTTAGCCTTAACTTTGAAATTTTTTTTTGAATGGTGTTTAATTATGATTTAAAATTGGAAATGCCTTAGAATGTGATACTAAATGATTATTTATGATCACATTTGGTTTAGGCATTGAGGATAGTTGATTTGCCCCATCCAAGTGTTGAAGGGCAAGTGGAAAGAGAAGGATTGGCAAGTGTTTGAGCTTATTTTTTATTGCTCTTAGAGAAAAGTGCAAACGTTGGATAAATTGGACATATTTGCATTATCTTGGGCTTAACACATTTTGGATCAAAAAATATGTTAAGCCACTTGATACATGGAACATGTATAAATAATGTGCTATGACATGTGTAATGTCATATATGTATTAAATATATTGTGAAAAGCCATTGTTAATGGCTAAATTATATAAAATGTGAAATATGTGTATTATGTGAAAATGACCCAAAGTGTTCGGGTAATGCCATTTGTTGTACATGCATTAAGGGCATTATTAAAAAGCCATTATTAATGGCTAAAGTGCATAAAATGTGAATCATTTGTTGATTATGTGAAATTACCCATGGCACTCTTCTCCTCCTTCCAATTCGAATACCATCTAACTTATTAAGATGGGAACAAGGTGATGAGTTTTAAGGTAAAATGTGATGTAATGTAATGATATGATGAAATGTGATAAATTGGTATTTCTATAAATGAGAAAAATGAGAAAAGTGAGAAAAAGATGAAAAAATGAGGCAATGTGTTTAGCTTGATTATGAGAAATGTGAATTAATTGTGTGCCTAGTATGTTATTCAATTTTTAAAGTTATGTGTTAGGTAGCATGCCTATGAGGTTATCCTCATTATTTGCCTTCGGGGCTAGCTTTTGAGCAACTATTTGATTTTTCTTTGGGCTAGACGTTGGACATCACTTGCCTTCAGTCTAGATGTTAGGCATCACTATAATTTGCCTTCGGGCTAGACACTGGGTGTCACTTGCCTTCGAGCTAGACACTGAGTGTCATTATGGACCAAAATAGTAACTCTGGAATTTGAATTATATATTAGATCCTTTGAGCCCATGCTTGTGTTTGTTTTTATATGAATTGTGAATTGTGAAACAATTGAGAAATATGTTAAAATGAAATGATATGAGATATGATATCCATATGCATTGTGCATTGGCATTGGATTTGAGTTTTATTATTATCGAAGTTTGTAACGCTAGGCTTTTGGCTTAGCATGATTGAAATTCATCACGCAAGTGGCAGGGTAGATCGGATAGAGATGAAGAGTTCGTCTAGACCGGGTCGGGTCTAGCTTTGGATTTGCTTGAGTTGATTTGGCTGCTTCTTATAGATCTGTGCCGACTATCAGCATGTATATGTTTTTATTACAATTTGATATTATATATATTATATTATGTTTTTGGTATATCTATTGTAAATTATAAAGGATGTTTTGGATAAATGTTATATTATGGATTTTATATGTGTTTTTGGGATAAACATATATATGTGTATAAATATATATTTTTTTAATTTTGAGAAATAGAGGAGTATGGATGAAATGATGATTTGATATTATTTAGGAGTGTGTTTTGTGTGCATGTTGTGTTGTTTATTGAATTTGGAAATGTCTAAATTACAGATAAAACTCTGGCGAATTTTTCCCAGAGATTTTTACGAAAAATACATATTTTATAACATATGATTTGTAATGATAATATTATTTGTTATTTAAATATACATTTTCAAGTATTTAAGATTTTAAATTTGAAAAGTGAAAATTTTTTTATTAAACCGGACTGTGACATTTTTATGTCGTATATACATATTTTATATATATTGGATATACGTATTGTACATATATAGGATATAAGAGTGTTACAAATATTGTCCCTGTAGACCCTTAATTTTTGACCTACTCAAATCCGATAATCTAAAATAATTTTTGTGGTATTTTATTTATTTTAATAATATTTTAATTACTAATAATATTTAATAGTTATTTTTAATAAAAATAAAAAATATAAAAGTAATAAAAAATGAAAAAATAAAAAAATCGGAGGGATTGGCGAGCGCCGCGCGGCAGCCCATTTTGCCGTAGAAATTGTCGGCGGCGAATTGGGCACTGCACAATTTGCCGTAGCTGTGCTTGCCCAGTTCTGCAATGAACTGGCTTGCCTAGGTAGCCTGCCTCGCCCATTTTTTCCAGCGCAGCCCGTGGGCCCGACAACCCGTGCGCTGCCGATTTTTTGACTAAACCTTATTTTATCCGGTTTTGTAGTTTTTCCTAAATAGATAGTATTTTCTTATTAAAATATGATTGGGACTTTCTTTTTTCTATAAATACCACATTAAAACACGAAAAAGTGGAGGACCAAAAAAAGAGACAGAAAACCCTAGAAAGAGAGAAAAACGGGCAATTAACATTAAGGGGGTTGGCAATTAATATGAAGAAAGATTAAACAGCAAAGCAGAAGAGAGCAAAAAGAAATCAACAACGAGTATCACTAATCAGTCATCAATCCATCAAAGAAAGCAACATTGTCTTTATTCATTGTTCATCTAAAAGTCAATTGTGGAGGAACCAACGAACGGAGGTTTGATTATAAATCTTTGATTTTATTATATTTACAACATTATTACGTTCAGATTCATGAATTGTTTAAGCATACGATGTTATTGCCATATTTTCTTTTAAATGTTTCCATCATTTGTTTTGATATTGAGTCAGTAACCTAAATTATTAAACTTAATAGTATATTTTATAGATCAAATTGTCCATTCATCCAGTAGCCTAAATCGTTGATTAAATTATCAAAACCCTAAACTGTTATTTTATTTCCAAAACTTTTTAACCCTAAATTATTCCGTTAAAGTCTCACAAACCTAATTATTTTCTAAAATCTCAATTTATCTCTAGAATCAATGTTTCTTCTAAAAAGATAAATCAAAACCTTAATTTATTTTAAAGTTTGTCACCTCGTAACCCTTTCCCCAAGCTATTCTACCTAAAGCCACCAAAACCCTAATTCCAAAACCCTAGCTTCCTAAAACCCTAATTCCCAAACCTCAATTCTAGAAACCATAAACCTGAGTTTGTAAATAGTTTAATTATTAAAATTGATCCAATGAGCCGAATTTCTAAACTCTAACTCTAGTAAACTCTAAGAACCAAACCCTAATTTGCCTTATATTTCCTAAAACCCTAAAAATTAACTTTCAAACCTTAGATCCCAAATTCTTAAGTTCTTCTTCCAGAACCATAAATCATTCTTCAAACAAACCCTAAAGTGCTTTATTTTTCAAAAAACCCTAAAATGTTATTTCTTCAAACCGTGAGTCCTAAACCCTAATGTCTTAAGGTTCCAAAACCCTAATTTCATGATGTTAGCCTTAAACCCTAATTTGATTAACCAAAAATCTTACTACTTTCTTAAATTTATAAAACCCTAATCCATTTCATTTTTTTTTAAAAAGTCTCACAGTAGCCTAAATAATAAATATAATAATTTTAAAATTCCAAAACCTTAAATATTAATTAAAGAACCCTATTCTAAGATGCAAATCCTAAATTTATATATTTATTACTTTATTAAATTTTAGATTTGATTATGTAGTTTATTATATGTTTTGATGGTTGATTTATTTAATTTCAATGCTTGATTTATTTAATTTATCATGGATGGATATTTTCTTTATTATTATGGTTATTATTTGCTTGTTTTGGTATTAAAATTGTAAGAGGTATGTTTCCACTTTGTGAGTACCTCATTAATTAATTTTCATGTAATTTAAATTGCTTTTATATTTTTGGGATTAATGTAAAGGACATGTTTCCACCTTTCGGTGGGTGTCCTATTTAGTTTTAGACATGGACGATATAAGGACATGTTTCTATCCTCGGATGGGTGTCCTTTTATTTGCTTTGTTTGGACATTACTTTTATTTTAATATAATGATACTTTATTTTAATTATTGCATGTAGTATGGATAATATTGTTATATTTAAGAATTTTATAATATTAAGACCTGCAAAGGAGGTCGGTTTCAATAAACCGGGCATTGTAGGGGTGCTGGGCCATTTCTCACCTTCCTCACACGTACTCAACTTTCCAAACCCCCTAGGAATTCCATAGGAATCGAGTCATCCACCCCTTTTTTTTCCAACCCGTCCGGGTGGTGACTCCATTTTCTCCAAGCTTAGGCCTGTGTTCTCTAAGGCCCTGAGCCTAAACAGTGCCGAAGTCGCAAGAGCCATTCCACCAGTAGTGGGGGCAAAAATCCCCTCTCACAGTCCCTATGATAAAAAGAATGGGGAGCTTTAATTTTATATGGACTTTAGAGATCTGAATGTAGGAACTCCTAAAGATGTGTACGTGGTGCCCATTGTGGATATTTTCATTTACTCCACAACCAAGAATTAACACCTCTCTTTTATGGATGGGTTTTCACAATACAACCATATCCTAATTGTGGAGGAGGATGCAATGAAGATTGTTCTTGGGTTTCCAAAATCCATATGCACATTTGAATGTCTAGTAATGCCATTCAATTTGAAGAACAATGGGGCTACGTACCAAATAACTTTAAATGCCATCTTTAATGATATGATCAATAAATTCCTCAAGGTATATATTGATGATGTCATGGTTAAATCAAAACTGACCCAGGAACATGTAGAACACTTGAGGAAGTGCTTCGAGAGGATAATGCATTGTAAATTTAAATTAAATCCACTAAAGTGTGCCATTGGGGTATAGGCTAGAACTTTTTGGGCTTCTTTGGTGCACCAAAAGGGGTGAAGGTGTATAGACCCTTAATTTTGGCCCAGATTGAATTCAACTCCAATTAAAAGCAGGTAAATTAAACTTAATTCCAATTAAAAGGCCCTAATTAAGGTTAAATCAAATTCAAGGGCCCAAATCGACTCTAGTCAGGCTAAAAAGCCAAAACAGTGGGTTGACATTAAATTCATATCGAATTGATGTGCCAATTTGACATGAGCCAAGCCTCATGTCGAATTCGCAAACGCTCATGTGGAATTGGCACAAAGTCAATTCGACATGAGCCTTTACAGGTTAGATTGGCCTCATGGCCGGCCTTGGTTTAAAGAATTGTAATTCTGATTGGACTCAGATGTTTCAGGCTTTCCTTAGTCAATTAGAACTACTCAGCACAGTTGTCCTAGTTTTGCTTATAAATATAAAGCCACAATCTAGTGTACAGGCAACCACCTTTAGCAAATTAAAGAGAGAAATGAGGAGCCATCTATTAGGGGCCATAATTAATAATTAAAAAGCCATAGTAAGTAACCAAAACATAATTAAAAAAAAAAAGACAAAGGCAATGGACAGAGTGAAGTACCAAAAGCAAAGGCAAAAAAAAAAAAAAACACAGAGTGAACAAGAAATAGAAAGCTAGAGAATATGGTAGTAAAGCTTGTTTTACTCAAGCAAATTGCACAATATCTAGGCATAATTTGCAAGGTTGTGTTTGAGCTTGGATTGTAACACTCTTATACCCTATATATGTACAATATATATATCAGTATATGTAAAATATGCATATAAGGTATAAAAATATCACAGTATGATTTAATAAAATTTTTTCACTTTTGAAATTTAAAATCTTTAATACTTTAAAATGTATATTTAAATAACAAATAAAATATTATCATTAATTATAGGTACTAAAATAAGCATTTTTCATAAAAATCTCTGAAAAAAATTTGCCAAAATTTTGTCTGTAATTTGGACATTCCCAAATTCAACAAATAACACAACCTGCACACAAAACCGCTGCCAATAAACCAATTCATACATTTCCCAAATACTCCTTAATTTCTCCAAATTTCACAACACACACACACACACATATATATATATATAGTTTTCAAAACACATATCAACCTGCATTACAAAGTTTTTCAACACATTCTTTATAATTTACAATATATATACATCAAAACATAATATAATATATGAAATATCAAAATATAATAAAAACATATACATGCCGGCAGTATTTCTGATCTCGAAACCCAAAAATCAACTCTAAAAGCAAAACCTCAAATCTAGACCTAACTTAGTCTAAGACAAACTCTCCGGCTCTACCGGATCTCTCCTGTCACCTGCGCGATGAATTACAATCACGCTAAGCCAAAAGCCTAGCAGTATAACTTTGATAATAATAAAACTCAAATGCAATGCTAATGCACAAAGCATATGGATATCATATCTCATATCATTTCATTATAACATATTTTTCAATAATTTTACATTTCACATAAAACAAACACAAGCATGGGTCCAAATAATCTAATATATTATTCAAATTTCAGAGTTACTATTTTGGTCTATAGTGGCACCTAGTGTCTAGCCCGAAGGCAAGTGATGCCCAACGTCTAGCCTGAAGGTAAGTGACGCCTGACGTCTAGCCCGAAGGCAATTCATAGTGATGCCAAGCATCTAGCTTGAAGGCAAGTAACGCCCAACGTCTAGCCCGAAGGCAAATCAAATAGTAGCTCAAAAGCTAGCCCCGAAGGCAAATAATGAGGATAACCTCATAGGCATGACGCTAAACATAGAACTCTGAAAATTGAAGAACATACGAGGCACACAATTATTTCATATTTCTCAGCATCAATTTCTTTCTCATTTTTCCCTAATCACACTAGGCTCATTGCCTCATTTTTCATTATCAATTAGGCACATTACCTCATTTTCTCATTTTCTCATTCATATCAATATTATTTCATTTCATATGATCATATATTAACATATAATCATAATGTGCCACATTTTACATTTACAACACATCGCCCAATTATTTTGGGTACTTTCACATAATTTACATATAAATAACAATTTATGCACTCTAGCCATTAACAATGGCTTTTTAACAATGCCCTTAATGCATACACAACAAATCACAATACCCAAACACTTTGTGTCATTTTCACATAATACATATATTTCACATTTTACATAATTTAGCCATCAACAATGGCTTTCCCCAATGCATTTAACACATATATGACATTACACATGTCATAGCATATTATTCATAAATAATCAATGCATCAAGTAGCTTAACACATTTTTCAATTCAAAATGAGTTAAGCCCAAATGTCATGCAAACATATCCAATTTATTCAAAGTTTGTACTTACCTCTAAAAGCAAACAAAAGCAAGCTCAAACACTACCTTCAACCTTCTCTTCCAACTTGTCCTTCAACACTAGGATGGGGCAAATTAACTCTCCTTAATGCCTATATGAAATATAATCACAAATAATCATTTAGTATCACATTCTAAGACATTTCCAATCTTAAATCCTAATTATACATCATTCAAACAAAAATTTCAAAGTTAATGCTAACCTCACTTTAACTTTGGAATACCATACTAAGCATTCAATTTGGTGTTTTAAGTTTATTTATATTATTAAAAATATATTTTAACATGTTTAAACCAATTACACTATAAAAACACTCACTTATGACCAAAATCCTAAAATGGCATAATCTTCCCCCATTGAAGATTTTCCATTCCAACTCAATCCATTTATCATTTGAAGCTTATATTCATCATGTTTATTACTAAACAACATGCTTTAACCAATAAATCAAACAATTCAACAACTTTGAAAAATCACTTTTTCAAAACCCTAAATCACCACTTCCATTCTCAAATCCATTCAAACTCAACCAAATCCAGTACTTGACTTTAAAATATTTGTTTATGCATCAATACAACTCATTTAGAATCAATTTGCACAATTAAAAGCCATGGTTTCTCAAACCCTAAAAGTCCATAACCCTAAATTCTCTCTCTTCACTAATCTTTACCCAAACTCAACCATTTCCAACCTTAAAATCATTGTTAATCACTTAAAATAACTTCATACATACCAATTTCAACAATTAAATCATACTACTTCACATACCCAAAACACACTTTCAAACTTTCATGAAATCCAAAGAAAGAAGTTGAAAACTTACTAATTTTGGTGGAAATCACCAAAAATCTACTTTGAATACTTGAAATCCTTCAATTTGTAGAGTATGGAAGAAGCAAAATCTCCCTTCTTTCAATAGTGAAAGTCGGTCTTCAAAGAGAAAGAAGAAGAAAATGAAGAAGATGACAATTTCTCTCTCTTTCCAATTCATTTATATCCATATATATATATATATATTATTTTAATAATTTAATAATTAATAATTTAATTAATTAAAAATCCAAAAATCCATCTTTCATTTAAAATAAATTATTTTTTAATAATTTTAAATTTTTAAAGTTTATGTTCAAAAATGCCATTGGACTTTGACTTTTAAAATTTTGACTTTGTATATGTTATATATGTTTTGCATATATATCACATATATATTCCACTTTTTCATTTAAAAACCTTCATTTTTCATTTAAAATTATTTATTTAATTTATACAATTAAATTTTAATTTATTTTATTAAATTTTTAAAAATTAAGAATTTAAAAAATTTAGGATATTACATGGATCAATGTAATTATTTGGTGGAACCAAAGAATGAAGGCATGGCTTTTACAAATTAAATCTATACAATTGATCTCCTTCATTTAATCTTTATAAATTTGCTATTAACTATTTTAAATTGATTTATGTTGCAACGTCTGCTTTCTCAAAACCTAATTAAAAACCCTAATCATATAATAAAATCTAATTTTCATGTTAACTCTAGTTTAGGATTAAGACCCTAATTTCACAAAAACAAAATATCCTAATTTGCATGATAAAACCCTAATTGCATGCTCAAATCATATCTTGTAAATCATTTATCTTTCATTAACGAGTCAATATTTATTTATGGATTGCATCTTTTATGATTTCTCTATTTCCTTTTAATTAAAGCCCTAATTTTATAATTCTTTGTATGATGATTATATTTATGTTGTGGATTTATGTTTATTTTGTCATTTGGAATTTAAAATATAAAAGGCATATTTTCACTTTGTGGGTGCCTTATTTATTTTAATTATTTATTTTAATTGTTTGTACTTTTAAATAGCTGTAAGGGACATGTTTCTACCTTTTGGTAGATGTCCTATTTTTATTATGGACATTTGGATATTGTAAGAGCATGTTTCTATCTTGTACCGGTGCCCATTATTGTTTAATTTTTTTTTAATAATATGATGAATTTTATTTCTTTTAATTACATATATTATGGATAATGTTATATTATGATTCAGAATATAATAATATTTAGACTAGGAAAGGAGGCCGGTTCCAATAAACCAAGAACTATGGGGGTGCTGGGTCATTCTCACCTTCCCCATGCATACCCAACTTTCCAAACCTAGTAGGTGTTAGGGATTCCTTAGGTATCAAGTCATCCACCCATTTCTATTTTTCGGCCCGTCCGGGTGGTGACTCCTATTCTCCAGGTTTAGGCCCATGTTCTCTAATGCCTAGAGCCTAGCAATGTCGAAGTCGCAAGAACTATTTCACTGAGAGTGGAGGTAAAATTTTCCGCTCACAAGGTCGATAAGAACAAATCCAAAGCCATTTTAGAAATGCAGCCACCCAAAACAATAAGAAGCTCCAGAGGTTCTTGGGACAAATCAATTATTTGAGGAGACTATGCTAGATTTTCTCAAGGTTATTAAAGCTTAAGGTAGTAAAGGATTTTGTGTGGGATGACCAGCATTAAACAACATTCAACAAGATCAAGGAATATGTAGACCGTTAATTTTTGCTCGATATGAACTTTGTTCTAATTAAAAGGGTTGAATCAAGTTTGGTTTCAATCTTAAAGGCCCAAGTTAAATCTAATTCAATTTTAAAAGCCCAAGTCAAGTATGGACCCAATTAAAAAAGTCAAAATAAATTCTGGTTTGATTCAAAAGCTAAACTGATCCAAAATAAAAGATGATTGGCCATTTTTTATGGCCAATTCATTATAAGCATGGCTCATAACAAATTGGACATGAATAAATTCGAAATGAGGCTTGGTCATATCGAATAGGACATCCAATTCGACATGGCCCTTAATTTTGACTTAATTACTAAATGATTTTTAAGGTAGTCTCCTAGTTGGTTTGTGATTAGTGAACATCATTAAGCTCTAATTTTTCCTATAAATATAAACAAACAAAGAGGGGAGGGGCTCCGACAATTACTAAATCTTAAATAGATATTGGCTACCTTTTAAGAATTAGAGAGAGACAAGCAGTAAGCAACTTTTGAGCGATTTGGAACTATAATCAACTTTTAAACATAGCAATAACCAAATAGATAGAGAGAAAACAACACAAAAGAGGCAGTATTTGATCCTCAAATCAATAACTCTCTAGCCAATAAACTGATTGATCAAGATTGTAGCAACTTAAAGCTTGGTTCAATGCATTAAATTGGTAGAGCTGACAAACACATGTTCAGTTTTCTTTAGTTAATTCAATTCAATTATTTACTCTTACTAATTAATTCATTGCATTTCCCATTAACAAAAAATAATACAAATTGTTCACAGTGACGCCAATAACATGTTTTGCCCATAGCTTTATAAATCTAAAAACCCTAATAACATCATAAATTCATTTTAGTTTGTCTATTTCTCATTTGATTTCATAAGGAAAACCCTAATTTGTATTTTCAAAACCCTAATTCTATATCAAACCCTAACCTTGCATGATTCAACCACAGTTTGTGTTCTAAAACCCTAATTCCATATTAAACCCTAGTTTTATTTAAAATCCTAATTTTTAAAATTTAAAACCTTAATCTCATGGTTGAACCTTAATTTGATGATGGAACCCTAATTGTAACTGTTGATTTACTATTATCTACTCATGATGAATGATTTACTTTTATTTTGTGAAGGGTTGAATGATTTAATTATACTTGGTTGATTACTTTGATTTCAAGGATATAAAAGGCATGTTTTCACCTTGTGGGTGTCTTATTTTATTTGATTTGTTATTTTATCTAATTTGAGTTTTGGATCATTATAAATAACATGTTTTCACTAAGTGGTAGGTGTCTTATTTTATTTACTTGTATTTTGGACATTGGACATTATTGTAAGTGCATATTTTCATCTTGTATGGGTGCCCATTTTTTTTGGTTTTTTTGGACTATTTCAATATAATGAATATTTGTTTACTTCTATTGCATGTAGTATGGATGGTATGATAATAAGTTAAAGAATTTAATAATATATAGACTTAAAAAGGAGGTCGGTTCCAATGAACTGGGCATAATGGGGGTATTGTGTCATTCTCACCTTCCCCATGCATACCTAATTTTCCAAACCTAGTAGAGTAGTTGATTCCTTAGGAATTAAGTCATCCATGTGGTGACTACATTTTCTCTGAATTTAGGCCCGTGATCTCTAAGGCCCTAAGTCTAACAGTATCGAAGTCACAAGAACCATTCCACATGGAAGGGGGGGGGGGGAAATCCCCACTCACATAATATTTCTCCAAGTCTCCAATCTTGATGCCTCCTAAAGAAGGCGTGCCTCTGAGGCTCTACATCTCAGCTACTGAAGAATCATAGGGTGTTTGCTGACCTGACATAATGACACAGGCCATGAATAAGCAGTTTACTACCTTCGCCAAGATCTTTAGCCAATTGAGATCAGATACTACCCCATTGTGATGCTGCACCCGAGCACCAAGTTCAACGCTCCAAATGAAGGGAGCCAAAAAATGCTAAATTGGGTAAAGTCTCACAGAAAAGTGCCAAGGTCATTCTACCATTGTAAGCCATGCCCAATTCTAGTAAAATAGTTTTGAGTTGCCACTTAAATTTATTTTTTAGAGAAAAGGAAAAATTTTAAGAAAAATCTATGAAGTTGACTCCACTTATATCTCAAGGGTAAAATCACTAGTTTTGAACCAAATGATTGATTCAGAGGCTAGGTTTTGGCTTATTTTAAGTAAAAATAGTTAGGCCTTTGATTAAATGAAAAGTTACAAAATATATATTTCATAAGAATGACAGTTATAAGTGTTATATCCATACATCCATTCGTAAGCAAATAAAGGCAAGGGAAAAGCACAAAGTTCAATTAAATTTTACATCTCAAAAAAGATTAAAACAGGGAATTTTGATGCAGATATGGGGCTGGAATATTGATCATGGAAGCATTGGAGGTTAAAGAGCTTAAATGGAGCATGTTTATGTAATTTCAGATTTGGGCAGAGTTGACCTTTAAGGTTTTGATTGATATTTTGATGACCTTAGAGTTACAGAATAAGGAAGTAATCTAATCAAGTTTTTATAGGACATCTCAAGCTTTCTAAAATGGCCTATTTGTACAAATCTAAGTTCTTTTGGGCCTTTAAATAGTTATTTGAAGTCAAACTTGGAAACTAAATAATAATCCAGATTAGAGCAGATTTTCATTCCCAACCACTTTATTTCAAATGGCCATAAATTAAGTTTTCAAAGACCAAATTGAGTGATTTAAAAGGCCCAAATTCATATACACCTCCAAAAATACAATTCTTATGAAGAGACCAAGCCCAGATTTAGATGTTATCATATAAAAAAATAGCTTTAAAATATCTAGGAGAATTTTATAGTATTCAGTTTTCTTATTTTGTTATGATTTATTTTCCTTTTATGATTAGGGTTAGGATTAAGTGTTGTAATATATAAATAATTCTTATTTTCATAATTAAAGTTTGGTTGATTGATTAATAAAATTAAGAACTTTATATTTCTTGGTTCTGACTTGAATCAAGGTTCATTGTTGTCCAAGTTATTTACTTTGTGATAGTTTAATTCTAAGGTTCTCTTCCAAAAGTTAAAATTAGGTCAAGGACTGGGAAAGGATATGATTTGGCTTTCCAAAGAGTCACTTCCAAGCATGAAGGTGAGTAGGTCTCTTATCCATATACTAGGGGTTTATGTCAGTTTGGTATCAAAGCCTAGGCTCTAAATCAGGTTCCTAATGTATCTAACTATTATAGTGTCTTTTAAATCATTGTTCATTTTAGTTTTGTCCATATTCTATCATTGGTCATTTGAGTTTGTTCTTGTTCTAATGTTGTTAAGAAAATCATAGTCAGCAAAAAAAAGAGAAGAGAAGAAAAGAATATATATTTATATAATAGAAAAGAAATCAATTATAAAAAATGAAAGTTTTATTGATCTTAATTTTATTCAAAGTTGTGCTTGCATTTTGTTAGTGTCTACCAAAAAAGTGTTTCACACCCTAAAGATTAACAAAAGAATTACCAAATTAGAAAAAACCCAAAAATTTTCATAACCTGTTCATTGATTATTTCCCGATCATACTATACATTAGTCTAGTCATGAAACTCGTCCCAATCAATATCCTGTCCATACCCCAGACTGTGAACCTTACTGCCAAAATTCATCAATTACCTTAACCAAATCTCGATCGAATCAACATCATCCCGATTAAACTTCTGGTCCTACCTATTGCCCTGGCTATATTTCTCACCGTGAACCTTACTGCCAAAATGTGAGTGGGAATTTTCCCCCCACTCCCGGTGGAATGGTTCTTACAACTTCAACACTATTAGGCTCTAACCCTTAAAAAGCAAAACCTAAACTTAAAGAATAGAAGTCGCCACTTGGACGGGCCGAGAAGAAAACAGAAGGGGTGAATGATTTAATTCCTAAGGAATCCCTAACCTTCAATGGGTTTGGAAAGTTGGATACGTATATGGAAGGTAAAAAATAGCCCAACACCCCCAAAACACCCGGTTAATTGGAATCGGCCTCCTTTTCAGGTCTAAATATTATTAAATTTTTATGTTATTATAATATTATTCATATTACAAGCAATTAAAGAATAAATTAAAAATAATTACATATCATACATCAAACAATAAAAATGGGCACTCATACAAGATGGAAACATGCCCTTATAAAATCTGACAATTCAAAACATAAATAAAACAGGACACCCACAAGAAAGTAAAAACATGTTGTTTACAATTGTCCTAAAAATAAATAAGATAGACAACATAAACAAGGCAACCACAAGAGAAAACATGCCTTTTACAAATCCTTTAAAATTCAAATGATAAATAAATACAATTCAATCATCCATACTAGAAGAAATATTTAAAACATGTAATTAGAATTCACACAAACAATTATAAAAATTAGGGTTTAACCATTGAAATTAAGGTTTGATCATAATATTAGGGTTTTAGCTAATGAAATTAGGGTTTTAATATGTAATTAGGGTTTTAATTGAGGCAATTAGGGTTTCACCATACGGCTAGGGTTTAGATTGCAAAATTAGGGATTTGACATGCAATTAGAGTTTTGCTAATAAAATCCATCAAATAAGATTAAGGAAGAAGTAAATCAATATGAATATGCAAAGGTTACAAATAAAGAGAACGATTAAATTGAATAGATTTAAGTATTGGATTTCAATACCTTCATTATTAGCTACACAAAACAATTATGTTGATCTAAGCCTTGACACAATCCCTTATATAAAGATTGGTGTTGGGTTTTGCCTTAATACTTTACAATTGATTTAGGTCAAACAAGCTTTGGTTGAACAAAATAAGTTTTGGCCACTGTGTGTCTGGCTTCCATTTCTCTTTTACTCTCTGTCTCTTTAGTTTTATATTGCCTCAGTTTTCATATTGTGCTACTGTGTTTCAAAATTCTCTTTGACTCTTTTTTTATTACTTAATGTCGTACCTTTTTTTTGATGTTTTCTTTAATCCCCTTTTATATAACTAGGTTTAGGGTTAATCAGGTGGCAAAGGCTGATTTAGATAAAAAATTCCATAATTATCCAAAACCACAAAATTTTTATTCGTATTAGGAGAAATCAACAAAGTGGGCCCATGACACAACTCATGGGGAATTGGCCATGAGTTATGGTCAATTCATTATGGGCATGGTCATTTTCCAATTCTTTAGGATTTTAGTTTCTTGGGCATTTAAATTAAGTCAAGCTGTTTTGTTCTTTTATTTAATATTTTGTTTCAATTGCTGAAACTGATACATAAAGTTGAGATCGTTTAGCTGATGATTCAAGTACCACTGAACTAAAAGTTTTTTTTTTTTGAGAAATGGTTATTTTAAGAAAATAAATTCTTAGTAACAAGAATGTTAAAAATGATTTCTAATTTTATAATTATCCCTTGGAATAAAATCCTATTAAAAATGAATCTTATGGACAATGTAACTGTTTGCACCCAAAATTAATAAAATTTTGGTGATTAAAGAAAGTGGCTAAAATTGTAGAAGTTAATGGAAAAATGAAGAATAAAAGTGGGGTTGTAACTTGAAGTTATGATTATAGAATTTCTTAAATGCATTAGCAATTTCTAAATATTTAGGAAGCACAACTCCATAATCTCACAAAAAATGAAGATGGGTTTAGTGACCTATAAATTAGGAAGCCATTTTCAAAGAAGATGTTTAAAAGGGAAAAAAAAAAAAAGGAAAGAAGAGGAGGGGACGATCATTACTAACCAACAATCTAACCAAAAATCAATCAAACAATCAAGAGAACATTCAATTCAAAATAATAAATCTGCAAAAATTAGAATTCCACTGTTGCTTCTTCAGTTCCACGACAACAAATTTTCAACTTTTCTCCAATTCTTTAATTCCATTTTACTTAGTTTTAGCTTGAAATTGAGTTCATCAAGATTGAGGCTGCTCTATTGTTCTTGTAATGAGATCTCCCTCTATAATTTGTCCATTGTGCACAAGGAAGAGGAACTTGAACACCATCAACTTGATGAGTAGTAGGTTTCCACTCATTTTGCACAAATTCTCAAAGCTCAATTCCTTCACTATCAAGGAATAAATACATCTTATGTTTTTAATAAGAATAATCAGTCCCATCAAAGTAAGGTCTAAGATAGGTATTTAGATTCCCATGTGAAGGAGCCATGGAGTTGGGAGTAGAGGTTGATGTAGAGGTGTTTATAGGTGTGGCTGCCATTGTGTATCAAATTTCACAATTAATTTTCTTAAAATTTTGAGGCTCTGATATCAATTGTTGTCCCAAGATGGCAACTAAGAGGGGGGGGGGGTGAATTGGTTGTTATGAAGAGTTGATGGAAAATTAAAATTTGAAACAACTAGAAAAATAAGTTGAAGGTGAAGAGGGGGTAGAGTAGAGAGAAAAAAAATATAAAGAGTTTATAGTGGTTTAGATTACCTCAATTCCTTAACAACTTGTTAAGGTTTCACTAATCTTGAGTTTTTTTACAAGTTTAACTCTAACTTGTTGTTTTTCACAAGTTCACATCAAACTTTTACAATACTTGAGTAATATCCTGACAACGATATAAGAGTTTTTTCAAGGCTCACTCTAAAACCTAAGTGTTTCAAAGCTCACACTCAAACTTACAATAGTGTTTAATGCTCACACCTAATACTTAATAAATAAAAATGTAAATTTTGATGTAAGGAAATAAAAGTTGTTTATCTTGGCTATCCAGTTTTTATCACTTGCAAAAATGAAGTTTCTTGAGGTATATATAGCTTTTAAGACTTGAACTAGCTGTTTGAAGTGGGTGCCTATATATTTTGACTTTGTCTCCCACTTTAATTAATCTACCGAGCAAGCTCATGGTTGGACTCCAATTAGTCCGATCAGCTCGGCTTAAGCCCGGTCGAACGATCTCTGGTTCAGTTGTGAGGTTTGAATTTCTAACAAAAGTTTTTTAACGGCTAGTACACGTGGCATCCACTTATTGAGTGGATAAATAACGGCTATAATCTTTAAAAGCTTTTTCCGTAGCCCGGTCGGTATGATAATGGTCTGGTCAGTTAACTTATTGAGGATTTAGCTCAACCTCGGTACATGTGGGCTACAGCATAGTTCAATTGGTCCATGTTTAGTATGTTGAACTTTTTAGAGTACCATAGACCGTAAGCTCTACTGGATATTTTGGATCTTTTGGCTCAGCTCGATATGGTCAGACTATTTTTAGTTTTGTTTGTCTAGGCTTGATATGCTGAAGTTTTTGAAGTATCACCAGCCATGAGCTTCTCTGCAACTTTTGATGATTTTGGCTCAGATTTAGACCATCAGCTTGAGTTCTTACCTAGTAGCTATGGCTCAGTCTGAGCTGCATGTGTTCGGTTTGATGTCTTGTTTTGAGTTTGTTCCCAGCAACTTGGACTCGATCCATGCTAAGGGAACTCAGTTTATTTAGCTCGTAATTGGTTTTATCTCGAGCTCATTTTTTATACCTCGGTTGTCATATGTTTAATGTTGTCTACTAGAGATCGAAATGCAAGGGCTCGGAGCTCAGTTTCGAGCTCATCTTGTTTGGCTCAATTTCACTCCATTCTAAGCCAATCTGGTCATACATGTTTGGGGTCTGGGCAAACTATCTTAAAGGATCTTATTAATTGAGTTCCTGCACAAATGTAGCTTGGTATAAAAATTAGTCCATTCAATTTGATTGCCTAAGATCGAAATAGAGTAAATTAAGCCAAGGGTTTAGCTAACAATTATATATACACCAATAAGCTTGTAGATGAGTGTAATTTGTTAATAAATAGATGTGCATGAAAGTTTCTATTTATTAAACGAGCTAATAATGATTATTCCATTTGATAATGCCAATTGACTTCTATAATATTACTACTGTTGCATTTAGAACATAGGATATACTCCAACCTTTGACTCTTAGGACAAATGAAGGAGGGGAAAAACTTTCTCCCATTAATTTTAGTTAAAATCCTCTCAAGTTAGATAGAGTTAGCTAGTGTCGATTTGAGAAATGTTTAGGAAATCTCCTATCAACTCAGATAATTCAACTTCTACCCCCCATAATCTTCTTATGGCCTTGCTTCCTTTAATTGATCTTCTTCTTTTCTAAATTTTAGATATGGCTAGAGGAGAACTTGATCATAGTTGCTCCACATCTTAACCTTTACACCTACGGACCTCAAGACTTTCAACATCACCCCATTCTTTGAAATTACAATGCTATAAGCTGATGGATTGTTTATTTAACTAACAAGTTGGCTGAAACAATATATTTTAGATGTCCATGGTGGAGATTGGAACATATAACTCAACCCTTTATAAATAATTTTATGGTGCTAATACACTTTTAAAACATCAGTTCATATTCTTCTGCCCGACTTCTTCCCTTCCAGGTCTTCATTAATGCCTTCTAGCTTCAAATAAATTATCTCATATGCATGGGGGAATTTGGAGTTCCCAATTTCTGCATCATTTAGAGGGTATCTAGCCTTTTCGACTGATTCATATTGAGGTGGATCTAGATGAAGCTGAAAAAAATCCAAAGAGCAGCAATGAATATAGGCAATGGGCTTGTAAGCTAAAAGAAGAGCTACGAACTAGATGCAGGGCTCATTAACTTTTATCATTATTTTCTTTTCATTTTTCATTTTATTTTCCTTTATTTTATTTTCTTAAATTTTCCTTTCTTTTGCTTTAGTCTAGTAATTTGATGTAATAAAAAGATGGACAACCAATAAATAAAGAAAGAATAAATTTTGTTTATTCATTTCAAATATTCACCTTTCAAGTACTTATAGATATTATGCTCATGCCATGCAAAATTGTAAACACTAAGCCTATGAACATTCATAGACTCTCAAAATTTGTCTCCCTCAAGTAAGCCAACCTGGCTACACCACTCTTCATTAATTTCTTAACTAAAAAAAAGCCCTCCTAATTGGGCCTAAACTTGCCTTTTAGGTCTGCTACTCCAGGCCTTAATTGCTTCAAAACCAATTCTCCTTTACTAATCTAATATGGCTCAACTTTCTTGTTAAAGGTTTGAGCCATCCTCTTTTAATAAATCTAATTATGATACAAGGCTCAAAATCTCTTTTCATCCAGCAAAGTTATTTACTCATATCTTTCCCACGTGCACTTAGCTTCTGCAATCTTGACTTCCAATAGTACCCTTAGGGACTTAACTTGCATTTCAATTGGGAGGACTATTTTTGACCCATAAACCAAAGAATATGGTGTAGCCCCCATTGATGTTCTAACTGTTGTGCGATAACCCTACAAAATAAAAGGCAACTTGTCAACCCAATCCTTGCTTTTCTGAACCAACTTTGACAAAATCTTCTTCAAGTTCTTTTTATCGACCTTTACTGTTACATTAGCTTATGGTCTATATGCAGATGACATTTGGTGTTGAATATCATATTTTGCAAAATAAATAAATAAATAAATAAAAGACTTCATTTCTACCAGAAATTGGACTCCATTATCTATCACCACATGATGGGCACCTTATACCTACATATTAGCTATTTTTAATAAACTTACTCATCTATTTTGCCCCCAATTTATTAAAAGATTACACTTTTACTCACTTAGAGAAATAATCAAGCACCACCATAATATACTTGTGCTTGTTTGTAGAAACTAGCTTGATCTCCCCTATAATGTTTATCTTCCAAGCTGTAACAAGCCATGGAAAGGAAAAAAGTTTTCAATTCTAATTTGGAAGGAGATTGATGGGAAGGGGGTGGGTAAATGGCTGAGATTGGCATGTATTTGGCACTTATTAAATTTCCTTATTCTTAATAGATAGCCTCTGTTATAAGCCAAAAGTACTCTTATCTAATTATTTTCTTTGCCAATACTCTACCATTCATATGTACCACAAGTTCTATCATGGACTTCCTCCATCACTTCCTCCTTATCCAAGCATATACAAAATGTACTCCATCCATATGCCTTTTGTATAATATACTTAATCCTTTATGGAGAAGATGATGAAGAAATATCATTGATTTTGTACGATATTCCAAGAATGCATAATTTTCTCTTAAATTATATTGCCAAGATTCATATAATCTAGACGAATGTTAGCATGAACCATAAAAAGTAATTATTTTCCAATATATCAAGTGCAACAAACTCAAGTTTTGAGAGGTTTCACATTATATAATCACTAAATAAACAAATAGCAAATCAATGATTATATTTTTAATAATGTAAAGTAATAACAAATTGTGTATAATTAGATCAAGTTAGTGTTTATTAAAAAAATGAATTATATAATATTTTTTCATATCAATATATATATATATATATATACAAACATGAGTAATATATAATTAAAATTAGAATAAGCACATACCTCTTGATGATTCTATAAGAAATTTGTTGATATCCTTCACCAAGTTTACTACAAATGACAAATTGAAAATGCAAATCACAAATACGTGTCTTACCCATCATGTGCGAGTAGGGGATGTTGAAAATTATTTATAAATCAAGTTGCCCATAACGAGTTGACTCATATCCAAAAATAAAGAGTTACAACTCTTAGGAAAGTTGCAACTATGCCAAAAATTGCAACTATCCATGCCCAGAGTTGCAACCATAGAAATAGTTACAATGCTAAGAGTTGTGACCATTCAAATAGGCAACTCTTGACATCTATATATATATGTTAAGAGAGAAATTGATAAACAAGAGGTTTTTCAATTCATGCAAGTTTAGAGAGAAAATTCATACACAAATATTATAAATTAAATTATGAAAAATAGTGCATTTCTAATTTGTGATTTGCATTAGACTTGGTGAAAGATATGAAAATATTTCTTATGGAATCATCAAGAGGCAAGTAATTCGATCCCAATTTCAATTAATTCTTCATTATTGAACACGAAGTGAAACATTATAATTACTTAAATAAAGTACAGTGGATATAAAGAACAAAATAGAGAATGTATTACTGAACGAGAACAAAAACTATACACAATAATAGAGATGGAATCTATTATTAAAATAAAATCCATAAAAACTATAAAATGAAAAAATATAATATACAAAATCACATGCATAAAATATACACTTGGATATAGGACCATTTCCCTAGACGAACTTTCAAGATAAATATGAAAATTACAAAAAATAATAATTTAATGCTTGTGATGCATATATATATATATATATATCTTGAAGAATTACTATACATGAGCCTAACAAGTTATTGATTTTCACCATATTTATATATTTTGGCGAGGCTGGGGTCTACGACTAGGGGCAAAAGGAAGGACTCCCTCCTACAAAAAAAAAACATCTTTATAGGTATAGGGGACAATACTAATCGTCCCAATTATTTTCGTACCCTATTCTATAAGGGAAGGCAAATCACAATGTTGTTCCCAATATGAGAGATGATAATCATCTCTAATATGGGGATGATTGTCATCCCTCATATAAGGACAACTTTAATTATCATCCCCAATTAAAGAATGGTAGTCGTCCCTAAATTTAAGGATGATTATCATCTGCAAAACCAGGGATGAATGTTGTCCATATGTATAGAGACGACAGAAAAAAGGAACAAAAATCATCTTCAAAACTAAAAACAAAAATCATTTTCAAAACTAGGGACATATATCATCCCTGATCAAATGGACGATAGTCGTCCCCAAATATAAGTACGATTATCATTTCTACATCTAGAAATAAATATCGTTTATATATAATCCATAGATAAAATTATTCTAAATTAAATTAATTTCATCAACAAATCTTTAATGAATTAAAATTAAAAATACAATAATAATAAGTTAACAAAGTATAAATCTTTATTAATAAATTTTGAATAATTCTATATGTATAAATGAAAAAATAAGAATTTTTTTGTTACACATACACTCTACTGAACTTATTTGGATTGAAAATGATACTGCATTCTACATATGGGGGGCCTGTTACATGGAACTCAAAAGAATGATATCATTATCTTATAAGAAAAAGGAAAAAATATACTATTAGAGTTTGAACTTTTTTATTTTTTGCTATTTTAGTATCTGAACTTTTTTTTTATCATCTTGGAATCTGAACTTTAATTAATAGCTTTAATTTGGTTGCTTCGACTGATTTCATCTAATGTGGCATATTAATTGATATCTGTGGGGCCCGATTTCAGTTTAAAATTTTGCCACATCATATTGTGAATAAGTAGTTGACTAAAATACCCATTCTTTCAATATTCCCATTCTCTTTTGTTTTCTTATTTTATGCCCAAATATCTGTAAATGCTCAAAATCCTCAACAAACAGCTCATGTGCTTCTGCTTCCATCTCTGATAGTTGATTCATAGGAGGCCCAAGTTTAAAATTCTAATAAAAAAATTTGGGAAATCAAATCTCAAAATAATATGAAGAAATGAATATGACATAAATGGGTTTCTATTGTCCATCTAAATAGCCAGTTGGATTCTTTCAAAAATGAAAAGAAGCCTATAAAGATTGCAACTTTTAGTGTTGCTTTATTCTCAATGGCACCTGCAGTGCCTAAATCATTGAATTATTCAAGTTTTAACTATGAGAATGAAGATTTTGAAAATCATAGAAGGTTTATAAACTTTAATTTTTGAATAAAATCTGTAAATGATGGGCGAAAGAGCACACTTAAACAATCTCCCATGCATCTTAACTCCATAAATAGTAATGAGAATCTCTTAAAGTAGAAAAAATATGCCACATCAAAATTAAGTGTGTCGATTAATTTTTTAGATAATAAGATTTTGTAACTACAAAATAGGAAATTGGGCTTTATAGAAGAAGAAAAGGAAAATGAAGTTATTTCTTCAGGTAGCAATCTAACTATTTTTAAGAGTTAAAGCTCCATTGAAAGCATAAAGTGCAAATTCTATGAGAAATATAGACAATAGTGGAGCAGGTGGAGAGAGCTATATGAGTAAGCAAATCCTAACACGAACCCCAAGTAAAGACTAGAGACCCACTCACCTTTACACTTAGAAGTGACTCTTGGAAAGCCAAATTAGTTTCTTGCCAAGTTCTTAACCTAATTCCAACCTTTGGAACCAAACCTTGGATATCATAAAGTTGTTAAATTTGACAATGGACAACCTTAATTCAAGAAAGAATAAAGAACAAGAGATAAATTCTCTTCCAAGAATAAAAGTACTTAACTTTTATTAATCCATAAACTTCTTATTGTTAACTAAATACAATCTAAAAATGAGAGGTATTCATAGCCTTTAATAATTAATCCTAAACCTAGTTACAAAAAGATAAAAAATATCTTAACAAATTATTCAAATCCTAGCAAAATAAGGAAACACAATTAAACTAAAATTCATTTAGAAAATTGGAAGCCAATTATCTAATGATAAAATCTAAATCTAGGGTCATGATCTTAGTTATGAAAGTGTAGATGACTTTAGACTTTTGAATCACTCGATTTGGGCTTCGGAAGCTCAAGTTATGGCCTTTTAAAATAAACTGGTCTGTATAGAAATTACTAATCTAATATGATTCTGTGGTTTTAAATTTGAACATATTTTAAGAGCCCCGAACAAACTCGGATCTTACAAACAAGCCTATTCTAGAAAGCTTGATATGTCTTCTAAAAACTTCATGAATAATGCTTTCTCATTTTAGAACTCTAGGATCATTAAATTCTCAATTAAGTCTTCAATGGTCAAATCTGCTCTAATCTGAAAATTACAAAATATGTAATTTTTAAGTTCTTTCACCTCTAATGCTTCCATAATCAATATTCTAGCCCTTAAATCCAATCACATATTTAGTTTTGGGTCTCTAAAGTTTCTTTTTATGGCTTATGTGCCCATTCTTGTATCATTCTCCCCTTTTTATATAATGATTCATCCTCAAATCATGCATCAAGGTAGTATAAGAGAATGAAGTTTCTCTTTGTAAGGTCAACCCTTCCCTTATTGGTGTGAACTCTTTCCTCTAACCTTAAAGTGTTAAAGGAAGAAAATTAATTTTGCACAAGGTTGCCATCTTTCTTCCTTGATGATGTTAAGGACTTGATGTATGTGAAGAGTAGGAGAACCTAATAAAATAATATCAAAATAATCATTGCATACAACAAAATCTATTAGAAGAGTTGTTGACCACACAAGAGCAGCAATATTGGGAAGTTAATCAAAAGCAAATTCTTAAACATCTTCAACCGATGCACTTAGAGTTAACTCAAATCTTCAGCTTCCATTACCTCCAATTGTTGCACTTCTTTCTCTTCCTCAACCTCATGGTATTAAATCATGTTATCTTCTGTATCTTCTTCTAGTTCTTCTTCATTCACATTTTTTTTTCTTCTTCTTCAGGATCATCATATTCTTCATCTCCCAAATATAGCAATGAAACTTCACTAAAAAAATTCCAATGGAAGCAATTCTTTGTCTTAGTTTATGTCTTCAGCATACACTAATTCTTCTTCAACCTCATCTCCAATCTTTGACTCCATCAATGAAAGCTTGTATGTTTTTTTTCTCTTTAAGTAGAGTTAAAAGCTTTTTTCAACACTCCTTGAAAGATTTCTCCCTTGGATTATCTTTAGAAATCTTATACAACTTGCTCCATCTTTGTGAATAAGCAAGTGGATCATCATGATCATCGTCTGCTGAAATTCTCCTTAGAAATCACCTAGCATGCTGAATAGGAGTATTGGTTGACTACTTCCTCATCACTGAATGCTCAATATGATCCATCTTTTCAAACATTTTGCCAAGCTTCTTTTTAAGGGATTGCACCTATCCAACATAGCCTAGAAAGGATTGACATCATCTTAAACATTTCTAGGTTGGCCTTTCATTTTAGATCATTTATCAAGCTACAAACAAGGGTTAGTGAAATAAAAAAAAATTAAGAATTCATCTCTTCACTCCCCTCACATGTTTTACTCAAGTGTAATGCTCGCTCAAGGACACTCATGTTTACACTCAATTTCTCTATACTCCCCCCCCTTTTTTTTAAGATTACACTACCAATATCACACTGCCTTTTAATAGCTTAAAGACAAGGGTATGACTGGAATAGAGTTGGTATGCTAGGACTAGGGCTGGTATGACCGGACTACTAAATGAGATATGAAAGGGCCAATTAGAAAAGCTTTGGTCAGATCAAGAAGGGACTAAGAAAATTTTCAATTTTTAAGCAATAAAGATCACGGTGGAAGGTATGGTGGAAAGTTAGGCATACTAGATGGGGTGGCTAGGATGTTGCTGGTCCGATCGGGATAGGGTTTGGCTAAAACTTGAAAATTAGGCAATAGGTTTCATGTTGGGTGGTACAGTAAAAATTGGGCAGGACAGATATGGTCCGACCAGACTGGTGGGTGGTATGGTCAGGAAACAGTCTACGTACTGGTTACAAAAATTTTAAGATTTTTACATATTTGTTAACTTTTTTGTTGGTAGCCTTTAGGGTTTGAAACAATTCATGGACAGCCACCAACACAGTAGAATCACAACTTTAAAGAAAACTCAAGATTAAACTTTGTTTTTATAGAATTGATAGGATAAAACAATGAATAAATACAAGAACACTATAGAAGAGACAAAAACTTTGGATTTAAAGGAAACAAATTGACACAACAAATGCGAAGAACAATGAATCATAAAGGTAATAAGGATTTTGATTTTTTTTTTAATATGACAAACAAAGAACAAACATAGGATAGATAGATAGATAGATAGATAGATAGATTGGGAACATGATTTAGAGTCTAAGCTCTGATATTAAACTGATGTGAACCCTTAGTATAAGGACTAGAGACTCACTCGTCTTTATGCTTGGAAGTGACTCCTTAAAAAGCCAAATTAGATTCTTGCCAAATCCTTGACCTAATTCCAATATGTGGAAGAGAACCTTGGAATTACATATCACAAAATTGTTAACTTTGACAATAAAAAATCTTGATTTGAGAAAAAACCAAGAATAAGAGATGAATACTCTTCTAAAAATAAAAGTTCTTAACTTTTATTAATCCATAAACTTCTTGCCATAGATACAATCTAAAATAATAGGTATTTATAGCCTCTGATAATTAAGCCTAAACCTAGTTATAAAAGGATAAAACAAATCTTAACAATTATTCAAATCCTAACAAAATAAGGTAATAGAATTAAACTAAAATTCTTTTAGAAAATTGGAGGCCAATTATCTATATAATAAAATCTGAATCTAAGCTTAGAATCTTCATAAGAATTGTAGCTATTGAAGTATAGAAAACTTTAGGATTTTGAATCACTCAATTTGGGCTTTGAAAGCTCAAGTTATGGCCTTTTAAAGTAAACTGGCTTGAACAGAAAATACTCAATGATATGATTTTATGGTTCCAAAGTTGTACAGATGTTTAGGAGCCCAAAAGAACTCGAATATGTACAAATAAGCCCATTCTAGAATGCTTAATATGTCTTCTAAAAACTTCATGAATAATACTTTCTCATTTTGAAACTCTAGGATCATCAAATTCTCAATTAAATCTTTAAAGGTCAAATTTTTCCTAATCTAGAAATTACAAAATACGTTCTTTTAAGTTCTTTCGCGTTTAATGCTTCCATAATCAATATTTTAGCCTTTGAATCTAGTCTCATATTTAGTTTTGGGTCTTCAAAGTTTTTTTTTTGTAGGCTTGTGTGCCCGTGTTTGCGTCAAATCTACTCTTTAACTTTCAATTTCTTCAGAATTAAATTTGTATTACAACAACTTCAGCACATCTTTACAAACCAGATATACCAATCTAAATCTTTGCATCCAGATTCTTTTTTTTTCTTCTTCTTTGATTAGATTTCTTTTCTGATTTAAAATTTGAAATCCTAATCCACAAAAGGCAAGAAAATGACTAATTTGGGAAGAAGATAAATCAATAGGGATAATTTTGCCATATAATCAATTATATTCTGATGTGGCAAAATTTTAAACTGAAATTAGGCCCTACAAATAGTAATCAGCATGCCAATTATGATGAAATCGGCTGGAACAACCAATTTAACTCTAAAAATTGAAGTTTAGATACTAAATTGATAAAATTAAAAATTTAGACACCAAAATAGTAAAATAAAAAAAATTAGGTTCAACTTATATATTTGCTAGTAAAACCTACCGAATCCGATAAAAACCAATCAAACTATTATTGGTCGATTTTCAAAAATAAATTTTTTATAACTGATTAATAATGGTCAGGTTATCCCATTTCTAAAACCTGACCAACCCGACTAATGTTCATCCCTAACTCCATATGTGGAGCCTTTTACATGGAATTCAAAAAAATAATATCATTATCTCAAAAGGAATAATATCATTTGGTTTACATTAGTTGAATTCTACAACTTAAATTTATAGAATTGAAATGACTCAAAAATTTTATTTCAAATGAATAATTATTAAAATTTAAATAAATTTTATAAAATTCATTCATTTTAAATTGGACGTTAAATAATAAAAAATTGAATAAAAAAGAATTAAAATAAGTAATCTAATTAATATCTATACAGTTTAATTAATATAACAAGAGTACTTTTTGTTACTGAAAATTATGTATTAACTAACATCAACAAAATCAAACCGAATAGAGAAAAGAAATTCAAAAAATGCCAAAGAAAAAGCATAAACTTTGCCATACCATTTTGGTAGAACAAATTATATCATCTTTTTAACCGAACCATTAGCACCCTGGTTGCCGAAAGTTCCAAGTCTTCAAAACGCGGCCGTAGACTTGAAGCAAATTACAGGACCCAGAACCGAAAAATTCTATAGGTAAACCCCCCCAAATTGATCGTCTTTACTCTCTCACTGTCAAGACTCCAACCAATACAGATAAACCCAAATTTTGTTTTTCTCTACTCTGAAATGTTCAATGTCTTCAATGGCGAAACTAAGGATAGCTGGGATATGGGTTGGTGTATTGGAGGTAGAATTGGAGAATTGGACAATTTCTATGTTGAGAGAGGAGGTCTCAAAGCGATCAAACATGGGTATTGACTCAATCAGTTTAATATGCGCTGGCAAAGTCTTGAAAGACGGTGATGGCAATGAAAAGCTTAGCCAATTGGGTATTAAAAACAACTCTAAAATTCTTGCCATTCGTATCTCTGTTGAGGAGGGTAACTCTTTGAAGCAGGAGTTGATGGCTGATGAGGAGCGAAACCGTAGACTCGCTAGAGTCAAGTGAGTTTTGACTGACACTATTTTTTAACAGTGTTTCTGGTTTTGTATAGACGGGCTGTTATGATTTTTGGGTTTATTGTATGTGTTAAGAGTTCAGATTGAAATTGGTTTGATGTGTTTAATTTTAAAGTTGAAATTTTGTGTATGGGTTTTGTGTAGATTGATCACTCTCTCTATTTTTCATAATTTGTTAAGATTACGTTTTGCATGGTGAAACTGACCACTATTCATATTTATGATGAGTTTATGAGATTATATGTGTTCTGCTTTTACAATTTTGTGAGAAGATTAAGCATAAAATCCTTGGAATTTAAAGCAAATGATATTACACTACATGATTTTCACTCTCTGTGTTCTTAATAAAGATTTAAGAATTTGACTGGAGCATTTCTTCACGAGTTCAATCTTTTTACCTTTTTCTTTATGCAGAACAAATTATATTTATGCTTTCAAATCAGGAACACATATGTAACAAAATATTCAATTTAGTCATTGGACAAAGAATTTCCATTTGAAATAAAAATTTTATTTCTACTGGCATTGTTTTTATTTCTGCTCTTTGGAAGCAAAAAGTTCTTTCTTTAATGCGTAGGAACTGTGAAATGTGATAAAGTTTTAGACTTTTTCTCTGGAACATAAAGTAACTCAACAATGATTGTACAAATTGTTTGGATTTTCCATAGAGCAATGTCCTGGCTTGTTTGTTCTACATCTGCCATTTGGTAATGAAGCTCGGTCCTTCAAATTTACAAATACTTGGGTGCTTGTGCGTGTTGGCTTTGACATACTTTTGTATGTTTCTTAATTGAGCACATTGTTTTAAGTAGTATTTGTTTTTACATGTTAGTTTTTTCATAACTTGGCAGGGCAGCTGTTACTGCACTATCTAAAAGACATGGAGATGGTTCGTTACCTGTTGAAAATTTCAATTTAGAACTTGAAGATCAAAGTGGGCAAAAATTGCACTTTTCTGAGACAGATCAACAGTATGCCACTAATACACCAGCTTGTGTTTTCCCAACTAGATTTTGTTCATATGTGTGCAATTGATTTTATTTCTTAAGATTGCAAAGTTCTATCTCATGTTTTGATTGGAAAACATTTTAACTATTGTTTATCAGGGCAATAATGATGGGTCTGATGCTTCATGCAAATGGAAAGGGACTAATTAAAAGGAAAATGTTTAAAGATGCACTAGAAGTGCTCACCATGGGAGAGGTTAGTTTGCATCTCTATTTATTTATATGGCTGGACAGGGCGGTCCGTCTTAATTGTCTTTTTGTATTTATTTTTCTACTTTCCAAACTAAATCTATCATTTTGAGATAGTAATTGATGATGTATTTTTTCTGGGAATTTTTTACCAAGCTTCGATAAACTTATTTATTTCTTTTTCTACTCCTGCTCCTAAGTACAGGATAACCCCAATTATATAGTTGGACTTTCTGAACTAATGGATGTACCAGCATCCTCTTCATAACTCTTTTTTTTTTTTTTTTGATTAGCTGAATGGCTGCATTTACCATGGATATTATGCATGTCAGGCTTAACTTTTATGGTTTGATTTATGTTTGCACAAGAACTTTCTATTCATTCTCTGTTATACTTATCAAATGATTGAGACTCTCATTGAATGCTGTTGTCAGGATACCTTTTTTATAAATTCCAAACTTTTTTCCAGTGGTTGAGAATAGAAATCAATGCTGAGTATTTTTATTTCTATCTGGCAGGAGGCTTTCTCTCTTTGCAACCCCAAGTCTATTGAAGTGAGTATCTATTGCTTTTCTGTTTTCAAAAGATCTTTATGATTATAAAATTTCCTTCAACTTTAACTTATGTGCCGTTTCCAGCTTGTTGACAATATCCCGATACTGCAAATAGACATGGTGTGGTGCTACTTCATGCTCCGTGACATTGCCTGGCTGTCGGAAGCAGGAGTACGCCTTGAAAAGGCTAGAGAAGGACTTGAACGTGCTCATGGCAAGGACTCCTCTCGTTTTAGGCTCCTTCAAGCAGATCGCTCATTAGAGGCGGCACTGTGAGTATTTATCTGCAACTATCCTTGTGTCTCTTTGTATATATATATCTATTTATATATTCATGACCAAAACTAGAAATGGTAGTAGTTTTGGTTGGCAATTTCAAGCTAACTCCTTTTAAATAAATATTGTAGATATTTGAGACTGGAGCTGTTGGAAGGAGTAGTGGCATATCATAGTGGCCAATTTGATAAATGTAAGAAGTTTCTGACCTCTGCACAGGCAAGATTCTTCCAGGTTAGTCATAATGCATTGCTTATTTTTTTTCCCTGGCTTTGTCCCTCCAACCCCTTCTCTCTCTGTCTTTCTTACTGACATGAAATTACAGAGAATTAAACATATTGAATATACACATTTATATGTTTGGTACATCATAAATTCTTAAGAGAGGGTGGTGAGTGGGGGGCTGCCAGGTTTGAATCTTCTGCCACTTGCACTATGAAGCACAATGGTACCATATTGAATAATTAATATCAGCTTTGTTCTCCTAAGCTGAGACAATTGATAAGAAATTGTCTTGACTTTTAATTTTGTCTGCTGGTAACATATACATCTTTTGCAACCTTTTTCTTTTTGACAAAACACAAAATCTCAGTGTTTGGTTGATGTAGCTACTCTCAGGACTCAAACCTCTAGATGAATATTCCACATAGTGTATCTTTGTGTTTATACATTGACAATTAGATTCATGCATATTCTACGGGTTCTTAATAATAATCAACTTTTTCTCTGCTGTCTTTAAAATATTTGCTCTGATTTTCCTCCTTTGCATTCTTCCTCTTTGTTATTATCTTATGGTACAAGCAATGTAGCTTTTCAATTTTGTGCTCCTCAATACAATTTCCTGCTGTTGGTTCTAGTTACAAGTGCAAGATGGAGACTTATCAATTGTCATGAGCATGGGCTTTAAGGAACATGATGCAAAGAGGGCATTGAGAATGAGCAATCAGGATATTCAGAGTGCCATTAATTTCCTTGTTGAGGAGAAGGAAAAAAGAGCAAAGAAACGGGAGGATGACATCTGTCGAAGAAAAGAAATTATGTATGTATTATAATCTGACATTTCTTTTGTATGATAGTATCTTTTGTTAGTATTCTTACTTGGTCTTGTAATTTCGCAGGGAGCAACAACAGTATGGAGTAACACCCTTGAGGAAAGCTGTCGATCTCCAGAGATTGAAAGAGCTGGTCTCTGTAGGGTATGCAGTATAGTTAAATCTTTAATGACATGCCTATGAAAACATGAAACCCATTGTTGAAATTTAATTTGAAAACTTAATATGCCTATGAAAACTAATTTGGGTTTAGCATTTGGGACTGTTGATAATATGCCTGAGCTTCTCCATTTGGATAATCTAAAATTACTTGATAACTTTCTTCAGGTGTAGTTTTGTATCGACTAACCCAGTATTTGACATCTGGGACCCAATAATATTTCAATTTGAGGGCATTTCTAACATCAAATTGAGACTTCACTAACTGGTTTTATTATCCATGTCTATAGAGGTAACAGTTTTCAACTTGGCAGGTTTGAAAAGGAACTTGCTGCTGAAGGTCTTCGAAGAAATGAGAATGACACTGAGAAGGCATTGGATGACTTGACAAATCCAGAGACTAATACATCTATCCAGGTTGCTTAAGTCTTTCATGAAAATTTTGAGTTTGAATTTTATTTTATTCAACTGCTGTATCACTAACTTCATTTAACCTGCAGCGTGATATAGAATCGAAGAAAAGAAAAAGACAACAAAAAAAAGAAGAGGTTACAGTTGAACGGCTTGTATCCATGGTCTTTGAAGGATCAAGAGGTACTAATTAGAAGTTAAATATTCTGATACCACTAATTTTTAGGCTGTTAGGAATTTGACCATAATCGGGTCATTAACATGTTTTATTGTCTAAACTCCAGTGATTCAAGCTGTTCAAGCTACTAGCTCTATGGAACAAGCAATGCAACACTTGCTCTCATCTTCAAGATCAAGCCCCATAAATTCTGCCACCAGTAGTACTCCTGGCTTACCTGCAAATGATGCCTTAGAGAGTTTAAGCGAAGATAATTCAAACAACAATAATGATGTTGGAGGCCCATCTGCTAGGGAAATTCAACAGAGAGATGTAGAGATGGAGGATGAAATTGCAGATGAGCTAGCCAGACGAGATGCATTGTCTGACTATGACATTGAAGTAGCAAAAGAAGGTGAAGCTATAAATGAGTATATAGCTTTGTTGGAGTCCATGGACGGGAATAAGAAAGCTTCGTGTTCGCAGTGAGAAATAAAAAGAGGTTAAAACAATAGTGCTAAGCACATTTCTGTAAATAGATTTCAATAACTATAATTTTTAGTTATGGTTGTGAGATGGGAAGTATTTTAGAAATTAAGAGTTGAAAGTAATGTAAGTAGCAATTACAAAAACAAAAGCTATTTAATGCATATTCTAACAGTTTTCCAATTTTTCGTAAGGCTATTGTACTTGTCCTTGCTCACTGGGTATAAAACATTGTCGATAGCATTAGAACTCAGAATGATCAAGCTGCATGGTTACACTCCGTGTGAGGAAATTTTGGATTCGCTGAGCATTGAGTAATTCAAATTTCGGCTGGAATAAAGTTTATTAAAATAATAATAATATTAATAATAACTGAATAAATATAGTCTTCAGTTCAAAAAAAGAATAAATATAGTCTGATATTTGGTTTAACGATTAAAAGGATGTATTGTTGTAGAAATGGAATCTTACATGGACGTGCGGTAAAAACTCATATCTGTTTGACTCTGTACCTTGAATCGTTATTCTTGGTTGATAATAGAACAGTAACATATAATTAGTAGATAATATTACCCTCACTCTGAATGCAAAAAAAAATAAATAAATAGGAGGATTTTTTTTTCTCATTCGATGTCATGCCATGTCACATTAAATAAAAATAAAGGTGGTTGCAATCAAACTGAATCGCCTCCTAGCCCAGGGTTCAAGCCGATTCAAAGACTTGAACCGGCCGGGATCACCTCATTAAATATTAGGATTTTTATAAAAATATAAAAAGAAAGTTGAAAAATAAAATTTTAAATTTACCATATTTTAAAAATATGTTCAAATTTTAAAAGAATTTATGATTAATTTATTAAAACGTCATATTTTCATTAATTTATTTGAATTTATTATGAATTTATTATGGGTTGATTATGAGTTTATACATTTTACATAGTTTATTTTGAGTTTATATAGATTTATTATGAACGTATGATAAAATCACAATAATACTCCTAGTAAAAAAGTAAAAATTTTATAAAAGATGATAGAGAGGTTCATTTTTTCCTTAAAGATTCTAATCATGATTCATGCTTTGTTGTGTGTGTGGGTTGTGAGATAGATTGTGTGGTGTGTGCTCTACTATGAAAAATGCCGCAAGTGCCAGTATCGTTGCTTATAGTAAAGTAAGAGTATGAGTGTCTTTGTCCACTGTGAAGGTGTTGCTTGAGTAACCTAAATTCAGTTCAAAGGTGTTGCTTGAGTAACCTAAATTCAGTTCAACTATTATACGGAAATTACCAAATATAACCAATTTAATTACCAAATTTTACTAATTGAACTAATTACTCTAAATTAAATTCTAAATAATCAATAAATAAAGAGTAAGATTAGGTTTCATTGGAGTTGTAATATTCTAAAATATACCCTAAAAGTTTTGAAAAAATTATTGTTGTATTTGGATTAAGTGTATATGTTTTAGTGAGAAGAGAAAATAGGTAATGAGGAGAGTGTATATGTTGTATATATTGAGATATATACAACATATACAAGCCAAAAGAAGTGAAAAGTCTAAGAAAGAGTTAATTTTTATTAATTAATTATAAGGAAATTAATTAAGTAGAATTTGAGTGAGTGGAAGTGGATGGAGATATTTTGAATATTTTATTGTTTAAATGCTTGGAGGAGAGGGTTTTGAGGAGAGAGTTGTTGAGGGTTGACTTTGTTTTCTTTCTTTTCTTCTTGTTTCTTTCTTCTTCTTCGTGCATCTTCATCTCCTCCTTTTCTTTTCTTTTCTTTTGGCCGGCACTCCATAACAAGAGAGCAAGAGAGAGATTTGATCTTCCAAACTCAAGATTGAAGGAAGTTTTCAAGTGATTAAGTTGGAAATTTAAGAGTTTCTTCATCCTTGGTAAGTTTTCTACTTGATTCTTTGATTTTCTTTGAGTTTGTGAGTTGAGGTTGTGGTTGATATGTGTTTGTTTGATTGTGGTGTGTTTAAGAGTGTTTGGTTCAATTGATTTTGGATTTGGGGTTGGATTGAAGGAAAGAGTAAGTTTGTTGGAAGAGAAAGTGTTGTGGTTGTGTTTTGGGTTTGTGGTGATGATTATGATTTGTGTTTGATGTATGTTTTGAGTTGTTTTGGTGTTTTGGCAAGTTTGTTATGGTTTTTGGGTGTGTTTAGTTAAGTTGGTTTGGAGTGGATAATGGTGGTAGTAAGTGGTTTGTTGGATGTAGAGTTGTTGTTGCCGGAATCTGGATTTTTGGCCTGACACGCCTAGGAGCACGGCCAGGTTGTTAGGATTGTCATTGGTTCTATTTCCTGGATGGGTGACACGAGCAGTGACACGCCCATGTCACTGAGCGTGTCACAGCTTCTGTGTTGTAGTAGTATTGACACGTCCAGTGACACGCCCATGTCACTGAGCGTGTCATAGCTACTGTGTTGGTGAAGAATTGACACGGCCATGAGCATGCCCGTGTTGTTGGACGTGTCAATGTTTCTGTGAGACAGAATGTAGTACACGTTTAGTAACACGCCCGTGGTTCTGAGTGTGTCAAAGTTTCTGTGTTGTGAGTTTAGGGCACGGTCAGGGACACGCCCGTGTTGTTGAGCGTGTCATGTGTAGAGTTGGCCCTAGTTGGTTCTTAGCCTTATTATCTCATATGTATCTCTAAGTGAGTGTGCATTATTCCTTTTGTATTAGGTTTTTGAAGAGGTTGAGTTGCCCTAATCCTAGTGTTGAGGATTCTTGGAAGAGGAGTTTGGTGTGGTGTGAGTTGCTCTTGAGGTAAGTACAAACTTACATGGTTACATACATTTACATGATTTTGAGATTTAACACATTTGGTTGTAAATGTGTTAAGTAATATATTTCATTGTTAATATATTGGATTAATGTTATGATTTGCATAATGTGAAAGATATGATGATCATTCAAAATGTATGTTCAATGCAATTGGTTGTGTATACTTTAATGATGAGATGTGAAGCCATTGTTGTTGGCTATGATAATTCAAAGGAAATAATTGGGGCATGATTGCCTATTTTGATTATGAGAAATGAAATGAGAAATGAATTGTGAAAGAGATTGATAATGAGATAAATGAATTAATTGTGTGCCTAGTATGTTATTTAATTTTCAGAGTTCTGAGTTTGGCGGCATGCCTATGAATTGCTGGACAGGTGAAAAGACTGGGTCATAAGCCGAGTCCAACTGATAAATGTGGAATATGATATTTTTGAGGTGAAAAGACCGGGTCGTAAGCCTCAAAAATAGTAACAGTCTAGCCGGGTTGAGGACCAAGATACTGGGGCCCTAGGGTCTAGCCGGGTTGAGGTCCAAGAGACTGGGTCTATTACACTATCCATGGATAGAGATATATATATATCGCCTACGGGCTTGATGAAAGTGATTATGGACCAAAGCAGTAACTCTGAACTTTGAATAACATATTAGTTTCTTTTTGGGCCCATGCTTGTCTTTGTTTCAATGTGAATCATAAATGGTAAAACAATTGAATAAGATAATGAAATGTAATGTTATGAAATATAGTATTTTTGAATATGATTTCTATTGCTTGAAAGTATGACATTGACATTGCATCAAAGCATATTGTTATTGTGGTTTGTACCACTAAGCCTATAGCTTAGCACGATTGTGGTTCATCGCGCAGGTGACAGGGTAGAACTGGAGAGTTCAGCTAGACCGAGTCGAGTTTAGACTCTGAAGTGTTGATTGTGGGCTTAAAGATCAGAGACGAACTGCCAAACATGTATAGACTTTATGTTTTGTAAATATTGATTTTGATGTATTTATATATGTAAATACCACTACATTTTTCACTGCTTAATAAATAAATGTTTTACTTGTTATGTTCCATAATATATATATATGAAATGTTTTAAATTTTCCTCATAATATTGTAGAAGAGAAAAAAATTGAGTTGTCTTATATAAATCGTTTCACTCATGTATCCAGTATATGTATAGTACAGGTGTAGTAGTATGTAGTGTGCGTATACGGGGTATAGGGGTGTTACAACTGTTTTGGTATCAGAGCCTAGGTTTGAGATTCTCAACCTAGGTAAATTGTAAGAAAAAGAACATTTTGAGTTTTAAAATATTGTTTTTAAATAAGATATATGTTTTGGTAGTGGCAGTCTCTGATCTTTGATGAGGTATATTCTGCTGTGTTTGTAGATATAGGTAGTAATGGCGTCTTAGTCACGTCAGTCCATAGAAGGTAGTGCAGAGAGTGTAGCTCCTGAAGAGGGTAGAGATGGAGCTAGGGTTGAGAGAGCTGGAAAGTCACCTGTTCCTGTGCCAGAGAGACCAGCTGCTGATGAGGTTCCACCAGTTTGTCTAAGACATGTGGTAGAATTGTTGAGGCAAGCTCCAGTGCAGCCGCCACCGCCAGCCACAAGTATCGGTGAGACATTATGATAAATTGAGAAAGTATGGGGCTGAGGATTTCTTTGGTACTACAGATCCTGCAGTAGCTGAGCAGTGGTTGGATAGGGTGCAGAGGGTATTTATTCAGTTGCAAGCTACTCCTGAAGAGAAATTTGATTATGCTAGATCCTTATTGCAGAAAGATGCTTATGATTGGTGGAAGACGGTTCCTCATGCTATGGATGATCCACCGACTTTATCTTATAGTGATGTTCTGCGGGAGTTTGAGCAGAAATATACTCCGAGAGAGTACAAAGATGTTAAGAAGATGAAATTTCTGAATCTAAAACAAGATAACCGGACAGTGACAGAGTATGAGACAGAGTATATCCGGTTGAGTCACTATACAGGTGGAATTATTTCAGATGAGATTGATAGGTGCAAGAGATTTGAGGAGGGGTTGAGGCCCTCTATTATGTGCTTTGTTGTTGGTTCTCGGTACCAGGATTTTTCTCAGTTGGTTGCAGCAGCTAGAAGTATTGAGAGAGCACAGGGTATTGCAGCAGCTGCTACTGAGGAGGAGATCAGAGTTAGGAGACCCCAGTTTGAGGCAGGGTCTTCATCTATTAAAAGAGGCAGAGGAAGTTTTATTCTGAGGATCAGTAGGAGCCAGAGGCAGTCTGGTAGGTCAGTTCAGTATTAGAGGCAGAGACCGAGACCTACAGTTTCTGTAGCGAGTGCTCCGACTCTTATGGTTCAGAGATCTACTAAACCTACATGTGTCCATTGTGGTAGGATACATGGGGGTGTTTGTTGGAAGATTGGTGGATCAGCTGTGTGTTTCAGATGTGGATCGCCTGACCATTTCATTAGAGATTGTCCTAAGATGCAAGAGCATAGGCAAGCAGATTCTGCAATTTCTCGACCTAGTGTGAGAGGAGGTCGAAGTGGCAGAAGTGTTAGCAGAGGTGGTCGACCTGGGATAGGTCAGAGAGGAGGCTCTACATCTGGAGGCAGTAAGCCAGATGAGGCTGGGTCTTCTTAGAGAGTGTATGTGATGCAGAGACAGCCAGATGCTTCAGCAGTCATCGCGGGTACTTTCTCTTTATTTGGCATTTCAGTTCTTGCTTTGATTGATCCAGGATCTACTCATTCATACATTAGTGCATCTATTTTGCCTGTGACTGAATTGCATAATGAGTCCCTAGGATTTGATGTCTTGGTGATAAATCCTTTAGGACATAGTGTGGATGTTAGCAAGGTGCACCGAGATAGTTCAGTTGTGGTGCAAGGTGAGAAGTTTTTGGGTGATTTGATTGAAATACCTTTTAAGGAATATGATTTGATCTTAGGCATGGATTGGTTGTCTAAGCATGAAGCTGTAGTAGACTGTCAAAAGAAGTGTGTTACCTTGAGAACCAATGATGGTAGAAGTGTGATGGTATTTAGTGAGCAGAGATAACTTGCATCCTTGTTTGTTTCAGCTGTTGCAGCTAGTAAGTTGATTAGAAAAGGGTGTGATGCTTATCTTGCTCATGTTGTGGATACCAGCGTAGTGGGTTCTCAACTTGATAGTATAACCACAGTTGCGGAATTTCCAGATGTTTTTCCGGAGGAGTTGCCAGGGTTACCCCCTGAGAGAGAGGTTGAGTTTGGTATCGATTTGTTGCCTAGTACCACTCCCATCTCTATTACTCCTTATCGAATGTCACCTGCTGAGTTGAGAGAGTTGAAGGTGCAGTTGCAGGAGTTGTTGGATAAATTGTTTGTTCGCCCTAGCGTTTCTCCGTGGGGAGCTCCTGTTTTGTTTGTGAAGAAGAAGGATGGTACTTTGAGGTTGTGCATCGGTGATAGGCAATTGAATAAGGTGACTATCAAGAATAAGTATCCTTTGCCTCGGATTGATGATCTCTTCGATCAGTTGAAGGGAGCAGCAGTATTTTCCAAGATTGATTTGAGATCAGGGTACCATCAGTTGAGAGTTAGAGTTGAAGATGTTCCTAAGACAGCTTTCCGCACAAGGTATGGACATTATGAGTTTTTGGTAATGCCTTTTGGATTGACGAATGCACCTGCAGCTTTCATGGATTTGATGAATAGGGTGTTTAGGCCCTACCTAGATCAGTTTGTGGTGGTCTTCATTGATGATATTTTGGTGTATTCGCATAATGAAGAGGATCATGACAAGCATCTGCGGATTGTGTTGCAGACCCTGAGAGAGAAGCAATTGTATGCTAAGCTGTCAAAGTGTGAGTTTTGGCTGGATCAAGTGACTTTTTTGGGTCATGTGGTGTCAGCAGATGGTATTAGAGTTGATCCGAGTAAAGTTGAGGCTATTTTGGATTGGAGTCCACCGAAGTCAGTGACTGAAGTTAGAAGTTTTCTGGGGTTTGGCAGGCTATTATCGACGCTTTGTGAAAGGTTTTTCTTTGATAGCTACTCCACTCACCAGATTACTTCGAAAGGGAGTTAGATTTGTATGGACAGATCAGTGTCAAGCTAGTTTTGAATAGTTGAAGGAAATGTTGACTCAAACTCCTGTTCTTACATTGCCTGTGGAAGATAAACCATATGTGATTTATAGTGATGCTTCACATAATGGTTTAGGTTGTGTTTTGATGCAAGAGGGTAAAGTTATAACTTATGCTTCTCAGCAGTTGAAGCCACATGAGCTTAATTATCCGACGTATGATCTGGAGTTAGCAGCCATAGTTTTTGCTTTGAAGATTTGGCGACATTACTTGTATGGGGAGAAATGTTTTGTTTATACAGATCATAAGAGTTTGAAATATTTGGGTGTTCAGAGAGAGCTAAATCTTCGGCAAAGACGATGGTTGGAGTTGATTAAAGACTACGACTGTTTGATTAATTTTCATCCTGGTAAGGCACATGTTGTTGCAGATGCCTTGAGTCGGAAGTCTTTAGCAGGTTTGACTGCTTATTCGCTTTCGTTGCTTGTTGAGTTGAGAGCGTTGCATGCTAGTTTTGAATCATGTGATGATGGTGCATTGTTGGCTCAGTTGCAATTAAGGCCAGTGTTGTTGGATCAGATAAGGGAGGCTCAATTGGCTGATGGAAAAATTCAAAAAGTTGTATCAGATTGCCAAAATGGGGAGAGCCGAGATTTCCATGTGAGAAGTGATGGTAGCCTTTGGTTTAAAGATAGATTGTGTGTTCCTGATGATGCTAAATTGAGAAAGATTATTTTAGAAGAAGCACATCAGTCGGTTTTTGCTATGCACCCTGGGAGTACTAAAATGTATCATGATTTGAAGAAGCATTACTGGTGGTTAGGTATGAAGAGAGATATAGCGGAATTTGTATCCAAGTGTCTCACTTGTCAGAAGGTGAAGGCCGAGCATCAAGTTCCAACAGGGTTGCTTCAACCTTTATCAGTGCCTGAATGGAAATGGGAACGTGTGACAATGGATTTTGTATCTGGTTTGCCATTGACTCAGAAGAAGCATGATGCTATTTGGGTGATTGTTGATCGGTTGACAAAGACAGCTCATTTTCTTCCAGTTAGAATGGACTATTATCTAGAAAAGTTGGCTGAGTTGTATGTCAGTGAAATAGTGAAGTTGCATGGAGTCCCAATTTCTTTAGTGTCTGATCGAGATCCTCGGTTTACTTCGAGGTTTTGAAAAAGTTTACATGGTGCTTTGGGTTCTCGATTGCACTTTAGCACTGCTTTTCATCCACAGATAGATGGGCAGTCAAAGAGAGTGATACAGATTTTAGAGGACATGTTGAGAAGTTGTGTCATTGAATTCTCTGGAAGTTGGGACAGATTTTTGCCATCATTGGAATTTGCTTATAACAATAGTTATCAGTTTAGTATTAAAATGGCACCATATGAGGCATTATATGGTAGAAGATGTAGAACACCTCTATGTTGGAATGAAGTTGGAGAAGGCAAATTGGTGGGTCCTAATTTCATTAAAGAAACAGAAGAGAAAGTGAAGATAATTCGAGACCGGTTGAAAGCAGCTTCAGATCGGCAGAAATCTTATTCAGATTTGAAGAGAAGAGACATAGAGTTTGATGTTAGAGATAAAGTTTTTCTGAAAGTGTCTCCTTGGAAAAAAAATTTTGAGATTTGGCAGAAAAGAGAAGCTAAGTCCTCGTTTTATTGGACCTTATGAGGTATTGGAGAGAGTTGGACCAGTTGCTTATCGAATTGCTTTGCCACCTGAGTTGGATAGAATTCACAATGTCTTCGATGTTTCTATGCTGCGGAGGTATAGATCAGATCCATCTCATGTTTTGTCCGTTGAATCTATTGAGGTGAGTCCGGATCTAACTGTTGAAGAAGAACCAGTTGCTATTTTGGCACATGGAGTGAAAGAGTTGAGACATAAGAAAGCGCCAATTGTGAAGGTTCTTTGGAAGAATCATACAAAAGAAGAGTCAACTTGGGAGAATGACCAAGCGATGCGAGATTAGTATCCTCAACTGTTCCAGACTTGAGATCTGGTAATTTCGAGGACGAAATTTCTTTTTAGAGGGGGAGAATTGTAATATCCCAAAGTATACCCTAAAAGTTTTGGAAAAATTATTGTTGTATTTGGATTAAGTGTATATGTTTTAGTGGGAAGAGAAAAGAGGTAATGAGGAGAGTGTATATGTTGTATATATTGAGATATATACAACATATACAAGTCAAAAGAAGTGAAAAGTCTAAGAAAGAGTTAATTTTTATTAATTAATTATAAGGAAATTAATTAAGTGGAATTTGAGTGAGTGGAAGTGGATGGAGATATTTTGAATATTTTATTGTTTAAATGCTTGGAGGAGAGGGTTTTGAGGAGAGAGTTGTTGAGGGTTGACTTTGTTTTCTTTCTTTTCTTCTTGTTTCTTTCTTCTTCTTCGTGCATCTTCATCTCCTCATTTTCTTTTCTTTTCTTTTGGCCGGCACTCCATAACAAGAGAGCAAGAGAGAGATTTGATCTTCCAAACTCAAGATTGAAGGAAGTTTTCAAGTGATCAAGTTGAAAATTTAAGAGTTTCTTCATCCTTGGTAAGCTTTCCACTTGATTCTTTGATTTTCTTTGAGTTTGTGAGTTGAGGTTGTGGTTGATATGTGTTTGTTTGATTGTGGTGTGTTTAAGAGTGTTTGGTTCAATTGATTTTGGATTTTGGGGTTGGATTGAAGGAAAGAGTAAGTTTGTTGGAAGAGAAAGTGTTGTGGTTGTGTTTTGGGTTTGTCGTGATGATTATGATTTGTGTTTGATGTATGTTTTGAGTTGTTTTGGTGTTTTTGCAAGTTTGTTATGGTTTTTGGGTGTGTTTAGTTAAGTTGGTTTGGACTGGATAATGGTGGTAGTAAGTGGTTTGTTGGATGTAGAGTTGTTGTTGTCGGAATCTGGATTTTTGGCCTGACACGCCCAGGAGCACGGCCAGGTTATTAGGTGTGTCGTTGGTTCTGTTTCCTGGGTGGGTGACACGAGCAGTGACACGCCCATATCACTGAGAGTGTCACAGCTTCTGTGTTGTAGTAGTATTGACACGTCCAGTGACACGCCCATGTCACTGAGCGTGTCATAGCTACTGTGTTGGTGAAGAATTGACACGGCCATGAGCACGCCCGTGTTGTTGGACGTGTCAATGTTTCTGTGAGACAGAATGTAGTACACGTTTAGTAACACGCCGGTGGTTCTGAGCGTGTCAAAACTTCTGTGTTGTGAGTTTAGGGCACGGTCAGGGACACGCCCGTGTTGTTGAGCGTGTCAAGTGTAGAGTTGGTCCTAGTTGGTTCTTAGCCTTATTATCTCATGTGTATCTCTAAGTGAGTGTGCATTATTCCTTTTGGATTAGGTTTTTTTGAAGAGGTTGAGTTGCCCTAATCCTAGTGTTGAGGATTCTTGGAAGAGGAGTTTGGTGTGGTGTGAGTTGCTCTTGAGGTAAGTACAAATTTACATGGTTGCATACATTTACATGATTTTGAGATTTAACACATTTGGTTGTAAATGTGTTAAGTAATATATTTCATTGTTAATATATTGGATTAATGTTATGATTTGCATAATGTGAAAGATATGATGATCATTCAAAATGTATGTTCAATGCAATTGGTTGTGTATACTTTAATGATGAGATGTGAAGCCATTGTTGTTGGCTATGATAATGCAAAGGAAATAATTGGGGCATGATTGCCTATTTTGATTATGAGAAATGAATTGTGAAAGAGATTGATAATGAGATAAATGAATTAATTGTGTGCCTAGTATGTTATTCAACTTTCAAAGTTCTGGGTTTGGCGGCATGCCTATGAATTGCTGGACAGGTAAAAAGACTGGGTCGTAAGCCGAGTCTAACTGATAAATGTGGAATATGATATTTTTAAGGTGAAAAGACCGGGTCGTAAGCCTCAAAAATAGTAACAGTCTAGCCGGATTGAGGACCAAGATACTGGGGCCCTAGGGTCTAGCCGGGTTGAGGTCCAAGAGACTGGGTCTGTTACACTATCCATGGATAGAGATATATATATATATCGCCTACGGGCTTGATGAAAGTAATTATGGACCAAAGTAGTAACTCTGAACTTTGAATAACATATTAGTTTCTTTTTGGGCCCATGCTTGTCTTTGTTTCAATGTGAATCATAAATGGTAAAACAATTGAATAAGATAATGAAATGTAATTTTATGAAATATAGTATTTTTAAATATGATTTCTATTGCTTGAAAGTATGACATTGACATTGCATTAAAGCATATTGTTATTGTGGTTTGTACCACTAAGCCTATGGCTTAGCGCGATTGTGGTTCATCGCGCAGGTGACAGGGTAGAACAGGAGAGTTCAGCTAGACCGAGTCGAGTCTAGACTCTGAAGTGTTGATTGTGGGCTTAAAGATCAGAGACGAACTGCCAAACATGTATAGACTTTATGTTTTGTAAATATTGATTTTGATGTATTTATATATGTAAATACCACTACATTTTCCGCTGCTTAATAAATAAATGTTTTACTTGTTATGTTCCATAATATATATATATATAAACTGTTTTAAATTTTCCTCATATTATTGTAGATGAGAAAAAAATTGGGTTTTCTTATATAAATCGTGGCACTCCTGCATCCGGTATACGTATAGTACAGGTGTAGTAGTATGTAGTGTGCGTATACGGGGTATAGGGGTGTTACAGGAATTCTCCTAATGGATCTTAATTAATAAATTCAATTAAGCTCGTTTCTTAAATTTTAGATATCTAAGTATTACAAAATCCATCCACTTCTCTCACAAGCAAGAGGAATACGATTAGATAAAGCTTAATCCTCTATTCTTATGATAATTAAATAATTCTCAATCCAATAGCTCAAGATGCTATCTCTAGATCTTCAAGTTATTACTTATTTCTAAGCTAACCACTTAAAGTTGTTGATTCCACATCCAAAACCATACTTAACTCTCGTTTATTATATGATTCAATATATTTTAACAATTGGTGGCCAAATAATTATTAACAATTAATCCAAAATCAACAAATCAATATTTAAGAAATATCTCTATATATAAATTTAATAATAATCAAAAACCCATTGCTCAAATACCCAAACCCACATGATCCAACAAGAAGATTAGTTACTCATAATAAAACTTAAACAAAATCTGTTAATTTTAATTACAATTTCCATTAATCTATGTAAAAATTGCTAGAAACAAAATAACTAGAGAAAAAGGTAGAATAAACCAAATTAGCGTCCTCAATCTTGCTAAGATGACTTTTTTTATCTTCAAAAGTTGTCAAATCTATAGAAAAATCATTTGAATATCTTGATTCTATCTCTCCTTTAGTTTGGATCCCCAAATTTTCCAAGAATAGCAAAAGTTAGGTTAGCCCCCTTTTAAATGAATGAAAAGATCTATTTATACTCTACCACAAATGTCTCTTGGATGCCCTTAGGGTTTCTTTTCATTTTTGCCTTGGTATTTTTATTTTCAGCTCGTTTCAGATATGCACAGGTGTGCGTGTGCAATTTGCATGCCCTTGCTAAATTGGACCTCATGATACAGTGTCGAAATTATATACATGGGCATGTTGTTTGTATTTGGCACGCCTATGCCAATAAAGTTGCTTATAGACATCTTCTTTTCTACTGGTATTTTTTGCATGGGTGTGTCGTTTAAAAGCGCAGAAAAATCTGCTACTGGATCTCTTGACTCTTTAGCTCACAGCTTTAAACTCTTTGGCATGAGCATATCTGGGATAATCAATATGCCCATGCTGACCACAATGCTTCTAAATTTTACTATTTTCTTCATTGAATGCTCTCCTTTTTGCACCTTAACCTATCAAAATGTTAGATATGCAACTAAAAACACTTTCCATCACAAAATCATAAAAAATCCACAAGGAACAACACAAAATGAGCAACTATTCAATCCTAATTCAGTGGTAAGCATTGGTTCACCACGCTTCAATTGAACTAGGTCCATATTAACAATTCCCAATCTAAACTAAATAAAAAAGGACTAGGCTCACCCTAGCCAACTGTCACTTGTTCAAGTGACTGTTGAGCCTTATGTATAACGATCACTTGCATAGGTGAAATTATTATAGGTGGAGATATTTACACTCCACCAAAATACTAAATACATCTCAATTTATTAATGTATCTTTATTATAAAATCTAAAATTTAATTTTTTTATTACATCCCACAAAAGACCTTAGTACCCATTATATTACTATATCTAATTCTCAATTTACGCACCTCGCTAGTTTAACCTAACTCTTAAAATATCACTAGCAAAGGAAGAAATTTGAAAAAACTTACCTTCTGCTAAATTTTTGCAAAGGAAAAACCATCTTCTCTCTCAATAATCCATCTTTTTCTTACCTGCTCGAGAATCCATCAAAGAAGGATTTGTGAAGTAAGACCTACATTTTTGAGTTTTTGGATTGATTGTTTGATTTTGTTTTTAAAAACCTATTTATATTTTGATTGAGTTTTAAGTTATAGGTATGAGGTATACCTTGAGTTTTTTTTGTTAAGTATGAGTTTTTCGTTTTAGAAATTCCTTTCTTTGTAGATATTTTTTCGTTTTTGTTATGTTTTTTAGAGATTTATTTTTTGTTAGTCCATTATATTGCTTAATGTCGAGTTTATAAGCATAGAATCATCACAAAAGCAACATATGACTCAAACTCAAAGGAATTTCACTAGTTTATGCTTTATGCTTTTCTTTGGTTTTGAAGAATATGTGTGATAACTAAAGAATATGTGTGATATAATGATTTTTTTTTTCATTCTAAAGATATGTGTGATAAATTTGCTCGACAATAGTCGGCTGAAGAGTGTATTGTGTAGTTATCTTTATTTGCATTGATTACACACCTCAATGGATTGTTGTTGTATATATTAAATTATTCAGTTGATAGTAAACTGTTCAGAATAAAGAGGCTAAATAATGTAAAATATGTGAATTGTGTTTATTATTCTTCTTTCTGTTATAGTATTTTTAAAAATTACTCTTTATTCTATCATTTTATTTTACTTTATGTGGCACATGGTAAATCCTCATACAATCCACTTAAGGCATTAAAACGACATCTTTGTATCCATTAACAAGCTGAAACAATTTTGAACAACCCGTACAAACAACTAATATAGTATACAAAAAAAGAACTCATACAGCAAAGGTTGATGAGAGAGAAATGTGCATGATACTGATTGTATTCGACATGGGAAATGGATAAAAGTAATTGGATGAACTTATTGGTTGCCACTTGAGATGTTTGAGCATGTTGACGACATTACATGCATATACAAGTAGTTGAAATTGTGAATTATATTTAAAGGTACAAGCAACCCATTGATTCATATGATGAGGATGATCAGCCACACAGTAAACGCATAAGACAGTTTTAGCATAATATTTAATGGTTTTTTTAGTGTTGATACTAATTTGTAAGGATGACTTTTATTAGTATTAGTACTAATTTGTATGGATGGCTTTTGTTAGTATTGGTACTAATTAATGGATAGCTTTTGTTAGTATTGGTACTAATTAATGGATAGCTTTTTGTTAGTAATTCATACTAATTTATATGGATGGCTTTTATTTGGTATCCTTTATGTGTTTATATATATCAACAAATCCTCTTAGGCTATGGTTACATCTCTTTCTTTTTTTTTTGTTTCCTTTACTTTTGTTTATATTACATGAAATTATTTTTTTCACTTTTTAAGTTAGGCAGATAGAATAAAGGAATGCGTATTTGGTAATTAATGTCCAAATATAGGTTCAACAGACCAACGTTGTTAGTTCCACTTCATCGAATCAGAGCTGAATATTTACATTTGTTTGGCCTTTTGATGAACAAACTAATATATTCAATAATATGTAACTGAATATATTTAATAGTTCAACTATCTTTAGTTGAACTATCTCAATACCGTAATTGCTTAATCTTATTTATGTTGCTTTAAACAACTAAATATTTACCTTAAACTCTACAGTAGCCTCATAATCCATATCTTTTTTCATGTTTTACTTTAATATATTAAACGAGAGTGGGGTAATTGGTGAAAATTGTTTGAAAGTTAGAAAAGTGAACAATGATAGAAATGAAATAGATAAAATGGCTTTTAGGGTTTAGGATGGGGTGTATATAGTAATTTGACTGGGTGGAGTGCAAATATAAATAATAAAATTGTGAACATTATAATTTAATATACCTTTAGAGAATGTCAGAACAAGGATTAAGATGAAGGGGAACAAAATTTCCAAGCAAAAAAAAGTGCAGGTGAATTTATATTCAATTTTATTTTCATATTAAAAAAATTAATGGAAATAGTTGACATTAATATTTATATTTAATTTTATTTTCATATTAAATATTTAAATATTAAAATTTTTATTACTTTATTTTAATATATAAATGTTACTTTGAAAAATTACTAAATATATGTTATTTTTAAATAACATTTTTTTTTGAGAAATTTTAAAGAAAGTGTTTAAATTAATTATAATAAATTTATGTGATAGAATATTTTTTTCAAAATAATGAACCTAATCACAAAATTCCTAAATCTAATTCATAATCAAATTGTAAAATAATTATTAATATCAATTTTATGATACAAATTGAAAATAATTGAAGGTAATAAACATGTAGATTAGACTTATCAATTTAATATATATATATATATATATATATTGTAAAGATTTAATATAATAAATAATGTGTATTTTATAATATGATATAATATATTATATTATAATATGCATGCACAAACATGCTTGGTGGAGGGGACCATGGACCCCATGCCCCCTAGATCCGCCATTAACTTCAGAGACACTATCATCTACACTTGAATCTCCATCTTGTCAAAACCCCCGAATTTTCACATCCCTCACCTATCGCCTCATCAGCAATATATGATTCTTTATTTTCAGCCTCATATGCATCTCTATCTACTTGAGGGCTCAAATTCTATCGAATTATTTATGCTTCCCTCTCCGCTTTAGTCCCAAAGAAACTCCCACCCTTAAAAATTGGTTCTGCAGTAGAAGTTATGTTGCTAGAATGTTCATTGTTGGTTACCCCTGTTCCTCTTAAAAGTGTATTTGTGGACTCCACTCCTATTCAATTCACCCCCACTATACACAGTAACATCATTTTGACTATGGTCATTTTCATCGCATGGCAGTTGAGGTGCTGGTGGGCAAAGTTCAAGGTTAGATATCACATGGGCCACAAAGACATCACTATTTTTCTACCCCTTAGACAACTCTAATAAAATTGAGTTACTCAACAATATGAAATTTTTACCAAATGGTGACTTGCAATATATAGAATTAACATAATCATAACCATGACCCCTAAGGTAATCACCAAGTTCAAACAACGACATTTTATCAATATCAATATCAAAGTCTATGATAGTTATCCCACCCAAATACCTAAATTTTCTTTTCTCACACTCAAGCCTTCCCCCCATGGTGCCACCTTACATGGTCTAGTATGTCAGCCATGTTATACACATAGCAATTTCGTCCAATGTGGTCCAAAGGTAACACCTAAGCCCTCAATTTACCCACATGGATTCTAACTATGGAATCAAATTTTTTCACCTTTAGTAAATTCCAACTCACCAAATCAGACAATAACCCCTAACTTTTCATACTTAATAACTAAAATGCTAGTAACCCATATAACTCATCTACAATACAACTAGATTATTAGCATACCCAAATTTATACAACATGCAACAAATGAAATTATATGAAATTTATAACCTTTCAAATTAAAACACCAAATTTCCTTCTAAGATGAATGAATCAAACTAAATAGTGATCAATGTAATCATCCTCTAAGCTCAAATCATTACTAAATTACAATAACAGTAAATCAATAGCAATTTGAGAAGGCCAGGCAATGCCTTCACAATTTGGTGATTGTAGTAGTTATGGTTTTTAGAATGGGTTAAATATTTGAAAGAGAGATTTTGTGTTTTGGTTTATCAGAGAATAATGAGTTTAGTTTTATAGGTTGATTCAGAAAAAATCAGAAGAAAAATGGGTGCCTAAAGCAAATGTAATACATGAGTAATGGCGAGCTGAGAACTATATGAGCTAAAGGCTTATGAATGTGACTTTAAGATAATAGAGGTATGTCATAGGATACTCGCAAAGTTCAAGGGACTAATATAATTTTTTATACAACTACATATGTTTTTTGTGGATTAAGTCTATAGTTTTAGTTAGAACTCAACATATACATAACATATGTGTAATGTCCGTGATTTTAAATAAAGTTAAATAATTAATAAGGAGTATATAGAGTGACGGAGGAAGGATATGCATAGATCATACCTAAGGAATACACAAGATATACATAGTGTGTACAAGGTATATACCTACCATATATACTATAAATAATGGTTACATATCATATACCTAAGATATACATGATATATGTACATACATAAAGATACACATAATATATACATAAAGTTATACATGATATATATATATATGCATATTTATGGTTGAAAGATAATAATAATAATAATAATAATAATAATAATAATAATAATAATAATAATAAATAGATAGATAGATAAAGAAAATAAAAGTCAAAGAAGGAAAATAAATATACGGTCCAGAAAAAAAAGAGAAAAGTATTAAAGTAAATTAAATATTTAATTAATATATATATATATATGGATGGTAAAGAAGAAGGAAATTAACAAAAGATTCTTCATCTTCTTCTTCTTCACCTAGAGGCTGAACCAAAGAGAGAGAATGGAGAGGGAATTGATCTTACCAAAGATATCAAATTTCACAAAAAGCTTAAGGAATTAAGTGGATTTTGAAGAAAAATCAAGAATTCAAGTAAGTTTCTTCTCTTTTAAGCTTGGTTTTCTTTGATTTTTAGGTTATTTATTGACAAAGATAGAGAGAGAAATTAATTTTAATTGTTAAAGAAGATGGTTATGGTGTGCTTGAGATATGTATTTGTTGAATTTGAGATTAAATGGTTGAGGTAAGCTTAAATTATTAAATTAAGGTTTATGGGTTGGATATGTGAAATTTAAATTTTTGAAGGTGGTTTCAATAATTGTTAATATGGATTGTTATGAAGTTATTTTGATGCATATGTGAAGACTTTATAGTTGGATTATGAAAATAAGCTGGTTATGGTGAAATTTGGAAAAGGGTAATAAAGAGGAAATTAGGGTTTTGATGGGTGTTTGGTTAGAATGGTATAATTAGTGATTGTTTTAAGTAAAATGAGTATAAATATGGTTTTAATGTAATATTGATATTTAGTATTTGGTTGAGGAGTGAGTAATGCAAAGTTACCAAGTGAAGGAAATTAAGGTTGGAAAGGAGAAATTGCATTAGTTTGAAACTATTTAAGGTTAGTACATACTTTGATAAATTATACTTTAATTGCATTTGAGTTGACATAATACATTATGATTTTATGAATGAATTATGCCACTTTGATATTTGTTTTGATATGATATATGTGCATTATACAAATAAAAGCATATTTAATGCATGAAGTATGAAGTGATAAGCCGTTATATTATGACTAATGTAATTATTATGTACATATTGTGTGAAATGTGAACTATATTTAATATGATGTGAATATGTGGGAAATAAATCTAAAAATGTGGAAAATGAGGAAATAGGCCACATTCTAAGTAATATATTTTATATGAATGGAAAGTGTGAAACATAGTAAAGGAATATGGAAAATATGAGAAATTATGGAAAAAGAGTAAATGTAATAAAAATTGATAAAATATGATAATAAGATGAAAATGTAAAATGTAATGTGCTATTGTATGTTAACTCTGTACAATTACTTGTTCCAAAAAGTTAATGTTGATATTATATATATTGATAGACTTGAGCAGAGCTAGGTCTTGTAAATGAATTTGAATGTATTCTGATAAACCAAAGCAGAGCTAAGTTTTAAGATTGATATTGTTAATAGACATTAGTAGAGCTAGGTAGCGAAACTAATATTGTGATAGACCAAATTGACTATTATGGAATTTGAACATTGTGCAAAGACTTATTGGGCCCAATGTGTGTGTTATGAGATGTGATATATATAAGTGAAGAGTAATGGGTAAATAATAAACATAATATGGCAATGATATTAAATGTTATTATAGGATAAAAAAATACATTGGTGTTTAAATTGTTTATGTTATCAAAATATGTATCATTAAGATGTTGGCTTAGTGCGGTTAGTAGTATCATGCAGGTGGTAGAAGTTCAGAGCATGTTTAGGCTTGGGATTAATCTTGAAGGTAGAGATTTTATGCACAAGATCAAACTATTTAGTGTTACATTGTATGCATAAGTTTGTTTATGGAACTTTGATTTTGTAAATTATAAGTATTAAATGTAAATATAGTTGTAACGAATGAAGATTTGTATAGTTTTTATAAATATGTATAATGTATATTGAATATTTGTACTAAATATTGAATTATGTGAGAAATATAGGTGGATTTTGTGGATTTAAAACTTGGGAGTATTATTTTTTTTGTAGATTGTGTTTGTTTGACTTGGAAAATCTTGAAATTACAGATAAAACTCTAGCAAAATTATCTCAGAGATTTTCCTTATAAATTAATTAAATTATATTTTTACTAAATTTATTCAATTGAGGTATATAAATTTATAAGGTTGTATTTTTAAATTATCAAATGAGAATATTTCTACAGTTATTTAATGTAGTACTCATATATTATATATATATACTTTTATGTATACGGAGTATATATACTATACATAGAAATGGTATAAAGGTGTTACAATATGTATAATACATTCACAATAAATACAACATATTTATACTACTGTTAATCGTAGTGCATATATTCTCACTTGAAATTTAACATATTAACTATATTAACAGGACATATACATTATTTTAATGAAGATATAAAAGCAGTACATATATTTTAACCAAAACTCAATATGTGCTCAACATATATAACATATGCACAATATATATGTTTATTTTGACAGTTCAAAAAATAACAAAGCTTTTACTGGGATGACTTATTTTGTAAATTTAAAAAATTTAAAAAGTTTTTTGGCGACCATATTTAAAAAAAAAATTGTTAAATGTAGTTTTGTAAACCTCCCTATATTCAATTCGAACTTATTAATTGTCAAAGTTAATTGGGAGCTTAAATTATGACTGCTAAAAAATTGATTAAATAAAAAATGAACCAAAATGAATCAAACCGAACTGATAATTATAGTTAACCAAACCGACTGTTTAGTGATAATGAGGTGGAACTTGAGAACTTCTAGCTTGGGATTGAATTCTATTGTTGCTGGCTCTCCTACATGCAAAACAAGAGAAGAGATTGGGCTCTCCTAGGGAGATTCCGATGCCTAAATCAATGCTCAATTGTCTGCAAATAAGCAAGCTAAGGAAATTAGAAAAAAAATTTTATTTACCCGTGGGGATCCACCCTATTTATAGTTGAGGACTATGAGACAAGATCTGAGTATGTCAGCAGATCTTCAGAATGTGTCAGTATCGTATGACTACAATATTAGAAATTTGTCTGTCGAAGTCATGCTTTAAAAGTCTGATGCCGAGGTCCAAAACTCCTTGAGAGCTCCATATACAAGCTCGTTATGTAGGGAGTAGTTGTAATGTTTAAAATTTTAGATACTAAACTCTTAATTTAATATTGATAATTGATAGTAAATTGTGATATAAGATGTATGGATAAGTGATTTAAATAATAGATCTCAAAAATTTACTGAAGAAATTATTATTTTTTACGATTTTATGAGACTAAAAATTGAATTAGAATCAAAGGTTAAGAGTGAGAGTGCACGGTAGCTAAAATGAGAGTGGCCACACTAGATTAAGCCATATATATGTGGATAGGTGTGTGTATGTGTAGAAGCTTCTCTCTTCTTCTTTCTTCTTTCCACGTTCATCACCACCTTCACCACCAAAAACTCCTTCTTTCTTTCTTCTTTCCAAGACTTTAAACAAATATTAAGAGGAAATCACATCTAGATATAAGATTTTAGAAGAATAAGTTGGAAAAGTTGAGATAATCAACAAGTGATTAAATAAGAAAAGGGATTTTGAAAGAGGTATGTGCTTATGCATTTTTAATTGGCAATTATTTGAATTTCTATGAGTTTTAATGTTTGAATTGATTGATTGAGTCATTTATAATGAATTATTTCTTAAAAATATTGATTAAATGGATTGATGAATGAAAAGTGGATCAAAAGAACTTATATGTGGTGAGTATGATTCTTAATTCAATCTTTATAAGAATTGCGTAGTTTGATGTTGTTTTATCCATAAGTGATGATTGAAGGCTTGATTAATTGAAGTTTGAGTAAGGTATTAGACGTAGACTCTTTTTATATATATAAAAAATTAGATTTGATTCATTTTTATCATATGTTTTGAATATATTAAGTTAAAATAGTTAAGTGTGCGAAATGCAGAATTTTTGTCTGACATGGCAGTGACACGCCCATGTCACTAGGCATGTCGTAACTACTGTATTGCAAAATAAATGACACGCCCAGTGATACGCCCATGTCATTGGGCTCTGGGCGTGTCAAAACTTCTGTAAAATGGGCAAATGACACACCCATGTCATTGGGCGTGTCACTTGAAGAAATTTGCCCAAAATGACTCTTTTTCTTGTCTTTCATCCATGTTTTCGGCCTAAATGACTATAAGATTTTACAATGTAAAGAATTTTTGAAATTAACCCTAACAAATAGTGTGACAAATTTATTTTGAATATATGATAAATATGTGTGATACTAAGTGTTGATCAAAGAATTGTTCCATTAAAGTGCTATACATAATTTAATGTTAGTTAAAAATTAATGAATTGCCTAAAACATACTGATTTTAGATCTAGCTTGGGATTGAATGGTTAGCTAAAGGGAGAATATCTAAAGTGATAGTAGGCACTCTGTGCCATCACTCTGTGTCACCATACTCAGTGGGCATTCGTGCCATAGTGGGCCATTGGCCAAAATTCTATACAGTGGGCATTAAATTGCCAACAGTGACCTGTTATTCAAACCTAGAATCTGAGTTCAGTGTGTATGGGCATAATTAAAGAAGTTATCTACATTGAAAATAATGCGTTATATGGTTATTAATAAATTATTCAATTCTGGATTTAATCGTGTTTAGTATTTCAACTTTCAATGAATTTAATAATTTCTTTATTTAATGTTCTGAAAGTAATACTTCTCATTGTTTCTAAATTATTTACTATTTAGATCTCTTTTTTTTTTAATTTTTTCTTGCATATTGTGAATACATAAACACCACTAAGCTTTGCTTAGGGTGTTAGAACTATTTTCTGACCTGCAGATCAAACAAGAAGAGTTAAGGCTGCAGAGTGAGAGATTCACATTCCTGGTCAACTACATCATAAAGGTTCAAGAATAATATTGTAAATATTATATTTTATATAGTTCACATGGTAATACTGTATAATTTTGTATAATAGTTGTACAAGTTTGAGAGTAGTTTGAGAATTTTATTAATGTAAGTTATCAACAAGAGTTCTTTATAAATTAACAAATATATATTTGTAATATAGGATTGGTTGTAGTAGTTATTTTGAATGCTTAACAAATGCATTAATACTTAGAAGTATTTTGTCTTTATTTCTTTAATACATACATAGACACATATGTAGAATAAATACATACATAGGCATGTATGTAGAACAAGAGTGAATGTTAGGTGATATCTCCTATATAGTTAAGTGTATAGGCTATATAGGGGGTGTTACATTTAGTGGTATCAGAGCAGGTTTAGGCGGTCCTAAGTTGTGGGTTAAAAGAAAAGAGAAATACAACTGTCATTGCTATGTGAACTATATAATTGAATAAATGTTTGATGCAGTTGATTTTTAATGTTTAAAGATATGAGATGGCTTCTGAATCCCATTAAGGTGCAGAGGAACAAGCTGCATCCTCACACAGTTAAGCTAGTGTGGGAAATCAGAAGCCATCGGAACCTTTTGCGGAACAAATTCCATTAGATCCCCAATTTGTGAGAAATATGGAGGAAGTTCTCAAGCAAATTGTAAGAGTTGCTCCTCCTGCACAACCTTCACTGCCAGTGTCCCAAAGATCTCCATTGGAGAGAATTAGAAAATTGGGAGCAGAAGATTTTAAAGCTCATGATACTGATGAGTCTTCAACAGTGGAGTATTGGATGGAGAGGATTGTGAGAGTTTTTGATATTCTGCATTGTACTGATGAGAAAAGATTAGAGTGTGTAGTTTCCTTATTGCAGGAATAAACTTATTCCTGGTGGGATACAAAGCAGAAAGGTGTACTCGCAGGTAGACTTAATTAGGCATTTTTACAAGAAAATTTTAAAAAGGAATATATTAGTAAGATTTATTTAGAGGAGAAGCGCAGGGAGTTTTTGTATCTTAAGCAAAGGCAATCATATGTATTTGAATATGAGAGACAGTTGTTCGCCTCAGCAAATATTTTTCAGAGTTAGTTGCATCTGAGGAAGAGAAGTGTAAGAGGTCTGAACAGGGTTTGAACAATCAGATTTGGGTGTATTTAGTAGCAATGAGGATTAAAAAGTTTTTCACTCTTGTTAATGCGATAGTTGCTATAGAAAATGAGATTAAACAAGAGCAGGGAAGAAAACAAAAATCAAAGAAGGGATTTTCTAGTGAACAACAACAAGGTGGCCAGAAAAGACAGAGAAATATTCTTACCCAAACTCAGTGGTCTGGTAGAGGAAGTGGAGCTAGTTTTCAGAAATCTAGAGGTGGTAGGTTTAGAGTGGCTACAGGCTCATCTTCAAGGGTTGTTACTACACTTTTTCAATATTGTGGTAAGGGTCATGCAAGTGAAGATTGTTGGTATCAAAAGGGAGCTTGTTTAAAATGTGGTTATTTGGAACATAGAATTAGAGATTGTCCAACGATAAAAGAATTAGAAGTTGTTAAAGGACATAGTTCTGTATAGAGGTCTCAACCAAGCCCTAGGACAGGTAGAGGTGGTCGACCCAGTGTTAGTCAGCAGAGAGGATCTGAAACAGTGGATAGACCTCAGACTCGAGGCAGTGCTCCAGCTAGGGCTTATGCCATGAAAGCTGTGGAGGACCAGGATGCTCCTGATGTTGTACTTGGTAAATTTTCTTTACTTGGTCTTGATGTGTATGCATTATTAGATTCTGGTTCTACACGTTCTTATATTTGTACAACTATAGCTTCAGGGAAGAAAATGTGTGTTAATAAACTTGATTATGAGATAGAAATTACAAATCCCTTAGGCCATAGTGTGAAGGTAAATAGAGTATATCAAAATTATCCACTTAGAGTTCACGATGTAGAACTTTCTACTGATTTGATTGAACTTCCATTTTATGACTTTGATGTAATTTTGGGAATGGATTGGTTATCCCGACATCAAGCAGTTATGGACTGCTGTAGTAAAGTTGTATATTTTAAGATTCTGGGTTATGGTGAAATTGTAGTTTGAGGAGAAAAATAATTTTATCCTTCTAGTTTGATTTCTGCAGCTAAAGCTAGAAGGTTGATTAGGAAAAGATGTGAAGCTTATCTTACTAATGTTAATGATACACGACATTTAAGCAAGGTTTTGGGAGATATACTTACAGTGAGTGAGTTTTTGAATATTTTTCCAGAAGAATTACCTGGAATACCACCAGAGAGGGAGGTAGAATTTTTTATTGATGTAGTTCCAGGTACGATGCCAATTTCTATTCCACCTTATAGAATGACACCTCCAAAATTAAAAGAATTAAAGGTGCAACTCCAAGAATTGCTTGATAAAGGATTCATAAGACCTAGTGTGTCACCTTAAGGCACACTAGTTTTGTTTGTGAAGAAGAATGATGGTACCTTAAGATTATGTATAGATTATCGACAGTTGAATAAAGTGACTATTAAGAATAAGTACATGCTATCTAGGATTGATGACTTGTTTGATCAGTTAAGAGGAGCAGGCGTTTTCTCTAAAATTGATCTTAAATCAGGTTATTATTAGATAAAAGTTAAAGAAGCAGATATTTTGAAAATAGCTTTTAGAACTCGATATGGATATTATGAATTTTTAGTTATGCCCTTTGGTTTAACTAATACTCCAACAGCTTTTATGGACTTGATGAATCGAGTTTTTAAACCCTATTTAGACTAGTTTGTAGTTATTTTCATTGATGATATACTAGTTTATTCCAAAAATAGAGAGGAGCATAATAAGCATTTGAGAATTGTACTACAAAAACTAAGAGAGAATCAATTATACGCTAAATTATCACAGTGTGATTTTTGGTTGATGGAAATGGCTTTTCTAAGTCATGTAGTGTCGGCTAATGGTATTCGTGTGGATTCAAGTATGATTAAGACTATCTTGAATTGGTAGCCACCAAAGAATATAATAGAAGTTCGGAGTTTCCTTGGGTTGGCTAGATACTATAGAAGATTTGTGCAAGAGTTTTCAATGATAGCACTTCCTTTAACTAAGCTCCTTAGAAAAGAAACTAAATTTGAGTGGAATACTCAGTGTCAAGCTAGTTTTGAATAATTGAAGGCTATGTTGACTGAAGCGCCTGTCTTGACACAACCGACTCCAGATAAAGACTATGTTATTTATAGTGATGCTTCTCATCAGGGACTTGGTTGTGTATTGATGCAAGAGGGTAAGGTAATTGCTTATGCTTCTAGGCAATTAAAGTCTCATGAATTGCATTGCCCTACACATTATTTGGAGTTAACTGCTATTGTATTTGCTCTTAAGATCTGGTGACGTTACTTGTATGGTGAAAGGTGTTATATTGTTACTGATCATAAAAGTTTGAAATACTTGCCAACATAAAAAGAACTAAACTTAAGGCAGAGAAGATGGATGAAATTGATCAAGGATTATGATTGTATCATCGACTATCATCATGGAAAAGCTAATGTGATAGCCGATGCTTTAAGTCGAAAGACTTTAGTAGGTATGTTATATATAGAATATTATAGTATTATATATATATATAAATTAAATAAACTAAATGATATCATGTGTTATGTTAGCATAGGGTTGAACCAACCATTAGGTAAAAAGTGATAGAAGCTCAGAAACAAAATAAAAAATTGTTAGAACTTTTGAAACAAGTGCATAAAGGGGAAAAGCCAGATTATGTTGTGTCAGAAGATAGTGGAGTATATTATAGAAGTCGATTGTGTGTACCTGATGTGAAGGAACCAAAAGAGTGTATTCTTGGTAAAGCTCATAATACTATGTATACTATATATCCCAAAAGCAATAAGATGTACCAGAATTTGAAATCTCATTATTGGTGGCTTGGTATGAAAAGAGATATTACTGAATATGTGACTCGATGTTTAGTGTGTTAACAAGTCAAAGCAGAACATCAAGTTCCATCGGGTCTTTTGCAACCTATATCAATACCAAAATGGAAATGGGATAGAATCACCATGGATTTTGTGATTGGTCTTCCGAACACCTAAAAGAAGCATGATATAATTTGGGTAATTGTTGATTGATTAACCAAATCAGCTCATTTCCTTCCCATTCAAGTTGACTATTCAATGGATAGACTTACGGAGTTGTATGTTAATGAGATAGTTAGGCTTCATGGAGTACCAATGTCTATTATTTCATATCGAGACCCTCGCTTTACTTCAAGATTTTGGAAAAGTTTTCAGAAAGCTTTGCGTACTCGACTTCATTTTAGTACTGCATTTCATCCACAGACGGATGGTCAATCGAAAAGGGTGATACAAGTGCTTGAGGATATGCTTAGAAGTTATGTAATCAATTTTGAAGATAGCTGGGATAAATATCTGCCTTTAGTAGAATTTGTCTATAACAATAGTTATCAAACGAGTATTGGAATGGCTCCATATGAGGCACTCTATGGAAGGAAGTGTAGAATTTCATTATGTTGGGTGGAATTGAATGAGAGCAAACTTGTGGGACCTGATCTCATAAGACAAACTGAAGACATAGTGAAGCTTATAAAGGATCGATTACAAATTGCAATGGATAGACAAAGATCCTATGCAGATTTAAAACAGAGTGATATTGAATATGGTGTGGGAGATAAGGTATTTTTGAAAGTATCACCGTGGAAGAAAGTTCTTCACTTTGGAAAGAAAGGTAAACTAAGTCCTAGGTTTATTGGATCATATGAAATACTTGAACGTATAGGTCCAGTAGCTTATCGACTACCTTTGACTCCATAATTGGCTAAGATTCATAATGTATTCCATGTGTCGATGCTTAGATAATATAGATCATATCTTACACATGTGATTCAAGTAGAGTCCTTTGAAATTCAGCCAGATTTGAATTATGAAGAAGAATCAGTGGCTATCTTAGCTCATGAAGTAAAGGAGTTGCATAATAAGCGCATTTCCTTTAGTAAAAGTGTTGTGGAGAAATCATTCTATAGAGGAAGCCACTTGGGAAAGAGAAGAGATAATGAGACAACAATACCCTCAATTATTTCAAGCGTCTATAACAGGTAAATTTCGAGGATGAAATTTCTTTACGGGGGGAGAATTGTAATGTTTAAAATTTTAGATACTAAACTCTTAATTTAATATTGATAATTGATAGTGAATTGTGATATAAGTGGTATGGATAAGTGATTTAAATAGTGGATCTCAAAAATTTACTGAAGAAATTATTTCTTTTTACTGTTTTATGAGACTAAAAATTGAATTAGAATCAAAGGTTAAGAGTGAGGGTCCATGGTAGTTAAAATGAGAGTGACCACGCTAGATTAAGCCATATATATATATATATATGGACGAGTGTGTGTATGTGTAGAAGCTTCTCTCATCTTCTTTCTTCTTTTCATGTTCACCACCAAAAACTCCTTCTTTCTTTCTTCTTTCCAAGACTTTAAACAAATCTTAAAAGGAAATCACATCTAGATATAAAATTTTAGAAGACTAAGTTGGAAAAGTTGAGATAATCAACAAGTGATTAAAGAAGAAAAGGAATTTTGAAAGAGGTATGTGCTTATGCATTTTTAATTGGCAATTATTTGAATTTTTATGAGTTTTAATGTTTGAATTGATTGATTGAGTCATTTATAATGAATTATTTCTGGAAAATATTGATTAAATGGATTGATGAGTGAAAAGTGGATCAAAAGAACTTATATATGGTGAGTATGATTCTTAATTCAATCTTTATAAGAATTGTGTAGTTTGATGTTGTTTTAGCCATAAGTGATGATTGAAGGCTTGATTAATTGAAGTTTGAGTAAGGTATTAGATGTAGACTCTTTTTATATTAAAAAAATTAGATTTGATTCATTTTTATCATAGATTTTGAATATATTAAGTTAAAATGATTAAGTGTACGAAATGCAGAATTTTTGTCTGACATGGCCAGTGACACGCCCATGTCACTATGCATATTGTAACTACTGTATTGCAAAATAAATGACATGTCCAGTGGCACGCCCATGTCGTTGGGCATGTCAAAGCTTTTGTAAAATTGACAAATGATATGCCCATATCATTGGGCGTGTCACTTGAAGAAATTTGCCCAAAATGGCTCTTTTTGTTGTCTTTCATCCATGATTTCTGTCTAAATGACTATAAGGTCTTAAAATACAAAGAATTTTTGAAATTAACCCTAATAAATAGTGTGACAAATTTATTTTGAATATATGATAAATATGTGTGATACTAAGTGTTGATCAAAGAATTGTTCCATTAAAGTGCTATACATAATTTAATATTAGTTAAAAATAATAAATGGCCCAAAACATACTAATTTTAAATTTAGCTTAGGATTGAATGGCTAGCCAAAGGGAGGATATTCAAAGTGATAGTGGGTACTTTGTGCCATCAATAGACACTCTGTGTCACCATACTCAGTGGACATTCGTGCCATAGTGGGTCATTGGCCAAAATTCTATATAGTGGGCATTAAATTACCAACAGTGACCCGTTATCCAAACCTAGAATCCGAGTTCAGTGTGTATGGGCATAATTAAAGAAGTTATCTACATTGAAATAATGTGTTATATGGTTATTGATAAATTATTCAATTCTAGATTTAATTGTGTTTAGTATTTCAACTTTCAATGAATTTAATAATTTCTTTATTTAACGTTTTGAAAGTAATACTTTTCATTGTTTCTAAATTATTTAATGTTTAGATCTCTTTTTAATTTTTTCTTACATATTGTGAATACATAAGCGTCACTAAGCTTTACTTAGTGTGTTAGAACTGTTTTCTGATGCTTAGATCAAACAAGAAGAGTTGAGACTGCAGAGTAAGAAATTCACTTTCTTGGTCAACTGCATCATAAAGGTTCAAGAACAATATTGTAAATATTGTATTTTGTATAGTTCACATGGTAATAATGTATAATTTTGTATTACAGTTGTACAAGTTTGAGAGTAGTTTGAGAATTTTATTAATGTAAGTTATCAACAGGAGTTCTTTATAAATTAACAGATATATGTTTGTTATATATGATTGGTTGTAGTAGTTATTTTGAAAGCTTTAACAACTGCATTAATACTTAGAAGTATTTTATCTTTTTTTCTTTAATACATACATAGACACATATGTTGAATTAATACATACATAGACATGTATGTAGAACAAGTGTGAATGTTAGGTGACATCTTATACGTAGTTAAGTGTATAAGCTATTGTGAATACTCGAATTTTGAGGCTCGGAAAGCCGATTTTCTCAGACTGCTGACGACCAAGCAGGACCAGAGGTCCACGGTAAAGTTCACCGAAAGTATGTCTTCATGGTACTTGAAATGTCTGGAATGACGCGAGGATCACGGATATGGTCCCGGAATATTTTTTGGAGGTCTGTAGCTCCCGGAAAATTAGTTTGAACGAAAATCGTGCGTGTGCTGTTTTGGGGGCTCAACCGCCGACGCCGTGGTGGTCCGCCCGCCGCTGTTTTTGCTTTTTCCTTTTTTCCACGACGGTCCGACCGCCGTTTAGGTCCGAATTTTGTCCATTTTGTCTATAAAAGGCCTCCAAATTTTCAGAACAAGGTTCGGTCTTTTCGGTTCGGTCCTTTCAATTGGCTTTTCGAGAATTAATCTAAATCAAAATAAATCGTAATCAAGAATCATAATCCAAGGCCCGAGAAAACGAGATCTGGAACTACGAAGTGGGAGAACCCTAAACAAGGTAATATCCTAATTTATCCTTTGTCAATTCAGGCATATCATAAGCACTACATCTCCTTCTTAATTTCTTTTTGGGTTAAAGACCTAATCTCTTTTGGCATGAAGTCTATCCAAATTAAAATCAATCTTTGGCATGAAGCCGATCTCAACTAAAATCAACCTTTTGGCATGAAGCCTAAATTGCATTTTCTTTTGGCACCAAGTACCCAAATTTCATCAAATTTAGTACTAAGTGCTCAAAATCTCACAATTTTGGCAAAAAGCCCGACAATGCACGAAGCATACACACACATGCATAAATGCATAATTGCCTTTAAATAGGCTCTTCCGAACTACATGGGCTTTGATCTCTCATAAAAACGAGAGTATGTAGGCATGTTTGGGATTCACCCCAAATAGCAAGTCCACAATTTACTAACAATCTGCTTGTCTTCTTTTTCTTCGTCCCTTTTAGGTTTGTTTCTTTTTGCAAATTAATCAAATACATGACATAGTCCCCGAATCCTCCTTGGGTTCGTAGATTAGAAACCTTTACATTGGATGTATTAATTGGAGTCAAACAAGGGTTTTCTTAGTTTTTCCCTTTGAACAGAAAAAACTGAGTGGCGACTCCTAACAACAAGTAAATGTTCATCCAAATCCTTTTTGGGTGGAAACCGAGGTTCACAGTTTGACGACTCCACTGGGGACCATAAAAATGATTTATGGGATCCTAGTAGACTACTATTGTTTATTTGACTAATTTGCCTTCTTTAGGGTACTTTTATTTATTTTGCAGGGTACCTTAGCAATATATATCCTTTCCTTAAGGATATTGGAATAAAATTGACAAAAGGAATCTTTTTCCTTTGATGGACCCTTTATTTGATGAATTTTGCATTTGTTTTGTCATTTAGAGAATCTTTTTCTCTTGCATTATATGGGGGAATCATTTTCCTCCATTGCATAAAAAAATTATTTTCAAATGAATTTCTTCTCTTTTTGTTCAAAATTCTGAGTCTGGATAGCGAGTAGCGCTGACTGGCAGGTCTCCTTGATTATGCCGGTGGACAGCCAAAGCGTCCTCCCTGTTGTCGCAAACCATTCCAATCCTTTTGGAGTGGCCCATGAGTAAACGTACTGTTGGACCCACATGAAACTCTTTGTTTCACATGTGGTTAGGTATATCTTACTCAAGACTCAAGGGTCCCTATTATAAGCCTATTCTCTATTTTTCATGTAACAATAGAACCCTCCCTTAGGTTGTATGTACACAATAATAGTGCCACATTCCATTAAAATGAATTATGATGTGATGAGGTGCATTCATGCAACATGACAACATTGTTTTGGGGAAAACCTTTTGATATATACAAGTGGACCAAGAGTCTTCCTACCCTACACACTACCCTGATCCTTTACCCTTAACCTTTGCAGGTGCCCACTATCTGTGTGCCTTCACCTAGACAAGCTACAACAACTCCAACTGTGCAATCACCCACAAGTCCTACTACCCCAACTTCACCAACTACTCCAATTACTGAAATGGCTACTATTGAACAGATTAAGGCCTTGCTAGATAGACAGGTTAAGGAAATTGAAGCTAGGATGCAAGAAAGAATTGATGAAGCTTTGGCTGCCCAAAGGGTAGCCATCTTGGCCGAATTGGGAGGAGCACCAAAGACGGCTACTACTTTTGGAAATTTAGGGAAAGAACCTATTGTGGGGCAAACTAGTACTCCCATGACTGCTCAGAATAATACCCCTGTCATCAATTTGGAGGATCCACCCTCTAAGAATGCTACCGAAACTGATGAACTAAAAAAGAAACTTGAATTGCTTGAAAGGTCAATCACTGCCATGAAAACTCATAAAGAGGTGGTAGACATGGATTCCTTATCCTTGTTTCCCCAAGCTAGGTTGCCTCCAAAATTCAAGATGCCTGGGATGGACAGATTTGATGGGACTACTTGCCCTAAAACCCACCTGAAGATGTATGTGGGGGCCTTAAGCCCTTGGGGTTTAAATGACGAGCTCTTTGCTCAACTCTTCCAACAATCCTTGACTGGTGCTGCCCTTAAATGGTTTGTAAGCCTGGATCGTGGCAAGATTAAGACCTGGGAAGACATCTGCAATGCATTTAACACTCAATACCACTACAATATTGAGGTAGATGTCACTAGAAGGGAGCTTGAGACTACCAAGCAAAACAACAATGAACCCTTCTCCTCGTTCCTTACGAGGTGGAGGGCGAAGGCTGCCCAAATGATCAATCGCCCTTCAGAACAGGAGCAGATTGATATTATAATCAAGAATTTAAGGCCTACATATCAAGCTCAACTGCAAACCTAATACCTACCTACTTTCAAATCGTTCATTGCGACTGCAACTAAGGTAGAAGATTTGATACAATTGGGTAAGATAGTAGATGAGGGAGCTACTTCAAAGTATAAGAAACAGGGCCAAGCTGCTTCCTCAAGCAAGGTCAATGAAGTGGCCAATATTGCCCCTGCGAATCCTTTACGTGTGGGCAATCTTGGGCAGAGAAATCAGCCAAGAAGGCAATATACCGACCTTGGAATGCCCCTTCATCTGGTGTTTAAAAAGGCCGTGGAAGGAAAGTATTTGAAGCCTTTGGACCCAAGGCCTCCTCCAAACCCATTACCCTACAATTATAGGGCCAATGAGTACTGTGAATACCACCAAGCTAGTAGCAGAAATGGTACTGGATGGTTCTCGCTGGCTCTCTTAAGTGGGAGGTCAGGGGTTCGATCCAGGGAGGAGACCCCTTGGGGCCAAATAAACAAATTCCTGCTGGGTGGGCCGCGAGGGCTGTCCAGTACTGTAGCGATCGCTTGCCTCCTGCGGACTCCGTGCCCAGGTGGTGAAATGGCCGGGCCGTAAGCCACTAGTGGGCCGGGCAGCCGACCTGGTCGGGGAGGGTCGTTACAGCTAGCTCAAGAGGCCGAAGGTACAAAGGTAGAGAATTCAATTTACTACCTCAGCAAAAGGATGCTGGACTATGAGTTAAAGTATAACAAGATTGAGAAGTTGTGTTTAGCGTTGTATTGGGCTTGCACGAAGTTACAACACTACTTGTCTTCTTACACTACTTATGTCATCGCAGAACAGAGTCACTTGAAATTCCTTATGGAGAGGCCTATTTTGGACAGCAAAATGGCAAAGTGGGTGTCAACATTGGCAGCCTTTGACTTAAAATTCATTCATCGGAAAGCTGTGAAAGGTGGGGCAATAGCTGACCAGTTAGCAGAATTACCCATAAAAGACGAGATGCGAGAAATGAATTTCCCAGACGAAGACCTCTTGAATGTGGAAAGAAGTGTTTGGGAGATGTATTTTGATGGGCATCCAATTATCATGGGAATGGAATTGGGATTGTGTTCAAAACTCCCTGTGGAGAATACATTCCCTTTGAAGTTAAACTCGACTTTAGCTGCACAAACAATGAAGCAGAATATGAAGCTTGCATCAATGGGCATGAAGCTGCCCTGGGATTGGGGATTAAGAACCTAAAGGTCTATGGTGATTCTATTTTAATAGTATCACAAGCTTTAAGGAAATGGAAAATAAGAGAAGAGCATTTGGTTCCTTACCTACAATGCCTTGATCATTTGGCACAACAATTCGATGATTTGTCCTTCGAATATCTCCCAAGAGCAAAGAATTAGTTTGCTGATGCCCTGGCTACTTTAGCTTCCATGATCAATATCAAGGAGGGGAAAGCCATTCGTCCATTGAAAGTTCAACTTCAGAAGCAACCTGCCCACGTAATGCATTTGGCCGATGGTAAACCATGGTTCTGGGATATCAAGAGTTATCTCAAGGATGGAAGTTATCCAGAGGGATCATCAAGGGTTGATCAGAGAGCAATAAGGCAGCTAGCCACATGTTACATTCTTAATGGAGATATCCTCTACAAAAGAAGTTGGACTGGAATGCACCTAAGGTGTGTGAATGAAGCAGAGGCTAAGCGGATAATGGAAATGGTGCATGGTGGCAAATCAGGACCGCATATGTATGGGATCGCCTTGTCTCGAAAAATAGACAATCTAGGATATTATTGGTCCACCATAAATACAGACTGTGTGGCATTTGTGCAAGAATGCCATCAATGTTAGATATTTGCTAAGCTGCAAAAGCAACCTCCCGTTGCCCTGAATCCAATCACTTCTCCATGGCCCTTCGCTACTTGGGGAATAGATATAATTGGCAAAATACATCTGAGAGCTTCGAATGGACATCAGTTTATCTTGGTAGCGGTGGATTACTTCACAAAGTGGGTTGAAGCAGCTTCCTATACAGAATTAGATGCCAAAAAGGCAGCACAGTTTGTCCGAACCAACATCCTTTGTCGGTACGGAATGCCATTTGAGGTTATCACTGATAATGGAACTCATTTCCAAGTAGAATTTGCTAAAATCTTGAAGGATAAGAAGGTCCAGCATCATAAGTCCTCTCCTTATAGACCTCAAACAAATGGAGCTGTAGAAGCAGCAAATAAGTCTATAAAGGTGATCATACAAAAAATGATCAAGGAACATAGGTCTTGGCATGAGAAGCTACCACTGGCTTTGTGGGGATATAGAACATCAATTAGAACTCCTACTGGGGCAACCCCGTATTCACTGGTGTACGGAATGGAAGCAGTACTCCCCATTGAACTGGAAGTTCAGTCGGCGAGGATAATTCAAGAAAGTCAGATAAATGAAGCTGAATGGATTAGCAATTATCATCATCAATTGTTGGGTTTGGATGAAAAAAGACTTCAAGCTCTCCATCAGATTCAAGGGTATTAGAGGCGAATGGCCAGACATTTCAACAAAAAGATCAAGGATCGAAAGTTGGAAGAAGGTTGTTTGGTTCTGAAAGAGATCAGAACACCCGTTACAGATCCTTGTGGGAAGTTTCGTCCTCATTGGGCTGGACCCTACATTGTAAAGAAAATACTTTCCGGCGGAGCCGTCATTTTGTCTGAATTGGATGGTCTGGAGTTCACAAACCCATGCAATCTGGATCAATTAAAGAAATATTATGTATAAACATGCATTGTAAGGAACTACATTAGACCTGATTCTCGCAAACTAATTCGAGATATGTAGGCAGCTCTCCTTGAGCACGGTCTAAATTTTAATAAAAATCATTGATTCATTTTTCTTTTGCCAACATAAAAAAAAAGAGAAAAGAAAAGAAAGAAAAATCCCGCTAAGTCGAAAACCCACAAAGGGCGGCTTAGGCAAGAATGGGTAAGAGCTCGCTAAGTTAAAAATCTGAAAGGACGGCTTAAGCAAAAATTAGAGCAAGTAAATAAAGTAGATAATGCTTGAAAAGCAAATAAAAGAGTCATTCATTCCAAAAAGAGTCATTCATTCCAAAAAAAGAATCATTCATTACAAAAAGAGTCATTCATTCCATGAAAAGAGTCAAACCATAAGTCCTAAACATCCAATGAACCAAAAAGGTAAAAGCAATCCAAAAAAGCAGACAATAGAGTCAACCCTAGGATCTAAATCCTACGTCTCCTACGTGGGGCAGAGTCTTCGGTATCTTCCTTAGTTCTGGAACCTTCTGCAACATCTATCTTCCCCTCGTTAAGAGGAACCACATCCTCTCCCTCCAACTCCTGCAGCAATGCATGCCTCCTTGGATTTTCAATTGGCCAAACTTCGGCATAAACCAAGTTCTATACTCTGGAGTAGGCTGAACAAGAGAAGGCTCTGCAAAAGGCCTTATCATCTGATGGTTCCTAACCCAAGTTTGTAGAACAGCTCGAGTAACTCCGGGAGTAATAGGGGAAGCAATGGTAAGCCCAATAGGAAGAGGAACCCTCTAATCAATTCCCATCTGTCTGAGGATGCGAGAAGCACTATACCATGTACTATGAGTGAAACTAAGAAGGTAGACATGGTTATGCATTGCATTTGCCTCCATGAATCGAGAAATTCCATACCAAGAGATGTACCACAGCAATTCTTCTGGTCCAAGCTCATACAACCAGAAAGTCCACTTAGCCATAGAAGGAAAAGAAACCTGGATTCTTCTAGTGTGGTACTGAGAAGGGTTATAAGTCAAGGCATGGGGAGCGGCAACCACTCGGAGATGGTCTCTCAGCCAAACCTGAAAAAAATAGATCCTTTCTATTTACAGAGAAAAATAATGAGAAGAAGAAAAAGGTATAACAAAATTACCTGGAGAATGACCGGAGTAACAGTCCAATCTTCAAATCCAAGTGCAGCTCCGTCAAGACTCTGAATAGTCTCAGCAAGGATCATACCACCAATGCAGTTAAGTTCTTCCATCTGCCTAATCATGGGACTCTCGGCGATAGATATCCTAATCGTAGTGTCCTAAAAAAAAGATTTTCTAATTCATTATTAGGAATAATTTGGGGGCAACTTCAGAAAAATTCAAATTCCTTCCCCAGTAAAATCCATCGTCGAAAGAAAATTTGAAGGAAAGGAAAGAAGAAGAAAGAATGAAAGCAAATGAAAATGGAATGGAAATGAGCCTATTTATAAGGAAAAGGCGAAAACGCGGGTCTTTTGCACCTCGCTCAAAATCCTCGTTTCCGACAACCACTGAGCCCCATAAATCATTTTTATGGACCCCAGTGGGGGGCAATTGTGAATTCTCGAATTTTGAGGCTCGAAAAGCCGATTTTCTCAGACTGCTGACGACCAAGCTGGACCAAAGGTCCATGGTAAAGTTCACAGAAAGTATGTCTTCATGGTACTTGAAATGTCCGGAATGACACGAGGATCATGGATATGGTCCCGGAATATTTTTTGGAGGTCTGTAGCTCCCAGAAAATCAGTTTGAACGAAAATCGTGCGTGTACTATTTTGAGGGCTCAACCGCCGACCGCCGCGGTCCGGCCGCCGCCGTTTTTGCTTTTTCCTTTTTTCCCACCATGGTCACTTCCACGGCGGTCCGACCGCCGTTCAGGTCCGAATTTTGTCCATTTTGTCTATAAAAGGCCTCCAAATTTTCAGAACAAGGTTCGGTCCTTTCAATTGGCTTTTCGAGAATTAATCTAAATCAAAATAAACCGTAATCAAGAATCATAATCCAAGGCCCGAGAAAACGAGATCTGGAACTACGAAGTGGGAGAACCCTAAACAAGGTAATATCCTAATTTATCCTTTGTCAATTCAGGCATATCATAAGCACTACATCTCCTTCTTAATTTCTTTTTGGGTCAAAGACCTATTCTCTTTTGGCATGAAGTCTATCCAAATTAAAATCAATCTTTGGCATGAAGCCGATCTCAACTAAAATCAACATTTTGGCATGAAGCCTAAATTGCATTTTCTTTTGGCACCAAGTACCCAAATTTCATCAAATTTAGCACTAAGTGCTCAAAATCTCACAATTTTGGCAAAAAGTCCGACAATACACGAAGCATACACACACACATGCATAAATGCATAATTGCCTTTAAATAGGCTCTTCCGAACTACATGGGCTTTGATCTCTCATAAAAACGAGAGTATGTAGGCATGTTTGGGATTCACCCCAAATAGCAAGTCCACAATTTACTAACAATCTGCTTGTCTTCTTTTCTTCGTCCCTTTTAGGTTTGTTTCTTTTGGCAAATTAATCAAATACATGACATAGTCTCCGAATCCTCCTTGGGTTCGTAGATTAGAAACCTTTACATTGGATGTATTAATTGGAGTCAAACAAGGGTTTTCTTAGTTTTTCCCTTTTAACAGAAAAAACTGAGTGGCAACTCCTAACAACAAGTGAATGTTCATCCAAATCCTTTTTGGGTGGAAACCGAGGTTCACAGCTATGTAGGGGGTATTACAGTAATACCATTTAGCTTTAGGTTTTTAACTTTTTATTTTTTCGATTTTCAATTGCAGTTCAATTTTGATTGAAAAAAAACCATTTAGTTCTATTAACAAAACTGAACTTATGCCACCTACGTATAATAATTATATATAAATACATTATGGTAATTTCATTTAAACGTTGTAGCTTGAGTGGTGTTCTTAAGTCTTTTACCATGTAAAGGGGCCATGGGTTTGAACCTTACTCTTTAATTTTTTTTTCATTTACTTTTAACATATAAATTTACATTTTTAATCTTGCTCTAGATAAAAGTAAAATCTAATTCTCTTTTTAGGTTTAGTCGTTTACCTCTTCCATTCCAAATCTCTGTGCTGCCACCCCATCCCTAAAAACCACAAAGGACCCATACATTATTATGGGTAATATAATTTCTCTCTTTTTTTCTTTCTTCTTTCTTTTTGCATTATTTGAAATTTTCTCTCTATTTTTTTTTATTTCTTCTTCTTTCTTCTTACATTGTTTGAAATTTTCATGGTGAAATTTTGAACTTTACATGTGGGTTTCTCACAATTCTTGCAAATTCATTTAATAATGGTATTTTTGAAGTTTTTTGTTTTTGAGTTTTCAACATTATTTACTTTTAAATTTATCATATTTATTCATTTTAATTTGAAGACTTCACTATTTCTACTTGTTTTCAATTTTGCTACTATCCATTTTTCATACATAGACCCATAAATCTTTATACGAACAAAGAAAATGGTTCTTTAGGAGAAAATTTTGTCTTGTTTTATATTTGGATGCTTCTTGAATAGCTATTCTCTTCTTTGGGTGTGCTTGTTTTGTTACATAAAGAATTTGGGAATAAAAAAAAAAGCAAATTGATTTTTTTTTATATAGAAATTTTGCTAGCGAACTGATTTTTAACCGAAAGTTTCAGTTAACTATTCATTTCACATAGTTAAATGTTTGTTACATAAACTAATAGTTTGATTTTTTTTTAATGGTTTGGTTAACTGACACTTGAGCTCCCCTAAGCCTAATCTTTAGGGCTACATTTTGCTTGATGAAAATGGTTAATGTATTGCCTGACATGGCCGGAGATATAATGGCGAAAATATTCTCTTATTTCATTTTCTTCCAATCCATTTTGAGTGAGGACAATATTTCTTGTTCAAAGGATAGAATGGATCTCATCATTTAGAAAAACTAAGCGAAAATAACTTCCTCTTGTTCAAAGGATAACTCTATGGATCACCGATAATTACCTTTTTATTTTCACGAATTTAGAAAAAAATAAAAAATAAACATGTAATTATTAATCTATGGATCGTTAGTTACTGTTACATATCGGTTATTAACTTCCACGGTGGATCACCATTAATCACCAACTTTTTATTATTTTTATTTTATATTTAGCCATAAAATTTAAAAATATAAAAATTTCTATTAATTTAAACCTATGAAGTTTTTAATACCATGAAAACCAAATACTAGAAAATTAATTTTTGAAACATTTTTTTAAACACATTTTTAATATATATAAAAAAATACTTCCAGGAGACATTATTTTATCCAAAATGAGCAAAGATAATTACTATTAACTAGAGAAATTTATAGTAGCAATTAGTCGTGGTGAGAGGTTATATTCATCAAAATCAAATGGCTGAACAAGGTATTATAATAACATTTTTCATCAAACTCTAATTGTAGATTCTCTCTTGTTGTAGAGTTTTTTTTCCCTCTCATTGTAGAGTTTTTCTTCCTAAGATCACCTTATACCTTCAACTAAATACCAAATCTGTTGTCGTTGCCTAGATTTCATCTTCACCCACCTCTCCAACTCTCCTTTATTATCGCCTTTATCCCATTTCCACTATCATCCTCCTACGATTAATATGGACTCTATTAATGATGAAATTGCAGACATAATTGCTAAAACCAACTCCCTAATCTGTCCTAAAATCACCCTTAATTTACAACCAGACCTTGGAGAAAAGCTTGAACTATCAAACTCAGTCTTAACTGGGAAACTTTTATCCCAGAAAACCTTCAATGTGGGTATCATTAAAGTAGCTTCAGAGAAAGCTTGGAAGTTCCAAAGAGGACTTAAGAGTCCAAAAGCATAGCTAGAACAAATTTGTCTTTTATTTACAGAGTGAAGAGGAAGGAAATTGAGTCTTTGATGAAGGCCCATGGAATATCTCTAATTTTCTCTTAATACTCAACTCTTGGAACCCAATTCAAAACTTTAAGAGCATAAACTTCTCAAAGTCCCCTTTTTGGACACAAATTCACAATCTTCCACCTTTACTCATGACGGAAGGTAATGCGAAGAAAATTGGGGATATTTTTGGAGGTCTTATTGAAATGGATGAATGACATCAAAGGAAAACTAGTTGGAACCGATTGTTCTGCATCAAGGTATGGATTTTTATGGACAAGCCATTAATTCCAAAATTTTCCAATAAATTGACTGATAAGGAGCCTGTGAAGGTTGAAATCATATAAGAGAAATTGGGTGATTTTTATTTTAGCAGTGGCAGAAAGGACATGTTATGAGGTTCTGCACTGAGAAGATAAGTAGTGAAGACATAGGAGCCTTAAATCCTAACTATGGGCCTTACTTTAGAGCTTCCCCTAATAGGGATTCAGTTTCCAGGACTGTAGTTGACCACCAACAAAAGCAAAAAGGCCATGATGCTATTAAGCTTCTTCCTCCAATAGAGTTTTCATCGAAAATAGGCCCAATTGAGTCTACACCTCATTTTGAAAAAGCATATGCAAGGCATGTGTCTTAGACAGATGTGCCCTCTTCAAGTGATAACAATCCTCTGCCATATATGGAAAATGCAAATGTCTTATCTTCTGAAGGCTCTATACCCAAATGATTCGTACACCTCGAGACAACCAAACTCTACCTTAACCCTCTAGAAAAACCTTAGAAACAACTCATTCAACTGACAAAAATACAGGTGCCCCATCCTTCATACCTTTAGAAACCTCTCTTATGATGATTCACCATATATCAGACACCCCTCTTTTGACACTAGAAAATCCTCTTCTAAACCTAAAGATTTTTACTTGCCTTCAAGAAATCTCCTTTCCAAATCCATAGAATTTCCTACCTCACAGGTCAAAAATAACTTATTTAACCTTAGCTCTAACCCTTCTTTCAAAAGGAATCACAGTGTGGCAAAAGAAGAAACAATGTTAATTAAGAAATTCAGATTTAATTATGCTAGAGAAGGCTCTTTTGATGATTTAGTCACATGGGCCTACAAAAAAGTTAAGGAAAATCCAAAATAGTCAAATTTTCCATGCCTGGATGAAAAAATCTGCTGCCCACAAATAGGCTACTCAACATCAATGGTGTAGATAAATGAAAACTTTGCTCCGGTTCAACCGAAAGAAAAGTTAGCAAATAAGCAATTGGCCAACACCCATATCGTTGCGACAACATTACAATGTGAGTGGAAGAGACTTGCAAGAAATAGAAGATTTTCAACTCCCTTAGCATCCCCAGAGAAAGTCTAAGGCGTTGGTGGCTCTCCTAAAACCACTCAGGCACCATGAGTGCCATAGCTTGGAACTGTCAAGGCTTTGGGTGGACATTGATCAGAAATGGGCTGAAAGAAAATATCAGAAGAAATCACACAAATTTTATTAACTAAAAAAAAAGAAGACAGTATGGAAGTATACAGAAATAGGACGGGGTATGATCATGGTGAGTATGTTGATCCTTATGGAAAAACTGGAGGCTTGGCTCTTTGGTGGAAAGATAATCTGTCAATTCAAATTCTACGTAAAAACTTTAATTTTATGCATGTGGCAATTCAAGATGCTAATTTTTGTTTTTACATTATTACATTTGTATATGGCAGCTCTTACAAATGATTAAAAAAAGAAGCGTTGGAAAATATTGCTCGCCTCAATCCTGGAGATAATCTTCCTTGGCCATGCATGGGCGGTTTTAATCATATATTGTTCCTTCATGAGAGGAGAGGTGGAAGCCATATTAATTATTACTAGGGTAATTGGTTTGCTGAATGGATTGACAGACTAGAGCTCTCATGGATTGGCAGACTGGAGCTCTCTAAATTGAGTTTCAAGGGGCCTAGCTTCACATGGACTAACAAACAATAAGGGATTATGAATATATAATAGAGGCTGGATAGGGTATTAGTTAACAATGAGTGGAGAATAATGTTCCAAAGGGCAACTGTAATTCATGGAAGTTTTGTGGGATCAGACCATAGACCTCTTCTACTGTTATTTAATCCAAGGCTTTCATGTGATAGAAGATTTAAGTTTGAACTCAAATGGATGCAAATTGAGGATTGTAGAGAGATGATTTCTCAAGTTGGGAACTAGTTCAATTAAGTTTGGAACCAGTTAAGTGCAGAACTAGGCTGATTTTGAACAAAAATTGGAAAGCACAACTGCAGAACTCACAGAATTTAGCATAAGGAATAATTTGAATGTAAGAAGGGGCATTAAATAGACTAAGGCTGAGTTAGAGAAATTATATTCTGATCCTTCCTGTTCAAACTTTCATATAGACAAACATAGGTTAGTGGATAAATTAGACATGCTTTGGAAGATGGAAAACAGTACTGGTTTCAGAGGTCCAAGATTGGTGACAAAAACATCATATATTTTCATGCCTCTACAGCCCAACGGAGACAAGCAAATTTGTTGGTGAAAAAAAAAATGCTCAGGGCATCTGGGATTAAAGGGGAACAAGAAATCAAAACTGAAGTCGACAATTTTATCAAAAATTTATACACCGTTGGCATAACTTCCTTCTAAGATAGAGAATTGCTCAATATCCCTATATTGGTGTGAGATCAATGTAATGAGAACTTGTGTAGTATTCCATCAGAAACTAAGATCAGATTGGTGGTTTTTAACATTGGAGCCTTTAAAGCACCTGGCCCAGATGGTTTCCCAAAATTTTTTTTATAAAAGATTCTGGAGCATCATCAAACATGATCTAATTACCACCATTCGGGATTTCTTTGCAAGCGCCAATCTGCCTTATCAACTGAATCTAACACATATATTGCTCATACCTAAGGTACCTATTTCAGAAACTATTTCTCAATATCGCCCAATTAGACTCTGCAATTTTGCCTATGAAATTATATCTAAAATTGTTGCAAATATACTCAAACCTCACATGCACAGTCTTATTAACCCATCACAAGGGGCTTTATCCTAGGCATAATAATTCACTATAACATTTTAATTGCTCTTGAGATATTTCATAAGCTTAAAACAGGTTGTGCAAAAATGTTACAGCAAATGGTGCTTAAGCTTGATATAAATAAGACTTAAGATCGAGTAGAAAGGAATTTCTTAGAAAAGGTGCTTAGAACTATGGGTTTTACTAATAGAGTGGTTAATTTATTATTACAATGTGTCACTACTGTTAAATACGATATTGTTTTGAATGGTGGATTAAATGAAATTTTTTCCTCTTCCAGAGGTCTTAGACAAGAGGATCCATTATTTCATACCTTTTCCTCTTTGTCACCAATGCCTTTTGTTGCATACTTGATCATGCTCTTACAAATAAATAGATTCAGGGTTTTAAACTAGCTAGAACAACTCCTAAGTTAGCACATATGCTTTATGCTGATGAGACCTTATTGTGTGGAGAAGCTTCACTCAATGACGCTAGTTTGTTTTTAAATCTCCTGAATGATTATGGGGTTGCACCTAGATAGACAATAAATTTTGACAAGTCCAAAGTTGCATTTAGTAGTAATGTCCCTCTTGATTTAAAGCAATCCATCATTAATTTGTTGGGAATGAAAGAAATGAAAGGGGAGGATATGTATTTCAACATTTCATCTTGGTGGGGGAGTTAAAAAAAATGAGGTCTTTAATTTGATAATTGAGAAAGTCAGAGATCAAAGACATTTTCCTGGCAGAATAAATTGTTATCATTTGCTAGTAAAGAAACCTCAGTCAAAGTTGTTCTTAATGTCATTGCTACCCACCTCATGTCATACTTTAAACTTCCCAAAATGCTTTGCAAGAAAACTAAATAGCATCATCTCTTCCTTTTGGTGGAGGCAAAATCTGGGGAATAGAGGGCTGGCTTGGAAGAAGTGGGAAGTCCTAGCTAGATCAAAATATAAAGGGGGTTAGGCTTCAAAGATTTTGAGTTGTTCAATATAGCTTTGCTGGCAAAGCACTGATGGAAAACTGGTGATTGAATCTGATTGCCTATGGTTTCAAATAATGAAATCTTTCTATTTGCCAAATGGCCACTTTTTGAAGGCTAAATTAGGAGGGAAACCTTCATGGAGTTGGAGAGGTATTGGAGGGTTTATACAGGGAGGATTCAAATGGATCATAAGGAATGGCAATCAAGTTCGAATATGGAATGATCTATGGGTCCCCAATCTTCCTAACTTAAAGGTTTTCTATGATAAGACCAAACAATGTTGATGTATAGTGGGTGTCTGATTTAATTGATGACCAAGTGAAGTGGAATTATATTATGTTGTATTCTATATTCACAATTGTAAGGGTTGAGGCCATCACAAAAATTCCTATTATAGTTGGCAATTCTTGTGACAAACTTATCTGGAATCCAGATAAGTTTGGAAAACTCACTGTTAAGTCAATGTACAAGTTTCTGTGCAACTTATAGAATCAGCCAGCTAATTCATGCGGTGGCAATTCTTTAACTGATAGTTTATGCTGGTATAAGATATGAAAACTCAATATCCCTCCCAAGATTCAAAACTTTATTTGGCGTGCTTGTGTCAATGCCCTTCCTGTTAAGGTGAACATTTTTAGAAGGAATATTTGCAAGGATAAAATTTGCACCATTTGTAACGCTGCAAAAGAGTCAGACTCCCATTTGTTTTTTCACTGTGACCATTCTCAGGCATCTTGGTTAATGTCTAGTATTGGTTTGAACCCTCTTACTCTCAACACCTCTTCTTTTGTTGCTTGGCGGTCTGATTTGTTAACTAAAATTAAATACAATGATAAGAATTATTTTTTTTGGCTAAAACATCCTGCTTGTGCTGGAGTTTATGGAAGGCCAAGAATGAGTTTTGCTTTAAAGGAACCATATCAAATTCCAGATTTATAGTGCATCGAGCTAATATTCTCTATTCAAATTACATTAAGGCCCAACAAGATATTGGAAACTCTGCCGAGGAGATTAGCACGGTTGACTCTCTTCAAAGAAGACTTCCACCAAGAAGTTGGCAACCTCCTCCTATTAATTACTATAAGATCAACTATGATGCAACTTTTCACTCACTCATCCATGGCTGGTGCAGCTTTCATTATCAGAATAATTTTGGTGCTTTGAAAGATGGAGTTGCTTGTCTAATTCAATCACACTCTCCTCCTAGGAATAAAGCCCAAACTATTATTTTGGTTGTTCAAAGGGCTATCACACTGCAATTATTTATTTATTTATTTGTTTGTTTGAATCAGATAACTTGCAACTTGTCCAAACTTTAAATTCACAAGATTCTATTCCAATGGAAATTGATGCTATTTTACTCAAGATTAAACTCTTAGCTGCTTCTTTTGTTCATTGTTCATTTACTTTTGTTCATAGACGGGAACTGTGTAGCTGACTGGCTAGCAGCTTCAGTTTTTAAGAATTGCCTTAGGGTGAATTGGTTTATGTAATCCCCCAGATCAGTCACAAACTTTGTTAGCTGCTGATGTATGATGTATCTTCTTAGTTGTTTTAATGAAATCTATTTCTACTGCTCAAAAAATCAGTCGTGGTGAGATTTCCTACTCCATCTAATCACATCCAGGAAAGTCTCATTTCATGGAATGTACAATTAATTTTTCATTAGATTCAGCAGATTTAACATTTCAAAGCTGCAAAATATGGCAAGTAAAGCATGCCAAATCATTACAAAACTTTAACAATACATTTTTGTCAGCTCATTAATTCAGTTAATATCAACAGAGGTCCACGTATACAGTCCCACCTATTCTTTTGAATCAGAATTAGATGGATATTCAATGTCTGCAACCATAATCATCTGCTTACCTTCAGTCTTGACTTTCTCTACATTTGTTTCCTTCCAATCCTTGGCAAGAACATTGCAGTTGATAGTGTGCCATACTGGTCTTTCTTCTTGGAACAACCTGCAGTAACAAAAAAACATAGCACATACATGAAATAGCATGCACATAATTCATAGGATAGAAACTCACATTCCCATATTTACATTTTATTTTCCTCTTTGATCATTAGTTTTGGAGGGATCTGCTGCAGAGAAAGTTATGTTTTTGAATGCAGTTTATTATTAAACTAAATGCAACAAGAATGCAATGTTGAAGAAATTGAATAACACAGCCCAAGAAATAAAAAACAGTAAGCTATGTATAGCAGCATCATGGTTCATTTTTGCAACTTCTTTTTCTTTTTCTACAAGGACATGGGATGCACGTATTGGCTAGTTCTGCTCTCTAAGCACAGACAATTTGTTCATCTACACCAATCAAATTGATCACTTTCAACTGTAGTCGCAAAAATAGTTTAGCTATAAGTGCATACACAAAACCCCACTGCCCCGATACAAACAATTTTCAAAGAAAAAGAAAAGGACAGCCCTGCAACTTCAGATAAATTTGCTTTGCAAAGAAGTTACAGCTTAAACTGAAGGGATGGCCCTGGAGTTATTTTCAAAGCTCTGAGCTTCCAAGTTCAAACCCCAAAAAGCCTACTTAGCCAAAAAAAAAAACAAAAACCAAAGGGTGCCTTAACATGCTTTAAATATCCCACTCTTAGCATTTAATATTAAAAGTTAGTGTGACTGAAAATGTATCATGTATCTAGCAGACTATCACCAATAGTTTTTACCTCAGCAAGAGAGAGAGAGAGGGAGACTTACGGGTGTTTGCAAAGCATTGGACATTGTATTGTAAGGGCATACTTGCAAGTAGAAAGCTCTGTGATAGAACTAATCATAGCTCTAAGCTCTGAGCATACAAATCTCACCTGCTCATTAGAATTGAAGGTAAAATAATACATTAAAAACAATTATATATATAAACAAAAAAGGAAAAACTGAAAGGCAAAAACAGATCATTGCTTTAGTCTATACCTCAGTTTCACGTGACTTATTTGTAAGGTCACACATGGTTCCATTTGTATATTGATGAGCATGATACCTATTCAAGCATTTCAAATATTAGTTAATACATTTTCGTCACTTTACTTTGCCAAAATGAAATTTCTAAATTTATTAAACTCATCACTACATGCCCATAACCATGGATTCATACCTTTGAGATGCATCATTTGAGCGAGGACCTTTCAATGTAGAAATATCAGACAGATTCTGGTTGTATGCAGCTGTGGCTCCTTCATCATAAACACCCAAGACAAATTCCTGAACAACCTGTAACGACACACCATATCTTGGTGAATGAATGAAGCATAAGGTTCGTAATGCAACATACTTTTCCAAAATTATAACAATAGTAACAATTGACTAGTGCTAGCATATCAGTATGACAAGCACTACATTACAGACATAGTGATAGTAACAGTTGACTAGTGCTAGCATATCAGTATGGCAAGCACTACATTAGGGACATAGTGAACATTAGAGTTTGGACATAAATAATTATCCAACCTAATTAAAATGTTAGAAAAAAAATTCACTGCCTATGAAATCAAACTAACCACATGTAATAAATTCATTTCACAAACATTAACATGCTTCCACTCATAAAAGCAAAGAAAGAATATTGCAAGGTGACAAGAAGAAAAATGTAGAAACTAACATCAGAAAAAAATTCTTGAGCAGGTTACCTTATCATCTTCCAAATGGACTTGACGTAACTTCTTCTGATAACAAAATTCATAAGACCACCAACCCTCTTGCTGCACAAAATACAAGCATTAAGTAACAAATCAAACAAGGCAAATTTGTTGATGAAGTTATGAGAATTCAAATAAGAATAGTTACTTGTAGCCTATCTAATTCCATCTAAGAAACAATGGTTGTTTTTGTCATATTATACTAAGATGCAAATCATAGTATAATCGTCAAGATAGTTTTGACAGAAGATACTAACTCTGATAAAACATCGATCTTTCAACACTTCAAGTAGCTCATCTGGTGTTTTCAATTTGACCCTTTTCTCAGTTTCAACAATCATGCCCGCTCATATTCAGCTGATTAACAGGTTTTCCACTCTTAGTTTTCTCCACCTTGGGCAAGTAACATAAATAATTCTGTCCATTTCTGTTGGGCACAACAACTGACTCCTGGTCCTCATCCTGCATTGTTGTTGGCATATGTATTTAGGTCAATACAAAAGCTACTATTGTGCAGTTAACATGTAGAAATAAACCAATATATAAACTTGCATAGGAATAAATCACAGGTTGCAGTGACATCAAAAGATCAAAGTGATCGTTAGGCTGCTGTGGCAGCACAGTTTTCACAGAAGAAGCTTACCAGAACTGGAGAAAGGAATTATGGAAGTTAATATATTAACCAGAGCAGCTCAAAACCAGGATAGCAAGGACAACTTACAATGCCTACAGTTATTCATGACAAAGTTAAGTAATTGGAAATCTGATAGGGCTTTGAGTAGTATCAACCTTTTCTCATATGAAGTTTTAGAAATAACTCATCATCTTACAAGATCAAAATACCCAAACTTTTTTTCAAGCCATAAGTACTATAACACCAACAGAAGTCCCAGTCAATATGCATAATATAATATCCATCTAACAATCTGTGATATAAACACTTAAATTGAAGTCAGAAGTTTGACATATGGACAAACAAACTTGCTGAACAATAAGAAGGACAATACAGATTGAGTGGATGATGAAGGTCCAAAATCAGTATTTTTATGATATATAGGATATGAAGCAAATAGATGAGAATAAGCCTAAGCTTACTTACAGGATAAAAAGGCAAGTCTTCCGGATGGAACTCAATCTTATACTTTGGTTCACGAGAGATGCGACCAAATGTACTACCTGCCAATTGCAGAAAGTTAAAGTAGAACTGAATAGTGAATAAAAAGACAAAGGGATCATGTCTTTAAGAAAATAGTACATTTAACAATTTTTCAGCAAGAACATATAGATGGTGATTTGCCTATAAAGACCTAAAGTGATTAACAAGCGAAACACACGTATATTACTGGCTTGTCATGACTGATTGAATTTATCAAAGCAGGCTCTTAAACTGCTAAGATTTTACTCCTGGAGTACACAGCAAAGAATCAGTGATGGATGCAGTAACCATTGAAGCACTCTAGCACTAGCATCCATTGTCGTTTTTAGGCTCATATCCTTGATCAATTTTCTTGTCCTACTCTGGTTGTTTCATGCAAAATGGGCTAGATATATAGATCAAGTCGCATCTCCTGACTGCATGGGATCACATATATGTCAGATTGAAATGTGAGATTATCCATATCAACCTTGAGCTTGACATCCACCCTCCGTCCAAAAATAAAAACCGCGAGCGGGTAAAATTGACAGCAGCAAAGAAGCCTCTAGACAATTTTGACCCAAAGAAATGCTCCAGCAAAAAAGGTTTACAGGAATTCAAACCTTTTGTTCTTATAAAAGATAGCATTGTTAACTTATTCAATTTATGGAAATGCTGATCGCATAAACACTGAACACCCTACTGTGCTAAACTAACCCTATAAAAATTGGCTGAGACTTCAAACTAAATTCTTTAGAAGGAAATAAACGAAAATAGCAACTTAAAAGTATATTATAATATCTCTGAATACCTAGTTTTAGCTATGGAAATGGTGGGTAGTGGGGTGTACGTACAATAACTATAAGAATTGCAAAATTCAATTAAGTTTCTCAGCAAAATCACAAACTACCATTACCTGCAACTATATATTCTCAATAATATCTTCAAATTCACTCACCCATTTATTAAGCATATTACCCTAAATGACGTGTAATAGTCAAAAGCAGCCGTAAAAGACTGGAGAATAGCTTTCAGGTATTTGGCTTAGTATGAAAATTAGCTTATATGTATATGTGTTTATAAGTTAATTTAAATTGGTAAGTAATTAAAATTTTAAATAGTTTTATATTTATTTTAAATATTTATGGGTGGCTAATAAATTTTTAATATATTTAATAAAAAATAATTTATTAATATATTTATTAATAAAATAATTAAAAAAAAATAAAATTATATTATTAAAGTTATCTAATAAAATTAAATAAGAATAATATAATAATTTAATTGGTTAAACTAATTTATAAATCAGATATTTATAAATACTAAAATAATAAATTACATCTTCTTAATTTATATTTTTAGCTTATAACTAAGTTTATAAATTAATAAAATTATTTAAATAAATATATCAATATAAATTTATAATTTATAAATTAATTTGATGAGTGTATTGCTAAGTCAAATACTTTCTTAAAAATTTAGCCCACAATAACCACGTTAAATGCAAAGCATTTGCCGTAATGGGCTGAAAATATGTGTAGCTGTTTACAAAATAGGAAATTATACTATTTACTGTTTTTAATTTTAGTTTTCATTTTTACTATTATTTATTTTTTTCACTTTTAACTTTTTTTTTCAAATTTGTGTTTTTTTTTTAATTTTTATTTTCAATTTTACAGTTTTTCTTTTCCTGATCATTCTCTTTTCTATAACTCAAAATTACTCAGTATTACAATATCAATTAGCAAAGAAAAGCTTTTAATTGACTTTATCAGTTTAAGCAAAGCTTTTAATTGACTTTATCGGTTTAAGCAAAGCTTTTGCTTCAAGGCGTATTCAGACGAAGCATGGATCAAGCTCCAAAAGCCTGTTTTAATGTCTTCTATTGCTGCCATTTTGTCCTGATTTTTTGCAATCACGATTGTGATTTGTGAGCTTGAAGATTGTGTTTCCTAGTGATAATAGGAAAAGGCCATTTTTTTGTGATAGGAGATTCCAGCCTCCACAAATAAATGTGAAGAATGGTGATTCAAATTTGATTTTCATATAGTTGTTGTCTTTGATTTTTTTTTCTTTCTTTTTTCAGCTTTAGCAGTACATATATCCAAGAATTTCTAAAAACTTCAACTATTTTATGCAATGAAACATCAGATTTGCAAATGGGAATTAATATATTATGTGGACTGCTAATCGTATCCAATTACATATAATGAAGTAATTTGTTTTTTGTGTGTAAATTTTTTTTGTTTTGATATTTTTGGGTTTAAATATAATGTATTTTGTGATTTTTTTTGTTCTTCGAACATAACGCACACTAGGTATTATATAAAATGTCTTAAAGAAATTTTTTTAATTTTTTAGCTTTTATCAAATTTAATACATTATACCTTTGTGAAATCTACTAAATTTATTATTTTTTTATAAAGATATATGAACATAGAACAACATATAATATATTGTTATATTTAACATATATGAATATAGAACAACATATATTAATTTGTATATTGATATTTTTGATATAAATTAACTAACATATGTTATAATATAGTATATATATCAATATATATCAATTGAATATTGATATTTCTTTTGCAAATCAACTAATATATGTTGTTTTATATAATATATATCAATATATAATAACATATAATAGTTTGTATATCAATATTTTTTTTATCATAAATCAACAAATATATGTTGTTATATGTAACATATATCAATTGTATACTGATATTTCTTTTGCAAATCAATTAATATATGTTTTTATATGTAACATATATGAATATATAACAACATATATTAGTTTGTATATTGATTTTTTTTTTTATAAATCAGCTAATGTATGTTATTATATACAACATATATGAATATATATAAGTTGTATACTTATATTTCTTTTGTAAAATAACTAATATATGTTATCAGTTATACATATAATAACATATATTAGTTTGTATATAGAGTTTTATTATAAATCAAGTAATATATGTTGTTATATATAATATATATGAACATAAAATAATATATATCGATTGTATACTAATATTTCTTTTGCAAATCAACTAATATATATTGTTATATATAACATATATCAATATATATCAGTTGCATATTAACATTTCTTTTGCAAATCAATTAATATATATTGTTATATGTAACATATATGAACATATAAGAATATATAAACATATAACAACATATATTAGTTTGTGCAATGATTTTTTTTTATTATAAATCAACTAATATATGTTGTTATATATAGCATATATGAACATATAACAATATATATCAGTTGTATACCGATATTTTTTTTGTAAATAAACTAATATATATTATTATATATAGTATATATGAATATATAAAAAATATATCAATTGTATACTGATATTGTTTTTTGCAAATCAACTAATATATGTTATTGTAAGCTTATATATGTTACATAAAATAAATATTTTTGATATTTTTCGGTATATGTTACATTTAAGTAAAAACTTAAAAATATAAATTAAAAAATATTAAAAAAATATTATTAGTAATTATTAAAAAATATTTTTGAATAATTTTTATGGTATAATTTTAAATTAATTAATTTAAATTATATTTTGAGTTAATTAATTATTTAGTTTTTAATTATATAAAATTTTTAAAATATTAATAAATGAGTAAGAGAAATTAAAAAAATAAAAAAGGAAATATTTTGGAGTAAAATAAGAGAAATTAAAAAAATAAAAAATGAAATATTTTGGAGTAGCTATAAAGTTTGAATGAAATAGCAATTTGAAAAAGTGGAGAAAGTGGATAGCTACAACAATGTTTACCTTATTTTTGTAAGGAAAAAAGTAAAAGTAGTATAGATTTGAATTTTTTTTACATGTACTGTAAAATTGAAAAGGATTTTTTTAAGGTTATTTTTGTAAATATCTTTCATAAAAATATCAGAAAAAAAAATTAAATTTATCATATTTTTAAAAATATTTTTAGATTTACTAGAATTCATAATTTTTTTTACAATAATAATAGATATTTAAATAGTTTATTATGAGTTTATTATACTTTATTATTAGTTTATTATACGTTTATTATGAATTTATGAATGTACATAGTTTATTATGGGTTTATTATGAGTTTCTTGCAAAATAATTAAAATATCCTTAATAAAAAAGAAAATTTTTTATAAAATATGGTGGAGAGTGTAATTTTTTCCTATCATCATTTGCCACAAACTACCAAAAAAATTATTTCAAAAATACTATAAAAAATAAAAATATTTATATTTTAACAATATTAAAGCAAAATTTTAAAAATATCTCACTTCTCATTAAAATAAGTTTTTTCCCTAAAAATACATATTCTCTCACTACAAATAATATTTTACTTCAATTTTTTATTTTTTTTAACTTTACTATTAAATAATTATATTTCAATAAAATAATAAGAATTAATATTTTCAATTATATTTTGAGAATTAATCAAGAAAATACCATAAAAGAAAACATTAATAAATTTTAAACTTCACTAATCTTAAATAGACTAATTAGGACAAAAATGTCCTTTACCCTAAAAAAATCATCTTTTCTTTTTCTTCTTTCTCTTCTTTCTCTCTCTCTCTCTCTTTCTCAAGCATCCTTCTTGCTCTTTCTCTTTTTTTTCATCATATTTTCCACCTCTCTCATGCTTTAACAATTTTTTTTCTCCTTCCTCCTATAAAAAACTATAAATCTCTTTCAAAGAAGGATTTTTCTTTGGGTTAGTTATTTCAAAAGAGAAAGAAGATGATTTCACTAGGTTAATATCGATTTTGCATTAAAAATTTATCGCTGAAAATTTTGATTCTCGTGAAAATTTTAATCGATCTAAAAGAAGCATCTTGTATTTTTTTTCTTCTCTGTTTCTTTCTCATGCCTCCTTCATCTTTCTCTCTTTGTTTTCATCCACTTTTCCTCCTCTTCTCTCCCATTCACAACTTTTTTCCTCCTCTTTTTTTCCTATAAAAACCCTAACTCTCTTAAAAAATGAGATTTTTTCTCGTTAATCATTTTAAAAGAGAAATAAGGTGATTTCATTTGATTAATCGATTTTACTGTAAAAACTTATCACTAAAAATTTTTATTTTGGCTGAAGTTTTAATCGAAGCTTTATTTAATATAGGTTGATATGTGTTTATATACTTTAATTTTGAGTACATTATGGGTCAATATGGGTTCATATGGATTAATATAGTTTGATATGTGTTTGTTAAGGATTGATATGGATTTGATATGTGTTTGTTAAGGGTTGATATGTATTAATATAGATTGATATGAGTTGATATGGATTGTTATGGGTGATATGTATGTTAAGGGATTATATTAGATTAAATCATTTTCTATTTTAAATGGTGTTTAAATGTATTAAAAAGTCAAAAATTATGTATTTATATATTGATATAGGTTGATATAGATTGATTTGAGTTTATACGGGTTGATATGAGTGATATGTGTATTAATAGATTATATTAGATTGAATAATTTTTTGTTCTAAATAGCATTTAGGCTGCTAAACAGTCTAAAATTATATATTTATATGTTGTTATGGGTTGACATGAATTGATATGGACTAATATGAGTTGATATATGTTGATGCAGGTAATTTATGTGTTAAGAGATTACATTGGATTGAATTATTTTCTATTCTAAATAGTATTTTAGTGTATAAACAATCTAGAATTATGTATTTGTATGTTGATATGGATTGATATGGATTGATATGGATTGATATGAATTGATATAGATTGTTATGGATTATATGTTTCTTAAAAGATTCTATTGGTTTGAATCATTTTCTATTCTAAATAATATCTAAGTGTGCTAAAAAGTCTAGAATTAAGTATTTATATATTGATATGGGTTGATATAAGTGATATATATGTTAAGAGATTATATTGGATTGAATCATTTTATATTCTAAATGGTATTTAGGTGTACTAAATAGTCTAAAATTATATATTTATATGTTGATATGGATTGATATAAATTTATATGGGTTGATATGTGTTGATATATGTTTGTTAAGGGTTGATATAGGTTGACATGGGTGACATATGTATTAAGGAATTATATTGGATTGAATAATTTTCTATAATAAATAATATTTAGGTGTGCTAAATAGTATAGAATTAGGTATTTATTTGTCGATATGAATTGATATGGATTTATATGGATTGATATGAGTGATATGTATATTAAAGGATTATATTAGATTGAATCATCTTCTATTCTAAATAGTATTTAGGTATGTTAAACAACTTAAAATTGTATATTTGTATATTGATATATGTTGATATGAACTGATATGGATTGATACGAGTTGATATAGGTGGTTTGTGTATTAAGAGATTATATTGGATTGAATTATTTTATGTTCTAAATGGTATTTAAGTATACTAAATAGTTTAAAAATTATGTATTTGTATATTGATATGAGTTGATATTGATTGATATGTGTTGATATAGATTGGTAGGGATTATGCAAGATTGAATTTTTATTTTATTTTATATGTTCTTTAAGTGTTTTAAATAGTTGGGAAGTATGTCAATTTTTGTTGTTATGGGTTGTTATGCTCTTTTTAAAGATTATGTTAAGGTATTGTTAAAGATTGGATTGTTTTATATGTTCTTGGTTTGTTTAGTTCTTTTTTTTTTCATTTCCCTTATTTGATTTTATATTTTGCACAATTTTTTTCTTTTTTTTTATTTTCTTTGAAGCCCTAGGAATTATTTAGTCTTCATCGTATCTGAAAAATGTCCCATACACCCCCATGCTGAATATTCAGAATATTATGCTCCAATTTACGAATGAGATGATATTGCACCCCTTTGAGTGTAATGGACAGAAGATAATCTAAGGAGGCATTTTTATGACTGCAGTAACTATGAGATATGTTGAAAATTTGATTTTTTAAAGATTATTTGAATTTGGGTAATATGTATTTGAATAATAATTGCTTAAATAATGAGTTTTGTCATTTGGGCAAATAGACTCCCTAAGAAAAAATATAAATTTTTTGTAACGTTGATCCAAAAATCCTAAATGAACAACAAATATCATCGATGCTCTATTAAGTAAGGTGGACAAATTGGAGAAGGAAAAGAGAGAGTTAGAGAAGACATACAGTGCGTTGATTGGATAAACTTTTCTTTTTGGGTGTAGTAATAGCTATTGTAGGGATGTCTATCTTCTCATCTTGTATGATCATGAAGAAACAATGATGACAATGTATTTTTTTTCTTTGTTATTGGGTTTTTTATGAGTTTAAATGCTATTTGTAATATCCCAAGGTATACTCTAAAAGTTTTGGAGTTATTTGTGTATTTGGATTTAATGTATATGTATATATAGGAAATATAACTACTATATATAAGACATATACATATACATCACATATACATGGGATATAAATTGGTGTAGGAAAAGTGAGTTATATATATATAATTGATTAATTATAATAATGATAATAAGGACAAAAAGAAAAAGAAGAAGAAAGTCAAAAGAAATTGTGTGTGGTGGAGATTTATTATTATTATTATTATTATTATTATTATTATTATTATTATATGATAAGGATGAAAGAAAGAAGAAATTATTTCTTTCTTCTTCTTATTCTTATTGCACGAGAGAGAGAGGGAGAAAGAAAGAGAGAGAGAGAGAGAGAGGTGATTCCATCCATATGAACATCAAATTCAAAGGAATTTTGAGAGGATTGAAGATGATTATTGAAGATTTGGCTTAATATCCAAATAAGTATCCATTTTCTTGTTTTGATTCTTATTGTTTGAGTTTGGATTTGATGATGATGATGATGATGATGATGATGCTAATGAAAGATTGAAGTGTATATATGTGTGGAATTGATATTTTAGGTGATGATAATATGTTTAATTATGAGATAACATGGTTAATTGTGAGGATGATGATGAATTATTGAAATGGTTGAGTAAGGGTTTTATATGAATGAATTGAGGAATTTGAGTAGTTGTTATATGGTGGTGTGTATAATGATTGTTGTTATGATATATTAAAGTGATATAAGTGTTAAATTGATAGGTAATTGATGAATATAACCAAGATGTCGATTAAGGGTGATGAAATATGAGTTTTGAAGTGTTTGTGTTTTCATGGTTGGGTGTTCGAATTCTTGATTTCTGGTCTGACACGGTCAGTGACACGGCCGTGTGATTGGGCGTGTAATCGGTACTGAGTTGGACGGTTGTGACACGACCATTAACACGGCCATATTATTGGGCGTGCTATAGCTACTGTGAGGAATGTAATTGACACGGCCATGAACACGCCCGTGTTGTTGGGCGTGTAAATGTTTCTGTGAGGCAGAATGAACAACACGTCCAGTGACATGCCCGTGTTACTGAGCGTATCAAAGCTTCCGTATGGTTGGTTTAGGGCACGATCAGGGACACGCACGTGTTGGTGAGCGTGTCATGTATAGAGTTTGCCCTAGTTAATCATCATTCTCATTTTCTTATGTATGTAATTATCTTTGGATTAGGTTTTGAAGAGATTGTGTTGCATTAACCTAACTGTTGGGAACTCTTGGAAGAGGAAATGTATAGATTGATGGGAGTAGTTGTTGAGGTAAGTACAAAATTTATAAATGTATTAAGTAATCTATTATAATGTTGATGCATATGTATAATGTAAATTGCTAGAAATATATCGAGGAGGGAATATGAAATGTAAAAGATATGATGATTTAATGAAATATATATATAAAATGTGAAAGCATTCAATATGTATGTGTTATGAAAGGTGAGAGATGTGAAGATATGATTAGTATGATGTGAATGATAGGATGGGTGCTCAAAATGTATGATAATGCAATTGATTATATATGTACTTGAATGATGAGTGGTTATGTATATATATATATATATCGATGATGATATATGAAATGTATGTGCAATGCAATTTGTTATGATAAATTGCTTTGATGTAAATGTTATGATTGAGGCATGTTTGCCAAAATAATATGCAATGCAATTGAATGGTGATTTAAATGATATGATTGAAGCCATTTTGATTGGCTATGATGATTTAAATGAAATGATTAAAGCCATTGTGATTGGCTATGATGATTTAAATGAAATGTGAAGCCATTTTGATTGGCTATGATGAGAATTGAGAATGAAATTGATAATGAAATAATAAATGAATTGTGTGGCTAATGTGTTATTCCATTTTCAGAGTTTGTTGTTGGTGGCATGCCTATAGTAACATTCTCTTGAAGTTAGGTTGGGCTTGATCCTTGAAGCCAAGTTGGGTTGAAGTTTAACATGTTTTACTCCCCTTGAAGCTTGGTTGGGTCTAGTCCTTGAAGCCTAATTGAGATGTTACAACCCTTGAAGCTAGGTTGGATTGATTCTTGAAGCCAAGTTGGGTTGATACTTAGCATGCTTTGTTCCCCTTGAAGCTTGGTTGAACCTAAATCCTTGAAGCCTAGTTGGGATAATGATAAATGTGATAATTAAACCAAAGCATTAACTCTGAAAGTGGAATGGCATATTAGTGTCTTTTGGGCCCATGCTTGTCTTTGTTGTCAATGTGAATGATGAAGTGTGAAATGAATGAATAAAGAGATCTATGCTTGTTTTGTTGGGAGTGTGATTTATGAATGGGGAATGGTGAATAAAGAATTAATTGAATAATATAAGGACTTGGAATGTTATGAAGTATGACATGTGTAATATCCCATATTATACCCTAAAAGTGTTGGGGTTATTGTTGTATTTGGATTCAATGTGTGTATTGAAGGGAAAGTGAAGAGAAGATGTAGGAAAAATAAATGCAAAATATATGACATATACATATAACCACATATACATCACATATACATGATGTATAAAATGGTGTAGGAAAAGTGTGTTGTATATATATATATATATATTTGTGTAATTAATGAATAATAATAATGATGATAAGGACAAAAAGAGAAAAAGATGAAGAAAGTCAAAAGGAATTGTGTGTGTGGTGGAGATTTAAGTGTCCTAATGTTATTATTATTATTATTATTATTATTATTATTATTATTATTATTATTATATATATATTGGATAAGAACGAAGAAAGAAGATTCATTCTTCTTCTTCTTCTTCATTTTCTTCGAAGTGCACGAGAGAGAGAGAGAGAGAAGCTAGAGAGAGAAAGATGATTTTGCTTCAAATTACACCAAAGACTAAAGGAGATCAAGAGATTTGCAAGTGGAGTTGAAGATTTGGCAAGCTATTCATGTAAGTACTCATTTCTTGAAGTTAAATTTTGTGATTATATATATATATATATAAGTTTTCATCTTTTTGTTTTGATTTCTCTTGATTGAGGTTATGTTTGATATAAGTGGTTTGTGAGATGATGATAATGAAAGATTGAAGTGTGTAAAGGTGTTAACTTGGTATTTAAGTGATGATAAGTTGGGGAAAGTTGTGAGGGTGATGATGAATGGTTGAATTAGGGTTTTGAATTAATGAATTGGTACTTTGAGTAATTGATTATAGTGATGTATATATATTTTGTTTAATATGATGCTATAATGAAGTTATATAAATGTTAAGGTGATAGAAAATTGATAAATATAACAAAGATGATGATTAAAAGTGTTGTGATGTGAATTTTGAAGGGCTTGGATGAGTTTTGAAGTATTTGGTTTTTGAATCATTGAAGAACACGACCAAGTTGTGAGAGACACGGCCAAGTTAGGGCAAACTTGGCCGTGTTGGAGGAGTTTTGGAGAGACACGGCCACTGGCTTGGCCGTGTCCCTTGACCGTGTTTGCCACTGCCTAGTGTATATTGAGAGACACGGCCACAAGCTTGGCCGTGTCCTGTGCCCGTGTTTGCTACTGAAATGTTGAATTGGGAGACACGGCCACAAGCTTGGCCGTGTCCTTTGAGGGTACTTGTTATTTGTTCTTCTTACATTGTTGAATCTTCAAAGGGTCTTTTGTACCTAGACACATTTAAAACAATAATGATTCAACCAAATGGATATGGAAGATTCTAAATCTAGGAATAATGGGAATGGTTATGTATATATTAATGATGATATAGGAAATGTGGGAAATATAATAATCATTGAAAAAGTATGTGCAATGCCATTGATTATATATATATTTGAGTAATGAATTGATTAACATGATTTGGTGATAATGATGATGCATATGAACAATGTATTGTTTTATGCATTGTGAATCTTGTGAATTGCAATGATGCTATAGATATATTATGAAGAATATGATAAAGTAATTGCTTATATACAATTGAATAATGAAATATTATGATATGATTTGAGATATAATATGATGTGAGGTCATTGTTAATGACTATGATGATTCAAATGTGATATGAAGCCATTGTTATTGGCTATGATTACTCAAATGAAATGTGATGCCATTATTATTGGCTATGAGAATTCAATTGAGAATGAAATTGATAAATGAATTGTATAGCTAATGTGTTATTCCATTTTCAGAGTTTGTTGTTGGTGGCATGCCTAATAAGTGTAACAATCTCTTGAAGTTAGGTTGGATTGAATCCTTGAAGCCTAATTGAGATGTTACCACCCTTGAAGCTAGGTTGGGTTGGTTCTTGAAGCCAAGTTGGGTTGAAGCTTAGCATGCTTTGCTCCCCTTGAAGCTTGGTTGAATCTAATCCTTGAAGCCTAGTTGGGTCTATGATATTGATAAATGAGATAAATAAACCAAAACATTACTTTGAAAATTGAATGGCATATTAGTGTGTCTTGGGCCCATGCTTGTTTTTATGTAATGTGAGTCATGAATGGTAACATGATTGATAAATAAGATATATGGAAACAATGTTGAAACAAATGAATAATGAGATCTATGAATGCTTTTGATGGAAATGTGTTTCATGATTAATGAATTGTGAATAAAGTGATGTTATGAAGTATGAGTTTGTAATATATGTATTGATTTTGTTGAGATATGAGGTTATGGAATTGTTGTATCATGTGTAACATGTTTGTGAATGTGGAATTTTGTGAGAATTGTTCTTATAAAGGTTTGAATGGTGTTTTGTTGTAATAATATATACATAAATATGTGTATATGAAATAGAAAGGGTAAGTATTGTGTTGTGAATATGCTATGTAATGATGTATTTAATTTATGAGATTAGTGGCAATATATGAAGAATCCATTGAGAAAGGAAAATGTGGTAAGAGAACAATAAAACATGATGCTAAAATTATAAGGTATGATTATTTTGTAATGTATACTTTATTATTTATTTGTACTACTAAGCTCTCGGGCTTAGCGCGGTTGTGTAATCGCGTAGGTATTTATGCGGATGATCTGGATGCCTAGCTGCTATGCCACGAGAAAGGTATGAGTGTCTCGAGACCAACTAGAAGGTGATGCATACATATGTAATATTGTTATGTTGTATTTTTTATAAGAATAATGACTTTTGTAAATGTTCTTTAAATTAATATAATATTTCTTGAAATTGGTTACAGGTTTTTAAATTGAAACAAAAAGTGACATTCTTATACTTTATATACGTATTGTATATATATACTAGATATATGTACAGTACTTATATAGGGTATGGGGGTGTTACAACATGATTACAATATATAAATAAACTATTAAAGAGAAATATGATTTGAAATGCTAAGTTAAAAGATGAGATTCTGAAAATATTGTATGACATGTAATATGTGTATGGGTGTGGAGATAGTGAGTATTAGTTATGATTGTTCTTTTAAATTATGAAATTGTGGTTGCACTGATATATGTGTAAATGTATATAAGTTATGAGGTTAGTGGAAAAATATGAAGAATGCTTTGAAAAGAAGAAATCTACGTTAAGACAATAATAATATATGATGTTAAATTGTGAGGTATGTTTCTTCTGTAACATATGTTTATTTTATTTTATTGTACTACTAAGCTTTTATGCTTAGCGCGGTTTTGTGAATCGCGCAGGTGAGTAGATGGTTAATTTGGAGTCAGACAGTTTTGCCACGAGAAGGGTAAGTGTATATCGAGACCAACTAGAAGGTGATGCATACATGTCCAATTTGTTTATGTTATATTTTGATAAGAATATATATTCATATGTATAAATGAAGTTTTGGTAAATTTTGATGAGATTATTGTATATATAACCATTGAAAACATAATGGTTTTGTAAATGTTCTTTGGATCAATGTAATATTGTTTGAACTTGGATAAAGTTTTTTTTAAATTAAAACTAAAAGTGACATTCTTATACTTTATATACGTATTGTATGTATACCAGGTATATGTATAGTACTTATATAGAGTATGGGGTGTTACAATTATTTTGGTATCAGAGCTTAGGTTCGAGATTCTCGGCCTAAGTGAAAAAAAAATATTTTGAAAAGTTTAAATAATAGTAAAAAGGAAATAAAATTTGAAATAAAATTTGTAATACATGCATATGCATTAACACCTAGGTTGGTCTCGAACGTGGCATTATGTGATTTGTGATGTATCTGAATTACCTGAGATAGATGATAGTGCATAAATGAGGTTTTATATGAAATCAAATTTTGAAATGTTGATAATTGAAAAGTGATTGTGATACAAAGAAATGATAGGGAATTTATAAGTAAAAAGTTTGATTATTGATATGTGTTTGACATATAAAGAAATGGCTAGAAGAATAAAGTTGTTTAGAAATTCAAACATAAAGTTTATTAGAAAGAGATTCAAATAGTAGAGAAAATATTGTTGGATGGGTAATGTGGAAAGAGATGTTATTTAAAAATATATATATATATTGGTTAATGTGAGGAAATAAAATGGTGTTGTTTGTATGGTTGTTTTAATGCAAACATTGTGAATTTAATATGATATGTTTTGATGTTATACTATGATATACATAAAAGTTTTAAAGTTGATATTTAGGAAATAAGATTTGTAAATCCAATTTTGATAAGGATTACTTGGATATCGAGAGTTTAATGCATAGTACGCATATGAATTATGTGAAATGAATATTATTGCATATTAAAAATGACTTACAAATATGTAATTAAGTTGGCAAGTGATAAAGTGATCATGATAAGGCTGATTACTTGGAAAGTGATGTAATATGTTAATGATCAAGGATTGAGTTGATCACTTGAAAAATGTAAGGTACACATAGTATTGCATGTTTGTAACCTATATAATTACTTACCTATTAATGTTGAGAATGGTTACGCTTGCATTGACGAATTTGTGCAAAGCTAGGTTATGTGATAAGATTGATAGTAAGAATTGGATTGAGCAACGTTGGTTCAAGAAACTAAGATTTGTGATAACTAGACTTGGAAAGTGTATAGAGATTATTGGGCTCAATGTGTATATGATTGGATGTAATGTACATATGTATAAATATGTGAGTGATATATATATGTTGAATGGTAAACAAATGGATATAAAGATGGTATACTAAATGCATTTAAAAATAAATGTGAGAGAGATGTTACCTTAGTAATGTGACTAAGATTTTGTGAAATATTATCATGGTTAGAATGTATATATGTGTTGAGTTGATAAATAACTTAAGTCATGTCAAAAAGGGATAAGAATGATGTTGTTCAATGAAAAGTAATAAATGTTAAATTGTGTGGAAGATATGTAAAAGAGGAATTAAATATAATTGTATAATTATGTATACAGGTGTAGAAAATGTGGAATGAGCTTTTTGATGTGAACGTGATTGTAAAATGTAAGAAATGTGGAAAGTAAGTCACATTGTGAATGTGACCTATGAATGTGAATGTGATATAACTATTTGTCTAGTGATGTGAAGAATGATATGGCTTGTATTAGTGGACCTATGAGAGATTAAGTTTTAACCTATGCAGAGTTAGACTATGGGATGAAATGGAAAGTGAGAAAGAACGCGAGTAACACTAGACGATGAAATTGATATGATGATAACTGAACTAGACTATCATATAATGCTTCCTGGATCAAGGACTATGCTTGTAGAAATATTATATGTATATGTGTATAATAAAAAGGGAAGTATAGTGTATGAAAAGTTTTACAAGAGATAGATTAGAAGTGGAGTAAAAAAAAATTAATGAAATTTGCATATGATTGAATGTTGTGTATAAAAGTGTTATAAATAATATTGTTGATGTGAATTAGGCTCATGATAATCTTATGATCAAGAGCAAATTATTTTGGAGATGAAGTTGAAACGTGCTAACTCTTGGTGTAGTAAAAGTTGGAGAATGGATATGTAATCCTTGTGATATAACTTAGTAGTGTAATTGGAAAGTTTGAGAACAGAATAATCGAGGAATAGTATTGATTTATAAGTTATAAATGTGACCACTAATCTCTTATGGCCATATGATTTGTTTAGCGGATCTGGTCGGTTAGCTTTGTTATCCACAGATTTGGGAATGAAGATAACATGATTGTAGTACAATTTTGATGAGATTGATAGCTATGTTTTTAGAAACATGGTTAAAAGTTATGATTGGTGAATTTCTATTTATAATTTCTATATTAGAATTTAATTATAATTATGAAAAGTAAAGTAAGAGAAAAGAATTGTGATAATGTTTTAAGCTATGAATTTTGTGATGGAAAAATAATTATATAAATATAGTAATAATATGTGAGATGTAGAAATAATAAAAAGGGAAGAAATTGCAAATGTGATTGAAACTTTTATTGAATATATTTACAGTGTAAAGTGAGTAAGTGAATGAATTTAAGATTTATGGGAATATGAATAATAAATATGGTGTGAGATAATTATGAGAATTTTGTGGAAATTGTACTAAGATAATAGAACAAAATATGAGCATATGAAAGGATGAATATGAATATGAAAAGTTTAGAATTTGAATATAGGTTTGACCTAATGGAATTAGGTTATATATATATACTGTGAAATACAATGATAAATTTCGATAAGTTAATTATTGGTTTGAATCAAATAAGATTGAAACGTTAATATATTGTGACAGATAGATCAATTGATTTAGATTTTGCTAAAATTTGCAAATTAATATTGAGATTTGGTATGTACAGTTGTTCTGGAAGTATAAAATTTAAATGATAATGCATATGATGTAATATTTTAACCAATGAATGGACAATGATGAATTGAATTATATCAGTTGTAGATGGTGATAAAAGGAAAAAGTTGGTTATTTGTTACGTAAGTTTAAAGAGGTGGTAGCAATATTAATGTTAAGTGAAAAACATGATAAAGAAGAACTTAAGTGTAAGCAAAATGAAAAGATTATTGTCAATCATGGTTTGATAAGTGGCATTTTCAAAGTGATTGTAATGACAAGATAAGCAATAGTACGATATAATTCAATAATTTCCAAGGTTAAAGTTAAGAGATTATATATAAAGAGATGAAGTAATAAATATCTTGAATGTGATAGATAAATGGTATATATAGATTATAAGATGATTTAATTATTGTATAAGATGAAAATTTGTTGGGAAGATAATGAGGTATCTTAGTTGCTTGTTGAGAAAATAATAAGATAAATATAGCTATATAATGATGAGTTATGAATTGGGAGTAGATGATTGACTTAAAGGGGGAGAGTAAAAGTTATATGATTTGAGGAAATCATAATGTAAGATACGATTATCTTCATATGAAATTAAGATGGCAATTTGTTATAAATGGATTGTTATTGTGCTGGCTAATTTCGAGGACGAAATTATTTAAGGGGGAGAGAATTGTAATATCCCAAGGTATACTCTAAAAGTTTTGGAGTTATTTGTGTATTTGGATTTAATGTATATGTATATATAGGAAATATAACTACTATATATAAGACATATACATATACATCACATATACATGGGATATAAATTGGTGTAGGAAAAGTGAGTTATATATATATATAATTGATTAATTATAATAATGATAATAAGGACAAAAAGAAAAAGAAGAAGAAAGTCAAAAGAAACTGTGTGTGGTGGAGATTTATTATTATTATTATTATTATTATTATTATTATTATATGATAAGGATGAAAGAAAGAATAAATTATTTCTTTCTTCTTCTTATTCTTATTGCACGAGAGAGAGAGGGAGAAAGAAAGAGAGAGAGAGAGAGAGGTGATTCCATCCATATGAACATCAAATTCAAAGGAATTTTGAGAGGATTGAAGATGATTATTGAAGATTTGGCTTAATATCCAAGTAAGTATCCATTTTCTTGTTTTGATTCTTATTGTTTGAGTTTGGATTTGATGATGATGATGATGATGATGATGATGCTAATGAAAGATTGAAGTGTATATATGTGTGGAATTGATATTTTAGGTGATGATAATATGTTTAATTATGAGATAACATGGTTAATTGTGAGGATGATGATGAATTATTGAAATGGTTGAGTAAGGGTTTTATATGAATGAATTGAGGAATTTGAGTAGTTGTTATATGGTGGTGTGTATAATGATTGTTGTTATGATATATTAAAGTGATATAAGTGTTAAATTGATAGGTAATTGATGAATATAACCAAGATGTCGATTAAGGGTGATGAAATATGAGTTTTGAAGTGTTTGTGTTTTCATGGTTGGGTGTTCGAATTCTTGATTTCTGGTCTGACACGGTCAGTGACACGACCGTGTGATTGGGCGTGTAATCGGTACTGAGTTGGACGGTTGTGACACGACCATTAACACGGCCATGTTATTGGGCGTGCTATAGCTACTGTGAGGAATGTAATTGACACGGCCATGAACACGCCCGTGTTGTTGGGCGTGTAAATGTTTCTGTGAGGCAGAATGAACAACACGTCCAGTGACACGCCCGTGTTACTGAGCGTATCAAAGCTTCCATATGGTTGGTTTAGGGCACGATCAGGGACACGCACATGTTGGTGAGCGTGTCATGTATAGAGTTTGCCCTAGTTAATCATCATTCTCATTTTCTTATGTATGTAATTATCTTTGGATTAGGTTTTGAAGAGATTGTGTTGCATTAACCTAACTGTTGGGAACTCTTGGAAGAGGAAATGTATAGATTGATGGGAGTAGTTGTTGAGGTAAGTACAGAATTTATAAATGTATTAAGTAATCTATTATAATGTTGATGCATATGTATAATGTAAATTGCTAGAAATATATCGAGGAGGGAATATGAAATGTAAAAGATATGATGATTTAATGAAATATATATATAAAATGTGAAAGCATTCAATATGTATGTGTTATGAAAGGTGAGAGATGTGAAGATATGATTAGTATGATGTGAATGATAGGATGGGTGCTCAAAATGTATGATAATGCAATTGATTATATATGTACTTGAATGATGAGTGGTTATGTATATATATATATATATATCGATGATGATATATGAAATGTATGTGCAATGCAATTTGTTATGATAAATTGCTTTGATGTAAATGTTATGATTGAGGCATGTTTGCCAAAATAATATGCAATGCAATTGAATGGTGATTTAAATGATATGATTGAAGCCATTTTGATTGGCTATGATGATTTAAATGAAATGATTAAAGCCATTGTGATTGGCTATGATGATTTAAATGAAATGTGAAGCCATTTTGATTGGCTATGATGAGAATTGAGAATGAAATTGATAATGAAATAATAAATGAATTGTGTGGCTAATGTGTTATTCCATTTTCAGAGTTTGTTGTTGGTGGCATGCCTATAGTAACATTCTCTTGAAGTTAGGTTGGGCTTGATCCTTGAAGCCAAGTTGGGTTGAAGTTTAACATGTTTTACTCCCCTTGAAGCTTGGTTGGGTCTAGTCCTTGAAGCCTAATTGAGATGTTACAACCCTTGAAGCTAGGTTGGATTGATTCTTGAAGCCAAGTTGGGTTGATACTTAGCATGCTTTGTTCCCCTTGAAGCTTGGTTGAACCTAAATCCTTGAAGCCTAGTTGGGATAATGATAAATGTGATAATTAAACCAAAGCATTAACTCTGAAAGTGGAATGGCATATTAGTGTCTTTTGGGCCCATGCTTGTCTTTGTTGTCAATGTGAATGATGAAGTGTGAAATGAATGAATAAAGAGATCTATGCTTGTTTTGTTGGGAGTGTGATTTATGAATGGGGAATGGTGAATAAAGAATTAATTGAATAATATAAGGACTTGGAATGTTATGAAATATGACATGATTACAATATATAAATAAACTATTGAAGAGAAATATGATTTGAAATGCTAAGTTAAAAGATGAGATTCTGAAAATATTGTATGACATGTAATATGTGTATGGGTGTGGAGATTGTGAGTATTAGTTATGATTGTTCTTTTAAATTATGAAATTGTGGTTGCACTGATATATGTGTAAATGTATATAAGTTTTGAGGTTAGTGGAAAAATATGAAGAATGCTTTGAAAAGAAGAAATCTACGTTAAGACAATAATAATATATGATGTTAAATTGTGAGGTATGTTTCTTCTGTAACATATGTTTATTTTATTTTATTGTACTACTAAGCTTTTATGCTTAGCGCGGTTTTGTGAATCGCGCAGGTGAGTAGATGGTTAATTTGGAGTCAGACAGTTTTGCCATGAGAAGGGTAAGTGTATATCGAGACCAACTAGAAGGTGATGCATACATGTCCAATTTGTTTGTGTTATATTTTGATAAGAATATATATTCATATGTATAAATGAAGTTTTGGTAAATTTTGATGAGATTATTATATATATAACCATTGAAAACATAATGGTTTTGTAAATGTTTGGATCAATGTAATATTGTTTGAACTTGGATAAAGTTTTTTTTAAATTAAAACTAAAAGTGACATTCTTATACTTTATATACGTATTGTATGTATACCAGGTATATGTATAGTACTTATATAGAGTATGGGGTGTTACACTATTGATATGTGTTGCTATCTTTATGGGTTGTTATGAGTTGATATGGTTTAATATGATTTCAAATTTAACATCCACAACCAATTCAAAAAATGTTAAAGTAGCAACACCACATTTAACATTAACAACTTTCCACAACCTGTAAGTAACAACAACCAATCCATGATTTGTTACACATAAATATCAATCCAACATCAACATCAAAAATCCATCCAACATCAAGATCAATAATTCAGTTTTATATTTATATATAAATGAACAATAAATGAGAATTACATCAATATTCACACATATGTTTCTATTCACAATATACATAATCACAATGTTAACATAAATATCAAAATATTTATCATACAATATTTGCAATGTTATTTGAGTGATCTACTTTCTCTTCATCAATCTTTTCTATATGGGAAAAGACCACAAATCTTGGCCTCTTTTCTTTGCCACCTTATGTTTGATTGGGTAACCTTCTTTTAATCATGTAACCCTTTAGACTTGTTGTCAACATTACATCAGGACTGATAGACATTATTACTTCCTTCTTCTGACATACAAGGGATTGTGCACATTGGGAATTGGATGATATGGAAACAAAACCTGTAGCCATATATATTTGAAAAAAGTATGGAATCATAAATACCAATAACAAACCATAATAATATACAATTAAATAATTCTTAACTATCTCAAACAGTTAAATAACATGTAGAAAAGAAAATAATTCATATCAATCCACATCAACATACAAATACACATTCTAAACCATTTAGCACCATTTAAAATAAAAAATGATTTAATCTAATATAATCCCTTAGCATACATATCACTCATATCAATCCATATCAACATATAAATACACAATTCTAAACTGTTTACAAACCTAAGCACCATTTATAACAAAAAATGATACAATCCAATATAATCTATTAACTCGCAAATAACACACATCAACCCAATTTAACTCATATCAATCTATATCAACTCATATTGACATATAAATATATAATTCTAGATTGTTTACACACCTAAATACCATTTAGAGCGTAAAATAATTCAATCCAATATAATCTCTTAACACATAAATCACCCACATCAACCCATATCTACTCATATTAATCTATATTAATTTATATCAATCCATATCAACATATAAATACATAATTCTAGACTATTTAATTCTAGACTATTTAACACACCTAAATACCATTTAAAGTAGAAAATGGTTTAATTTAATATAATTCTTTAACACACATATCACTGATGTCAATTCATATTGTTGTCCCAAGATGGCAACCAAGAGGGGAGGGGGGGGGGTGAATTGGTTGTTTGAGAAATTGATGGTAAATTAAAAACTCAATAAACAAGAAATGTAGAAGGAAGAAATGGTTGAGTAGTGAGTAGAAGAGAGAACACATAAGATTTATAGTGGTTCAGATTTTCTCCAATCCTACATCCACTTCCTTAACAACTTGTTAAGGTACCACTAACTTTGAAGTTTTAGAAGCTAACTTCCAACTTTTGTATTTTTACAAGTTCACACCTAACTTGACAAGTGTTTTACTAAAGCTAACACTCAAACCACTTACAAGAGTCTTACCAGGCTCACTATCACAACCTTTACAAGAGTTTTTCCCAGGCTCACTCTCACAACCTAAGTGTTTCCAAGCTCACACTCAAACTTTTACAATGGTGTTTTTAATGTTTATACTCAACACTCATTACAATTCAAATGTTAATTGTAGTAAGAAAATATGTTGCTTGGCTATAAAAAAAATCTCTTCTATTCTAACTTTTTTTTAACAGAATAATAATATATTTATAGCCAATATGGTCTAACTAGCCATTATAGATAGTGAGAAATAAGTCTTAGTAGTTTAGACCTGTTTTAATAGACTGTTCGAAGCAGTTAGTGATCATCCTTGATAATAAGACGGTCGCGCAAATGTCATACACAGTCGCCCTTATATAAGGGATGGTCGCGCAAATGTCATATTTGCTTCAACAGTGGAATTTAAGTGCTCTGCTGCTGGAATCTTGCCCATGCTGTGGTTGTCAAGACGGTCGCGCATAAGCTAGGTGCGGTCACCCTTTTTGAATGCTGAAGTGGGTTTATAACGATCATCACACGTGGCATTCTTTAACTAGGCAAAATAAAATTCCACATAAATATGAATTTCGCGGTCGCCCTAGGTGCCAGTTCGGGGTCGAATTGAGAGACTCGCATCGAACTTCTGGATGCACCTGAGGACACGAACACTACTGTCAGTTTGAGTAGTTTTCTCTTGAATCAGTAGAGCGGTCGTGGAGTCTAAAGGGCAGTCGCGATATCAGTAAGCGAGATCGTATTCTTCACCATTCTTATCACCGCGAACCTTACTGAAATTTGGATGATTTGGGTTTCTCCTTTTGCGGTCGTCCTTTTTTATTGGACGGTCGTTCATGTTGATGTGCGGTCGTGACTGAGGTTGAGTTTTTGACCGCGAACCCTACTATGATATGGTTTCATCCTTCAATTCAATGGGGTGGTCATCTCCATGGTTTGTGCAACCACTAAACGTGCCCTATTCAATTTATTTTAAACAACCTAATCCTACAACAAGGTTCTTTAAACACATGTTAAATAAGTCATTCAATTTGAGTTGTCAAGGATCAAAATTGAGATCATTTGGCTAACAATCTCCCCCATTTTAACTTTGACAATCAAATAGAATGATGATATAAATTGAGAAAAATGTAAATTAAATTGGCTACATTTTGATACCAATATGAGCAATCTCTCCTCTTTTAAACTTCTCATGTATTGAGGGTTACTATAAAGCTCCCCCTAAACATATGCATGTGTCATGTCTATTTTAGAGTGTATAATGATATAACTTGGCACATTAGTAAAATAACATTCCCATTTGTAATTTCAATTGTATATCTCTCTCCCTTTGTAAATATCTCTCTCTTTTTGTATAAGAGCTTACATATTCTCTCCCCCTTTGTCATAGGCAAAATGCAAAATGTAAGAGAAATATTAAAGATAATGGTAAGATAATGAACATAAACATAATAAACATAATGTTATTTGAAAGAGAGCAGTACAAAGACAATGTAAGAGAGAGAAAAAAAAAGAAATAAAACAAAACAAAAACAGAAACAGAAAAAGAAAAAATAAACTAATCAGAATCTTCATCCTCATCTAGCTCTTCTTCTTCTAAAGGAGCTTTTCCCTTATCAAGAGGGACATTGCTGGTAGAGCTAGTGCTGATGGATTCTTCTTCTTCAGGGAGACTCTCTGTATGATCACTTATGTCCCAATCCTCAAGATTGGATTGAGGCAAATTCATTTTGCCTTGCATGTCATAAAGATCATGATGCATATGAGATATAAGGCCAATCTTTTGATTCAAGTGATGGAATCTCTTGGAGACACTTTTCTTGAAGCGAGAGAGTTTCTTGGAGAGGGATTTGATGGCTCTCAAAATGAGTTTTATAGGAGAGCTGGTTTGGGCAGGTTTAGATGAGGAAGCCTTGGGAGGTAATTCAACAACAACTTCCAAGGAGTCTCCTTCTTTCTCAGTGGTGTACCTTGGTCTTTTCTTGTGTCTATCAACAACTCCTCATTTTCCAAAGTAGTACACATATGTTCCTTCAATCTACCTAACACAGCCAACATGTTCTAAATAGTCAATGGTGATGGCACTTAAGGCAAGATTGAAAGGGTTTCTCAAAGTAGCTAAGTTAAGATCATTGAGTAAGTTCAGGTGCCTAGCTATTTGAGTTATTTGGGAGGATAAGAAAAAGGTTCTAGTTCTTGTGACAGCATGGTGATACAATGTGTCAATCAAGAATTTTGTTGTGTTCATTTGGATATTGTGGGTGAAAGCATATAGGAAGATGAGATCTCTCTTTGTTACCTTTTCATTCCCATCAGCCCTTTGATGAATGGTGTAGGTTATGATCCTATGAAGCATCCAGTGGATGAGGGACTTGATGTGTCTAGCTTTTGATTCTTTTTCAAATGAGGTCTCTACAGAAATTTCTTGCCAAAAGGTAGAGAGGGTTTGGTTGGAGATGGCTAAATCATTGTAGGAGGTGACTCCTTCAAAAGGAAAAGTCCTAGATTTTTCCAAATTCCTCTAATGTTAAGGCTAGGTATTGGTCAAATAACTTAAATCTAACCCCATACCACCCTAGTGCAGAATTTGCACTCTTTTCAATTTGAAAGGACATGAGAAATTCCTTACTTAAACTAGAGTAACCTACCTCATCGGGAAAATGAATTTCCTTCAGCCAAGAACATCAAGTAAACTCTCAATCTCTTCTTTAATGTTAAGGGCAGAGAGCATCCCACCAAATGGAGATTTGGTTCCTTCAAATTTCTTTCTTTTCAGCATGACATATCTCACATCTTCCTTAGGGGTTTGGTGGTGAGGTTTATGGATTTTCTCACCTCTTCTAGACTATGAAGGAGATGGAGGAGCATCTAGAGGTTCACTTATGTTGATTCCTAAAGGTTTCTTTCCTTTCCTTTTCCCTTTGGAACTAATTTTCTTTTTGGGGGCCATAAGGGTTGAAGAAGCAGAAGAAAACTGGAAAACAGAGAGTGTTTGAGAAGAAGTTGATCTTGAGAGGATTTGGAGATTTGGAGGGAAGTATGTTATAAGTGGTAAAAGATCCATGTAACTGATGTATGATGGTCTTAAATAGAAGAAATTAAGAAAGTAGCCATTTATGACAGTTGAAGGTTGGAAAATCACGACCTGTCATACTGCCAACGGTTACAAAATTTCGAGCAGAGTGTACAGAGTGCGGTCACCTATTTGTATAGGCACGATCACTGAAGACACTCTAGCGACCATTAGAGTAAGCTACGCACTTGCAAGTGCAGAGAATGTCTGTAAAGGTCGAAACTGTTCAAATTATTGCGATCGCTCACAGTGTTTCCCGACAGCTCACTGAAGGGTCAATACAGATGAATCTGTCTGGCAAGATTGTGACTGCTAGAAGCATTGGAACGACAGTGAAAAATGAAAAGGGCAAAAAAATGATGGATTTTTATTGTTTTAAGCAAAATGACCAAAGTTGATGCCTTGAGATGTTTAAGGAATTTTTGTTAATAGGCAATCTTTTAATCATTCATGGAAGTTCCATCAATCATACCTAAATTATGCTTAATGAAGTTAAGCCTATCTTTATTCAAGGGTTTTGTAAAGATATCAGCAAGTTGATTATATGTATCTATAAACTTTAAAACAATATTTTGGTTTTATACATTATCTCTCAAAAAATGATGTCTAATGTCTATATGTTTAGATCTAGAATGTTGGATAGGATTTTTAGACAAGTTGATAGCACTAGTGTTATCACATTTAATGGAAATGCTATTAAATACTTTACCATAGTCAAGCAATTGTTGCTTCATCCATAACACTTGTGTGCAACAAAAACGTGCTGCAACATATTCGCCTTCCACCGTAGAAAAGGCTACTTATACTTGCTTCTTACTATGCCAAGAAACTAGACAATTGCCAAAAAGGTGACATGCTCCTGTTGTGCTTTTTCTATCCAAGATACTACCAGCAAAATCTGCATCCGAAAAACCTAAGATATGAAATGATGTGTTTCTAGGATTTCAAAGACCTAAATGAAATTTACCATTTAAGTATTTCAAAATTCTCTTAGTAGCATTCAAGTGTGATTCTTTAGGACAAGTTTGAAATCTAGCAGAAAGACATACACTATACATTATATCAAGTCTAGAAGCGGTTAAGTAAAGTAGTGATCTGATAATACCTCGATATTTCTTTTCATCTACTGCTTTACCATTTTCATCTTTAACCAATTTCAAGGATGTGCTCATAGGAGTCTTGGTAGTCTTGCAGCCATCCATTCCAAATTCTTGATGATTTCCTTTGTATATTTGGATTGATTAATGAAGATTCCATCTTTGCATTGCTTGATTTGTAGTCCAAGGAAGAACTTGAGTTCACCCATCATGCTCATTTTAAATTCCCTAGTCATACAACAAGCAAATTCTTTGCACAAGGTTTCATTAATAGCTCCAAATATTATATCATCCAGATAAATTTGTACAATTAAAATGTTATGTTTGTCCTTTTTAACAAAAAGAGTACTGTCCACTTTTCCTTTTGAAAAATCATTTTCAAGTAAATATGCACTAAGTCTATCATACCATGCTCTTGGTGCTTGTTTCAATCCATATAAAGCTTTGGTGAGTTTGAAAACATGATTTGGAAAATTGTAGTTTTCAAAACTAGGAGGTTGTTCTACATAAACTTCTTTGTTTATAAATCCATTTAGAAATGCACTTTTAACATCCATTTAAAAGAGTTTAAAATTCATGTGACATGCAAAAGCAAGTAAAATTCTAATAGCTTCTAATCTAGCTACAGGGGCAAATGTTTCATCATAGTCAATGCCTTCTTCTTGATTATAGCCTTTGGCTACCAATCTTGCTTTATTCCTAGTAATGTGACCATTTTCATCAAGCTTATTTCTATAGACCCATTTGCATCTTATGATTGAATGATCTTTAGGTATAGGAGTGAGTTCCCTTACATTATTTCTTTCAAATTGATTAAGTTCATCTTGCATTGCAACCATCCAACTTTCATCGTTTAGAGCCTCCTCAATTGTCTTTGACTCAATTTGAGAAACAAAAGCAAAATTAACATCTATATGATTAATTTTAGATCTACGAGTTCCACCGGAACAGAGGACATGGGATTTCTTTGTGAATGAGTTCAAGAGGAAGTTTATATCGGAGGCATACCTAGATGCCAAGAAAAAAGGAGTTTCTACACTTAAAGCAAGGTCGATTGACCGTTGCCGAATACGAGAGGGAATTTACCAGGCTGAGTAGGTATGCCAAGAAGACAATTGAAGATGAACATGATAGGTGTAAGCAATTCCAGGATGGTTTGAATAATGAGATTAGGATGTAGTTAATTGCTGCTAATATCAAGGAATTTTTCGATTTGGTCACTAGGGCTCTGGAAGTAAAGCAATGTCAGTCTGATGAGCAGAATAGAAGACAGAAGCTGAAACAGAAGAGAGGTACCCAAAACTATTCGGGAAACTACCAACCATCAAGGAAGCGATTCCGAGGCAGTGGTTCCACAAGAGGCGGTCAACGCCGGGGTTACAGTCAGGGATTGAATCGCAATGGTCCAAGTCAAGCCACCTCAGTCGCTAGTACCGGACGATCTGGAAGAGAGCAAGGAAGAGGATTTAACCGAAGCGAAGGTAACTTTTCTACCAATTCGAGAGGTAATGAAGGCAAAAATACTAATCCACGCTGTGATCATTGCAGACGCCGCCACATGGGAGAATGTTGGGGTCGGACATTTGCATGTTACATATGTGGATCTCTAGATCATCTTATGTGAGAGTGTCCCCAGCGAATGCAGAATCTACCTAGGGAGACTGAGGGATCGCAAGTGGCAGCAGGGCAAAGCCGAGGCAGAGGTAGGGGCAGAAATCCGTCACATGTGCAGTCTGAGACGGTGAATCGACCAGAAGCGAGGGCTCCTGCTAGAATGTATGCCATGAGGAGGCGAGAAGATGAAGAAGTGCAAGACATGATTGCAGGTCAGTTGTCTATGTTTGGAGTTTCGCTTTACATTTTAATAGATCCAGGTTCTTCACACTCATAAATATGCACAAAAAATGAAAAACTTGGGAACCTAAAGGTAGAATTAGAGGAAGAGGGAATATTAGTTACTAGCCCATTAGGGAGTGAGGTGATTAAGAGGAAGGTAGTGAAAGATTGCCCCGTGGAGATACACGGACGTATCTTTTGGGGAGACTTATTTGAACTACCATTTTAAGAATTCGACGCTATCCTTAGGATGGATTGGTTGGCCAAACACGATGCACTGGTTGACTGTAAACAGAAGAGAGTTACTCTGCATACGTCAGACGGGACAAAGTGACCTTAGTAGGAAAGAGGAAGGACTATCTAACTAACATCATTTCCGCTATGACGGCTAGGCGGTTAGTACAAAAAGGCTGCGAGGCATACCTGTTATGCGCATTAGAAGTGAAAGAAGAGGCACCGAAGCTATAAGATATACTTACTGTTTGCGATTTCCCCGACGTATTTCCTGACGACTTACCCTGATTACCACCTAAACGAGAGGTGGAATTCACCATAGACGAGTACCCGGGAGCTACACCAGTATCCATCGCACCTTACCGAATGGCGCCAGCGGAGCTAAAAGAACTAAAGGTACAGCTACATGAACTTTTAGACAAGGGGTTCATTAGGCCAAGCGTGTCACCATGGGGAGCGCTAGTATTGTTCGTGAAAAAGAAAGACGGATCCCTAAGGTTGTGTGTGGATTACCGTCAACTCAATAAGCTTACCATCAAGAACAAGTATCTACTACCTCGCATAGACGATTTGTTTGATCAACTCAAAGGTGCTGGAGTCTTTTCAAAAATTGATCTACGATCGGGTTATCATCAATTGGGAATTAAAGACGAAGACATACCAAAAACTGCATTCAGAACTCGCTATGGACGTTATGAATTCATTGTTATGCCTTTTAGATTAACGAACGCACCTGCAGTATTCATGGATCTGATGAACAGAATCTTCCACCCGTATTTGGATCAGTTCGTGGTTGTATTCATTGACGACATATTGGTGTATTCAAAGAATCGAGAGGATCATGATCGCCACCTTAGGATCATTTTGCAAACCCTTCGAGAGAAGCAGTTATACGCTAAATTCAGCAAATGTGAATTTTGGTTGGAAGAAGTAGCCTTCTTGGGACATATTGTATCAGCAGAAGGAATAAGGGTCGATCCCAAGAAAATAAAAGCAGTATTAGAATGGAAGCCACCTAAGACAGTAACGAAAGTTTCGTAGTTTATTGGGATTAGCAGGATATTATCGGAGATTCATCAAAGGGTTTTCCATAATCACCGCACCTATGACCAAGCTACTTCAGAAGAATGCCAAATTCCAGTGGACCGACGCTTGCCAACGGAGTTTTGAAAGGCTGAAGCAAAAACTTACTAAAGCGCCCATTCTTACACAACCCGAATCAGGAAAAGACTTTGTGATCTATAGTGATGCATCCCACATCGGGTTAGGTTGCGTATTGATGCAGGAGGGCAAATTCATTGCGTATGTCTCTCGACAGCTCAAGCCACATGAAAAGAATTATCCCACGCATGACTTAGAACTAGCGGCGATTGTTTTGGCTTTCAAGACGTGGAGGCACTACCTATACGGGGAAAGTGTTACATTTATACGGATCATCAAAGCCTGAAGTACCTGCCCACGCAGAAAGATTTAAACCTGCGACAGCGAAAATGGATGCAATTGTTAGCTAACTACGACTATACGATTAACTATCACTCGGGCAAAGTGAATGTCGTAGCAGATGCACTTAGTAGGAAGTCAATGCAAGCGTTATGTGCTATGAGGGTAAAATTAGAGCCTACAGAAGATGGAGCTATCTTTGAAAAAATGCACGTGTGACCTACCTTACATCAACAAATACGTGAGGCTCAGAAGGAAGATGAACAAGTGAAGAAGTGGAGTTAACAGGCGCAGGAGAATTCATCAGGAGATTATCAAATTCTTCCAGATGGTATCCTATACTACAAGAAGAGAATGGTGGTACCTAAGTCCGAGGAACTGAAGAAACAGATTTTGCAAGAAGCTCATAACAGTCCTTACACAATGCATCTGGGAGCAACAAAAATGTACCGGGACTTAAAGGAGTATTACTGGTGGCCAGGAATGAAAAGAGACATCATGGAAAGCGGAACATCAACTACCCTCAGGACTACTACAACCTATTACAATTCCAACCTGGAAATGGGACCATATTACTATGGATTTTGTCACAGGATTGCCTATGACTAAGGACAAACATGACGCGATCTAGGTAATCGTAGATCGCCTTACTAAGTCCGCTCATTTCTTACCAGTACGTGTGGATTACTTGCTAGACATGTTGGCAGAATTGTACATCAAAGAGATCGTACGTCTCCACGGAGTTCCAACTTCCATCATATCAGATCGAGATCCACGCTTTACGTCAAATTTTTGGCAGAAATTCCAAACAGCCCTTGGGACTCGAATGTACCATAGTACAGCATTCCATCCCCAGACAGACGGACAGTCGGAAAGAGTGATTCAAGTTTTGGAAGATATGCTGAGGGTGTGCGTTTTAGAATTTAAAGGCAGCTGGGACAAACACCTGAGCTTAATGGAATTCGCGTACAACAACAGCTATCAATCTAGCATACAAATGGCTCCTTACGAAGCACCGTACGGTTGAACATGCAGAACTCCAGTTTGCTGGATAGAATTAAGCGAGGAAAAGATGTTGGGGCTAGACATAGTTAAGGAAACTGAGGAAAAGGTGGAGATCATTCGAGACCGATTAAAAGTAGCGGCGGACAGGCAAAAATCATACGTGGACCTAAAGAGGAAAGACATACAGTTCGAGGTCGGCGACAGAGTATTCTTCAAAGTCTCTCCTTGGAAGAAGGTGTTACAATTTAAACAGAAAGGCAAGCTAAGCCCTAGATTCATCGGACCATATGAGATCATCAAACGGGTAGGTCCGGTAGCTTACCAGTTGGCGTTACCACCCAAATTAAGTAAAATACATGATGTTTTCCAAATTTCAATGCTAAGGAGGTACCGTTCAAATCCAACCCATGTCATACAAGCTCAAGACATCGAGATTCAGCCCGACCTGACATACGAGGAAGAGCCGGTAGAAATCCTAGCCCGGGAAATGAAAGAGTTACGAAATAAGAAGATCCCATTGGTTAAAGTGCTTTGGAGGAATCACAAAGTAGAAGAAGCTACATGGGAACACGAAGAAACTATGAGGAAGCAATACCCATATTTATTTCAACCTGATGGGCTTCGGGACGAAGCCTAAATTAACGAGGGAGGAACTGTCACATCCGCCCACCGCATTTATGCATAGTAGTCATGTGCACAGTGAGAGAAGGGGAAAGGAGAAGATACTTCCAGACAACGGCCCCAGATAAGGCTATAGGATCAATGGGACCTAATTGAAAAAAATGTAAAGTTTTGGGGAGGTGACTGTAATTTCCAAAAAGTTTTGGGGAGGTGACTGTAATTTTCAAAAGTTGTACTGGAGATTCTTAATAATGCGCATAACAGACTCCAAAAATGGAGAGTAGAGAAAAATCGGGTGGCAACGACGTGTAATGGTTTTTCCAGGAAACGTCCTGTTAGAAAGAAACGAAGACATGTAGACTAGGGCCATTTTGGTCATTATTAATAAAAATTTATACATGAATCTAAAGTAGGAAATAATCATAAGAGTGAGTGGAGGACGTCGAGGGGTTGAATATGAAATGATCGTCAGAAGAAACGGAGCCGGGCAAAACCCGAGTAAAGAAAGGACCTAAAGGGAATTTTGTAAAAAGTCAAGGGCTTATTGGTAATTTTTCAAAATGACTTGGAAACCTAAAATAGACTTCAAAAATAGAAATCAGAGGTCTAGAGGATCAAAACCATATGTAGTTTGCCTCGTGGAACTGTACGGTTTAAAAGATACGATTAATTAATCGCCGGAGCGTAAAATGGGCCCGGTTACATGTAGGTACCATATGGGTGACATGGAACAAATTGGGGTACCAAATGGGAAGAGGGACAAGTTAGAGGACTTTATTGGAAAGAAAAATATAAAAATCTTTTGATGGCCAATCATAATTAGCCATTTAAAAGTTATAAAAAGAAGAAAAGAAAAAGGTGTGGACAAATGGTCATAAAACATTCATCCAACCCAAAAGTGGACATCATTTCCACTATATATATCATAACAAGAAGAGCAAAATCTCTCTCTCATAACTCTCCCAAACCGTCGGCCTCCATAGGAAGAAAACCAAAGAATTTCCAATTTTTGTCAAGTTTGATTCAAGTTCAAGGTGAGTTTTAAGGTTTTCAAGTATGTAGAATTCAATTCTAGCATCAATTTTAAGTATTTATATATCTATTGGAAGGTTGGAAATTAGGGTTCTTAAGGTGAAATTGGGGAAAATTTAAGTAGTGATGATATTGATTAATTAAATGGAAGAATCAAGGTTTCTAAGGTTTAATAAGGTTAGATTAGGATTTAGTTTGAAAAGAAATGGAGGATAGCTTATTGTTCTAAATTGCTAAGGTTTATGTTTAAGGTTGTGTTCTTGAAATTCTTGAAGGAGAAACAAGGATTAAGGAAGGAGAAGAAGGAAAAGCAAAGGGGAATTAAAAGAACAAGGTTTGGTACTTTACCATAAAATAAATTTTATTTTTCTTACAAACTTTGGGTTATGGAATTTTTGATGTTGATGCTTAAATGTATTGATTGAGTTTAAATTAAATGTTTGAGTTATGTTCTTAGTTTCTTATGGCAATTGAGTTGTTTAAATTTTATTTAAACCAAATGTTTTGAGAAAAATTTGGCAAGTTGATTTGATGAACATTAATTAGTTTGGTTTAAGTTAAACATGCAAAAGTTGTCAAAGGGAAGTATTTGAATCTTCACTTTATCATTAAAGAAGCCTTCATATTGATTTGAAAAAGAAAAATAAACTATCCCATGTATTTCATATGTTTGGGCCGAAATGGTCCCAAAATGACAGCTTTCTGGACTCTTTTTGTGGCAGTTGTTTGAGGTAGCAAATGAATGAATTTTTCAACGAAATTTTACGTGTAATTAGTCAACATATGAAATAAGTTTCCTGTAAAATTTAAGCCAAAAATAAGATCATTTACCTGGTCAAATGCAAGACTGAAGTGGACTGAAATCTTGACGAAAACCCAGATTTTACTATTCATTTGGTGCTTGCCTTTTGGGTTGCCGATTTTACGTGCCGCGACACTATTCATTTGGTCAATTTGTGACCTTTTGAGGAATGCTTTGAAATGTTTGATATGTTTATTGTGGATGTTAAATATGTTAAAAAGGGTAATGGTTTGACTAAAGAATGTGTGCGCGGCATAAATTGCAAAGCGCGACGGGAATTAAAATGATTTCTCGAGCCATTCTAAAATAAAGTTTGAGAATTAAATTGAATCATTTTAACCTTTGTGCTCTGCTGGGTAGTTGGGAGTGGTAGATAAGGGTATGGTACACTATACTAACTTATGCACTACTGCTTGAAATTGTGATTGAATTATTATGATCTGAATTCAATGGTGAGGCCCATTGAAGCCAGTGGTGAGGGCCATTGGTTATAACCAGGATGGTGAGGGCCATTCCTGTGATATGATAATGGTGGTGAGGGCCACCTATGTTATAGTGGTGAGGGCCACTGCCTTATCGCTATGGTTCCCTATATACCAGTAGAGCCAAAGTCCAGTTTTTTTTTTTAACTACATAATGCAAAATGAGTTTGAATTATGGTTATTACATTTGTTGAAAGCATATTTACACTGAATGTACAATAACTTCCATTGGTTTAATGTTGGTTGATTTTTTATTTAATTATTTCCTTTTATTTCAAATGTTTTCATGTTTTACTTTTATTTCCATTGGTAAAGTATCCACTGAGCGACATTGCTCAGCGAGTTAAGTTTTCCTTGACTCGTAGGTTCGGAGTAGTAACTAACCCTTGGGAAGCGACGACTAGACCCACAGCATCTCAGGGTAGATCTCTTAGTTTCCATTATGAGTTAGCTAGTTGTGGCATATATATGTATATATAAGTTTGAGAATTACTATGTTATACTGTACGTTAGTAGTATGTAATATTAATAAATCTCTACTTTATTTTGTACTAGAAGTGTGAATTCTTCTTGCAGGTTTGTAGTTGAGGTTATAAGGGGGATTCATTGGGAGTGTATTGATACTGATTGTGTTCGCATTGGTTTGTGTAAAAATATTTTCAAAAATCAGAAAAACCTGTTTTGTCGACACTTGGGACACAATTTCTAGACGAACCTCTCGCAAAATTTTTGTAAAACCGGAACTAAAATTTGACTAAGTAAAATTGGTAGCAACATTTGGATAGTGTGGCGCCTCTACTCGGCTTGCACACGTAGGCCTGGAAGGGGTGTTACAGATCCTTGGAGCATCAATAGTTTCTTGAGGTTCAAGAGTGCCTGCAAGGTAATTAGAAGTACTACCTTTCCTTTGATCAAGTTTAGATGATTTATCAAATACAACATGCATTGATTCTTCAACAAACTAGACTTTTCTTATTAAATACTCTACATGCTTTGCTAGATAATGAGTATCCTAGGAATATACCTTCATCCGATTTGGATGAAAATTTTTCAAGATTTTTCTTGGTGTTTAATATAAAGCATTTGCATCCAAATACTCTAAAATATGCAATTCGGGAAATTCTTCCATTCCATAGCTCGTAAGAAGTTTTATTAATTAAAGGCCTTTTATAAACAAGATTTGCAATGTAACAAGCGGTATTAACGGCTTCTACCCAAAAATAAGATGGTAATTCATATTCATTGAGCATTGTTCTAGCCATTTCAACCAAGGTTCTATTTTTCCTTTCAACCACACCATTTTGTTGTGGAGTTCTATGAGCTGAAAAATTATGTGAAATGCCAATTTCATTATAAAAATTTCATTCTCAAATTCTTTCCCGTGATCACTTCTAATAGATGTGATCACATATCCTTTTTCATTTTGAGCTCTTTTTGCAAAAGTTTTAAAATAATTAAAAGCTTCATTCTTTTGAGCTAAGAAATTAACCCATGTAAATCTAGAGTAGTCATCAACAAGAACAAATGCATATGACTTGCCTCCTAGACTTGTAGCTATATTTGGTCCAAACAAATCTAAATGAATGAGTTCTAAAGGTCTAGAGGTACTTACAACATTCTTTGATTTAAATGAGCTCTTATGTTGCTTACCAAGTTGACAAGGTTCACAAGTTCTATCTTTGTCAAATTTTATTTTAGGGAGACTATCAACTAGGTTTTCATTACAAATGCATTTTAATTGATCCATACTAGCATGTCCTAGTCTTCTATGCCATAACCAAGCATCATTATTAGTAGAGATTAAACATTTAAATGCATAATTGGAATGTATGTCAATTTTATAAGTGTTGTTTATCCTAGTTCCTTTAAATATAATAATGCCACTTGAATTAGTGATCTTGCATCCTTTAGAATCAAAATTTACAATGTATTTTCTATCACATAATTGACTAACACTTGGCAGATTATGTTTCAAACCATCAACAAGCCATACATCTTCTATCAAGTCTTTACTAAGTATTCCAATGGAGCCAACACCAATAATTTTACCTTTAGCATTATTTTTAAAAGTTACATTACCTCCAAGTTTGTATGTAATTCTTGTAAAGAGCTTTGCATTCCTGGTCGTATGCCTTGAGCACTCACTATCCACAAGCCATGTGCTTTCGTTGATAGTAGATTTTAGGCATACCTACAAGGCAATAGTAGTTATCTTTTCTTAGGTACCCAAATGAAGTTGGGTCCTTGATGATTAGCAATATAGGCATCTTCTAACTTGAGATGAGCCTTTCTAATATGACAAAAAAAGCTTTTATGTCCAAATTTCATGCAATTGTACATTGTCACAATGCTTTATATTTTTGCACTTTCCTATTTATATTCCATGTATTGTGCATACAACTACAAGTATGTGATTGCTTTTGTGCATGTTTAGTGTATATAAATGCATGATTACTCATTGAGAACTTAGCTCTATTTCCTAGTGAGCCTTGAGAAGCCTTTTTGGAATTCTTAGACTTGGTGTGAGCATCTTTGTTCCTTACAACATCAGCATTAGAGATTCTAGTTGTAGATGCTTTTACAAATGTTGGTGTGCTAGGTGCAATGTTGGTTGAGCCATTGAATCCTAATTCATATTTTAAGGGAGGTGATCTTTGGTTACCAATTAATGTGCCTACGATTTCTTTTCTTTTATGAAATCTTGAAATTATTCTTTTAGTTCTTTTAGTTCATGCTTCAGAATTTCATTCTCTTTGATAACTTTTTCTAAATCATGTGATTTTTTATTTAACTCTTTTATTGAATTCATCAAGTGTTCATTTGAGGTTTTCAATTCTAGGGTAGAGTTCTTTAAGCATATAAAATCCTTTTCTAACTTAGAACTCTTTTCCTTATAGAGCATCATCTTAGAAAAATATTTTTCTATTTTAAAGTTCATGTGCTCAATCAAATCACTATCATCTAGGTCATCAATATCATCATGTGCTATTAGATTCAAGGATTGAGTACTTACCTCATTGGAGTCATCTTCAATAGCCATGAGACATAGGTTTGCAATTCCTTCTTCTTCTTCTTCTTCCTCTTCACTTGAAGAAGAGTCATCCCATGTGGCTTTGAGAGACTTTTTCTTTTCTTTGTCCCATTTCCTTTTGTTCTTTACTTTGAAGCAATCTGATTTGATGCGACCAGATTTTCCTTATTCATAGCACTTTACCTCATTTTTCTTTTCTTTATCTTTCAAGGAGGATTTAGGAAGTGTACCTTTGTTAGCTTGTAATCTTTTATTTCTTTTCCATTCACTTATTCTTTTTGAGAACATTGTCATTTCATCTTCATCATCAGTACCTTCATTGCCTGAGCTCTCAACTTCTTTGATTACTTTGAGAGCAATTGGTTTTCTCTTTTCTTTCTCACCTTGATCTTCTTCTTTTTCACTATGTAGCTCAAATGTGAGTAGTTTTCCCACAAGCTCGTCGGTTCTCAATGTGCTAAGATCATGAGTTTCTTCGATGGATGATACTTTTGATTTAAAGTTCTTTCTAGCTCTTAGGGCTCTCAAAATTTTGCTGTTTACATCACCTTGATCATATATCTTGCCATACTTCTTTAGCTCATTGACAATAGCAAGCAAGTGATTTGTCATGTCAGTGATGTTTTCATTTGGTTTCATCTTGAATAGCTCATACTCATGAACAAGCATTTGTTTCTTGGTGAATCTCACTTGAGTCGTACCTTCATGATAGTTTTCAAGTGTCTTCCAAATGCAATGTGCACAAGTTAAGTGTTAAACTCTTCCACCTTCTTCTCTTGAGATGGAGTTCATCGAGATAGAAGCGGCTCTATTGTTCTTGAATTGATCTTTAACATTGACAGTTGACCATTGTGCTTTGGAAGAGGAACTTGAACACCATTAACTTCATAAGTCGGAGGTTTCCACTCACTTTCCACAAAATCCCATAGCTCAATCCCTTCACTATCTAGAAACAAATACATTTTGTATTTCCAATAGGAATAATCCGTTCCATCAAAATAGGGTCTAAGGATAGTGTTAAGATTTCCATGAGAGGTTGAATTTAATGAAGAAGAAGTTGCCATAGTGGATCAGATTTCACAATTAAGTTTAAGAAATTTCTAGCCCTGATACCAATTATTGTCCCAAGATGGCAACCAAGAGGGGGGGGGGGGGGGGGGTTGAATTGGTTGTTTGAGAAATTGATGGCAAATTAAAAACTCAATAAACGAGAAATGTAGAAGGAAAAAATGGTTAAGTAGTGAGTAGAAGAGAGAACACACAAGATTTATAGTGGTTCAAATTTTCTCCAATCCTACATCCACTTCCTTAACAACTTGTTAAGGTACCACTAACTTTGAAGCTTTATAAGCTAACTTCCAACTTTGGTGTTTTTACAAGTTCACACCTAACTTGACAAGTGTTTTACTAAGGCTAACACTCAAACCACTTACAAGAGTTTTACCAGGCTCACTCTCACAACCTTTACAAGAGTTTTTTCCAGGCTCACTCTCACAACCTAAGTGTTTCCAAGCTCGCACTCAAACTTTTACAATGGTATTTTTAATGTTTACACCCAACACTCATTACAATTCAAATGTTAATTGTAGTAAGAAAATATGTTGCTTGGCTATAAAAAAAAATCTCTTAACTTTTTTTTAACAAAATAATAATGTATTTATAGCCAATATGGTCTAACTAGCCATTATAGATAGTGAGAAATAAGTCTTGGTAGTTTAGACATGTTTTAACAGACTGTTCGAAGCAGTTAGCGGTCGTCCTTGATACTAGGATGGTCGCGCAAATGTCATACGCGGTCGCCCTTATATAAGGGACGGTCGCTGTATTCAAATTTGCTTCAACGGTCGAATTTAAGTGCTCTGCTGCTGGAATCTTGCCCATGCTATGGTTGTCGGGAAGGTCGCGCATAAGCTAGGTGCGGTCGTCCTTTTTGAATGCTGAAGTGGGTTTATAATGGTCATCACACGTGGCATTCTTTAACTGGGAAAAATAAAATTCTGCCTAAATATGAATTTCGCGGTCGCCCTAGGTGCTAGTTCGCGGTCGAATTGAGAGACTCGCATCAAACTTCTGGACGCACCTGAGGACGTGAACACTACTGTCAGTTTGAGTAGTTTTCTCTTGAATCAGCAGAGCGATCTCAAAGGCTGAAGGGTGGTCGCGATATCAGTAAGCGAGACCGTATTCTTCACCGTTCTTGTCACCGCGAACCTTACAAGAATTTGGATGATTTGGGTTTCTCCTTTTACGATTGTCCTTTTTTATTGGACGATCGCTCATGTTGATGTGCGGTCATGACTGAGGTCAAGTTTCTGACCGCGAACCCTACTGTGATATGGTTTCATCCTTCAATTCAATGGGGCGGTCGTCTCCATGGTTTGTGCGACGGCTAAATGTGCCATGTTCATTTTATTTGAAATAACCTAATCCTACAACAAGGTTCTTTAAACATATGTTAAATAAGTCATTCAATTTGAGTTGTCAGGGATCAAAATTGAGATCATTTGGCTAACACATATGAATTCATATAAACCCATATCAATATAGAAATACATTATTCTAGATTGTTTACACACTTAAATACCATTTATAGTAGAAAATAATTTAATCCAATATAATCTCTTAACACACAAATTACACATATCAATACATATCAACTCATATCATATAAATACACAATTCTAGATTGTTTACACACTTAAATACCATTTATAGTAGAAAATAATTTAATCCAATATAATCTCTTAACACACAAATTACACATATCAATACATATCAACTCATATCATATAAATACACAATTCTATATTGTTTACACACCTAAATACCATTTAGAACGTAAAATGATTCAATTCAATATAATCTCTTAACATACAAGTCACCAATATCAACTCATATTAACCCATATCAATTCATATGGACTCATATCGACATATAAATACACAATTATGTATTGTTTACACACCTAAATACCATATAGAACATAAAATGATTCAATCCAATATAATCTCTTAACACATAAATCACCCACATCAACCCATATCACCTCATATTAATCCATATTAATTCATATTAACCCATATCAATATATAAATACATAATTCTAGACTTTTTACACACTTAAATACCATTTAGAGAAGAAAATGATTCAATCCAAGATTATCTCTTAACACACAAATCACACACATTAACCTATATCAACCCATATCAATATGTAAATATATAATTTTAGACTGTTTAGTATACTTAAATACTATTTAGAACAAAAAATGATTCAATCCAATATAATCTCTTAACACGCATATTACTCATATCAATCTATATCATGTAACACCCCCACATCCAATACACGCACACTACAATACCATAATGTAGTATACATGCACCGAACATAGGAATGTTACGGTTTTTCATCAACATTCAAATCATTTTAAAAAATACCATCACCTTTCTCATTATGCATTTTAAAAAAATAAGTAATTAGCTTGTAATACAAAACAAAATAAATATATAGATACATTTAGTTAATACGCAGCGGAATTTGTAAAATAGATTTACATATATGAAAACATTTAAATCCATATTTACAAATATACATATATTCACATTATCAACAATACTTTACAAAATATTAAAAGAGTTATACATGATTGGCAAATCTTCTCTGATCTTTAAGTTCCCAAAATCAACTCTTCAACATCTACTCTCACTTGGTCTCGCAGAGCTCTCGGGTTCAACTCTATCACCTGCGCGATTAAACACTATCGTGCTAAGCCAAGGGCTTAGTAAGATAAAACATGCTATTGATATGCTTTAATGCAATGTAATGCCAGTTCTCAATCCATATTATACATGTAACATCATATATGCAAAGCTAACAACATACTTTTACATTTCATAATCCAACATATGTAAACTTATCACATTTCAACATCTTTTCATATGCCTCATTAGTTATTCATTAAACCATTCATGAACAATACTAATCAAAGACAAGCATGGGCCCAAGACACACTAATATGCCATTCAATTTTCAGAGTTAATGCTTTGGTTTTGTTATCACATTTATCAATATCATATACCCAACTAGGCTTCAAGGATTAGGTTCAACCAAGCTTCAAGGGGAGCAAAGCATGCTAAGCTTCAACCCAACTTGGCTTCAAGAACAAACGCAACCTAGCTTCAAGGGTTGTAACATCTCAATTAGGCTTCAAGGATTCAATCCAACCTAACTTCAAGAGATTGTTACTCATATTAGGCATTCCACCAACAACAAACTCTGAAAATGGAATAACACATTAGCCACACAATTCATTTATTATTTAGTTATCATTTCCATTCTCAATTCTCATCGACATTTAGGCAAACATGCCTTATTTCTTTCAATTTCATCATCATAGCCAATCACAATGGCTTTGCATCACATTTCACATCTCCATTCATATTATGCATATAGCATCATTGATATAGTATTTCAAAATACATTATCCATATCACATATTATCATTTACAAGATTCACAATACATATCACATACCATTGTTCATAGCTTTAGGATCTTACACATGCATTTGTTTATGTCATTCATTGACTTAAGTGTGTTTAGGTTTAGGTTTAAGTACACAATTACCTTCGAAGAACCAAAACAATGCAAAAAGAACAAAGAATCAAAACCTTATCTAACACATTTGAGGGACACAGGCAGCACTCTTGAGGGACACGGCCAAGCTTGTGGCCGTGTCTCTCAACCACAACTTCCAGTAACAAACACGGGCAAGGGACACGGCCAAGCTTGTGGCCGTGTCTCTCAACTAAATTTTGGCAGTGACAAACACTGGCATGGGACACGGCCGTGTCTCTCAAAAACCAATCCAACACGCCCAAATTTCCTTGACTTGGCCGTGTCTCTCATTGCTTTTGGCCGTGTCACCCATGACCAAAACCCTAACCAAAGCCAACACACTTTCAATTTCATTTACACACTTTTTACACAACAACAATCTCATTCAAATGAACACAATCAATGACATAAACACATATTTCACATCCTCATCACAAGAATCACTTTAACCATACATTAAAATTACATTTAAACACCAACCATCTCAAAACCCTAAAACCAACATCCTTCTCCATCTTTCAAAAATCAACTTACTTCTTTCATCAATTCATCCTTAAAATCCAAGATCAAACTAATCAAACACACTTGAGTATAACAAAATCAAGCAACACACTCTTAGATCATCTATCAAATCCACATATCATTTCAAACAAGCAAAAGATCCAAAAGAAAACTTACCAAAGCTATAAACTTCTTGAATCAACACTTGATCACTTCATTCTTCCTTCAATTTGAGCTTAACTCTTCAAGATATTCTCTTTGCCTCTTGCTTTCCTTTGTCTATGGAGAAGCCGGCCACACATGAAGAAGAAGAAGAAATTATGAAGAAGCAAAGTCAAATTTTCCTTTTAATCTCCACCAAGAGTTTTTTTAACTAAACAATTACCAAAACACCCTTTTCCATTTGTTCTAGCTTTCATTTAACTTAAATGCCCATTTATGTAATTCCACCCTCACAAAATAAATATCTCTCTTCCATTGACTCTCCCTTTGACTTATGTATATGTTAATTATACAAGCATATAAACAATATATACACTTCTCTCTAAACCCTCTTTTCTTTCCCAAAACATATATACACAAGCATACTCTTTCCAATTTCTTTTCTTATCACATAACATATACATTCAATCCAATTTACAACAACAACACAACCAAGACTTCTAAGGAAAATATGAGGATATTACATATCAACTCAAATCAATCTATATCAACCCATATTAATATACAAATACATAATTTTAGACTGTTTAATATACTTAAACATTATTTAGAACTGAAAATGATTCAATCTAATATAATTTCTTAACACACATATCACTCATATCAATCTATATCAACACATATCAACACATATTAACATGAAACAATACATATCAACATATATCAAATCTATAACACTCCTTAATAAAAAGATATCAAAATATATTAACCTGTATCAACTCATAATAATTCTATATCAACCCATATTGACTCATAACATACTCAAAAATTGAAGTATATAGACACATATCAAACGAAATATATTTTTATACTAACCTCAATATATAGAGTTAGATTAAGCTTCAATTAAAACTTCGGCAAGAATCAAAATTTTTGGTGATAAGTTTTTACAGTAAAATTGATTAATCCAATGAAATAAAATTCTTTCTCTTTTAAAATGACTAAATTGAAAAAACCCTCATTCTTTGAGAGAGTTAGGGTTTTTTGTAGGAGAAAAAGAGGAGCAAAAAAAGTTGTAAATGTGTTTAGGGCATGAGAGAAGAGGAGGAAAATAGAATGAAAAAAAAGAAGAAAGAAAGATGAAGAAGGAGGCGTGAGAAAGAGAGAGAGAGAGAGAAAGAAGAGAGGAAAAAAAAAAGAAAATATGCTTCTTTTAGATTGATTAAAACTTTGACGTAAACCAAAATTTTCTAAGATTAATTTTTACTGCAAAATTAATTTTTAAATCGATTAACCAAATGAAATCACCATCTTTCTCTTTTGAAACGACTAGCCCAAAAAAATTTCTTCTTTGAGAGATAGCTAGGGTTTCTTGTAGGAGGAAAAGAGGAGAAAAAAAATTTGTTAGTGGATTTAAAGCATGAGAGAGGAGGGAAATATGATGAAAAAAAGAGAAAGAGAGAAAAAAGGAAGAAGGAGGCATGAGGAAGAGAGAGAAAGAAGAGAAGAAAGAAAAAAGAAAAGATGCTTCTTTTAGGGTAAAGGACATTTTTTTCCTAATTGGTCTATTTAAAATTAGTGAAATCTAAAATTTATTTGTGTTTTCCTTTAGGGTGTTTTCTTGATTAATTTCTTTATATTTTCAGTATATAAAATATAAATTTTTATAAAAAAAAATTTTAATTTTGATTACAAATAACAAATAAACCTTCATAAAAAAATATAAGAAAGCAAAACACATAAAAATATATTAATAAAAATCATTAAATTTACTTTTAAACAAATTTTACATATTATACAAGAAAATATCTTAAAAGAAAATACTAATAAAATTTAATTCTGATTACAAATAACAAATAAACACTTATATAAAATATAAAAAAGCAAAACATATAAAAGTATATTAATAAAATCATTAAATTTGCTTTTAAACAAATTTTACATATTATACATGTAAAAACTAAAGTAAAAAAAGATTAATTTCGTTATATAGATGTTGTATAAATATTTGATAGATATTGTGTATATATTTGATAGAGGTTGTAGATGTTTGGTAGATATCATGTGTATATTATCTATTTATAATGTATATTGTATGTATTTTATACATATATCGTGTGGATATTGTATGAATATAAAATTTAAAAATATATTAAAAATATTATGTAGATATTTGATAAATGTTTAGTAGATATTTGTTAGATATTTGATAGATATTTAGTATATGTTGTGTTGATATTGTTATTTGTTATATGTGTATTTTATATATGTTGCGTATATATTGTGTATATATTTAGTTTTTTATGTGTATATTGATAATATGACATAAAAATTATTTTTACATAAAAATAAATAAAAAAAATTAACACCAAAAAGTAAAAAATAAAAAGCAACTTGCCTTTTATAGAATTGGAAAAAAATGGTCCATGTTGTAAATATAAAAAAGCAGATAAAGAGAAATATAAGAAATTTTTTTATTATAAATTGTCTCTTATATAACATCCGTAATTTTTAAAAATTAAATAAAATAAAATAAAATAAATAAATAATTTAAATGAAAAATGAAACGATTTTAAGTAAAAAAGTGGAATGTATATTTGAAATATACATGAAATATATATAAAATATACAAAGACAACAAAAGTCAATATTTTTAAAAGAAAAGTCAAAAGTCAAATGCTTTTTTGTAAATATACTTTGAAAATTGAAAATTACTTAAATAATTTTAAAATAAATTATTTTTAATGCAAGATGTAAATTTTGGATTTTTATTAATTAAATAAATAATTAATTTATTAAAAATTTATTAAAATATTATATATATGGATATAAAAGAAATTTGATGGAGAGAGAAAAACACATTTGATCTTCTTCTTCTTTCCTTCTTGGCCGAATTCCATTAATGGTTAAACTCAACGTTTTGCTTCTTCCAAGCTTCCAAAATTGAAAGGATTTCAAGGATTCAAGGGTGTTTTTGGTGATTTCTTCTTGAAAAAGTAAGTTTCTAACTTGTTTTTTTGGATTTCCATGAAAATTAAGAATATATGTGTTTTGAAATTTTGTTATAGTATGTTTTAATTGTCTATTTGGATATGAATGAAGTTGTTTTGAGTAGTTAACAATGATTTTAAGGTTGGATTGAAGAAATGGTTGAATTTAAGTTGAGTTTGGTGAAAAGAGAGAATTTAGGATTATGGGAGAATTGGACTTTTGAATTCATGTGATTTAATTGTGCAATTTGGTTCTAAATATGTTATTTTGATGCATAAACAAGTATTTTAAAGTCAAATGATGAATTTGGCTAAGTTTGATTAGAGTTTGGGAATGGAAGTGTTGAATTTAGGATTTTGGAAAAGGAATTTTCAAAGATTGGTTAATTGATTGGTTTTAATGCTTAAATCATATTCTTTAAGGATATAAGTGATGGAAATAAGATTGGATTGATAATTGGATTGAATTGGAATGGAGAACCTTCAACAGGAAAGGTTATGCCATTTTAGAATTTTTAACATAAGCATGTGTTTAACTAATGTAATTGCTTTAAACATGTTAATATATTTTGGGCTATATTTTGGCGTTTTGATTAAAATGGTGTATAATTAAGGTTTGATGTTTGAAATGTCTTAGAATGTGATATTAAATAATTGCATTTGATCACATTTGGTATGGAAATTAGAGATATGTGATTTGCCCAACCCTAGTGCTGAAGGGCAACTTGAAAGATAAGATTGGTGAGAGTTTTGAGCTTGCATTTGAAAGCTTTTAGAGGTAAGTACAAACTTTAGATAAATTGGATATATTTTCATTACATTGGGCTTAACACATTTTGATTGAAAAATGCATTAAGCTTTGATACATTGAATATTCACGAATAATGTGCTATGACATGTGTAATGTAATGTGTGCATTAAATGCATTATGAAAAGCCATTGTTAATGTCTAAATTAAATAAAATGTGAAATATGTGCATTATGTGAAAATGACCCAAAGTGTTTTGGGTAATGTGATTTATTATGTATGCATTAAAGGCATTGTGAAAAGCCATTGTTAATGACTAAAATTGCATAAAATGTGAATGATGCGAATTATATGAAAATAGCCCAAAGTGTTTGGGTAATGTGACTTTGATGTGGTATGTGATACATTGTGATGGTATATTGAGATATGATGAAATAAAATGAATTGATATTGATATGAATGAGAACAATAAAAAAAATGAGGCAATGCGCCTAATTGATAATGAGAAATGAGGCAATATGCCTAGTTGATTATGAAAAGTGATAAAGAAATTAATGATGGGAAATATGAAATAATTGTGTGCCTAGTATGTTATTCAATTTTCAGAGTTCTGTGTTTGGTGCCATGCCTATGAGGTTATCCTTATTATTTGCCTTCTAAGCTAGCTTTTGAGCAATACTTTGATTTGCCTTCAGGGCTAGACATTTGGCGTCACTGTGATATGATTTGCCTTCGGGGCTAGACAATTAGTGTCAATTTAGACTAAAATAGTAACTCTGAAATTTAAATGACATATTAGATCTTTTGGGCTCATGCTTGTATTTATTCCTATGTGAATTGTAATATGACTAAAGGATATGTTTTATGGTGAAATTGAGTACCACAATGTGAGACATCATGTGAAAGCATTTTGCATTGGCATTATTTTACAGTTTTATTATTATCAAAGTTTGTATCGCTATGTTTTTAGCTTAATGCAATTGTAATTTATCGCACAAGTGACAGGGGTGATCCGGTAGAGCAGGAGAGTTTTACTAGACCTGGTCGTGTCTAGGCTTATGTTTATTGAGCTTGAAGTGTTTTTGGATATATCAAGATCAAAGCCAGTTGCCAGCACGTACATATTTGATATTATAATACATTTTGATATTGTGTATATTATGTTTATATTTTTAAAGTATATGTATATTGTAAATTATAAAGAGTCTTTGGACAAATTATATAATGTGGATTGTTTATATGTGTTTTGATATATATATATATATATGTATATGTATATAAATAAATATTTTGAGAAAATGTGGAGAAGTTGAGTAGTCGGGGTGGAAATGTATGAATTATTTTATTGGGAGTGTATTTTATATAGGTTGGGTAATTGTTGAAATTTGGAGGTATCCAAATTACAGACAAAACTTTGGCAAATTTTTTTCAGAGATTTTCATATAAAACTCTATTTTGGAACCTATAGTTAAAAATAATTATTTTATTTATTTATTAAATATATATTTAAAAGTATTTTGAAATTTTAAAATTGAAATGTGAAAATTTTTATTAAACTGGGTTGTGACATTTTTATACCGTATATGCATATTTTACTTATACTAGATGTATGGATTATACTTATATAGGATATAAGGGTGTTACATTTATTTTGATTTTAGAGCCTAGATTTGAGGTTCTCGACTTAGGTAGGTTTTTAGAGAGAAAAAATAAAGATTTTAAATATGGTTTTAAATGGTGATACATGCATTGGCAATGACAATTTATCTGATCTTTGATGTGGCAATGTCCGTTCGATGTAACAGATATAAGTTGAGATGGCGTATGGATTGCATAGATCAGAGTGGCACAGTGGAAGAGTTTTTCTATAGGTTTAACCACAGTGGAAGAGTGGCACAGTGGAAGAGTTTTTCTATATTGTGTGTAAAATTTTAGATTTTTCATAGTTTCTTAATTTGTTTCTAAATTTTTCTAAATTTTTATCTAGGTTGGTTTTTAGATTCACAATGTTCATTCAGCAACTCAGAATCTATAGAAATTGAGAAACAAATTTAGAAACTATGATAAACCAACCTAGAAAAATCTAAAAATTTACACACAATATCATATGTATTCCTAAAAATATGGTTAAAATTTTATTTTGTTAAGGTTTGATACCTGAAAAAAATGGATAACCAGGTGCTACCAGAGGAATTATTAAAGAGACAAATTTTGAGGGTTTGAAAGACTTAATTTTTAAATATAGTAAATTAGCTTGGAAAAATCTAAAATTGTAAATATAGGTCCATATATGTGTCAAGTACACATGGTTAAAAGTTTACAAGCTTTTATAAATAATTGTTGAGGAATACAAAAATTGAAAGTGAGATTAACATAAAACTGAGGAAGTCATGTAGCTTTATATAAGTAAGTAATAAATTTATTTAATGAGACAAATGAATGAGGAAAATTATGAAAATTTATATACAGATGGGCAGAGGTATGAAGAAAGAATATGTAGTTTTTAATAATTTAGAACAAAGAGATCATAATTAAAAATCAAAGAGAGAAATAGTATATGATAATAAATTGTTCGTTAAGGAAAAATGATGCATGATTTAGGGTTGAGTATGTAAAATTAAAGTATCTAAATGGATTTTGTTAATTAGTGTAATGAAATGAATTAGTGTCGTTTAAATGTAAATGTTATGATTTTAAGATTGGGAATGTGTCATGGATGAGATTTGGTGAGGTTCATGTTGTTGGTTGTATTATGTGGAATTTAAATTTTTGAATTGGGTTTCCATAATTGTGAAAGTGATGTTCTTTGATGTTATATTAATATATAGATAATGTTTATAAAGTTAGATGTTGAAAATGAGATTAATAGAATGAAGTTTAAGTAAAGCATTAAGTTGAAAATTTAGAGCTGTAAGGGAATTTTGATGAGGATTACTTAGATATTGATGATTTAATGTTTAATGAGCATGTGAGCAATTTTGAATGAGTAATATTGTTTATGGAAGTATCATGTAATGTGTAATGTGGTTGATAGTATGAAAACTTGATATGAAATATAGAGGAATGATAAAGAAAGTGAAAATGAGTTTCATTAGATAATTTTATTGGTAGTGAAGAAAATGAATATGAAGAGCATGGTAAATGTATGAAAAATGTGAGAGAGAAGTCACATTGAAAATGTGACTAAGATTTATATAAAGTGAAAAAAAATGAATGAGGGCAATTTATTTAAAATATAAGATGGAAAATTTGGAAAATGACCTAACTAATGTTGTAAGAATGAGAAATGATAATATTCTATGAAATGTGATAAATGTTAAGTTTATATAGATTGTGTGTAAATGAGGAATTGAGTATAATAATGTGATTGTGTATATACATGTATATGATATATGTGGTGAGTTATCCAATATGGACACTATTGTGATAAGTAAGAAAATGTGAAAAGTAAGTCACATTATGAATGTGACTTATGGATGTGTATGTGGATGATTTAAAAATATGAGAAATGTTTAAAATGTGAAATAATATAAATTTGTGAGGTGAAGATGATCATAATAAGGTTGATCACCTGAAAATTGTGATAATGTGATGTAATGTGAAAGTGATCAAGTATTGAATTGATCACTTAAAGATGTGAAAAAGTGTTATTAAAGTATTATTGCGTTTGTAATCCTATATAATTACTTATTTGATTTAAGAAGGAGAAATTGATAAAAATTTGTTAGATAAATTGAGATATAATTGGTAATTATTGGTAAATGAATTTTAAAATTGGAAAGGGAGTTTTTGTTGAATAATTGTATAAAATTGGTATATGAATATATATATATATATGAGTTGTTCATGGATCATGTGTTTAGGCTAATAAAAACAAATGGATAAGAGTAAATTGCTTTAAAACAGAGTTAATATGCATTAGCTCTTCATGTAGTAAGAATTTAAAGAGCAAATATGTGATTTTGATATGCTAAGGGTGTGTGACCACTGAGACATGGGCGTAATATCGAGATAAGAATTATTGGAGAAAGAATTATAGTGAAAACGATGTTTATTTATAACCCACAGGCGTGGTCTTAAGATGATACAACTGTGTAATACATTTAATGAGATTGATAGTTTTGTTTCATGAGATACAAGCAAGATTTGTGGTTGGTATAGTTGGACTCATAATCTTATGTTAGAAATTTATTTATGACCATAGATAGTGTGAAAATAGAAGAAAATTGTGAAAATATGATGAGCTATAAATGATGTGTAAGGAAAGTGATGTTGTAAATATGGTAACTATAAGAAATGTTAGAAAAAGTTATATTGAATGTGTTTGAAAATGGTATAAAATGAATAAGTTGACAAAAATAATGTTTAAAGTGAATGAGACCAGGGGAAATTAATATTATTTATAATGATAAATTCGAAGAGAATTAAGATTTGAGAATAAGTTAGACCTAATAGAGTTAGGTCACGAATTGAAATAGGATGATAAAATTAAAATAGGCTAAAGGTTAGTCAAAATAGAGTATGACTGTGATGGTCATATTATGATAGTTAGATCAATTGATCTGAAATATAATAAGTTTACAAGTAATTATTGAAATTCAATGTATATAGTTGTATTAAGTGTATGGAAGATATATGACAATGTACATAATGCAACATTTTGATATGTATAAGCATATGAAAGGAGTTAAGTTATATTAGTTGTAAATGATTATAGGAGAAAAATTTTAGTTATAGTATAATTGGAATGCATATATATATGTGGGTTGATGAATAACCTATGGGAATGAATTTTAATAAGGAAATATGATTTTGTTGTTGAATAATGATGATATTAAACTAATATGTGGTAATTGTATAAAGAGTAGGACCAAAGTGGAGATGAGCAAAATTATTGTGTTAAGACTTATTAATTAGAATTGAGATTTGTTATCATTTGTGATTTTTACAAATAACTATTCATAAATATAAGAAATGTGGCAATTAAACAGAGATACAATTCTGAAAATGCATGATGACTGGATAGTCAGTGTTAAGATATAAGTTTTTAACATTTGAATTTAAGGCTATGAGAGTATATTTTTAAGATAATGAAGTGATCAAATATTTTGACTGTAATAGATGTGTGGTGCATATATACTAAAGAGATGAATTAATTTTGTCTTATGACAATTTGGTTAAAGAGATGATAATCTATTGTGATTGTTTGATTAAATAGAAAGTATATTAATGAGTTATGAAATTGTGAAAAGGTAATTAAGAATGATCTTAAGGTGGAGAAGTGAAAATTATGTAATTTGATGAAATAATGATTTGATGGGATGATTAATTTTATAAGAGATTTTAAGATTATTTTTAATTTGGATATTTTATTACAATAATGGATAATTTTGAGGATGAAATTTTCTTATGGGAAGAGAATTATAACATCCGAAATTTTTGAAAATTAAATAAATTAAATTAAAATTAAATTGAATAAAATAAATAAATAATTTAAATGGAAAATGGAAGGATTTTAAGTGAAAAGTGAAATGTATATGTGAAATATACATGAAATATACATAAAAATACAAAGTCAACAAAAGTTAACATTTTTAAAAGAAAAGTCAAAAAGTCAAATGATATTTTTATAAATATGCTTTGAAAATTATTTAAATAAATTTAAAATAAAATATTTTTAATGGAAGATGTAAATTTTGAATTTTTATTAAATAAATAAATAATTAATTAATTAAAAATATATTAAGATATTATATATATGGATATAAAAGAAAGTGGATGGAGAGAGAAAAACACATTTGATCTTCTTCTTTACTTCTTGACCGAACTCTATTAATGGTTAAACTCAAGGTTTTGCTTCGTCCAAGCTTCCAAAATTGAAAGGATTTCAAGGATTCAAGGGTGGTTTTGGTTATTTCTTCTTGAAAAAGTAAGTTTCTAACTTGTTTTTTTTGGATTTCCATGAAAATTAAGAATATATGTGTTTTGAAATTTTGTTATAGCATGTTTTAATTGTCTATTTGGATATGAATGAAGTTGTTTTGAGTAGTTAACAATGATTTTAAGGTTGGATTGAAGAAATGGTTGAATTTAAGTTGAGTTTGGTGAAGAGAGAGAATTTAGGATTATGGGAGAATTGGACTTTTGAATTCATGTGATTTAATTGTGCAATTTGGTTCTAAATATGTTATTTTGATGCATAAACAAGTATTTTAAAGTCAAATGATGAATTTACCTAAGTTTGATTAGAGTTTGGAAATGGAAGTGTTGAATTTAGGATTTTGGAAAAGGAATTTTCAAAGATTGGTTAATTGATTGGTTTTAATGCTTAAATCATATTCTTTAAGGATATAAGTGATGGAAATTGGATTGAATTGGAATGGAGAACCTTCAATGGGAGAAGGTTATGCCATTTTAGGGTTTTGAACATAAGTATGTGTTTAACTAATATAATTGCTTTAAACATGTTAAAATTTGTTTGCAATGATATTAATAAACTTAAAACACTAATTTGAATGGTTTAATATGGTTTTCCTAAGTTAAAGAAAGGTTATGCTATATTTTGGGGTTTTGATTAAAGTGGTGTATAATTAAGGTTTGATACTTGAAATGCTTTAGAATGTGATATTAAATGATTATATTTGATCACATTCGGTATAGGAATTAAGGAGAGGTGATTTGCCCAACCCTAGTGTTGAAGGGCAACTTTGAAGAAAAGATTGGTGAGAGTTTTGAGCTTGCATTTGAAAGCTTTTAGAGGTAAGTACAAACTTTGGATAAAGTGAATATGTTTGCATTACATTGGACTTAACACATTTTGATTAGAAAATGTGTTAAGCTACTTGATACATTGAACATTCATGAACAATGTGTTATGACATGTGTAATGTTATGTATGCATTAAATGCATTATGAAAAGCCATTGTTAATGGCTAAATAAATAAAATGTGAAATATGTGCATTATGTGAAAAAGACACAAAGTGTTTGGGTAATATGATTTATTATGCATGCATTAAAGGCATTATGAAAAGCCATTGTTAATAGCTAAAATTATATAAAATGTGAATTATGTGAAAATAACCCAAAGTGTTTGAATAATGTGACTTTGATGTGGTATGTGATACATTGTGATGGTATATTGAGATATGATAAGATGAAATGAATTGATATAGATATGAATGAGAAAAATGAAAAAATGAGGCAATGTGCTTAATTGATAATGAAAAAAATGAGGCAATGTGCCTAATTGATAATGAGAAATGAGGCAATGTGCCTAGTTAATTATGGAAAGTGAAAAAGAAATTCATGATGGAAAATATGAAATAATTGTGTGCCTAGTATGTTATTTAATTTTCAGAGTTCTGTATTTGGCTGCTTGCCTATGAGGTTATCCTCATTATTTGCTTTCGGGTCTAGCTTTTGAGCAATACTTTGATTTGTCTTCGAGGCTAGATGCTTGGCATCACTGTGATATGATTTGCCATCGGGGCCATTTTTTGAGCATTATTATGATTTGCCTTCAGGACTAGATACTTGATGTCAATTTAGACCAAAACAGTAACTCTGGAATTTGAATGGTATATTAGATCCTTTGGGGTCATGCTTATATTTGTTCCTATGTGAATTGTAAAATGATTAAATGATATGTTTTATAGTGAAATTGAGTACCACAATGTGAAACATCATGTAAAAGCATTTTGCATTGACATTGTTTTATAGTTTTATTATTATCAAAGTTTGTACCACTAAGCTTTTAGCTTAGCTCAATTGTAATTCATCATACAGGTGACAGGGGCGATCCGGTAGAGCTTGAGAGTTCTACTAGACATGGTGGGGTCTAGGCTTGTGTTTATTGAGCTTGAAGTGCTTTTGGATACATCAAGATCAGAGTCATTTGCCAGTATGTACATTTTTTATATTATAATACATTTTAATATTATGTATATTATGTTTATGTTTTTAATATATATATATATATATATATTATAAATTATAAAGAATCTTTGGACAAATTGTATAATGTGGGTTGTTTATATGTGTTTTGATTTATATATATATGTATATAAATAAATATTTTGAGAAAATGTGGAGAAGTTGAGTAGTTGGGGTGGAAATGTATGATTTATTTTATTAGGAGTATATTTTATACAGGTTGGGTAATTGTTGAAATTTGAAAATGTCCAAATTACAGACAAAATTCTGATGAATTTTTCTCAAAGATTTTCATATAAAACTCTATTTTGGAGCCTATAGTTAAAAATAATTATTTTATTTATTAATTAATTATACATTTAAACATATTTTGAAATTTTAAATTTGAAATGTGAAAATTTTTATTAAATCGGATTGTGATATTTTTATGCCGTATACGCATATTTTACATTTACTGGATGTATGTATTATGCGTATATAAAGTATAAAGGTGTTACATCTCATACACCACCTATTATAAATATATATAGTGGTACACCTAAATTTTAGATAAAAACATATAATTAGAAGATTATAACTATCATATAAATAAGATGTAGTTAATCATAATTTGGATATGATAAAATTAATTATAATCTTAATAAGATAAAGTTAATACAATTAAGTAGTCATCCACATATTTTCTAACACTTTCCCTAGTATCTGAGTCCTGTGTACCAAATGTTATATAAAAAATACTTCTCCTTAGATAACTACCTATATGAATATGCCTCGTTAAAACCCTACTAAGAAAAATTCAGTATGATAAAAACTTTGCGACCGAAAAAAATTATAGCATTTATAGGTAACTTTTTCTCAAAAATACATCCAACTATGATGTCTTGTAACACTCCCTGATGAATTCTGATGGAGAACTATCATAAGATACTACATAATACAATATCTATACAAACCTAAAATTAATATTTAATGAGCAGTAAAGGCAATTTAAATAAAAATTTTGACAGAGTATCCTTTGTAATTGTCACTACCAACATCTTCTCCAATTAAATACAACAAGCAAAAAAAAAAAAAAACACTTCCAATATCCTCACATTCAACCCCAACTCAAAATACATTAACCCATTCGTAAATATTACCAAATACGTTCAAATTCATATATTTTATCAATCGATATACAAAAGAAACATTCTCTAAAATTTATATGTTTTACTATAGAGTTATAACTCATACCACATCTACAAGATATACAAATCTCATGGTTATCTATAATTATATAACTGTCATTTAAATTAAACATTGCTATGTGAATAGTAATAGATACATAATACAAAATCTTTTTGTTTAACCTTTCGGGCTGCAGTTGATCTTGAACTCCAAAGTTTTATTGTGTTGGATCTATCCTATTCATCTACTCTGCACATCAGAAAAATCTAATAGGTTAAGCTATTGCTTAGTGGTGCTTGTGAATTTATAATTTGCCAAAAAATAACATAAGAAAATTATTGCAATAATAGATGAAAATAAAGTTGTAGCTTTGAACATAAAATAAATAGATAACTTAATCAATTAAATTCAAATTACTTATCTAAATGATAATAAATTCCAAAATTTAACTTAACTCAAAAGAAAATAATCACTTTGTAGTTAATTGCTAAAAAATTATTAATTAAGATAAAATTTCAATTTTACATTCACTTTTTCATACAATTCTTATAAACACTTACCTTGCACATTACTCATTTGCAATTAATTTCATTTATTTTTGCCCTCATATATTAATTTTAAAATTCTAGACTCGGATAATGGGTTCATTATTGACAAATAAATGCCTACTTTTATAGATTAGATATGGCCAAAGGTCCACTAGTGGCATGAATGCCAAATATCACTAATGATACAAAGTGTCCACTGATGATACAAAGTGCCCACTAATACTATAGATATTCACCCTCTGGCTACCATTCAATCCAATACTAGGTTCTTCACCATTATATTTGGATACTTTAATTATTTTTCTCATTTCAATCAATTTTCAATTATGTCAATTTTTCTTAAAACATTACTTTAAAGTAAACACTTTTTTATTTTCTTTTTAACCAATTTCATATTTAGAATATCAATTTTTGCTATAAATATTTCTTTAAAGTAACAATTCCTTTCTTTATCATTTAATTATTTTGTAAACTTTGACAATACACTTGAGGTAAATATACTTTATTTTAAACTAAACACATTTCTTTTAAAACACATTTATCAAATATACAATAAACAATTATTTTTCTTCCAAAACTTTTAACTTTCCCAACACCCTAATTTCCCATAACCTAAAACCAATACTTTATTAGTTCAAAAGTTCCTTTAAGCATAATTTTATGCTAAAATTCTCACTAATACACTTAACTACAACTACAAATTAGTCCATATTTAATTCTTTCTCAAGTAGTTCAATTAATTAAATTTATCATAATTAATTTCAAATGTTAAAATAAATCTCTAATGAATCAAAAGTTGTTTTAAACATGATTTTAATATAAGAATTATACAAACTCACTTGACATCTTACTTAAATAGGTCAATAATTAATTTCTTCATTCAAAAAAAACCATATTCAATTCTTTGCACAAAAATTGAATCAATCCATTCTTTTACTATTAATTCAATCCACATGGTTTAACTAACTTCCATAAGCATTAAAATTAAAAGAAAACTAAATAATAGCAAATTATCAATAGACAATCACAAACCTTCTTCAAAGTAGCTATTCCTCCCCTTTTCCTTAATTATCTTTGGTTTAATGGTGATAAACTTAGAAAATCTCTTATAACTAATGAATTCTCATAAAAATTTTAAATTATCACTTAAGGTACTAAGGATTTTAAGATGAAGGAAGGAACAAGAAGGAGATATGGTGGTGGTGGAGTGATGAGGCCGGTTTGTAGAAGCAAGAAGAAGATAGAAAAAAATCATTTCTTATATTTATATTATTTAAGGTTTTAATCCTATGTGATGCTCACACCATAACTTCAGTACACCTACTTTTTTAATTATTTCTAAATCTAACTTTTAATTTTATAAAATCGTAAAAATAATTACTTTAATTACCTTAAACTCTATTATTCATATCTCTTATCTCAATTTTAGTAAAAATCAAATTCTAGGTCATATAGGCATTTCTGTAAAGTTTTATCGCTTAATATTCTTTTTTTTTTTAAAAATATCAATTAAATCCATATTCGGATTTGACTTTCAACTTTTAAGGCTTATCCAATCTTATTTTTCCATCAATTTCAAATACCTAGACCACTCTCAACATCATATACAATCTAATATCTATATAATTTAAAAAATCAGTGCTGAAAAATTTCAAATATTATATATTTTAAGTGAACACATCCTAATATTGCATACATGTCTTTTGAAGATTGATGTTAACATTGCCTTTGTGAAAATATCTATTGGATTGTCACTTGAATGAACTTTGCAACTATTGACTTTTTCTTCCTTTACGAGTTCATGAGTATAACAGAACTTTGGTGATATATGTTACGTCATGTCACCTTTTATATAATCTTCCTTGATTTTTACAATGTACATTACATTATCTTTATGCAATATTGTTAGTTTATCACTTTTTTTAGGTAATCCACAAGCTTCTCTAATATGTTTGATTATAGTTCTCAACCATACATATTCATGACTAGTTTCATGAATGATTAATAACTCTAGATGATTGATAAAGTAGCAAAGATTGTTTGCTTCATATATCTGTATAAAATAACAGTATTATTATATGTAGAGACAACTTATTTGGGACTGAGTTTTCTGAGGATCATAAACATATCCAACATCTGTATATCCTATTAATTTAGACTTTTATTCCTTTCAGAAAAATAAAACTCATATAAGATGTTCCACATAAATAGCATAGAAAATGTTTCACTCTATTCGACTACCTTCTAGTTGGTATAGAACTAAATATTACAAAGAAGTTAACTGTAAAAGCAATATCTAGTCTTATGTTATTAGCAAGATATAAAAGCACTCCTGTTGAACTGAGATATGGTACTTCAGGATCAAGAATCTCTTTATTATCTTTTCATGGTTGAAAATGATCGCCTTTTACATTAAGAGAATGAACAATTATTGGAGCGCATAATGAATAAGATTTATTCATATAAAATTATTTCAAGATTTTTTTGATATATGATGCTTGATGGACAAGAATTTCATTTGATAGATACTCAACTTGAAATCCAAGATAAAATTTTATTCTTCTAAGATCCTTCATTTCAAATTTCTTTCTTAAATAGTCTACAATAATTGAGATCTCTTATGGAGTTCTCTATTTAAATCATCAACATAAACTGTAACTGTAGCAAATCTTGAATTTATCCTTTTGATAAAACACACAGGTAAAGAGGATTATTTTCATATTCATTTTTCACTAAGTATTCACTAAGGTAACTGTATCACATTCACCTAGATTACTTTAGCCTATATAAGGATCTTTGAAGCTCAATATAGTATATTGTCAGGATATTATATGCATTAGGCATCTTGATGCTTCATGCATCTTGAATCCTTCAAGAATTTTCATATATTTGTCATTATCTTAATTAGCCATATAAGTTGTCACAATATTTATCAAATATTTGTCGAGCCCTTCAAAGGCTGCTAAACAGATTAAAAATTTAAAGATAATAGCATCCATGATAGGGGAATGTGTCTCATCATAATATGTTCCAGGTCTTTGTGAGAATCCTTATGCCACAAATCATGTTTTGTATCTCACAATTTCATTTAACTTGTTTTTCTTATGAGTCATATGAATAAGTTGTTATAATATATGTCGAGCCCTTTAGAGTTGCCAACTAATTTTAAGAATAATTGCATTCATAATAGAAAAAATACGCTCTTTTCATAATCTCATTTGATTTATTTTTTATATACAATACCCTATGAGTTTGACATTTTTTGGTGTCTGGATAACTAGTCCAAGTATTGTATATTTAACAAATGAATCTAGCTCAGCCTAGATTACTTCTTTCTATTTTGGCCAATCGCTTCGACGTCGAAAGTTTTAAATATTTTTAGACTCAAACATATTTCGATAATTTCTATAAATGTGCGATTGTTGCTCTATGTTGCTTTTGACCTCTTTGGGAGTATCATTTTAAAATTATTCATTTTCCCTTCTTTTAAAAAATAATAATTTAAACCAAGTAGTCTACCATACTTCAGGCGTATATTAGATTTATTGGCTGCCATATTAATAGGATATCTTGCAAGGAAAATCAATCGAGCAGTATTATTAGCAACCAAAACATGTGATTTAAATACCTTCTAGGTGTTTGTAAAGACATCTGGTAATTGATTTGCAACATTTTGCAAATCAATTAGTTTTTAAACTTTCAGTTCACATTGATATATGCGTGTACCAAGATTGGATAAAGTTGGTGTATTCTAACTAATCTCTTATGCTTTTGGCTCTTTATTTTTATCTTCCCCAAATGTTGGAAAAACAGACTCATGAAATTGACAATGTAAAAATCTTGCTCTAGAAAATTTCTCGTTAAAGATCCAAAATATCTAATATATAGACAATCAAAACCTACATAAATATCAAGATAATATTGATAACTTATTTTATTTCTTTAAGGGGTTACAATAAGAATATATACAATGCAACAAAAAGTTTTAATATCACAAATTCTAGATAATATATATTATGTCAGCTAAACACAAGTTGTAAAAGTATGCAAACAGTCAAATGCAAATTAAAGGTGCAACATAAATACTAGTATGTATCCAAATATATACCTAAGAAAATATATAAAGCTTTGATTTCATAAGTATATGAATAATAATTGATCGTAAAAGCTTAATAAATAATGATTTAGCTAAACTATATTGAGTATAAACATATGCAATAAAAAATTCAATGGTAATTCATATTAATATACAATAATTATAAAATACTTTTCAGATGAACTCATATACATTATCCAGAGAAATTATTTTTATAGGATAATTATAAAGAAAATTATGAGTTGACAACAAATAAACATGTAATTACTGAGTCGAAGCATATGTTGAAACTGTAAAATATTGAAATGACAAATAAGATAGATAAATTAGATCACAAAATGCCTCCATGTATTTTTCATAGAAAAAAATTATTAGACCCAAATATAATTTAGGTTGTGAATGTTTGTCAATTAATTTATCTTAAGCATAATAAGTACAAGAGTAATCATTAGACAAAAGAATTTTCTAATTTTTTTAATGGATGTCTATTTTTATTCTCAACAATACGTCGCATCATATTTGAACATGGATGATCAAGATGATCATATCAAAGTATAAAATTTTTGGGATCTATGCACTTTTGGTGCATACAATGTATCTCAACCATATTTATTTTTATGCAGTATAATCTAGTTGATAAATTTAAAATTTTTTCTAATATGAATTTCTATCTTAAATTTGTAGAGGTGGTATATAAAAATTCAATATCACCCTCACTTTGTTTTAATATGATTTCCATTGTGATGTATTCTTTAAAATTTAGTAGATTTCTTCGGGATCTGTTTAAAAATAATATATCATCGATAAATCATTTTGTTCAAATTCAGAATGCTCAATTCAGAATATAATGTGGACTCTTCTAAAGCCTTCAACCATATTTGTAGAACCATATATCAAATTAAAATTAATTTCAGCTAATGTTAACTATAATAAATATTTTTTATTATGAAAAATTATAGGAGTTATGCCAATATATATTTTAGTACTTTTTGCTTTCAAAATTGGTAGATTTTTTTTTTTCCAAAATGAGCATTTTTATTAAGATCTCGTCCATGATCTTGAAAAATATCACATTTACTTTAGGGAATGATGTTAAGCCATTTGGAAGAGTTTGATGATTTTTCATTAAAAGCTAAATGTTTTTAGCTATAGATAAACAAGAAAAGTTTTTATAGATACTCTCAATATTACTACTACAGAAACATATTTGAGGCATGAAAAGTTTCATATTCACCAAGAAGGATATAATAAATCATTAATAAAAAATAATCATTTTTTAATTCCTCATATGAATAATCAAAAAGGAAAATGATTACTTTTTAAGTGATTAAGCGAAGATGCTTAATTTTCTTTTTAATAATATCTCTAAAATTCACAATATCAAGGTAAATCTCATTTTCAAGTACCCATAACAAATAATTTCTTCTGAAAATAGCAAAAGTAATAATTCAAGTTTATGAGATGTGTAATATCCTAAAGTATACCCTAAAAGTGTTGGGGTTATTGTTGTATTTGAATTCAATGTGTGTATTGAAGGGAAAGAGAAAAGAAGTGAAGAGAAGATTTGGGAAATATAAATGCAATATATATGACATATACATATACTTACATATACATCACATATACATGATATATATAATGGTGTAGGAAAAGTGAGTTATAAATATATATATATGTGATTAATAATAATGATAATAAGGACAAAAAGAAAAAGAAGAAGAAAGTCAAAAGAAATGGTGTGTGGTGGAGATTTAATTGTATTAATAATAATAATAATATTATTATTATTATTATATATATATATATGATAAGAATGAAAGAAAGAAAGAGATCTTTCTTTCTTCTTCTTCTCCTTCGTCTTCTTTTTCTTAGTGAACGAGAAAGAGAGAGAGAGAGAGAGAAGCTAGAGAGAGAAAGATGAGTTTGCTTCTAATTACACCAAAGATTGAGGATATCAAGAGATTTGCAAGTGGAGTTGAAGATTTGGCAAGCTATTCATGTAAGTACTTACCTTTTTAGTTGATTTTATTGATTATGTATATATAAATCTTTCTCTTCTTGTTTTGGATTTCTTTTGGATTGAGGTTATGATTGGTGTATAAGATGATGGAAATGAAAGATTGAAGTATGTAATTGTGTTAAATTGATAGTTAAGTGATGATATTGGGGTAATTGTGAAGATGGTGATGAATTGTTGAGTTAGAGTTTAGTATGAATAAATTGGTATTTGGAATAATTGATTATAGTGATGTATATATATATATATTGATTATTATGATGATATAATGAAGATATATAAATGTTAAAGTGATAGGGAATTGATAAATATGATTAAAGATGATGATTAAAAGGGTTGTGGTATGAATTTTGAAGGGCTTGGTCTTTAAATACTTGAAGGACACGGCCAAGATATGAGAGACATGGCCAAGTTAGGGCAAACTTGGCCGTGTTGGATGATTTTTGGAGAGACACGGCCACTGGCTTGGCCGTGTCCCTTGACTGTGTTTGCCACTGCCTATTTTATGTTGAGAGACACGGCCGTGTCCCTTGCCCGTGTCTGCCTCGGATGATTTGGTGTTGAGTGACACGGCCACAAGCTTGGCCGTGTCCCTTGAGCGTGTTTGCTACTGAATGTTTGTGTTGAGAGACACGGCCACAAGCTTGGCCGTGTCCCATGAGGGTGTTTGATATTGTGCTTGTTATTTGCTCTTACATGGTTGGATCCTCCAAATGTCTTCTTGTATCTATATTTTAAACATACTTAAAACAAAGATGACCTAAACAAATGTGTATTGAGGATTCCAAATCTATGAATAAGGTAAATTATATATGTGTACATCAATGATGATATTATATGAACAATGTTATGTCTTATGCATTGTGAACTTTGAGAATTGTAATGTTTGATATGAATAATGTAGTTGTGGTGTTATATCAATGATATTATATATACAATGTGAAGGATATGATGAAGTATGTGGTTATATACAATTGAATAATGAAATATTATAATATGTTTTGAGACATAATATGAAATGAAATGTGAAGCCATTGTTATTGGCTATGATAATTCAATTGAGAATGAAATGAAAATGAAAAGATTTTGTGTCTAATATGTTGATTCAATTTTCAGAGTTCTGGATTTGGTGGCATGCCTAGAAAATGTGAAAATGTAACAGTCTTGCCGGGTTGAGGATCTCTTCAATTTGAGTGAATTGAGGTCCAAGAGACTGGGTCTGTTACACTATGTGAATTATTGATACGAAATACATGAAAGGTAACAGTCTTGCCGGGTTGAGGATCTCTTTGCATTGAGATGAATTAAGATCCAAGAGACTGGGTCTGTTACTTGATAAAATATGAAATGTGAATTGTAGTAACAGTCTAGCCGGGTTGAGGATCTCCTCGAGTTTAGCCGAGTTGATGATCCAAGAGACTGGGTCTGTTACGCTATCCATGGATAGAGATATGAGATATATTGCCTACGGGCTTGATCATTGCGATTAATGACCAATGCAGAAACTCTGAACTTTGAATAACATATTAGTGTCTGTTGGGCCCGAGTCTGTCTTTGTTGTCAGTGTGATATTTAAATGTTGAAATAAATGAGAAATGAGACCTATGATTGCCTTTATTGCAAATGTGATTCATGATTGGTATGATATATAAAATATGTGTGTATTGATATATTGAAAATGAATATGGGTTGAGGAGCCTTGATAAGAAATGAGTTTATGAAAATATAATATGATGTGTAAATGTATATGAATGTGGAACTTGTGAGAATTGTTTTCATGAAGGTTTGGATAAATCATTGAATGGTGACTTGTTGAAATAACGTATATAAATATGTGTATAATTTATGAGATTAGTAGGAATATGTGAAGAATGCATTGAGAAAGGAAAACGGGGTAAGATAAAGAAAATAAAATATGATGCTAAAAATATGAGGTATGATTCTTTAGTAAGGTATATTTTATTATTATTTGTATTACTAAGCTTTCGGGCTTAGCGCGGTTGTGTAATCGCGCAAGTGGTTGCGGTTGATCTGGAAGTTCAGCTTTTTGCCACGAGAAAGGTATAGGTGTCTCGAGACCAACTAGAAGGTGATGCATACATGTGCGATTTTAAATTATATTGTATTTTTGAGTTAATATATATATTCATATGGATGAATGAAGTTTTGATAAATAAGAATATTGACTTTTGTAAATGTGTTTTAAATTAATGTTCAATTTTATGAATCTGGATAAAGGTTTTCTTTTAATTTGAAACTAAAAGTAACATTCTTATACTTTATATACGTATTGTATGTATACTAGGTATATGTATAGTACTTATATGGAGTATCAGGGTGTTACAATTATTTTGGTATCAGAGCTTAGGTTCGAGATTCTCGGCCTAAGTGAAATTAAAAAGAGAAAGTTTTGAAAAGCTTAAAGAGAAGTAAAAAGAAAAGTTTTGAATTGAAGTTTGTAATACATGCATATGCATTCACATCTAGGTTGGTCTCGAACGTGGCATTATGTGAATTGTGATGTATTTGAATTACATGAGATAAATGATAGTGTGTAAATGAGGTTTCATATGAAAGCAAATTTTGAAATGTTGATAATTGAGAGGTGATTGTGATATAAAGAAATGATATGGAGTTTATAAGTAAAAAGTTTGATTATTAATATGTGTATGACATTTAAAGAAATGGTTAGAAGAATAAAGTTGGAAATGAGTTAGAAATAAAATTAAGATTAAAGTATGTAATCTTTCCTTTATTATTTGAATCTCTTTCTAATAAACTTTATGTTTGGATTTCTAGAAAGAGGAAATATTGTTGGATGGGTAATATGGAAAGATACATTATTTAAATGCAAAGAGTACAGTGAAATATTGAATGAGTTGATTGGTATAGATTAAGTGTGATAATTTAAAGTGTGGATATGTAAAGTTAAGGTTTTGTTTAAAAAGAAAAAGAGATGATGTTGATTAAGAACGAAGAGATATGGGTGTTGTTTGTATTGTTCTTTTAATGTAAACATGGTGACTTCAATGTTAGAAATGTGATATGTTTGAATATTGTAAAAGCTCCTGTAAATGGTGGTAATATGTAATATTTAGATTGTTGGAATGAGCTTAGTAATTGTGAAACATATTTGTTTGATGTTGTTTTGTGGTATATACATATAAGATGTTTTAAGGTTGATATTAAGAGAATGAGATGAATAAATTGAAGTTTAAGTAAATTAGTAAGTTGAAAATTTATAGTTGTAAATGGAATGTGGATAAAGATCAATTAAATATTGATAGTTTAATGTATTTAATACATGAGATATATGAAATGTATATTAGTACACATGAAAGTATTAGGAATTGGAGAATGTGATGGATAGTAGGAAAATTTGGTTTGAAATAAAAGAAAAGGAATTGAGCAAAAGAAAGTGAGTTACTTTAAGTAATTTGATTGGAAAGGATGAAAAGGACTATGAAAGATGTGTTAAAGATATTTATAAACAAATGTGAGAGAGATATCACATTGGAAATGTGATTAAGCTCCTTGTGAAATAATATTATAAGTAGAGTGTATATATTTATTGAAGTTAACGAATAACTTAAGTTATAATAAACAAATGAGAATGATAATAGTCAAAGGAAAGTGATAACTATTAAATTTGTATAAACTATATGCAAAAGGGAAATTTAATAAATTGCATAATTATGTATATATATAAAGAGGATAAGCGAAATGAACTTTTTGACATGAATGTAATGGTTATACGTAAGAAAGGTGGGAAGTAAATCACATTATAAGTATGACCTATGAATATGTATATAATATGTTTATTATTTTATATCATTGCATGTTTAATGGTATTAGAAATGAGATTGCATTTAGTAGTGGACTTAATAGAGATTAAATCTTAATTTACGCAGAATAGATTATGTGATGAAATAGAAGATGAGAATGGACTTGGGTAATCTTGAACAGTGAAATTGTTATGGTAATAACTAAATGAGGATAACATAAGATGTTTTGGAACTCAAGGTATTTGTGTGTGGAAATGCTTTATGTATAAGCATATCATCAGGAATTGTAAGGAAAGAATATGGTATTTGAAAATTTTTAGAAGAGATGAATTGGAAATGGAGTAATAAATAAAACTTGTGTAAGATTTGTATCTAATTGAAGGTTGGGCATAGGAAATGTTAAAGATAATATTATTGAACATGAGTTGGGTTAATGATGATCAAATCATCAAAGAGCAAACTGTTTCAAGATGGAATTAAAATGTGTTAACTCTTGGTGTAAAAAAAAATATATATTTTGGAGAATATATATAATTTTTGTGATACAATCTAGCATTGTAATTGTAAAAGTTGTAATCAAATAATAGAAGAACAATATTGATTTATAAACCCCAAGCATGAATGTTAGAATATCATGGTCATATGATTTGGTTAGTTTTATTATCTTCGGAGTTAGAGCTGTAATGATATAACTGTAGTACAGTTTTGATGAATTTGATAACTATGCTTCTAGGAACATGGTTAAAAGATATGATTGAAGCATGTCTAGATGATATGATTGAATAATGAGATGTTCAATATAGTTAATGATATATGTGTATACTATTTTGATGTGATGAGAAACTATGATTATTGGCAATAATGTTGGAAATGAATATTAATTGGGATTTAGTGCTTAATTGATTATGAGAAATGAATTGTGAAAAGATAAAGGAATGGACTTGTCTGCCTCCTGCGGAACCATGTGGACCCAATGTGTTGGGCAACCGAACTTGGACTATCTACCTGGTTGGGGAAAGGTTCGTTTATGAAGCCATAGTTGTTGGCTATTTTGATAAACTTTAAATGAGTATGAGAGATGATGATATAATTATAATAATAATGAAATGTATATTTATAAGCATGATTCTTATTGATTGAATATATGAATCTGAAAAGATTAGAATTTGAAAATAAGTTTGACCTAATGGAATTAGGTTGTATATATATATATGTATTGTGAAATCCAATGATAAATTTCGATAAGGTAATTGTTGGTTTGGATTAAATAAGGTTGAAATGTTAGTATGTTGTGATAAGTAGATCGATTAATCTAGACATCGCTTAAGTTGCGAGTCAATATTGAGATTTAATACGTACTGTTGTATTGGGAGTGTAAAATTGAAATGGTAATGTGTATGATGTAATAATCTGGTTTATGAATGAACATAAATAATTGAATTATATCAATTGTTCTTGGTGAGAAAAAGGGAAATGTTGTTTACCTGTTAGGTAAGTTTAAAAGTATTGTATTAATATGTATATTAAATGAGAAGCAAGCTAAAGAAAGTAAGGATATTGTTATTCATTGAAGTTTGGTAAATATTTATTTTGAAAGTGATTGTAAGAACGGAATCAGCAATGCTAAGATATTAATTAACGATTTTTGAGGTTAAAGTTAAGAGAATATCTATAACCAGATAATGTGATAATCTGACTCATATACAAAGATAAAATTTATTGGAAATTTAATAAGTTATCTTGATTGCTTTGTTGAGAAAGTACTAAGATATAAAGATATATATATATATATATCTATACAATGATGAATTATGAAAGTCAGAGAAGATGATTGTTTCTAAGGGGGAGAGTAGAAGTTATGTGACTTGATGAAATTATAATGCAAGAATACGATTATTTTCATATGATAGTGATTTGTTTTAAATGAGTTGTTATTATGCTGGATAATTTCGAGGACGAAATTATTTAAGGGGGAGAGAATTGTAATATCCTAAAGTATACCCTAAAAGTGTTGGGGTTATTGTTGTATTTGAATTCAATGTGTGTATTGAAGGGAAAGAGAAAAGAAGTGAAGAGAAGATTTGGGAAATATAAATGCAATATATATGACATATACATATACTTACATATACATCACATATACATGATATATATAATGGTGTAGGAAAAGTGAGTTATAAATATATATATATGTGATTAATAATAATGATAATAAGGACAAAAAGAAAAAGAAGAAGAAAGTCAAAAGAAATGGTGTGTGGTGGAGATTTAATTGTATTAATAATAATAATAATAATATTATTATTATTATATATATATATATGATAAGAATGAAAGAAAGAAAGAGATCTTTCTTTCTTCTTCTTCTCCTTCGTCTTCTTTTTCTTAGTGAACGAGAAAGAGAGAGAGAGAGAGAGAAGCTAGAGAGAGAAAGATGAGTTTGCTTCTAATTACACCAAAGATTGAGGATATCAAGAGATTTGCAAGTGGAGTTGAAGATTTGGCAAGCTATTCATGTAAGTACTTACCTTTTTAGTTGATTTTATTGATTATGTATATATAAATCTTTCTCTTCTTGTTTTGGATTTCTTTTGGATTGAGGTTATGATTGGTGTATAAGATGATGGAAATGAAAGATTGAAGTATGTAATTGTGTTAAATTGATAGTTAAGTGATGATATTGGGGTAATTGTGAAGATGGTGATGAATTGTTGAGTTAGAGTTTAGTATGAATAAATTGGTATTTGGAATAATTGATTATAGTGATGTATATATATATATATATTGATTATTATGATGATATAATGAAGATATATAAATGTTAAAGTGATAGGGAATTGATAAATATGATTAAAGATGATGATTAAAAGGGTTGTGGTATGAATTTTGAAGGGCTTGGTCTTTAAATACTTGAAGGACACGGCCAAGATATGAGAGACACGGCCAAGTTAGGGCAAACTTGGCCGTGTTGGATGATTTTTGGAGAGACACGGCCACTGGCTTGGCCGTGTCCCTTGACTGTGTTTGCCACTGCCTATTTTATGTTGAGAGACACGGCCGTGTCCCTTGCCCGTGTCTGCCTCGGATGATTTGGTGTTGAGTGACACGACCACAAGCTTGGCCGTGTCCCTTGAGCGTGTTTGCTACTGAATGTTTGTGTTGAGAGACACGGCCACAAGCTTGGCCGTGTCCCATGAGGGTGTTTGATATTGTGCTTGTTATTTGCTCTTACATGGTTGGATCCTCCAAATGTCTTCTTGTATCTATATTTTAAACATACTTAAAACAAAGATGACCTAAACAAATGTGTATTGAGGATTCCAAATCTATGAATAAGGTAAATTATATATGTGTACATCAATGATGATATTATATGAACAATGTTATGTCTTATGCATTGTGAACTTTGAGAATTGTAATGTTTGATATGAATAATGTAGTTGTGGTGTTATATCAATGATATTATATATACAATGTGAAGGATATGATGAAGTATGTGGTTATATACAATTGAATAATGAAATATTATAATATGTTTTGAGACATAATATGAAATGAAATGTGAAGCCATTGTTATTGGCTATGATAATTCAATTGAGAATGAAATGAAAATGAAAAGATTTTGTGTCTAATATGTTGATTCAATTTTCAGAGTTCTGGATTTGGTGGCATGCCTAGAAAATGTGAAAATGTAACAGTCTTGCCGGGTTGAGGATCTCTTCAATTTGAGTGAATTGAGGTCCAAGAGACTGGGTCTGTTACACTATGTGAATTATTGATACGAAATACATGAAAGGTAACAGTCTTGCCGGGTTGAGGATCTCTTTGCATTGAGATGAATTAAGATCCAAGAGACTGGGTCTGTTACTTGATAAAATATGAAATGTGAATTGTAGTAACAGTCTAGCCGGGTTGAGGATCTCCTCGAGTTTAGCCGAGTTGATGATCCAAGAGACTGGGTCTGTTACGCTATCCATGGATAGAGATATGAGATATATTGCCTACGGGCTTGATCATTGTGATTATGGACCAATGCAGAAACTCTGAACTTTGAATAACATATTAGTGTCTGTTGGGCCCGAGTCTGTCTTTGTTGTCAGTGTGATATTTAAATGTTGAAATAAATGAGAAATGAGACCTATGATTGCCTTTATTGCAAATGTGATTCATGATTGGTATGATATATAAAATATGTGTGTATTGATTTATTGAAAATGAATATGGGTTGAGGAGCCTTGATAAGAAATGAGTTTATGAAAATATAATATGATGTGTAAATGTATATGAATGTGGAACTTGTGAGAATTGTTTTCATGAAGGTTTGGATAAATCATTGAATGGTGACTTGTTGAAATAACGTATATAAATATGTGTATAATTTATGAGATTAGTAGGAATATGTGAAGAATGCATTGAGAAAGGAAAACGGGGTAAGAGAAAGAAAATAAAATATGATGCTAAAAATATGAGGTATGATTCTTTAGTAAGGTATATTTTATTATTATTTGTATTACTAAGCTTTCGGGCTTAGCGCGGTTGTGTAATCGCGCAAGTGGTTGCGGTTGATCTGGAAGTTCAGCTTTTTGCCACGAGAAAGGTATAGATGTCTCGAGACCAACTAGAAGGTGATGCATACATGTGTGATTTTAAATTATATTGTATTTTTGAGTTAATATATATATTCATATGGATGAATGAAGTTTTGATAAATAAGAATATTGACTTTTGTAAATGTGTTTTAAATTAATGTTCAATTTTATGAATCTGGATAAAGGTTTTCTTTTAATTTGAAACTAAAAGTAACATTCTTATACTTTATATACGTATTGTATGTATACTAGGTATATGTATAGTACTTATATGGAGTATCAGGGTGTTACAAGATGTAACATTATAAATATACTAAATTTAAAAATCATAAATTAGCTAGATTATAGAGCTCATCAAATAAATAAAAATTAAATTATAATTAGAGTTTAAATGTCATAACTCTAAAATTGTAAATAATCATATCAAATCATAGTAAATATCAATTTATTTACCAATTTAACTTCAATACACAAATATTTACTCATAATTTTATATCTCTTTTATTTTTATATACTATATTAAATTATTAGATATGTAAGCATGAACACAAAAATAATTATAAACACATATTTAAATTTAAATTCTACAAGTGAAATTTTAAAATTTATTTATTCCTCAAAATAAAGGTATATATATACTGTTAATATACTCAAAATATGCCATAAAAATATATATATTCCTTAAATCGATACGTTATATATATATATATATATATATAATGTTGCACTTACTTCAATATTTTAAACACTCGAAACCCATTGGTTGTTTTAGGCATAAGAAAGGAAATATCATGACAAAGGCAAAACAAATCAATTTACCTTAAATATATATTGGCAACAAAAACTTATGGTGTCCTACTCTAATTAATAAACAATTAAAAAAGAAAATTGTATCAATTAGCTAGCAATCAATTCCAAACAAAATGTTTTGCTGAAACCCATTGTTGAACAAAATTATCAAATATTGTATCAATAATAGTTAGCTGACAAAATAAGCAATGTAAATTCAAAACTCACAAATATGAGCAAGATGTTATATTAGTGTATTGCGGTTTTTTTTTTCTTCAACAAAATTTAGACAAAATAATAATCTCACAATAAAATTCTTAATGATTTAACATGAAAAACTCTAAATTTCAATTTAGCCAAAGTCAATCATATTAAATATTAAAGAAGTATTAAATTAAATACAAAAGTATACCTAAATTTATATTGTTAATTAAATTCTTGAGTTTTGTAGTTCTTGAATTTGGATACTAGAATGAACAGTTGATAGAGATTGATGATAACGTGTTGTAAATATAAAGAAGATAGGTAGAGAAAGAGAAATATGAAAATTTTTTTTATTATGAATTATCTCTCATACACTATACCCATAATAGGTATATATAGTGGTATAAATAGATTTTATATAAGAATATATAATTAGAAGATCATAACTACCATATAGATAAGATATAGTTTATCATAATATGGATAGAATAAAGTTAATTATAATCTTGATAAGATAAAGTTAATCCAATTAAGTAGTCATCCACATATTTCTTAACCGTTCATTATTTTTGAAAATCAAAAATAAAAAATGGGTATACATCATTCCTCTTTGCCCTACACTCTTACATGGATTTATCTATTAGAAAATTATTAAGGAAATTATGTATATCATTATTTTTACCTTTTAGTTTTAAAAATATCTCATTTTTAGTGTACTTTTAATATATTAAATGTATATTCAATGTAAATCTTTAAAAATACAATATACCCTTAGTATATTAAATGTATATTAAAAATATACATCTAAAAAAGAGTGTTTTTGAAATTGAAAGTCGAAAATAGATATTTTTGAAAGAGAAAATGAAAAGTAGATTTTTGAAAAAAAATATTGTTAAGGATATTTTGAAAAATTCCAAAATCATTTCATTTTACCAATAAATTTTTGTTAAGAATTTTGCATGTATATAATTTTTAAGATAAGAAATTTGTATATTATTTTTTAAAATATTTTAATATATAAAAATTATTATTAAATTTAATATTATTCTTAACAATATTTATCATATATGAATCAGTTACAAAGTATAAATAATATATATAGATAGATATATATATATATAGAGAGAGAGAGAGTTGGTAATCATTTAACACCATTTCAAATTATCAAACTTGATTTTTGACATTATAATTGGTATTTTCTAACTAGTGTATATTTGCTGATAAAATTAATTTAAATATATATAATTTTTATTATGAATATCTTTTTAAATTTTTCAGCAATTTTTGATTTTTCTTTTAGCATTTCAATTTCAAAGTTCAATTGGAACTATTTGTAAGTTGATGTTTATTTTTTTATTTTATATATTCTTCATTGTTGTTTTAACAAGAATTGGTTTATTCGATTAATTTTGTATTTATTTTTTTGGCCGAGTTTCTTTATTGTTAAATTTGGTGAGTTCTATTAGGATCACTGATATATGCTCTTTTAGGCTAGGGATTTAATCTCAAAAAATAAAAGCTCTCAGTTACGTCCTGCCCTCAACTCTTTATTTTTGTTTTCTCCATTTTCTTTCTCTTTCACCAAGATTTTGCAACTTTCATCTCCATTTTTCACCAGAATTTTTAATTTTCTCTTTATTTTTGCATTTATCCATTTACTTATACATTGAATCGGTAAGTTTTTATATGCTTTTTTTAATCAAGCTATATAAAAAATGACTGAATGTATTTTAGCAATGAAAGTATTTTTGAATTATTATAATTGTGATTGTATCATATTAGAGAAACTTGTTGATTTTATTGCATTTAATTATGATCTGAATCTCTTTGTTACTTTTCTTTCTTTCTTATTTATTTTCTTCCTTCATTTTAATACTAAATGCACAAGCATTCAAGCTTTAGTGTCTTAAACTTGGAAGCAATATAAGACATTTTCATGATGTATCCTTTAATGTCCCCCTTGCTTAAAATACTTTATTTGGAATCAAGCTAACTAAAAATGTGTTAGTTTCAACCTTATCTTTTTTAACAAAACGTTTCTCAATTTCAACAAGGAACTTTTTACCATTAGTAATCCCTTTGGATATTGCACCTTTGTCATGCTTCATGATTATTAAACTTAACCAATTAGAGCGCTCTCACTACTTCTTAAAGTTTCTCCTGGTATTAGAAGTGTTCTCTTTCTAATCCTTAAAGTTTGTCCCATTGACTATGAGATACTATTTGCATAAGTAGATACTATAGGAGTAGAGATACAAATAGGGAACAAGTCAATTTGTATGTTCACATAATCATCCAAAATAATCTCTAAATTTCAAATAATTATGAAATGCATCTCAAGATACTTAACACAACATTAATATCAAGTTTTTGGATAGCAGTATTAACTTATAAGTGATGCTCTTAGTATAATGATCAATAATAATGACAATAAATCGTGTCAAATAATAAGCCTATCTTTGGTTTTACTTTTATTCAAATGGAAAATTTATAATTATCACACATTTATCACCACAAGTATGTATGCAATTCAACCAAATATTAGCCTAATTAATATCTATGAATTAATATACATACACACATCATAGCATTTTTAACAAGTCCATAACATTTTAATAAGCTAATCTATACAGAATAGGTCACTTTAATGATATCTTGTTTTAACTAGTTCTATTAAATGTTAGACAAACTTTAGTAATTATAAAAATGTACCAAAAAAATTATTTAAAAATTTAGAGTCAAAATAATCTTAACTAATTTAAATTGGGCCAGATAATGATCCATATTATTGCCAAAGAATCTCAAATTAGTTAAAAATAAGAGGAAATTACTTCATATACTAAATTTTATTTTTATTTTTACTGTTGTTACTTTTTTTCACTTTGAACTTTTCTCTTTTTCAATTTTAACCTTTTTTATATACTTTTTTTTTTCACAAATTAACAGTTTTTCTTTTTACTCTATTGAATTCTCTTTTCATTTTCTATTGATTTTCTTTCACTATCTTTCTTGTTGTTGTTTCGAGTTTACATTTTTGTTTTCCATTTTCTTTTGTAGGTTAGTGGTTTTGTTCTTTTCATTTCATGTTTTTCATTTTCACTTCAATTTTTCTTTTGTGGATTAGTGGTTTTTTTTAGTTTTCTATTTTGATTGTTGTTATTATTTTGCGTTTCAACTGCTTGTCTTCATATTTCGATTTTCTTCCATTTTGCTTCATTTGTTTAGTGGGTTTTGTTGTTTTATTGATTTGCTTTTGTTTTTAAATGGTTAGGAGTTCTTCCTGTATTATTTCATTTTATAGAACTCCTTCACAAATTATTAGATTTATGAAAAAACCTGCTATGACTAAGATCAATGAAAAAGTTTGGTAGTTGTGGTAAATCTTCTACGAGAAAGGTTTTTTTTTTTTTTGTCTTTTTGTTTTTTTATGTGTTTTTTAATGTTTTTTTTTGTGTTTTCATGTTTATGTTTTTATTGTTTTTTTCATTTTTGACTTGTTTATTTTTTGCTTTTGGTTATTTTTTCTTTTTTTTGTGTGTTTCTGTTTTTAGATCATATATTACATTTTTAGTTTATATTACATTTTTTGTTTTATGTATAATATATTGGAAGGTATTTGTAACATATACAGACATATATAGTGGATTTATGTGCTTTATATGTTACATATTTGAAAGTATATGCTATATATATAAGTGGATATTTTGTGTTTTATTTATTATATATTATAAAGTATATGTAACTTTTATAGTCATATAAGTTGATCATTTCTATTTTTTTTATTATAGTTATGTGTTTGCATTTATGTTTTTTTTTTGGAGGAATTGACTTCTAAGAATGGTGATGATTTTCATGTTGTAAGAATTGGTTGTGAGTTGAAGTACAAGGTGATCACTAATTTGAGGTATGTATTGTCGTCATCTCAATTGAAATTATTTCGTGAGATACTATTTGAATTTTTATTGGATATGCGCCCTTTTAAAATTCATATGCAACTTTTTTATTCATTAGTTTTGAGGGGGATGAAGCACTCAAATCCTAAAGAGATTTTATTTCATTTTGATGGCGTTGATTTGTTGTTTGGACTTCATGAATTTAGTTTGATTACTGGGTTGAAATGTATTGGTGATAGTAATAATTGTTTTTTATGATGAGTTGGTATATAATTATTTTGGCATTGGGGCAAGGATTTCTTATTACTATGAGCAGTTTTAAACAAAAATTTAGTGAGAATGTGAAGAAGGTTCCTACTAGGTTTTATAAATTGATTGGTTTTCCTCTTTCTATTCAACTTGGTTTTATAAGTGCTGTGGGTTTTTAGGGGTAATTTTGGTGTTAGCTTTAAGAATCAAATTATCTAGATGATTTGTTGGTCTTATATTGGTAATCATGATGTTGATTTTTAAGGTGATGTTAAAGTTTATTGTTGTCCCAAACTAGCAACCAGGAGGGGAGGGGGGCGAATTGGTTGATTTGAGTAGTGATGATAAATTAAAAATTTAAAGAACAAGATGAAGAAAATGTAGAAGAATATTGACTAGAGTAGAGAATAGTGAACACAAAAGATTTATAGTGGTTCAAATTTACCTCAATCCTATGTCCACTTTCTTAACAACTTGTTAAGGTTCCACGAATCTTGAGTTTTTACAAGCTTAACTCTAACTTAGTGTTTTCACAAGCTCACACCAAACTTTAACAAGGTTTGAGATCAATCCTCACAATCCTTTCAAGGGTTTTTCCAAGGCTCACTCTAAAACCTAAGTATTTCAAAGCTAACACTCAACTTACAATGGTGTTTTTGATGCTTACACCTAACATTCAAATAATTCACATGTTAATTGTAGTAAATGAAATTGAAGGTATATTGCTTTGGCTATTAGAATAACAATTGCCCTCAAACACGAGGTTTTTTGGGGTATTTATAGTTAATTGGACTTGAACTAGCCATTTGAAGTGGTTCCCACATGTTTAGAGCTTGACTTCCACTAATTTGGTGGCTAAGTCACTTTGTGTTGTTGCACTACCACTTGTACGGTCTTATAATTCAAATATTGTTCTAACGGCTAACTTGAACAGTAAGATTTTGTTATCTGAAAGCATCTTGTATGCCCATGTTGCCATGTCATCCGGTCGCATAACCCCTTGTGTGGTCAAACGACACAAAGTTACCATTTAATTTGAATTTCTTCATCCATGTGTTCAATCATCATTGGTTCAAGATAATTGGCGCTAAGATTCAAATGTATTAGACTTGTACAGTCGCTCGGTTATCTTGGGCGATCACACAAGTGATTAAGCATTGAGGAAGCACCACACAGGCTGACCACTATCTCTTCTGCCATTTTTAAGCTTTTGGATCATTGGGTTGTGTGGTCACTCGGGCTAGTGGTACGGTGGCACACCTTCCTCACGATCTGACTTCACCACACACTGAGACCACTAACCCTTTTGTAAGTTTATGAATTTAGCTCAAATTTTGGTGCGGTCGCTAGGTGCTCGGGTGCGGTTGCTAATCTGCCTCGTGACTAGACTACACCGCCCACTGAGACTGCAAGCTCCTCTGTAAGTTTTATGGATTTTAGCTCGGTTTAGTGTGCAATTGCTCGGTCAGCTCTGTCAGTCTCACATCCAGCTTCACCGCTCGGTAAGACCACTATTCTTTCTGTGTCTTCGATACATATGTCTTGCAACTTTGTACTGCCAATCGGTGGGCTCGAGCAGTCACACAAAGGTTAGGATTTCATACCTATAACAACAAACTTGTTTGAAATTATTAGTACTGTGAACCTCGATTTTCCACCCGAAAAGGATTCGGATGAAAGTTCACTCGTTGTCGGGAGTCGCCACTCAGTTTATTTTGTTCAAAGGGAAAACTAAGAAAACCCTTATTTGACTCCAATTAATGCATCCAATGTAAAGGTTTCTAATCTACGAACCCAAGGAGAATTCGGGGACTATGTCATGTATTTGATTAATTTGCCAATTTAGAAATGAATCCAAAAGGAACACATAAAGGAAGAAGAATAGATTGTTAGTAAATTGCGGACTTGTTATTTGAGGTGAATCTCAAATATGCCTACATACTCTCGTTTTTTATGAGAGATCAAAGCCCATGTAGTTCGGAAAAGCCTATTTAAAGGTGATGAAAATTATGCTTCATGCATGTGTGTGTGTATGCTTCGTGCATTTGTCGGGCTTTTTGCCAAAGTTGTTAATTTTAGCACTTAGTGCAAATTTGTGAAATTTAGGTACTTTGTACCAAAATAGTGCAATTTAGGCCTTTGGCCAAAAGTTTGATTTTAATTGTGAAATTTAGGTACTTTGTACCAAAAAGATACAATTTAGGCTCCGTGCCAAAAAGTTGATTGATTCGCGGCTTCATGCCGAAGTGTTGATTGATTAGTTAATTAGGCCTTAGACCTAAAAGGATTAGGTTTTTTGACCGAAAAGAAATTAAGAAGAAGATAGGATGCTTTATGATATGCTTGAATTGACAAATGATGAATTATCATACTACCTTGTTTAGGGTCCTTCCACTTCGAAGTTCCAGGTCTTGTTTTCTTAGATCTTGAAATATGATTCTTAATCCCTGCCACACAAGGTTAGATTCTTGCAAATAAAAGTCCAATAAGAGTTTTTAAGCGTGAAAAGAATTCGACAGCATGAGGCCCACCCGAAAAAAGTCCAACCCCCTTTTTTTTTGAAAGTTTAGCAGCATTTTATAGGCGAAATTCGGGCTAGACGGCGGTCGGAACGCCGTGGTCAGCGGTCGGACCGGGTGGTCGCGGAAAAACGGGAAAGGACACGGACGGCGGTCGGACCGCCGTGGGAGGCGGTCGGACCGCCGATCCCAGCGGTTCACCCCCAAAACCGCACCGAAATCCGCATTTTTTCGTTTAAACCGATTTTCTGGGAGCTACAGACCTCCAAAAAATATTCCGGGACCATATCCGTGATCCTCGCGTCGCCCCGGACATTTCAAGTACCATATCGATATATTTCCAGTGAACTTTACTGCGGACCTTCGGTCCGGCTCGGTTGTCTGCAGTCTGAGAAAATCGGCTTCCCGAGCCTCAAATTTTGAGTGTTCACAATTGCCCCCCACTGGGGTCCATAAAAATGATTTATGGGGCCCAGTGGCCTTCTGAAGAGCGAATTTTGAGCGAGGGGTAAAAGATCCGCCTTTTGGCATTTCTAGATTGCTTGCAACACCTCATGATTTTTCTCTGCACTTTTGTTAAGCATAAACAGTACATATGTATGCATGATGTCCTCTTTTATTTTCATAAAGGTATTCACTTGCTTCTTTATAACCATTGCATGCACAACTAGGCCAAGAGTCTTCAAAAGGTGGAAAGGATCAATATGGGTAGATATGGGTTGTTTTCTGTCACCACTATTAGGGGGATATTGATGGATTGGGATTTTTATTTATTTCTAGTAAAGAACTTAGAAATAAATTCTAGGAATCTTTCCTTTATATGTACTTGAACTAGCTCTAGTAATGAACCAGAAGTAATACTAGGCTTCACTAAGCACTGCTATCAGTAATTATTTCTAGTAAAGAACTTAGAAATAATCCTCTAGGAAGTCACACACCACTGGGGAAAGAACTTGAATTTTTCTGAAGTTACCCCCAAATTATTACCGGAGTTACTCGAGCTGTTCCTCAAACTGGGTTAGGAATCATCAGGTGATCAGACCTTTTGCTGAGCCTTCCCTTGTCCAGCCTACTCCAGAGTACAGAGCTGAAGTTTGGCCAATTGAAAAGCCAACGAGGCATGCATTGTTGTAGGAACTGGAGGGAAAGGAGGTGATTCCTCTTAACGAGGAGAAGACAGATGCTGCAGAGAGTTCCGGAGCTAAAGAAGATACCAAAGACTCTGCCCCACGTAGGAGGCGTAGGATTTAGGCCCTAGGGTTGACTCTTTTTTTTTTTTTTACTCTTTGGACTCATGGTTTGACTCTTTTCGGAATGAATGACTCCTTTTGGAATGACTCTTTCATTTGCTTTCCAAGCATTATCTATTTAATTTACTTGCTCTAATTTTTGCCTAAGCCATCCTTTCGGATTTTCAACTTAGCGGGCCCCACTATTGCCTAAGCCGCCCTTTGTGGGTTTTCGACTTAGCGGGATTTTTCTTTCTTTTCTTTCTCTCTCTCTCTCTCTTTTTTTTTGGCAAAAGAAAAATGAACCAATGATTTTTATTAAAATTTAGACCGTGCTCAAGGAGAGCTGCCTACATATCTCGAATTAGTTTGCGAGAATCAGGTCTAATGTAGTTCATTACAATGCATGATTATACATAATATTTCTTTAATTGATCCAGATTGCATGGGTTTGTGAACTCCAGACCATCCAAATCAGACAAGATGACGGCTCCGCCGGAAAGTATTTTCTTTAAAATGTAGGGTCCCGCCCAATGAGGACGAAACTTCCCACGAGGATCTGTAACAGGTGTTCTAATCTCTTTCAGAACCAAACAACCTTCTTCCAACTTTCGATCTTTGACCTTTTTGTTGAAATGTCTGGCCATTCGCCTCTGATACCCTTGAATCCGATGTAGAGCTTGAAGTCTTTTTTCATCCAAACCCAACAACTGATGATGATAATTGATGATCCATTCAGCTTCATTTATCTGACTTTCTTGAATTATCCTCACCGATTGAACTTCCAGTTCAATGGGGAGTACTGCTTCCATTCCGTACACCAGGGAATACGGGGTTGCCCCAGTAGGAGTTCTAATTGATGTTCTATATCCCCACAAAGCCAGCGGTAACTTCTCATGCCAACGCCTATGTTCCTTGATCATTTTTTGTATGATCACCTTTATAGACTTGTTCGCTGCTTCTACAGCTCCATTTGTTTGAGGTCTATAAGGAGAGGACTTATGATGTTGGACATTCTTATCCTTCAAGAGCTTAGCAAATTCTGCTTGGAAATGAGTTTCATTATCAGTGATAATTTCAAATGGCATTCCGTACCGACAAAGGATGTTGGTTTGGACAAACTGTGCTGCCTTTTTGGCGTTTAATTCTGCATAGGAAGCTGCTTCAACCCACTTTGTGAAGTAATCCACTGCTACCAAAATAAACTGATGTCCATTTGAGGCTTTTGGATGTATTTTGCCAATTATATCTATTCCCCAAGTAGCGAAGGGCCATGGAGAAGTGATCGGATTCAGGGCAACGGGAGGTTGCTTCTGCATCTTGGCAAATATCTGACACTGATGGCATTCTTGCACAAATGCCACACAGTCTGCATTCATGGTGGACCAATAATATCCTAGATTGGCAATTTTTCGAGCCAAGGCGATCCCATACATGTGTGGTCCTGATTCGCTACCATGTACCATTTCCATTATCTGCTTAGCCTCTGCTTCATTCACACACCTTAGGTGCATTCCGTTCCAACTCCTCTTGTAGAGGATATCTCCATTAAGAATGTAACCTGTGGCTAGCTGCCTTATGGCCCTCTGATCAACCTTTGATGATCCCTCCGGATAACTTCCATCCTTGAGATAACCTTTGATATCCCAAAACCATGGTTTACCATCGGCCAAATGCATTATGTGGGCAGGTTGCTTCTGAAGTTGAACTTTCAATGGACGAATGACTTTCCCCTCCTTGATATTGATCATGGAAGCTAAAGTAGCCAGGGCATCAGCAAACTGATTCTTTGCTCTTGGGAGATATTCGAAGGACAAATCATCGAATTGTTGTGCCAGATGATCAAGGCGTTGTAGGTAAGGAACCAAACGCTCTTCTCTTATCTTCCATTTCCTTAAGGCTTGTGATACTATTAAAATAGAATCACCGTAGACCTTTAGGTTCTTAATTCCTAATTCCAGGGCGGCTTCAAGCCCATTGATGCAAGCTTCATATTCTGCTTCATTGTTTGTGCAGCTAAAGTCAAGTTTAACTGCAAATGGAATGTATTCTCCACAAGGAGTTTTGAACACAATCCCAATTCCATTTCCATGATAATTGGATGCCCCATCAAAATACATCTCCCAAATACTCCTTTCCACATTCAAGAGGTCTTCGTCAGGGAAACCCACTTCTCGCATCTCGTCATTCACGGGTAATTCTGCTAATTGGTCAGCTATTGCGCCACCTTTCACAGCTTTCCTTTGAATGAATTTTAGGTCAAAGGCTGCCAATGTTGACACCCACTTAGCCATTTTGCTGTCCAAAATAGGCCTCTCCATAAGGAATTTCAAGGGACTCTGTTCTGCGATGACATAAGTAGTGTAAGAAGACAAGTAGTGTTGTAACTTCGTACAAGTCCAATACAAGGCTAAACACAACTTCTCAATCTTGTTATACTTTAACTCATAATCCAGCATCCTTTTGCTGAGGTAGTAAATTGCATTTTCCACCTTTGTACTTTCGGCTTCTTGAGCTAGCATTGCACCCATGGCTTCATCTGTTACAGACAAATACAAGAGCAGAGGCTTTCCCATTCTGGGAGGTTGTAGAATTGGCAGACTTAACAAGTATTCTTTGATCTTGTCGAAGGCCTTTTGGCAGTCTTCATTCCATTCTTGTGAAGCACCTTTCCTTAGTAGCTTAAAGATTGGACCACAAGTCTCTGCCAACTGTGATATGAATCGACTGATATACTGTAATCTACCTAGCAAGCCTCGAATCTCTTTTTCTGTTCTTGGCGGAGGCATTTTCAGAATAGCCTTCGACTTTGCTGGATCAACTTCTATTCCCTTCTTGCTGACCAAATATCCCAAAAATAAGCCTGATGTTGCACCAAAGAGGCACTTTGCAGGATTAAGCTTCAAATTGTACTTGCGAAGTCTAAGGAAGAACTTCTCAAGTGCTTCAACGTGTTCTTCTGGAGATTTTGACTTAACAATCATATCATCAACATACACTTCTACTTCTTTGTGAATCATGTCATGAAAGACTGTTGTCGCCATCCTTTGGTAGGTAGCCCCTGCATTTATCAACCCAAAAGGCATAACCCTGTAGCAGAAAGTGCCCCATTCTGTAATGAAAGCTGTCTTCTCTTTGTCTGCCGGTCCGGCGGTTGGACCGCCGTGGTCAGCGGTCGGACCGGGTGGTCGCCGGAAAAATGGGAAAGGACACGGACGGCGGTCGGACCGCCGTGGGCGGCGGTTGGACCGCCGATCCTAGCGGTTCACCCCCAAAATCGCACCGAAATCCGCATTTTTCGTTTAAATTGATTTTCTGGGAGCTACAGACCTCCAAAAAATATTCCGGGACCATATCCGTGATCCTCGCGTCGCCTCGGACATTTCAAGTACCATATCGATATATTTTCGGTGAACTTTACCGCAGACCTTCGGTCCTGCTCGGTTGTCTGCAGTCTGAGAAAATCGGCTTCTCGAGCCTCAAAATTCGAGTGTTCACAAGTACATATAAATTTAATTGTCGATGATCAAAATAGAGTTTAATTGTCCAACAATATCTCTCTTTTAACTTTAGCAATCAAATTGAATTTAATTTAAAAATAATCAAGTGCATGCATCAATTGCAATTCAATTGCAAATGTTTAATGCTAATATTTAATGCCAATGTTGTTTGATTTTAGTTGCTCCCCCTCAAATCATTCCTTCTTAAATGTATATGATCATTAAATTGAAGTTAGGTCTCTTCTCCCCCTTAATGTATGGATTATGTTTAATTTTAATTTAAGTTTTGTTTTAAGTTTTTAAGTTTTCTTTAAGTTTTCTTCCCCTTATTTAAGTTCACACAACTTCTCTTCCTTTTATAAAGGCAAAAGGGAGATGACAATAAATTGCTAGAAATAGAAAAATAACCAAGTGAAATAAAAAAAAAAGGAATTTCATTTCATTAACTGCAAGGAAAAAAATAGTACAAAGAAAAACATCACAAAGTAAATGAAAAATAACAAAGCAAAGAAACAAAACTAATCAATAACTTTTTCTTTTCCTTTTCTTCATGGTAGAGGAGGAGTGGGAGTGCTTTCATCATCATTCCCATTAAGAGGAGAGGGAGAGTAACCATGAGATGATTGGGAGGATTCTTTATAAGGGCTTTTAATATGCTCACTCACATCCCATTCACTTAACTCACATTGAGGAAGATCAAATTTTTCTTGCAATTCATATATGTCATGATGAATGTGGGAAATAAGATCAACCTTTTTGTTGAGTTTTGTGATCCTCTTGGTTTCATCCTTTTTAAAATGGGTAAATTGCTTTTGAAGAGAGGTTATGGCCTTGAGGATAATCTTTAGGGTTTTGGATGATTCATCCTTTTCTTTCGTAGGCTTGGATGGTTTAGGGGGGGTGCTCCACTTCTACATGGGTAGGTTCTCCTTCTTCTTCAGTAATATGGTACCTAGGCCTCTTCCTCTCTCTTTGGATAACTCTCTTGCTGCCAAAGGTATACTCGTAGTTGTCATCAATCTTTTGGATGCATCTAGCATGCTCAAGGTAGTCTAGATTGATGGAGTTAGTGGCTGGATCAAGGGCATCACTTAGGTTTGAAAGATTTTTAAGAGTTAGAAGGCATAAGTGTCTAGCAAGTTGTGTGATTTGGGAGGAGAGAAAGAAGGTACCTGCCTTATATTTTCCATGATGTAAGAAGGTGTCAATGAGGAATCTAGCTCTTTAGATTGTCACATTATGCACTAAAGCATATAAAAAGAATAAGTCATGTTGAGTGATCTTTTCATTTCCATCACTTCTTTGGCGAACAATGTAAGTTAAAATTCTATGTATGAGCCAAAATAGGAGAATTCTAAAGTGTATGGCTTTCAATAACCTATTGTTGTATTTGGTTTCAATAGAAAGCTCACTCCAAAAAGAAGAGTAATTTTTCAAGGGAAAATCCTTATCCATATAGGAAAAGGCTTTATGGGTTTAGAATCCCCAAACTTCACTAAATTCGTCTAAAGATAGGGCAAAGTCTTAGTCAAAAAGCCTAAAGTAAGCTCCATAGATCCTATGGGTGCATTATGGTTTGTCTCTACCATTAGGGACATTAGGAATTCCCTCGTGAGAATAGGATAACCTAATTCATTTGGGAATGCAAAGTGCCTTCGCCCAATTCTATCAAGGTAGCTATAGATTTCTCCTTGGATATTTAAGGCTAGGAGCATCCCTTTTGCAAGCATTTTGGTAGGTTCTATGGCCTTTTTCTTAAGCATGTAATATTTAGTTTTCTGTTCTTCTGTTTTATACTTGGGTTTATGTGGTTGAACACTCTTCCTAGTAAAATATTTGGGTTTAGGTTGAGGTTGAGGTTGAGGTTAAGGTTCACTAATCATAATCCCTTTTCCCTTGGTTTAGTCTTTCTTTTTGGTTATTTTTGTTTTGGGATCCATAGTGTGCTACAGGTGTTGGGCACTCGATAGTCTTTCTACAGGTGTTGGGCACTCGCATAAGTGTGCTATAAATGTAATGGTCAAGAAAATTTGAAAATTTAAATTTAGGCAACCTTACGAGCTATTGTGTGCTCCTTCAAAAGAAATTTTGAAGCTCAGGCTCGTGAGACACTTATTATTGAAGCTCAGGCTCGGGAGACTCAGATGATGGTGCGACATCTTGAGATTTGTGGGTGACCGTACAAATGAAACATATATTGATTTTGATGACTTTTCAAATACACATGATCAAAATAGATTTTGGAAGGGTAAAAGAATGATCATACAAGGGATTTTCCATCAATCATGTTAATGTCTTGTTTTATGAAATTCAATCTTTCCTCATTTAAAGGTTTTGCAAAAATATCAGCGAGCTAGTTTTTGGTGTCAATGAATTCTAAGATTACATTATGATTTTGAATATTATCCCTTAAAAAAATGATATTTGTTGTCTATATGCTTTGACCTAAAATGCTGAATGGAGTTCTTGGATAAGTTAATTACACTTGTATTATCACACTTAATAGGAATGTGATCAAATATTTTTCCATAATCAAGCAATTATTGTTTCATCGAAAGAACTTGTGTGCAATAAAAACATGCAGTAACATATTCAGCTTCCGTGGTAGATAAAGCAACCGACTTGCTAAACTAAGAAACTAGGCATTCACTAAAAAAAATGAGATACTCCGATGGTGCTTTTCCTATCAAGTAGGCTACTGGTAAAATCTGCATTCGAAAAACCTAATATGTCAAATGATGTGCTTCTAGGATACCAGAGGCCTAAATATAATGTACCATTCAAATATTTTAAAATTCTTTTTGTAGCATTCAAAAGTGATTCCCTAGGGCAAGATTGAAATCTAGCACACAGGGGGCTAATTAAAGTAGTGATCTGATAATACCTTGACATTTCTTCTCATATACTATTTTATCACTCTCATCTTTGCCAAGTTTCAAGATGTGCTAATTGGAGTTTTACTTGCTTTGCAACCATCCATTAGAAACTTCTTGAGAAGTTCCTTTGTATTCTTGGATTGGTGGATGAAGATCCCAGCCTTGCATTGCTTGATTTATAGTCCAAGGAAGAATTTGAGTTCACCCATTATGTTCATTTCAAATTTCCTAGTCATACAAGAAGTAAATTCCTTGCACAAAGATTTATTAGTAGCACCAAATATAATGTCATCAATATAAATTTGCAAAATTAAGATGTTATGCATATTCTTTTTTAACAAAAAGAGTTGTGTCAACTTTGCCTTTTGAAAAACCATTTTCTAGCAAGTAAGCACTAAGTCTATCATACCAAGCTTTTGGAGCTTGTTTCAATCCATATAGTTCTTTGGTAAGTTTTAAAACATGATTTGAAAAATTATAATCTTCAAAACTGGGAGGTTGTTCAACATAAACTTTCTCATTTATAAACCCATTTAGAAATGCACTTTTGACATCCATTTGAAAGAGTTTAAAATTTATGTGAGACCCATATTCTAATAGATTCTAACCCAGAAATGGGAGCAAATGTCGCATCATAGTCAATGCATTCCTCTTGGTTATAGTTTTTGGCCACCAATCTAGCCTTATTTCTAGTAATGAAACCATTTTCATCAAGCTTATTCCTATATATCCATTTGCATCCTATAATTGGATGATCTTTAGGTTTAAGAACAAGTTCCCATACTGTGTTTTTCTTAAATTGGTTGAGTTCATCTTGTATAGCAATCACCCAATATTCATCACTAAGAGCCTCCTAAATAGTCCTTAGCTCAATTTGAGAAACAAAGGCAACATTTGCATCTGAGTATTTAAGTTTAAATCTTGTAGTTACTCCCTTTGATGTGTCACCAATGACAAGTTCTTTTGGATGGTCCTTCTTGTATTGCCAATCTTTGGGTAGTTCTTGAGACTCTTCCTCTTGTTCCATTCTTATCTCAATTTCATTGTGATTGTCCTTTGTAACATTATTTATTTCTTATTCTTTAAATGTACCTACAAAATCATCAAGAGCACTATCTTTCCTTTGATCAAGTTTAGAGGATTCATAAAAAATAACATGTATTAATTCTTCAACTACTAGTGTTCTCTTATTAAATACTCTATATGCTTTGCTAGAGGATGATTATCTTAAAAATATGCCTTCATCCGATTTGGATGAGAATTTTCCAAGATTATCCTTGGCATTCAATATGAAGCATTTGCATCCAAACACTCCAGGGTATGAAATTTTGGGTTTTCTACCATTCCAAAGCTCATAAGAGGTTTTATTTATCAAAGGTCTTTTGTAAACATGATTTGAAATATAACATGCGGTATTAACGGCCTCTGCCCAAAAGTAAGATGGTAAATCATACTCATTGAGCATTGTCCTAGCTATTTCAACCATTGTTCTATTTTTCCTTTCAACCACACCATTTTGTTGTAGTGTTCTAGGAGTCGAAAAGTTATGTGAAATACCAAACTCATTACAAAAATTTTCAAAGTTCTCATTTTCATATTCTTTGCCATCTTCTAATGGATGTGATTACATAGCCTTTTATATTTTGAACTCTTTTTGCAAAAATTTTAAAATAATTGAAAACTTCATTCTTTTGAGCTAAGAAATTAACCCATGTAAACTTTGAGTAATCATCAATAAGCACAAATGCATATAACTTGCCTCCTAAACTAAGCAACTCTATTTGTACTAAACAAATATAAATGAATTGGTTTTAAGGGTGTATATGTGCTTACAACATTCTTAGTTTTAAATGAACTCTTAATTTGTTTTCCAAATTGGCACGGTTCACAAATTTTATCTTTATTAAATTTCATTTTAGGGAGCCCATCTACAAGTTCTTCTTTACTAATGCATTGTAAATGATCCATATTAGCATATCATAATCTTCTATGCCAAATCCATGCATCATTACTATTAGTAATCAAACATTCAAATGCATTACTAGAATGTAAGTGAATGTTATAAGTATTGCCAATTTTAACTCCTTTGAATGCAAGTTCACTATTTGAAGAAGTAACTTTGCATCCTTTAGAGTCAAAATTTACATTATATCCTTTATCACACAATTGACTCACACTTAGCAAGTTATGTTTCAATCCATCAACAAGCCATACATTATCAATCATATTTTTTTCAAGTATGCCAATGGAACCAATGCCTATGATTTTTCCTTTAGCATTATTTCCAAAAGACAGATTATCTCCTTGCTTATAGGTGAGAGTTGTAAAGAGTTTTGCATTTCTCATCATGTTCCTTGAACATCCACTATCCACAAGCCAAACACTTTCATTGATAGTAAACTTTAGGCATACCTACAAGATAATAAAATTTATCTTCTTTTAGGTACTCAAATGAACTTGGGTCCTTGGGGGTTAGTAGTAGAAGGATCTTTTAATTTGAGCAAAATGTGCTTTTATGTCCAAATTTCATACAATAAGTACATTGGTACAAGGTTTTATATTTATGCACTTTTTTATTGAAATTTAAAGAACTATGTACACAATTGCAAGTGTATGTTGAATGAAATTATTTTTGTGCATTTTTGTGTTTGTGTTCATGCCTTGTATATATTTATGCATTGTTTTCTCTTGAAAATTTAGTTCTAGAGCCTTGTGAACCCAATATAATCCTTTTAGAATTTTTCAGTTTGGTGTGTGCATTAGTGTTCTTTACAACTTCAACACTAGAGGTTTGAGTTGTAGATGCTTTTACAAATGTTGATGCATTACATGTAGTGATGGATGAGCCAATGAACCCTAAACCATGTTTCAAAGAGGGTGACCTTTGATTATTAATCATAGTATCTAAGGCTTCTTTTTCTTTATGAAATTTAGATATATAGTTTTTAAGTTTACTTATCTCTCCCTTCAAATTTTCATTTTCTTTATAAATTTTCTCTAAGCTAGGTTAATTCTTTGACATCTCGTCCATATATTTTAACATTTTTTCATTTGAATTCTTTAATTCTAAGGTTGAATTCTTTAGAGATACAAAGTCCTTTTTCTAGCTTAGAACATTTATATTTGTAAAATTCCATTTTAGAAAAATATTTTTCTACTATAATGTTTATATGCTCAATTAAATCATTATCATTTAAGACATCATCAACATTATCATCAAATGCAATCAAGTTCAAGGGTTGAGTACCTACTGCATTGGTGTGATCATCATCCCCAATAGCCATGAGACATAGATTAACAATTCCTTGTTCTTCTTCCTCTTCTTCTTCACTTGAGGAATTATCATCCCATGTGGCTTTGAGTGATTTCTTCTTTTTCTTATTCCACTTCTTTTTTATTCTTCTATTTGAAGCAATCCAATTTGATGCATCCCATTTTACCACATTCATAACAATTTACTTCATTCTTTTTCTCTTTATCTTTGAAGGATGATTTAGGAAATGTACCTTTGTTAGCTTGTAGTATTCTCTTTTTCTTCCAATCACTTATCCTTTTGGATAGTATAGCCATTTTTTCTTTATCACACTATATTCATCACTTAAGCTCTCAACTTCCTTAATGGCATTAAGAGTTATTACTTTTCTTTTATCCTTTTCACCTTGTTCATCTTCCTTTTCTGTGTGCAATTCAAAGGTAAGTAGTTTTTTCATGAGTTTATTGGTTCTCAAAGAGCTAAGGTCATGAGCCTCTTCAATTGAAGAAACCTTAGACTCAAAACTTTTCTTCGCTTTAAATGCTCTTAAAATTTTGCTATTAACATCGCCTTGATCATATACTTTGCCATATTTCTTTAGTTTGTTGACAATGGCAAGTAACCGATTTGTCATGTCAATGACATTCTCATTTGGCTTCATCTTGAAAAGCTCATATTCATGCACAAACATTTGCTTCATAGTGAACCTCACTTTGGTAGTAACCTCATGATAGTTTTCAAGATTTTTACAAATGCTATGTGTACAAGTAACATGTTGGACTCTCCCATCTTCTTCTCTTAATATTGAATTCATCAAGATAGAGGCTGCTCTATTGTTCTTCAAATGAGCTCTCAACTTGTCACTTGTCCATTGTGCTATAGGAAGAGGAAGTTGGACACCATCTACTTCATGAGTGGGAGGTTTCCATTTATTTTCAACAAATTCCCAAAGCTCAATTCCTTCACTATCAAGAAACAAATACATCTTATGTTTCCAATAAGAGTAATTGGTTCCATCGAAATAAGGTCTAAAGAAGGAATTTAGGTTTCCATGTGTAGAAACCATAGAGTTGGAAGTAGAAGTTGATGTAGAGGTGCTTGTTGGTGGAATGGCTACCGTTTTGGATTAAATTTCACACTTAAGCTTTTTGAAATTTAGAAATCTCTGGCACAAATTGTTGTCCCAAACTAGTATCCTAGAGGGGGGAGGGTGAATTGGTTGATTTGAGTAGTGTTGATAAATTAAAAATTTAAAGAATAAGATGAAGAAGATGTAGAAAAAGATTGAGTAGAGTAGGGAGTAGTGAACACAAAGGAGTTATAGTTGTTCAAATTTACCTCGATCCTATGTCTACTTCCTTAACAACTTATTAAGGTTCCACCAATCTTGAGTTTTTACAAGCTTAACTCTAACTTGGTGTTTTTACAAGCTCACACCAAACATTAACAAGGTTTGAGATCAATCCTCACAACTCTTATAAGAGTTTTCCCAAGGCATTCTCTAAAACCTAAGTGTTTCAAAGCTAACACTCAACTTACAATAGTATTTCTGATGCTCACATCCAACACTCAAGCAATTCAAATGTTAATTGTAGTCAATGAAATTGAAAGTATATTTCTTGGGCTATTAGAATCATAATTGCCCTCAAACAAGAGGTTTTTTGGGGGTATTTATAGTCAGTTGGACTTGAACTAGCTATTTGAAGTGGTTCCCATATGTTTAGAGCTTGACTTCCATTAATTTGGTGGCTGAGTCACTTTGTTCGATAGCACTACCACCTGTGCGGCTGCACATTAAAATATTACTCTAACAGCTAACTCTAATGGTAAGATTTTATTGTCTGACAGGATCTTGTATGCCCATGCTACCATGTCATAAGGTCGCACAACCCCTTATGTAGTCATCCAGCACAAAGTTACCGTTTAATTTGAATTTCTCCATCCATATGTTCAATCATCATTGATCGAGCTATTTGGCACTAAGATTCAAAGGTATTGGACTTGTGCAGTCGCTCGATTGTCTTGGGCAGTCACATAAGTTATTAAGCATTGAGGAAGCACCGTAAGGCCTAGCCACTATCTTTTCTATCATTTTTGAGGTTTTGGGTCATTGGGTTATGCGGTCGCTCGGCAAGTGGTACTGTCGCATGCCTTCCTTGCAATCTGACTTCACCACACATTGAGATTGTGAACCTTTCTACAAGTTTATGAATTTAGCTTGGCTTTTGGTGTGATCGCTAGGTGTTCGGGTGCAGTCGCTCACCTACCTCACGATTGGACTACACCGCGCACTGTGACCGCGAGCTCCTCTATAAGTTTTGTGAATTTTATCTTGATATAGTGTACGGTTGCTCAGTTGGCTCAGGATCTAGCTTCATCACTTGATAAGCCTGCCATTCTATCTGTGTCCTCAGGTCGGCGCACAAAGGTTAGGGTTTCATGCCTGCAACAACAAACTTATTTAAAATTATTAGTATATATCAATTTGATTGTGAATGATCAAAATAGAGTTTAATTGTCCAACATTTCTAATGTTTGCAAAGTAGTTGGAGTTGGTGATGATAAAAATGCAGATAATGTTGATGTTGAGGGAGATAATAAAGAGATTATTTCTAAAGGTTATGATGTCAAAGAGAAAGTTTTTGATTGTAATAAAGATAAAACAATTAGTGCTTTGAGTAAAAAAGTGTTATTTTTTGTGAAGTTGTGGATGATGGTGATTAAACATAAAGTTATTAGTGCATCTAATGTTAGTATTGATGAAGATAAAGTTATTGCTATTTCTAAAGTTGTTGGTGATGTTATTGAAGTTATTGGAGTTGTTCCTAGTGATGGGACTGAAATTAAGCTTAGCAATAAGTTTGCTTCAAGTTTTTCATTTTTTTTATTCTAGTTTTTTGGCTGAAGTTGACATGGCTATTGTTGGTACTGTTGCTGATGAAAAAAGTTTTATTGATTGTGGAGTTGTGGATGATGGTGATTAAACATAAAGTTATTAGTGCATCTAATTTTAGTGTTGATGAAGATAAAGTTATTGCTATTTCTGAAGTTGCTGATGATGTTATTGAAGTTATTGGTGTTGTTCCTGCTGATGGGACTGCAATTAAGCTTAGCAATAAGTTTGTTTCAAGTTTTTCATTTTTTTATTTTAGTTTTTCGGGTAAAGTTGACATGGTTATTGTTGGTACTGTTGCTGATGAAAGTGTTGACACTAAAGTTAGCAATAAGTCCATTTATGCTAATTCTAATTTTGACTCTACTTTTTTGCCTGAAATCGATCAACTTGAATATAAAATGTCCGAGAAGATTTTTTTTATATTATTATTGTTAGTTTTTTATTTTTAATAGAAAACATTTAATGATGTTCATGAAAATATTGATAGTGCTGCTGAATTGGTTCTATCTCTAAAGTCTGGTGAGGTATATTCACTATTTATTATATTTCCTTTCGAATTATATTGAATATATATTACGTATATATTTTTTAATTTGTACTTAATATATATCAGGTATACATGTAGTTATATGTTACATATACAATCATATATCTAAACATATAATTTGTACGTATATATTTTTTAATTTGTACTTAATATATATCAGGTATATATGTAGTTATATGTTAACATATACAATCATATATCTAAACATATAACAGTTTTTATACTGTTATTTATTTGAAATTCAACATATATATATCAAAATATATCTAAATATATTACAGTTACATACTTTTATTTTGTTCAAATTCAAAACATATATGTACCCACATATAACTACATAAAACAGTTTATATAATGTTATTCTTTTAAATTTCGGCACATATATCTTGTTATATATAATATGTTGCTACATAACTAAATACATAACAACTGTATATTGTTATTATTTTTCAAATTCAATACATATATGCTATTATATATAATATATATTTAATTAATTTTTTATTTTTAATATATGTAACTTTTTTTTGTTTTAGGTTGAATTGGTTAAATATAATGGTCTTAATTTTTCTTTAAGTCTTAATAAAGATAATGTTCCTGTTAAAAGAGATGCCAAACCATGAGCCGTTCTTAGATCATCTTTCACAACTGAATTTAGTTCATCTAATACTAAGGAATTTCCTGATAATGATTATGTTATGGTGTTGAATGATTATTTGTTAAGTGAGTCTGAATATAATGATTGATTTGAATTTGATATTTGAATAAAGAAGGGTTGAATAAAAAGAAGAATAAGTAATACATTTTTTAGTGTTATATTATTTTTTTTTAATTTCTAATTTGCTTATATTTTAATTTTCTTTTATTATAGGAAACATAAAAATTCTAGTAAAGAAAGGAAAATTTCTCCTCCTTTTAATTTTGGTATTGTTGTTGTTAATGATAGACTTTTTCAAGTTTATAAGGAGTAGAAGAAGGCAAAGGAAATTTGATTAATTTTGTTTTTTTTTTTGGGACTGTGTATATATAAGTTCTTTATCAGTTTTTTGAATTATATATTACATTTTATTGTATAGTTGTAAATATTTTTAATTTTATTAAAGCTTTATATTTTTTTATTTCATTTTTTGTTGTTTTTGTTTTTTTTTTTGAACACATACATGTAGTTATATACAACATATTACCATATATAATTTTTATAAACTATTATGTTAGCCAAATAAACTCAATTTTGATCTTTAGCACTCAAATTGAATGATGCATTTAACATGTCTTTAAGTTACTTGATGCAAGAATAAGTTGCTCATCATATACCCAGAACAGGGCAAAAAGTACGGTCACCCCAAGCCAAAGGGCGACCACCCTTGAAACTTTGAAGAACAATTTGAGTCACAGTAGGGTTCACGGTCAACATCTCAACCTTAGGAGTGATCGTGACAGAACCGATAGCAACTATCCATAAATTGGGACGATCGCACCTCAAGTGACAAAAACTCCAACATTCACAGTAGGGAAAGCAGTGATAGGCGCGGTCTGAGGAGAGGTCTCTCTGTACCTTGTCGTGACCGTCCCTTCCTAAAGGCTACCGTCTATACATTTTAAGAGAAAATCACAAGGATTGGTAGTAGTGTTCGCAATCTTGGGTGCACCCAGAAGTTCGACATGAGACAACCAATTCGATCGCTATTTCAGTACCAGCGCGACCACACCTTTCATATTTTGGGAAAAAAATGCTTTGTCAAATGAGGAAGTGCCATATGAAATAACCATTTTAAAGCCACTTTCAAATTTAAAAAGGTTGACCGTCCTCTTACCATAGGTGACCATCTTGACAGCGATAAGATGGGTAAGATTCCACCAGCAGAGCACCCACATATGACCGTTGGAAGAATTTTCAAATGGAGCGACCGTCCCTGTGCAATGGATGATTGCCTAACACGCTACGACAACAATTCTCTATCCAGAACGACTGCTCTCTAAGAAAAACTTCTTATCATTATAAGGACTAGCCTAATAAACTATATCACATGACTTATAATGACTAGTTAGACCAAATTGGCTATAAATAACCCAAGAAACATCTTATTTAAGGGTAATTTTCTGATTGTAATAGCCCAAGCAACAAACTTTCATTTACATTTATTACAATTAACAATTGAACTGTTAGAGTGTTGGGTGTTAGCATTAAACACCATCGAAAGTTTGAGTGTGAGCTTGAAAATACTTAGGTTGTGAGAGTGAGCCTGGAAAAACTCTTGTAAGGGTTGTGAGGATTAATCTCAAACCATTGTAAAGTTTGGTGTAAGCTTGTAAAAACACCAAGTTAGAGTTAAGCTTGTAAAAACTCAAGATTAGTGGAACTTTAACAAGTTATTAAGAAAGTGGATGTAGGATTGAGGTAATCCAAACTAGTATAAATTTTCTTATGTTCATTCTTCTCTACTCCTTCTCTTGCTTTGATTTGATTTTGATTTTTTAATTTACCATCAATTCTTCAAATTAACCAATTCACCCCCCACTTGGTTGTCATCATGGGATAAAAATTGGTAGCAGATCTAGTAAATTCTGAATCTTAATTGTGAAATTTGATCTATAATGACAACCTCTTCCTCATCTACCTCAACCTCTCATGGAAATCTCAACTTTATTCTTAGACCCTATTTTGATGGAATGGATTATTCCTATTGAAAAGACAAAATATATTTGTTCCTAGATAGTGAAGGAATTGAGCTATGAGATTTTGTAGAAAGTGAGTGGAAACCTCCTACTCATGAAGTTGAAGGTGTCCAAGTTCCTCTACCTAAATCACAATGGTCAAGTGCCAATGTGAAACATCAGTTTAGGAACAATATAACCGCCTCCATCTTAATGAATTCTATTTCAAGAGAAGAAGGTGGAAGAGTCCAACATCTCACTTTTGCACATTGCATTTGGAAGACTCTTGAGAACTATCATGATGGTACTACCCAAGTGAGGTTCACCAAGAAGCATATGCATGTCATGAGTATGAGCTATTCAAGATGAAGCCCAACTAAAATGTCACCGACATGACAAACCGATTGCTTGCCATTGTCAATGAATTGAAGAAATATGGCAAGGTTTATGATCAAGTTAATGTCAATAGCAAAATCTTGAGAGCCCTTAAAGCAATAAAGAGCTTTGTGTCAAAAGTTTCTTCTATTGAAGAGGCTCATGGCCTTAGCACCTTAAGAACCAATGAGCTTGTGGGAAAGTTTCTCACTTTTGAACTACACAACGAAAAGGAAGAAGAATAAGGTGAGAAAGAGAAAAGAAAAGCAATAGCTCTCAAGGCAATCAAGGAAGTAGAGAGCTTAAGTATTGAAGATAATAATGATGAAGAAGAAATGGCATTGCTTTCAAAAAGAATGAATGATTGGAAGAGAAAAAGAATATTGCAAACTAACAAAGGTACACGGTTTAAATTCTCCTTCAAAGACAAAGATAAAAAGAATGAAGTAAAATATTATGAATATGGCAAATCTGGTCACATCAAATTGGATTGCTTCAAGCTGAAAAAAAAAAGAAGTGGGATAAAGAAAAGAAGAAATCTCTCAAAGCCACATGGGATGATTCTTCCTCAAGTGAAGAAGAAGAAGAAGAAGAAGAAGAAGGAATTTTCAATCTATGTCTCATGGCTATTGAGGATGAAAAAGACTCTAATGAGGTTAGTACTCAATCCTTGAACTTAATTGCATACGATGACAATAATGCTTTAGATGATAGTGATTTAATTGAACATATGAACCTTAGAGTAAAAAAGTATTTTTCTAAGATGAAATGTTATAAGGGTAAATGCGCTACACTAGAAAATGATTTTGTGTGCTTGAAAAATTCTACATTAGAATTAAAGACCTCAAATGAATAATTGTTGAAATAAATAAAAATTCACAGAGTTTAGAAAATATGATTAAAAAAATAAAATTTTGAAGAATGAACTAAAAGAACTAAAAGGATCAATTTTAAAATTTCATAATGGAAAAGAGGCATTAGGCACATTGATAGATAATCAAAGGTCACCCTCCTTGAAACATGGTTTAGGATTTAATGGCTCATCCAACACCACATCCAATGCAGCAATATTTGTAAAAGCATCTACAACTTAAACCTCTAGTGTTGAAGTTGTAAAGAACACTAATACATAAACTAAACCTAAAAATCCTAAAAGGATTACATTGGATTCACAAGGCTCTAAAACCAAAGTTCCAAGAGCAAACCATGCATTTAAATATACAAGGCATGTACATAAACACAAAAATCCAATAAAACAATCTCATTCAACACATACTTATAATTGTGTGCATGGTCCATTGAATTTTAATAGGAAAATGCATAAGTATAGAATATTGTATCAATGCACATATTATATGAAATTTGGACATAAGAACACATTTTACTATATTAGGAAGACTCATCTCAAGTTTGAGAATCATTCTACTACTAACCTCCAAGGACCTAACTTCATTTGGGTATCTAAAAGAATATGAACATTATTATCTTGTAGGTATGCCTAAAATCTACTATCATTGAAATCATTTAGCTTGCGAATGGTGGATGCTCAAGGCATATAATGGGGAATGCAAAGATTTTTACAACTCTCACTTACAAGCATGGAGGTAATGTTACTTTTGGAAATAATGCTAAAGGTAAAATCATTGGCATTGGTTCCATTGGAATGCCTGGTAAGAATTTGATTGAAAATGTGTGGCTTGTTAGTGGGTTGAAGCACAATTTGCTTAGTGTAAGTCAACTATGTGATAAAGGATATAATATGAGCTTTGATTCTAAAGGATGCAAAGTTACCAATTTAAATGATGAATTTGCATTCAAAGGAGTTAGAGTTAGTAATACATATAAAATTGACATACATTCCAACAATGCATTTGAATGTTTGATTTCTATTAATAATGATGCTTGGTTATGGCATAGAAGGCTAGGACATGCTAACATGGAACACTTGAAACACATTAGCAAAGAAGAATTAGTTGATGGTCTCTCTAAAGTTAAATTTGAAAAAGATAGAACGTATGAACCTTGTCAATTTGGCAAACAACATAAAAGTTCATTCAAATCTAAAAATATTGTAAGTACTTCTAGGCCCTTAGAACTCATTCACTTGGATTTGTTTGGAACAAATAGAGTTGCTAGCTTAAGTGTCAAGTTATATGCATTTGTACTTATTGATGATTACACAAGATTTACATGGGTACATTTCTTATCTCAAAAAAAAATGAAGCTTTCAATCATTTTAAAATATTTGCAAAAAGAGTTCAAAATGAAAAAGGCTATGTAATCACATCTATTAGAAGTGATCATGGAAAAGAATTTGAAAATAAAAACTCTAAAAATTTTTGCAATGAATTTGGTATTTCACATAATTTTTCGGCTCTTAGAACACCACAATAAAATGGTATGGTTGAAAGGAAAAATAAAACATTGGTTGAAATAGCTAGGACAATGCTCAATGAGTATAATTTACCATCTTACTTTTGGACAAAAGCCTGCAAATCATGTTTACAAAAGGCCTTTGATAAACAAAACTTCTTATGTACCCAAAATTTCATATCTTAAAGTATTTGGATGCAAGTGCTTTATATTGAACACCAAGGATAATCTTGGAAAATTCTCATCCAAATTGGATGAAAGCATAATTCTAGGATATTCATATCTAGCAAAACATATAGGGTATTTAATAAGAGAACTCTAGTATTTAAAGAATCAATGCATGTTATTTTTTATAAATCCTCTAAACTTGATCAAAGGAGAGGTAGTGCTCTTGATGATTTTGTAAGTACATTTAAGAAACAAGAGATAATTAATGTTCCAAAGAACAATCATGATGAACAAGAAGAAAAAACTCAAGAGCTACCTAAAGATTGGCAATACAAGAAGGATCATCCAAAGGACCCCATCATTTGTGATACATCAAAGGGAGTAACTACTAGATCCAAATTTAAATACTTAGATGTTAATGTTGCTTTTATTTATCAAATTGAGCCAATGACCATTGAGGAGGCTTTTAGTGATGAATGTTGGGTGATTGCTATGCAAGATGAACTCAACCAATTCGAGAGAAATAATGCATGAGAACTTGTTCTTAGACCTGAAGACTATCCAATTATAGGATGTAAATGGGTATATAGGAATAAGCTTGATGAAAATGGTCCCATTACTAGAAACAAAGGTAGATTGGTAGCCAAAGGCTATAATCAAGAGGAAGGCATTGACTGTGATGAGACATTTACCCCGGTAGCAAGATTTGAAGCTATTAGATTATTGCTTGCATTTGCACATCATATGAATTTTAAACTTTTTCAAATAGATGTTAAGATTGCATTTCTAAATGGTTTTATCAATGAGAAAATTTATGTTGAACAACCTCTTTCTTTTGAAAACTATAAATTTCCAAATCATATTTTCAAACTTACCAAAGCACTACATGGATTGAAATAGCCACCAAGAGCTTGGTATGATTGTAACACCCTTATAAACTATATACATGTAATACATACACCTGGTATATGTAAAATACATATATACGGTATAAAAATATCACAACCCAGAAAAAATAAAAATTTTCACATTTTAAATTTAGGATTCCACATACTTAAAAATTTATATTTAAATAGTAATAAAATATTCCTTTTTTAATTATAGGTTTCAAAATAAGCATTTTCTTAGAAAATCTCAGAAAAAAAATCATCAGAGTTTTATCTCTAATTTGGACATCCCAAATATTCAACATTTACCCAACCTTCATGAGATACACTCCCAGCAAAATAAATTATATATTTTCACCTCAACTTCTCAATTTCTCTGTATTTTCTCAAAACATTTATATATATACATATATATATATCAGAACACATATAAACAACCTACATTATATCTATATATACTTTAAAAACATGACATATTATACACAATATCAAAATGTATTATAATATCAAATATGTACATGCTAGTAAATGGCTCTAATCTTGATGTGTCCAAAAACACTTCAAGCTCAATAAACACAAGCCTAGACCCGACAAGGTCTAGTAGAACTCTTCGGCTCTACCGGATCATCCTTGTCACTTGCATGATGAATTATAATCGCACTAGCTAAAAGCTTAGAGGTACAAATTTTGATAACAATAAAACTAAAAAAAAATGCCAATGCAAAATGCTTTTACATGATGTTTCACAATGTAGCACTCAATTTCACCTTAAAACATATCCTTTAATCATTTTACAATTCACATAAGAACCAACACAAGCATGGGCCCAAAAGATCTAATATGCCATTCAAATCTCAGAGTTACTGTTTTGGTCCAAATTGACACCAAGTGTCTAGCCCCGAAGGCAAATGAAAGTAATGCTCAAAAGCTAGCCCCGAAGGCAAATCATATCGTAGTAATGCCAAGCATTTAGCCTCGAAGGCAAATCATGTATCAGTGATGCATAACGTCTAGCCCTGAAAGAAAATAATGAGGATAACCTCATAGGCATGCCGCCAAATACGGAACTCTGAAAATTTAATAATATACTAGTCACACAAATAATTCATATTTTCTATATTCCACTTTTTCTCATTTTTTCATAATCAACTAGGCACATTGCCTCATTTCTCATTATTGATTAGGCACATTACCTCATTTTTCTCATTTTTCTCACATTGCATCATTTTATTACTTTTCATCACATTGCATCATTTTTATTTTTTTTCAATCATATCAATGTCAATTCATCATATCTCATCATATTTCACCATTTCATTATAATTTATAACATTTCACATTAAAAACACATTATCCAATTATTTTTGGGTCATTCTCACATAATTCATATAAATCACATTTATGCTATGCATTTAATGCATACATAACAAATCACATATCATAGCACAATGTTCATGAATGTTTAATGTATCAAGTAGCTTAACACATTTTCTATCTAAAATGTGTTAAGCCCAATTTATTGCCAACATATCTAGTTTATCAAAAGTTTGTACTTACCTTAGAAAGCACTCAAAAGCAAGCTCAAAAACTCCTACAAGCATTCACTTCCAAGTTTTCCTTCAACACTAAGGTTGGGAAAATCAACTCTCCTTAACGCCTATACCAAATATGATCAAATACAATCATTTAATATCACACTCTAAGGCATTACAAGCATTAAACTTTAATTACACATCACTCTAATCAAAATCCTAAAATATAGTTTTTCCTTACTTTAACTTAGAAAAACCATATTAAACCATTCAAATTGGTGTTTTAAGTTTATTTATATCATTACAAATAAATTTTAACATGTTTAAACCAATTACATTAGTTAAACACATGCTTTTGTTCAAAACCCTAACATGGCATAACCTTCACCATAGAAGGTTCTTCATTCAAACTCAATCCAATTATCAATCCAATCTTATTTCCATCACTTATATCATTAAATAACAAGATTTAAGCATTAAAACCAAACAATTAACCAATCTTTGAAAATTCCCTTTTCAAATCCTAAATTCAACACTACCATTTTCAAACTCTAACCAACTTAACCAAATCCATAATTTGACTTTAAAATACTTATTTATACATTAAAATAATACATTTAGAACCAAATTTCACAATTAAATCACATGAATTTAAAAATTCAAAAGTTCCACAATCCTAAATTCTCTCTCTTCAACCAACTCATCTCAAACTTAACCATTTCTTTAATCCAACTTAAAAATCATTGTTAACTACTCAAAATAACTTCATTCATATCCAATTAAACAATTAAATCACGCTATTCCAAAAACTCAATCTCAACGTATTCAAATAACTATGGATTTCCAAAGAAAAAGTTAGAGAACTTACATTTTATGGTGAAAATCACTAAAAATCCCACTTGAAACCATGAAATCCTTCAATTAATGGAGCTTGGAAGAAGCAAAAAGCTAAGGTTATTGGCTATGGAAAATTGGCGCACTAATGAAAGAAGAAGAAGAAGAAGACCAAATCTCAATTTCTCTTTTCTTTACACTTTCATTTTTGCCATATATATATTATTATTTTATTATATTTTTAATTAATTAATTATTTATATATTTAAAAAAATAATAATTTTCCTCTTCCATATAAAAATAAATTAATTTTGAATTATTTAAATAATTTTAATTTCTAAAGAATATTTACAAAAATGTCATTTGAACTATGACTTTTGACTTTTAAAGTGTTGACTTTTACTCAATTTTGTATATATTATGTATATATTATGTATATTTCACATATACATTCCATATTCTCATTTTTAAACCTTCAATTTTTCATTTAAATAATTTATTTAATTTATCTAATTTAATTTTAATTTATTTTATTTAATTTTCAAAAATTAGGGATGTTACAATTCTTTCTCGCTGAAGAAAATTTCGTCTTCGAAATTATCCAATACCGTAATAAAATATCTAAATAAAAATGTAATAATTATCCCATCAAATCATTATTTCATCAAATTACATAATTTCTACTCTTTCCCTTAGGATCATTCTCACTTACCTTTTTCGCAGTTTCATAACTTATTATTATACTTTCTATTTAATCAAACAATTACAATAGATTATCATATCTTTAATCGAATTATCATTAGATAAAATTAGTTCATCTCTTTAGTATATATGGACCATACATCTATTATACTCAAGATATTTGATCACTTTATTATCTTAAAAATATACTCTCATAATCTTAAATTCGAATGTTAATAACTTATACTTTAACACTGACTACTCCATCATCATAGTCATTTCCAGAATTGTATCTCTGTTTAGTTACCAACTTGCTTATATTTATGAATAGTTATATTTCCAATTAATAAGTCATAATTTTATACATCCCCACTTTGATCCTACTCTTTATACTATTACCACATATTAATTTAATATCATTATTATACAACAACAAAATCTTATTTCCTTATTAAGATTTAGTCTCACAGGTTATTCATCAACCCAACACACGCGCGCGCGCGCACACACACACACACACATATATATATTCATTCTAATTACACTATAATTAACATTTTTCTCTTATAATCATTTACCACTAATATAACTTAGCTCCTTTCATATGTATATACATATAAGAACACTACCTTATGCATATTGTCATACATCTCTCATACTCTTAATGCAACTACATACATTGAATTTCAATAATTACTAGTAAACTTATTAGATTTCAGATCAATTGATCTAATTATTACAATATGACTATCACAACCTTATTCTATTCCAAACAAACTTTAGCATATTTTAAATTCTTCATTCTATTTGAATTCACGACTTAACTCTATTAGGTCAAACTTATTCTCAAATCTTAATTCTTCTTGAATTCAGCATCACAAATAATATTCATTTTAACTTTTTAGGGGTAATGCTTGTACACAATCAATATACATCTTTTGAAATTAATTTACTTTTCTATTATCTCTATACAATTTTAATAAAATTCACATGACCATCTCCTCCTTAATCATTTTCCCTAGTCTCATTCACTTTAAATGTCATTTTTATCAACTTATTCATATTACACCATTTTCAAAGATATTCAATATAACTCTTATTTACATTTCATAATTCCTCTCATTTATCATCTTCTCACATTTCTTATCGTTACCATATTTACAAAATCACTATCTGTACACATTATTTATAGCTTATTATATTTTCACAATTCTCTTCTGTTCCCACACTATCTATTGTCATAAATAAATTTATAACATAAGGTTATGAGTCCAACTATACCAACTACAAATCTTGCTTGTATCTCATGAAGCAAAACTATCAATCTCACCAAATTTATTTCATAGTTGTATCCTCTTAAGCCCACCCATGTGGGTTATAAATAAATACCACCTTCATTATAATTCTTTCTCAAATAGTTCTTATCACGATACTACGCCCATGTCTCAGCGGTCACACACCTGTGGCATTTCAAAATAACATATTTTCTCTCTAAGCTCTTACTACATGAAGAGTTAATGCAAGTCAACTCTGTTTTAAAACAATTTATCCTTATCCACTTGTTTTTATTAGCATAAACCTATGATACACCAAAATTATTATCAACAACTATATATACATCTATTCATGTTCCAATTTTATATAATTATTCAATAAAAACTCCCTTTCAAAATTTAAAATTCATTTACCAATAATTACCAATTATATCTCAATTTATCCAACAAATTTTTACCAATTTCTCCTTGTTAAATCAAATAAGTAATTATATAGGGTTACAAAAAAACAATAATACTTCAATAACACTTTTTTACATCTTTAAGTGATCAACTCAATACTTGATCACTTTCACATTACATCATATTGTCACAATCTCCATACAATCTATGTAAATTTAACATTTATCACCTTTCATAAAATATTATCATTTTGTATTCTTATAACATTATTTAGGTCATTTTTCAATTTTCCCATCTTATATATTAAATAAAGTATCCTCTCTTTTTTCATACTTTACATAAATCTTAGTCACATTTTCAATGTGACTTCTCTCTCATATTTCCCATACTCTTCATATTCATTTTCATTACTACCAATCAAATTATCTAATGAAATTCATTTTCACTTTCTTAATCATTTCTCTTTACTTCATATCTAGTTTCTATACTATCAACCACATTGCACATTACATGATACTTTCATAAATAATATTACTCATTCAAAATTATTCACATGCTCATTAAACATTAAACCATCAATATCTTAGAAATCCTCCTCAAAATTTCCTTACAATTCTAAATTTCTAACTTATTACTTTACTTAAACTTCCTTCTATTAATCTCATTTTCAACATCTAACTTTATAAACATTATCTATATATTAATATAACATCCAAAACACATCACTTTTGCAATTATGGAAACCCATTTAAACAATTCAAATTTCACATAATGCAACCAACAATATGAATCTTACCAAATTTCATCCATGTCACATTCCAAATCTTAAGATCATAACATTTACATTTAAACAACACTAATTCATTTCATTACACTAATTAACATCATCCATTTAATTACCATAATTTTACATACTCATACCCTAAATCATGCATCATTTTTTCACAATAAATAATTCGCTAACACATACCATTTCTCTCTTTGATTTTTAATTATGTACTCTTTGTTCTAAATTATTAAAAACTTCATATTCCTTCTTCATACTTTTACCTGTATGTATATAAATTTTCATAATTTTCCTCATTCATTTCTCTCATAAAATTAGTTCGTTGCTCACTTATACAAAACTGCATGACTTCCTCAGTTTCATGTTAACCTCACTTTTAAATTTTTATATACCTCACCAATTCTTTATAAAAGATTATAAAATTTTAACCATGTGTACTTGACACATATATGAACTTATATTTAAAAGTTTAGATTTTTCCAAGCTAATTTACTATATTTAAAAAAAATTAAGTATTCCAAATCTACAAAATCTGTCTTTTTAAAAATTCCTCTGGCAGCACCTGGTTATCCATTTTCTTCAATTATCAAACCTTAATAAAAATTCATGAAATTTTAACCATATTTTATGGGAATACATATGATATTCTTTATAAATTTTCAGATTTTTATGGGTTGATTGACCATAGGTTTTAAATATATTACTCAATTTCTACAAATTCTAAGTTGCTGAAACTGCTCCAATAATCTGTGTTCTTCTATTTTTCTTAATTATTAAATCATCTATAAAAATTATGAAATTCTATACATTGGATTCTAACACATAGAAAAAAATTTTCATTAAATTTTCAAGCTCATCCAACATTCCTAAATTTGTCTAAAAATTCAAATAATATCACTTTGCAACACACATATAGAATTTCTATATCTATCATACTTATCTCTCAAACTTTTTATTTCATATCTTCAATCTTTTCCTAGATTAATTTCCTTAATTACATTTATTCATCAATTGAATCAACTATGAATCTTAATTTCAAATAAAAGTTCTAAATATTCTCAATCTATAATCTACAGAATCATGCTTCTACTGCGCCACTTTGATCTATGCATCCCAGACGCTATCTCACCTTATATTATATCGAACGGATATTGCCACATCAGAGATTAAATAAAATGCCAATGCCAATGCATGTATCACAATTTAAATTCATATTTAAACCCTCCGTATTCTCTCTCTAAAAACTCACCTAGATCGAGAACCTCATATCTAGGCTCTGATACCAAAAGAAATGTAACACCCTTATACCCTATATATGTATAATATATACACCCAGTATATGTAAAATATGCATATGCGGTGTAAAAATGTCATGACCCAATAAAAATAAAAATTTTCACATTTCAAATTTAGGATTCACATACTTGAAAATGAATATTTAAATAGTAATAAAATATTCCTTTTTAATTATAGGTTTCAAAATAAACATTTTATTATGAAATCTCTGGAAAAAAATTTGCTAGAGTTTTATCTCTAATTTGGACATCCCAAATATTCAACAATTACCCAACATGCATAAGATACACTCCCAACAAAATAAATCATACATTTTCACCACAACTTCTCAATTTTTCCATATTTTCTCAAAACATATATATATATATACGTATGTATAAATCAGAACACATATAAACTACACATATTATACAATTTGTCCAAAGAGTCTTTATACTTTCCAATATCTATATATACTTTTAAAACATGACATCATATACACAATATCAAAATATAGTATAATATAAAATATGTACATGCTGGGAAATGGCTCTAATCTTGATGTACCCAAAAACACTTCAAGCTCAATATACAAAAGCCTATACCCGACTAGGTCTAGTAGAACTCTCTAGCTCTACCGGATTGCCCCAGTCACCTGCACAATGAATTACAATCGCGTTAAGCTAAAAGCTTAGCGGTACAAATTTTGATAACAATAAAACTATAAAACAATGCCAATGTAGAATGCTTTTACATGATGTTTCACAATGTAGCACTCAATTTCACCTTAAAATATATCCTTTAATCATTTTTACAATTCACATAAGAACAAACACAAGCATGGGCTCAAAAGATCTAATATGTCATTCAAATGCTAGAGTTTTTATTTAGGTCCAAATTAACACCAAGTGTCTAGCCCCGAAGGCAAATCAAAGTAAAGCTCAAAAGCTAGCCCCGAAGGCAAATCATATCACAGTGATGCCAAGCGTCTAGCCCTGAAGGCAAATCATGTATCATGATGCATAACGTCTAGCCCCGAAGGCAAATAATGAGGAGAACCTCATAAGCATGTTGCCAAACATGGAACTCTAGAAATTTAATAACATACTAGTCACATGAATAATTCATATTTTCCATATTCAACCTTTTCTCATTTTTCCATAATCAACTAGGCACATTGCTCATTTCTCATTATTGAAAAGTCTCGACCGTTACAAGCTTTCTTTCAGGTAGCGAGCACCCCAGCATGTATAATGGTTGCGCCGTCATCTTTAGTGGGTGTCCTTATGCAAAATGGCGATATCACCCTGTACACTCTGCACAACACTTTCTAATCATTAGCAGTCTGTTAGTTTCGATTTCTTCACTCTCTAATAGCCATAAATGGCTAGTTTTTCATAATTTCTCTATTTAAACTCATCAAACTTCAGTTACATGCTTCTTTTATCACTTCTATCATACAAACACGCCATCAAACACTAAGATTATCTCAAAATCCTCTCATCTAAAAAACGCACTCTGTTTTTCTATCTCCTTTTCTCAATCATCAAATGGCTCCTAAGAAGAAGATTACATCTAAGGGAAAGGGCAAAGGGAAAAAGGCCTTAGGAATTGTTATTAGAGAACAACATAAAACTCCTCTCCTCCACCATCTAGAAGAGGTGAGAAAATCCACAAACCTCATCACCAAACTTCTGAAGAGGATATAAGGTATGCTATGCATAAGAGGAAGAAGATGGTGGGAACCAAAAGCCCCTTTGGAGGCATGCTCATAGCCCTAAATATCAAGGATGAAATTGATAGATTTCTAGATGCTTTTAGGTGGAGAAAGTTTATTTTTCCTAAAGAGGTAAGTTACCTAGCTTAGGCATAGAATTTCTCATGTCCTTTCAAATAGAAAAAAGTGATAACTCAACCTTGGTATGGGATTAGGTTTAAGCTATTTGACCAAAACCTTGCCTTAACCTTGGAAGATTTTTCCAAAATTTGGGATTTTCCAACTGGTGGAGCCACACCCTACAATGACACTGCATTCTCAAACCAAACCCTCTCTACCTTTTGGTAAGAAATTTCAGTAGAGAAATTCTTTGTGAAGGAATCTAAGGCTAGATACATTAAATCACTCATCCATTGGATGATTTATAGGATCATTACCTACACAATTCATCAAAGGACTGATGGAAATGAAAAAGTCACCAAAAGGGATTTGATTTTCCTCCATGCCTTCACCCACAACATACCCATCAACACACCAAAATTCTTGATAGATACATTCTATCATCTTGCAACCACTAGGTCAAGAGCCTTCTTTCTTTTCTCACACATCACTCAAATAGATAGACACTTGCATTTGCTAAATGACCTCAATCTAGCTACTTTGAGAAATCCATTTGACCTCTCCTCTAGTGCCATTACCATAGAGTATTAAAAGCATGCAGGTTGTGTTAGGAAAATAGATGGCTCTTATGTTTATCTATTTGGTAAGAAGGGTGTGATGGATAGGCACAAGAAGAGACCAAGATACACCATAGAAGGAGAAGAAGAATTTATGAAAGTTTCTATGGAAATGCATCATAAACCATCTACCATCAAGCCTAGTAAAATTAGTTCTCCAACCAAACTTATCCTTAGAGCTATCAAATCTCTCTCCAAGAAATTATTTAACTTCAAAAGGGATGTGTCCAAAAGGTTTCAACACTTGAACAAGAGAATTGATCTTCTATCCCAAATGCACCATGATCTATATTACATGCAAGGCAAGATGGAGTTGCCTCGATGTGATCTAAAAGAATGGGATGCAAGTGACCCTAAAATAAGCTTCTTTGAAGAAGAATCCTTAGGATATGATATTAGCATTTGTTCCAGCAGTAGTGTGTATGCTCCTCTTGACAAGGGGAAGGCACCTATGGAACAAGAAGAGCATGCATATAAAGATTCAGACTAGACTTCTCTTTGTTGTTTTATGTTTTTATGTTTCTTATTTTTTATGTTTTCTAGTTTTCTATTTTTCTTTCTTTTGTTTGTTCTTATGATTCATGTTTTATCAATGAACATTTAGTTTAATACCTTAATCTCCTTTTTTTTGATGTTCTGAATTTCTTTTTTCTTTCTTTTTGACTTTGTCAAAGGGGAGAAGATAATGATTGATAACACAGTTTTAGATAAATGCATTAGCCAAACTTTGGCTAAAGTAAAAAGAAATTAAAATGAATCAATAATCATTTTGGAAGCATACATTTACGGGAGATTAAAAGGAGCATGTTGGTAACCTAAAACTTAAGAACAAAGATTGTCATTATTTTGCTTATCTTTTATCATCATTCCATTTGATTGCCAAAGTCAAAAAGGGGGAGATTATTTGGTAAATAATCTCAATTTTAATCTTTAGCACTCAAATTGAATGATGCATTTAACATATCTTTAAGTTACTTGATGCATGAATAAGTTGCTCATCATATAACCAAAACATGGCAAAAAGTACAATAACCCCAAGCTAAAGGGTGACCGCCCTTGAAGCTTTGAAGAACAATTTGAGTCACAGTAGGGTTCGAGGTCAGAATCTCAACCATAGGAGTGATTGTGACAGGACCAATAGTAACTATCCACAATTGGGATGATCACACCTCATGTGATAAAAACTCCAACATTCATAGTAGGGTACACGGTGACAGGTGTGGTTTGAGGAGTGGTCTCTTTGTATCTTATCGCGATCGTCCCTTCCCAAAGGCGAAAGTCCACACATTTTAAGAGAAAATAACAAGGATTGGCAGTAGTGTTCACAGTCTCCGATGTGCCCAAAAGTTCAATGTGAGACACCCAATCTGACAGTTATTCCATTACTAGTGCGATTGCACCTTTCATATTTTGGCAAAAAATTGCTTTATCAAATTAGAAAGTGCCATGTGGAATAACCATTGTAAAGCCACTTTCAAATTTAAAAAGGGTGACCATCCCCTTACCTTGGGCAACTGTCTCGACAGCCATAGGATAGGCAAGAGTCCACCAGTAGAGCACTCATATATGACCGTTGGAAGAATTTTCAAATGAAGCGACCGCCCTATGCAATGGAGGACTGTTCAATACACTAGGGCGATCTCCCTGTGCTAGGACAACCGCTCTCTCAGAAAAACTTATTGTTATTACAAGGACTAGCCTAATAAAATATATCACATGGCTTATAATGGCTAGTTAGACCAAATTGGCTATAAATACCCCAAGCAACAAACTTTCATTTACATTTACTACAATTAACAATTGAACTATTATAATATTAGGTATTAGCATTAAACACCATCAAAAGTTTGAGTGTGAGCTTGAAAACACTTAGATTGTGAGAGTGAGCCTGGAAAAACTCTTGTAAGGGTATTGAGGATTGATCTCAAACTATTATAAAGTTTGGTGTAAGCTTATGAAAACACCAAGTTAGAGTTAAGCTTGTAAAATCCCAAGATTAGTGGAACCTTAACAAGTTGGTAAGAAAGTGGATGTAGGATTGAGGTAATCAGAACTACTATAAATTCTCATGTGTTCATTCTTCTCTACTCCTTCTCTTGCTTTGATTTATTTTGATTTTTTTAATTTACCATCAATTCTTCAAATCAACTAATTCACTCTCCCCTCTTGGTAGCCATCTTGGGACAACAGGTTGGGTTTGGTTGGTTGGTCTGGTTGGGATAATTTTTTTTGTTTTAACCCAAACTCGACTAACTCTTATGTATTTATATATAAATATATGTATTTTTATTTTATTTTATCACTTAATTTGATCAAACCCTACCCGACTTGATAATAATAAAATAAATCCAAATATAAAGCTTTAATATTAAATACCAACCTATTTGAAGCCCACCTGACCTGACCGAATTTGAAATTAATTCAGTTTAGTCAAAATTTTAAAAATCAGGCAGCATTGGTTTGAGATTTTTATTATTTGGTCAGGTTCGATAAAAAAAACACACCCTCAACCCGACCGAATCCGACTTGTGCACGCCCCTACACATAACAAGTATATTTACATATATATCTATATAATTAAATACATATGAACTATATATTATTATTCTTTATAAATTGATATATATATATATCAATTTATATTTAACATATACCTATATATATTTAAACACATAACAACTATATACTATTACTTTTTTCAATTTTGGCAGATATATCAAGTTATATGTAACATAAATCAACATATAACAAATATTAAAGTGTTATTTTTGTGTAATTCAGCATATATTTCTATTTATATATAACATATATTTCATATAATCAGTAATATATTATTCTTATTTCAATTTTAGAAGATATATCAAGTTATATATAACATATACCAACATATAACTAACTAAATATCATTTTTATATAACATTCAATAACAATTTTTTAAACTAATCATTTAAATTATATATATATATATATTATTTTTGTGCATTCTATAAGTTTTTTTTATTATGTCCTTAATGTCCACATTTGCTGCATTTATTTTTGCTTTTATTCTTCCATGCTCCCTTATATCTGTTTTTTGGTCTTCCAGCTTTAACTTATTTTGGTGATAGTATTGTTATTTTCTTCACTTCATCTAGTACATCCATGTGTTTTCTTTTCCAATTGGATAAATAGTTGTTGTATAAGTATGTACAAATGCCTCTTTAGTATAGTAATGCAAGCAATACAAATATGAGTCTTGATTCATTTCCATCAGTATTGCAACTATGTGTTGTATAGTATTTCATCTATTTGAAATTTGTTGGAAGTACATGTGTTCCTTCAAGTTAACAATGAATTTAATCTGATTGTCATAGACATTGTACAACTCACTTGTTGCCAGTTTCACCTGTTATTTTAATGACTTTTTTAATAATATATAAATTAATATACATACTAAAATGTAATACATATTTGATTAAATTATATATGTTAATAGAATAGAATACTATATATATCATAAATAAGATATAAGTATATATATTTTTCAATGCAACACACGTATTTTCTTATATGTAACTAAACATATGACAATTACATACTTATATATCTTGATATTTCTACAAATATATGCATTTATATGTAACAAATACTCATATATAATTAGACATATAATAGTTTATATACTGTTATTCTTTGAAATTCAATAGTTATATATAGTTATATGTAACTTATACCAATATATAATTAAATATATAATAGTTATATATTGTTATTTTTATCAAATTCATTTTTATATATATTTATATGTATCATATGATTCATCTTTAAATGGCTTTTGAAAAATATATATATTTAATGAAATAAACTATATTATTTGAATAATTATAGTTTTAATCATTCGATAAGACTTTCATATATTTTTTCTTCAACCTTTTTTTATCAATCTTGTGAATGTTGATATTGCTATAATTTTTATATTTTTGTTTATCCATGTTCATTTTTGTACAAGTGATCATAAATACTATAATAAAATTGTTATTGGTAGTTCTCTTGCAGCTTTAGTTGTGGCATTCAGAGATTTAGCAATATTTGACATCATAACTTAATACTTGTTGCTGATTGTATGTAATCTCACCTATCTTTAATAGCCAAAACTATTCAAGTATGGTATAATTCTTTCATCCAATTTATCCAACTCTTCCATGTATTATGTGAATTCTTCAATTATATATGCTCTTGTTGCTCCAAAGTATAATTCTTGTATTTTTTTCCTTCTAAAGTTTATTTTCAGGTTGTTTAATAAGTGGAACATGTATAATCTTTGCAATAGTTTAGGATATATGTTTTTTACAGTTGTAATGATACTCATATCTGTGAAAAAATAATGCACATTTCATGTCTGTAACCAAACGCTCTTTTTATATTTTTAAAGAACCATTCCCATGATAGATCATTTTTAGACTCAACAATTGAGAATGCTAGAGGGAATATTTTACCATAAACATCTTAAGTTGATGCTATCAATAATGTTCCTCCATAAGTGCTTTGAGAAATGTTCCATCTACCACCATTACATGTATGTAATAAATCCATCCTTTTATTGATGCATCTAATGCAATAAAAACATAAAAGAAATGTGCCATTTTCTTTCTATTCTAGCTCTATAATTGATCTAGATTTATAGCAGTTAGCATATGTAAAAAGCTTGGAATAAGTTTAAAAGATTCATCTAGTTTCTCTTGAACTTTTTACATTGCTTTATCTTTTGCTCTCCATGCTTTCATATATGTTAGTTTTACACCATATTCATCTTTCTTATCCTTTATGATTTTTTTTGGTGTATAAGCTCTCTTAAGATGTTTAGATATTTGTTTTTGATGCAATCAGCAATCACAAATGTTGTTGCTTATTTGTGGTCACTCATTCTGACTTTTAGTGAACAACTATGAATATTCTATTATTTTTTTAATCATTAACATGTTTGTTTTTTCTATTTTGATGATCTCAAGACTATTTACACTATTCATCATAGCAAACTGCAACATATTACATGTTTCAAGACTTTCTTACTTTGTACTGAAAATGATTTTTGATTGCAAATAGACTAAGCACAAGTTTAAAAGTCACTTTATCTTTGTAGATTTGACTTTTTCAATATTTGAATGTGTTGTGTTAGTAATTATAGATGATGTTGCGTTAGCAACTTCATCTGCATTTTGTTGTTCTTCTTCATCAATTACTCTTTTACTCATTATATTTACATAATAGACAATATCAATTACAACATTACTCTCATATGATTTTGTTGTGCTTTGTCCTGATTTTTTAGGTGTAATGAGTTGTAAACATAATTTAGATACTCTCATTGCTTGCTTATATGCTTCTTGTTTCTTCAGGTGGATATAAAACATCAAACTGCATATAATCTTGATTTTTATTGCCGGATATCCATTAGTAATCTGGTACTGCACTTGTAGTTTTGACTCTTTGTATTTATTTTTAGTTGCAACGAGATCAGTTGCAATATTTCTTCATATGTGCATTCTTCTAAAATAAGGATTCCATTTACTTCAAAATCTTTATAATTCATGATGTCCTATTTACCATTATGTTGAATTAATATTAGAATTACGTCCCTTTTTCATGTTTAAAAAAATATAAAACTTTTTTTATAACATGTATTAAATATAAATATATCAATATATAATAGTTGTATATAACATATACCAATATATAAATAGTTTTATACTATTATTCATTTTGTAACTCAATGCATATATTTATTTATATGTATCATATACCAACATATAACAACATATAACAATTGTATACTATTATTAGTTTATATCCAAATCAAAAATATATATATTGTTATATGTAACAAATAGCAACATATAGCAACATATAGCAATTGTATACTAGTATTCATTTTGCAACTCAACACATATATTTAGTTATATATAATATATACCAACATATAACAATATATAACAGTTGTATATTATTATTCATTTTTCAAATGAACGAATATATGCTGTTATATGTAACATATATGACCATATAATAGCATATAACAATTGTATATAATTATTCATTTCTCTAAATTAACATATATATATATATATATTATTATATGTAACATATATGAATATATAATAGTTGTATATAATGTTATTCATTTTGCAACCCAACACATAGATTTAGTTATATGTAATAAATACCAACATATAACAACTTATAATAGTTATATACTATTATTCATTTCTCCAAATCAACAAATATATGTTGTTATACGTAATATACTTGAATAGAAATATATTGTTATATGTAATATATTATATATACGATCATAAAACAACATATTATAGTTATTTACTATTATTCATTTTGCAACTCAACACATATATTTAGTGTAATATATACCAACATATAACAGCATGTAACAGTTGTATATTGCTATTAATTTCTCCAAATCAACATATATATGTTATTATATGTAACATATATCCATATATAACAATATATAATAGTTGTAAACTTTTATTCATTTCTCCAAATCAACAGATATATGTGGTTATGCGTAATAAATACAAATGTAAAAGAGCATATAATAGTTGTATATTGATATTTATTTTTCCAAAGCAACAGATACATGTAGTTATACTTAACATATACCAACATATAATTCCATATAAAAGTTATAGATTGTTTATTTAGATCTTCAACTCAACAGAAATATGTAGTTATATGTAATATATGTCTACTTATAAGTACATATAATAGTTGTATATTTATATTTTTTTAAAATTAATGCATATTTGCAATTATATATAATATATAACTACATACATTTAACATATAATAAGTTCGTTTGTCATATTTCTTTATATTTATTTAAACCAGATAACTTTAGTTTCAAAGTTTTTTTTTTCAATATTACTTGTATTCTTCTTTAGATCTATATTTGACAAATTGTTTGATAATTACTTTGATGTTTATCTTCTTTTTCAAATTTGCTTTGTTTTTTTTAATTCTTTTTCTTTATGTTATTTGATCTTTCTTTTTTATCAATCAAGAAGAAAGGTTGCTTTTTTTGATTTTTTGGGATAATATAAAGAAAGTTTGCGGTATATAATATAACTACATATATTTAACATATAATAAGTTCGTATGTCATATTTCTTTATATTTATTTAAACCAGATAACTTTAGTTTCAAAGTTTTTTTCGATATTACCTGTATTCTTCTTCAGATCTACATTTGACAAACTGTTTGGTAATTACTTTGCTGTTTATCTTCTTTTTCAAATATGCTTTCTTTTTTTAATTCTTTTTCTTTATGTTATTTGACCTTTCTTTTTATCGATCAAAAGAAAGGTTACTTTTCTAATTTTTTGGGATGATATAAAGAAAATTTGCAATGAATAATTTTGGCTTTTTTAATCTACCGCAAAGTAGGTATTTTAGTTGTTTTATAAAGTTTTTAACGTAAATTGAAAGAAAAAAGTTGTTACTATATTTTTGAAAAGGGAAGTTATTTATAGATTATTTGTGTAATTTTCCCTCAAAATAATTGACTTGATATTAAAATAGAGTCATTTTTTATTAATGTAAAAAATAATTTAACTTATGCCATAATAATGTAACATTAAAATAAGTACATATTAAAAAAATGGGCCATATAAATTTGTTATGTTATAGTCTAAAAATAAATAAATAAATAATAAGATAAAATCGTGACTCACATTAACTGATTATTTCTAGAGGAATTTACACCATCTACCTCTTCTCCAATTTCCCTTTTTAAATATACTACACAAACAGTTTTTTTTTTTTTTTACAATTATACTACTTTTTTTACTTTTATTTTTTGTTGATTTTTTTTTTACTTTTCTCACTTTTTCAATTTTATCTTTTAATTGTTGATTTTTAATTTTTTTTTCTATTTTTTTTTCATTTTTTTTATGTTTTGTTTTGTTTTATCCATAATTTTTTTTATCATATTCTTACAAATATATAATATATACAATACATCTACAATATATCAAAATATCTACCATACATCAATACTACATCAATAGTTATATTTTGTATTTTTCTAATACATGCAACATATAATACATCAATAATTTTGCTTACACACAATATTCATACAACATCTACAATGCATCAATATTTTTATTCTATATTCTTACTACATACCTAAAATATATACAGTACATTTATAATTTTATTTTGTTTTCTTCTTACACATGCAAAATATCTAAAATACATCAACAATTTTATTATGTATTCTACTTATATATGCAACACATCTATAATAAATTAATAATTTTATTTTGTATTCTTCTTACATATGTAACACATCTACAATGTATCAATATTTCTATTCTATATTTTTTTTATATATGCAATATATATACAATACATTAATAATTTTAATCTATATTTTTTTATTTTGATGATTCAAATCTATTTCTTTAGGAAGTGAATATTTATTAAAAAAAAAGATGAAAAAGAAGATTTTATTAACGAAGAATATTGACATGAAGATTAGCCTTTTTTATCTTCTTCTTTTTTTATTTTTCTTTGATTTGATGATTTGTTTTTTTCTTTTTTTTTCTATTCTTGAAGCAAAACTTTTAGATCTAGTTGCATGCAACACTGTTGAGCTTCAATTGATGATTCATATCTTTATTTTTTTGTTGATTAATCTTCTTTTTTTATATTAATGTTGAAGAAGAAGATGATGATGAAGATTTGTTGGTTTTTTTTTATTGATGATGATGACAAAGATGATGATAGAGATTTGGTTGTTTTTTTTTATTTTGACAATGATGATGAGGGAAGAAGAAGATGATGAAAAAAAAAAGGATGATGAAGAAGAAGTGATTGACGACATTTGAGAGGAAGAATAGGAAGAAGAAGGAGAGCGCATATTTTTGTTATTTTGTAGCTAGGTTTTATAAATCTGTAAATATTTTTAAAAACTACTATATTTTTTATAATTTTATTTGTTTTTAGGTAGTTTTATAGAAAGTCCTTATTCCTAATAATCGCAAGGCACTAATTCATTATTATGGATCAATTTGGCTTAAAAAAATGTGATAAGGGTCTTAAACCTGTCACTTGTATAGCAAACATATGCACAATTGATACACTCTTTATGTTGCTGGATTCTTTTATAACGAAGAAATTTATAAAAAAATTAAAATTTGCATATATATATATATATTGTTTAATTGAGGACTATAACTCTAAAATATATTTATGTTTACCTGATGTAGACCTTTAATTTTGGCCTTGAATGAACTCAACTCCCAATTAAAAGGCCTAACTCAAATTCGAATCGAATTAAAAAAGCCCAAATCAAAATCCAGTCCCAATTAAAAAACCCAAACTAAGTATGATCTTATTTAAAAAGATAAAACCACTGAACTAGCTCAAAACTCATGACGAATTGACCAATTTGCCATGAACCTTAAAGTCGACCCTAATTTAGCAATCCTAATTCTACTAAAGTTCAATTAACTCGGATAAACAAGTGGCTTTCCTAATTTAATTGGGTTTGTCTAACTAAAGGATGGCCGAATGTTTCCCCGATATTGTCTATAAAAGCCAATTAATTTGAACAATTAGAGAGGACACAATTAAGAAGCAGTAGCCACCTTTTCCAATTAGAAAGAAAGAATTAGAAATTAAGCAACAACCTAGAAACAAAAAAGAAAAGAGAGATAGAAAGCAATAAACAAACAGTAGCTAACTTGTGAAAAATAGCAAACAATCTCTGAATTGTTTAAACTCAGCCAAGAACCTTAATTGATCCATACTTTCCAAAGCAATTGTGCAATTCAAACAGTTAAGCTTGGTTTAATAAAATCATCTTGGTGGAGCCAAAAACATAGGTATGGTTTTATTAACTATTTCTACTTAAGTTCTATTAATCATCTTCATTGTTTAATATTGTAAATTGACTATCCTTATAAATTATTGTTTTGATTTTGAAATCCCATGCAGTAAACCTTAACCTTAGAATTAAGTAGAATTGAAATCCTAAATTGCATGCTTTAACCCTAGTTTTAGGATCAAACCCTAACTTCACAATAAAGCCCAAAATTATATGATAAAACCCTAATTTATGTGTTTAACCTTAATTTCATAACCAAATGCTAATTAGATACCAAAACCTTAATTGCATGCTCAAATCCTATTATGTAAATCATTTACCTTTCGAAGGCACTACCCTCGATAAACCTCAAGGGGTGTTGCCCCTTTGACCCTCGCCCGCTAACCGGCTAGTAGGATCGTCATATGCGTTGTGCCCTATATTTCGCTAATTGGTTAATATAATATATGTTTATGGATTACAACTTTTGTGATTAATCTTAATTTCCCTTTAATTAAGCCCTACTTTTATAATTCTTTGTATGATGATTATTTATATGTTTGTGGATTATATTTTTTATTCTTTGGATTTTAAGGATGTAAAAGGCATGTTTCTACTTATGGGTGCCTTATTTGTTTAATTTATTTAGTTTGTGTAATTTAATTTATTTAAGGACTTTGGGACAATTGTAAGGGACACATTTTCACATGTTATTAAGTGTCCTATTTTATTTATTTTTATTGATTTTGTATATTTGTAAGGACATATTTTCATCTTGTATAGGTGCCCATTTTGTTTGATTTATAAAATGATATTGTTTATTTCAGTAATTGCTTGTAATATGAGTAAAATCATAATAATTTAAGAATTTAATAATATTTAGAGCTGAAAAGGAGGTCAGTTCCAATGAACCGGGCGTTATGGGGGTGCTGGGTCACTTCACATCTTTCCCATTCATACCCAACTTTTTAAACCTAGTAGGGTTAAGGGTTCCTTAGGAATCGAGTTATACACCCCTTTCTATCTTCCCGGTCCATCCGGACGGTGACTCCAATTCTTTGGGTTTAGGCCCATGTTCTTTAAGGACTAGAGCATAATAGTATTGAAGTAGCAAGAACCATTCCATTGGGAGTAGAGGCAAAAATTCCTGTTCACACCAGAGGATTAGTAAGGTTTTGGCCTTTAAATACGTGAGGTATGATAGAGGATTGTAGGATCCTTAACTGTAAGAGTGTACGACTGGCTCCTAATCAAGATGATGTGTCAAACTTGTGAACACTCGAATTTTGAGGCTCGGGAAGCCAATTTTCTCAGACTGTGGACGACTGAGCCGGAGCGGAGGTCCACGGTAAAGTCCATCGAAAATATATCAATATGGTACTTGAAATGTCCGGGACGACGTGAGGATCACGGATATGGTCCCGGAATAATTTTTGAAGGCCCGTGGCTCCCGAAAAGTCAGTTTTAGCAGAAGTAGCGCGAGTCGCGGTGGGCCGGGACAGCGGCCCGGCCGCCGTGATTCCGGCGGCCAGCCGCCGTGAGGATGGCGGCCCGGCCGCCGTCCAGTCCGATTTTGCCTATAAAAGGCATTCAGGGTTCAGAAAAAGGGGTTGGCTTTTGGAGACTCCGGGCTTCATGCTAACGAATTTAATCCGTAATCAAGAATCATAATCCAAGGTCCAAGAAAACGAGATCTGGAACTTCGAAGTGGAAAAATCCTAAGCAAGGTAATATTCTAATCAATTCTTTGTCAATTTAAACATTTCATAAGCATTCCATCTTCTTCTCAATTTCTTCTTGGTCAAAGACCTAATCCTTTTAGGTCTAAGGCCTAATGGACTAATTAATCAATCTGTTGGCACGAAGCCCAAATTACATCTTTCCGGTACAAAGTACCTAAATTTCACAATTAAAATCAACTTTTTGGCACGGAGCCTAAATCGCACCTTTTTCGGTACCAAGTACCTAAATTTCACATTTAGCACTAAGTGCTAAAACTCACCATTTTGGCATGAAGCCCGACAATGCAGGCCAAAGGCCCAAAATTTACATCCTTTTGGTACAAAGTACCTAAAATTGCACCATTTAGCAATAAGTGCTAAATTTCACAAATTTGGCAAAAAGCCCGATCAATACTTGGCATGAAGCCTGACACCAGCACGAAGCACTAAGTGCTCAAAATCTCACATTTGGCATGAAGCCTAAATTGCACTCCTTTGGTACAAAGTACCTAAATTTCACCATTTAGCACTAAGTGCTAAAACTCACAACTCTGGCAAAATGCCTGAAAAATGCACGAAGCATACACACACACATGCATGAAGCATAATTTTTATCGCCTTTAAATAGGCTTTTCCGAACTACATGGGCTTTGATCTCCTATTCAAACGGGAGTATGTAGGCATATTTGGGATTCACCCCAAATAGCAAGTCCACAATTTACTAACAATCTGTCTCTTCTTTTCTTCACTCCTTTTTGATTTGTTCTTTTTGCAAGTTAGTCAAATGCATGACATAGTTCCCGAATCCTCCTTGGGTTCGCAGACTAGAAACCTTTACATTGGATGCGTTATTGGAGTCAAACAAGGGTTTTCTTAGTTTTTTCCCTTTGAACAAAATAAACTGAGTGGCGACTCCCGACAACGTGTGAACTTTCGCCCGAATCCTTTTCGGGCGGAAATCCGAGGTTCACAGATTGGCGACTCCACTGGGGAACCATAAAAATGATTTATGGGATTCTAAGTGGACTACTATTGCTTATTTGATCAATTTGACACTAGGGACCATAAAAACGATTTATGGTATCCTAGTAGATTGTTATTATTTGTTTAACCGATTTCCCCTTCTTTAGGGTATTTTTGTTTATTTTGCAGGGTACCTTAGCAATATATATCCATCCTTTAAGGATATTGGACTGAAGATTGAAGAAAGGAATCTTTTTCCTTTGATGGATCTATTGTTTGACTACTTGTGCATTTGTTTTGTCATTCAGAGAATCTTTTTCTCTTGCATATATGGGGGAATCCTTTTCCTCCATTGCATAAAAAATTATTTTCAAATGAATTTCTTCTCTTTCTGTTCAAAGTTCTGAGTCTGGATAGCGAGTAGCGCTGACCGGCAGGTCTCCTTGATTATGCCGGCGGACAGCCAAAGTGTCCTCCCTGTTGTCGCAAACCATTCCAATCCTTTTGGAATGGCCTATGAGTAATCGTACTGTTGGACCCACGCGAAACTCCTTGTTTCACATGTGGTTAGGTATATCTTACTCAAGACTCAAGGGTCCCTATGATAAGCCGATTCTCTATTTTCACATAACAATATAACCTTCCCTTAGGTTGTATGTACCCAATGATAGTGCCGCATTCCATTAAAATGAATTGTGATGTGATGAGGTGCATTCATGCAACATAACAACATTGTTTTGGGAGAAAATTTTGATGTACATAAGTGGACCAAGAGTTCTTCCTACACACTACCCTGATCCTTTACCCTTAACCTGTGCAGGTACCTACTGTCCGTGTGCCTCCACCTACACCAGACACACCAACTCCAACTGTGCAATCACCCACAAGTCCTACTACCCCAACTTCACCAACTGCTCCAATTGTTGAAATGGATACTATTGAACAAATTAAGGCTTTGCTAGATGGACAGGCTAAGGAAATTGAAGCTAGAATGCAAGAAAGAATTGATGAAGCTTTAGCCACCCAAAGGGTAGCCATCCTGGCTGAATTAGGAAGAGCACCAAAGACAGTCCCTACTCCTGGAAATTTAGGGAAGGAACCTATTATGGTACAAACTAGTACCCCCATGACTGTTCAAAATAATACCCCTGTCATCAATTTGGAAGATCCACCCTCTAAGAATATCACTGAAACTGATGAACTGAAAAGAAAACTTGAATTGCTGGAAAGGTCAATCACTGCCATGAAAACCCATAAAGAGGTGGTAGACATGGATTCTTTATCCTTGTTTCCCCAAGCTAGATTGCCTCCAAAATTCAAGATGCCTGGGATGGACAGATTTGATGGGACTACTTGCCCTAAAACTCACCTCAAGATGTATGTGGGGGAATTAAGCCCTTGGGGTTTAAATGATGAGCTCTTTGCTCAATTATTCCAACAATCTTTGACTGGTGCTGCCCTCAAGTGGTTTGTAAGCCTGGACCGTGCTAAGATTAAGACCTGGGAAGACATCTGCAATGCATTTAACTCTCAATACCATTACAATATTGAGGTAGATGTCACTAGAAGGGAACTTGAGACTACCAAACAAAACAACAATGAACCCTTCTCCTCGTTCCTTACGAGGTGGAGAGCAAAAGCCGCCCAAATGATCAATCGCCCTTCAGAACAAGAGCAGATTGATATCATAATCAGAAATTTAAGGCCTACATATCAAGCCCAACTGCAAACCCAATACCTACCTACTTTCAAATCGCTCATTGCGACTGCAACCAAGGTAGAAGATCTGATACAATTGGGTAAGATAGTAGATGAAGAAGCTATCTCGAAGTATAAAAAACAAGGCCAAGCTGCTAATGAAGTGGTCAATATTGCCCCTGCGAATCCTTTACGTGTGGGCAATCTTGGGCAAAGAAATCAGCCAAGAAGGCAATATACCGACATTGGAATGCCCCTTCATCTAGTGTTTAAAAAGGCCGTGGAAGGGAAATATTTGAAGCCTTTGGACCCAAGGCCTCCTCCAAACCCATTACCCTCCAATTACAGGGCCAATGAGTACTGTGAGTACCACCAAGGAAATGGGCACAGAACAGATGCTTGCTGGACTTTGAAAAACCGCATCCAGGATTTGGTGGATAGTGGTGACATCATTCCTCTCAGGAGGCAACCAAACATTAACACTAACCCCTTGCCCAATCATTCCATCAATGCCATCACTGTGGAAGATTTCATGCAACTTAGTCTCTTTGATGAGGATGCTATGATAACCAATGTCGAAGACAAAAGGGATTTCACAAAGCTGATCAAGACAACAGATGGACCACTGATGAACTGGTATGTCAAGGAGGGACAAGCTGCTGTAGACAAAACTAGTCCAGTGTCACACCTTGAACCCGAGTCTTGTACCGAGTCAAATTCTGAGTCAAACACCAAGCCAGAGTCTAGTTCTGAGTCCTCTGTAGCTTCAGATTTAGAGAACCCAAATGTCACATTTAATGTAATCTTGGAGAATGACTCCACCATTATCAATGAAACTCTTCAAATTCTTGGTTACCCTGTGTCTTTTGCTTTCCAAGTATTATCTAGCAAAAATGATATAAATGAAATAAAAGAAATAAATGAAAAGATAATAATTGGCAAAGAAAATGACCATACATACATTGCATGTGATTGTGTGAATAAGGAACAGGTTCTTGAGTGCATCAGAAAGTATGCCAACTGCTTCATGTGGAAGACAAGTGATGTCACGGGAATAGACCCAGCCATAGCAGTTCACAAGATTCCGCTATACCTAGATGCAAAGCCGGTTAAGCAAAAAATTGAGCAGAATGAAGCCAGAATGGTCTTTGAAGATTAAAAAAGAGGTTGCCAAACAACTGGACAATAAGTTCATAGAACCAATTGCCTACCCTTTCTGGTTAGCAAACATTGTACCGGTCTCGAAGAAAGACGGAAAGGTCAGGATGTGTGTTGACTACAGATATCTGAATAAAGCTTGTCCCAAGGACGATTTCCCGCTACCATGCATCGATTTGCTAATAGACGAGATGGCAACGACAATCTTTCATGACATGATTTACAAAGAAGTAAAAGTGTATGTTGATGATATGATTGTCAAGTCAAAATCTCCAGAAGAGCACGTCTAAGCACTTGAGAAGTTCTTCCTTAGACTTCGCAAGTACAATTTGAAGCTTAAATCCTGCAAAGTGACTCTTTGGTGTAACATCAGGCCAATTTGGGATATTATTGGTCCACCATGAACACAGACTATGTGGCATTTGTGCAAGGATGGCATCAGTGTCAGATATTTGCTAAGCTGCAGAAGCAACCTCCCATTGCCCTGAATCCAATCACTTCTCCATGGCCCTTCGCTACTTGGGGAATAGATATAATTGGCAAAATACATCCAAAAGCATCAAATGGACATCAGTTTATCTTGGTAGCAGTGGATTACTTCACAAAGTGGGTTGAAGCAGCTTCCTATGTAGAATTAGACGCCACAGTTTGTCCGAACCAACATCCTTTGTCGGTACGGAACGCCATTTGAGATTATCACTGATAGTGGAACTCATTTCCAAGCAGAATTTGCTAAGCTCTTGAAGGATAAGAATATCCAACATCATAAGTCCTCTCCTTATAGACCCCAAACAAATGGAGCTGTAGAAGCAGCGAATAAGTCTATAAAGGTGATCATACAAAAAATGATCAAGGAACATAGGCGTTGGCATGAGAAGTTGCCGCTGGCTTTGTGGGGATACAGAACATCAATTAGAACTCCTACTGGGGCAACCCCGTATTCACTAGTATATGGAATGGAAGCGGTACTCCCCATTGAACTGGAAGTTCAATCGGCGAGGATAATTCAAGAAAGTCAGATAAATGAAGCTGAATGGATCAGCAATTATCATCATCAGTTGTTGAGTTTGGATGAAAAAAGACTTCAAGCTCTACATCAGATTCAAGGGTATCAGAGGCGAATGGCCAGACATTTCAACAAAAAGGTCAAAGATCGAAAGTTGGAAGAAGGTTGTTTGGTTTTGAAGGAGATCAGAACACCTGTTACAGATCCTCGTGGGAAGTTTCCTCCTCATTGGGCGGGACCCTACATTTTGAAGAAAATACTTTCCGGCGGAGCCGTCATCTTGTCTGATTTGGATGGTCTGGAGTTCACAAACCCATGCAATCTGGATCAACTGAAGAAATATTATGTATGATTATGCATTCCAAAAGGAACTACATTAGACCTGATTCTCGCAAACTAATTCGAGATATGTAGGCAGCTCTCCTTGAGCACGGTCTAAATTTTAATAAAAATCATTCATTCATCTTTCTTTTGCCAAGAAAAAAAAATAAAATAAAATAAAAAAACAACAACAAAACAACAAAAAACAAAAAAAAACAAAAAAAAAGATCCCGCTAAGCCGAAAACCCACAAAGGGCGGCTTAGGCAATAGTGGGGCCCGCTATGCTGAAAACCCGCAAAGGGCGGCTTAGGCAAGAATGAGTAAGAGCTCGCTAAGTTGAAAATCCGAAAGGACGGCTTAGGCAAAAATAAGAGCAAATAAATAAAGTAGATAATGCTTGGAAAGCAAACAAAAGAGTCATTCATTAAGAATCATTCATTACAAAAAGAGAATCATCTGTTACAAAAAGAGTCATTCAGCCTATAAAATACAAAAAGGTCAAGTCATATTCCCAAAAAACCAAAAAGGTAAAAACAACCAAAAAAAAAAGAGAGACAATGGAGTCACCCTGGGATCTAAATCCTACCCCTCCTACGTGGGGCAGAGTCTTCGGTATCTTCCTTAGCTCCGAAACTCTATGCAGCATCTGTCTTCTCCTCGTTAAGAGGAACCACATCCTCACCCTCCAGCCCCTGCAGCAATGCACGTCTCCTTGGCTTTTCAATTGGCCAAACTTCAGCTATAAACCAAGTTCTGTACTCGAGAGTAGTCTGAACAAGGGAAGGCTCTGCAAAAAGCCTGATCATCTGATGGTCCCTAATTTAAGTTTGAAGAACAGCTCGAGTAACTCCGGGAATAATTTGGGGGCAACTTCAGAAAAATTCAAGTTCCTCCCCCAATGGAGTTGGACTTCCTAGAGGATTATTTCTAAGTTCTTTACTAGAAATAATTACTGATAGCTTGAGCTTGAGGCCTTGTAAAGTTGAAAAGCCTCTGAAAAACCCCACATAGCCAATTTGAACCTCATGCCTTACAAAGGGGGGCATTTGAGTCACATCCAATGATTGAGCAGAATTCCTCAAAAAGAGGACACATCTCATCCATCCGGGCACCAAACTTGAAGACGTGAGCTTGCGGAACCCAAAATTTGGTACAAGCGTGCAAGAAATCCCAATCTACCAATATCTCTCTAAGAGTAGCAACAACTTTCAATCCATATCTTTCCATATTGATCCTTTCAACCTTATGGAGACTCTTGGTCCAGTTGTGCATACAACAGTTGTAAAAAAAAAAAGCCTTTTTGAAAAATAGAAGGGGACATCATGCATACATATGTACTGTTTGTGCTTAACAAAAGTGCAGGTACAGAAAAATCAGAAATGTTGCAAGCAATCGGAAATGCCAAAAGGCGGATCTTGTACCCCTCGCTCAAAATTCGCTCTTCAAACGACCACTGGGCCCCATAAATCATTTTTATGGACCCCAGTGGGGGGCAATTGTGAACACTCAAATTTTGAGGCTCGGGAAGCCAATTTTCTCAGACTGCGGAAGACTGAGCCGGACCGGAGGTCCACAGTAAAGTCCACCAAAAATATATCAATATGGTACTTGAAATGTCCGGGACGACGTGAGGATCACGGATATGGTCCCGGAATAATTTTTGGAGGCCCGTGACTCCCGAAAAGTCAGTTTTAGCAGAAGTAGCGCGAGTCGCTGTGGGCCGGGACCGGCGGGCCGGCCGCCGTGAGGATGGCGGCCCGGCTGCCGTGCTTCCGGCGGCCAGCCACCGTTGCTGGCGACTCAACCGCCGTCCAGTCCGATTTTGCCTATAAAAGGCATTCAGGGTTCAGAAAAAGGGGTTGGCTTTTGGAGACTCCGGGCCTCATGCTGACGAATTTAATCCGTAATCAAGAATCATAATCCAAGGTCCAAGAAAACGAGATCTGGAACTTCGAAGTGGAAAAATCCTAAGCAAGGTAATATTCTAATCAATTCTTTGTCAATTTAAACATTTCATAAGCATTCCATCTTCTTCTCAATTTCTTCTTGGTCAAAGACCTAATCCTTTTAGGTCTAAGGCCTAATGGACTAATTAATCAATCTGTTGGCACGAAGCCCAAATTACATCTTTCCGGTACAAAGTACCTAAATTTCACAATTAAAATCAACTTTTTGGCACGGAGCCTAAATCGCACCTTTTTTCGGTACTAAGTACCTAAATTTCACATTTAGCACTAAGTGTTAAAACTCACCATTTTGGCATGAAGCCCGACAATGCAGGCCAAAGGCCCAAAATTTACATCCTTTTGGTACAAAGTACCTAAAATTGCACCATTTAGCACTAAGTGCTAAATTTCACAAATTTGGCAAAAAGCCCGATCAATACTTGGCATGAAGCCCGACACCAGCACGAAGCACTAAGTGCTCAAAATCTCACATTTGGCATGAAGCCTAAATTGCACTCCTTTGGTACAAAGTACCTAAATTTCACCATTTAGCACTAAGTGCTAAAACTCACAACTCTGGCAAAATGCCTGAAAAATGCACGAAACATACACACACACATGCATGAAGCATAATTTTTATCGCCTTTAAATAGGCTTTTCCGAACTACATGGGCTTTGATCTCCTATTCAAACGGGAGTATGTAGGCATATTTGGGATTCACCCCAAATAGCAAGTCCACAATTTACTAACAATCTGTCTCTTCTTTTCTTCACTCCTTTTTGATTTGTTCTTTTTGCAAGTTAGTCAAATGCATGACATAGTCCCCGAATCCTCCTTGGGTTCGCAGACTAGAAACCTTTACATTGGATGCGTTATTGGAGTCAAACAAGGGTTTTCTTAGTTTTTTCCCTTTGAACAAAATAAACTGAGTGGCGACTCCCGACAACGTGTGAACTTTCGCCCGGATCCTTTTCGGGCGAAAATCCGAGGTTCACAAAACTCTAAAAAGGACTAAAAATATGGTAAAATCCTCAAGTTTTCTGTTACAGTTCACTTGAATTCCTTAAGGTTGCAAACTAAAAATCTAATGAGAACTTGAGTGGGCCTTAAAAATGATTGGTGAACAAATATATATTAACAAAATAAAAGCACTGTAAAATGCTTTTGAGGGCTAAAGCAGACTAGTGGACAAATGTGAAGCTAAATGACCAATATAAAATAAATTGAATTCCTAATGACTCGGGTAGATTGTTGGACTTGTGTGTAATTTTAAACTAAAGCTTGTGATTAAATTCTTAAGCATTCAAGCAAATTAATGCAATCAGTGCAGTTGAAGAACAACCAAAACAATAATTATAAAGAAGAAAGAAAACAACTGACTAAAACTTTTGGGCACTTAAATCAATTAACAAATCGAGTTATAATTGAAGAATGACCAAAACATATTATATTCAATATAATATTACAATAACTATAAGAACTATTGAGGAATTGAACAAACAACTAATCCTACACTTTGATAAACAACAACAAAGAACATAAGATATACCTAGAAACTTTGTTGATAGCTAGACAAACAATGAACTTACAAAGAAATAAGACCAACACAGACTGAACTACAATGCTAATCTAAAGGGAATGGGTTGAAAGTTTAAGCTAAAATAAGGACAATTGCTAGTAAAGGATTTTGGCAAAGATTTCTAGTGTGTTCTACTAGGTGTGAATCGTTGTCTTTCTCAACTCATGGCTTCTCCTTTTATTCTTTCTTCTTCCTATTTTCTTAGGTAGTGGTAGGCCGCCATGTTCTCCTCACTCTTCATGGCTATAATCTTTTGCTTCTATTCTTACTAATCGGCACTTTTCCACGTTCTTCATTTTCTTTAGACTTGATTTCCTAAGGTATGCTTTCTTGATAGTCTATTCCTTAATAATTTGTTTCTTCAATCGTACTCAATATCTTATTCCTCAACTTGCCTAGTTTCTCAATATTTCATTCACTAACTTTAGGTCGAGTCCAATATTTTTCTTGGTGCAAATAATTTATATATTTTTAATTTTTAATTTTGCCTTTATAAAATTAGAAATTGCCAAATGATCTGTATACATTAATTCTATAACAATTTAAATATCTCATTGTCCAAATATTAAATTTTATAAATCAAAATTAAAAAATTATACTTTAAGATAGGATCACATATTTAATTTATATAACATACAAAAATTTTCCTATAATTATTACTAGTCATATTAATCTAATTACCGTTAAATAAAGGAAATGTTAAACAAAATAATAAATAGTGAGAAAATTAAAATTAATACAAGTATATACAAAAGTGTAATTGATATTGAAAGATAAAGGCAAGTAGTTAGCTAGCATCGCTATAAATTGATAATAGAAAGAAAGAGTAAATTACACTCATCATCGCTTAATAAAATTATTAATGCATAATTTTGTTTATATATATATTGTAATTATTATTATTCACAATAATATTGAGAGTAGTTATTATTCACAATTCATATACATATTGTTAAAGATAAATAAATTATAAATAATTAATGATGAAAATAGATTTTCGGAATAAGATAGTCAATTACAAATGAATGATTCATTAAATTCAAATTTTGTTTGCATCATATGCTATTGGGAATAACATTCAAAATTACATGAAAAAATTATTTCTTATTCCCTAAAACTTTATATTTATGTATGTATGTATGTATGTATTTATATGTATATATATCATTTAAAAATCTACTTTTAATATATAACTTTCAAAAAAAAATAGTTTTTAATGAATATTATTAAATTTATTCATCAAATGCAAATTTTATTTCTTTGAATAATAAATAAATTATATTGTGTGGGCCATAAACTATATATTATAGGGGTAATTAGAAAAATAACCTAAAACAAACTTATGTTTTCAAATATATAGAATCATCTTTTTTTTTTAATTTAAGGTAACTAACTTATAAAATAACAAAAATAACTAATTGTTGTAGATTCGAGAAAATCAACAACTTTCAACACAAAAAAAAAAAAACATTCATCCAATTATCAAACTTAAACATCAAATTGACCCAAGATCAAGCAGAAAAAACTCTAAAATCACGTAACAAAATAAAGAAAAAAGCAAGTCAAATCTGAAAGAAGAAGAAAAATAGTGAGGCTTATAAAAAAAAAGATCAACAATCTTCATCTAACAGGTAATCAAACAAACTAAATTCTAGATATGTAAAAATATATCAGAAGAATCTATTGAATTATTATTATAAATTAGATATGTAGTATACATTTGTTTTGTCTTTATATATATGTGTATATGTAACATGTAATTATGTATATTTATTGGATTGAAAAATAATATCAATATACATCTATTATGTATTTGTATATGTGTCTATATGTAAGATACTCATATATACAGTTATTAAAAATGAAAAAGAATATTAGTCAAGTCTTATTAAGATCATAAGAATATTAGCCAAGTCTTCTCCTTTTTTTTTTGACAAGTCTTATGATCACTAAGGTGAAGAGGCAAGAATATCAAAAAAAGAAATGAATAGTCAAGATCATAAGGATAGTTGATGTTCTCAAGACCATGAGGGTAGTTGAAGTTCACTTAATATCTCCAATCTATCAAAATAACATCAGAGTAACAATGATTTATCCCTATTAAAGGAGATTTATGTCACTCCACTCATCCATTATTAGAAACCCAAGTTGGTACAAATAAGATAACCCTTTTAGAGCTAGAACCAAAAAAAAAAGGAAAAAGAAAAGAAGAAGAAGAAGAAGAAGAAGAAGAAGAAGAAGAAGAAGAAGAAGAAGAAAAAGAAAAGAAAAAAAAAGGACAAAAGAAAAAATGAAAAAAAAAAGAAAAAAAAAGAAGATAAAACCTAAAAAGGCAATTCAGAAAGCCAACTGAATTCTCTTTTACCTAAGGTAACAAAAGTCTTCCATTTGGTTTATAAGGACAGTTTGACTTGAATTGGTCCAACCCAACCAAAGATTTGATCAAAATCAGAGAAAAAGGAGAAATACCATTCAGTTCTTAAAAGTTCTGTACTTGATAGTCCTACAAGGAAAGAAGGATAAAATGATAAAATGCTCAAAGAAATAGAAGGAGTAAGAAAAAGAAAGACAAAGAAAAGAAAAAAAGAAAGAAATGAATATGGGTACCAAACTTTTTGCAAAGGCAAAGACTATCCTAATCAAGATTTAGGTTAATGCCAAAAAGAAAGAAGAATGTTCAAAGCTCTGTCATTTCATATTTCCAACTGCCTATGGCTCCGACAAAAAATCATGGTGTGAGGGTTTGGACATAGTGTCACAACAGCTCCAACTTACAAAAGGCCTTCATTTAACCCGTGTCCCTTATAGACCCCGTTTCAAGCCTATCAAAGACCTATTGATCTCTCTTGATAGGTAGAGTCTATTAATGGAGATAGTTTGGATAAGCATGCATATGAGATAGACAATATTCAAACTCAAATGAGACCTTTGACCAAGTAATGTGTATGTGCCTTTCTGAAGTGCAACAGTTCTTGCCTAAATAGAAATGATTCTCGAATTTAGTATGGTAACTAGGGTCATCATGTTATAGATATGTTAATTTGAAAAATCAAGTCCTGAGGTAAATTGACATTAATTTGACAAAGCCAACATTTGATTTCAAAATCAAAATATGAAATTGAAAATTCAAAAAAAAAAATTCAAGTTAAGGGGAGTATGTTGAGCTATCAAACCTCGAAGGACACATTGGGCAAAGAAAATGATTAATGGCAAGGTTATGAAGAAGCTACCAATTGACAGACTGAATCATAATTTGAAATGGATGTATCTCCACCCCTTGGGGTTTCGTTATTCATGTTTTCAATATCTTTAAGATAAAAGCTATAAATGTGAAGCATCCTATCATTCCAAAGCAAGACCTGAATGGGCATTTAGAAGGAGTCAATGAGAACATTTCAGCTGATAACCTTAGCCTATGAGTCAATGGAACCACTGTAAGTATTATTCATGCATATCATGCATACATGAGCATATCACACTCCATTTTTCTTTGTAAAAAATAAACAGTAATATTCTATGAAGCAATCATAAAACATATATGGAATCAGGGGGCATGGAAAGCCCATTGCGTGAGGAAGTTCCAGAAATTTTGCAAAAGAAAGAAGAAATGCACGCTTGATTCGATGAGCTAGACAATATACAAACATCAACCAAAGACGCATAGAAAAAATCATAGGGGGCAAGAAGAAATGAAGACTAGCTAAAAAAATGGCTGAATTTTTTTTTTTTTTTGCAAAAATGCAAAGGAAGAACAAAAAAGAATGGAAAAAGAAGAAAATTAGAACTCTCAAAAGAATGAAGATGCAAAAGACAAAAGATCAGTCCAGCTAGAAGAGCTAAATCCAATTGAGGACAAATCTCTAAGGATGAAGATCCACTTTCAAGGGTGAAGACCCGATTTCCAAGGATAAAGATCCATTTTCAAAGGTAAAGACTTGATTCCAAGGATGAAGATCCAATTTCAAAGGGTGAAGACCTGAAGTCCAAAGGATGAAGATCCATTTTCAAGGGTGAAGACTCGATGCCAAGGATGAAGATCCATCTTAAAGGATGAAGATACACTTTCAAGTGTGAAGACCCAATTTTCAAGGATGAAGATCCATTTTCAAAGGTGAAGACCTGATTCTAAGGATGAAGATCCAATTTCAAAGGGTGAAGACCCAAAGTCCAAAGGATGAAGATCCGTTTTCAAGGGTGAAGACCCAATGCCAAGGATAAAGATCCACTTTCAAGGGTAAAGACCCGATTTCCAAGGATGAAGATCCATTTGTAAATGTGAAGACCTAATTCCAAGGATAAAGATCCAATTTCAAAGGGTGAAGACCCGAAGTCCAAAGGATGAAGATCCGTTTTCAAGGGTGAAGACCCGATGCCAAGGATGAAGATCCAAGGTCCAAGGATGAAGATCCATTTTGAGAGTGAAGACCCACAATCCATTAAAGAATGGAACAACCGGAATTCTCAACTGATAAAAAGTCAATCTTGGGTCCAGAACCTAAATTATTTTTAAGTCCAGAACTTATCTCGAGTCCAATACCCAAATTATTTTTAAGTCCAGAACTTACTCCGGGTTCAGAACCCAAATATTTTTTTAGTCCAGAGCTCAAACCAACCTTGGATGTGCAGTCCAGTATGGCTCTAAATCCAGTAAAAAAATCACATTGTTTTTCACTTTCTTTTGCTGTAGTCTCAGATCGCTCAAGCAGGGGACAAACTATAGACCCTTAATTTCTGATCCAATCCAATCCAATATTATTTAAAACAGTCCAAAATAATTTTTGTGGTATTTTAATTAAATAATATTTATTTTAATATTCATTACTTTCGATATTTATTTTTAATAAAAATAAAAAAGGTAACAGTAAAAAAGAGATAAATAAATAAATAAATAAAAATCGACGACGGAAGAATCGGTGACGAAAAATTTTTCATTACCGAAGATGAATTGGCTTGGGCCAATTCGCCACAGGAAATTCCTACGGCAAATTGACTGGTCCGCGCCCGCAGCTGCACGCAATTCTCACAGATCCTCACAGCTGGCCCGCCCGTAGCCTGCAGCAATTTTTGCCAGCGTAGTTTTTTTCGAAACCCAATTCTATTTGGTTTTCATTTCTTTTCCTAAATGGTTTTTATTTCCTTAGACAATTAGAAGTAGGTTTTTTGATTTTTTTTTTTCCTATAAATACCACATTAAAACACAAAAAAAAGAGAGGAGGAAATTCTTGAGCTGAAATTTTTAACCGGACTTGGGACTCTTGAATTCTTGCGGCCAAAAGAAAACCTTGAAGAAGCAAGAGGTAGTGAGGAAGCAACACCAATCCATCAAAGGCAGCCTACACTGTCTTTATTATTGTTCAACCAGAATTCAAAGATTGTGGTGGAACCAACAACGAAGGTTTGAATCTTTATTTCTTTGCTTATATTCACAGTAACTTCATTATACAATTTGATAAATTGTTCAAGCATGCATATTTTTGTTACTTGATCAATGGTTATGCTTATTATCCAAACTTTATTTAAAATACCCTAGAAAGAGTTTTTTCCAAAATCCTAATGCCTTAATGCCCATAACACATATTTTTAAAATCACAAACCCTAATTACACTTTTCTAAAAGCTATAATAATTTGTTTTCTTAAAAACCCTAATCAAATCAATTTTCCAAAATTTTCGCAGTAGCCTCCTCTTTCAAAATTGAATATGATAGTGATAGTTTTCTTAGAAATCCTAATTCTAATTTAAATTAAACCCTAACTTATTTAGTTAAAACCTTAATTAATTATTATTTATTATCATCACAGTGGCCTATTTCATTCAATCATTATAGTATTAGATTATTCAAATAATGTTTTAAACGTCCAGTAGTTATATTACATATAAGTATTTATTAAAAAATCCATGTTAAAATAGTCTTAGAGTTTATAATAATCATGTTTTGATAAAAATCCTAAATCCTTTTTCCTGAACCCTAATTCTTTAAAACACTAATTCTAAATGCCAAAATCTTAATTCTTCAGAACTAAAATTTAGAAATCATAAAAACAACATCTAGTACCCCCAGTAGCCTAAAGCCATAAATAAAACCAAAAACTCTAAAACTTTAAATCCTAGAACCCTAATTTCTTAAATCCTAAATCTTAAACCTTAACTTTGTTTATTTAATGGATTGAATTCTAATTTTATTTATTTATTTGATTATGTGATTTGTTATATGTTAATGATGAATGGTTTATTTTATTTTATGAATGGTTTGCTTTTATTTATAATTAGATAATCGAATATTCTTTTATTTTGCCTTAGTTCTAAAATTGTAAGAGGTATGTTTCCACTTTGTGGGTACCTTATTAGTTAAATATTATGTAATTTAAATTATTTAAAAAATTTTGGACCAATGTAAAGGACACGTTTCCACCTTTCAGTGGGTGTCCTATTTAGTTTTAGACATGGGCAATGTAAGGACATATTTCCATCCTCGGATGGGTGCCCATTTATTTATTTTATTTGGACATTGCTTTAATTTTAATATAATGGTGCTTTATTTTAATTGTTGCATGTAATATGGATAATATTATTATACTTAAGAATTTTATAATATTAAGACCTGCAAAGGAGGCTGGTTCCAATGAACCGGACATTATGGGGGTGCTGGGTCGTTTCTCACCTTCCCCACACGTACCCAACTTTCCGAACCCATTAGGGGGTTGGGGATTCTTTAGAAATCAATTGATCCACCCCTTTCTTTTTCCCGGCCTGTCCGGGTGGTGACTCCATTTTCTCTGGGCTTAGGCCCTAATTCTCTAAGGCCCCGAGCCTAAACAGCGCTGAAGTTGTAAGAACCATTCCATTGCGACTAGGGGCAAAACTTTTCGCTCATAGTATCCTTGGGAGATGACTTTAGCACTAGGTCGATCAGCAGTGTGCATGTCCCTCTTGACAAGGGCAAGGCCCCTATGGAAGAAGAAGAGCATGAAGAACAAGAAGAGTTTGATTAGCTTGTGCATTGTTGCTTTATGCTTTATGTTTCTTGTGCTTTGTTGTGTTTCTTTCATTTTAGTTTGTTTCTTTTCATTTCTTATTAATGAACATTTCAATTTTCCTTTATTAGTATCTTTACTATTATTTTCTCTTTTTGCCTTTGCCAACGGGGGAGAAGATATGGACATGATGTTGTGGATATGCATGATGCATTGACATAGACATGATGATGAAATGCAATAATCAAGTTATTTGAATTTAAAATGCAATATGCAAATAATAAGATGATTAATTGAAATAAATCATCTTAGATAATGCATACATTTAGGAGGAGATTAAGAAAATTTAAAAGCCACAAGTTGTTAACCTAAAAACAAAGATTTCTTATCCTTTATCATCATTCCATTTGATTGCCAAAGTCAGAAAGGGGGAGATTTTTAGCCAAATAATCTCAATTTTGATCTTTGACATTCAAATTGAATGATGTATTTAACATGTTTGTAAGACATTTGTTGCAGGAATAGGTTGCTCAACATATTTCTAGAACAGGGCAAAAGGTGCGGTCACTATAGGCACAAGGACGACCACCCCCCGATGATTTAAAGAACAAGTTGTATCACAGTAAGGTACATGGTCAGAATCTTGACCTTAGCAGCGATCGTAAGAAACTATTCGCTACCTTTTAGCAGTTGGGGATGATTGCACCTCAAGTAACCAAATCTCCAACATTTCCAGTAGGAAACACAGTGACAAGCGCGGTTTAAGGAGCAGTGTCTCTATACCATATCATGAACATCCCTACAATGACACAACCGTCCATTCATTTTAAGAGAAAATTATAGGGATTGGCAGTAGTGTTCGCTACCTCGGGTGCGCCCAGACTTCAATGCGAGACACCCAATCTGACCACTATTTTATCCCCAGTGCTACTACTACTTTCATATTTTGGCAGAATTTTACTTTTTCCAAAGAAAGAGTGCCACATAGAATGACCATTGTAAACCCAATTTCATATTCAAAAAGGGCGACCACCCCTGTACCTTGGGCGACCGTCCTGACAGCCATAGTGTGGGTAATATTCCCCAGGCAAAGCACTCACATTTGATCGTTGGAAAAGTTTCAAAAGGAACGACCATCCCTTTGTGAAGGATGACGGCCCATGGTATTTGGACAACCATCCTCTTGCCAGGACGACCTCTCCCTGTGAAATTTCTTGTTAACATAAAGAACTAGCTTGCCAAAATACATCAGACAATTTATAACAACTAGTTAGACCATATTGTCTATAAATACTCCAAGAACCATCATGTTAAAGAGTAATCTTTTGATTGTAATAGCCAAGCAACATACCTTCATTTTATTCACTACAATTTAAATTTGAATTGTTAGAGTGTTGGGTGTGAGCATTAAACATTAAAGTTGTAAGTTTGAGTGTGAGCTTGGAAATACTTAGGTTTTGAGAGTGAGCTTGGGAAAACTCTTGTAATGGTTGTGAGAAGTGATCTCAAACCATTGTACAGTTTGGTGTGAGCTTGTTAAAACACTAAGTTAGAGTTAAGCTTGTAAAAAAACTCAAGACTAGTAGTGGAACCTTAACTAGTTGTTAAGGAAGTAGATGTAGGATTGAGATAATCTGAACCACTTTAAATTCTCCTGTGTTCATTCATCTCCTACTAATCTTGTTTTGATTTGATTTTGAGTTTTCGATTTGCCTTCAATTATTTAAATCAACCAATTCATCCCCCTCTTGATTGCTATATTGGAAAAAACCAGTCGTTTAGGAAAATGGCAATTCCATATTGTTTGATTGGTAAACTTACTCACGATCTATGGAATATGAGTGTGACTATTGAAGCTCTTAAAGGTCCCCTTTTGTTGGTTCTTCTTAAGTAATTTGGAGATTGGCAATCTTCTACTTGGATGATGAAAGAGTATGGTGTTGTGGAATCTTAGAATAGATTTTATAGTTTTAACTCAATGGTATATCAATGGCAAAGGAAATTGCTGTTAATAGGTATGATGACATTCTATTTGCAAGATATGGTGGAGAGCTGGTTTATTATGATCCAAATACAACAAATATCAAGGAATCTAAATTCAGAGGTCATATAAACTCCTTTTATCTGGATGCATATGTGGAGAGTCTTTATTTATTTAATCTAAAGAAGAGTCCAAAGAAGAAGAAAGGGATGGAGCAAATGTAGAGTGAAGAAAAGGAATAGATTGTCAATATCAATATAGGTCAAGAAGCACAAAATTAAGGAGAAGAACAATTGAAGGTGTTCTTGAACACTCAGTTTTATCAAAGGTAAATCTAGCCTTTAAACAAGCTTGTTTAATTGGGCAATTTATTAAAATTTCATATTTTTTTTTAGCATAGTAGAAATCAAATTTAGATCTCTTATTCAGATCACATATGTAATTTCCTCAAATACATTTAGAACTTTCAGCAGCAAATGCACTCACAATTACTAATAAAAGTGCAAATAAATCTTTCAAGTTTTTGCCAAGGTGTACACTCAATTAAGCATAGATTTTATCTGAGTGAACTTTTTAAGCCCTTGTATAAAATGACAATTTTAATATCATCCATTTAAAGCTGACATATTCAAGTAATTTTAACTTTTTTTCATTCAAATATTAAAAAATAATATTTAATACTTAAAAAATACAACACCTATTTTCTCCTCCCATTTTTCCACTGCCACCACCGTACCTATTGCATTCCATCATCACCATCACAACAATCATCATCATCATAAAAACTTTGGCTGCCACAAAAAAAATCACTTGGATTTTGCAAAATGCTTTAAATTTCAATTCTAAAGTTTTTTAATTCCCTCTCCTTTTTCTTAATTTAATTGAAAAAAAAAAACTCCAACGATAAAAATTACAGAAATTGAAGATTAGGTACAGAAATTGAAGAAATTTAAATACTCAAATTTTCAAAATCTTTTGATGTTATGGCTGGTACTATAGACAAGCAAATTTTCCATTTGCAGAGCACAATATAATAGAATTAACACAAAAATGTTATAATTGAATAAGATGTAAAATTTTCAAAAAGAAAAACAAAATATATGACATGATTTTGAAATTAGATTGTCCAATGTCTATTGACTGCATGCATACATAAAAAAATTATGAAAACAGTGCTTTCGTAAATAAAATTTCACACTTTCAAATATCAAGCAATCAATTAGTGAATCAGAGAACAAAAAATTTAAAAGAAAACATGATCATGGTGCAGCAACTTCCTGATGGGTACATTTACTTCACCGATTTCCTTATCGCCTAATAAGCTCCAATCATAGACAATCTTTAAATGGAGAGTAAGGCTGTTATCTTAGCAAAAATTTCATAAATAGTAAATTTTCATGGTAAAATTCTATTTGGGGTTAGTACCATAATCTTTACTAACATGGGTTTTCTATTTTTGCTTAGAATTGTAAGGAGCGCCATGGATGGAAACCTCATCATAAACATCCATCTTGGAGAACATATTAACATCTTTAATATCCTGGCTGAGATTAAGTGATCTCTAATGTCCTACACTCCATATTGATTTCAAGAAAATTTCAGCCAAAGAGATAGATTGATGTAAAGACTAAAAGACTAAAGAAAAAGAGAGAGAAAGAGAAGAGAAGGTCTCTTTTCTTCTTTATCTTTCTAATGAAGAATGAAAGGGAGTTTTGCAGAGGATGTAAAGGTAGAATGTGAACCAACTTACTATTCAATGGAATATTTTGAAGGAAATTTAAGAGCTTTTTTTTCTTTTCTTTTTTTTTTCCATTCGTTTTGTTACATATTAAAGAGTTTTTTTTTCCTTGTAAATGTATGCCACATAAACTTCATTATATCGGTGTTAATATTTCCGTTAAAGGGAGAAGCTTATCTGGACCGATGCACATGCACTTGGTTAATGAGATTAGGTATATTTTCTATTATTACTCTTTCGATTGATTCCTATTGATCGGGTGCACATACACCTGGTCTTGATAAGAATTATTCTTTGATAAATGAGTGGCTTGAATACTTTATTTTGCAAAAGTCTATGTATAATTAAACCTAAAAAAAGTTCAAATGTTAACTTGTACATGTGCCAAAACTATAGGGGCTTATTTGCACCTATAGAATAAATATAAATTAAGTTCATTTAAGTTGAAAAAAAAAAGTGAATTCACTTTTACAAGTATGTTTTGGAGCAACCTTTTTTATAATATATTAACACTGTAAATTGGATTACTTTTTAATTATTTAATTATGGTTAATTTAATCTATTTTGTTCTTATTCTAATTATTTAACTAGAAAAAAAAACCCCGCGCAATGTTGTGAGTGCTTATAATAATGAAACATTGGTGACATAACAGTCCAAAAAAATTAATAATCATAATTTTTTTTCTTATTTAATAGCTTATTTAAACTTATTAATAGAAATTCTCTTTTTTAACATATTAAAACATTTTTATAGGAAAATTAAAATAAATATAACTTATATAAGTGTTTTGAAAAAATTCTTCTTTTAGAAGTTCGAGAAGATTGGTACAATTTTATCAATAATATTTTTATTTTATTATTTTTCTTTAATATTTAACTTTAACTAAAAAAATTACGATAAAATGTGAAATTCAAAATAAATATTATTTCTTTAAAAAAAAAGTTTCAATGCCATAAAATATTTAGATTTGTCTATTATATCATCAATAATATAGAATTTAGAGTATTACATATATCGTATGATGTAATATATGGTTGTTATCATATTCATTTCTTAATAATTTTGTTGAATATTATTAAGTTTGAATATTTTAAAACATATATTATTTTTCCAAATTAAAGTTATAAAATAAAATCAACAAAAATAGAATACTAAATAGTTATTGCTAATTTTTAAAAGATAAATTGGGGATTGAAAAAATAAAATTGCAAATAAAGATAGTGAGTTTTGTCTAAAATGATACTTTTGCAAATTATCTTATTTGAGTTTCTTTAATAGAGTTCAAATCAAAACCAAAAATTTTATTAATTTTTTAAATAATCATTGATATCATTTTACTTGAATTAAAACTCTAAATTACGACTATCTCAAACTCTCATGGTTGCTATTTTATTGTAGAGAGATTCAAAACCTCAAATAAAGAAGTTATAAAATAAAGAAAGACAAAGGTTGCGGGACGTGATAATATATATATTTTATTTAATCATTTTAGCATAAAAATTTGAATAAAATTATTATATAAATTAAGAGCCATAACATGATCACAATTCTAATTTAATAAAATAAATATAATTATTATCAATATCAAAAGAATATACCTATTATATTTGAAATTTTTAAATAAATATCAGATAAATATCTATTTTAATAAATAATAAATTTCATTTAAAATTTTAAGAAATTGGGATAAATAATAAATATAATTTAAAATATTAAAAATTAAATTTATGGCAAGATTGAAATAGTGACACATGACATAATACTGTACCAGCGTTAGCTGTTTTAGCATAATATATAAATTAGATTAATATATATATTAGATTAACCTAATTTGTATTGTTCTTTTATTTAATATTTTGTTTCAATTGCTGAAACTGATACATAAAGTTGAGATCATTTAGCTGACGATTCAAGTACCACTAAAATAAAAGTTTTTTTTTTTTTGAAAAATGGTTATTTTAAGAAAATAAATTCTTAGTAACAAGAATGTCAAAAATGATTTCTAATTTTATAATTATCCAAATCCTATTAAAAATGAATCTTATGGACAATGTGACTGTTTGCACCCAAAATTAATAAAATTTTGGTTATTAAAGAAAGTGGCTAAAATTGTAGAAGTTAATGGAAAAATGAAGAATAAAAGTGGGGTTGTAACTTGAAGTTATGACTATAGAATTTCTTAAATGCATCAGCAATTTCTAAATATTTAGGAAGCACAACTCCATAATCTCACAAAAAATGAAGATGGGTTTAGTGGCCTATAAATTAGGAAGCCATTTTCAAAGAAGATGTTTAAAAGGAAAAAAAGGAAAGAAGAGGATGGGATGATCATTACTAACCAACAATCTAACCAAAAATAAATTAAACAATCAAGAGAACATTCAATTCAAAATAATAAATCTGCAAAAAATTAGAATTCCACTGTTGCTTCTTCAGTTCCACGACAACAAATTTTCAACTTTTCTCCAATTCTTTAATTCCATTTTACTTAGTTTTAGCTTGAAATTGAGTTCATTAAGATTGAGGCTGCTCTATTGTTCTTGTAATGAGATCTCCCTTTATAATTTGTCCATTGTGCACAAGGAAGAGGAACTTGAACACCATCAACTTCATGAGTAGTAGGTTTCCACTCATTTTGCACAAATTCTCAAAGCTAAATTCCTTCACTATCAAGGAATAAATACATCTTATGTTTTTAATAAGAATAATCAATTCCATCAAAGTAAGGTCTAAGATAGGTATTTAGATTCCCATGTGAAGGAGCCATGGAGTTGGAAGTAGAGGTTGATGTAGAGGTGTTTGTAGGTGTGGCTGCCATTGTGTATCAAATTTCAAAATTATTTTTATTAAAATTTTGAGGCTCTGATATCAATTGTTGTCCCAAGATGGCAACTAAGAGGGGGGTGAATTGGTTGTTATGAAGAGTTGATGGCAAATTAAAATTTGAAACAGCTAAAAAAATAAGTTGAAGGTGAATAGGGAGTAGAGTAGAGAGAAAAAAATACAAAGAGTTTATAGTGGTTTAGATTACCTCAATTCCTTAACAACTTGTTAAGGTTTCACTAATCTTGAGTTTTTTTACAAGTTTAACTCTAACTTGGTGTTTTTCACAAGCTCACACCAAACTTTTACAATACTTGAGTAATATCCTGACAACGATATAAGAGTTTTTTCAAGGCTCACTCTAAAACCTAAGTGTTTCAAAGCTCATACTCAAACTTACAATAGTGTTTAATGCTCACACCCAATACTCAATAAATAAAAATGTAAATTTTGATATAAGGAAATAAAAGTTGTTTATCTTGGCTATCCAATTGTTATCACTTGCAAAAATGAAGTTTCTTGAGGTATATATAGCTTTTAAGACTTGAACTAGCTGTTTGAAGTGGGTGCCTATATATTTTGACTTTGTCTCCCACTTTAATTAATCTACCGAGCAAGCTCATGGTTGGACTCTAATTAGTCCGATAAGCTCGGCTTAAGCCCGGTCGGACGATCTCTGGTTCAGTTGTGAGGTTTGAATTTCTAACAAAAGTTTTTTAACGGCTAGTACACGTGGCATCCACTTATTGAGTGGATAAATAACGGCTATAATCTTTAAAAGCTTTTTCCGTAGCCCGGTCAGTATGATAATGGTCTGGTCAGTTAACTTATTGAGGATTTAGCTCAACCTCGGTACATGTGGGCTATAGCATAGTTCAATTGGTCCATGTTTAGTATGCTGAATTTTTTAGAGTACCATAGACCGTAAGCTCTACTGGATATTTTGGATCTTTTGGCTCGGCTCGATATGGTCAGACTATTTTTAGTTTGGTTTGTCTAGGCTTGATATGCTGAAGTTTTTGAAGTATCACCAGCCATGAGCTTCTCTGTAACTTTTGATGATTTTGGCTCAGATTTAGACCGATTAGCTTGAGTTCTTACCTAGTAGCTATGGCTCAGTCTGAGCTGCATGTGTTCAGTTTGATGTCTTATTTTGAGTTCATTCCCAGAAACTTGGACTCAATCCATGCTAAGGGAACTCAGTTTATTTAGCTCGTAATTGGTTTTATCTCAAGCTCATTTTTGATACCTCGGTTGTCATATGTTTAATGTTGTCTACTAGAGATCAGAATGCAAGGGCTCAGAGCTCGGTTTCGAGCTCATCTTTTTTTGCTCAATTTCACTCCATTCTAAGCCAATCTGGTCATAATTGTTTGGGGTCTGGGCAAACTATCTTAAAGGATCTTATTAATTGAGTTCCTGCACAAATGTAGCTTGGTATAAAAATTAGTCCATTCAATTTGATTGCCTAAGGTCAAAATAGAGTAAATTAAGCCAAGGGTTTAGCTAACAATTATATATACACCAATGATCTTGTAGGTGAGTGTAATTTGTTAATAAATAGATGTGCATGAAAGTTTCTATTTATTAAACGAGCTAATAATGATTATTCCATTTGATAATGCCAATTGACTTCTATAATATTGCTACTGTTGCATTTAGAACATAGGACATACTCCAACCTTTGACTCTTAGGACAAATGAAGGAGGGGAAAAACTTTCTCCCATTAATTTAGTTAAAATCCTCTTAAGTTAGATAGAGTTAGCTAGAGTCGATTTGAGAAATGTTTAGGAAATCTCCTATCAACTCAGATAATTCAACTTCTACCCCCATAATCTTCTTATGGCCTTGCTTCCTTTAATTGATCTTCTTCTTTTCTAAATTTTAGATATGGCTAGAGGAGAACTTGATCATAGTTGCTCCACATCTTAACCTTTACACCTACGGACCTCAAGACTTTCAACATCACCCCATTCTTTGAAATTACAATGATATAAGCTGATGGATTGTTTATTTAACTAACAAGTTGGCTGAAACAATATATTTTAGATGTCCATGGTGGAGATTGGAACATATAACTCAACCCTTTATAAATAATGTTATGGTGCTAATAGGCTTTTAAAACATCAGTTCATATTCTTCTGCCCGACTTCTTCCCTTCCAGGGCTTCATTAATGCCTTCTAGCTTCAAATAAATTATCTCAGATGCATGGGGGAATTTGGAGTTCCCAATTTCTGCATCATTTAGAGGGTATCTAGCCTTTTCGACCGATTCATATTGAGGTGGATCTAGATGAAGCTGAAAAAAATCCAAAGAGCAGCAATGAATATAGGCAATGGGCTTGTAAGATAAAAGAAGAGCTACGAACTAGATGCAGGGCTCATTAACTTTTATCATTATTTTCTTTTCATTTTTCATTTTATTTTCCTTTATTTTCTTTTCTTAAATTTTCCTTTCTTTTGCTTTAGTCTAGCAATTTGATGTAATAAAAAGATGGACAACCAATAAATAAAGAAAGAATAAATTTTGTTTATTCATTTCAATGTTCACCTTTCAAGTACTTATAGATATTATGCTCATGCCATGCAAAATTGTAAACACTAAGCCTATGAACATTCATAGACTCTCAAAATTTGTCTCCCTCCAGTAAGCCAACCTGGCTACACCACTCTTCATTAATTTCTTAACTAAAAATAAGCCCTCCTAATTGGGCCTAAACTTGCCTTTTAGGTCTGCTACTCCAGGCCTTAATTGCTTCAAAACCAATTCTCCTTTACTAATCTAATATGGCTTAACTTTCTTGTTAAAGGTTTGAGCCATCCTCTTTTAATAAATCTAATTATGATACAAGGCTCAAAATCTCTTTTCATCCAGCAAAGTTATTTACTCATATCTTTCCCATGTCCACTTAGCTTTTGCAATCTTGACTTCTAATAGTACCCTTAGGGACTTAACTTGCATTTCAATTGGGAGGACTATTTTTGACCCATAAACCAAAGAATATGGTGTAGCCCCCATTGATGTTCTAACTGTTGTGTGATAACCCTGCAAAATAAAAGGCAACTTGTCAACCCAATCTTTGCTTTTTTGAACCAACTTTGACAAAATCTTCTTCAAGTTCTTTTTATCGACCTTTACTGCTACATTAGCTTATGGTCTATATGCAGATGACTTTTGGTGTTGAATATCATATTTTGAAAATAAATAAATAAATAAATAAAAGACTTCATTTCTACCAGAAATTGGACTCCATTATCTATCACCACATGATAGGCACCTTATACCTACATATTAGCTATTTTTAATAAACTTACTCATCTGTTTTGCCCCCAATTTATTAAAAGATTACACTTTTATCCACTTAGAGAAATAATCAAGCACCACCATAATATAATTGTGCTTGTTTGTAGAAACTAGCTTGATCTCCCCTATAATGTTTATCTTCCAAGCTGTAACAAGCCATGGAAAGGAAAAAAGTTTTCAATTCTAATTTGGGAGGGGATTGATGGGAAGGGGGTGGGTAAATGGCTGAGATTGGCATGTATTTGGCACTTATTAAATTTCCTTATTCTTAATAGATAGCCTCTGTTATAAGCCAAAAGTACTCGTATCTAATTATTTTCTTTGCCAATACTCTACCATTCATATGTAGCCCACAAGTTCTATCATGGACTTCCTCCATCACTTCCTTAGCTTCCTCCTTATCCAAACATATACAAAATGTACTCCATCCATATGCCTTTTGTATTATATACTTAATCCTTTATGGAGAAGATGATGAAAAAATATCATTGATTTTGTGCGATATTCCTAGAATGCATAATTTTCTATTAAATTATATTGCCAAGATTCATATAATCTAGATTAATGTTAGCATGAACCATAAAAAGTAATTATTTTCCAATATATCAAGTGCAAACAAATCGTAAATCAATGATTATATTTTTAATAATGTAAAGTAATAACAAATTGTGTATAATTAGATCAAGTTAGTGTTTATTAAAAAAATGAATTATATAATATTTTTTCATATCAATATATATATACAAACATGAGTAATATATAATTAAAATTAGAATAAGCACATACAATTAACCAAGTGTAAATAATGCAGAATTAATTGAAATTCAGATCAAATTATTTACCTCTTGATGATTCTATAAGAAATATGTTGATATCCTTCACCAAGTTTACTACAAATGACAAATTGAAAATGTAAATCACAAATACGTGTCTTACCCATCATGTGCGAGTAGGGGATGTTGAAAATTATTTATAAATCAGGTTGACCATAACGAGTTGACTTAGATCCAAAAATAAAGAGTTACAACTCTTAGGAAAGTTGCAACTATCCATGCCCAGAGTTGCAACCATAGAAATGGTTACAATGCTAAGAGTTGTGACCATTTAAATAGGCAACTCTTGACGCCTATATATATATATGTTAAGAGAGAAATTGATAAACAAGAGGTTTTTCAATTCATGCAATTTTAGAGAGAAAATTCATACACAAATATTATAAATTAAATTATGAAAAATAGTGCATTTCTAATTTGTGATTTGCATTAGACTTGGTGAAAGATATGAAAACATTTCTTATGGAATCATCAAGAGGCAAGTAATTCGATCCCAATTTCAATTAATTCTTCATTATTGAACACGAAGTGAAACATTATAATTACTTAAATAAAGTACAGTGGATATAAAGAACAAAATAGAGAATGTATTACTGAACGAGAACAAAAACTATACACAATAATAGAGATGGAATCTATTATTAAAATAAAATCCATAAAAACTATAAAATGAAAAAATATAATATACAAAATCATATGCATAAAATATACACTTGGATATAGGACCATTTCCCTAGACGAACTTTCAAGATAAATATGAAAATTACAAAAATTAATAATTTAATGCTTGTGATGCATATATATATATATATCTTGAAGAATTACTATACATAAGCCTAACAAGTTATTAATTTTCACCATATTTATATATTTTGGCGAGGCTGGGGTTTACGACTAGGGGCAAAAGGAAGGACTCCCTCCTACCAAAAAAAATCATCTTTATAGGTATAGGGGACAATACTAATCGTCCCAATTATTTTCGTACCCTATTCTATAAGGGATGGCAAATCACAATGTTGTTCCCAATATGAGAGACGATAATCATCTCTAATATGGGGATGATTGTCATCTCTCATATAAGGACAACTTTAATTATCATCCCCAATTAAAGAATGGTAGTCGTCCCTAAATTTAGGGAGGATTATCATCTGCAAAACCAGGGATGAATGTTGTCCATATGTATAAAGACGACAGAAAAAAGGAACAAAAATCATCTTCAAAACTAAAAACAAAAATCATTTTCAAAACTAGGGACATATATCATCCCTGATCAAATGGACGATAGTCGTCCCCAAATATAAGTACGATTATCATTTCTACATCTAGAAATAAATTTCGTTTATATATAATCCATAGATAAAATTATTCTAAATTAAATTAATTTCATCAACAAATCTTTAATGAATTAAAATTAAAAATACAATAATAATAAGTGAACAAAGTATAAATCTTTATTAATAAATTTTGAATAATTCTATATGTATAAATGAAAAAATAAGAATTTTTTGTTACACATACACTCTACTGAACTTATTTGGATTGAAAATGATACTGCATTCTGCATATGGGGGGCCTGTTACATGGAACTCAAAAGAATGATATCATTATCTTATAAGAAAAAGGAAAAAATATACTATTGGAGTTTGAACTTTTTTATTTTTTGCTATTTTAGTGTCTGAACTTTTTTTTTATCATCTTGGAATCTAAACTTTAATTAATAGCTTTAATTTGGTTGCTTCGACTGATTTCATCTAATGTGGCATATTAACTGATATCTGTGGGGCCCGATTTCAGTTTAAAATTTTGCCACATCAGATTGTGAATAGTTAGTTGACTAAAATACCCATTCTTTCAATATTCCCATTCTCTTTTGTTTTCTTATTTTATGCCCAAATATCTGTAAATGCTCAAAGTCCTTAACAAACAGCTCATGTGCTTCTGCTTCCATATCTGATAGTTGATTCATAGGAGGCCCAAGTTTAAAATTCTTATCAAAAAATTTGGGAAATCAAATCTCAAAATAATATGAAGAAATGAATATGAAATAAATGGGTTTTCTATTGTCCATCTAAATAGCCAGTTGGATTCTTTCAAAAATGAAAAGAAGCCTATAAAGATTGCAACTTTTAGTGTTGCTTTATTCTCAATGGTACCTGCAGTGCCTAAATCATTGAATGATTCAAGTTTTAACTATGAGAATGAAGATTTTGAAAATCATAGAAGGTTTATAAACTTCAATTTTTGAATAAAATCTGTAAATGATGGGCGAAAGAGCACACTTAAACAATCTCCCATGCATCTTAACTCCATAAATAGTAATGAGAATCTCTTAAAGCAGAAAAAATATGCCACATCAAAATTAAGTGTGTCGATTAATTTTTCAGATAATAAGATTTTGTAACTACAAAATAGGAAATTGGGCTTTGTAGAAGAAGAAAAGGAAAATGAAGTTATTTCTTCAGGTAGCAATCTAACTATTTTTAAGAGTTAAAGCTCCATTGAAAGCATAAAGTGCAAATTCTATGAGAAATATAGACAATAGTGGAGCAGGTGGAGAGAGCTATATGAGTAAGCAAATCCTAACGCGAACCCCAAGTAAAGACTAGAGATCCACTCACCTTTACACTTAGAAGTGACTCTTGGAAAGCCAAATTAGTTTCTTGCCAAGTTCTTGACCTAATTCCAACCTTTGGAACCAAACCTTGGATATCATAAAGTTGTTACATTTGACAATGGACAACCTTGATTCAAGAAAGAATAAAGAACAAGAGATAAATTCTCTTCCAAGAACAAAAGTAATTAACTTTTATTAATCCATAAACTTATTATTGTTAACTAAATACAATCTAAAAATGAGAGGTATTCATAGCCTTTAATAATTAATCCTAAACCTAGTTACAAAAGGATAAAACAAATCTTAACAAATTATTCAAATCCTTGCAAAATAAGGAAACACAATTAAACTAAAATTCATTTAGAAAATTGTGTGAATACTCGAATTTTGAGGCTCGGAAAGCCGATTTTCTTATACTGCAGACAACCAAGCCAGACCGGACGATCACGACAAAGTTCACCAAAAGTATGTCTTCATGGTACTTGAAATGTCCGGAGCGACACAAGGATCACGGATATGGTCCAGGAATAATTTTTGGAGATCCGTAGCTCCTGGAAAATCAGTTTTAACAAAAATCGGGGAATTTTTTTTTAGGGCTGAACAGCCAAGCTTGGCGGTCCGACCGCCGGCGTTGACTTTTTCCCATTTTTCGGCTGACAACGCCACCGTCCAGTCCAAATTTTGTCTATAAAATACTGTTAGATTTTCAAAGAGGGGGCTGTTCGAATCCCGGGCCTCATGCTGACGAATTCTCTATTTACACACGCTTAAGAACTTTCATTGGATTTTTCTTTGCATAAATTTAACCCTGTGCTGCAGGAATCAAGAATTATAATCTAAGGTCTAAGAAAACAAGATCTGGAACTTCGAAGTAGGAGAATCCTAAACGAGGTAGTATCCTAATTTGTCACTTGTCAATCCAAGCATGTCCTAAATATTACATCTTCTTCTCAATTTCTTTACGGTCAAAGACTTAATCCTTTTAGGTCTAAGGCCTAATTAATTAATCAATCTACATTTCGGCATAAAGCCACGAATCAATTAATATTTTTGGCACGGAGCCTAAATTGCATTCTTTTGATACTAAGTATCCAAATTTTATCAAAATTGGCACTAAGTGCTCAAAATCTCACAATTTTGGCAAAAAGCCCGACAATGCACGAATCATACACACACACATGCATAATGCATCATTGCCTTTAAATAGGTTTTTCCGAACTACATGGGCTTTGATCTCTCATAAAAATGAGAGTATGTAGGCATATTTGGGATTCACCCCAAATAGCAAGTCCACAATTTACTAACAATCTACTTTGCTTCTTTTATTCATCTCTTTTAAATTTGTTTCTTTTTGGCAAGTTAATCAAATACATGACGTAGTCCCCGAATCCTCCTTGGGTTCGTAGATTAGAAACATTTACATTGGATGCATTAATTGGAGTCAAACAAGGGTTTTCTTAGTTTTTCCCTTTGAACAGAAAAAACTGAGTGGCGACTCCTAACAACAAGTGAACGTTCACCCGAATCCTTTTCGGGTGGAAACCGAGGTGGGGACCATAAAAATGATTTATGGGATTCTAGTGGACTACTATTGCTTATTTGATTAATCTACCCTTCTTTAGGGTACTTTTATTTGTTTTGCAGGGTACCTTAGCAATATATATTCTTTCTTTAAGGATATCGGAATAAAATTCACAAAAGGAATCTTTTTCCTTTGATGGACCCTTGTTTGATTAATTGTGCATTTGTTTTGTCATTTAGAGAATCTTTTTCTCTTGCATTATATGGGGTAATCATTTTCCTCCATTGCATAAAAAATTATTTTCAAATGAATTTCTTCTCTTTCTGTTCAAAGTTCTGAGTCTGGATAGCAAGTAGCGCTGACCGGCAGGTCTCCTTGATTATGCCGGCTGACAGCCAAAGCGTCCTCCCGGTTGTCGCAAACCATTTCAATCCTTTTGGAGTGGCCCATGAGTAAACGTACTGTTGGACCCACGCGAAACTCTTTGTTTCACATGTGGTTAGGTATATCTTACTGGTCCCTATTGTAAGCCTATTCTCTATTTTTCATTTAACAATAGAACCCTCCCTTAGGTTGTATGTACCCAATAATAGTGCCACATTCCATTAAAATGATTTATGATGTGATGAGGTGCATTCATGCAACATAACAACATTGTTTTGGGAAAAACCTTTTGATATATGCAACTGGACCAAGAGTCTCCCTACCCTACACACTACCCTGATCCTTTACCATTGACCATTGCAGGTACCCACTATCTGTGTGCCTTCACTTACACAAGCTACACCAACTCCAACTACTCCAATTACTGAAATGGCTACTATTGAACAGATTAAGGCCTTGCTAGATGGACAGGTTAAGGAAATTGAAGCTAGGATGCAAGAAAGAATTGATGAAGCTTTGGCTGCCCAGAGGGTAGCCATCTTGGCTGAATTGGGAGGGGCACCAAAGACAGCCACTACTTCTGAAAATTTAGGGAAAGAACCTATTGTGGGACAAACTAGTACCCCTATGACTGCTCAGAATAATACCCCTATCATCAATTTGGAGGATCCACCCTCTAAGAATGCTACTGAAACTGATGAACTGAAAAAGAAACTTGAATTGCTTGAAAGGTCAATCACTGCCATGAAAACTCATAAAGAGGTGGTAGACATGGATTCCTTATCCTTGTTTCCCCAAGCTAGGTTGCCTCCAAAATTCAAGATGTCTGGGATGGACAGATTTGATGGGACTACTTGCCCTAAAACTCACATGAAAATGTATGTGGGGGCCTTAAGCCCTTGGGGTTTAAATGACGAGCTCTTTGCTCAACTCTTCCAACAATCCTTGACTGGTGCTGCCCTTAAATGGTTTGTAAGCCTGGACCGTGCCAAGATTAAGACTTGGGAAGACATTTGCAATGCATTTAACACTCAATACCACTACAATATTGAGGTAGATGTCACTAGAAGGGAGCTTGAGACTACCAAACAAAATAACAATGAACCCTTCTCCTCGTTCCTTACGAGGTGGAGGGCGAAGGCTGCTCAAATGATTAATCGCCCTTCAGAACAGGAGCAGATTGATATTATAATCAGGAATTTAAGGCCTACATATCAAGTTCAACTGCAAACCCAACATTTACCTACTTTCAAATCGCTCATTGCGACTGCAACTAAGGTAGAAGACTTGATACAATTGGGTAAGATAGTGGATGAGGGAGCTGCTTCAAAGTATAAAAAACAGGGCCAAGCTACTTCCTCAAGCAAGGTCAATGAAGTGGCCAATATTGCCCCTGCGAATCCTTTGCGTGTGGGCAATCTTGGGCAGAGAAATCAGCCAAGAAGGCAATATACCGACCTTGGGATGCCCCTTCATCAAGTGTTTAAAAAGGCTGTGGAAGGAAAGTACTTAAAACCTTTGGACCCGAGACCTCCTCCAAACCCATTACCCTCCAATTATAAGGCCAATGAATACTGTGAATACCATCAAGGAAAAGGGCATAGGACAGGTGCTTGTTGGACTCTGAAAAACCGCATCCAGGATTTGGTGGATAGTGGTGACATCATTCCTCTCAGGAGTCGACCAAACATTAATACTAACCCTTTGCCCAATCATTCCATCCACGCCATCACTGTGGAAGAAGAGTTGTTTGATCCTTTCAAACTTCTCTTGGAAATGAATGAAATATGTGTGCTGGATCTGAATGACCTCGCTGAAGAGGTCGATGCTCTGACAAGAAGTGGAAGGCAATATCAACCACTTGACTTGGGGAAAGCCCCTACAACCTCAAATCACCCCTATAAGAAGACGCCAGAACCAAAGGAAGACCCAGTCCTCACTCAACTTAAACAAACTCAAGCGAAGGTGTCAATTTGGGAGCTCCTTGCTTCCTCATTCCCACACCGCCAGGCTCTCAGTAAAGCTTTGAGTCAACTTGATACATCAGTAGACACAAGCCCAAAAGCTTTGGTGGCCACTTTGACCCAATCAACCAAGGCATTGAGTATCAGGTTTTCTGATAAAGATTTACCAGAAGATGGCATGAAACACAATGATGCTCTATACATCACCATACAAACTGGGGGAAAGACTGTGCACATGGTTCTCATTGATAATGGGTCAGCCTTAAATGTATTTCCCTTGAAAGTAGCAAGCTGTCTGGGGTTGGAGGCTACAGATCTTACACCTTCTGATCAAATTGTTAGAGCATATGATAACACTCGAAGAGAAATTTTGGGTGTTGCTACTTTGGAAGTCGCTATTGGACCAATGAAAATGGGAGTGTCGTTCCAGGTCATTGATGTACCCACGAGCTTTAATCTCCTCCTTGGAAGGCAGTGGATTCATCAGAATAATGTTGTACCATCTTCATTACATCAAAAACTTAAGTTCCCTTTTGAAGGAAAAATCATCACTATCAAAGGGGACACATGTGAAATCAACAAGAAAACCACGGATCAGTCTCTCTTTGAGGTTGTTCCTGGTGAAACTGCTATGGCCTTGACTAGGTTCCATTATGACACTGTTCAGTGCATCGAAGGAGAGAAGCCCAAAGGGCCATTTATCCTATATGACTTTGGGGGAATCCAAATCAATTGCCTGATTGGAATGATGTTGAGGGTAGGTCTGCTGCCCGGGATGGAAATGATAAAGTCTGGGAGAAAATCATCTATAGTGCAGCCATGGGAAGAGCCTGAGAATAAGGGAACTTTTGGCTTGGGGTACAAACCCACAGACGAGGAGATAGAAGAATTTGAGCATGGGAAGAACAAAAAGAAGACATGGGGGGCGAAAAGCCTTAAAATGCGCCCTTACTTTAGAACTCTAAACGGTCACTTCTGCAAGCCTGGGAAAACAGTTCCTTACTGTGGTTTCTAGGAGCCATTCTATTTTCCTATGACTGGAAAGAAGCTACCGGGTTTTGAGATGTTCGATGATGTTTTGACCATAAAGGAAGAAGAATCAGAACCTATAACTGGCTCACAAGTGGAGGATTTCATGCAGCCTAGTCTCTTTGATGAGGTTGCTATGATAACCAATGTCAAAGACAAAAGGGACCTCACGAAGCTGATCAAGACAACAGATGGACCACTGATGAACTGGTATACCGAGGAGGGACAAGAAGCTACGATCAAACCTAGTCATGTGTCACACCCCAAACCTGAGTCTTGTACCGAGTCAAATCTTGAGTCAAACACCGAGTCAGAGTTTAGTTCTGAGTCTTCCTTAGCTTCAAGAATAGAAAACCCTGATGTCGAATGTAATGTAACTCTGGAGGATGACTCTGCCATTATTAATGAAATTGTTCAAGTTCTTGGTTACCCTATGTCTTTCGCTTTCCAAGTATTATCTAGCAAAAATGAAATAAATGAAATAAAAGAAATGAATGAAAAGATAATAATTGGCAAAGAAAATGAATATACATACATTGCATATGATTGTATGAATAAGGAACAGGTTGTTGAGTGCATCAGGAGATATGTCGACTGTTTCATGTGGAAGACAAGTGATGTCATGGGAATAGACCCAGCAATAGCAGTTCATAAGATTCTGCTATACCCCGGTGCAAAGCCAGTTAAGCAGAAGTTGAGGAGAATGAAGCCGTAATGGTCTTTGAAAATTAAAGAAGAGGTTGCCAAGCAACTGGATAATAGGTTCATAGAACCAATTGCCTACCCTTCCTGGTTGGCGAACATTGTGCCGGTCCCAAAAAAAGATGGAAAGGTCAGGATGTGTGTTGACTATAGAGATTTGAATAAAGCTTGTCCTAAGGACGATTTCCCGCTACCACACATCGATTTGCTAATAGACAGGATGGCTGGGCATCTGATGGTTTCCATGACTGACCTTGCGGTTGGGTACAATCAGATCATGGTGCACCCACCGGACAAAGAGAAAACAGCTTTCATTACGGAATGGAGCACTTTCTGCTATAGGGTTATGCCTTTTGGATTGATAAATGCAGGGGCTACCTACCAAAGGATGGCGACAACAATCTTTCATGACATGATTCACAAAGAAGTGGAAGTGTACGTCGACGATATGATTGTTAAGTCAAAATCTATGGAAGAGCACGTTGAAGCACTTGAGAAGTTCTTCCTTAGACTTCGCAAGTACAATTTGAAGCTTAATCCTGCAAAGTGCCTATTTGGAGCAACATCAGGTTTATTTTTGGGATATTTGGTCAGCAAGAAAGGAATAGAAGTTGATCTAGCAAAGTCAAAGGCTATTCTGAAAATGCCTCCACCAAGAACAGAAAAGGAGATTCGAGGCTTGCTAGGTAGATTACAGTATATCAGTCGATTCATATCGCAGTTGGCAGAGACTTGTGGTCCTATCTTTAAGCTACTAAGGAAAGGTGCTTCACAAGAATGGAATGAAGACTGCCAGAAGGCCTTCGACAAGATCAAAGAATACTTGTTAAGTCCACCAATTCTGCAACCTCCCAGAATGGGAAAACCTCTGCTCTTGTATTTGTCTGTAACAGATGAAGCCATGGGTGCAATGCTAGCTCAAGAAGCCGAAGATACAAAGGTAGAAAATGCAATTTACTACCTCAGCAAAAGGATGCTGGACTATGAGTTAAAGTATAACAAGATTGAGAAGTTGTGTTTAGCGTTGTATTGGGCTTGCACAAAGTTACAGCACTACTTGTCTTCTTACACTACTTATGTCATCGCAGAACAGAGTCCCTTGAAATTCCTTATGGAGAGGCCTGTTTTGGACAGCAAAATGGCAAAGTGGGTGTCAACATTGGCAGCTTTTGACTTAAAATTCGTTCAGAGGAAAGCTGTGAAAGGTGGGGCAATAGCTGACCAGTTAGCAGAATTACCCGTAAAAGACGAGCTGCGAGAAATGAATTTCCCTGACGAAGACCTCTTGAATGTGGAAAGAAGTGTTTGGGAGATGTATTTTGATGGGGCATCCAATTATCATGGAAATGGAATTGGGATTGTGTTCGAAACTCCTTGTGGAGAATACATTCCCTTTGCAGTTAAACTTGACTTTAGCTGCACAAACAATGAAGTGGAATATGAAGCTTGCATCAATGGGCTCGAAGCCGCCCTGGGATTGGGGATTAAGAACCTAAAGGTCTATGGTGATTCTATTTTAATAGTATCACAAGCTTTAAGGAAATGGAAAATAAGAGAAGATCGTTTGGTTCCTTACCTACAACGCCTTGATCATTTGGCACAACAATTCAATGATCTGTCCTTCGAATATCTCCCAAGAGCAAAGAATCAGTTTACTGATGCCTTAGCTACTTTAGCTTCCATGATCAATATCAAAGAGGGGAAAGCCATTCGTCCATTGAAAGTTCAGCTTCAGAAGCAACCTGCCCACATAATGCATTTGGCCGATGGTAAACCATGGTTCTAGGATATCAAGAGTTATCTCAAGGATGGAAGTTATCCGGAGGAATCATCAAGGGTTGATCAGAGAGCAATAAGGCAGCTAGCCACAGGTTACATTCTTAATGGAGATATCCTCTACAAAAGAAGTTGGAATGGAATGCACCTAAGGTGTGTGAATGAAGCAGAGGCTAAGCGGATAATGGAAAGGGTACATGGTGGCGAATCAGGACCGCATATGTATGGGATCGCCTTGGCTCAAAAAATAGCCAATTTAGGATATTATTGGTCCACCATGAATACAGACTGTGTGGCATTTGTGCAAGAATGCCATCAGTGCCAGATATTTACTAAGCTACAGAAGCAACCTCCTGTTGCTCTGAATCCAATCACCTCTCCATGGCCCTTCGCTACTTGGGGAATAGATATAATTGGCAAAATACATCCAAAAGCCTCAAATGGACATCAGTTTATCTTGGTAGCGGTGGATTACTTCACGAAGTGGGTTGAAGCAGCTTCCTATGCAGAATTAGACGCCAAAAAGGCAGCACAGTTTGTCCGAACCAACATCCTTTGTCGGTACGGAACACCATTCGAGATTATCACTGATAATGGAACTCATTTCCAAGCAGAATTTGCTAAACTTTTGAAGGATAAGAAGGTCCAGCATCATAAGTCCTCTCCTTATAGACCTCAAACAAATGGAGCTGTAGAAGCAGCAAATAAGTCTATAAAGGTGATCATACAAAAAATGATCAAGGAACATAGGGGTTGGCATGAGAAATTACCACTGGCCTTGTGGGGATATAGAACATCGATTAGAACTCCTACTGGGGCAACCCCATATTCACTGGTGTACGGAATGGAAGCAGTACTCCCCATTGAACTGGAAGTTCAATCGGCGAGGATAATTCAAGAAAGTCAGATAAATGAAGCTGAATGGATTAGCAATTATCACCATCAGTTGTTGGGTTTGGATGAAAAAAGACTTCAAGCCCTACATCAGATTCAAGGGTATTAGAGGCGAATGGCCAGACATTTCAACAAAAAGGTCAAAGATCGAAAGTTGGAAGAAGTTTGTTTGGTTCTGAAAGAGATCAGAACACCTGTTACAGATCCTCGTGGGAAGTTTCGTCCTCATTGGGCGGGACCCTACATTTTGAAGAAAATACTTTCCGGTGGAGCCGTCATCTTGTCTGATTTGGATGGTCTGGAGTTCACAAACCCATGCAATCTGGATCAACTGAAGAAATATTATGTATGATTATGCATTCCAAAAGGAACTACATTAGACCTGATTCTCGCAAACTAATTCGAGATATGTAGGCAGCTCTCCTTGAGCACGGTCTAAATTTTAATAAAAATCATTGATTCATTTTTCTTTTGCCAACATAAAAAAAATAAAAATAAATAAATAAATAAATAAATAAAGAAAGAAAAACCCCGCTAAGTCAAAAACCCACAAAGGGCGGCTTAGGCAATAGTGGAGCCCGCTAAGTCAAAAACCCAGAAAGGGCGGCTTAGGCAAGAATGGGTAAGAGCTCGTTAAGTTGAAAATCCGAAAGGACGGCTTAAGCAAAAATTAGAGCAAGTAAATAAAGTAGATAATGCTTGGAAAGCAAATAAAAGAAGAAAGAATCATTCATTACAAAAAGAGTCAGTCATTACAGAAAGAGTCATTCATTCCATGACAAGAGTCAGACCATAAGTCCTATACATCCAATGAACCAAAAAGGTAAAGACAACCCAAAAAGCAGACAATAGAGTCAACCCTAGGATCTAAGTCCTACGTCTCCTACGTGGGGCAGAGTCTTCGGTATCTTCCTTAGTCCCGGAACTCTCTGCAACATCTATCTTCCCCTTGTCAAGAGGAACCACATCCTCTCCCTCCAACTCCTGCAGCAATGCAAGCCTCCTTGGCTTTTCAATTGGCCAAACTTCGGCTATGAACCAAGTTCTATATTCTGGAGTAGGCTGGACAAGAGAAGGCTCTGCAAAAGGCCTGATCATCTGATGGTTCCTAACCCAAGTCTGTAGAACAGCTCGAGTAACTCCGGGAGTAATGGGGGAAGCAATGGAAAGCCCAACAGGAAGAGGAACCCTCTGATCAATTCCCATCTGTCTGAGTACCCGAGAAGCACTATACCATGTACTATGGGTGAAACCAAGAAGGTAGACATGGTTATGCATTACATTTTCCTCCATGAAGCGAGGAATTCTATACCAAGGGAAGAACCACAGCAATTCTTCTGGTCCAAGCTCAAACAACCAGATAGCCCACTTAGCCATGGAGGGAAAAGAAATCTGGATTCTCCTGGTGCAGTACTGAGAAGGGTTATAAGTCAAGGCATTGGGAGCAGCAACCACTCGGAGATGGTCTCTCAACCAAACCTAAAAAAAATATAATAATAGAAGTAGAATAGATCCTTTCTATTTACAAGGAAAAAGAGAGATGATAAAATGAGAAGAAACAAAAGGTATAACAAAATTACCTGAAAAATGATCGGGGTAACAGTCCAATTTTCAAATCCGAGTGCAGTTTTGTCAAGACTCTGAATGGTCTCAGCCAGAATCATACCACCAATGCAGTTAAGTTCTTCCATCTGCCTAATCATGGGGCAAAGCTTTCAATCTCCAAAGCCAGGGTCACAGTTGAAAAGAAATCCAGCTAACAGGCAGAAAACAAAAGCTCGCATCTTATGCTTCAGTTGAATCTCATCTTCAAAATTAGCAGTCAGGAATTCATCAATCAAAGGAAGCAGCATCGCCTTATTCCCATCCGCAATCATAGCTTGAGCTTGAGGCCTTGTAAAGTTAAAAAGCCTCTGAAAAGACCCCACATAGCCAACTTGAACCTCATGCCTTACAAGAGGGGCATTTGGGTCACATCCAATAATTGAGCAGAATTCCTCAAAAAGAGGACACATCTCCTCCATCCGGGCACCAAATCTGAAAACGTGGGCTTGGGGATTCCAAAATCTGATACAAGCATGCAAGAAATCCCAATCCACAGCTACACCTCTAAGGGTGGCAACAGCTTTCAGTCCATATCTTCCCATGTTGATCCTTTCAACATTATGGAGGCTCTTGGTCCAGTTATGTATCACATGGTTGTAAAGAAGCAAATAAATACTTTTATGAAAATAAAAGGGGACATCATGCATACATATGTACTGTTTGTGCTAAACAAAAGTGCAGGTACAGAAAAGTCAGAATACAATCAGAGAAAAATCAGAAGTATTGCAAGCAATCCAGAAATGCCAAAAGGCGGGTCTTTTACCCCTCGCTCAAAATTCACTCTTCAGACGACCACTGGGCCCCATAAATTATTTTTATGGGCCCCAGTGGGGGGCAATTATGAATACTCAAATTTTGAGGCTCGAAAAATCGATTTTCTTACACTGCAGACAACCAAGCCAGACCGGACGATCACGACAAAGTTCACCGAAAGTATGTCTTCATGGTACTTGAAATGTCCGGAGCGACGCAAGGATCACGGATATGGTCACGGAATAATTTTTGGAGATCCTTAGCTCCTGGAAAATCAGTTTGAACGAAAATCGGGGGATTTTTTTTTAGGGCTGAACCGCCAAGCTTAGCGGTCCGACCGCCGGCGTTGACTTTTTCCCATTTTTCGGCTGACCACGGCGGTCCGACCGCTGACCACGGCAGTCCGACCGCCGTCCAGTCCGAATTTTGTCTATAAAATGCTGTTAGATTTTCAAAAAGGGGGCTGTTCGGATCCCGGGCCTCATGCTGACGAATTCTCTATTTACACATGCTTAAGAACTTTCATTGGATTTTTCTTTGTATAAATTTAACCCTGTGCTGCAGGAATCAAGAATTATAATCTAAGGTCTAAGAAAACAAGATCTGGAACTTCGAAGTGGGAGAATCCTAAACGAGGTAGTATCCTAATTTGTCACTTGTCAATCCAAGCATGTCCTAAATATTACATCTTCTTCTCAATTTCTTTTCGGTCAAAGACTTAATCCTTTTAGGTCTAAGGCCTAATTAATTAATCAATCTACATTTCGGCATGAAGCCATGAATCAATTAATATTTTTGGCACGGAGCCTAAATTGCATTCTTTTGATACTAAGTATCCAAATTTTATCAAAATTGGCACTAAGTGCTCAAAATCTCACAATTTTGGCAAAAAGCCCGACAATGCACGAAGCATACACACACATGCATAATGCATCATTGCCTTTAAATAGGCTTTTCCAAACTACATGGGCTTTGATCTCTCATAAAAACGAGAGTATGTAGGCATATTTGGGATTCACCCCAAATAGCAAGTCCACAATTTACTAACAATCTGCTTGGCCTCTTTTCTTCATCTCTTTTAAATTTGTTTCTTTTTGGCAAGTTAATCAAATACATGACATAGTCCCCGAATCCTCCTTGGGTTCGTAGATTAGAAACTTTTACATTGGATGCATTAATTGGAGTCAAACAAGGGTTTTCTTAGTTTTTCCCTTTGAACAGAAAAAACTGAGTGGCGACTCCTAACAACAAGTGAACGTTCACCCGAATCCTTTTCGGGTGGAAACCGAGGTTCACAAATTGGAAGCCAATTATCTAATGATAAAATCTAAATCTAGGGTCACGATCTTAGTTATGAAAGTGTAGATGACTTTAGACTTTTAAATCACTCGATTTGGGCTTCGGAAGCTCAAGTTATGGCCTTTTAAAATAAACTGGTCTGGATAGAAATTACTAATCTAATATGATTCTGTGGTTTTAAATTTGAACAGATTTTAAGAACCCCAAACAAACTCAGATCTTACAAACAAGCCTATTCTAGAAAGCTTGATATGTCTTCTAAAAACTTCATGAATAATGCTTTCTCATTTTAGAACTCTAGGATCATTAAATTCTCAATTAAGTCTTCAATGGTCAAATCTGCCCTAATCTGAAAATTACAAAATATGTAATTTTTAAGTTCTTTCACCTCTAATGCTTCCATAATCAATATTCTATCCCTTAAATCCAATCACATATTTAGTTTTGGGTCTCTACAGTTTCTTTTTATGGCTTATGTGCCCATTCTTGTATCATTCTCCCCTTTTTATATAATGATTCATCCTCAAATCATGCATCAAGGTAGTATAAGAGAATGAAGTTTCTCTTTTTAAGGTCAACCCTTCCCTTATTGGTGTGAACTCTTCCTCTAACCTTAAAGTGTTAAAGGAAAAAATTAATTTTGCACAAGGTTGCCATCTTTCTTCCTTGATGATGTTAAGGACTTGATGTATGTGAAGAGTAGGAGAACCTAATAAAATAATATTAAAATAATCATTGCATACAACAAAATCTATTAGAAGAGTTGTTGACCACACAAGAGCATCAATATTGGGAAGTTAATCAAAAGCAAATTCTTGAACATCTTCAACCGATGCACTTAGAGTTAACTCAAATCTTCAGCTTCCATTACCTCTAATTGTTGCACTTCTTTCTCTTCCTCAGCCTCATGGTATTAAATCATGTTCTCTTCTGTATCTTCTTCTAGTCTTCTTGATTCACATTTTTTTTCTTCTTCTTTAGGATCATCATCTTCTTCATCTCCCAAATATAGCAATGAACCTTCACTAAAAAAATTCCAATGGAAGCAATTCTTTGTCTTAGTTTATGTCTTCAGCATACACTAATTCTTCTTCAACCTCATCTCCAATCTTTGACTCCATCAATGAAAGCTTGTATGTTTTTTTTTCTCTTTAAGTAGAGTTAAAAGCTTTTTTCAACACTCTTTAAAAGATTTCTCCCTTGGATTATCTTTAGAAATCTTATACAACTTGCTCCATCTTTGTGAATAAGCACGTGGTTCATCATGATCATCGTCTGCTGAAATTCTCCTTAGAAATCACCTAGCATACTGAATAGGAGTATTGGTTGACTACTTCCTCATCACTAAATGCTCAATATGATCTATCTTTTCAAACATTTTGCCAAGCTTCTTTTTAAGGGATTGCACCTATCCAACATAGCCTAGAAAGGATTGACACCATCTTGAACATTTCTAGGTTGGCCTTTCATTTTAGATCATTTATCAAGCTACAAACAAGGGCTAGTGAAATAAAAAAAAATTAAGAATTCATCTCTTCACTCCCCTCACATGTTTTACTCAAGTGTAATGCTCGCTCAAGGACACTCATGTTTACACTCAATTTCTCTATACTGCCCCCCCCCCCCCCCTTTTTAAGATTACACTACCAATATCACACTGCCTTTTAATAGCTTAAAGACAAGGGTATGACTGGAATAGAGTTGGTATGCTAGGACTAGGGCTGGTATGACCAGACTATTGAATGAGATATGAAAGGGCCAATTAGAAAAGCTTTGGTCAGATCAAGAAGGGACTAAGAAAAATTTTCAATTTTTAAGCAATAAAGATCACGGTGGAAGGTATGGTGGAAAGTTAGGCATACTAGATAGGGTGGCTAGGATGTTGCTGGTCCGATCGGGATAGGGTTTGGCTAAAACTTGAAAAATTAGGCAATAGGTTTCATGTTGGGTGGTACAGTAAAAATTGGGCAGGACAGATATGGTTCGACCAGACTGGTGGGTGGTATGGTAAGGAAACAGTCTACGTACTGGTTACAAAAATTTTAAGATTTTTACATATTTGTTAACTTTTTTGTTGGCAGCCATTAGGGTTTGAAACAATTCATGGAAAGCCACCAACACAATAGAATCACAACTTTAAAGAAAACTCAAGATTAAACTTTGTTTTTTATAGAATTGATAGGATAAAACAATGAATAAATACAAGAACACTATAGAAGAGACAAAAACTTTGGATTTAAAGGAAACAAATTGACACAACAAATGCGAAGAACAATGAATCATAAAGGTAATAAGGATTTTGATTTTTTTTTTTTGAATATGACAAACAAAGAACAAACATAGGATAGATAGATAGATAGATAAATAGATAGATAGATAGATTGATTGATTGAGAACATGATTTAGAGTCTAAGCTCTGATATTAAACTGATGTGAACCCTTAGTATAAGGACTAGAGACTCACTCGTCTTTATGCTTGGAAGTGACTCCTTAAAAAGCCAAATCAGATTCTTGCCAAATCCTTGACCTAATTCCAATATGTGGAAGAGAACCTTGGAAATACATATCACAAAATTGTTAACTTTGACAATAAAAAATCTTAATTTGAGAAAGAACCAAGAATAAGAGATGAATACACTTCTAAAAATAAAAGCTCTTAACTTTTATTAATCCATAAACTTCTTGCCATAGATACAAACTAAAATAATAGGTATTTATAGCCTCTGATAATTAAGCCTAAACCTAGTTATAAAAGGATAAAACAAATCTTAACAATTATTTAAATCCTAACAAAATAAGGTAATAGAATTAAACTAAAATTCTTTTAGAAAATTGGAGGCCAATTATCTATATAATAAAATCTGAATCTAAGCTTAGAATTTTCATAAGAATCGTAGCTATTGAAGTATAGAAAACTTTAGGATTTTGAATCACTCAATTTGGGCTTTGAAAGCTCAAGTTATGGCCTTTTAAAGTAAACTGGCTTGAACATAAAATACTAATATGATATGATTTTATGGTTCCAAAGTTGTACAGATGTTTAGGAGCCCAAAAGAACTCGAATATGTACAAATAAGCCCATTCTAGAAAGCTTAATATGTCTTCTAAAAACTTCATGAATAATACTTTCTCATTTTGAAACTCTAGGATCATCAAATTCTCAATTACATCTTTAAAGGTCAAATTTGTCCTAATCTAGAAATTACAAAATACATCCTTTTTAAGTTCTTTCGCATTTAATGCTTCCATAATTAATATTTTAGCCTTTGAATCTAGTCTCATATTTAGTTTTGGGTCTTCAAAGTTTTTTTGTGTAGGCTTGTGTGCCCATGTTTGCGTCAAATCCACTCTTTAACTTTCAATTTCTTCAGAATTAAATTTGTATTACAACAACTTCAGCACATCTTTACAAACCAGATATACCAATCTAAATCTTTGCATCCAGATTCTTTTTTTTCTTCTTCTTTGATTAGATTTCTTTTCTAATTTAAAATTTAAAATCCTAATCCACAAAAGGCAAGAAAATGACTAATTTGGGAAGAAGATAAATCAATAGGGATAATTTCGCCATATAATCAATTATATTCTGATGTGGCAAAATTTTAAACTGAAATTAGGCCCTACAAATAGTAGTCAGCATGCCAATTATGATGAAATCGGTTGGAACAACCAATTTAACTCTAAAAATTGAAGTTTAGATACTAAACTGATAAAATTAAAAGTTTAGACACCAAAATAGTAAAATAAAAAAAATTAGTTTCAGCTTATATATTTGCTAGTAAAACCTACCAAATCCTGTAAAAACCAATCAAACCATTATTGGTCGATTTTCAAAAATAAATTTTTTATAACTGATTAATAGTGGTCAGGTTATCCCATTCCTAAAACCTAACCAACCCGACTGATGTTCATTCCTAACTCCGTATGTGGAGTCTTTTACATGGAATTCAAAAAAATAATATCATTATCTCAAAAGGAATAATATCATTTGGTCTACGTTAGTTGAATTCTACAACTTAAATTTATAGAATTGAAATGACTCAAAAATTTTATTTCAAATGAATAATTATTAAAATTTAAATAAATTTTATAAAATTCATTCATTTTAAATTGGACGTTAAATAATAAAAAATTGAATAAAAAAGAATTAAAATAAGTAATCTAATTAATATCTATACAGTTTAATTAATATAACAAGAGAACTTTTTGTTACTGAAAATTATGTTGTAACTAACATCAACAAAATCAAACCGAATAGAGAAAAGAAACTCAAAAAATGCCAAAGAAAAAGCATAAACTTTGCCATACCATTTTGGTAGAACAAATTATATCATCTTTTTAACCGAACCATTAGCACCCTGGTTGCCGAAAGTTCCAAGTCTTCAAAACGCGGCCGTAGACTTGAAGCAAATCACAGGACCCAGAACCCAAAAATTCTATAGGTAAACCCCCCCAAATTGATCGTCTTTACTCTCTCACTGTCAAGACTCCAACCAATACAGATAAACCCAATTTTTGTTTTTCTCTACTCTGAAATGTTCAATGTCTTCAATGGCGAAACTAAGGATAGCTGGGATATGGGTTGGTGTATTGGAGGTAGAATTGGAGAATTGGACAATTTCTATGTTGAGAGAGGAGGTCTCAAAGCGATCAAACATGGGTATTGACTCAATCAATTTAATATGCGCTGGCAAAGTCTTGAAAGACGGTGATGGTAATGAAAAGCTTAGCCAATTGGGTATTAAAAACAACTCTAAAATTCTTGCCATTCGTATCTCTGTTGAGGAGGGTAACTCTTTGAAGCAGGAGTTGATGGCTGATGAGGAGCGAAACCGTAGACTCGCTAGAGTCAAGTGAGTTTTGACTGACACTATTTTTTAACAGTGTTTCTGGTGTTGTATAGACGGGCTGTTATGATTTTTGGGTTTATTGTATGTGTTAAGAGTTCAGATTGAAATTGGTTTGATGTGTTTAATTTTAAAGTTGAAATTTTGTGTATGGGTTTTGTGTAGATTGATCACTCTCTCTATTTTTCATAATTTGTTAAGATTACGTTTTGCATGGTGAAACTGACCACTATTCATATTTATGATGAGTTTATGAGATTATATATGTTCTGCTTTTACAATTTTGTGAGAAGATTAAGCATAAAATCCTTGGAATTTAAAGCAAATGATATTACACTACATGATTTTCACTCTCTGTGTTCTTAATAAAGATTTAAGAATTTGACCGGAGCATTTCTTCACGAGTTCAATCTTTTTACCTTTTTCTTTACGCAGAACAAATTATATTTATGCTTTCAAATCAGGAACACATATGTAACAAAATATTCAATTTAGTCATTGGACAAAGAATTTCTATTTGAAATAAAAATTTTATTTCTACTGGCATTGTTTTTATTTCTGCTCTTTGGAAGCAAAAAGTTCTTTCTTTAATGCGTAGGAACTGTGAAATGTGATAAAGTTTTAGACTTTTTCTCTGGAACATAAAGTAACTCAACAATGATTGTACAAGTTGTTTGGATTTTCCATAGAGCAATGTCCTGGCTTGTTTGTTCTACATCTGCCATTTGGTAATGAAGCTCGGTCCTTCAAATTTACAAATACTTGGGTGCTTGTGCGTGTTGGCTTTGACATACTTTTGTATGTTTCTTAATTGAGCACATTGTTTTAAGTAGTATTTGTTTTTACATGTTAGTTTTTTCATAACTTGGCAGGGCAGCTGTTACTGCACTATCTAAAAGACATGGAGATGGTTCGTTACCTGTTGAAAATTTCAATTTAGAACTTGAAGATCAAAGTGGGCAAAAATTGCACTTTTCTGAGACAGATCAACAGTATGCCACTAATACACCAGCTTGTGTTTTCCCAACTAGATTTTGTTCATATGTGTGCAATTGATTTTATTTCTTAAGATTGCAAAGATCTATCTCAAGTTTTGATTGGAAAACATTTTAGCTATTGTTTATCAGGGCAATAATGATGGGTCTGATGCTTCATGCAAATGGAAAGGGACTAATTAAAAGGCAAATGTTTAAAGATGCACTAGAAGTGCTCACCATGGGAGAGGTTAGTTTGCATCTCTATTTATTTATATGGCTGGACAGGGCGGTCCATCTTAATTGTCTTTTTGTATTTATTTTTCTACTTTCCAAACTAAATCTATCATTTTGAGATAGTAATTGATGATGTATTTTTTCTGGGAATTTTTTACCAAGCTTCGATAAACTTATTTATTTCTTTTTCTACTCCTGCTCCTAAGTACAGGATAACCCCAATTATATAGTTGGACTTTCTGAACTAATGGATATACCAGCATCCTCTTCATAACTGTTTTTTTTTTTTTTTTTTATTAGCTGAATGGCTGCATTTACCATGGATATTATGCATGTCTGGCTTAACTTTTATGGTTTGATTTATGTTTGCACAAGAACTTTCTATTCATTCTCTGTTATACTTATCAAATGATTAAGACTCTCATTGAATGCTGTTGTCAGGATACCTTTTTTATAAATTCCAAACTTTTTTCCAGTGGTTGAGAATAGAAATCAATGCTGAGTATTTTTATTTCTATCTGGCAGGAGGCTTTCTCTCTTTGCAACCCCAAGTCTATTGACGTGAGTATCTATTGCTTTTCTGTTTTCAAAAGATCTTTATGATTATAAAATTTCCTTCAACTTTAACTTATGTGCCGTTTCCAGCTTGTTGACAATATCCCGATACTGCAAATAGACATGGTGTGGTGCTACTTCATGCTCCGTGACATTGCCTGGCTGTCGGAAGCAGGAGTACGCCTTGAAAAGGCTAGAGAAGGACTTGAACGTGCTCATGGCAAGGACTCCTCTCGTTTTAGGCTCCTTCAAGCAGGTCGCTCATTAGAGGCGGCACTGTGAGTATTTATCTGCAACTATCCTTGTGTCTCTTTGTATATATATCTATCTATATATTCATGACCAAAACTAGAAATGGTAGTAGTTTTGGTTGGCAATTTCAAGCTAACTCCTTTTAAATAAATATTGTAGATATTTGAGACTAGAGCTGTTGGAAGGAGTAGTGGCATATCATAGTGGCCAATTTGATAAATGTAAGAAGTTTCTGACCTCTGCACAGGCAAGATTCTTCCAGGTTAGTCATAATGCATTGCCTCTTTTTTTTTCCCTGGCTTTGTCCCTCCAACCCCTTCTCTCTCTGTCTTTCTTACTGACATGAAATTACAGAGAATTAAACATATTGAATATACACATTTATATGTTTGGTACATCATAAATTCTTAAGAGAGGGTGGTGAATGGGGGGCTGCCAGGTTTGAATCTTCTGCCACTTGCACTATGAAGCACAATGGTACCATATTGAATAATTAATATCAGCTTTGTTCTCCTAAGCTGAGACAATTGATAAGAAATTGTGTCTTGACTTTTAATTTTGTCTGCTGGTAACATATACATCTTTTGCAACCTTTTTCTTTTTGACAAAACACAAAATCTCAGTGTTTGGTTGATGTAGCTACTCTCAGGACTCAAACCTCTAGATGAATATTCCACATAGTGTATCTTTCTGTTTACACATTGACAATTAGATTCATGCATATTCTACGAGTTCTTAATAATAATCAATTTTTTCTCTGCTGTCTTTAAAATATTTGCTCTGATTTTCCTCCTTTGCATTCTTCCTCTTTGTTATTATCTTATGGTACAAGCAATGTAGCTTTTCAATTTTGTGCTCCTCAATACAATTTCCTGCTGTTGGTTCTAGTTACAAGTGCAAGATGGAGACTTATCAATTGTCATGAGCATGGGTTTTAAGGAACATGATGCAAAGAGGGCATTGAGAATGAGCAATCAGGATATTCAGAGTGCCATTAATTTCCTTGTTGAGGAGAAGGAAAAAAGAGCAATGAAACGGGAGGATGACATCCGTCGAAGAAAAGAAATTATGTGTGTATTATAATCTGACATTTCTTTTGTATGATAGTATCTTTTGTTAGTATTCTTACTTGGTCTTGTAATTTCGCAGGGAGCAACAACAGTATGGAGTAACACCCTTGAGGAAAGCTGTCGATTTCCAGAGATTGAAAGAGCTGGTCTCTGTAGGGTATGCAGTATAGTTAAATCTTTAATGACATGCCTATGAAAACATGAAACCCATTGTTGAAAATTTAATTTGAAAACTTAATATGCCTATGAAAACTAATTTGGGTTTAGCATTTGGGACTGTTGATAATATGCCTGAGCTTCTCCATTTGGATAATCTTTCTTAAGGTGTAGTTTTGTATCGATTAACCCAGTATTTGACATCTGGTACCCAATAATATTTCAATTTGAGGGCATTTCTAACATCAAATTGAGACTTCACTAACTGGTTTTATTATCCATGTCTATAGAGGTAACAGTTTTCAACTTGGCAGGTTTGAAAAGGAACTTGCTGCTGAAGCTCTTCGAAGAAATGAGAATGACACTGAGAAGGCATTGGATGACTTGACAAATCCAGAGACTAATACATCTATCCAGGTTGTCTTTCATGAAAATTTTGAGTTTGAATTTTATTTTATTCAACTGCTGTATCACTAACTTCATTTAACCTGCAGCGTGATATAGAATCGAAGAAAAGAAAAAGACAACAAAAAAAAACAGTTGAACGGCTTGTATCCATGGGCTTTGAAAGATCAAGAGGTACTAATTAGAAGTTAAATATTCTGATACCACTAATTTTTAGGCTGTTAGGAATTTGACCATAATCGGGTCATTAACATGTTTTATTGTCTAAACTCCAGTGATTCAAGCTGTTCAAGCTACTAGCTCTATGGAACAAGCAATGCAACACTTACTCTCATCTTCAAGATCTAGCCCCATAAATTCTGCCACCAGTAGTACTCCTGGCTTACCTGCCAATGATGCCTTAGAGAGTTTAAGCCAAGATAATTCAAACAACAATAATGATGTTGGAGGCCCATCTGCTAGCGAAATTCAACAGAGAGATGTAGAGATGGAGGATGAAATTGCAGATGAGCTAGCCAGACGAGATGCATTGTCTGACTATGACATTGAAGTAGCAAAAGAAGGTGAAGCTATAAATGAGTATATAGCTTTGTTGGAGTCCATGGACGGGAATAAGAAAGCTTCGTGTTCGCAGTGAGAAATAAAAAGAGGTTAAAACAATAGTGCTAAGCACATTTCTGTAAATAGATTTCAATAACTATAATTTTTAGTTATGGTTGTGAGATGGGAAGTATTTTAGAAATTAAGAGTTGAAAGTAATGTAAGTAGCAATTACAAAAACAAAAGCTATTTAATGCATATTCTAACAGTTTTCCAATTTTTCGTAAGGCTATTGTACTTGTCCTTGCTCACTGGGTATAAAACATTGTCGATAGCATTAGAACTCAGAATGATCAAGCTGCATGATCAAGCTGCATGGTTACACTCCGTGTGAGGAAATTTTGGATTCGCTGAGCATTGAGTAATTCAAATTTCGGCTGGAATAAAGTTTATTAAAATAATAATAATATTAATAATAATAATAATATTAATAATAACGGAATAAATAAAGTCTTCAGTTCACAAAAAGAATAAATATAGTCTGATATTTGGTTTAACGATTAAAAGGATGTATTGTTGTAGAAATGGAATCTTACATGGACGTGCGGTAAAAACTCATATCTGTTTGACTCTGTACCTTGAATCGTTATTCTTGGTTGATATAGAACAGTAACATATAATTAGTAGATAATATTACCCTCACTCTGAATGCAAGAAAAAATAAATAAATAGGAGGATTTTTTTTTCCACATTAGATGTCATGCCATGTCACATTAAATAAAAATAAAGGTGGTTGCAATCAAACTGAATCGCCTCCTAGCCCAGGGTTCAAGTCGATTTAAAGGCTCGAATCGGCGGGGATCACCTCATTAAATATTAGGATTTTTATAAAAATATAAAAAAAAAAAAGTTGAAAAATAAAATTTTAAATTTACCATATTTTAAAAATATGTTCAAATTTTAAAAGAATTTATAATTAATTTATTAAAACGTCAAATTTTCATTAATTTATTTGGATTTATTATGATTTTATTGTGGGTTGATTATGAGTTTATACATTTTACATAGTTTATTTTGAGTTTATATAGATTTATTATGAACTTATAATAAAATCACAATAATACTCCTAGTAAAAAAATAAAAATTTTATAAAAGATGATAGAGAGTTTCATTTTCCCTTAAAGATTCTAATCATGATTCATGCTTTGTTGTGTGTGTGGGTTGTGAGATAGATTGTGTGGTGTGTGCTCTGCTATGAAAAATGCCGCAAGTGCCGATATCGTTGCTTATAGTAAAGTAAGAGTATGAGTGTCTTGTCCACTGTGAAGGTGTTACTTGAGTAACCTAAATTCAGTTCAACTATTATAAGATAATTATTAAATATAACCAATTTAATTATCAAATTTTACTAATTGAACTAATTACTCTAAATTAAATTCTAAATAATCAATAAATAAAGAGTAAAATTAGGTTTCATTAGAGTTCTCCTAATGGATCTTAATTAATAAATTCAATTAAGCTCATTTCTTAAATCTTAGATATCTAAGTATTACAAAATTCATCCACTTCTCTCTCAAGCAAGAGGAATATGATTAGATAAAGCTTAATCCTCTATTCTTATGATAATTAAATAATTCTCAATCCAATAGCTCAAGATACTATCTCTAGATCTTCAAGTTATTACTTATTTCTAAGCTAACCACTTAAAGTTGTTGATTCCACATCCAAAACCATATTTAACTCTCGTTTATTATATGATTCAATATATTTTAACAATTGGTGGCCAAACAATTGTTAACAATTAATCAACAAATTAACAAATCAAGATTTAAGAAAATATCTCTATATATAAATTTAATAATAAAAAAAACTCATTGCTCAAATACCCAAACCCACATAATCCAACAAGGAGATTAGTTACTCATTATAAAACTTAAACAAAATCTGTTAATTTTAATTATAATTTCCATTAATCTATGTAAAAATAGCTAGAAACAAAATAACTAGAGAAAAAGGTAGAATAAACCAAAGTAGCGTCCTCAATCTTGCTAAGATGACTTTTTTTTTATCTTCAAAAGTTGTCAAATCTACAGAAAAATCATTTGAATATCTTGATTCTATCTCTCCTTTAGTTTGGATCCCTAAATTTTCCAAGAATAGCAAAAGTTAGGTTAGCCCCCTTTTAAATGAATGAAAAGATCTATTTAGACTCTACCACAACTGTCTCTTGGATGCCCTTAGGGTTTCTTTTCATTTTTGTCTTGAAATTTATATTTTCAGCTCGTTTCAGATATGCACAGGCATGCGTGTGCAATTTGCATGCCCTTGCTAAATTGGACCTCATGATACAGTGTCGAAATTATATACATGGGCATGTTGTTTGTACTTGGCACGCCTATGCCAATAAAGTTGCTTATAGACATCTTTTCTACTGGTATTTTTTGCATGGGTGCGTCGTTTAAAAGCGCAGAAAAATCTGCTACTGGATCTCTTGACTATTTGGCTCATAGCTTTAAACTCTTTGGCATGAGCATATATGGGATAATCAATATGCCCATGCTGACCACAATGCTTCTAAATTTTACTATTTTCTTCATTGAATGCTCTCCTTTTTGCACCTTAACCTATCAAAATGTTAGATATGCAACTAAAAACACTTTCCATCACAAAATCATCAAAAATCCACAAGGAACAACACAAAATGAGCATCTTTTCAATCCTAATTCAGTGGTAAGCACTGGTTCATCACACTTCAATTGAACTAGGTCCATATTAACAATTCCCAATCTAAACTAAATAAAAAAGGACTAGGCTCACCCTAGCCAACTGTCACTTGTTCAAGTGACTGTTGAGCCTTATGTATAACGATCACTTGCATACGTGAAATTATTATAGGTGGAGATATTTACACTCCACAAAAATACTAAATACATCTCAATTTATTAATGTATCTTTATTATAAAATCTAAAATTTAATTTTTTTTATTACATCCCACAAAAGACCTTAGTGCCCATTATATTACTATATATAATTCTCAATTTACGCACCTCGCTAGTTTAACCCAACTCTCAAAATATCACTAGCAAAGGAAGAACTTTGAAAAAACTTACCTTCTGCTAAATTTTTGCAAAGGAAAAACCATCTTCTCTCTCAATAATCCATCTTTTTCTTACCTACTCGAGAATCCATCAAAGAAGGATTTGTGAGGTAAGACCTACATTTTTGAGTTTTTGGATTGATTGTTTGATTTTGTTTTTAAAAACCTATTTATATTTTGATTGAGTTTTAAGTTATAGGTATGAGGTATACCTTGAGTTTTTTTGTTAAGTATGAGTTTTCCGTTTTAGAAATTCCTTTCTTTGTCGACATTTTTTCGTTTTTGTTATGTTTTTTAGAGATTTATTTTTTGTTAGTGCATTATATTGCTTAATGTCGAGTTTATAAGCATAGAATCATCACAAAAGCAACATATGACTCAAACTCAAAGGAATTTCACTAGTTTATGCTTTATGCTTTTCTTTGGTTTTGAAGAATATGTGTGATAATTAAAGAATATGTGTGATATAATGATTTTCTTTTCATTCTAAAGATATGTGTGATAAATTTGCTCGACAATAGTCGGCTAAAGAGTGTATTGTGTAGTTATCTTTATTTGCATTGATTACACACCTTAATGGATTGTTGTTGTATATATTAAATTATTCAGTTGATAGTAAACTGTTCAGAATAAAGAGGCTAAATAATGTAAAATATGTGAATTGTGTTTATTATTCTTCATTGTGTTATAGTATTTTTAAAAATTACTCTTTATTCTATCATTTTATTTTACTTTATGTGGCACATGGTAAATCCTCATACAATCCACTTAAGGCATTAAAACGACATCTTTGTATCCATTAACAAGCTGAAACAATTTTGAACAACTCGTACAAACAACTTATATAGTATACAAAAAAAGAACTCATACAGCAAAGGTTGATGAGAGAGAAATGTGCATGATACTGATTGTATTCGACATGGGAAATGGATAAAAGTAATTGGATGAACTTATTGGTTGCCACTTGAGATGTTTGAGCATGTTGACGGCATTACATGCATATACAAGTAGTTGAAATTGTGAATTATATTTAAAGGTACAAGCAACCCATTGATTCATATGATGAGGGTGATCAGCCACATAGTAAACGCATAAGACAGTTTTAGCATAATATTTAATGGTTTTTTTAGTGTTGGTACTAATTTGTAATGATGACTTTTATTAATATTAGTACTAATTTGTATGGATGGCTTTTGTTAGTATTGGTACTAATTAATGGATAGCTTTTGTTAGTATTGGTACTAATTAATGGATAGCTTTTTGTTAGTAATTCATACTAAAGGTTTCACTGGAAATTAAAATATCATCAATATATACAATTAAGAATTTAGAATAATGATTAAATATATCATTCATCATTTTCTGAAATATAGAAGGTGCATTTTTTAAACCAAAAGGTATTATATTTCATTCATACTAACCAAATAGAATAGTAAATGATGTTTTATACCTATCTTTTAAGGTTAATCTAAGTTTGCCAAAATTTAGATTTTATGTCAAATTTACTAAATATATTTGCTTCATACAATCTATTTAGTAAATCTTTTTTATTTGAAATAGGATACTTAATCCACTTTAAAGCTTTATTTAAAGGTTTGTTATTTATTACTAGTCTAGAAGCTCATCTTTCTATTTCAGGGGCCTTGTTAATATAAAATATTGTACATGACCATGGGTTTCTAGATTTAGTAATTATTTTTTTATTTTCTAAATCGGTTATCTCTTTTTTACAAAATTCAATTATATCAGGTGTCATTTGGATTTTTTGTAAATAAAAATTATTCTTTAATTTACAAAGTTATTCAGATTTTCTTTTATTAATACATTTATTTGAAATTCATAAATTGAATGGGCTTTAAGTAAATTTAGATTTTTCTATAAAAGGAAATATAATTTTTTGATTTTTTATTTTAAAAGTTATATTATGATCTTTTACATAATAAAGCATAATTAAATTCATAAATGAAGTTCCAAGGATCACCATATGATGAATTTAGCCAAAATAAATATATTCGTTAATTCTAAATTTTTATTGATGATTGAAGCTTCTGTTTTACCAAGAATATTTAATTTAGATTTATTAGCAGTTGACAATTTTTTATTTGTTTTCCACCAAAATCTTTTAGGAACTAAACTAGATTTAATACAGTTCAAATCTGTTCATGCATCAAATGAAGTTATAGTTTCTATATTATAATTATTTAAATATTTTATTTTATTTTATTTTATATTTTTTTTCTTGATGTAATTTTCTGTAACATAAAATTTATATTATCAGGCATTTTATCTTTATTGATCATACTAATTTCATTTTCTATAATTATTTCATTATTATTAACTTCTTCTTTATTTTATTGTTCTTCTTCTTCTTCTTCTTTTTCAGAAGAGATTTTATTAATTCAGAATCATTTTGTTGTTTAATTTTTAATTCCTTTAATTCTATTTTTATTTCTTTAATTTCTTTTTTTAGGTCATTTATTGTTGGTTTATTTTTTATTATTTTATTTTTATTTAAAATTGAAGTTAAATCATATATTTATTTACTAGTACTAGGTAATACAAAGATTTTAGATTTTTCATTAAAATCATCTAATAATTTAGTCAAGAATTTTTCTTGAATTTTAGGGTTATTTATATGCTTTATAACTTTTAAAATAGATTCTTATTCTTTAGTTAAAATATTTATTAATTTAATACTATTTCCAGAACTACTAGAGTTTGAGTTTATTTCATCAATTTAATTTATTTCTTTAGAATCGGAATACTCTACATATAATTCATAAATTTTATTTAATATATATTCTTCTAATTCTAGCTCTTGTAGTTTTTATTAAACCTATAAAATCTAGAAGTGTCCTTTTTTACTACAGTTATAACTTTCTAAATTTGTATATGATCTAAATTGTCTTTCTTTTTGAAAATTTTTTATTACTAGGTTTTTTAATTTTATAAGATTTATAAGGTTTATGTTTTTTATAATAATCTTCTTTATTATATTTTCTTTTATAAGCTTTTTTATACGGTATTTTATACCTTGTAGAACATTGTCCATTACATTCTTTTTAATTTTAAGTTTTATTATAATCAAACTGTTTACAAAATGAGTCTAACTCTTGTTTAGTTTTTCTCATTTTAAATTTTAATGTTTTTTGAAGTTTTATGTCCTGATAGAGTTTTAATCATTCTTTCTATTCTATACTGACCAATTGACCATAAGTCAAATTATTGTAAGAAATAGAATTTTCATATTCTTGTTTTATATGATTTCTTACTTTCTCTCCTAGAAAAAATGGTAATCATTCTAGAAATTTTTCATTCCAGAAAGCTTGGTTGGAATCTTCTCTTAGCATAATCCTAGTTAAGAAAGTTATTTTATAGAACTAAAAATCACTAAGTTTTTTGAATCTAATGTTACTTAAAAATGCAGCATTTATATCTTTTAAGTGAGTAGAATCTCCTATAAAGTGATATTGTCAAGATAAGTGTTGTCACTGCATCTTGAATAGTATCACCATATTCATTTAATATAGGAGTTTCATCCTCATATATTTTAATATCATTTAGAATGTCTAAATATTGTTCTTCAGTGAGATGATTATCCCACCAATATTTTAATTGGCCTATAAAGCCACCTATAATTAATTTTGCTATAGTTCTATCTGAAGTATCAGTTTGAATTTTATAAGCATTGACAACCATTATCATTTGTTGTAAAAGACTCAGAATATTATATTATGATAGGTTATCAATATTCTATTCATGTACTGAAGAGGTATTATAATTATATTGTGATAAGATATTTGGTCTATCTATAATTTCTAAGTCTAGGAGAGACATTTTACATACTATAGATTGATGATGTATTATACAATTTATTTGTGAGGTTATTTCTTTACTAAAGGATTCAAGATCCTCAGTTTTAGGATTTGAATCCTCAACTAATTCTGAATCTTGATCTTGGGATACTATACTAATAGTTTTAGAGGTTTTAGATTAAGGTGTTTCTTGAACAACTTGTTTTGACTCAGAAGTTGAGTCAGTTTTACTCAATTGATCTTTAATAGCTTTTATAAAATAAGAATCCTTAGATTTGACTTTTTGTTGACCTATTTTAGAAACCTCAAAAGGTTTAAAAACATGACCCTTTAAATTTTTATCTGAAAGAGGTTTTTCAACGTGTTTTACTATCTCTTTATTTTTGATAGAATTCTCAATCCTATTTAGCTATTTTCTTATACTAATTAAATGTGCATTAGAAAATTTATTTTATTCCAAGATTTTCCTATTTGGATCATCATTAGGAATTGTTTTAAATGGTGTGGCTATAATTTCATGATCTCCATGCATAAATATACTGGTTGTTTTAGGTGGATGTTCACTTTGTAAAATTTTATCATTTGCTTTTCATTCTGTTTCTTTATTTCTTGAGGTTACAGGGTTTATAAATTTTTTTTGTTTTATTTTTTAGTTTATTTTTATCTTATAAATTCTTTTAACCAATCAAAAAATTTCATATTTATCTCATACTATTTTACAAAATTAATATAATCATTTTTTACAGAGTTAAAATTATTTACTTTATTAATTACTTCTTTTAACTTATCTATATTTTTTTACTGAAGTTAATTTTTTATTTAATTTATCTTCATTAAATACAAATTCTTTATTAATTACATTTAATTTTCTATCTATGTTGGCTATATTTTCAGTTATAAATAAAGTTGTAGGTGATATAGGTGGAGAAGAAGACTATTCTGGATTATAATTAGGGTTTGGTACTACATGGTTCATATTACCTATATTGTTATAAAAATGATGTGATACAGTCATACTATAATTGACACATTTTAATTTACTACTGATTTCAGGTATATTTGATAAAGAATACTTGGGCTTTACTACTGTCTGTAAGATAGGTTTAGGGTTTGGTTCTTGATAAGAAGCATATATTACAGAAGGCAAGATTCACTTTTAATATCTACTATTGAAGCAAAGGAAGAGGAGTAAGAATACCTACTACTTATACTATGTCTACTAAATTTTAATTTTACTTTATCATCTTCATATTGTTCAATTTTACTAATGTCCATATTTGGTTTTAATTTCTTTCCAGGTTCTGGAGGAGGAACTGCTTCTTCTAAAACCCATTCATATGGAAGACTAATATCTTTCCATTGAATAGTTTTAGGGATAACAGTATTGGCTTTACTAAGGTCTGTCTAAAGAAACCTAGTTTTTCATGTTTTAGGTTGTATTTTATATTTACTAGCAAAGGCAGATACCATTGCTTTATAATGAATTTTATATATTAATGCTACAGAAATTGATCCCTCTAACATTTTATAGTTATAGGTTTTAATTTCTAATATTGCAGATTTTTGCATCATATATTAGCATCATTTAGAGATACTATAATATCAGGATGTATTTCAAAGGAAATAGGACCCTCACTTAAGCTGGTCTCTATTGATCCTAATAAAAGAATCCTAAAAATTGACAAATCTTGCATCTCTAACAACAGCTAATATACTTTATATTTAATCCTTCCTAGTTAAAGGTTTTTATAACAATTTGTATAAGTCCTATATGTATATACTTATATTTTTTATTTTTATGATGCTTTATTATTTCTGAAGACAACAGTGTTATCTTCTCAAATGGTTTACTAAGTTGTATGTCTCTTTCTTTAGCTTTTATTATATAATTATTTTTAAATATATTTAATTTAGGACTTTATAAATTTATTCTTTATCTACTTAAGGGATTCCCTAATCATCTATTGCTTTACAAAAATCTTCTAAAATTACTTCATTTATATTTGCTATTCTTTTAATTTTTGAGTTATCAGAACTATCAGATTTAGTTATATTAGCATATTTACATAAAAATGGTTCCATTTTTAATTAATTGAAAAATAGACTTTAAAGTATTTCTTGTTGATTTTAGACATGACCACTGACTTACTACCCTAAATATCTAACCATCGGTTGAAATGGGTCTTACTACATGTCCAAATCCTAGTCAACAATCTATACTATTATATCTATAGTTAAAAGACTTAAAAATAGAAGCAGTGTTATATATATCTACTATCACCCCTAAAATACTGGCAGGGCTCTTATTCCAACAGAAACTGAAGTGGATCAACAAGATACTTGATCCCTACCAGAGCCCTACCAGTATAATATGATTTCCATGGGTATGATTATCGTGGGCCAAGATATACCAATAAGATACTTAATGTGTTGGAAGCTCTCTCTTTATATATATATATATATATATATATATATGTGTGTGTGTGTGTGTGTATGTGTGTGTGTGTGTGTTATGGGCCCCCTTGGCTTTGCTAATCTACAACAAGGAATATATCGTAGTTTGCTATGATGAATAGTGCAAATGGTTCTTGAGAGTGGCAAAAATGGAAAAAACAAAGCTCTTCATGGTAAAAAAAATACAAGAATATTGGCATCTGTTCATTGGAAGTCAGAATGAGTGATCATAGACAAGCAACATCATCTGTAATTGTTGATTGAATCCATACCAAGTATCTAGATGTCAAAAGATCTTATACACCAGCAAATATTACTAAAGACATGAAAGATGAATATGGTATAAACTTAAAATATATAAAGGCATGGAAAGCAAAAGACAAAGCAATGGAAAAGGTTAGAGGGAAACATGATGCATCTTATAAACATATTCCAAGCTTTTTATACATGCTAACTGCTACAAATCTAAGATCAATTGCAGATCTAAAATAGAAAGAAAATAGTTCATTTCTTTTGTGTTTATTGCTTTAGATGCATCAATAAAAGGATGGATATACTGTAGGCCTATAATGGTGGTGGATGGAGCATTTCTCAAAGGCACTTATGGTAGAACATTACTCACAACATCAACACAAGATGCTTTTGGTAAAATATTCTCTCTAACATTCTCAGTTATTGATTTTGAAAATGTTGAGTCATAAAGGAAGCAGGTTCTTAGACCCCTGATAAGCCTGCCAATAAAGTGACGTAGACCTAATCCCTAACAAAACTAAACTTGAAGTATACCATGGATCCATTTAGGTAGGTTAAAGTTGAATCATACCCAATCGAAGAATAACCCTTCGTGACTCTCCCTCTAACCCTGGAATTAATAGGTTCTTCAAAGATATAAAAGGAACATATGGTGACAAAAATGGAATGTGCTTTGTTTCTGACAGATATGAAAGTATCATTAAAAGCATTAAAAATGAAAACCCTATATCTATGTATGATTTTTGCATGTTCCACTTGTTGAATAATTTGAAAATAAACTTTGGAAGGAATAAAAAAATAAATAAGAATTATCCTTTGTAGCAATAAAAGCATATACAATTGAAGAGTTCACATAATACATGAATGAGTTAAACAAAGTGGATGAAAGAATTGTACCATACTTAGAAAGTGTTAGCTACAAAAGATGGGCAAGAGTACATGCAACCAGCAATAAACATTAGACTATGACTTCAAATATTACTAAATCATTGAATACCACAAACAAAGCTGTAAGAGAATTACCAATAACAACTCTATTGGAGTATTTAAGATCACTTCTACAAGAATGGACATGGACAAATAGAAATATAACATTATCAACATTCATAAGATTAAAAAAAAAAAGCTAAAGATAAACAAAATGAAAGCCTTCTCGAATCATTAACATTACAGGTATGCTAATACTCATTCAGCTGCTATATCTTAATAAATCTGGGTATATACTGAATATACCTACATATATATATATATATTGATTTGAAAAAAGCATATGTCAAAATGCAATTGTTATATCATAGTATATGTAGGTATATGAAGCTATTATATATTAATATATATAGGTATATTATTTATATAACTACATATATCATTTGACTTGTATAAATAAAAAAATTATTATATATCAATATTTTTTATATTTAATTAAAAGTTAAAAAAATATGATTTACATTAAAAGAAAATATTTAATTATATATTATTTATGTAATAATAATATTCGTGGTATATTCCATTTTTTTATTACTTACTAATAAAAAATTATTAAGTGACAGGTTAAACCATCAATAAGAGAATTGTATAAAACCATAGACAATGGAGTTCAATTCATTGTTGACTTGAATGAATGAATGAATATGCACTCACAACAATTTTCAAATAAATGAAATATCGTGCATACATGCAGTAGCAGTACTGGAGGAAATAAATCAAGACCTTTATTTATATTTCTCACAATACTACCCTAAAGAGACATTTGTTGAAACTTATGCAGTAGTTATCTATCCAATCGCAAATGAAAATATATGGATTATACCAGAAGAAGTAAAGAAAATAGTAGTACTACCAATAGAACTTAAATTCAAAGATAGAATACCAAAAAAGAGAAAAAAAAAAAAAGGAGCATAAGAGAGTGACAACAAAAATAAATGCAACAAATATGGACAACATGGGCATAATAAGAAAACTTATAGAAATACACCAAAATGATTTAAAAAGAAAAATATATGTTATATGGCATACCTCATATATGTAATAGATTTAACAACATTATATCAATTTTACAGATTTGTTATTATATTACATTACAAAAATCTATATCTGTTGTTATATCTAAGTATGTGTAAGAATATGATAGTATATGTAGGTATATGATATATATACCTACATATACCTATTGTCTTAAAGAAAGAATTTAAGTATGCGGTTTTTATTTATTAATATATATAGTTATATACTGCATGTAACTACATATATTTATTGCATTAAAAGAAACAATGTTAGTATGCAGTTGTTATATGTTAGCATATATAGGTATATGGTAGGTAATGCAACTAATATTTTTCACTATCTGTAGGCATATGGTTCATATAACTACATACATTTATTATCTTTCAAGAAAAAATTTCAATATGCAGTTGTTATATCCTAGTATATATAAATATATTTATCATACACCTACATATATCTATTGTATTTATGACAGAATATTATAAGGTAGCTATTGTATATTCATATATGTAGTTATATGCTGCATATAACTACATATACCTATTGTATTTTAATGAAGAATGTCAATATGCATCTGTTATATCTAAGTATATGTAGGTATATATAGCATATACCAACATAAACCTATTCAAGAAAGAATACCAATATGCACCTATTATAGTTTAGCATATATAAATGTATGTTGCATTTAACTACATATAACTATTGTATTAAAAAAAAATTATCAATATGCATCTATTATATCTTAGTATATGTAGATATATGTACAATATACCTATATATACTTATTGTGTTGGAGAAAAAACATCACAATATAGCTATCATATGTTAGTATATGTAGATATATGATGCATATAACTATATATACCTATTATTTATCAACAAACGATGTCATTGTACATTTGTTATATCCAAGTATATGTAGGTATATATACCATATCACTACAACAAAAATTGCAATTGGTGATGAACATATATTTGTTGCTAAATTGCAACAGATTTATGATGAAAAAATATTTATGAAAGATTAGCGACATATTAGTGATAGATTTAGTGACAAAAAATAGTTTTAGCTAAACTCATCACTAATATGGCTGCAAATATCGGCGCCATGAGTTCAGCGACGGAGGAAAGAAATCCGTAGCAAAATCCGTCACTAAATATAGCACCAATAGTTGGTGCTAAAACTTTAGCGATGAAAGTTAGACCTTTGTCGCCAAAAGTTGATTAGAGACGGTTTGTTTCCATCATTACAAATAAATAAATTATTTTTATTATTAAAAAATTAACAATGGACATTTTTAATAGCTAAAGAAAATTTTTTGTATTTTAAAATTGAAACAGACTTAGCGATGGCAAAGACCGTCGCAAATGTTGAATATTAGAAAGGTTACCTAAGACTTAGAGAAGGAATTTACTCTGTCACTAATAAAAATTTTCAAAAGTGAAACGTGAACTTAGCGCGGGCTTTCAACGACGAAATTTAAATTTCATCATTAAAACCCAAAAATTTGATTTTAACATATGCCACTACTTATTCTTTCTTTTTTTCTTTTCTTCTTTCTTATTTCTTTCTCTCCCTTTCTTCTTTCTTTCTTCTTTTTCGTTCATCTTTCTTTCTTCTTTCTCATTTTCTCTTTCTTCTTTCTCCTTTTCTCTTCTTTTCTTTTTCTTCTTTCTTTTTCTTCTTTCTCCTTTCTCTTTCTTCCTCCTCTCTCTTTTCTTTTTCTTTTTTTTTCTTCCTCATCTTTTTTAATTTTTCTCTTGTCACCGATCGGAGTTTTCACCATTCTCTATCCACCAATTGAAGGTATATATATTTTTTTAACTTATTTATTTATTTTTCATTAGTCATTATTTATTTTTTGTAGAATAATTTGTTTGCTACTTTATTTGGTAAAATAATTTATTTTTAGGTTGAATAAATTATTAGTATAATATTTTTTAGAGTAAAATTATTTGATTGAGTAAATATTTTTTTAATTTTTTGATAGTATTATTTATATGTTTTAAAATGTTGTTAGAATAAATATTTTTTTGGAAATTAATTAGAGAATAATTTATTTTTAGAATGAATAAATTATTTGGTAGGATAAATATTTTTTTAGAATAAATACATTTATTGGTTTCAATAACTATTTTAAGAAAGTTGTTAGATAAATAATTTTTTAGAAATTATTTGGTTAATTATTTATTTTTTTAAATAGATAAAGTATTTTAAAAATTATTTGGTAAAATAAATTATTTTTAAAAATTAAAATAAATTATTTTTTAAAATAATGTTTTTTTAAAATAAAACTAACAATTTAGCGATGGATTTAGTAATGGCTTAACGATCACTAACTTTGTCTCCAAATAAAAGATGACAAGGAATTTAGCGACAGAAGTTATATATAATTCATCGCTAAATAGCAACAGTTGTATAATTTGTAGCTAATTTTTTAGCGACTATTTGAATAACTACAGATGCTAATCTATCGCTAATGACAATTAATGACGGATTCTGAAGAATTAGTATCAGATTTTTTCATCACTTATTCTCAACTTTCTTGTAGCGTATAACTACATATACCTATTACCTACTATAAATTAAAAAAATGAAATAGAATATATATCTTTTATAAATTATTTGCATCAGTACAAAAATGTAAAAAACAAAAAAAATCAAATTTCCTTTCATTTTTTCTTTAACTTGTAAACTTCAGCGTCTTTCTTTTAAAATCTCCTTTTTCCCTTGTCACTATTATTCCTTCTAATTCTTCTAGACAATTTATTGTTACTTTCAATATATCCATCTAGTTTAGCCTTCCCATAAGTATACAATGAGCTAGAAAGCTAACCTAGTGTGATAGACATCAAAGTTAAACTCCTCTAGCAACAATTCATAACCATAAACATTGAATTCCACAAATGCAATTTTTTAGACACCATAATCACTAAAAAAATAAAATAAAACACAAAAAAAATGAAAATAGCAAAAAAATAAAAAAAAATGAAAGTAACAACAAAAAATATAGAACATGTTAGCTTGTAGTGGAATCCACCAAAAACATGTTAAAAAGCTTAAAAGGAGATTTACTTGCATAAGCTCCAATGTTAAAATCAATATCGTCTCTACCAACCAACACATCAAGTGTATGCAAATAAAATGGTAGAACAATACAAAAAGGATTCACATAGTGAGCAGTAGCTTTGTCATTATGTGGACTTCTCATGGAATTATAAATATAAATACACATATCTTTAATTGATAAACATCCAAGAATCCAATATTTTTTCATCAAACTAATGAATAGAAATAAAAATATTATCAACCTCTTTCGAATGACGAGGACACATCATAGCCTTCCCAGTAACATAATATGTCACAATATCATCACTAATTTAAAAAACACATGAACTACAGCCTAAATCAACATATATTTTTTATATTTTTTAGTGAATAATATGAAAAAATAATAAATCAATTGTGGTGAATTTCATTTTAATATTCTTGCTATATTTCCCTTTCTTTTGTAGATAATAAAATAATATATCCAAATGCTGCAAAAAAAAAAGAACAAACAATATAAGAAATAAAGAAAATAATATAAAAACATAAAACATAAAACAAGAAAAACAAAGTAAAAAAAAAACATACCAAAACTGTCAAAATTTGCCAAAAAAAAAACAAGATCATGAAAAAAATCCTTCTCGGTAACATTAGAAACACCGAAATTAAGAGTCTTGAACATTTCCCTTTCTTTCTTGAAATAAATAAATTTAGTAAACAAAAAAACTTGAAATTAATAAAAAAATTTATAAAAAATAAAAAATATATATTACGTATTCTTTCTTTTGTTCAATCCTCTTTCCAACCACTCATCAAATCGAAATCCATCATCAAAATTAGATTGACTTAGTAAATCATCATTCAAAAGCATAACAATATCACTATTAGAAACTTCCTTACAAGAAGATTAACCAAAATTAGTTGTGAAAGAAGATATAACAACGATAGATAATTTAACATCTCTTTTAACATTAACATTTGAATCATCAAGACCAAGAAAAAAAATTATGATGATCTGCATCACCCTAAAAACAAAACATAAAAACAAAACATAAAAATTCTAATACATATAATATATATGTAATCAATAATTAATAATATATATATATATATATCAAAATAAAAACATACCTCAGGATACTTCTCCAATTGAGCAACACTTTTAACATTTTCCTTAACAACACCAAATATATTCTGATAAATAAAAAATAAAAAAAATCAATAATAATATAAAAAATAAAAAATACCTTTTGAAATATTTAAATTTTTAGTTCATCAATTTTAGCTAGGAAAGTAGAGTCAAAATCAGAGATAGCTGAAGCAGACTTATTAGTAACATTTATTAGCACCACGACTATCAATAATGTGACTTGAACAAAAAAAAATTAGAATCAAACTCTTAAGAACTTGAAGCAATCTTATTACTAAGCTTAATTTTGGCCTCATCACTAGAAATAGCACAAGTATCATCAGCAACAACATCTATAACATCATAAACAGCAAGAACTTTATCTTCATTAACACCAATATCAGAACCACTAACATCTTTATATTTATCACCATCATCAAAAACTTCAAAAACTATAATACTTTTCCGTTCAACATCAACAAAATCAATATCACTATTTGACTTAACAGAACTTTCACAGACATTTTCTTCACTAACTCCCTCAATATCACCTCCACAACCAACATCATCACACTCAAAATCTACCGTTGAAACATCAGCTATAACATCAGAAACAACCATATTAACAAAATCTGCATTTTCTATTCTATCACTATCATCTTTTGCAATAATTACCCCAACTTCGAAATCCTCATCAACATTTCTTTGCTTTATCTAAAAAACAAAAATAAAACATATAAAAAAACAACATGAAAAAAAATAAAAACAAAAATAAAAAATAAAACATTATATACATATCATACATTGTTATATGTTATCTATACATAGAAATTCCTATCAAAATTCAAAAATAATGTACCTCAAACACTTGTTCCTCATCCTTAACATTATCAAAATCATCATTACCATCTTCATAACTAGCACTAACATTATTTTCAATATTTTCATGAACATTACCCTATAAAAAAAAAAGAAAAAAGAAAAAACATAATTAAAAAATAATTGTAAAAGATTAAAAAAAAATAAATATACATGATGAATTTGAAAAAAATAATAACATCATATAAATTATATATTGGTATATATTAGTATATGAAGCATATACTTATATATTTCTGTAAAAAAATAAAAAAAAATAAAGTTATAACATTGTTATATGTACTTATACGTAGGTATATGATATATAAACCTACATTTATCTATTATCTTGGATAAAGAATATAAGTATACAATTATTTTTTATTAATATAAATATCTATATAAGTATATATTGCATATAACTATATATATTTATTATTTTAGAAGAAAGAATATCAATATATAATTATTATATATTACTATATGTAGATATATGAAGCATATATCTACATATTTATGTTAAAAATAGAAAAGAAAATAAAATTATAACACTATTATATATACTTATAAGTAGGTATATGTATCATATACATAGATATACATGATGTATTCGTGTCAAATTTCAAAAAAAATGTAAAAAATAAAAATATATAAAAAAAATTAAATTATCTCAGAAATAATCTTCTTAGGAGATAACTACCAATAAATCAAAAATTTCAATGAATCTCTTGTCAAATAATGATAACATTGATTTAATTTCTTTTTTCATAGGCTTAAAATCTTTTTCCAATTTGTCCTACTTCAAAGAAACTTCAATCATTTGAGTCTACAATTTGTTTGTTTATAAAAAACATTACTCAACTCTTTTTGCATATTATTGATATAATCATTAATAACAATATTTGATTTTCTCTTATTCTTTCCCTTATTAACATTAATACCAGCATCATTATCACCAACACTAGCAACATTATTACCAACACTATCATCATTATCATCATCAAACACCTTATTCTCATTATCATCACTTTCATCACCCTCTTTATACTCTAAAAGATTATATAATAGACCCAACTTCAACTTCTCTATTTCAAATTCACTTACATAAACATTTTGTAAATTCGACTACAAAAAAATAATAATAAAACAAATAATATCTAAAAAATAAAGAATATAAAAAAGCATAAAAAATCACTTACCTCCAACCTAGGACAAGAAAAAATATCTTCAAAATCCTTCAAATGTAGAGAAGAATCATAAGACCGACAAACAAGATGATGAAAGTAATTTTGAGCTCTTACACCAAACTTGCCATTGAGCAATGAACAACACTCATAGAACCAACTTTTAAGGGCAAGTGGGAATCTAACCATTCTAAAAAACTTAATATGACCCTTCTTAACAGTGTCACTAGATTTCTGTTTTACACTATTGATAGTAACATAAAAAATATTCAACCCAAAAGAATATTCAAAATAATTATATCACTATCAACAATATCAAAATCTTTCCTATGAACCAATTTATCTTTAGGAGAAAATAAAAAAAAAGAAGAAAATAAAAGATGCAAAACATATAAAACAATAACTTTTACAGCATCCTCATCACATCTCCAATTAGTTTTAAGAAAATAGTTATCAATATCAAACTTAGAAATCTTAACCTTACTACCAAAATAATGAGATACCAACTCATTATAATCTTTGGAAAATAAAAACTTATTCATATCACTAACACATTTCTACCTACTAACTAAACTAAACTCATGAAGACCAAATATTAATTCAAGACCATAAAAATTAAATAACATCTGTTTAGGATTAGCTTGCTTCACATCTCTCACAATTAAAGAATAAAAAGTTAAGCTTGAATATTAAATGGAAGCATATCCAAAAAAAAAAAAAAACTAAGGGTGTCCCACGGAATAGCTCCAATTAACTCTAAGATAAAACAAATTTTAAATTAGAAATAACTTTATACTTCATTCATGGAATGAACATCCTTATCAGCCCACACCTGCAAAAAAAAAAAAAAATACTAACTATAATAAAAAAAATCAACTCAAATCTTTGTATATGTTAAATATACTTTACAAAACTAAAAATATATTTAACACAAATGCATATTGAAAACTAAAATACAATAAAAATGAATTAAAAAACAACAAATGCAAAAAAAAAAAACCTTTTTAGCAGAAGATTTGCTACCAATATCAGACTTGTTCATCGATTTTTTACCCATCTCACTGCCAGACTTCTTGGGCATATTCTTACCCATATCACTACCAGACTTCTTAGGCGTATTCTTACCTATAGAATGTTTTTTTTTTCAAAAATCTAACAATTTGAGAAGGAGTTCTACGAATATAAATAGAAGAGGGAGACTTAACCATGCAGTGAAATAAGAATGAAAATTATGGAAAATAGAATAAAATGAAAACAAAAAAAGGGCAAAAATCATGATTGGAATCAAAAGAAAAAAAAACTTAAATCGGACAGAAATTGTGAATGAAATGCACAAGAAAGCAAGAAAATGGATACTGAAATCAAAAGAGAAGATGGCTACTGAACTGAAATCAAAAGAGAAGATGGCTACTAAATATCTGGTGTGAACGACAACAAATAGGACAAAAATGGAGAGAAGCATGATCAAAAAACACAAAACCGCATTTTTGTAAAAATAAAAGATTAAAAAGATTAAAAGTGAAAGGAAAAAAAAAGTAAGAGGAGCAAAAAATGAAAAATGAAACCTAAAAGATAGTGACATAGCTTAAGGTAAACGTACAAAAGTTTAAAATATTATTTCATGTTTAGTCTAAGAATTTCCAGGAAAATAAGCACAAAGAGAGAAAAACTTCTCTGTAAGTTTATTACTCAAATCTCAAAACTGATTATAACTTTTCAAAATATTACAATATTTAGTATTAGGACTACAGAAAATCATAATTCCAAATAAGAAAAGATAAAGATAACAGACTGATAAAATAATAGCAATTACAAACATAGAAAGATATTATTTAAGAGGCAAACAAAATGCCTAAAAGGCACCTCGATATATAACTTCTAAATAAGAAAACAAAACTCAGCCCTAAGCTGTCATAACAATAAAACACATTTTCGGAGGCATAAAAGATGAAATTTGGCCAAAAAATGACTCGATGGCCCATTTTCTATTGGGCTAGGCCCTTAAAACGCCCAGATTGCAACGACAGCTTTTGATGGTAATTACCAAATTATTACTATGTCAGTTTTCAGTCAAACTGCTCCATGAATGTCAAAGCCCTCTATTCCACATCAGATAGTAGACCATGTGATTTCCTCTATATTATATGAGAATTGCAAAATTAATTATAATTGTTGTTATATTTAGTTGTTGATATTTTTTTAAAAAAGATTTTATCAATTAAAATTTATTTATTTTTATATTAATGTTAATGTAGTAATTAACTATAATGGTAGAAAATCAATTAATGTTTAGTATAATCATTTATGTAGTTATAAAAAGTTAAATTAATATAATTAAGCCAACGGATGTACCTAGTTTTCATATAATATTTAATGTGTTTATGTGCGATGAGCGTTACAATGATTATTTTTATTAAGAGCTTTTGAGATATTGCACTATCAAATATGCATTTGACGACTACATTATCGGCCTAATGATTATATGTTTTACAATAGAAGATTAAATAGTAGATGGTTAAGTAAATACCTTCTGTATTATTAAATTTTATATAATTTTAATATTTTGGTAATTTTTTATTATAAGAATTTAATAATATAGTATTTAAAATTTATTTTTACTTAAAATAATTTTTAATTAATCTTTTATTAAATTATTTTGTTCATTGAAAATTAAAATTATTATAAATTATTTAAACAAAATTAAAGATCGATAAGCACAACATGCAAGTATAAAAATAGTTGGTTGATAAAAAGAAAAACAAAATAGTCGAAAATTAACTACAAAAGAGCTAAAAGGATGTGTTTGCATGCATGAGTCTATTTCATATTTTAAATTTAATATTCCAAATTTATGAATGAGGAATTTACACTATATACCCTTTCTCTATTTTGAATTTTCAAATATACTACACAAACTTTCTTTTTTTCAAATATACTACTTTTTTTTAATTTTATATTTTGTTCAAATTGTTTTTTCATTTTTACCTCTTTAGCTATTAACACTGTTAATAAGCACCTCTTCTTCTCCTTTTTTCGGCATTGATTTTTCTTTTTTTATTTTATTTTCAATTTTTATTTAAGCTTAGAATTTTTTGATGTTGATTTATCCATAATTATTTTTTTTTATTTCATATTCTTATAAATATACAACATCTACAATACATTTACAATATATCAAAACATCTACCATATATTTATCATACATCAAAACTGCATCAACAATACATCAACATTTTTATTTTGTGTTCTTCTAATACATACAACATATAATACATCAATATTTTTCTTACATATAATATCTATAATACATTTAAAATACATCAACAAATTTATTTTTTATTCTTCTTACATACGTAATATATCTACAATACATCAACAACGAATCTACATTTTTATTCAATATTCTTCTTACATACGCAACACATCTATAATACATCAACACATCTATATTTTAATTCAGTATTTGTTTTACATACGCAATACATATATGATACATCAACAACACTTCTACAGTTTTATTATGTTTTCTTTTTATATTCGTAAAACATCTATAACACATCTATATTTTTATTATGTATTTTTTTTCATTTTGATTATTCATATCTGTTTTTTTTTTTAAGAATATGAAGATTTATTGAAGAAAAAATCAAGATGAAGATTATGTTGAAGATGAAGATTAAAATGAATATAGAGATGAAGATTTTACCTTATAGATCAAAGTTTTTATATCTAGTTGCATGTAATTTTCTTCAACTTCAATTGATAATTCATATCTTCATTTTTTGTTGATTAATATTTTTTTTTCTTGTACTGATGTTGATGAAGAAGATGATATAGTTTTTCTTGCACTGATGTTGATGAATCTTCTTTGGTTTTTTTTTATGAATCTTCTTTGTTTTTTATCTTTTTTTTTAGTTTTTGATATTGGATTTTCTTCTTTCTTGATACTGATTTTTGATCTATTTTCTTTTTTTAGTTGTTTTTCAATTGATGTTGATGAAGATGAAAAAGAAGGATGAAGAAGATTGCATGTAGATTTCAATTTTTTCAGTTTGCATGCATATTTTCTTTTCTTCTTTTTTGCTTTTTTTCTTCTTTTAGTGTTTTGAAGATGGTGAAGAAGATGGAGATTTGTTGAATAAAAAGCAAAAGATGATGATTTTTTATGAAGTGAAAAAGATGAAGATTTTTTTATTGAAGAGAAAGATGAATATGAAGTTTTGTTGAAGAATGAATTGAAGATGGATGTTTTTGTTGAAGAATAAGGTGAAGAAGGAATTTTTTTGAGGGAGAAGATGAGTATGAAGATGGAGAGAAGACAGAGTAGATGATGAACGTTGTTTTTTCCGTTAGGTTAGTGTATTTTTATTATTTTGAAAGAGATTTTTACATATTTGTAAATAAATAATAAAATTTGCATGTTTTTGTAATTAATCTTATTTTTAGGTTAGTTTTGTAGAAACTCCTTTATGAATTTATAAGTTTAAAAGATATTTAAAATATTAAACTATTAATTTCATTTAATATTTGAAAATTTTAATTGGCTCAATTTTTATAATTAGTTAGATGTATATCCATTTAATTATGAAGTAATTAGCTAAATAAATAAAGAAAAACACAATTTAGTTAAAGTGCCACAAAAGCAAAGGGAAGAGTCAAGGAGTTGACAACTTAACATCAAATACATAGGGACGGTTACAGGTGACTTGTACTTAATGCCACGTTTTTCTATTATTTGTTTATTGCTTTTTTCCAAAACGATTGCCGTTTTTGGGGTTGCGTTTAAACGGTAGGAAACTGCTAGTGTAGCTTTTGGCAATTTTTGGGGATGGGGCCCACCAGAGTTCGTTACTTTGCTGTTGATCACATGCCTTTTTTGCTTTGTAAATAAGAGTCGCACAACAGCAGCAGCTTTGTCCACCGCTTTTCTTTTTGCCACAAAAAATCAATTGTACCCAAAGGCTCAAAAAAGAAAATGTTAATAATGGATGTGACCCAATATATTTAGTATTTAGTTTTTGGCTTTGTCAATTTGCTTTCCCATTTTGGCTTTATATTATTTTTTTTATTTCACTAAAATAATTTTTTTAAAAAAAATAAATCAATAATTAACTATATAATATAAATATAATCTAACGATATATTTATTTTTTATAAATAAATTTAGATTTAATCCTCTTTTCATATAATCAAATCATTAATTGAAACCTTATAATTGTAAACTATAACTAAAATTGAACCTTACAATTAAAGAGGGAAAAATATAAATTTAATTAATAATTAAGAATGAAAAGAAATAAAAATCTTAACTGTCTTTTTATTCTTACAGATGAAGTCATGATAGCTGTCTTGTTTTCTAAAAATAAAAAATAATAATAATTATTAAACACTCTAATAATTAATTAATTAATTAATCAATCAATCAATCAGCACATTCCATAATTCATATTTAAGTGAGAGTCAATAGAAAACAAAAAGACAAATGGAAATCTCTGCCTTAAACTTTTCATCAAACGTCCCCAGGATACTTGGAATTCACGGAAACATAGGGTTTCCACTTTTTTGGATTATCTTTTTTTTTGTTGGCGTCTACGTCAAGCTGTGACAATCTTTGAGATTGCTAAAGAATAAATAGACACACATTGGGTCGGTTTTCCGTTTCTCATTTTTCTTCCTAAACTTTCTCTCTGTACAAAATTTCTCAGAAAATCTCTAATAAACTCTCTCTCTCTCTCTCTCGACAATTCGCTTTTTCCAGAAAAGTTTCCTGCCAAAGAAGAAATCATTCTCTTTTCATTTTTTCTATTTGTTCAAGCAATATTTGTTAGCTGAACTAGGTGTCGTTTGTTGTTCTCTGAATTGGGGTTTGTTATTTCTTTTGATGAGCAATAACAAATCCTGATTTAGAGAGGTACAGCACGTTATTACTTTCCATTTCTGTTATTTGATTCTCTGGTTTTTCTTTGTTTTTAATATTCTTGGTTTGTCTACAGAAGAACCCATTTGAGATTTGAAGGAGATTTTTTTTTTTTTTTGTAGTTTAGTTTGTGGAAATTGGTACTTGATTAAGGGGCTATACTTGAAATTGGTATATGGGTTCTTTTCTGTAAGAGCTTGGTTTTGTTGTGCTAATGTCTGTGATCTGTTACATGTATAATTTGGACTGACTTGTGAGTTTGTGTTGTATAGTAAAATACTGAGAAAGTCATAGTTTGAAGTCTTTTTCCCCCCATTTAATTGTTACCTTTTTTCAAGTTTTTGTGCAATAGTGGTAGTTGGGTTACTGTCGTTCTGTGTCATTGGTCATCAATTACAGAAGAATTACATAGTTAGTTCAGTATTTGGTTGTAGTTGTTGTGCTCAGGATAGTTGCATTCATAATGGGGAAGCAAAAGGGGAAGAATAAGAAACAGGTAGCAAGGTCATTGGAAGATAGTGATGTGAAGCAAACCAAAGTTAGGAATAACAAACCTGAAGTTAATGATAAGGACAATGCGGTTTTCATTTCCATGTCCCAGGAATTGAAGGAGGAAGGAAACAAGCATTTTCAAAAGAGGGACTATGGAAGCGCTTTGATGAAGTATGAGAAAGCCATCAAATTGCTTCCAAGGAATCATATAGATATATCCTCTATTAGGAGTAACATGGCTGCTTGTTATATGCAGATGGGTCTGAGTGAATACCCTAGGGCTATCCATGAGTGCAATTTGTCACTTGAGGTCACACCAAAATATAGTAAAGCACTGTTAAAGAGGGCAAGATGTTATGAGGCTTTGAATAGGCTTGATTTTGCCCTGAGAGATGTTAGTACAGTTTTGAAAATGGAGCCAAATAATGTCATGGCACTAGAGGTTTCAGAAAGGGTGAAAACTACACTTGAGCGGAAGGGGCTAAGGGTGAATGGTACAGTAATTGAATTGCCACCAGAATACATTGAACCTCCTAGTGCTTCAACACAGCCAAAAGCAGGGAAAGAGAAGACGAAGAAGAAGAAAATTAAAAATGTAATGGAGAAGAAGGCTGTAGAAGAAATTGAGGAAAAAAAGGTTGATGGAGAAATTGAGGAGAAACAGACCAAGGATAAGGTGGTTGTGGAAGAGGAAATCAATGGTGCAAAAGAAGAACCTAAGAAGAATGTAAAATTGGTATTTTGTGAGGACATAAGATGGGCTCAGTTGCCTCTTAATTGCAGCCTCCTGCAACTCAGGGAAATCATATCTGATCGATTTCCAGGCTCCGGAGAAGTTCTTATCAAATACAGGGATCAAGAAGGGGATTTGGTAACAATAACAACTGATGAGGAACTGAAATGGACTGAATCTCAGGCCTCTACCAGATTGTATTTGGTCAAGGTCAATCCTCAACAGGACCCATTCTTTGAGAAACCTGCGGGTGAAGAAGAGGTGCACAAACTGGACATGGAACAAAATTTTTCCAAAGAAAATGGAAATATAGGAAAGGGCAAGGAAACAGAAAATGGATCCTGTCATATTGATGAATGGATAATAGAGTTTGCAAAGCTATTCAAGGACAATGTGGGGTTTGATTCTGATGGGTATTTGGGTCTTCATGAACTTGGTGTTAAGGTATATTCTGAGGCCATGGAGGAGACGGTTACAAGTGAAGAAGCACAAGACCTTTTTAACACAGCAGCAGGGAAGTTCCAAGAAATGGCAGCTCTGGCATTGTTCAACTGGGGAAATGTTCATATGTCTAGGGTAAGGAAGAGGGTATACTTGACTGAAGATGCTTCTAGAGAATCAGTGCTTGAACAGATAAAAACTACATATGACTGGGCGCAGAAGGAATATATGGAAGCAGGACAGAAATATGAAGCAGCATTGAGAATCAAACCGGATTTCTATGAAGGTCTTCTAGCTCTTGCGCGACAGCAGTTTGAGCAGGCAAAGCTTTCTTGGTATTACGCAATGGGCAACAATGTGAACTTAGAATCATGGCCTTCTGAAGAGGTTGTGCAGCTTTATAATAGTGCTGAGAACAACATGGAGAAAGGCATGAAAATGTGGGAAGAATTGGAAGCGCCATGCCAAACTAAACTTTCTGACTCACTGAAGGTCAAATGTCAAGCAAAGGATACGGGTTTGGATGGGCTATTTAAACATGTGTCAGCAGAAGAAGCAGATCAGCAGGCTAAGAACATAAGGTCTCAGATTAATCTCCTATGGGGGACCATACTCTATGAGAGATCAATTATGGAATTCAAATTAGGGCTATCAGTATGGCATGAATGTCTGGAAATTGCAGTTGAGAAGTTTGAGCTTGCTGGAGCTTCCCCAACAGATATAGCTGTTATGATAAAGAATCATGTTTCAAATGATAATACGTTAGAAGGTAACTTAAGACCGCTATAAAATTTTTTAATCAGAAAACAAAATGTATCTTGAGATTCTAAGTAATACATCTCTCAATTCCTCTGATGCAGGTCTAGGATTTAAAATTGATGAAATAGTGCAGGCATGGAATGAGATGTGTGATGCCAAAAAGTATGAAAGTGGCATTCCCTCCTTCCGGCTAGAACCATTACTAAGGCGAAGAGTTTCAAAACTTTATCATGCTTTGGAGCTTAAATGAGTTGTATAGATTAAGACTTCAAACAGAATTAATGACGTCTTGCATATTAAGGTACATATATGAAAATACTAAGCTCTCTCTCTCTCTCTCTCTCTCTCTCTCTCCCTCTCTCTCTCTACACACACACGCATATCAAACTCACTTGCATATGATGCACAAAGATGTATGAGATCCACTATTTGTATGATATAGAAGTTGAAATTATGACATTCTGCTACTTCTAGAAATAATATTGAAGCTTTTAATAGCACCTGTCTTCTTGCAATATATCAACACACCTATGAAGTCACGAGGCTTTTCTGTGTGTTGTTCCCACCTTTTCCTTTTGAGACAATATCAACAATCGCACTATTCATCGCCTCATGGAACCATTTTCGATTGTTAGTTCATGGAACCATTTGGGTATGCTATATTTCACATAGCTACTGCATGAATACTATGATTGTTTATGGAGTTATGCTATATATCTTTTGCATTTGAATCTTATATCGCCTCAGTCTGGACGTGCTATTTACCTGATTTTATTAGCAGCCACTGCATCTCGAAGGAAACAAGTCAATATGGGGTAGATTAAACTTTATATTATCAGCAATGCTCTCTCTTTCTCAGCCATTTCGGTATCCTTCCGTTGTATTAGTACACATGTACTTTCAATGATTTGTAAGCATTCATATGTATTTTCTGGGTATCTTGGGGTTTTTTCACATGGTATGGTGAAGTGTTAGTTTTGGATGTAAGGGGATGGCCTATTGGCTTGGGTAATTAATCTTCTTCACCCCATGTTTTTCCCCTTCCCTAATAATTAATAATATTAAAACTGACTGATTATAAAAAAAAAAAAAACAATCGCACTATTTATGCTTATTCTTTTGAAAGCTGTTAGTTTATAGAGTATTTAAATAGAAGTTTCTTGACGAATAGCTGGTCTCCCAAGAGAGAATTTCTTGTTCGTTATATATGGTGTGAGTTTGTAGAATCCAAAAGCATATCCATTTTGAGATTGTTGTGAAATGGAGTCTGGCCAGCCCAGGGGCTAAGCATGATTTTTAAGGTGTAGGCTTGGCTATAAACAAGTGATTGGAGCATGGGTATAGCTGTGATGATGACAATATTATGTCCCAGAGAGACCTGTGTTATTAAAATTGAAAGATGTCAAAATGGTAAACATGCTAACTGAACTCAAATGGTGGAACTAATCCAACTTAAATATTTGAATACATGGAGAAGAATTTAGATTGGACAAGATATTTCAGTAAGGTGCATCCATATTAGTGTCTCAGTATTGAATAATGAGGCATAATAGGTAACAGATTAGTGACCATTGTGCACTTGTAAAGAAAATATGAATGACAAACTTGGTATCTCTTAACTTCAAAGCTGCTGATTTGTTTGCACTTCTTTTAGTGCTTCGCAGTATTGCAGGAGGAATTTTTTGGTCACTTTCTCTATGCCTTGTGAACTAAAATTTTCAATAATCTTTGTTGTAGCCTCTAGTTTATAAGAGATTTTTTCTTCTTTCTGCATAAACTTTGAAGTAAAATTTAGATTGCCTGCATATATGTTGTTTCTGCATAAACTTATATGACCCTAATTGTATTTATATGTTCTTCAGGTTTCTTGCAGTGCACCTTTGAGATTTGAGTTTGAGGCAGGTATGTACCATTACCAGTTATTCTGGAATTACATGTGCAATACTAGAAAGTAGGTTGTTCCATTTTTACTATCATGGAGACAAGATGAAGTGGCAGTTCCTTTATTTACTCGTTGCTGCTTGCTTTCACTCCGTTTAGTCAAACAGTCAACCGGTCACAGAATATTGTATTCATTATTCATTTTGTCAAGTAGCTTCAATAATTCATATATAGTTTATCATCTCCACTTGTAGTTTTGAGTTTGACTTGCAACTTTTGTTAGGAAACTTTTGACTTATTTTTAACAGATTGAATGTACATTCAGTTGCTACTTTGGATAAAGATCAATCTTTCTTAGGCAATAATGTAATATGGTACTTCTGATGCTGATTGTCTGATTGATAGGTTGGCAGCTACTATCTTGGAATCTTAATCACATTTATCCCATTTATATATATGAATATAGTTTAAACTTACTGTTGAAATCATGGATTCTGATTGAATGATTCTAAAAGCATTTGCATATGCTTAATAGACATCGATTGACGACATCGTGAATCAGCAATCAACTGATCCTAAGGAATCTTAACTAGTTATATAAACCACCATGTTTGAAAATATTAGCTAAATGAACCATGAAACTGAATCAATCATTGTACGCAAAGAGAGATCTGAGATGTCTTCCGTGGAACAGTAGTTCTTCGCCTCAAACAAGTGATGAAATTACACTCGGCGAGTAGAATGAAAATTCAGAAAATAATATTTTTCACATATATTTTGGCGTGTTTAATTAATTCCACTGGCAGGGTTTGCGATCCTGCATACTGGAGTTTCATTACAGGGTAGTCAGTAGAGTGCACAGATCATAAGAAACTGTATACACAGTTCATTCAGTAGCGAGCCATATATACATGCCAAATCCACATTGGCTGCCTATGTATGTATCACACCCCTGTGGCCAATCCATCTGGGTCCTTAACAATAAATATTTATTAAACTGTACATGAAGCTATACAAGAAAAGGTTGATGGCAGGCTATTCACGGAATATCTTACAATTATTCCCACTATTCTGGCCGAAAGCTTACCAAATTGGGAAGTGCAGTTGACTGAAGTTTCTTGATTTCTGATGCAGTCACTTTGCAGGACTCTAAGGACAATGAGCGTAAATTCTTCAAGGGTTTCAGATAGCTCAATCCCTCACTTGTTATGAGAGAATTTGAAACATTCAACGACACCAATTCAATCAATCCTGCATTTAAATGAAAGCACAAGTCCGCAAGTCAATATGGAAAATCTCAGTTTATTTTAGTTGAATACTGATAGGGCTTTTGATAAAAATATAAGAAAAAATGAAAATAATTCCAAATTTACTATGTTTACAAATTAAGTAAAGATTTTAAAAAACATGGCGGAGAATGTCATTTTTCCATTATGATAAAGGATCATAGATTTCTCAATTGCAAAAGGGAGGCAGATAGATGCACCCATGGGCCGATCACATTGCAAAACCCCAATGGGAATGTCAAACAAAGAGTAAACTGACATTCTTCCATTGTCAAGAGGGTAAAGAAAATACGGCAAAAGCAATCATCTCAATCAGTATAGGCTCTGAGCAAAGAATAATGGACTTGATACAGTTCTCCATGGTGCAAAACTTTTCCAAGCAAATAATATTTCAACTTATTAACTTGCATAGAACATTCCACTTTTTGGCCATATATATGAGCATAATATATATATATACACATACATATATGTATCCATAATCCAAGGGACAAGCATCAAGGTCAGTTAATACAGGACGAGAAGCAGATTTTATGGTTGCATTTGTTTTGAATCACTAGATCAGCACCATGGGTAGGTAGCAACATATTGGTCATAAATATACGCAATGTAGCATGAGGATCCAAATGGAACTTAATGTACAGATGCTAAAAGAAACTATACACGTAGATGTTAAAATCCTACTTCACATCATATATTCCAATTGATGAGAAGAAAAATTACCAGAAATCAACTCCAAGGTTTTGTCTGTAAGGTTACTATTTTGTGACAGATTCAAAACTTTCAGGTGCGCTAAGTCTTTAATATTATTCACCCCAGCATCAGTTAATCCTCCACCACAGATTTCAAGGGACTGGAGATTCTTGAAGTCTGCTAGGCAAGAAAGCACTTCGGATTAAAAGCATGTAGAAGTAAGGTGTATAGTTCTCTTGTCCCACAAATTCATAGGTATTACACACGTGCATGTCACAAATGCAATCACACATAAAAGTAGTAATAAACTACTTCAAACATCGGTTTTCAGTTATAGAATTTCAAACTAACAGCAAGAAATTTAAGAAAAAAAACTACTTTCCTATTTTATGTGATACATCTTGGCTGCTATGGATGAGACATTTTAGCTGAAAATTGCTAAATAAGCCAAAATGGCCAAACAGGCAGACTTTTTGCCAATATATATATATATATATATATATAATTATTCCGGCCAGAAAAAGATATCTGTTCTGGCAGTGGAACATTATCAATTACTGTTAACTAGAAAATCTATGCAAAAGCAGTACATATTCTTACATTTCAAATAATTGGTTCCAGAGTCTGAAATGTGAGCCCCAAAAAGATCTAGATGTATCAATCGCGTCAGTCCTGCATTAATAGAAGTACTCCAATAAAGTAAGGCATCATAATCACTAACTAGGAAAGGAAATGAAGCCAAGTAAGCTACAATTCAAAAATTTACACACTGGCAGATTTTGAAATAAGCTTTTTATGAGAAGTGAAGGTTGCTACATTTGAGCTGGACTTGACTCTGATGGTTTATGAGTAGATACAGTATGGACACACAGAAGGAATGCCTACATTCAGTTATAGATATGGACCCATAAGATTACAACACATGTGAATGTAATTAAATTGTTTTTTTTTGTCCGTTTGTTAATAAACGAGGAAACTTGTATTAGAAAAGAGAGACAAGGTTTGGTTAGTTTTCCAATTTACACTGAACAATGCTTACCCCTAAGTACAAAAAGAAGGAAACTGTTTCTTTACAATAAAAGTAAGAGAAAGAAATGTATCACACATGAAAAATTAATAAGGAAAAAAAAAAAAACAAGACAAAATAGCTCTCCAATCATGTTTACAAATCTGGTTGGCAAACCCTAGGAGAACTAAAATATGAATACCATAACAAGCCATGAACATTATCTGATATCAGAGTCCCTGCAATATAAAATGGCATTCCTTGAAAAAAAAATTTTAAGTTTGCCATTGCAACATTTCCAAGAAAAGTCATAAGTTGAGCTGCAGAATATGTGAAAGTCAAGGTGAATACGAAATGGAGAAAATAGGGGGACAAAAAAAAACTAGAAAAGTACCAGAAATTGGCAATGTTAGAAATCAAACATATTAACATGGCTATTTTCATCTGTTCAAATAATCTCTTACATTTATAAAATTAATTTGTCTGAATACTATCCATGTCAACAACCAGAGGGATAATACAGGTTTCTGGTAAAGATAACATATTAATGTTGAAGGAAATCACGAAAATTCAAGGTCAAAGACTTTTTTTTTTCTTAAAAAAAAAATTAGAATTATGGTCCAAATTTTATCTAGAATTTATTTTGGATGTTTTTAAGACTAAGGGTGCAATTTTGTAACTTCCAGATCTTATGGACAATCTTTCAGATCTTTTTGCAAGTCTTAGTTTTATTTTAGAATCTTAGTTGAGTCCTTAGAATAAAATTATTTGTCTTAGTTTTCTTTAGAAGTCCAACACTTCAGAAGATTGGGACAATTTTGGGTTTCCTTACCTTCAAGTTTAGTAGTAGTTGGGATCTATAGAATAACTATGCCTCTAATGTGTTATTTCATATTTAAATCAATAAAATCCCAACTTTATGCTCTTCATTTTGAGTTGTATAATGCAATTATAATCCTAGAAAGTGTGATGCTTTCTGGATAGATCCTAATAGTGTGATGCTAGTAGTTTATTTTTGTTTGTTTAATTTCCTTTATTTTCTAAAGAAATTCAGATCCTTCATAATAATTGTGAAGCCTAATTGTTGATTTCTACAAACCTTTGCCCTAACATCTAAAAGAATTCAAGAAGTTCCCAAGCTGTGTTACATCAGCTTGGTATTTTTGTAACTGTTAACGTTTTTAGAAATGAGTATCTAACACAATCAGTATTAGATCCTTTCCAAATCCCTATATGCCAGCTATTATTTTTACTTAGGCGAGGTGAACCATCGAGACATTACTGTAGTTTTTCATAATTTATCAGTTTTCAGTAAGTAAATTTGATTTTTTTAAAACTTCTATATATGCACTGTGAAGGAGAGCCTTGGCGTAACGGTAAGTGTTGTCGCCGTGTAACCTGAGGTCACGGGTTCGAGTCGTGAAAACAGCCTCTTGCAATTAATTGCAAGGGAATGCCGTGTACAAAGACCCAATGGATCCGACCTTTCCCCGGACCCCGCTCATTGCGAGAGCATTCGTGCACCGGGCTACCCTTTTTTTTTCTATATATGCACTGTATTTTTCTATGTTAAAGAACATATTTCAGATGATGGTTTTTCATTTTCCAGAAAAGTCTTGACAAAATGTTCACAAGCCTGAACTTAGGCGTGCTTGTATGCAGCCGGGCCCATTAACAGCCTTAGTCCTCACCTCTGCTCCTTTTGTGCTTCCTTTTTCCCTTTATGAACATTTCCCCTATAATAGAATCTGAAGCGCAATGAGTTGCAAGGAAATATTCATGATTCCCAAATATAATATCCCCAGTGGATCCTAAATCCTACAACCCTTAATACTAATTTTAGCTTCCATAATATTTGAATCCTGAACATTTCAAAATAGACAAGTTCGAGGAGTCCACTCATGCTACCTTTGTTCACTGGTAAGGAAATAAAATTCCCACACTTTTAAAATTGCAAATACATCAACTAAAAAAGCACACTTGATAAATATAACCACACGTATCAACCCCAAACTTCAGGGAACAAGCATATCAAATGATTCAGCTGGTTGCTTAAAGTAAAATACTTGCATTCTCCTGGTTTTCTGTATAGGATACTGGAGCCTAATAATTCGACTGCCTGTATATAGAAGATAGAGGAATAGATAGGGGTTCTGATGGATGGTGTCCAATTCTGCTGTCTGTTGCTGTACTATTATTTTTATCAAATGATGGGTGAGTGACTTGGTAGGATTGTTTAGTATTGGTCAACCAATTGTATATAGGATAGGAGTGTGCTAGGGTTGCTACATTGGAGAGGTATTGTCCTTGGTAGGACTACCCTATTGTCTATGGTTTGTTTATTGTGTTTGGATTGTTTTGCAACATATATATTCATTTGGCAATAAAATTTGACTCTATTGACCCCAGAAATTAATAATAATAATAATAATAAAATACTTCATGTGAAAAAGCATCTGAAGATATCAAATAATGCTTACTTGTAAGAGCTGCAAGTCCAGCATCGGAAATTTGGCGAGCATCCAAATTGAGTGATCTAAGAGATGTCAATCCAGATAACATTTTTAAACCACTGTCACTTACCAAGGTGAATGACAGATTTAAGTTCTCCAGAAAAGTTAAACCTAACAGAAGAGAATGAAAGTAGAAGTCATTCTTTGCATTGTGCATAGAAAATGATCATGCACAAAATATTTGGCAACCTAAATGGTAGAACCATTGACTCATTGTCAATAAAGACACCAGCACTAGTATCAAAAATGTAAATTCATTCAAAAGTGAAAGAAAGGGAGAAAATAGAGAAGATATGGGGTCCGTAGGAAAGACAAGAAGCTAATCTGATGCTTTTTGTGACTTCACTTGTATAATATTTCAGAAGTTAAGATTTTTCTGCATGTTTTGAGGAAAAGGAAAAATGGAAAAGAAGAAAAAGGCAAGCAACAGAGAGACATTCAAATGCCTTCAGAATCCTCAGAACTTGCAATCAAGAAAAAGTATGTAGTGTTGCTATAATTAGTGCCTGTTTGGTTGGGCTTCTAGGAACTAACAATTAGCAATTGGATACTCGGCCGTTAAAATAGGATTTCTGATAAAGAAAAAACAAAAGCTAACACCTGCATTAATTGGTAGCTTTTGAGAACTATACATAAAAAATTGCTTTTGAAACAAAAGCTAGAAATTGTAAATTTTGGACTCAAATGCTAGGTTTCATTTAAAAAAATGTCATTAAAGTTTAAAATAATTATTAACCTTCTTGCTAATAATTTAAAATCATATATTCCTTATTTTAGCTTTAACATATGTATGTCATAAGCTTTATACCACAGTTTCATTGTGTATTTGTGTAGCTAAATTCAAACTAAGTCAAACCAATAAGAATAATAATTAAATAAAATGACAATTTTGTATATGTAATCATAGATATGCAAATTGATTATTTATTTGTAATTATGTACATCAAAGTAAAGAACTTAATTATAAAAATAAAAAAAAGCGTACTTATTTTATTTATATAGATATTTGATAAGTAAGTCCATAACATAAATGTATAAAATAAAATATCCTTTCCATCATTTGATAACCACAATGCAATTTCAACCTCTGAATAATCAATAATAAATACAAATAAAATGTAGATATGCATGGAATGCTGTGTAAAAAAAGCAGGACATGGAAAGGAAGACATCAGCATGTAAATACTAAAAGGGGGGAAGAAGAAATTGAAGCTGCAGAATTTCCAGCAGTTTACGTCAGTGCTATAGTGAGGCAGAATGAGTAATGAGTCATACAACAGAATGATTGATGGTAATTGGAGTTAGAAAACAACCAGAAAGATGGCGGAGTCCGTTGCTTCCAACTTCAGTATCAGACAACTCTAAACCTTTAAGAGGAAGGCCTGCAGAGAGAACCAAAGAAATAATCAATCACAAACTTTAATCCAGTGCGGTATATTGGAGAACAGTTTCTTATGTATTTCTCCTAGCAATTAAAAATCACCCAGAGCACCATCTCAATATTTTTTTTTCTTGGCCAGATGCTACGGCATATATAAAATATAAATGGAACACAATCAGCTTATAAGATTATAAGAACTTGAATGGATTCTTAAGAACATTATCATCAATAAGCAAAGCCATTATTTTTGTAGGCAGTGAGTGTATTGCAAAATTTCTATAATCACACTAGAATATATCCAAGTCTAAGAAGACATGGATAGGAGAATTGGGGTGATGGCAGAATAGAAAAATTTTAAAGCTTTCCCCATGAGAATAACGATTTAGGTCTTGAAAAAAAAAATGAGAACTTTACATAGGAAGAATACACAGAACAATTTGGAAATATCATAGCATGATATATGGTTTTGGCTACCAGATTTATTATCTTCTGTTCTCAAGTAATTAGTGAGCATACAAATTGATGCAGCCACATCAAGGTTCCTACTCAATTACCTCTATTCAATTTAGGATTTGAATTTGAAGTTAAATTAGGATTTTAAAATAAGTTTAAATTCCTTGTTAATTTAGGGTTTTTATTTAGTAAATAGGAATATTTTATTAGATAATTTTTAGGTTTTTTATTTAGTAAATAGGAATATTTTATTAGATAATTTCCTTTTAGAATTAGGCTTTGTCCTAACTACTATAAATAGGACAATATTATTTAATTTTTATATCATTCCTATTATTTTCAATTCAGATTTTAATTTGGAGGTTTTATTCAAACCCTGATTATTTTTTTATTCAAACCATAATCTCTAGCTTATTTATATTAGTTAGCACAAGTCCTATGAAGGAAAATACCTAATAAAATATTCCCATTTACTAAATAGAAATTAAGAAACTAAGACTGACTTTAAAATCCTAATTTAACTTCAAATTCAAATACTAAATTGAGCAGAAGTAATTAAGTGGAAGTAGGATTAATAATCCTAGATTAATTACGAATCTTGATGTGGCTGCATCACAAATGATCTGAAATAAAAGAGATGCAATGACGGTATCGTTTTTGGTTCTCATTTATGAGTTGGTCAAGGGACCCCTGCGCATCATCAGAATAATACATCCAACCATTGATGCTGAAACAGTGAAACTTGTAAAACACAGAGCAATTGAGAATGTTTTTTATATATTGTATGGGAAAAACTACACATATTTATATACAAAGAGATTCCCTAGAATAGGAAGCTAATCCCTCTATAATAGGAAACTAATCCTATAATTAATACTAAAATCTCTACTAATTACAACTATAATCTCCTAAATCTGTACAGATTCTATAACACTCCCCTGCAAGCTGGAGCATAGATATTGATCATGCCCAGCTTGGTACAAATGTAGTTGACCCAATTTCTCGGTAAAGCTTTAGTGAATACATCCGCCAGTTGACTTCCGGTTCTAACATGTTGAGTTGAGATTGTACCATCTTCTAGCTTTTCTCGGGTGAAGTGACAGTCAACTTCAATATGATTGGTTCGTTCATGATATACAGGATTAGTAGCAATGTAAATGGCTGCCTCATTGTCACACTATAATGTCATTGGTTTTGTTTGAGAAAATCCAATTTCTTCAAGCAAGTATTGTAGCCATACAAATTCACAGGTTGTTTGTGCCATAGCCTTGTATTCAAATTCCGCACTTGAACGTGAAACCACTGTCTGCTTCTTACTTTTCCAAGACATGAGATTGCCTCCAACAAACACACAGTAACCAGTCGTGGATCGTCTATCTGTGAGATCACCCGCATAATCAGCATCTGTAAACCCCTCTGCCCTATGATGACCATGATTTTGATACAAGATTCCACGTCCAGGTGCTCCCTTCAAATATCTCAGAATATGAGTCAAAGCATCCCATTGTGAAATTCTGGGAGATGATACAAACTGACTTACCACACTTACTGTAAATGCAATGTCAGGACGAGTGATCGTAAGATAATTCAATTTCCCAACAATTCTTCTATACTTTTCAGGATTTTCAAGTAGATCTCCATCTTCAAGTTTCAACTTCACATTTGATATCATTGGTGCATCATGAATCTTTGCTCCAATCATTCCTGCATCATTCAGTAGATCGAGACAATATTTCCTCTGAGTCAAAAAGATTCCCTTCCGTCTACGAAGAACCTCAATCCCCAAGAAATACTTTAATGGTCCTAGATCCTTGGTTTGAAAACAAGTACCGAGAAACGCTTTTAATTTTGAAACTCCCATCTTATCACTTCCAGTAATCACAATATCATCAACATACACAACTAGCAAAATGTACCCTGAGCTAGATGATGTGAAAAATACAGAATGATCATATGCACTTCTTCGTAATCCAAATTCAATCACAGCAGAACTAAATCTCCCAAACCATGCACGTGGAGACTGTTTCAGACCATATAAGGATTTCGGTAACTTACATACCTTATCGGACTCCCCCTGAGCAACAAATCCAGGTGGTTGCTCCATGAACACTTCTTCACACAAATCACCGTGTAAGAAGGCATTTTTCACATCTAGTTGATGGAGATCCCAATCATAAGTGGCAGCCAGTAATATAAAAAGTCGAACAGATGAGAGCTTAGCAACTGGAGAAAATGTCTCAGAATACTCAATACCATAAGATTGAGCATACCCCTTTGCAACCAAACGAGCTTTTAGTCGTGCAACCGAACCATTTGGATTCATCTTAATGTGTAGACCCATTTACAACCAATAGTTTTCTTTCCTTAAGGTAATGTAACTAGATCCCAAGTATGATTATACTCAAGTGCCATCATTTCTTCTTTCATTGCCTTTTGCCAACCATGATGAGCTAATGCTTCAGATATGGACTTAGGAATAACAACAGAGTCTAAAGATGCTACAAAGGACTTAGAAGAAGGAGATAAAGTATCATAAGAAACATAGGCCGAAATGGGATAAGTGCAGGTGCGTTTACCTTTGCGAAGAGCAATTGGTTGATCAAGGCTTGGGTCAGGGACAGGCACAGGATCTAGAGACGAAGCAGCGGGTGCAACACTAGTGTCTAAGTCAAGAGAAGGTGCCTCAATTGCATGCGCCGCACGTCGTAAGTAGACATGACGAACAACAAGCCGAGGAGGGGGTTGTACCTATTCACTGACAGTATAAACAAGAAACTCATCCATAGAATTAGTTTGAAGAGACGCAGGAAAAGAAGATGCAGCGGAACTGAAGAAAGGATTGTTCTCAAAGAAAGTAACATCTGCAGACACCAAGTAACGACCTAAAGAAAGAGAATAACATCGATACTCTTTTTGTTGTCGAGAGTACCCCAAAAAGACACATTTAAGAGATTTGGGATCAAGTTTGGATACCTGTGGTCGCATGTCTTGAACAAAACAAGTGCACCCAAACACTCAAGGAGGAAACGGAAATAGAACTTTTGACGGAAAGAGGAGAGAATAAGGGACCTGACCATGAAGAACAGAAGAAGGCATGCGATTAATGAGGAAACAGGCAGTGGAAATTGCATAAGCCCAAAATGTTTTTGGAACCTGCATATGAAACATTAATGCTCGAGCAACTTCTAATAAATGACGATTCTTTCGTTCAGCCATACCGTTTTGTGGAGGAGTAACAATACAAGAGATTTGATAAATTATGCCATGTTGTGAGAGGTAAGATGAAAATGTGCTAGAAAGATATTCTTTTGCATTGTCGCTTCTCAAAAGACAAATAGGTTTATTAAATTGTGTTTTGATTTCAGCATGAAAAGCACAAAATATTGAAAATAAGTCTGAACGAGATTTCATAGGATAAAGCCAAGTTACTCGAGAATAATCATCAACAAAAGTTACAAAATAACGAAAACCTGACTTAGACAAAACAGGACAAGGACCCCAGATATCAGAATGCACTAAATAAAAAGGAGACTCAACACGTTTATTTATTCTAGGAGAGTAAGACACTCTATGATGTTTAGCATACTGACAAGCTTCACATTCTAATGTAGACTCTTGTTTAAGACTAGGACATAATTTATGTATAACAGGAAGAGGTGGATGACCAAGTTGACAATGAAGCTGTAGAGAAGTAGAACTTGCACACACAATTGACCGAGGCACAGGTTGCAAATTTGATTCAAGAGTGTATAGCTCATCCACTAAACACCCTTTACCAATAATCTGCTTCGTCCCAAGATCCTGAAAAAGACAATAATTAGGATAGAAAATAACACAACAGTTAAGGCTTTTTGTGAGCTGGCTAACAGATAACAAATTAAAAGAAAATTGAGATAAGCATAAGACAGATGACAACGGAAGAGTTTTAGCTGGGTATGCTATCCCATGCCCAATAACTAAAGCTTTAGACCCATTTGCTAAAGTAACAGGAGGTAAGTTGGCAGAAGATTTAAAAGAAGAAAGGATACTTGTGTCTCCAGTCATATGATCAGTGGTACCTAAGTCAACAATCCAATTACGAGATGAGGTGGAAAGACAAGCAGCATGATTACCTGTATTAGCCAGTGCAGATACTGATGGTTGTTCAGAAACACCTGAAATCTGTTGTTGGGCACTAGTTAATCGGGCATATTCATCAACTGAAATGGTGATAGAAGGAGAAGAGGACTGAGGATGTGGTAAAATGCCCTCTTGCGTGGCCATGTTAGCATACTTTCTTGGGCTCGAGTACTTGGGAGGTTTGCCATGTAACTTCTAGCAATTCTTCTTAATATGCCCCTCTTCTTTACAATAGTGACATATTCGGATTGTGCTACTACCTCCACTTTCGGTTTTGCCTCCCTGATTAGCATTACTTACTAGAGCTACTGTATCACCCGATCCACTATCAATCACCATATCTTCATCTTTAGAAACCCAAAGTAACCGAGCATACACTTCTGTAAGTGAAGGAAGTGTTCCCCCACTAGTTAACAACTGAGTGCGAGCCACACTATATTCAGGCCCTAACCCTGCTAGGAAATACTGCACTTGCACAAGTTCTTTCTGTTCTTGCATTTTCTTTACATCGGCAACAATAGGAAAGATAGATCGCTCTTCTTCAACAGCATTTTTGAATTATGCATAATACTGTTTAAGAGAACGGCCTTTTTGATCCGGTCGATAGAGTTTGAAAAGCAAGTTGTGCACATAGGACATATCTTCTTTAGAAGCAAACATAAATTCAAGATACTCCCATAATTCTCTAACAGACTCGCAGTGGGTCACAACATCGTCAACCGATGGATCTAAAGTATTTTGAATTTGATTAAACAATTTATCATCCTCTTTTACCCATTTCTTCCTAGCCTCAGGATTCGAGTGAGGGTGACTAGTTAAATGGTCCTCTAAATCAGCACTGTTCACAAATCTACGAATAATTCTTTTCCATTGGGCATAATTATGATTTCCGGTTAACTTTCTATCAGTGATTCTTGACGAACCAAACGTAACCTCAGTTATAACCTTCTTTTCACTACTGTCCCCCATTTAACACTGAGAAAATAACACTGAGAAGTCCAAAAAAACACAACCAAACAGAAAAAAAAAAAAAATAGAACCTGAACACTGTTCACGTGTCAGAAACGAGGAGAATGCACTGATAACTGTTCACGTGTCAGAAACGAGGAGAATGCAAAAACGGACCTCCAGGACAGACAGCTGTCACCAATGCGACGCCGGAACAGGAAAGTCGACCGCCGGTAACCGTCGCACGCGCCGGCGCGTGATCTCTGGCTGGAAACTACAGGTGGCGCGTGTACCTCACTCGCCGCCCTCTAGACCGCCGGACTTCAGAGGATGGCCGAACTGGACCTGTTCTACCTTAAAGTGGGGGCTGTGATGAGAAACAGGCAGTCTAGGTAGGTGACCTAGACTGTTCTCCAAACTGCAGTGAAATCGAGCAAACAAGCTCACCCAGAATAGGAAGGCTCTGATACCATGTAAAACACAGAGCAATTGAGAAGGTTTTCTATATATTGTATGGGAAAAACTACACATATTTATATACAAAGAGATTCCCTAGAATAGGAAGCTAATCCCTCTAGAATAGGAAACTAATCCTATAATTAATACTAAAATCTCTACTAATTACAACTATAATCTCCTAAATCTGTACAAATTCTATAACAAAACTCAATTAAATCTTGCCCCAAAAAACAGTTCATGCTAGCTAATATGGATCCTTTTCTTACATTATGCACAATCTGACCACAGATGCAGTAACTAAATTTATGCAGACATTTCAACTGCTAGTCTGATACTAACTAAAGATTTCTTCTGAATAACTAAAGATTTTTATTCCAAAAAGAATCAGCTATGTGAGAGGAAAACTAGGAACCATATAACAAACATTTTCCCTCTTTGAGAATAAATATACCACTATTTCTTTCTTTTCCCCATCACAATAAACAAAGTTCTGAAAACAGTAGTACAGCTGATTTCAGCACTCAACAAGGCGAGATGAACATCTTCTCCTAAGATCCACCAATAAAATGAAAGAAAAAGTAAAATTAATCGGAAAGAACTGACAACAGGCATAGGAGAAACAATCCTTTTGTCACTTTAAATTTGTATACAGTACCAGCCCAATTTTCCATAGCAAATTTGAGGCTGACACAACATCATCATCAAGTTAAAAAGCTTCCTGCATGCCTTATGATGGACAAGTGGTCTAGAATTTGAAATGATTGTAGAACACAAAGAACAAGCACAGAAAGATCTTCACTAGATGATGAAAAAAGGTTCAGCAAGTAGCAAGAAATCAACTTAGGTTTCATATGAGGGAAAAAAATTCTCTTTCATCTCATAAATTTTACTATAGCAGAAAAAAGTCGTCATGGAAAACTTATTGAAGACAAGCCCTCATCACATTTCAAAGCAGCAAAACATTTAACATGGAGTGGCGCACCGTACCTGTCAAATTAGCAAGCCCTTCATCACCAATCTTACAAGAATCCAAGTTCAAACTTTCCAAATTCCTTAAACCTGGAAAGTAGCAGAACCAAACAAATTTATGATTATAATAAAGTAATAAGTTATACATTTTACCTATGACAACAAGTGTATAGATGAGCAAGTTGTGTGTGTGTGTGTGTGAGTGTTTTTTCTTTTTTCTTTTTTACTTTAAATCTGAATCCAAGCAGTGGCACATAAATGGCAATTAGAGTGAAATCAGCTGAAGATTCTAGGATATGCATAAAATAGCTGTTAAACCAGGAAAAGGGTATGATGGTGGTTCTTTAATGATTTGAAAAAATAACATTAAAAAAAGCAGTTACTATTATAATTTTTAAATCATTTGAAATATGTTTTCGCAATCTGGTTGGATCCCTACCTTCTAATTATTAGGAACTACTCAGCATAAAAGAACTTTGTACTGCAATTGAAAAGAAAAACTCGCAATAAGGTATTTCAGAGATCACTTCAATTATGTTGCAGTTCTGTTGCTTGGAATAAAGAACCTCAGAGATGATGGGTAATGCTAGGTTCAGGGGTCTAACTAGAATTCAAGAGGCCTATAATAGAAATAAACAAGTAAAAGAAATCAAGTTTGTTGGCAATTTAAAAAATAAAATTTGAACTTTAGGGTGTCAGTATTCTATTGGGAAAATTTTTACATATAAAAATATAATAATATACATAAAACAAAAAAAAAATTAGGAGAACATGGGCAATATATTATATTTCTAAAGGAAAAAAATATTAAACATAAATTTAAACAAATAAAACTTTAAAAAATAAAAAATATTATATATATGGCAATATAAATATCACAATACAATTTTGGAGAAGTTGGGGCAATATATATATTTCTAAAGGAAAAAATTTTGAATACATACAATAAAATAAATAAAAGTGTAAAAAATTTGAAAGGGCTATGTTATAATTATGAGAAAAGGATCGTGTTCCAAGGCGATTAACTAGGAAATTCAAATTAATTTACTTTTCCTTCCCTTTATTCAGATTCTTCGAATGCCCACTTTTTATTAATTATTTAAACTCATCAAAGGGAGCTTAAACCTTGGGAAGAAAGTTCCAGACCTCTATAATTCTTTAGTTAAAATTCTGCTTAAATTTTTATTATTCACAAAATCCTTTGGATAGAACAAATCTTATTACAAAAATAGGAAAAATATATTTTAAGCTTCCTAAACTATACCTTAGGATTCCAGAATAAATAAATCTATTCTAGGAAACACCCAACATTAAAAAGAAAATAATCTAACTGTAGATAGGAACACTCAGTTGTTTAGTTATAGAAAACAAAAATAGAGTTTATTGTTTAGCTACAAATATTTTTCATTTGGAAAATTAGAAATAATTTTCTATATTTATTAGGTAATAGTAACTTATAAATGGAAAACACAGAGTGAAATTTATTTCCCACTTCGATTCAATTTTTTTTTATGCTTTAATATTTTTATTTGATAAAATATTTTTTTATATTTTAAAATGTGAGAATTTTTTCGGTTGATTTTATAATAATTTAAAATTTTAATGTTTTTAGGTTATTTTATAATAATTTAATTTTTTTATTTTATTTAAAATTATTAAATAATTATAATTTCATTTTTAATTTGAAAAAAATATAAATATTTTGATTATGAAATAGTTCAATTATATTTTTGTATAAAATTATTTTAATATTATATAAAAAAATAAAAAATAAAAATAAGAAAATAAAATTAAGTAAATATGTTTTCTAATTTTTCATTTCAAAAATAGTTAGAAAATGAAATTTTGGAAAATCAAGAAACAAAAAAGAAAACTAGAAAATAAAAATGAAAAACATTTTCCACAGATAAACAATCCATAATTAATTAAAATAGGAAACCTAAACAATTAAAAAATAACAAAAATCAGCTACCACACCTAGAATAGATACGGCCCACCAATGAGCCCATAACATTACCCTCCCCTTGAAGAAAGAGCTTGTGCTCAAGATCAAATTCTGGATAGGCCTGACGAGAAATGATCCAAAACCTCCCATGTGGCATCTACAGCATATGCACCAACCCACTGAACCAAGATTTCCCAAATTCCACAATTGAGCTGAGCACGCAACGTAGATTTAAGAATAGGAATAACTTGTCCATTTTCCACTAGAGATAATGTAGGAGCAAATATTGGTGTGATACACTTGAAAGGCTAAAGGAGAGAGACATGAAAGGCATTATAAAGCTTTCAATCAGAGGACAACTATACCTATAATCAACAGTCTTGATGCATTGCACTATTGGAAATGGCCTATAAAGTTTTAGAGAGAGCTTATGCGGTAACTGACCAAAAAGTGATTGCTGACAGTAAGGCTGCAATTGAAGCCAAACTAGATCACCCACTTGACAAACTGCTAGTAGGTTCAACCCACTTGACAAGAAAATTTCCAATTGCAACCCCAAAAGCTATCTTCCATTTTCATAGCTAGGTGAAGAAAACCACTTTGCTCTTTTTCCTTTTACACCTAAATTCCACAAGTTCTTCAAATTTATTTTTTTCCCATTTATAACCATATAAGCTAGGATTAAATCAATAAACTCCAATTTCTTTGGACCAAGCAACCAGCTATGCCGGGACTATGTGAACTTTTAGATTTATACAACTATCTCAGTCTATTAATTAAAGACATATATAATCGGGATATTTTTAAGCCAATCATGCAATATTATTTATGTTTTACTTTCTGTATTCATGTCTAATTAGCAATAAAAAGTGATATTATCCGGTATCTAGTAACACAGACTTTCTCAATTGACCACAGAATTCCCATTCCCTATCACTACCACTAAGCCATGGTTGACCCCATGTATTGAATACTACAACTACCTAAGTAGAAACGAAAGCTAAGATATAATCTATATTCCATGAAACCTTTGATCATATATACTGTTTGCACCAACCCCTTCGTTAAAACATCGTACTCTCAACTAGTATCATGGAAGATGTCAAACCCTAACACCAAAACCCTATAATCACATCATAGTTCTATTTTAATAAGTTTAAATTCTCCATTAGAAAACTCATTTCCAGTTATCTAAAATAGCCCAGCCAAGGATTTTATATTAAAAAGCATCTGATGGCATAGGATCTTAACTTCGTTTAGTTGGAGGAACAAATCTTTTCTTGATTGACCACCCAATTCATTATATAAGCAGTTAAGACCACCACATCATATTTGGAAATCTGACCAACCTCGTCATGCAAGTAGTAATAAATCTTAACAACCTAAACATGACACTATGTATTACTACATGGCAAAGCATTTTATGCACTATTATGACCCGGACTATTGATTCACAAATAGTATAATTTCATATCATCATCATTCAAGGTCACAGTTCAACCAATCAAGTGATAAGTGTCCACATATTTGTCTCAACATCCAGTCAAGAGGTTTGTGACTCACCACCTCCTTCACCATTAATAGCCCGTACTAAATAGGAAAACAAATAGAGGTAATGTTGTATTCTGACTAGTGTGGCCCAAGCTAAGAGTTCAATGACCATGAACAGTTTAAAACACTTTTACTACAATGAATCATCACCTCATTCTTCATTCTTGATAATAGTCCATCTAAGAAGTTAAAGGATAGTATTCTAATAAATAAACTTGAATCATAAATAAAATATATATATATTTTGCTGCCACAAGGGAAATTCAATTACAACACATTCAAAACACAAGTGTGGCTCCTAGGGCATACTACAGCACCGCCATGTTCGCCCCTTGCAACCATCAATTTGCTTTTCTAAGGAAAATACTATGAGATGGTGGTCCCTTCGTCAACACAATAATATGTAAAGAAGATTACGAAAATAACAGGAATATACATTGAAGTCTGATACTTTATCAATAAACTAGGAGCAAAAAAAATAAAGCAAATGTGCACATATAAGCAAGACTTTTAATTGCCAAGCTTGTTGCTTCTTTCAATAACAAGACCACTGCCACCGTCATATTCACAAATAAGCAAAATGCATGCAAATCCTTTATACTTTGTCCAGAAGAAAAATAATGTAATGAAATGGCAAACATTGTAATGGGCTCAGATAAAAGCAACCAACTTGCTTAGATACTACTAAAATAGGTGAAAAGGAAAATAATTAGAGAGAGAAACACCTTTTAGATGAACCAAACATGCATCTGTTATATTGTTAAATCCCAAGCTCAACACCTTCAAGTTTTTTAGTGCTGCAGGTAAACGACTAATGTTGTAAGCTCGAGACTAGAGTCTCTTCAACCATGCAATATATAGCAAAAAAAAAAGGTGTCATTAATAATGGGATTGATTCAATACAGTAAGATCATAGATAAGCCCCGTTTTGCTCACCAGAAAACTCATCCCATCCATCATCAGATAAACCACATCTGTTCAGATTTAAGTATGAGAGGGTAACAAGAGCTGCACAAAGAACCATTATTTACTCATAAACTATAATTGATCTCATATCCCAAATTAACAAGTTATCTTCAATGAAATGGGTAACTCCTTGAGCAATTTTCTTCAAGAAAATCCATGCTAATTCGAAAGGAAAAGATTATGCAAAAGTTATCTATATTATTTGCATCTCCAAATTTATTCAATTAGTTCAAAGAATCATCGACTTACTTCCCAATTATAGTAGGAATTCACAACTATAGCAACATTGACATAAGGAAAGTAAGAAAGACCAATAAATGAAGAGAGAATCAACCAGAGATAGAATCCAAGCTTGAAGAGGTAACATTGCACCCCTCTAAGTTTAGCATAATAAGCTTCTGTAACCCTGCTAAATCACAAAAGATCGAGTCACTTCTCAAAATAGTACATATTTTCTTGGATAAAGGAAAAATTGAACACTATTATAAAGTGACCAACTTTAGCAATTAGCTTCATATTCAAATAACATATTAGAATTTAGAAAAGACAGCAACAAGTGCAGAACATTTATGAGAGAGGAAAAATTGATCAAAAAAGTGAAAGAATCAAATTTTGTACCAGCTGTTCCAACAGTAAAAGGGTGTTTGGCCTAGCTTATAAAAAAATTAGCTTATAAGCTAATATGGGCTTATAAGTATTTAAACTTATAAATAATTACATATTTGTTTTGAGTGCTTATAAGCTTAACATGTTTGGTAAAAAAAAACTTAATAAGTAAATTTACTGCTAAAATAACTAAAAAAGATATAAAGTTATATAATCAAAGACACATTTATTGAAATAAATAAGGATAATATAGTAAATTATTTGGTCAAATTAGTTTATAAGCCAAATGCTTATAAACATCAAAATAAAAGAGTTTGGCCTAGCTTATAAAAATTAGATTATAAATACTAAGTATTTATAAGTTAATATAAGTTGATAAGCAATTAAGCATTTGTTTTGAGTATTTATAAGTGGTCGACAAACACCTAGCATGTTTGGTAAAAAATAGCTTATAAGTACATTTATTGTTAAAATAACTAAAAAAGATATAAAATTTACATTATCTATAGCATTCATCAAAATAAATAAGAAAAATACAATAAATTATTTGATCAAATTAACTTATAAGTTAAGTATTTATAAACACAGTACTTATAAGCATCAAAATAATAAGCTGGTTTTCCCCAACTTACTTTTTAGCCTATAAGTAGCACTAGCTTAAATTTAGAGCTAAACACCTTCTAAGTTGAAAGCGTGGTCGAAATCATATCACATGCTCAATGTTGTCTAACTACACTTATTTTCTTATGCAAAAGCACTAGGATGTCATAAACTTTGTGAGCCTCTGAAATCTTCAATTGCTCTAAAAATGAGCCATTAAAAAGAACAATAGGTGTTATAGAGGTTCTAGATACACTGCCTGACAACTCTAAAGGCTTATTTTCCATATTTTCTCACATTAAAAACATTGAAGACTTCTTTGCAGATTGCCTTCACAGCAGTTCCATTGGAAAAGACAAGCCAAATGCGGCATAAGACAAGCATAAAAATATGGAACGAGAATAAGGGAAAAAAAAAAGTAGCTGATGTTGATGCCATATGATTATACAGATATTCAAAAATATATCAGTACCTCTCAAATAAGAAACTCCCAAATCAGTAATGTTACTATTGGAAATTTGTAACTCCTTCAGGTTAGTAAGACCTGAAAATGATAAAATTGAGTTAAATTAACCTTAATTCTAAACCTAGCTGAAAAAAAAAAGAAAGAAGAAGAAGATGATGAGGATGAGGATGATGACTGCAAAAGATAAGAAGAAGAAAGGGAGTTGTGCAAGGAAAAAGCACACCAAGTATTATTCAGATCCTACAAGAATTCTTAAGGTATCTTTCTTTTGAACAGAACCAATGAGAACCCACTTCCTTTTGACAATCTCTCAACAATCAATCTCAACCCCAAACATAACAACCTTAATTGATAGATTGCTACATGTTAGCAAGCCTTGGCATCATCAATACATAGAGTAACTTTATCAATTGGCAAGCAGAGATAAACACACCTAAAAGAATATGTAAATTAACATGCACATGTTCTGCAAAAATGTAGGAGCAATTACCCGAAAGAGCCTTCATGTCCACATCTGTTATGCATTTACAGCATCTCATATTAAGAGACTCCAGCTTCATTAGTCCTGGGAGTTATGCAAAAGAAAGGAGATTAGTAGGATATTGAGCCATAAAAAAACAAGTTTAGATGCTCACATGGTAATTTGTAAGATAGACTAATTGCTAAGAAATAACTCTATGAGAAAGTCAAATGTCACCTTTTCTGAAAATAAAACTGCAGAAACCACATGGGTCTTAAAAGTATTAGGTCAAATGCACATCAATGGCCATTTAAATGGGGTTGAATTCCTATCTTACACAAGACTAATTGGCTTGTGTTACGATCCAACCTACACTACTTTATATGTAACCATATTTTATTATCATTTCCTCATGTGGGATTATTTATATTCTCCAACAATCTCCCTTAAGTGCAACTGAGCCTGGACTAGTTATCACTTGCCAACATGGACGGCAACCTCTTCTTGAGATCCATCACAAATTACCTAGACCTATTATATTTGAGACTCTAGGTTAAAAATGGGTCTAGGCTCACTGCTAGACCAAACTCTAGGTCTTCAAGTACAAGTCTAGGATCATCCGGCTATTAGTCCACCGCCTGGCTCTGATACCATGTAGAATTTACATGGGTCTTGAGAGTGTTGGGCCAAATGCACATTATTGACCATATAAATAGGGTTAAATACCCACTCTCACACAAAACTAATTGTTTTGTATTAAGGTCCAATCTATGCCACCTTATAATATATCACCATACTTTATTATTGTTTCCTAATGAGAGATTATTTATATTCTACAACAAAAACCAAAAGAAAAACAAAGAGTCAGATATATTGTGCCTCAAAGGTAGTGATGGTAAAAGGCATATAGGTATTAGATCATATGAGAAAAAGAGGGAAGAAGAAGAAGATCAAATTAAAAAATGTACTTGCATGCCCATATTCATGAATTGGTATATTAACATACTCAGGAAATTAGGAGCATGATCAATGTTATTCAAACAGTAAAAATGTTCAGACCCCATAAACAACAGTATTCTGGAAACACAAGTTTTGTTCATTCACTTGAAGTATAACTACTAGAAGCAAAAGATGCAATGTACTCTGAAAATAATATCAATTAACAAAAGCATTTGTATCATGTGATATGACAAACCTTTGAGATGAACAAGTCCGCCATGAATCTGGGGGCACCTTTCCAAGTTCAACTTTTCTAAGTTAACTAAACTGGTAAAGGCACGCATCCTTTCAGCAGTAACAGCATTGCACTTTTTAAAACTCAAGCATGTCAAGTTGGTAAAACCTAAAAGAATGGAATCACAATGATCATCCATGTTAATTAGAAAATAATTTTGACTTGTACAGTGAGAATAATCATTCGAAAGATAGTTACTGAGAAGAGGAAGAGAAAAAAACACTGAATGGTATAATGCATGAATTGATAAAATAAATAAATAAATAAATAAACACCATAAATTCATAGCAGAAGATCCAGGACAACATAAACCAATAAAGCACCACCTCATGTAGCACAAACAGAACATAAAAGAAGTACTAAGTTAGATTGTCAAACTTTTGCTCCAACTAACATTTGGAGCAGCTCACGACTTTCTGCCATTGGTGCTTCAGCAAACATATTGCATTAAGATTGCAACTTCTCATATCACAGTTGTTGACAACTGGTTCATATATCAATTTTCATTCCAAAAATATACTCAAAAAAGTATATATTAATGATATACATATTTTTTTTTTGGTATAAGAAACAAGTCAAAATTGAAAAAACAAAGCAACATTTGGAGACTAGAGATTGACAAAGGATAATTTCAACAAAAAATTGGCATCCTCGAATAGCTTGTCTTCTAGTAGTATATAACCATTTTCTAGTCATGAACTATCTATATTATTGCATCTTTGCTATTTATCATATAAAACAATTTCTGTCAAATGAAGAATGGTAAACTTATAGCATTCGAACTCCACATTTTGCTGAACATAGAAAGGACAGTTAAAGTCACTAGAAGGAACTTAACTTCACCCCATATACAATTATACATGCATGCATGTCCCTGAAAATGACAGCTTTACTCCATCCACTTCATTCAGTAAATTTTCCAAGTTAAATATGTTAAAATAAATGTTAGTACAGCGTTGCAATCTTTTCCCTACAAAGAATAATGTTAACATCTTACATTCTGAGATTTTTAATTTTATTCTGTCAATTATCAAAATAAATCCATGAAAAGAAAGTTTAATCCAACTGATTGGTGGCTATCTTAAGCTAAAGATTCCATTTTACAAAATTCACATGGTACATTCATTCATCTGAACAACCTTAAAAGCCACCCAGATTTTCAACCCTGAAATAAATAATGCCTAATTGATCTTGCACACAAAGGAGTTTTATTACAACAGCATGATAGTCAGTCAACAAGATCACATCCAGAAAGCATTTTATTAGGAATAAAAGTCTTGGGAAAATATAGTATTATAAGACAAAGAATAAAAAAAGACACGAAAGTAGCACTGCAATAACCAAACTTGAGAGAGCTAACAGAGTAATACCACTAATATGTTTCATCCCATGTTCGGAAATGCGGTCACAATGGTTTAAGGTAATGGCTTGGAGGTTTGAACAATCTTGGAGAATACCCAATCCAGTATCAGTGACAACAGAATCAGAAAGATCTAAAGAAAGTAAGGATGATCCCTGAGAAGAGACAACATTCATCCAGCTATCCTTTACTCCAGGATATTCACCCAAAAGGACATCCTGTCAATTTGATGTGAAAAGATTATTAGATCCATTCTGTAAATTGAAAAGCAAGTACAGATATTAACCATATCAAGGATTTCATTTTTTAAAAAAATATCAATAAATGACACACCTGAAGAGCACAGTCTCTGAATGCTTCAAGAGAAGCATCAGTAAGACAATGTGAGATTACCAATTCATTAAAAATTTGTTGACTTATATCCCTTGGTAGCTTTGAAAATGAGCTATATTTGTCAGCATCCTACCACAGTTGAGAAAGTAAAAGATTAGTTAAAAGGAACAAGGGATAATTGTCAAAGCAAACATCCAAAGCAGGCTAGTAACCTTGCGTATTTTGTATATGCATAATTCCATGAGGGATGGACAACTGCCTCCTGGCTGGAGGTCTGCAACCTGTCGAGTAAGTGAGGTTGCAAGCCATTTTGAACTTCCACTTTTACTACACCTCCCAGAGACACCACTTCGGACCCCATCATCTATAACCTGTTGGTCTCTCTTCCTTGAACAAATTCCACCCATTGATCAATATCTCACCAGCTCTATTTATCTCATTAAGGAAGCCCAAGAATAAATATAGCCTGTTACCAACGCAATGAATTTCTTGAAGACTACAGTCAAATGTAATAAGAATACCAATAATGAGGCATTGACTAGGGCTCCCTTTGATTAGTTAGCTAATTTTTTTTCTTCTTTTGCTATTCTAAAATATAATAGCTATAAAAGAGGAAGGAAAACAAAAATAAAGTTCAGTAAACCAAGGAGCCTGTACATATAGCATTAGCAAGAGATCAATCAATATTATCAAAGTGAAATCAATAAAATCACTTGTGCACATGCAATTTCAGTAAGTGGTGCAAATACTGACTATTTTGTTTTTGTTTTTTCGAATTTGAGACAAAAACAAAATTTCTACCTTTCTCACACATGCACATGTAGCCTCTTCAATTAAAAACCAGACTGAATCCAACATAAAATATTTAACAAACTGCTGTTGGTTTTTTAGTCACAACCCATGAAGTAATATCATCTTGACAGATTAGAAAAAAGGAGGAGTAATTAGTAATTACCCTAACCATTTGATCACCCCCCAATAACCCCTTTCAATCCTCAAGTCACAACATAATACTCAAACCATTAAAAAACATTCATATATAAGCTTCATTATAAGTTACACAAAAGATAAAGACTGTTAAAACTCACCTACTCCACAATTTTGTAAAAACATTACATTTACAAACCAAACAAAATCAAAAATTGATTTCAACAGAAAGCATCTTAGTAATCTTGATTAAAATATTAAACGAATGACAAAAGGAAATTATTATTAAAAAAAAAGTTAAAATGCACTGTACCTATAAGCAAAAATAAGCTGGGAGGTGATCAAGGGAGAGAGACGAAAGATGAACCCATTTTTCAATTATTTTAGAGAGAAACTGAAAGCAAGAAGCTAGGGGAAGGTGGAGTTAGAACCGTTGATGAATGACACGTGGGAAGGTAGCGCTGTTGATGAGATAAGGAGTTTTTTTTTTTTTAGTAGAAGCTTGCGCAGATAAGAGAGTGTTTGATAACCAAGAAAATGAAAGGATTTGTTGTGGGACCTATTTCCTTTATTCGGCGGGAGAAGAATGTGAACGTAGCTGTGTTTCGGTAGCTAATAACACCGTACCAGTATCAGACCTTTCATAGGAACTTTTTAAGAAAAATTTATTGATGAATTATATTTTTTTTTTCAATAAACATATTTTTTTCATGAAAATAATTTTTTAATTTAAAAAAATTTTCAATTTAAAAGAATTTAATTCTTTTAGCTATATATTTCAAATATAATAATTGACAAAACAGAAAATAATTTACATTTAAATAATTTAAATTGTTTTCAAAAAAAAAAGAAAATAACTTAAATTAACTCTTTAAAAATTTAAATTTACAAATAAAACTTAATAAATTAGACTGTTAAATATCTAAATATACATAATAAAATAAAAATAATAATAAAAAAATTATTCTAATTTAATTAGATTTATCGAATTCGAATTCTAAATATGCAGTTGTATTATAATTCAATAAAAAAAATTTATCGCTTTTGTAGTTCTATCCGGCTCAATTTTAAAATAATAATTTATATTTAAAAAGTAATGATAAAATTTAAAATAAATATATATATTATTATTAGAATGATTGAATTTTATTCAATTAAATTTATATGAGTATTCCAAATGATGCCAGAAGTTTGTATATAAAAGAAAAGAAATGATGAAATTACTTGGAAGCAATGGTTAAAAGAATTGGTATGAGAGTACAGCAAAAGCTAGAAGGCAGATGTCATTTTCTTATTTAGCTAGTTAATATAATTATAGTGTGATGGGTTAGAAATCGAATGAGGCTTAACCTAAACTCAATGCACTTTTAAGTATTTTGGAAACCTTCTATATCGCGACATTATCTTCTAACAATCACTTTTAAGTAAATAATAATAATAATAATAATAATAATAATAATAATAATAATAACCGCAATTAGGGCGTTACTTAAATTGCAAGTTGCTGTCTCTTTTGAACGAGCACTTCAAAAAGACAAAACTACAAGGGCACCATTTATGAATTAAGAAAGTTCATATTTTTTTTTTAATTATAAGTCAAATATGTATGTAGCATTTTAAACTTTACTTATTTAATCAGTTTATTTTTAAAATTTTTAATTTAATCATATAACATATAAATTTATAAACAAATTTAGTGAGTCACGCTAGTTAGGTTGAGTCATGTTTTTTCTTAATTTATAAGCATATTCTCTCTAAATCACTTTTCATTTAAAATCTAATCACTAAAAATTTAATTTATAAAATATATTTCATTTAAACAATATATATTACAAAAAAAATAAATTAATTAAATTTTAAGAAGAGAAATTCAAGAAACATTAAACTGGCAATAAGGTTTGAAAATGATACAAAAATATTTATAAAAAAACTTGAAAGGAAATCTAGAGATTTAATTTTAGGGATTAGATTTTAGATGGGAATGGATTCAGATGAGAAAAAAATTAGAGAGAAAAAATGTGTTTGTAAGTTAAAAAAAATATAACTCAGCATAACTTAACGTGACTTAACAAAGTTTATATTTATAAGTTAAAAATGTGAGTTGATGGGGTTATATGGCTAAATTAAAAGTTTAAGAAGTAAACTGACTAAACAAGTAAAGTTGAGGGGGTTGTATATGCATTTGACTGTATTTTCTCATTCCAAGATCCTTTATTTTTACCTTGAATCATTAGGTTTAGACATTACTTTGGTGATCTTTAATCATTTTAAAATGGTAGCAGCTTATCATTTTTTGTGATTTCTTTCTATTAAAAAATTAGACTAAAGATTGATTTCTACGTGATACACTTTATTTTTTTAATCAAAATAATTTAGTCAATTCCAACAAACATTAGTCTTTAATTTGAAACTTGTTTGAATTGCATCCTTTTCTTTCTATTTTGACATCTCATCATGTACGAGGATCCTCGTTAAGCATCTAATACTAAATGGTTAAAGCACCCAACTCATAATTTGGCCTTTATTATTTTCGGAGAAATCACAGATTAAAATTGCAACACCAACTAGAAATCCTAATTGAAATGGCAAGCCGATTAAATGTTGACGCATAACTATTTTACATTATTGATCAATTTGCTACCTGAATTTACAATTTAACTATTTAACCCCTTGAATTCACAATTTTTGTGGTTTATAAACACAATGTCACTTAGTCAACAAGAAGAGTGAATGCACGCACGATAAGGCAAGTGATGGCTTTTGCATGCTAATAACGTAGCATCAGTTCACAATTTCGTGTTTTTTTTCAAGTTAACTTTCCCCTTCGTCCTTCTCCTCCTCCTCCTCTTCCTCTTTCTATTTTAAACCCTAATTTTTTTTTGTCTAAATTGTGTTCGACGATTTGTGTATCAATTCTAACCACAAGTGCATGAGTTGTACAAGTAGTAAATATTTATAGATATCATTCCCACAGAGAATAAGTTAATTGACTAACTAAAATTTAAATTGACTATTATTTGAAAAATAAATATATCAATTTGATATCTTATAAATTATCTAACAATTACTAAATTTAAAATTTAAAATCAAATCCAAATTCAAAATTAAATTAAGATAATTATCTAACTAATTCAAACTTTAAATTGAAATTCAAATTCAAAATTCAAATAAATTAAGATTAACAAGTAGGATTATATTTCATTAGAATTATTTCAAATGGGCTAAAACAACTTCTCAAACTAATTCAAATATTTCTTAAATCAAAATTACCAATTCCTTAAAATTTAATCTTCTTCTATTTCAAGCAAGAAAATCAATGATTCCTGGAATTCAAATATTATGTTTTCATGAACATTAAATCACAACAATCTATCAAGCTCAAAAAAAATTAAATTAGTCTCTAGATAATTCTTTTATCTCTAAAATGAATTTCTAAAGTTATTGATTTTCACAATCTAAAATCATACATAGCTTTCACTCAACATATGATTTTAACTGAATATACAATTGGTGGTCAATCAATTATAATCATTAAGAATAAAATCAACAAAACTTCAATTCAAGAAATAAATAAGTAATTAAATTAATCAATACCCATCATCCATGATCCTAAATCCACCTAATCTCACTGAGGAAATTAGTTGTTCATAACTAAATTAAAAATAAAAACAATGGTAATGAAGAAATTAATCACAAAATCCATAATTCTAAAATTGAACTTAATGAAATAACAAAAAATTCAAGCATTAAAAATTAAAATTCTAAATCGTAATTGAATGTTCAAACTTGATGGAATGAATCTTATATAGATGATTCTCCTCTAGGCATAAACTTTATCTTTCCATCTTCTCCTCTAATGATGGATGGAAGTTTTTGAGAGAAAGAGTTGGAGATGAATTCCTGCCAGTATACCTCAATGTATTCTGTCCATTTTCATTCTAAGTTTGGCATTTTGTAATTGAAAAAATGGATGGGAACGATATCTATAAATATTTACTACTTTTATGACCTGTGCACTTGCGGTTAGAATTGATACACAAATCATCGAATAAATTGCTACAATTTTTCTTTCATACTTCATCTTCTTAATTTGGATTTGCAATTTTCATCTAAAATTCTTTTGTTTTATGCTTGAATTTTTTTTATTTTTTTCATTGGAAATTAATTTTAACTCACTGAAAGTATTATTCCTATCTAATATGGTGAGTCAAGTATACTTACAATTTTTTAAACAGATTCATATATCAAAAGAAGATTTTTTTAGTGTTCTCATTATAGGGTAAGTAAACTTTAAAGGTAAATACTTAAAAATTATTGAATATATGAATTGGGTTTGTGTTGATTGTGAATTTTCGGTTTATTTTTAGGGAGGTCAAGTTTGTAGCTTCTTCATCTTGCCTATTATTTTTTCTGTTGAGATTATTTATTGGATAACACTTGTTATCATCTGCTAATTTAGAACGTTTTGTTGATTTAATGAAATTTGATGCAATGCAAGTTTTCATTTTGCATCTGTATAATAAACTTTGTTGTACTAAAACTTAAACTCAATGCAAATTAATGAATTTTTATTTTTTGGATTTTTATGAGTTTTTGAATGAATGAATATCCATTATTGTAGTTGCTTCAATTCAGTTGTTGTTGGAATGAATATTGTAGTTATTGCATTGAATATTGTATATTTGGATTTTGTTGTAATATATAGATATTGTAGTTGTCGCAATGGATATCATTGTTATTGCAATCAGGAATTTATAGGTTTTTGCACTATAATTTGGCTTCATTTTTTACAGAGTGAGTTGATTTTAGGAGAGGGATGAATTTCAGGTTGTGAGATTTTGCTAAGAGAGAGATGAATTTTGTTTGAGAGAGAAGAATGCTAATTTTTCAAATAAGTTGAACTATTTTTCAATGAGTTTATTCCACATTGGCGTGCGTGATATATACACTTATAATACTAAGTTAAATTGTGTTTATATATCACGAAAAGTGTGAGTTCACAGGGGCTAGATGATTAAATTGGAAATTTAGATGGCAAACTGACCAATCATACAACATTTAGGAGTCTATATACGTTTTTAGCCCCTTTTTTATTCCATTTACTCTCACTTTCACTCTCTATCTACTATCCCTCTCTTTGAAAGATAACGATGATAATGGAGGCAACAATTTCAATAGTAAAATAAGCAAAAAATAAAGAGAGAATGTAACACCCTTATACTCTAAATATGTATAATACATATATCACATATATGTAAAATACATATCTAGATACAAAGGTACTACAATACATATATATAACTCTCACTTAAATATAAAAACAATTGTTTATAAATTTATAAATAAAATTCTCTGAGAAAATTTTTGCTAGAGTTTTATATATAATTTCAATATTTTCCAAAAACAAATAAGCACAACCTACAAATAAAATATTACTTCCAAATATTCATGACCATAATCTCTAATAATTTTCCAAAACACCATTTCATTAATTTACTTAACAAGATTTTATATTCAAAACATTTCTCATCATGTGTATTTATAAATACATATATAACAATACTAAAATATATATAATATAGATACATTATGTCCAAGATATACAAAATCCAAAGTACACGATATGAAAAATTATACCTGAACACATTCCTAACATGGTTAGTCTTATGGCAAAATAAATACACCAATCTCCACCTCACTCTGGACCACCCTGCTCTGCAGTCCTGTCATATGTACGATACATCTAACCGCGCTAAGCATATAGCTTAGTGGTACATATTTAAAATCAATAAACATTTTAATTAAAATGCTCAATTACATAATATATTGTGCATTATTTTAACTAAACCATCTTTAACTTATACGGCTCACTACTATGACACAATCACACATACACACACACACACACATTCTCTCTCTCTGGGCCTAGCATTCCATATAAAATGATCCCAAGATCTAACACCGAGAACACAGTGTCACATATCACCCATAGGTCGTCCCTTATTGACACCGAAGTCAAGTGTCAAATATCACTCGAAGTCCATTTCCTCTCGACACCGAGGGCAAATTGTCAACTACCACCCGAAGGTCGGCCTCTCAATACCGAAGACTAACCCTCTCAACATCGAAGAAAAAGTGTCTAGCATCATCCAAAGGCCATCTCCTATCGACACCAATGTGTCCCACCTAAAGGAATAACGACCATAGTATCACACCTTTGGCAAGCCAACTCAACTCTACCAATATCACCCTTTCTTAACCATTTCCACATTACACATTAAGACACATTTACAATGCATAACCATAAGTCACATTCACAATGTGACTTATTCCACACATTTTACTACTTTGTATCAGCATATCCATTTAGTATATCTTACTACATAACCTTAATATACTTTATTTATTTCATGTATATACATTAATTTTATATTGGACAAATGCCCAATCATATTTAATAAAAATCTCAAGTCATTTAGATATGTACTAACCTCTTTTTGCTCCAAAACCTCTTTCCAAGCTTTATTTTCAACAAATCTTACACTTCACCACTTGCACCAACTTGGCTTAAACTTATATAAATCATACAACAATTACGATTATTCAATTAATATCACATCCATGCTCAATTTATATCAAACAACTGCTAATTATACAATTTCCATAAAAAAAATCTCAATAAAATTCTATTTTCTCCACTCACTACTTTATCCAAACTTCATCCAACCCAACTTATTTTCAACATTTAACTATAAATTCATTATTTATATATTAAAATAATATCAAAACACTTCAATTCTCAACCTTCATCTAAAATCCTAACTTCACATAACCTATACATAAACCCTAACTTCATCCAAACTCACTCATATTTTCAACCATAAAATATCACATATATAGTAAAACAACACTAAATCCATCTTACCATAATTATAACCACCCATATAAAAGTACTAATTTATGCATATCCATTCTGTAACATCCTTATACTTTATATATATAATACATATACACCCAGTATATGTAAAATACATATATGGAATATAAAAATATCACAGAACGGTTTTTATAAAAACTTTCATAAATCTATGTTAATCATTTTTAAAACACTTAAAATGTATTTTAATAAATAAATAAAAATAACTATTAATGATTTGAATAGTAAAACGATATATTAAATAGAAAATCTCTGAAAAAAATTCGCTAGAATTTTGTTTATATTTCAAATAATCTCAAATTTTAAATAACACAACCTGCAATCAAAATATACTTCCAATTATTTATTCAATACACACATTCCTCAAAAATAGCCCAACGGCTCAATCCGTCGACATTTTACAAAAATACATTCAAATATATATATATATATATATATATATATAAAAGTCACATTTTTATTTCAATATTACACAAAAGGAAAAACATATATTTTACACCGCATACATAATTATATATATAATGTACATACTCAAAAGCATTTTTTTAAAAAATTTCAAAGATAATACATGTTATGCAAGTGACACTGGTCCGCGGTAGCTCAAGGATCTTCACACACAAAAACTTAGAACTGGGGTGGTCTAGTAGCACTTTTCGAAACTCCCGGATCAACTCTGTCACATGCACAATGGAATTCAATCGCGCTAAGCATATTGCCTAGTAGTACATACTTTAATAAAATTTAAAAATGATGTCATATATGTGTAATGACATATTTGCATCATGCTAGAAATTTCAAACATTGTTTATACACATTACACAACCCACTAAACATGGCCCCAAACACCTTATACTATTATCTAGTCCCAAGCTTGTTGCCTTGTCTATTGTTGGTGTCTCACTCGGGAGTAGGCACATCTCTATGACACCCAGTGTCTTATCCATTTTAGTGTATGGTATGCCAACATCCAAGCGTAATCTTCGGGCAACTAGATAGTATATAAGGTACACACAATACATATTTCTTTCAATGTGTTTTTACAATTTGACTCACATTATAGTTTCCACAAATCTTTATCATAAATAATGCAAATGTCGTTTACTTCCTCATGTTAGTGCATAAATTACAATTTACACATTTTGCACAAATAATTCATTTAGCCATTCTTAAATGGCTAATCATGCCATAACCAACACATTCCAAATTGAGTTTTTAGCTTAAATATATCTAATACATTATATTTTAACACATTTTAAGATTAAAACACAATGTATCACATTTTCTCCAAAATTCTAAAATTTTGCCCTAAGCCACTTTGATTTTGGTTTTTCATTCTAACTAATTCCAAATGGTAATTTAAGTTCATTTTCATTATTAACATCATTAAATAACACAATTCAAATTATAAAATCAAATAAACATAAATTCTTTATGTTTATTATTCCTGAAACCTTAACTTACTCTCTTCCTCTTCCAAACTACCATCAAACCTAAACAAATCAACCAAACAACCTTAAAATCTTTACCTCCTCATCAAGACAACACCTTCCATACCCATTTTAACAATTATAACATACTATATAAAATTCTAAATTTTCACATAATCACAATTTTAAAGAAATACAAAATTTTCTTAAAGAAAACTTACCAATTTGTTGAAAAATCACCAAAACTTCTTTTGATTCTTGAAAATCTACTTAAAAATTGGTGTTTGGAAGAAAAGAAAAGCTTCCTCTTGCTTCCATGGAGTTTTGGCCAACAATAAGAAGCAAGGAAGAAGATGGATTTATATTTTTCACGTTTTACTATTCACGCTTCACTATTTACATATTGACTTTTATATGTTATTTATATTCCACATATATTTAACATATACAATCTATTTTTTTTTCACTTCTAAATCTTCATTTCTCCCTCAAATTATTCATTTTAGTTTTATTTTATTTTATTTTATGGATGTTACAACTCTCTCCCCTTTAAAAGAAATTTATCCTCAAAATTACTTGGTATTAGCTCAGAAATAGTTGAGGATACTAGCTTTGCATAACTTGCTCATTCTTCCATGTCGCTTCCTCGGTAGAGTGGTTTCTCCATAATACGATAACCAATAGCACTCTTTTATTTCTTAACTTTTTTACATCTCTTGCTAAAATAGCCACTGACTCTTCTTCATAGGTCAAATTCGGACTCATCTCAATTGACTTAACTGATAAGATATGAGATGAATATGATCTATACCTCTGAAGCATCGAGACATGAAAGATGTTATATATCTTTTCTAACTCGGGTGGCAAAGCCAATCTATAAGCAACCGGTCCTACTCTTTCCAGTACTTCATATGGACCAATAAAGCGAGGACTTAATTTACCTTTTTGACCAAATCTTAAAATTTTCTTCCAAGGAGATGCTTTCAAAAACACTTTATCTCTCACACTAAACTTTATGTCTTTCCTCTTCAAATATGAATAGGATTTCTGGTGGTCTGAAGCTATTTTCAATTTATCTCGAATTACCTTAACTTTTTTCTCTATTTTCTTAATCAAATCGGGACCTACAAGCTTGCCTTTTCCAAGCTCGTTCCAACACAATAGTGTCCTACACTTCCTGCCATACAAAGCTTCTTAAGGAGCCATCCCAATACTCGACTAGAAGTTATTATTATATGCAAATTTAACCAAAGATAAATATTTATCCCAGCTCCCAGTAAATTCAATAACACAGCTCCTTAACATGTCCTCTAATACCTGTATCAACCTCTCAGACTGTCCATCTGTCTGCGGATGGAAAGAAGTACTAAAATGCAATCGACTACCCAAAGCATCTTGCAAACTTTTTCAAAATCTTGATGTAAATCTGGGATCTCGCTCCTAAACTATTGAAACTGGGATCCCATGTAACCTCACTATCTCACTGATATACAATTCAGCCTGCCTATCCAGGGAGTAGTCCATCCTAATCGAAAGGAAATGAGCTGACTTCATTAATCTATCTACAATCACCCAAATTGCATCATATTTCCTCTGTGTTAAAGGCAATCCAGTTACAAAGTCTATAGTTACACGCTCCTATTTTCATTCAAGTACTGATAAAGGCTGTAACAATCCTGAAGGAATTTGATATTCAACCTTCACTTTTTTACAGGTGAGGCATCTAGAAATAAACTCTGCTATGTCCCTCTTCATACCAGACCACCAATAATGATGTTTCAAATCCTGATACATCTTAGTACTTCCAGGGTGTATAGCATATGAAGACTAATGTGCTTCTTCCAAAATTCTTTTTCTCAATTCCACTTCCTCAGGAACACACAATCCGCCTCTGTACCATACACCACCATCACCTATCACGTGAAAATCCGTACTCTCCCCCTTTTTGCAATTCTCCACAATCTTTTGGAGTTTCATATATGATGTTTGTGTTTCTTTAATTTGATCAATCAGCAATGGCTTCACTTGCAATTGAGCCATAAGAGGTCCATCATCACAATCCTCAAATCTGACATGCAATGCTCTTAACTTAATAAGCAACACAAGAGCATAGGCAGTCAACCCTGCCACTAGCTTTCGACTAATGCATCTGTAACTATATTTTCCTTACTAGGGTGATAATCAATTAGAAAGTCATAATCCTTTATTAATTCTAACCATCTTCTCTGTCGAAGATTCAACTCTTTCTGGACACCCAAATACTTTAAACTCTTATGATCAGTGTAAATAAAATATTTCTCCCCATATAAGTGGTGTCTCCAAATCTTTGATGCAAATATAATGGCAGCAAACTCCAAATCATAAGTTGGATAGTTTAACTCATGAGACTTCAACTGTCGAGATGCATAAGCAATGACTCTACCCTCCTGCATCAGAATACAGCCTAAACCATTATGTGAAGCATCATTATATATCATATAGGGTTTACCGTCCATAGGTAGAGTAAGGATAGGAGCTTGAGTCAACATGTCCGTTAACTTCTAAAAACTCGCCTGAAATCAATCAGTCCATATAAATTTCACATCTTTCCAAAGTAGTTTGGTGAGTGGCAAAGCTATCATGAAAAATCCCTTCACAAATCGACGATAATAACTGGCCAATCCTAGAAAACTTCTAATCTCAATTACATTCTTTGGTGGACTCCAATTCAAGATTACTTCAACTTTACTCGGATCAACTTTTATACCCTCTGCTGAAACAACATGCCCAAGAAAAGTCACTTGATCCAACTATAATTCACACTTTGACAACTTGGCATGCATCTGTTTCTCTCTTAAAGTTTTCAACACAATCCATAAATGTCTGTCATGTTCTTCTTTACTATGAGAGTATACCAGGATATCATCAATGAACACTACCACAAACTAATCTAAGTATGGCCTAAATACCCAATTCATTAAATCAATGAATGTAGCCGGTGTATTCGTCAGCCCAAAAGGCATCACTAAAAACTCATAATGGACATACCTCATGCAGAATGCAGTCTTAGGCACATCTGCATCCCTAACTCTCAGCTGATGATGACCCAATCTCAAATCAATCTTGGAAAACACTGCAGCTCCCTTCAACTGATCAAAGAGATCATCAATGAGAGGCAATGGGTATTTATTCTTGATGGTCACTTTATTCAACTGCCGATAATCAATGCACAACTTTAAAATACCATCCTTCTTCATTACAAACAATACCGGTGCTCCCCATAGAGATACACTAGGGCAGATAAACCCTTTATCAAGAAGCTCCTGCAATTGCACCTTCAACTCCTTTAATTCAATAGGTGCCATCTGGTAAGGAGTAATAGAGATAGGAGTAGTACCAGGCATCAAATCAATACCAAACTCTACCTCTCTCTCTGGAGGCAACCCCGACAAATCAACAGGAAACACATCCGGAAACTCTGCTACTGTAGGTATATTGTCCAGTTGAGACTTCACTATCCTGGTATCTGTAACATGAGCCAAATATGCCTCACACTCCTTCCGAATCATCCTCCTAGCTGACATAACTGAAATAAACATGGATGCAAGGTGTGTTTGCTCACCAGATACCACTACATCTTTCCCATCATGTGTTTTCAAAGTAACACATTTCTACCGATAGTCTACCATAGCTCCATGTCTGGATAACCAATCCATACCCAAAATCACATCATACTCCCTAAAGGGCATCTCAATCAAGTCACCATAAAACTCCTCATCTTGAACAACAACTGAACTATCTCGATACACCTTACTAACTACTACACTATGTCCTAAAGGGTTAGTCACCAGCACATCATACCATAATAACTCAGAATGCATATCACTCACAGGCATAATGGATGCACTGATGTATGAATGTGTCGATCCAGGATCAATTAATGCATGCACAGAAATACAGAGTAAAGAGAATGTACCAGTTACAATATCAGAAGCACTCGGTTGCCGCTGTATCACATATACTTTCTGTGATGACCCTATCTGCTCTGGTCTACTAGTCCCCGCTTTGGATTCTCCTCTCTGACTGAATCCAAATCTGCCACCTCTACCACCTCTGCCACCTTGACCACACTGAAGTAGTAGATTCATAACTCTATCTTTGCTGTTGAGACCCCCTACCAGGCTGTCCCTAGCCTCCACCAAACCTTTATGAAGAATCTCCTCTACTTCTCTTTGATGATGAAGACCCCACTTCAGTATGTGGTCTCCTATCTCTACCCTCTACTCTGGCAACTGTTGTAAGTCTCTATGTCTTCTTTACACTTCTGGCAGCTGCAGCTAACTTGGAGAAATCCTCATATCATGAGCCTGCTACCAAACACATGATAGACGGCCTCAAACCCTCTTCAAATCTTTGGAATCTATCAATCTCATCAGTCACAATTCCTCCTGCATGCTCAATCTAATGAAATCTTTCTCATAGTCTGTCATTGTCTTTGATTCTTATCTTAAACACAAAAACTCTTTCTTTTTAGCATCTTTATACTCCCGAGGAGTATATTTCTTATCAAACTCCTGCAGAAAATCATCATATGTCAATACTAGAGGATCTTCCGTAACATGAGGAACTATCTTCCACCAGTCATAAGCGTCCCCCTGCAGAAGAGACATGGCATAATCAAACTTCTCTTCTGCACTAGCCTGTAGCTGGATAAATACCCTCTGAACTCTATTCAGCCACTCCTCCACTATAGCTGGATCTGTAGTGCCAAATAAATCTGTAGCTCTGAATTTTCTTAGCTTGTCATACTTTCTTATCAGTAGCTGTTACTGGAGCAGTGGTTGTGGATACACCGGATAACAATTTCACCATATGATACACCCATCCTGGTGGAACCTTCTCAACAGTTGGTCTAGCTGGAACTGATGCCTCCCCAACTATCTCTGCACCAGATCTAACATCACCCTCTCAATGAGCAATACTCTCGGCGCTATTCTCACTAGACTCATATGTTTGAGACACCATATACGCCACTATTTATAAATACAGAAAGAATCGCCACATCATGGACAAGATAAAATGCCATTGTAATGCATGTATAACATGTTAAAATCACATTTAAAATTTCATTTTCTCTTTCCAAGAACCCACATAAGTCGAGAACCTCAAACTTAGGCTCTGATACCAAATAAATGTAACACACTTATACTTTATATACATATAATATATATACACCCAGTATATATAAAATACATATATAGAATATAAAAATGTCACAGTACATTCTTTGTAAAAACTTTCATAAATCTATGTTAACCTTTTTTAAAACACTTAAAATGTATTTTAATAAATAAATAAAAATAACCATTAATGATTTGAATAGTAAAAAGATATATTAAATAGAAAATCTCTGGAAAAAATTTGCCAGAGTTTTATCTATATTTTGAATAATCTTAAATTTTAAATAAAACAACCTACAATGAAAATACACTCCCAATTATTTATTCAATACACCCATTCCTCCAAAATAGCCCAACAGCTCAATCCACCAATATTTTACAAAACACACATCCCTATATATATATAAATATAAGTCCCATTTTTATTTTAGTATTACACAAAAGGAAAAATATATATTTTACACCGCATACGTGATTATATATATAATGTACATACTCAAAAATATTTTTTAAAAAAGTTTCAAAGTGTATACATGTTATGCAAGTGACACTGGTCCGCGGTAGCTCAAGGATCTTCACACACAAAAACTTAGACTTGGGGTGGTCTAGTAGCACTCTTCGAAACTTTCGGATCTACTCTATCATCTGTGCAATGGAATTCAATCGCGCTAAGCATATTACCTAGTAGTACATACTTTAATAAAATTTAAAAAAGATGTCATACATGTATAATGACATATTTGCATCATGCTAGAAATGACAAACATTGTTTATACACATTACACAACACACTAAACATGGCCTCAAACACCTTATACTATTATCTAGTCCCAGGCTCATTTCCTTGTCTATTATTGGTGTCTCACTCAGGCATAGGCACATCTCTGTGACATCCAGTGTCTTATCCATTTTAGTGTATGGTATGCCAACATCCAAGCGCAATCTTCTGCAACTAGATAGTATATAAGGTACACACAATACACATTTCTTTCAATGTGCTTTTACATCTCGACTCACACCATAGTTTCCACAAATCATTATCATAAATAATGCAAATGTCATTTACTTCCTCATGTTAGTGCATAAATTACAATTTACACATTTTGCACAAACAATTCATTTAGCCATTCTTAAATGGCTAATCATGCCACAATCAACACATTCTAAATTGAGTTTGTAGCTTAAATATATCTAATACATTATATTATAACACTTTTTAAGCATTAAAACATAATGTATTACATTTTCTTCAAAATTCTAAAATTTTGCCCTAAGCCACTTTGATTTTGGTTTTTCATTCTAACTAATTCCAAATGGTAATTTAAGTTCATTTTCATTATTAACATCATTAAATAACACAATTCAAATTATAAAATCAAATAAACATAAATTCTTTTTGTTTACTATTCCCAAAACCCTAACTCACTCTCTTCCTCTTTCAAACTACCATCAAACCCAAATAAATCAACCAAACAACATTAAAATATTTACCTCCTCATCAAGACAACACCTTTCATACCCATTTTAACAATTATAACATACTATATAAAATTCTAAATTTTCACATAATCACAATTTTAAAGAAATACAAAATTTTCTTAAAGAAAACTTACCAATTTGTTGAAAAATCACAAAAACTTCTTTTGATTCTTGAAAATCCACTCAAAAAATGGTTTTTGGAAGAAAAGAAAAGCTTCCCCTTGCTTCCATAGAGTTTTGGTGAACAATAAGAAGAGAGGAAGAAGATGGGTTTATATTTTTCATGTTTTACTATTCACATTTTACTTTTCACGCTTCACTATTCACATATTGACTTTTATATGTTATTTATATTCCACATATATTTAACATATACAATCTATTTTTTTTCACTTCTAAATCTTCATTTCTCCCTCAAATTATTCATTTTAGTTTTATTTTATTTTATGGATGTTACACATTCCATAACCCTAAATTCATCAATTATGCACATCTAAGCAAATCAATCAATAAATCATCATATATCCATCATATGAACTCCATTACTATCAATTTTAATATTTTACATAAGCTTTCTCTCTCTATCCATTTCAAACATAACCTTAGAATTAAGTAAAAACAAGTTTTAAAGAAGAATACTCACTTGCAGTCTTGTTAAACCTTCAAAATCTCCTTAAAACCCCTTGAATTCCTATGTAATTTGGTGTGTATCAAGAAGCAAATCTCTCTCTTTCCCTCTATCTCTCTACATATAAGGTTCGACCATAGCAATGGAAGAAGGAAGAAGAAGGCTCTTTTTTTTCTTTCCTCATTTCCCATCCATGAATATATGTATATATTAATTAATTAATTTACTTTTAATATCAACCACATATTTTTTCCTTTTGGCTTTCTTTTCTTTTATTTATTAAATTCCCATCTTTCATTCATAATTATGCATATGTATATTTTATTTATATTTAAGGTACATGTATATGTCATTAATACTTTAAGTATGTAATATGTATATCTCTACTTATATGTATTTATCATGTATATATCTTACATTTCTCTCTTTCAACATACTAATTAACCTCCAAATTAATTATTTAATAATATTTAAAATTTACAGATGTTACAGAGAATTACTAGTTATCATAAGAAATTATAAGTGATGAAGGTATGTAATTTAAAACTTGTGGTTAAAATAGATGAAGTCCTCTAATTTTGTTTTGTTTTTTTTTTTTTTGCAATGACAACGAGATACCAATAATTTTTACAAATAATAATGGAGAAATTATAGTTCATTCTACAAAAACATAACAGAGGCTAAGATAACATAAAAAAAAATTTCTAACCACTATAACCCAACTCCCTCCAATTCAAACACCTTTACATCTCTCCTCCTTATTCTAATATACAAAGATGTTAAAAGACCTATAAAAAATTGCTAAAGCTCCTACCAAAATCAAAATCTTCATCATCTTCAACACCTTATTATACTCACAAACCCACTAGATTAAATACCATTTGAAATACCTAAATCTCAATAATCTGTCATTTGAGAGCATCACAAGCTTTAAATAATCATAATTTTTTTAGTGATTTGATGTTCTTCACAAGGACATAATGAGTTGCCTGATATTGATTATCGAGAAATTTTGGAGAGAGAAGAATAATGAATAGAAAATGCAATTATAAGAGTAAATGATAGAAAAAAAAATTGTCTCATGTATGGTCTCGATAAAATTAGTTATTGTCCCAAGATGGCAACTAAGAGGGGAGGGGGGTGAATTGGTTATTTTGAAGAAGTGATGCAAATTAAAATTTGAAACAATAAGAAAAGCAAGATCAAGAAAATGTAGAGTAGAGATGAACAAATACAAAGAGTTTATAGTGGTTCAGATTACCTTAATCCTACGTCCACTTCCTTAATAACTTGTTAAGGTTCTACTAATATTGAGTTTTTACAAGTTCAACTCTAACTTGGTATTTTTACAAGCTCACATTGAACTTCTACAATATTGAGTATTATCCTCACAACCCTACAAGAGTTTTTTTAAGGCTTGCTCTAAAACCAAAGTGTTTCAAAGTTTACATTCAAACTTACAATGATATTTAAAGCTCACACCCAACACTCAGTGAATACAAATATAAATTTTGATATAAAAAAATGAAAGTAGTTTGTCTTGGCTATATCAACCACAATTACCCTCAAATATGAGGTTTCTTCTGGTATTTATAGCATTTAGGACTTTAACTAACCATTTGAAATGGTTCTCACATGTTTGGTTCTTATCTCTCACTTAAATTATTACTGAGTCCCTTTGTGTGGTTGCCATGTCCTTTGAGCGATCACACAATTTTAATTTTCTTCACCAGCTATCTCTAATGGTAAACTCAAGTTGCCCGACAGGATAATAACTTCTCATCCTGCCATGTCTTCCTGTTGCGCTAGAGGTTATGTGGTCACATAATACATAAGTTACTGTTTAAATTGAAATTCTTCTTCCATGTGTCCATTTATCATTGATACATTATGTTTGGTGCTAAAATTCAAATTTGAGGTGTGGTATGGTCGCACAAATTAAATTTCTCATTGTACAACACCACTGCTATATCTTCTGTGATTTGGTGTAAATTTTGTTAAGGCTTGTGCGGTTGTGGGATCAATGCAGCGGTTGCACAACATGTAGCACGTCAATGCTGCATCGCACACTCTGGCCTCTATCACCTCTGTGAGTTTTGTGATTTTTCTCCACTGTTCTACGCGGTCGCTCGAAGCTATTGGGTAGTCTTACAATGTCTAGCAGCTAGCACATGGCCACACTAGAGACCGTGAAGTCTTCTGTGCTTTGAATATTTCCTTGCCTTGGCTTTTGTGGTTGCTCGAGGGTGTTGTGTGTTCGCACACTATCTAAACTTGTTTCCATATGAAGCAAAACATGTTGAACTCATTAGTACTCATCAATTCAATTGTCAATGATCAAAATAGAGTTTAATTGTCCAATAATAGTTATATGTCAATGATTAATTGCCTTGCCACTCCAACTACAAGTTGCAGTGATACCATATAATTTCTCTTGTTTTGGTTCACCCTTATAAAAAAGTAAACTTGATCATGAGCTAGGATACATATATCAATTAGTGAAGAAAATTACACATTGGTAAGGTAAGCCTTTGAAAAATGAGAGTTTTATAAAATTACACTAAAAAGGAAAATATTTTTCAAAATACAGTCATTAAAAAATTTCAAAAATGCTGAAAAAGTTTCTGAAATTATGAAAATATGATATGTTGTCATCCTATAAAAATTTCGTCATTTTTTAGACTTTCATAAATAGTGTATATATCGTATATATGTTGAGTTCTAACTAAAAATATATGTAATACTTTTGCATATTCCTTAAATAAGATATATATACAGCATAAATATAGTTCATATGTCAAATTCCAAGTGAAAATATATATATTGCTATTAACAATAATATAATATAATATATATGTTATGAATATATTTTGCATATGTTCTGTATGTGTATGCATGTATTACTTTTATATTATCCTTAATTGTGATAGGCCAAATACATATATAGCCTCTTGAACTTATAGTGTTTAGTCATTTTGCTACATGAACTTTTATTTTAATCACTTTACTCTTTGTACTTATATATTTTATACTAATTGACACATATATTAACGAATACAGGTTACTTTACTCTATGTATTTATATATTTTATACAACATAAATACTTTAGTAACTCGTCATGACTCGGTGTGATTGAGTAAGTTTATATTTATTAGTTAAGAAAACATGAATTCATGGGGCTATATAGTCAAATTAAAAGTTCAAGGGGCAAAATAACTAAACGCTATAAGTTTAGGGGGTTATATATATATTTAGCCATTATTATATATATATCGTATAAATATTGTCCAAGTATTAAATTTCAAATAAAAATGTATGCACCATTATTAACAATAGCATAAATATATTGTATATATTGTGAATATGTTATGTATGTATTGTGCATATATTATGAATACAAGGACTTCTGCAACTATTTTCAACTCAATTGAAAATATTATCAAATTACAAATTGGGATATCAAGCAATAAAAATCATAAAAAAGAATTTAATAACCAATAAAATTTTTTTATAGAAAATTAAAGAAAAAAATAGAAGAAAGTAGAAAATAAATAAAAAAAAATTTAAAAATAATAGAGGAAAAAATGAAGAAAGGAAGAAAAGCAAAGAAAAAAGGAAAAATACAGCAAACACATGAAAAACGTAACTTTTTTCCAGTAAAAAATAGTAAATTTAAAAATAAAAAGATAAAAAAGGATAAAAATAAAAAAAGTTAAAAATAAAAAAAATCATAAAGTTGAAAACCAAACTGAAAAAACACACACATTTCCAAAATCAAGCCTTGAAAAATTTATCATTTTCTAATCTAGGCCCATAACTAGATTTGTTGAAAAGTAAAGAAGGCACAAGCGAATTTTGTCTAAAAAGTTAGGAAATTTTTTAAAAATAATCTAAAAACAAAAAAGAAAATATTATAAAAATGTTATTTAAATAAAAATTTTACATAAATACTACTTTTTTTTATCTCAAATATTTACATTTATACTATATTTTGTTTCCCCCCCCCCCTCTCTCTCTCCTTCTTTCCTCACCCATTTATACAATTCTTCTTTTCTCTCCTTCAATAACTATCACTTAAATTTTATTCATCTTTTACTAATATATATTATTTCTTTCTTTAATTTTTGTGGAAATCACTTGGAAATACCTCTTTGTTTTTACTTTAACTGAATTTAGAGCTCATTCATCCTAAATAGACCCATTTTGATGTATATATCCTTTAGCTGCAAAAACAAAATCGCCAATGCACTTTTTTCAACCTTTCATTTTCCATTTTCGAAATTGGTTCTACAAACCCTAAGTTATTTCTCTTAATTCTCTCTATAGTAACATCGTAAGTTCTATTTTGCTCAACTTTCTATTTTCTCTCAAATCTTTGCTCTGCTTTCTATTCTCTCTCAGTTACCCTAGGTCTGATTTCACCATCAGCAAGCATTATACTTTAACCCATTTCTCTTTCTATTGAAAAAAAATCTCCATTGCAGTAAGCCTTAAATAATGTTTTTATTTCATTATCTTGGATGCACGTAAATTTGAATTTTTGAGTAGTGGAGATAGGTTTAATGCAAAGTGCTAGAGGGAATTGGTTCAACAACAAGCTGATTGGGATAGGTTTAATAACCATATGATGTATTTCTGATTATTTGTAATGGGTTTAATAACATTGTGAATGGTCTTTTCATTGTTCTATTATTGTATATCATATATCATAGTATATTATAATTATCAATAATTACATTCTCATCAATAATTACATTGTCACGGTCTAAAATAATATATTTAAACTCTTCCATGCTACATTGTTGCTTTAATTGAATAAAATTATTTTAAATATTATAATATATACTAAAATACACATACAAATGAGTAGTGAATTTAGTGGAAAAAACCCTAAATCTGAATTAATCTAGCCAAGATCAATTATGTTAAATCATCAAGAACATAAATTAAATATGTAAAAAAATATGCAAAAACGTATCTGAATTCATATTGTCAATTGAATTCTTAAGTCCTTGTAGTTTTTGATCTTCCAAATTGATATGTATGAATTTGAGAAAATGATTTCTCTCTTTTCTAACGACAGGATATTAGAAAAGAAAAATATACGTATAATTTGGGGACCATAGCCCTATTTATAGTAGTACATATTTTCTTATTTTCAATTTTTCTCATCATAAAAATAAAAAAAATATCTAATAGAGTATCTACACATATAAGCCATAATTTTTATATAAATTAGGCCCATTATAATTTTAAACAAATTAAATTACTTTTATTATTAGGGCCAAACCTCTTATGATACCACATATGACAAATAATTATTATATACATACATTTGTCTATAGATCCAATAATCTCCCGCTTGGACTATATATATATTACCTTATATTGTATGTCACAATAACGTAATGAACTCAACACCGTGCTATTGTAAAAGGAGATTTCTGAACAATCTCATCCATCAATTATGTTAATATAGAATCAAGGAATCTTTCATCACATTCATTGTAACAAAATTATCCCTGATCATGTATATTAACATAATCAAATGACATAGATCAAGTATGAATATGTATCATGAAAATTACATGTAATGTGATCTAAACATGTCTATTTGCAACTGATCCACTTTAAAACTTATAGAGTCAAAATGTGAATAATTGAAAAAAACTTTATTTTCATAAAAATCATTCTCAATATATATATAAACTGAAAAAACTCAATGTGTCTATAAGAGAAAAATAAACAGTACAAACTCCGACTGAAATGATATATCTTGCAATGACATAACCCCATATGAGTAGTATGCTCATGAAAGACCTTGGGTGTAAATCCTTAGTAAGTGGATCCACAATCATGGAGTTTGTGCTAAAATACTCTATAGATGCCTATACACTTTGAACTCTTTCTTTAACAATCAAGAACTTAAAGTCTATGTACTTTGACTTACTAGAGCTCCTGTTGTTATTGGAACATAAGACTACAGATTCGCTGTCACAAAAGAAAACTTAAGCGGTCTTTCAATTTTATCCATAATTCACAGCCCAGTGGCAAAATTTCACAGCTTTCATGATTAGATTCCTCAAAGCATCAATCTATATGTGAGTTTATAATATTTTATTCATTGTAAATACCTCATGACTCATTTGGCTGCTTTCTAATGATCATTTTTTTTATTACTTAAATATCTGTCTAAATTCCAACAATGCATGCAATGTCTGAATGTGTATAAACTTAAGCATACATTAGACTCCCTATTGCTGATGCATAAGGAATCTTCTATATCTCCTCTTTCTTAAAAGTAGGGGTGTACTCATGTTAAAAAATCTTGCTCATGGCCCGACCCTAAGGCCAATTGGGCAGGGCCAACATATTTTATATTTTAAAATTTTTACTTTTTATTAGTTTTTAGATTATAATATGCAAAAATGTATTTGACAAAGTATAATCACAGAGATGCAAACTACCAATTGTTATAATTAAATAGCTAGAATAATATATAATATTCATACAAGTATTTAATATCAATATATGCAAAATGAGATCAAGGAGACAATATCCTGTTAAAACAAACATAGATATTTAGTGCTTTGTTTTAGTGTTTTATAACTAAAAACATTGCCAACTAAAATTGATAGTAGAATAAGAAATCCTTTTTTTAACAAGCAAACAATCAGTGGGCATTTATGGGAATTACAAGGAGACAAGATCAATTTATGTAAAACAAAAAGACACTAGACTTGTTTCAAGTTGCAGAAACCTTCATAAACTACAAGAAGAGAGCTAAAAGCTTTGACAATAGAATAAAAAAGAAGACTTCCCTTCTTGATCTACAAGACTACAATTTATACAAATACCCATTTCAAATAAAAGAAACAAATAAAAGACAAAAGAGAAGAAGGCTTGGTAGATGGTTTGGGTATAACTGCTAGAGAAAGAAAGTGAGAGGTGGGGGGGGGGGGGAGAGAGAGAGAAGTGGTTTAGCTAAGGTAAAATAAAAAATAAAAACATGTCTGTGTGAAACACGTGTGATATTTAAAGTGTATATATATATAATAGCATAACATCGGGTCGTGCTATAAATTTTTAATATAAACCTATAGCCTGACCCTAACGTAATTTGGGTTAGACATGTAGGCCCTACACCCGGCCCTATAAGGTGTTCTGGCTAGCCCAACCCGACCCGAATCACTCGTGTTAGGCCGGGTTCTTTAGGTTAATGGGCTATTTGAATGCCCCTACTCAAAAGCATACTTAGGGCACAGATCAATACTAAACTTATCTCTTTTAGCCACAAGGACATCACCTAGTTTGCAATCTTGCATGCCATACCTCTTGAGAACATTTTTGATATATACCTTAAGAGCGATCTCAATGCATTTGAATCCCTAATACGAAATTTCCATTATTAAGATCTTTCAGCTTGAAATTTCTTGCTAGAAATCTCTTGATTTCATACAACAAGCTTAAATCATTATTGGTAAGCAATATGTCATTGGCATATAAAACTAGGAAAACATGTTGTCTCTTACTGAATTTATGGTATATAAAATCATTAGCCAAATTTTCCTGAAAATTGAATGAGACAATAACTTAGTGAAATTTGTAATACCATTGATGAGAAACTTGCTTAAGCCCATCGATGGATTTTTTTAATTTACAAACCATTAACTTTTCCTCACTTGACACATAATTTTCTAGTTGCACCTTATATTTTTTTCATCAATGTCTCCAGTGAGAAACGTAGTCTTGACATCCATTTGATGTAGCTCAAGATCAAAATATGCCACAAAAGCCATTATAATCCTGAAAGAGTCTTTCAAAGAAATTGGAGAGAAAGTCTCTTTATAATCAATGCCTTCTTTTTGAGTGAAGCTCTTAGCAACAAGACATGCCTTATACCCATCCACATAACCCTTTGAATCCCTCTTGGTTTTAAATGTCCATTTACAACTAATGAGTTTCATTCCTTTAGGCAAGGGGACAAGATCCCATACGTCATTGTCCTTCGTTGACTTTATCTCTTCATTTATGGTATCTATCCACTTTTGAAAGCTAGAACTTTCCATGACTTGATGGAAGTTTATAGGATCATTTTCCATCATTCCAATGTTAACACCATGTTCTTGAAGAAACACAATCTAATTATCTAAATTTGCATTTCTCTTTCCTCTAGTGGATCTCCTTAATGACAATGGTTCTTGAGGTTGTATAGTTTTAAAGTTGAGCAAGATGATCAATGACATTGTCTTGATTTGGAATTGCCTCTTGAACAATGTCAAATATAGAAAATTGTTATTGATCATTATTAATAGCAATCAATAGAATATCAACATATTCATCTTCAAAGACAAAGTGCTTAACCCTTTCTCCCCCCGCAAACTCAACATCCTCAAAGAACCAGACATTTCTTGTCTAAAAAAAATAGACTTAGTTGTGGAATCACAAAACTTATAGCCCCTGTATCTTTTAGAGTATCCAATGAAATAGCAACTAATAGCATTAACACATAAAGATTCATTAAATAAAGCAATTGTGTCAAGTAAATATATATTTTCATAACTTGATAAAGAACTAGATCCAATCAAAATTGAGTTTTAAATTAAAATTTATCATTTCCAAATGAATAAGACTATCCAAATTTATCCAATGTTGAAATAAAAATTAAATTCCATTTGAAAGATGTATAATAAAAAAATCTCAATCAGATCCAAATAAAATCCAGTTCTTAAAATATTCTAAATGTCCCAATTGCTTTAATCTTCTATCGACTTGCCATCGCCAAGATCAATGTATCTTTCACTATCAATAGGCTTTTAGCAATTGAGGCATCCCTTTCTCCACATGCCATGTATCTATCCCTAGTTGGTTCCTTATGTTGTTTCTTTTATGGTGTTGTATCTGTATCTTATTTATTCTTCTTCCCTTTGAGGTGGAGGCTATATGAGCACTTGGTTTCTTTCTTGCTTCAACTTTTCCTCTTCTTTCACACAATGTGAAATGAGCTCATTAAGAGACCAATGGTCCTTTTGCCAATTATAACTCACCTTAAAACAACTAAATTGTGTTAGAAGAGATATTAAAATCAAATGTGCTAATAAGTCTTTAGATAAATCCAACTTGAGTGCCCTTAATTTTGAAGTAAGATGAGAAATTTTCATAATGTACTCCTTTATGTTTCCTTTACTTGTATACCTTATTGCGACGAGTTTTGTTAAGATTGTACCAGTTTTACCCTTTTCATTCTTAGCAAATCTCTTCTCAGTCCTCAATAAAACCCTTAGTTGTATCACCTTAATAGACATAGTGCCCCTAAATGCTTATGGAATAGCATGCTTGATGATCACGAGATTTATGCGATTAAACTTTTCCCACTTTTCCATCTCTCTCTTTTCTTTAGATGCAAAGTCTAGATCGATGTCTCCGAGAGTGATCAATATACTCTCTTGCTATGTCTTAAAATTCATACCATTTAATACAAGAATTGAGTTGATGCTAGTAGTTTTATTACCAACAAATACTGAAATTTAATTAAGAATAAAACAAATAAGCTCACATAAGTACCAAACCAAAGTGAAATAATAAATTTAAATAAAGGTAAACCTTATCTCAAGATAACACTCTATTACAATTTTATATTTGGACAAAATAATAACTTGTAAGTAATATCTTGATGCAGTAAACAAACATTGTTAATAAAATAACATGTCAAATAATAATTCTTTCTTTGAGCCGACTTATTATTTACATGTAAAACTAAATAATTATCACTTATTTATCAGCACAATACACATGTAATTATATTAAATATAGACTTTACTTTGGGCTAATCTATATTTATATTAGTTACATGCACACAAACTGTTTATTTATTTTAAAACAAATTAATTTTACCATATAGATTACTTTGGCGATATGTTGGTTCAATTAGTTTATCTCAAAAAATATGTACATATATAACTTACCAAATTTAAATTTAAATTTTCCAAATAAAATTTCAAAATTTAATTGTTTCTTGTATTAAGAATATGCACATATATGTTGTCAATGTACACAAAATACACCATTAAATATGTATACTGTTATACATATGCTAATGTAAATCCAATAAATATGTATACACATTCAATCAATGTCATATACTGGCATACTACATACACACAAAAACAAGTTTTATTTACGCAGTTCAAAACTTAAATGAATTTATAAATATATGAAAGAATCGTTGAATTGTTCAACACAAGTCAAAGTTGTCTTATATATATATAATACTTATTGGCTAACAAAGACCAAATCTGGTTCTTCATTTTACATGCTAGCCAATGAAAAAATTGCAATATGGATACGTATATATAATATGCTGGTCAATTATATACATATATCTGTATACACAAACTGAAAGTGCATACACGAATTTTAATGCTATCAATATTATAATATAGCATTAAATCTAACTCCATTCAAAAAACCAACACAAACACCTTAATTATATATATATATATATATATACCGTAGCCCTTTTAATGATGTAAAATATAGATATATGTATATAAACCGTAGCCCTTTGATGGTGTAAAATATAGGTCCCGTAATTGATAAACAATTAAAAGAAAATATTAATTTATCAATCAATTCCAAATAGAACGTCCAAAGAAAAACGAAATCCATTGTTCAACTTTACAGATGTCAATCATCCTTGCATATATATATATATATATATATTTATGTAATGGTAGCCTGCAAAGTTATGTAATGGTAGCCACCAAAACATTGCAACTTGTTCCAAAAAAATATTAAGAAATCATAGAAGATTTGCGAAAAAAACGAAACCAATTCAGTTAGCCGAGCAAAATAGGCAACTTGAAACTCACGAATATGAACAGATTACAGCGAACAAAAATTATATTGTAGCCTTAAATAATTTCTTAATGATTCAGTATAAGTGATTTTAATACCATTTATTGAGAAAAAACTCTAAATCTGAATTAATTTAGTCAAAATTAATCATATTAAATTATCAATAAAACATAAATTAAATATGAAAAAGCGTATCTGAATTCATATTGTCAATTGAATTCTTAAGTCTCTGTGATACATATGAATTTGAGAGAAAAATTTATCTATTATCTAACTATAAAATATCATAACAGAAAAATATATGTATAATTTAGAAACCATAACTCTATTTATAATAATACATATTTTTTTATTTCTAATTTTATCCATCATAAAAGTTAAAATATCTAATAAAATATCTACTTAAATCACTTTCATTATTAGGGCCAAAACAATTATTATTATATATATATATATTTATCCATAAATCTAACAAAAATTTCAATTTTACCCTTCCTTTCTATCCTTTTATTTTTTATTTTTCCTTTTTTTCCCCACAAATATCTATTCTTTCAATTTTTTTTGATGAAAACTATTCTTTCAATTTTTTTTACTATATATCTATTCTTTCAATTTTTTTTGATGAAGACTATTCTTTCAATTTTTTTTATTATTTCTTTAAGTAAATTGTCTGGGTTGTAGGTTTGAAATACGTACTATCATTATACCTTAAATTTGAATTATAATATCAATAATTTTATGTTATTTTAAATGTAAAAATAAAATTAACTTTTGACTTTATTATAATACATTATAAATTTAATTTTCATATTTTGATACAAATTAATTGAATTTATAATATTGTGAAGTGATAAATTATTGAGTAATTAATTTAATAATTAAAATTTTTAATTTAATAGTATGATAATAATTACTATTAAAAATTAACTTTTTTAAAAATTAATATATTTTCTTATATAAGATATATTTTCCCTTAAAACATTTAGATTAAATATGAATAAAAATATACCACATTTATTTGTTATTATAAAAGTAATACTATTAAATATCAATACTTATTTTATTTAAATATCAATAACTTTTTAAGTTTATAAATATGTGTCGTTAAAAGACTAATCTTTAAAATGTATTTTTTAATCTAATTAAAACTAATCATATTATTTAAAATAATTTTATATAAAACATAACATATTTCATTATTTTTTATATAATTTTATATAAAATAATTTTTAATAGATAATGTATTTAATTTAAAAAATTATAATTATAATTAAACATTGAATTTATTTTATAATTTATTAAAATAATTTTCCAAAAAAAATATTATTATTAATTCTATACAATTAATTAAAGTTTAACATTTCATATATTTTCAATAGATTAAACATATCTTATTATAAATATTTTTATAATATGTAAATATAAATTTTTTTAATATCCATATTTATATGTACAATACTTGTTATGTATTAATTAATTATATTAATATATAAATTATTTATTTACTTAAAATAATATAAAATATCATAAATTACAATATAGAGTGCATCAGTTTTTAGTGAAATTTCTAATTAAATATAGATTTATTTTTCTACTGAGCTCATTTTTCTATATTAAAGTATTCAACAAGCCATAAATTACATAATTCACTCTCTCCCTGTCCAATACATGACACTAAAATTAATAAGAAAATTTTTTACTATAAAAAAAATATCAAAACAGTATTGCCATAGATTTTTATTGAAATTAGCATCCAATATTTTTGTGTTAAAAGATTATTAATAATTGTAATTTCTTTACCTTTTAAAATTATCAAAAGAAATTATTTTTGTTTATTTTGCACTTAATTTACTTATTTAACAATCATGACTTTGTAATAAATTCTTTTTTTTTACATTTTTTCTTTTTCTTTTTTTTTTTTACATTTTTATCTTTTTTTTTATATATTTTTAATGTTTTTACTTTTATTTATTTATTATCTTTATTTTTTATTAATTGAAATAAATAATTTAATGATTTAAATATAACTTCATTCACCTAGATACAAGTCTTAAAGTTATTAACTATTATTTTATCGTTTAACTCATCAGCCATTACATTTTGCTCTTAATTAATTATATTTTTTCTTTTAACTCATGCACTATATTATTATTATTATTATTATTATTATTATTATTATTATTATTATTATTATTATTATTATTATTATTATACGAATAGCATATATACTAAAATGTTTTAAGAGTGGCTATTTCAATAAGAGTAATTTCTCAAATTTTTATTATTTTGTTTTATTTTAAATTTTAGTGAATTTTGTTAATTAGTTTAAAAATAATTTAAAATGAATATATTATTAATTATAATTAGATTTATAGTTTTATATGATTTGACTTTATCTTTAACAAATTTTTTATTGTATCAACTTAGTTTAAATTTTAATATATTTATTTATTTTTCTATCATTTTTATATTTTTCTTTACTTATATTATTTTCATACATATTTATAAATTTTTATTTCTTTCAAAAAAATAACAAGTAATAATTTTTTACTTATTATTTTATATTCAAATTACTAACTTTAATTTTTTCTAATTTTAATTAAAATAATTGAAATAAAAATTGATAATTTGATTTTTTATTAATAAAATCTCAAATCAATTAAAAAAATACCTCAATACATTAGACAAATCTCATTATAAATATATTTATAATATACGAATATAAACATTTTTAATATTATGTATATTTATATATTATTATTTTTTATTATATTAATATATAAATTACTTTTTTATTTAAAATAAAATAAAATATTTTAAAACCGCAACATAGTGCGAGCTTCATTTGCATCCTTTATAGAAATTACATTGTTATAGTCCCAAACCAAATAACATTATTATTTTTCTAAATTACATTGTCACTATATTGCATAACATTATTCTGAATACCATAATATAATTACAAAATACAATTACATTATTATATTATACATAATGGGACCAATAACATTGTTATGCCTATAAATGATAATGATAGTTACATAACAATATTATTTGTAATCATAACAATGTAATTTGTTTCATATAATTATTATGATCTAAATATATTATTTGTTTTTATTCTATTTAATTCATTTAATGGTGATTTCTCATATATTATGGCATGAAAATCAAAACTCTCTTTGAATGGGATCATATTTAAGCCACTCAATTGGAAGTCAGAACTCCCTCATTTCAAGTACTAAGCAACTTCAACAAAAGCTTCTTAAGTTTCTAAATCTAGCAGCATTGTCAACCACAATCAAGAGAGGTCTTTCATAAAAAAAAAAAAAAGGCAAAGTCACTTCCCACTAAGATAAGAAGTAAGACCAAGAGAAGCAAGAGGACAATTAAATTTTTTTTATGATGTAATTGATAAAAGGGATGATGTAATTGAAAAATTGTTTATATTGTTGCTGCTTATGCTAATGTATGTGAAAGAGAGACTTATGTTGATGCTAATATAATAGAAGAGGTTTAGTAATTAAAAATCTCTTATGTGAAAATAGATTTAAAATTATTAATTATCTGATTTTTTTTAATTTGGTTACTCTATTACAAGAAGCTTATTATTGTGAGACCTCAGCTTGAGCATCTAGCCCCGCCTGCAAAGGATGTAAGTAGGAATACTAAAAATTAGGTTAAATCTCATGAAAAGTGTCGAGGTCACTCTGCCTTTGTTGGCTACACTCGGTTTAAGTAAAAATAATTTTAAAAATGGTTTTGAGATTTGCTACTCAAATTTGTTTAAAAATGAAAAAATTCAAGAAAAACCCTAAAGCTAACTCCAGTTGTATCCTAAAGATAAAAATCATTAGCTTCGAGTCAAATGATGGATTTAGGGGCTAGGTTTAGGCTTATTCTAAGTAAAAAGAGTTTGACCTTAAACTAAATAAGAACTTATAAAATAATTTTCATGTAATGAGAATTATAGCATGATATGACAAGTTATATTTCATACACTTATCCATAGCAAAAAAGTAAAATAAAAGTACAAAAGTTAAAGTTTACATTTTAAAACCTAAAATAAGGGGATCCCAACTCTAGCCTAATGAATTCTAGGATGGGCATACATTTCACAAAAGACAGTTTAATAGACAAAGAACGACAAATGAAACTCATAAATAAAGGAAGAAAAGTTCACAATTTCAACAAAAAACTAAAAATTAAACGAAAAGATTTATTTTACAAAGTAGACTTGGTACTTGGATTGATATTCCAATCAGGCTTGCATATCTCATATGAATAGGAATCAAATCCCATGTAGTTCTAACCTTTGCAAGATGGTTTGTTTTACTCTTGAAAAAGTTAATTTTCTAAACTAAGTTATGTGAGCCTAAGCTTAAATTCATTTTAGGTTTAATGTTAAACCTAAGTCAAGAACCCAAATTTTAACTCCTAATTTTAAACATAAGTTTCTTTTTTAAAAAAAAAAAATTAAGTTCTTATTCAATCTTAATTTTGAAAGAAAGGTTTGATAAAAAAATTAATTTCATATTCCAACTTAATTTTAGAAAATGATTAATGAAAAATTAAGTCCATATTCTAACTTAATTTTGAAAAAAGAGTTAACTGAAAATTAAGTTCTTATTCTAAATTAATTTTAAAAAAGGATTGATTGAAAATTAAGTTCTTATTTAACTTAATTTGAAAATGAATTGATTAAAAATTAACTTCATATTCTAACTTAATTTTGAAAAGGGATTGATTTGAAAATTAAATTCTTATTTCAACTTAATTTTAAAAAATATTTAATTGAAAATTAAGTTCTTATTCCAACTTAATTTGAAAAACGAATTGATTGAGAATTAAGTTCATCTTCTGATTTAATTTGAAAAAGGATTAATAAAAAATTAAGTTCATATTTCAACTTAATTTTTTTTTTAAAAAAGTTTGATTTGAAAATTAAATTCTTATTCCAACATAATTTTGAAAAAAGGATTGATTGAAATTTAATTAATTAACTTTAGGACCAGATTTAATTTTAATTTTAAAGACCAAAGGATAGTCTTTAAAATTGGGCCACAATTCTAATTTGATTTTTAAAGACTAAATGGTAGTCTTTAAAATTGAGTTACAATTCTAATTTTCATTTTAACGACCAAAGGATAGTCTTTAAAATTTGATAGATTAAAAATTAAATTAAATTTTAGAGAACAAATGATAGTCTTTGAAATTAAGTCAAAAGTGATTTTCAAGGTCCAAATGATAGACCTTGAAAAAGGATAGAAGGAAAATAATGTAAATTAATGAATAAAAGAAAATAAGAGAAATTAGGGTTTTTACCTTTCTTCTTGATCTTTCTTTGGTCATGGCTTGAGGGTGTGACCAAATCACAGTTCTACTTTGCTTAGGGTTTATAGGTTGCTAAGGAAGCAACTGAGTATGGAGCAGCTTAAGGAAAGTACAAACCAAACAGTCCAGCGACCAAATTTGCTAAAGAAGTAAATTTTAGGTAGTTCAAACTAAGAAAAAATGAACCTTTTTTCTTTTTAGAAGAAAAGAGGGAGAGAAGAAAATTCAACTAGCAAATAAGTGTTTCTTTGTTGGAAGGTGTTCGGAAACTGAGTTAAGGTGGCTATTTATGGAGATTTTTAGGGTCAAAAGGTAAAAAGTCAAACTAGGGTATCGCGACATCAGCTACAGGTTTTGGGCTCCCTACAACACCACTGGGTGTTGCAGGTAGCTTTATGGCTACCACGAAGTAGTCCTGTGGTAGCTACGAGACAACCCCATCATCGGCCCCATTATGTTGCTGCAATAGGCCTATTGCTGTGCAACAAACTTGTAACACCCCTATACCCCGTATACGCACACTACATGCCACTGTATCCGTAATATACATATACTGAATATAGGAATGCTACGGTTTAGAAAATACACAAATCATCCCTTTACAATAATATGAACAAATTTTAAACATTTAAGTTATTTTATAAAACATAGTAGATAAAAAGGTTATCGGTTAAGTATCGGTAATAGCATCATAATAAACCTTCAAATTATATTATAGAGTTTAATAGGCAAAACTTTCATTAAATACGCAGCGGAAATATAGTGGTATTTACAATTATATTTATATACATCAAAAATACATATTCACAGATACATATACATCAAAACTCAAGTTTTTCAAAATATAAAGTTTTTACATGTTTGGCAGTATGTCTTTGATCTTTAAGCTCCACTATCAACCCCTCAAAATCTAGACTCGACTCGGCCTAGAGGAACTCTTTGGTTCTTCCCTGTCACCTGCGCAATGAACCACAATCGCGCTAAGTCAACGGCTTAGTGGTACAAACTACAATAATATTATGCTTCAATGCAATGCCAATGTCACACAATCAAGTTTCATAAACAACTCCAAAGAATATTACGTTTCAAAATCTTGCATTACTAAATAACTTATCAAAACATTCATGTTGTATTTTCATAGTTTCATTAAAGCAAAGACTCGCATGTATCTCATTATTCATTTGTTTCACCATTCAAGAATCACATTGAAAACAAACACAAGCATGGGCCCAAAAAGAAACTAATATGTTATTCAAAGTTCAGAGTTACTGCTTTGGTCCATAATCACAATCATCAAGCCCGTAGGCGATATATATATATATATCTCTATCCATGGATAGTGTAACAAACCCAGTCTCTTGGACCTCAACTCGGCTAAACTCGAGGAGATCCTCAACCCGGCAAGACTGTTACTATTTTTGAGGCTTACGACCCAGTCTTTTCACCCCAAAAACATCACATTTCACATTTATCATTTCACATTTTTCAACTGGAATCGGCTTAAGACCTGGTCTTTTTCACCTATCCAGTGATTCATAGGCATGCCGCCAAACCCAGAACTCTGAAAATTAAATAACTTATTAGGCATACAATCATTTCATTTATATCTTTATAAATTTATTTCTCAATTCATTTCTCATTATCAAATAGGCAACCATGCCTCAATCATCTCATTTGCATCATTATAGCCAACAACCGTGGCTCCACATCTCATCAATAGAGTATATATAATTAATTGCATTGAATATCATTATTTAGGCAATCATGCCCCATCTATTTCATTTGAATCATCATAACCAATCACATTGGCTTCACATCTCATTATATCCTAATTCACATTAAATCAATTCATCATTCAAGTGTACACAACCAATTGCATTAACATACATTTTAAATGCTCATCAATCATTCACATTATACAAATGATAACATTCATCAAATGTTTTAACAATGTAATCAATTACTTAACATATGTACAATCAAATATGTTAAGTATCATAATCATGTAAATGTATGCAACCATGTAGTTTGTATTTACCTTAAGAACAACTCACACCAATCTACAACCTTCCACTTCCAAGAATTCTTCACCATTTAGGTTAGGGCAATTCAACTTCTCACAACCTAATCCAAAAATGAACATATACACACTTAATACCAATTCACATGAATTCCAATGCAATTATTCACTTATTAACCTCAAACTAGACCCATAAATCACAATTTACAAAACAACATCTCTCCCTAGGACCCCACAGCCATGGCCTCCCAACCCCCACGGGCGTGGGCTAAGAAATGGTTCTGCATCTCTTGCTCAAAACCCCACGGCCATGGCTTCCATTGGCCACGGTCGTGGCAGCCAAGGGCCACGGGCGTGGCATCCAAGATGCTTCTGTTTCGGACCAAATTCACATATTCTATGCTTCTAACTCCATCAAACACAATTACCATGAAGATTAACAAAAACAATTAACCAAATTCAACATCTACAACAAAAATCACCAATACACAACCCTAACACAACACAACTCATACACTACCAACACCAACACCAACTTAACTTCTTATCTTTAATTCAATACCAACACTTCCAAACATACCATAATCAACATAATCACACTATCACAAATCAACAAGTAAACTCAATCACAACTCAAATAAAACAAGGGAAATCAAGAGAGAACTTACCAAAGTTGATGAAACTTCAAAATTTTCCCACTTAATCACTTGAATCCTCCTTCAATTTGCTCTTAGAAATCAAAAACCCTCTCTTGCTCTCTTGCTTCCTTGATGCCCGGCCAACCCAAAGAGAAAAGAAGAGAAATAAGAATAAAAGGCAAAGTCAACTCTACTCTCTTCTTTAAACCTCCTCCAAGCAATATTTAATATTAAAATATTCCATTTAATCTCTTCCACTCACTTAATATTCTTTTAATTAATTCATTAATTCAAAAATAAATAAATATCTTCTTTGACTATAACTCACTTTGACTTGTGTATATGTTATATATATTTCCATATATACAACATATACACTCTCTTCACTTCTTTTCTCTTCTCAATTTAACATAGACATTAAATCTAAATAAAACAACAATTATATCAAAACTTCTAGGGCACACTTTGGGATATTACAAAACTTTTTAGGGCCTAGTCTCTTTCGTCCGACATCCATTTTAAATGATTGATGTTTGAGTTATGACTGTACCAGATTGAATTTTAATTTATGGTGAAAACAATTATGGGTTTAAAATTATGTTATACTAAATATGATGTGGGTGCATCTCCAAATTAACCCCCATTAGAATAGGGTATAGAGTTATTGCCATCATAAAATCTTCATTGAAAAAATTTAGAGCTAAAGTTCAGTATCATTATATTTTACAAGTATAACACTGAATAATTTATTTTATTAACATTATAAACATGTTGATAATTTGTTCTCATGCATATTGAATCATTTGATGAATATAATGCAGACCACTCTTTATGCATAGAGGATACGACCTTCTAGTCTAGATTGATATACTCTTTTTTCCTCCATCAAGTTTATAATCCAAATGATGATGAGATATCATTTAAATTTAGAGAAAAGGTCATTCACCTCATCTTTGAGGATTTTTTTTACTGACAAGATTATCCTACAATGGGAAGAAGGAGATAAAAGTTGGTGGGAAAAAGGTAGTAGATAGATTTTTCATATTCTCGAAGACTTATCGACTACAAAGGTTTAAACACATGATTGTTGAAAATCATATATTCACTTAGAATGGCTAACTCTTTGAGAAGAAACAATCAGAAAATAGCCTCTCCACTAGTGTAATATCCCAAAATATACCCTAAAAGTTTTGGAGTTATTGTTATATTTGGAGTTAATGTATATGTTTAATGGAAGTAAAAAGGGGAAATATTATAAGATGATATATATATAAGGAAATATGGGAATATAAATACCATATAAAAGATATATATACATATACATCACATATACATGGGATATAAAGTGGTGTAGGGAAAGTGAGTTATGTATATATTTTTATAATTAATTAATTAATAATTATGATGATAAGGACAAAAAGAAAAAGAGAAAAGAAAGTCAAAGGTTGGAAGAGAGTGTGTGGTGGAGATTTATTGTTTTTATTATTATTGTTATTATTATTATTATTATTATTATTATTATATATATATTTGAGATAAGAATAAGAAGAGAAGAAAAGGAAAAACGTGTTCTTCTTCTTCTTCTTCTTTTTGGTCGAGGGAGAGAGAGAGAGAGAGAAGCTAGAGAGAGAAGGAGGTGATTTTGCTTTTATTTACACCAAATACTTAAGGATTTCAAGTGGATAGTGAAGATTTGGCTAAGAATCCAAGTAAGTTCTCTTTCTTGATTTCTTTGGTTTATTTGAAGTTGTATGAAGGTTTGATTGTTGATAATTGAAATTAGGGTTGTATTATTGTAGTATGTTGGAGTATGTTTGATTTAATTAGGTTGGTGTTGGTGATTGAAGAGCAAGAGTTGTGTTTAGTGGAATTTCTTTCTGTTTTACAACTAGTAAAGGCTGTGACTTGTATGATTTTTAATTAAATATAGAAAAATGTTCCTGAAGTGAATTTTTGATATGTTGTGCCTATATGAGTCTAGAATGACTGAAAAATATGTTGATTCGATTTTGGAATGGTTATGATTTTGGAAAGATTATTTTTATTAGACCTGTTCCAGCAGGTACCTTAACTGAGACAGCTATATTTCGGGATTTTTAATAAAATGTAGAAAAATTATATTCAATTGAATTTTGGATATGTTGTTGCTTAATGAGTCTAGTATTTGAGAAAAATAATTTGGAACCAAGTGGATTGAATTTAATTTATGGAATTCACAAAGTTTAGAACTGCTGCCAGGATGCAGGGCAATTGGGGCAGTCTGTTTGGGTGAACTATTTGACCAAGATTTTGTGTTCATTTTGATCTGAAATTTTAAAGGAATGATTTTAAGATGTAAAATTAAGTTCTGTAAAAATTTTAGAGTTTTTAGTCAATTATATTATTTTATACAAATTTTCAAAATAAGGATAAAATTTAGTCTAAAACCAGAATTTACTATTCATATGGTCATTTTGCTAATATTCCTTTTGGATTAGGTTGTGAAGAGGTTGAATTGCCCTAATCTAAGTGTTGAGGATTCTTGGAAGAGTAGGTGTATAGAGTGGTGTAAGTTGGTTTTAAGGTAAGTACAAAGTTTATATGATTGCACTTATTTACATGAATTAAGACTTAACACATTTGTTTGTAAATGTGTTAAGTGAATTACTATATTGTCAATATAATTTGATTAAGGTTATGATTGGATGATGTGAAAGATATGAAGATCATTCAAATAGGTATGTACAATGCAATTTGTTATGATAAATATTGTCATGATGAATTGTGCTAATTGTTTTGAGAAATGATGAAATGTATTGTAATTGTAGTTGGTAATAATGATTGAAATGAAATAAATAGACATGTTGATTATATGATGATGAATTTAAGATATATGCTCAATATAATTGTTTATGTATACTTGAATGATGAAGTGCTATAATGTGAATTGAAATATGATAAGAGGTGAAGCCATTGTGATTGGCTATGATGAATCAAATGAGATGTGAAGCCATTGTGTTGGCTATGAGAATGTAAATGAATTATAATTGAGGCATGGTTGCCTGTTTTGAATATGAAATGAATTGAGAAAGAAATGTACAAAGATATAAATGAAAAGAGTTGTGTCTAATATGTTAATTCAACTTTCAGAGTTCTGGATTTGACGGCATGCCTATAACATATGAAATGTAACAGTCTAGCCGGGTTGAGGATCTCCTCAAGTTGTTGAGTTGATGGTCCAAGAGACTGGGTCTGTTACAAGTGTTAACAGTCTAGCCGGGTTGAGGATCTCCTCAAGTTGTTGAGTTGATGGTCCAAGAGACTGGGTCTGTTACACTATATGAATTATAAATGTGAAATATATGAAAAGTAACAGTCTTGCCGGGTTGAGGATCTTCTCGATTAGTCGGGTTGATGGTCCAAGAGACTGGGTCTGTTACACTATCCATGGATAGAGATATGATATATGTTGCCTACGGGCTTGATTATTGTGATTATGGATCAAAGCAGTAACTCTGAACTTTGAATAACATATTAGTGTGTTCTGGGCCCAGGTCTGTCTTGATTTTCAATGTAGTTTATGAAACGTGAAATGAATGAATAATGAAATCTATAGTTGCCTTAATTGGAAATGAAATGTTATGAAATATGTTATGTAATATGTATATTGATATGTTCCTTGTGAGTAGTAGTGATGGAATTGTGGTTGGTGTTATTGATATGTATGCATGTATGTAATATATGAGATTAGTTGAGATATGTGTAAAGTGTAATTGAAAAGGGAAACTACGATAAGAAACTAACAGTACTTAAAGTTAGTATATGGATATACGTTAGAATTTCTGTATTGTATGTTTATATTATTCATTTGTACTACTAAGCTCTCGGGCTTAGCGCGGATGTGTTAATCGCGCAGGTGAGTAGATGGTAGATCTGAAGTCTTCCGTTTTACCACAAGAAGAGTAAGAGTTTGTCGAGACCAACTAGAAGGTGATGCATGCATGTAAAATTTTTTTTAATATTGTATATTGACTAAAATGTTTTGTTACTATATATTTGGATTGTTTTGAGAAGTAAGGATTTTTTTTTTAATTATAATGAACAGTGACATTCTTATACTTTATATACTTACTGTATGTATACGAGGTATATGTATAGTACTTATATAGGGTATGAGGGTGTTACAACTAGAGCAATTTCCTTTTTTTTTTATAAAGGATTTTAAGACATGAAATGTCATCCACGAACATATGCCTAGGTCATATGCATGTAAAAAGCATAACTGGAAGTTATTAAACTAAATCAAAACCATTAGGAAGAACTTCCAGTTTCTATTCTTTGTGGATATTATAATGGATAAATTTGCATGTCTTATAATAAAGCTCAACTAACTCTCAACTATTTGACAATGGGATAAAATTCTGACATATAACTCCGTCTTGACCTCACTGACAATATCACCTGCATTTAGGATTAGATGGATCCTCACCCAAAAAGGAATCTTGCATTTCCTCTAACTTCCAGTTAATGTGTGAACATCTAGTGGTTTTAGCTTATTACTTGACCATGTTTAGGCATTGACCATTATGTGATGTGTGGAACTGAATTAATGACATTTTTTTTATGATTCGTACCGATATTCCTTTGAATAATATGGTGAGCACAAATCATAGACATCATATTGGTTGATGCTTTTTATAACTGCCAACACATCTTGAAACGAAAGTTAATCTAATTAAAACTCCCTATTAGGCTTGGCAGTGGGGTAGGGAATCCCCATTCCCCACTAGGTTTTGCCCCGAACGATGTGAGAATTCTTCCTTTTTCCCCCATGGGGACGGGGATGAGGAGAAAATGCTCATCGTTTGGCAGGGCCGGGAGGGGGGGGGGGATCCTAGTCCTCATCCCTGTAGGAACCTGGTTATAATTATATATATATATTATAAATATCATTTATATAAAATGTATAATATTTATATTATATATATTATATTTTAAATTAAATTATATAAATAATATTTTAATATTTAAACTCTAAAATCAAATAAACTAACACTTTTTTTTTATCTTTCTAACCTAGCATCCCATATTAATTGGAAAAAACCTAGCTCTAGCCACAACTGCTCACTGTCTTCATCACTAAGGAGACCATCTTCTAGTTCTAGCCTCTCAAGTAGGCAAGCCTCACCATAATCTTTCATCTCACCATAACAACATCACCAATCTTACTAGCACAGACATCATTACTCTCACATCATCTTTAAACAGTCGAACTAGCCTCTCACCATCACCATCACCGTTCAAATTTCTAGTATGTCTTTATTTCTTATTTATAATATGTTTAACATAAGGATTTCAATTGGGTTGGAAATTATAAAGGTGGTGTTGATTAATAGAGAAAAATTAAAAATTTTAAGGATCAAGAAAATGGAATCTAGAATACGCAATGTCATGCCCGTAGTTTTAGTAAGCATAATTAAATAAATAATTTGGAAGGGTTAATAAATATGTTGGAAGAAGAAAATTACTAATGTATACTTGGTGTATATTTTAAATATAGATAAAGTATAAATTTAACTAAAAATAAAAATTAGGTAAAAGTAAAAAGTTTAAAAAGATTAATAAATAAATAAATAAAAATTAAACTAATTTTGGATGGAAGAGAAAAAAGAAAATATTTAATAATAAATATTAATTAATTAATTATATAATATATATCTATGGCTAGGAATGAAAGAAGAATAAAAAGTCAAAACAATTGGTCTTCATCATCATCTTCTTCTCCTCTCTAGGCCAAACCTCCATTGGTGATAAGGGAGAGCTTTTGCTTCTCTGACTCATCAAATTGTACAAGATTCTCCAAGGATTTAATGTGTTTTTGAGGAATTCACAAGGGAAAGGAAGTTTCCTGTAACACCCCAATACTCCATATAAATACTATACATATACCTAGTATACATACAGTAAGTATATAAAGTATAAGGATGCCACTTTTTTTTTTTTACCTTTCAATACCTGTAACAAAATTCAAACCATAATAGGTCAATTTAAAGAACACTTACAAATTATTGTCTTTATCAAAACTTCATTTATACATATAATATAACATACTTAAAGTGGTTACATGTATGCATTACCCTCTAGTTGGTCTCGACAAAATCTTACTCTTCTCGTGGCCTACCAAAAGACTTCATATCTTCCACCAAGCTACCTGCGCGATAATACATCCGCGCTAAGCTCGAAAGCTTAGTAGTACAAATATAAAATACAAACATATATCATGGAAACACTAACATATAAAGATATCTCAATTCCATATACTTTTAGTTCTTATTAAGTTTATCCCTATTCATTTGCACCTTTCATATCTTTCAACTAATCTCCTATCTTATACACATATAAACATAACATTTCTACCAAGTCCAACCCATCACTAATATTCACAATCAACATCTCAATACACACATTATACATTATACTAATCATAAGTCACATTTCCAATTAAGACAATCATTGTCATCAACCACAATTCATCAATTGAATTCACAATCAATGCTAATACACACATTATACATCATACCAATCATAACATTTCTTTATTCACAATTCAACATTAATGATTCATCACTAGTGCTCATAATCAATATTTCAACGCACATATTACATATCATCAATCACATGTCCAATGAAGTATACCAAAGATTTCATTATCCATTTCTTTCAACATTTGTATATCACATTGACAACAAAGACAGACTCGGGCCCAACAGACACCACTATGTTATTCAGAGTTCAGAGTTACTGCTTTGGTCTATAATCATAATCATCAAGCCCGTAGGCATCATATATCAATATTTCTATCCATGGATAGTGTAACAGACCCAGTCTCTTGGACCATCAACTCATCATGAGGAGATCCTCAACCCGGCAAGACTGTTACCAATCATATATTTCATATTCACAATTCTCATAGTGTAACAGACCCAGTCTCTTGGACCTCAATTCAACTCAATTTGAAGAGATCCTCAACCCGGCAAGACTGTTACCTTTTTCATTTTATAGGCATGCCTCCAAACCCAGAACTCTGAAGACTGAATAACACATTAAACACATATTTCACTTATTGTTTCATTATCAATTTCAATCTCAATGTTCATTATCATCTAGGCAAACATGCCTTGTTTCTTTCAATTAGATCATCATAGCCAATCACAATGGCTTCATCTCACATTTGAATCATCATGGCCAATTACAATGGCTTCACAACATATCCTATCTCAATCCATATGATACATATAACATCATTGCTATAACATTACAAAGTACCTTATTCATATAGCACAATACAATTCACAAGATTCATAATACACAAAACATAGTATTGTTCATATAGTATCATGTGCATCATCATTATAATACTCAACATCAATTACATTAACCAAATGAACATATCATTATTCAATCACATGATTCACATTATACATATAGCATCATTGCTATAACATTACAAAGTACATTAAAGTAATTCTTCATAAAAGTGTTTATCATAATAAATTTGCATAGCTCATACCTTGTTGAATGATCCTCTTCTCTTTCACACTATACAAGTCACATTAGATTAACAATGTAATAATTTACCTAACATTATTTAATTATACTCAATCAATTGTATTCTCATACATTAATATTCATCAAATCATTCACATCTTTCATTTTCCCATAACACAATAATATATATATACATATCATTAATGATATAAACACATCAAAATACATTAGTGATATGCATTAACAATGCAATCATGCAACATTGGTACTTACCTTAATAACATTTCACACCACTCTAAACTCTTCTCCACTCAATAGTTCTTCACTTCACAAATTAGGGCAATTCAACCTCTTCACAACCTAATCCAAAAGGAATATAATCAAAATGACCATATGAATAGTACATTCTAGTTTTAGACTCCATTTTATCCTTATTTTGAAAAATTGTATAAAATAATCTACTTGAGTAAAAATTCTAAAATTTTTAAAGAATTTAGTTTTGTATCTTAAAATCATTCCTTTAAAATTTCAGATCAAACTGAACACAAAATCTTGGTCAAATAGTTCACCTAACCAGACTGCCCCAATTGCCCTGCATCCTGGCAGCAGTTCTGAACTTTGTGAATTCCATAAATCAAATTCAATCAACGTGGTTCCAAATTATTTTTCTCAAATACTAGACTCACTAAGAAACAACATATCCAAAATTCAATTGGATATGATTTTTCTACATTTTAATAAAAATCCCGAAATATAGCTGTCTCAGTTAAGGTACCTGCTGGAACAGGTCTAATAAAAATAATCTTTCTAAACTCATAACCATTCCAAAATCGAATCAACATATTTTTCAGTCATTCTAGACTCATAGAGGCACAACATATCAAAAATTCACTTCAAGAACATTTTTCTATAATTAATTAAAAATCATACAAGTCACAGCCTTTACTAATTGTAAAACAGAAAAATATTCACTAAACACAACTCTTACTCTTCCATCACCAACACCAATTTAACTTCTTATTTTAAAATCAATTTCAACTCTAATCAACAAATCATCAACACACTTAATCATACTATCAATAACCCTAACTCAACTCACACACATCTTCAAAAATAACAAAGGCAAACAAGAGAAAACTTACTAAAATCATAAAATTCTTGAAATTCCAACTTGTATACTTGAGATCTTCCTTCACTTTTGAGCTTAAAATTCCAAAATCATCACTTGCTCTCTTGCTTTCCTTTGTCTTTGAGTGAGCCGGCCATCAACAAGAAGAAGAAGAAGAAATGATGAAGAAAACACAAAGTCAATAGGCATTAAATACCCTTCCAAAAGAAAATTACTAAACTACCCTCAACCATATAACTAAACCTTTGTCTTTTACAAGCCCATGTTGGTAATTTCACAATCACAAATAAAATATCCTCTTCCCTTGACCAAGCCCTTTGACCAACTTATATTATATATATATGACCATATACACAACATATACACTTCACTCCACACAATGCTTTTCTTCAAACAACATAATTACCACTTATCAATCACACACTCAATTCAATAATAACAACATTATCATAACTTCTAAGCACACTTAGGGATATTACATTTCCTTTGATTTTAAGAAGCTTTTTCTTAAAAATCTTGGATATGTAAAATTTGGATATGATTTTATGGTTTGATGATTGAACTAACTGGGTTTTGCTGTAGTTTAGATGAAGTAGTGAGTAAAGGGTTTTTAGTGAAATTTGGGTAGTAAGGATATAATTGATGTTTGATTAATTAAAATGGCTTAGAATAAGATGCTAATGCTACATTTGCACTTATAATTTGGTTTAGGAGTGAGTAAGGTGGATTTGCCCAATTAAAGTGAAGTAGGGCATTTAGTGAAGTTAAGGTTAGATAAGGAATTGGCCTTGGATTTTTACATTTCTAAGGTTAATACATACTTTGATTACTTGTAGTTTAATTTCATTTGTTTTGGGTTAGCACATTGTGATTTATAAATGTGCTAAGATACTTTGAAATTGGTTTTGACATGTAATATGTGTTATTTTGTATAATGTTGTGTGAATTGCATAAAATTTAAAATGGTAAGCCATTGTAGAATGGCTAACTACATTGATGTGTGTTATTTGTGAAAAGTGTAGAATATGTTTAAGAAATATAGGGAAAAAGTCATATTTGTGACTAAGATTATGAACAAATGTGATTGAAATATGTTGAAAATATGAAAGTTATATGTAAACATGAAAAATGGAATGAAAATAGATAAAATGTGATAATGTATGTATGTTCGCCTTATATAATGTCATGTTCTAGAGAATTGCATTTGGCATTGTGGAATGGTATGCCATTGATATGTGATAATATTTTATGTGCTGTAATATCTCAAATTATACCCTAAAATTTTGGAAATGTTAATTGTTGAAATTGAGTTAAATGATTTTAAGTGTATATTTAATTAAGTGAAAAGATGATAGGAAGATGTGTATATGTTGTTTATATGAAGATATAAACAATATATACAAATTAAGATCTTAATATGGTCAAGAGATATTTTTATTAAATAAGTAATTAAATTAAAGATAGTGGAAGATGACATAATTGGGATTAATATTATATTAATTAAATACTTGGTGGAGAATGATTTAGGGAAAGATGTTTGGTTAAAAGAGAAGAGTGTTGTTTGACTTTCTTCTTCATCTTCTTCTTTCTTCTTTGGCCGACCACCACCATCTTAATCAAGGGAGAGTTTTTGCTTCTTGCTAACTCAAGAATTTGAAGGGTTTCAAGAGGTCAAGTTGGAGTTTTAAGGATTTTTCTTCACATTTGGTAAGTTTCTAACTTGTTTCTTTGATTTCTTTTGAGTTTGTGTTTATGAGTTTGGTGAATGGTTGTTGTAGATGTGTTTATGGTTGATTTGGTATGTTTGAAGTGTGTTGTCCTATTAACTTTGATTTTTGGGGTTGGATTGAAGAAAAGGGTTAAGTTTGGTGAAGAAAGCAAGAGTTGTGGGTGTTGTGACTTTGAGTTGTAAAAATGGTTGTGTTTGTGTTTGATGCTTGTAATTGAGTTGTTTTGATGTTTATGCAAGTTTATTTTGGTTTATTAATGGTTTTGGGTTAAGTTTGTTTGGAGTGGAAAAGGGTAAAAGAAAGATGTTGTTGGATGTGGCGTTTTTAGTGTCGATTTCAGGGTTTTTGGCCTGACACGCCCAGTAACACGGCATGTCTTTGGGCGTGTCGTTGGTTCTATTTTCTGGGTTGGTGACACGTCCAGTAATACGCCCATGTCACTGAGTGTGTCACAGCTACTGTGTTTTTGGAAGATTGACACGTCCAGTGACACGCCCATGTCACTGAGCGTGTCATAGCTTCTGTGTTGGAGGAGGATTGACACGTGCAGTGACATGCCCATGTCACTGAGCGTGTCAAAGCTTCTGTGTTATAGGTTTAGGGCATGGTCAGGGACACGCCTGTGTTGTTGAGCGTGTCAAGTGTATAGTTTGCCCTAGATAGTTCTCTTTCTTATTTTCTTATGTGTATCACTAAGTGAGTATGTATAATCACATTTGGGTTAGGTTTTGAAAAGATTGTGTTTACCCAAGGCAAGGATTGAGGGATATCTTGGAAGAGGAAGTTGTTAGAATGGTGTTGTTGCTTTTAGAGGTAAGTGCGAACATTGAATGATTGTATACATTTACATGACATTGGGACTTAACACATTTAGTTGAGAAATGTAATGTGTTAAGTTACTTGATATATTATTGATGAATAAGTTATATGTTATGATATGCATAATGTGAATTTTGATGATGTATCAAAGTAATTGAGTAATGTTTTGTATATGAAATGAAATGTGGAATAATGTGATAAGATATGTGACATCATAATGTAACAAATTGATATCGATACAAAAGAGAGGAATGAGAAAGGTGAGAAAATGGTGATATAATAAGGCAATGTGCCTAGTTTGATTATGAGAAATGAAATGAGAATGGAATTATGAAAGTATATGACAATGAGATAAATGAATAAATTGTATGCCTAGTATGTAATTTAATTTTCAGAGTTCTGGGTTTGGCGGCATGCCTATGAATTGCTGGGCAGGTGAAAAGACCGGGTCGTAAGCTGGGCCCAGCTGATAAATGTGATGTTTTTGGGGGTGAAAAGACCGGGTCGTAAGCCTCAAAAACAAATCCTTGAAGCTAGACTGAGTGAAAAGACTGGGTCATAAGCTCATATCTAGTTGGAATATCCATGGATATATATATATATTGCCTACGGGGCTAGACACAAGGTGTCATTATGGACCAAAGCAGTAACTCTGAAATTTGAATAGCATATTAGATCTTTTTTGGGCCCATGCTTGTCTTTGCTTTAATGTGAATTATGAAATGTGATGCAAATGATTAATATATTGAGATATAATGTAATGAGTTGATATATTCAAATGTGTTGTGCATTAGCATCGCATTGATTTTTATTGAATCAAAGTTTGTACCACTAAGCTTTTTGCTTAATGCGATTGTGGTTCATCACGCAGGTGACAGGGTAAATCCGGTTGTGCCAGAAAGTTCAGCTAGACCGAGTCGAGTCTAGGCTTGTGATTCCTTGTGAAGTGTTGATTTGTGGACATCAAGATCAGAGACGAACTGCCAGCATGTATAAATTTCATATTTTTGTACTTATTGATTTTGATGTAAACATATGTATATTCCGCTGCATTTTTCGTTGCTTATTAAACAAATGTTTTGGATAAACTTTTGGGTTAATGAATATATATATATATATATATATATATATTAGCAAAGGATGTTTTATCTAATATTTTCTATAATATACGATTAAATGTTTTAAGTTTAAAGATTGGTTTGGTTTGTTTAAAATGGACTGTGACACTCTTATATCCTTTATACGTATATCACATATAGTGTGTATATGTGGTGTGCGTATATTTGGTGTAGGGGTGTTACATGTGCCTTCGGGACTAGATACACTAGTGTCATTGTTAGTACTATGCCTTCAGGCTAGACACGCTAGTGTCAATAGGCGATGCACCTTTGGGGCGGTACACAACATTTAGATCCCAGGTATCGTGATAGGCTGAATCAATATCTCAGGAACTTAAATATTTTTTAAGGACTCTTAGGCCCATTGTATGTGATTATGGAATGTTGGTGAAATTTATATGTGATATGGCATAGTATATTATACATTATTAAGGAATATATACTGCATTATTTTAAATTATTTTTATTATCAAAGTATGTATCGCTACGCTAGTAGCTTAGCGTGATTATTTTATTGCACAGGTGATATGGGAGAGACATAGAGCCTCTCTAGTCCTAACCGGGTCTAGGCGTTTGTATTAGCACTTGAAGTTTGTTAGTTTGCCACAAGACCAGAGCTTGCCTGCATATCATGTAAATATTTTTTTTGTTTGACTTGTTATGTTTATATTCATTATGATATTATGTAAAAATATTATAAAATATCTGAAATACAATATATATACATGTGATTATGAGATGTTGAATGATTTTGGAGAAATGCTAGATATTTGGAATGGATATTAGTATTGGGAGTGTTATTTGTCACAGGTTGTGATTGTTTGATTTTTGAGGAATGTCCAATTTACAGATAAAACTCTGGCGAATTTTTTCTAGAAATTTTTCTTTATATATATATATACTATTTTGTCATTTATTTATTTAATATAATTATTACCTATTAAATTATCTTTTAAAGATTAATTTATCTTAGGAACAACTAAGAGATATTTTCTACTGTATTTACTGTAGTATTTTATATTATATATACATATTTTACATATTTTAGGTGTATATACTATATATATAGGATATAAGAGTGTTACACACAAAGCTAATACAATGGGTATTCTTTGATGTACTATATACTAATTAGTAAATCTTGTTTGATAAACTATAAAAGCCACATTCTTATGTAATCTTTGATCAACGTTATTTCAAATCTAATGATTTCTAGCAGAAGCACAAATCATTTTAAAGTCTTCATTAGTTTTTGTACATGGATTTGTTTTTGTATAATATTGTTGTTGTTGCATGAAAGTTCATTTGACTTTGTCAGATTCAATTAGCATTAGATCAAGCTTGAAAATATGCTCAAGTTGGTATTCATGTTCAACCAAAGAATTGGTCATGCTCTAAAGACTAAATAGTTTATTTTTTTTTCCACATAATGGGCCCAAAAGTTAATGGCCTATGATTTAAAAAAATTTTAATAGATGCTTTAGTTTCTACACTAGTCAAACTGCAATTTGTTTGGCATTGCATTATTTTTATTTATTAATATATTGAATACAAGCCATTAAATTTTTTTAAGGTAAAGTTAAGTTGTTAAGTGCAAAATATTAAAATTTAATATGCATGCTAATTTTAAATATTTAATGTCTGATAAAATGGCTACTTATATTTACAACTTCATAATAATAATATGATATTTGCAATTTTGATACAATAAAAAAATAGTATATATTCCTTTTTCTAATATTAGGTGAAAGATGGCATCTTCCACATCTCATAATGAAAATTCTACACTACCTACTACACTGGTTGGTAGCTCTCAACCATCCTCATGCTAAAAAAATTAATTTTAGATTGTAAGATAAGATGGAACTCTACTTATGCGATGTTAAATGTTGCTATTGATTATAAGAATGTTTTTGCTATCTTGAAACAATGGGAGCCCCATTATAAATCTCTTCCATTGAAAGAAAATTGGGAAAAAGCAAAGGAAATTAGTGAGACATTGAAGTTGTTTAATAATGTGACTAATTTTTTTTAGGGACTAATTATTCGCTGCTATTCTTTATTTTTCAAAAATTTATGAGACCAGACTAGCTTTGAATCGATGGCTTTGTTGTGAGAAGTCATACATTAAGGCAATGATATTAAAAATGATAGAAAAATTTGATAAGTATTGGTCTGAAATTCATGGCTTTATGGGTGTGGCAACTATTTTGGATCCTAGGTATAAGCTTAAATTGGTGCATTATTATTTTGGGTTACTTTATAGTAATGAATTGGCAAAAGCTGAAATCGAAAGGATTCAAAAACTTTTTGTTGATTTAATAGCTGAATATGCATCCAAGTCTAAGACAGGTGGACATGATAATTCTTCTCCTTCTCATTTGGACTTATATTCACTGGTTATTGATTTTGAAGAACTGGATATTATGAGCGATTATGACATATTTGTTGCTTTTGAATCTGATAATAATAATGTTAAAACATAATTATAAAATTTTTTAGAGGAGCGTGCATTACCTAAGAAAGTTGATTTTGACATATTGAGTTGGTGGAAAAATGCTCTTAAATATCATACTTTGCAATTGATTGCTAGAGATGTTTTTGCAATTCTTGTATCCACAGTGGCTTCAGAATCAACTTTTAGTACAAGTAGAAAGTTTGTAAGTCCACATCAAAATAGACTTCACCCCACACTTTAGAAGCTTTAATGTGTATACAAGATCGGTTATGGGCTAAAATCAAAGGTACTATAAATAATAAAAATTTTAATTAAAAGTATCATTTACTTTCTTTTCTCAATTAATTATTATTTATACTTACTTAGAATTTATTTTTTTGGCCACTTGTTCGACTGCTCATTCTAAATGTTGTACATTTCTTAAAGATGTTGATAATGAGGAAGAGAAATTAATTATTTTAATTATTTTATACTCTTGAGTTGAGTTGAAATGCATACACTCGAAGAATAAAATTACTGTTATTTATATATATATAATTTTTTTTAGTTATTTTTTATTTATATTGTTTTATTTATTGAAGGTTGCATATTGTTATAAGAGCAAGAAAAATTGAAGAATTCATATATGGAGAAAGGAAATAAAGAATTATTTTGTGTTGTTATAGTCGTGTTGATATGTGAAATTAATTCAATTTATGTATTTTAACTTATTATATTTTTGAATTTTGTTGTATACAATTATTAGAAGTTTATATTGTTGGTTGTAAAATTATTATGAATTACTGGCTTTTGTCTTATTGCATTTAATTCAAAAAAACTAAAAAAAAGGAAGATAAATTCCTTACGGGAGTGGGACAGGGCTAAACCTATCCCCGTTAGTAGGGCGAGGGCAGGGATGGGGATGTTAGTTCTTTGTCCTATAGCCAATTATTGGTTATATAAATGAACATTATATTTTTCATCTATTTATATATTTTATGAATTAATAAAGATATTTATTTATCTTTAATATTTTATTAAAGGAATATAAAGTAAAGATAAAGTCCATGAGATAATATTGTTTTGCAAAGAAAATTATAATATGGTTATAATTATGAGGTTCTTATTTGCATCAAAACAAGTGTCTCTAAATGTTCATGGTCAATGCTCTCCTCATTATGGGCAATGATTAGAGCTGTTGAGACAAGTATATATTATGTTCTTTACTTTGTGAAATGAAGCAGCTATTTTGTTCTCATAAGCCGAGATATTTTAGATATCCAGAACTAATATATAAGTGCTTGTAACATAAATAAGTGCACTGAATTGATCCGCCTGAGAATTTCATATGGAGAGTTACCTATGTCTATGGAATACTCGAGTGATGGTTGTTTAAGTGATCTTTTGACTTGAAGTCACAATGTTATCTTATATAGGGGCTATTATGTTTTGATTCATCTTACATATTGCTCAGTTCATAGGTAATAAATGGAGATAAATTGGATATAGTAGAAACTATATGAAGATTCTTGTGTGGTTGAGATTGGATTCATCACCCTTGGTAAATTAGGGAAAATGGTCCAATTGTTTTCCTTAGTATTGACCATAAAATCCTTGTACAAGGTAGAATGAAATTAGCAAATTGGATTGGAAATTTCATTTAAGAAATCAATAGCTAATGGTAAGAAAACTAATATGATTTAATATAGCAGATACACTCCATGCTTAAATTATTAAATTAGAACATTGTTGATAAAGGGATATTAGTTACACTGAGAAACCATACGTTAAAAGGTTAAGTCAAACCACTATTGACATTTCAAATATTTGGGTAGTCTTAACATGTTGCTAGACAATGTTTTTGACCTTCAAATATAGATTAACATATTAATTATATTTGTTGCCAATATATTTGAAGCCTAATGGGTCACACACATAAAAATTGATTTGAGAAAATAAAGTGAGAAGTTTAATTAAGTATTACTTGATTGTAAATAAGTTTTATGACATAAGGGTAAAATTGTAATTTATAAAGACTACAATTTAACCAAAAATATTAAGAATTTAATTATAAATTGTCTAAAACTTATTAGGTTTAATTATATTTTATTTATTTTAAGGGGTTAAATAAATAAATAAAATTAACTATTAACCTAGGTTTTTCCTATAAATAGGCTTCTAAAGAGAGCCTAAATGATAGTAGCCACCAAAAGGTTTACAGAGAGGTTTTTAAAGCTAGCACTCAAGATTTCTCTTACTTCTCCATTCTTTAAAAATAGCTTTAGAGTTTTTCAATTGTCAATTCATATATATACTATTAGAGATCAAACAATTGGACAGTTGGTGGTTTACGATAACCCAACCGAGAAGAGCAATTTTTTGATATATTCTTGAAGAATTAACATCAATGTTTGCCTATTGATTATCACCTTAATCGTTTGAATGATATCCATGTTGGATGAAATTTATTTAATTTCATTTTTCCGTTGCATTTATTTTTGAATAAAACCCAACAGTGGTATCAAAGCCTTCGTCCAAACATTTATGGTGTAAATATGATTGTATTCATTATTGGGTTTAATCTTGAATTAAATTTATGTGTTAAAAAGATCTTGATGTTTTAATTTTTTTATAAAATTAGTTTTTAATATATATATATATATATATTCGTAATCGTTGTATGACAATAATAAGAATGTGTTAATTCTTCAAGTTGGTCTTTTAGGTTGATGATGATGGTTAAATGATAATAATATCCTTGAATTTTCTAGGTATTTGATAGAGTGATATTTTGATTAATATTAAATGAGATTTTGACCATGATTTTAATTGTTTTTTAATTAAATTTAATGGATTTTTGTTTGTTTGAGTTATAATTCTTATATTTTAGCTTAGAATGGCAAGATACAAAAAAAATGATGAAAATTGAAGAAAATTTGACATCCCATGCCCGTGCTAATCCAATGCCATGCCCGTGGGTTTCAACTTGAGTATGCCTTATTAAAAGAAGAAGAAAAAGGGAAGTTCTAGATTAAAATTTTAATGCCACGACCGTGGCAATGCAATGCCACGCCCATGGGATTAGAAACCCTACTACCCAAATGAAAGAAAAGGAAGAAAAGTCAGAGCTTCCACCTCAGTTCAAAAGCCACGCCCGTGGTAGACCAACACCACAACCGTAGCCCATCAGACTGAGCTTGCCAGCTAAAAAGTTTGATGAAATAAGTTAGAGTTCACATATGCCATGCCCGTGGTATTCAAAAGCCACACCCATGGGCTGTATTTTATAGTTTTTGAGCTAGAAATTTTGAAAATGAACACACCTACCAAGTTTTACTTCAACATTTTCAGTTTTTCTCTAGTAAAGAAGTTTCTAAGCACTCTATATAAACATACTTCCTCCAAGGTTTCAAAAAAGAAGAAGATATACAAGAATTAGAATAGATTCATCCAAGAAATAAATTTAGTTTAGAGTTTCTTAGAGAAGAGGAGGGAAAATCTAGTTGAAGGAGAAGTTCAAGATCCAAGTCAAGCTCTTCTTCAAAGAAACAGAGTTTGATATTTCTTGTCCTTTAAAATTATGTTTTTAATTACCATTTTGAATATTTGCAATGTTTTTATTTCAATAATGAAGAACTAATCCTCTTTAGGGTTGGTCCCTTACATTGAATTTATCGTGAAATTATAAATATTTATTTGGTTTAATTTATGTTATCCTTAAAAAATTTTGTTATCTTTTATCTTAATGCTTTAATTATCTGGCCAATAATTAATTGAATTGAGATGTTGTGTGATGGAGCAAGAGTGAAGGCACAATATTAGTCCAAGAAGATAACAATCTTAAGTAGTTTTCACTTAAAAATAAGGTTAACAATTAAGAGGTTGTTTCAAGATTCTCACAAAACCTAATGAATTGATTCAATTACTTATGATCTCGAGAGTAGACATAAGGATTGAATTCAATAATAGTTCTAGTACTTGAGAGAGGCTTGAACTTAATTTAGGAAAATCCAATCATTAATCAAAGAAAAACTGAGTTAAATCAATATCTTAGAAAAATCATGATAAATCAATAAAGGTGATGAAACCCTAAATCTTAAATTATTAGAAATTTATTCTCATTCCAGTTAGTTTAATCATAAATCAAATTTGATTATCTAAATAATAATCAGTTTAATTGTTCGGTACTTAGAATTACCCTCCTTGTGGGAGCAATACTCCACTTATCATTATATTACTTATTAACGATATGTGCACTTGCAGATAGATAGACTGGGACCTAACGAGTTTTTGGCGCCATTGCCGGGGATGCGATGATTCTAATATTAATAATATTAAACTATTATTTATTTGGAAATTTTATTTTCTAATTCATTTCTTTTTGGTTTATATGCGAAGAAATCCAAATATCCAACTTGTACCATAAAACTCAAAAATTGAACGGGTTTGTAGGAAGAAGAATAGGGAAAGAAAAGAAAAGCAAAAGGTTGAAGGAACTTCAATAGAAAATCATAAAATAGATAATCCTACGGATTTATCTAACAAAGAATGAACCATTGGGGATCCATAAAATATGACCCTAAAGTAATATGTTATGCCTTCAGCTCAACCAAGGTCTAGCATAGTCAAACCACCAGTACAAGCCAACATTTTTTATCTTAAGCTAGCACTTATCAATTTGATTCAATAATCAGTTTTCCATGGTCTCCCACATAAGGATACATATGCTCACATCTCTAATTTTTTTGAAATGCATGACACTTTCAAAATCAATGAAGTATCAGATGATGAAATCAATTTGTGACTTTTTCCAGTCTCTCTCAAAGATCAAGCAAAAAATTGGCTCACTTCTAAAGCACTAAGTACATTCACTATATGGGATCAATTAGCCACTGCTTTCTTAGAAAAATAATTCCCACCTATGAAAATGGCTAAATTGAGGAATGATATCACAAGCTTTGTTCAACAAGATGGGGAAAGTTTATATGAAGCTTGGGAATGGTTTAAAAATTTGCAAAGAAAATGTCCTCACAATAGAGTCCTTGAATGGCTTTTAATGTAAATTTTTTGTAATGGTCTTCATCCAAATGTCAAGGGCACAATAGATGCAGTAGCCAGTGGTGTAATAATGAACAAAGCTCCTTCTAAAGCAACTAATTTAATTAAAGAATTGGCAGTAAATAACTGCCATTGGACTTCAGAATGTAGTGTTCAGAAAAGAGTTGCATGTTTACATGAAATTGACAAATTTTCTTTGTTTGCAGCTAAGGTAGGCACAATAGCCAAGAAATTGGAGCATGTCAACCTTACTTCATCTCCAACTTGTGAGGGATGTGGAGGAAGCCACGATATAGCTGATTGTAGAATTATAAAGCAATTCCAGTTTTTAGGCAATCAAAATAGAGGTCTGATTTTCCTTAAGGAAACATATACAACCCAATATGGAGAAATCACCTTAACCTGTCATGGGAAAATCAAATCAATCAAAAAGCACCTTATCAACCTCTATATATAAAAAATAAAATTCAAGGTTTCCATCCTTTAGAAAAGCCATCATATGAATCAACATTGGAGAAATTCATTGGTGCAACATCAGAGAGATTTTATAGAATTGAAAAGCAACATGAAAATCTTGAGCAAAAGATTGAACTTCTCTCAACTCAGAATAGGAATCTTGAGACACAAATAGGTCAAATTGCAAGTTCTCTCTATAATCAGAATCAAGGAGCTCTTCCTAGCCTAACAAAAATCAATCCAAGAGAGCATTAGAAAGCTATGACCTTAAGAAGTGGTTTGCAACTTGAAGATCCTCTACCAAACCAAACTCCAAAATTGGAAAAGGAGAAAGAAAAGGAAGAAAAAATCAAGAAGAAGGAAGCACCAAAAGAAACCAAAAGAAATTATCAAACCATATGTGCCTTTAATTCCCTTTCCTTAACGACTAAAGAAGCAAAAACTAGATAAGCAATATGAAAATTTTTTAGAAGTATTTAAACAATGTCACATAAATATTTCTTTTGCAGAAGCACTTGCTCAGATGCCCACTTATGTGAAGTTCCTAAAGGAGTCGCTATCTAATAAAAGGAAGTTAAAAGAAAATGCAAAGATTGCATTTGCAGAAGAATGCAGTGTGGTGATTAAAAATAATCTTCCTTCAAAACTAAAAGACCCAGGGAGTTTTTCTATTCCTTGTACTATTGGTGAAACGAATTTTAATAAAGCTTTATATGATCTAGGTGCTATTGTTAGCCTAATGCCTAGTTCTATTTGCAAAAAACTTGGTTTCACTCAACTTTAACCAACAAGGATGTCTCTTCAGTTGGCAGATTGTCCAATAAAGTATCCGGTGGGAATAGTAAAAGATGTCTTAGTGAAAGTGGATAAGCTTTATATTCCAGTAGACTTTGTGATTTTAGAAATGGACGAAGATGTAGAAATTCCACTTATTATAGAAAGACCATTTCTAGCTACAGCTGGAGCTATGTTCGTGGAGAAAAACTCACTTTGCAAGTCGGAGAAGAAAAAGTGAAATTTAATTTAACTAAAGCAGCCATACATCCTGCATTTCTTGATGATTTTTTTTGGTTGATGTTATCAATGAATGTGTACAACAATTTTGTGAGAAAAATGTTAAAAATTCTTTAGAAACTTGTCTTGCACAAAGTTCCACTCCAGAAGATGAAAACAAAGAAGTTGCTGCTTATGCTTCAGTATTAGAGACAACTCCACTAATGTACTTTCAGAAGTTTGAAGCACTTGACAAAGGTAAAGCCTTTTCTCCTCCTTCTATTGAAAAAGCTTCGGAATTAGAATTAAAACCCCTTTCAAATCATCTCAGGTATGCATTTCTTGGACCCAATAATACCTTGCCTATTATTGTCAATGCTAATTGTTAGAAATTTAGATGAGTCAAACCTTAAATTTGATTAAAAAATATAAAAAGGCAATAGGTTGGACTATATCTGATATTAAGGGAATTAACCCTTCAATATGTATGCATGGGATTATAATGGAAGAAAATTTTAAGCTTGTGATAGACCAACAAAGGAGGTTGAATCCAAATATAAAAGAGGTGGTAAAGGTAGAAGTAACAAAGTTATTAGATGCATGAATAATTTATCCAATTTCTGATAGTTCTTGGGTGAGTTCTACACATGTAGTTCCTAAAAAAGGAGGGATAACTTTAATTATAAATGAAAATAATGAATTAATTTCCTCAAGAACAGTCACTGGATGGCGTATTTGTATATATTATAGGAAGTTGAATACAGCCACCCAAAAGGATCATTTTTCATTATCATTTATTGATCAAATGCTTGAAAGACTTGCAGGTAATGCTTATTTTTGTTTATTGGATGGTTATTCAGGCTATTATCAAATTCCTATAGCACCAGAAGATCAAGAAAAGACTACATTCACATGTCCATATGGTACTTTGCGTATCCAAGAATGCCCTTTTGATTATGCAATGCACTAGCCACTTTTTAATGATGCATGATGGCTATGTTTTTTTATATTATTGAATTAATTGTTGAAATTTTTATGGACAATTTTACAATTTATGGTTTCACTTTTGATGATTATTTACAGCATTTGGAACATGTACTTAAAAGATGTAAAGAAACAAATCTTGTCCTCAATTGGAAAAAATTCCACTTTATGGTAAAAGAAGGAATTATACTTGGACACAAGGTTTCTAAAGAAGAAATTAAAGTAGACAGAGATAAAATAGAAATCATTAAAAAGCTACCACCACCAACTAATGTGAAGGGAGTTTGAAGTTTCTTAAGACAATTTTATAGGTGTTTTATTAAAGATTTTTCCAAAATTACTAAACCCTTATGTGAATTATTAAATAAGGATGTTTTTTATTTTTTTAATAAATGTTTAATTGCTTTTAACAGGTTGAAGGCAGCTCTTATAACAACTCCTATTATCTCACCACTAGATTGGTCTTTACCCTTTGAGCTTATGTGTGATGCCAGTGATTATGCAATCAGGGTTGTCTTGAGTTAAAAAAAGGATAAGAAAAGTCATGCTAACTACTATGCAAGCCGAACCCTTGATGACGCTCAAATCAATTATGCTATAACAGAAAAGGAAATGCTTGCTATAATTTTTGCTTTGGATAAATTTAAATCTTACCTTTTAGGCTATAAAGTTATTGTTTATACTGACCATGTAGCAATCAAATATCTTATGAGCAAAAAAGAAGCTAAAACATGACTAATTAGGTGGATTTTACTTTTCCAAGAATTTGATATTGAAATAAAAGATAAAAAAGGAGCTGAAAATTTAGTGGCAGATCACCTATCAAGATTGGAGAACCAAATGAATAAAGAAGCACTTCCCATCAATGAGCCATTCCCTAATGAACAACTTTTCTCCATTAAAAATTATAATCCCTGGTATGCTGATTTTGTTAATTTTTTGGTAGGTAATGTTCTTCCATCAAAACCGTCGTATGTTCAAAGGAAGAAATTTCTTTCTAATGTTAAACATTATATATGGGAAGAACCTCTCCTATTTAAGCATTATGGGGATGGATGCATACTAGAAGAAGAGATTAAAAGTATTTTGGATTTTATCATTCGAAAGAATGTGGTGGTCATTCCATTACTTCTAAAATAATTGCTAAAATTTGGCAATCTGGATTGTCTGGCCAACAATGTATAAAGACACAAAAGATTTTATTCAGTCATTATATCATTGTCAATGAACTGGAAATATTTCAAAAAGACAAGACATGCCACTCAATTCAATCCTTGAGGTTAAACTTTTTGACGTTTGAAAAATTGATTTTATGGGACCCTTTCCACCTTCATTCAATAATCAATATATCCTTGATTATGTTCACAAGTCCAACAAATAATGCTAAAGTGGTAATTAAGTTCATTAGAAAGAATATTTTCACAAGGTTTGGAGTTCTTAGAGCTATGATCAGTGATGGTGGTCCTAATTTTTGTAATAAGAGCTTTAACACTCTTCTTAAGAAATATGGAGTACACCACAAGGTGGAAACGCCTTATCACCCTCAGACCAATGGATAAGTGGAAATATCAAATAGGGAACTTAAATGAATTTTGGAGAAAATAGTTGGCACTTCAAGAAAAGATTGGTCTTTTAAATTGGATGATGTACTTTGGGCTTATAGAACAGCTTTCAAAACCCCAATTGGTATGTCTCCTATCGCCTTGTCTTTGGAAAAGCATGCCACTTACTAGTGAGTTAGAGCATAAAGCATATTGGGCCATCAAATAATTAAACATGGATTTAAAAATAGAAGGACAAAAGCGACTTCTGCAATTAAGTTAGTTGGATGAAATTTGATTACACTCTTATGAAAATGCCAAAATTTACAAGGAAAGAAAAAAAAGCATGGTATGCCAAGTAAATCCATCCAAAGCAATTCCATGAAGGACAATAAGTTTTGTTGTACAATTCAAGGCTAAGGTTTTTCCTGGAAAGTTAAAGTCTTATTGGCTGAGACCATTCCAAATTGTAAAGGTTTATCCTTGTGGAACAATAGACATTCAAAATCATAGAGGAGAAACTTTCAAAGAAAATAGCCAACGTTTGAAGCCTTATTTTGTTGGTGAACCAATAGACATTGGAAGTGTCTATCACTTCAATTAAAACTTAAGAGGGAGATAGTCGAGCTATCGACTATAAACATAGCAATCAATGGGAGACAACCCAATTATATTTATGTTTTTATTTGAATTTTGATTATGTTTCCTTTAAAATTTTTCATTAATTTATGTTAATTTTTGTTTTTCTCAGGTAATTAGGATTGAGAACCATAGGAAATCAAGGTAAAAAGAGAGCCATGACTGTGGTAAAAGGAACCCGTAGCCATGGGAATGCAAACCATTATGTCCTAACATTAAAGCAGGTTAAGGAAAAATCAGATCCAAAGGCACACGACCGTGGTAACCAAGATGCCACCCCCGCGGGATTAAAATTGAAACTACCAAAAATTTTCTACAAGTCAAAATGTATTCCATGCCCATGGGCTGTATTTTATAGTTTTTGAGCTGGAAATTTTGAAAATGAGCACACCAACCAAGTTTTACTTCAACATTTTTTAATTTTTCTCCACTAAAGAAGTTTCTAAGAACTCTATATAAGCATACTTCCTCCAAGGTTTCAATACAAAGGAGAAGATATACAAGAATTAGATTAGATTCATACAAGAAATAAATTTAGTTTAGAGTTTCTTAGAGAAGAAGAGGGAAAATATGGTTCAAGGAGAAGTACAAAATCCAAGTCAAGATCTTCTTCAAAGAAACAGAGTTTGATATTTCTTTTTCTTTAAAATTATGTTTTTAATTACCATTTTGAATATTTGCAATGTTTTTATTTCAATAATGAAGAACTAATCCTCTTTCGGGTTGGTCCCCTACATTGAATTTATCATGGAATTATAAACATTTATTTGATTTAATTTAGTTTATCCTTAAATTATTTTGTTATCTTTAACCTTAATGCTTTAATTATCTGACCAATAATTAATTGAATTGAGATGTTGTGCGATGGAGCGAGAGTGGAAGCACAATATTAGTCCAAGGAGATAACAATCTTAAGTAGTTTTCACTTAGAGATAAGGTTAACACTTAAGAGGTTAATTCAAGATTCTCACAAAACCTAATGAATTGATTCAATCACTTATGGTCACCAGAGTAGACATAAGGATTGAATTCAATAATAGATCTAGTGCTTGAGAGAGACTTAAACTTAATTTAGGAAAATTCAATCATTAATCAAAGGAAAATTGAGTTAAATTAATACCTTAGAAAACCATGATAAATTAATAAAGGTGATTAAACCCTAAGTCTTAAATTATTAGAAATTTATTCTTATTCCATTTAGTTTATTCATAAATCAAATTTAATTATCCAAATAATAATTAATTTAATTATTTGGTACTTAAAAGTATCCTCCTTGTGGGAACGATACTCTACTTATCATTATAATACTTATTAACGATCTGTATACATGTAGATAGATAGGCTGGGACCTAAAAGTATTTACAAATACCAATATTACTGCTCCTGCCTTGTTTATAGCTATCAATCTTTGTAACAGTTTAGTATCAATTTCATTATTTGATTGAATGACTAATTGGATTTAAATGATTTCAAATCTGGATAAGGCCATTACAAATTATTTTGATAAATATTTTAAAATTAAAGTAGAATTTATTCTAATCATTAGAAAATAAATTAAAATAGTTTAATTTATTGTTAATTATCTTGTAAATTAATTCTTATGGATTTGGAAATAAATTAAAATTGTTAAAATTGTTTTTCTTAATCCTAATATGATTAGGATAAGTGGAATTAATTTATAAAATAATTTTAATAAATTCTTAAATTGATTTTAAAATAAAACATCTAATATGATTAGATATATGAATAAAATTGTTTTATCCATAAGTTTAAATTTTAAAAACATCAAGATACGATTTTAGATTGTTAAAATTTTATTTTATCACATAAACCAATAATGGATACAAAGGTAGCCTATATTACATATTATATACTTTCAATATGATTATTATGCATGAGGATGGTTTTGAACATTAGAAAACCAATGTGATTGTGTTTTTCATGGTTAAATGTAATTTAATAAATAAGGCCTGTGTGTCCTACCTTTCCTCCTTTTATTCTGGGTTGTAAAATTATTTTCTCTTCTAATTCCCCTTGAATATAACCCAAGGTTTCTTATTCAAATTATGTAATAGTTTTGTAGTTAAAATATGTAGATAGGATTTTATTTAGTAACTTGAGAAGAAAAGAAGGGATTGAAGTAATTACATGAAGCTTTGATGATGGTGTTCAACGAAGCAACTATCTAGGATTTGACCATCTAATTTCCTTTTTGGGTTAAGAGAATTAGTTTAGATATGCCCATAATCATCCAATTAGAATGGCATGCTAAGGGTGTATGTTATGTATGAATTATATATGATATAATCTTTGTGTAAATAATGAGACCTAAAATTAAAATTTAAAAGAAAAATCCTTATTAAAATTTTAAGTACATATTGAGAATATGATAAGTTGCCACCCATTGATATAGCAAAACTAGAGTTCTATTTTAATTAACTTTTCGGCAAACCCAAGGTTAATTTCACCCGAATATGTTTAATGCTATGAAATATGTGATATTTCTAAACAATGGTTTTACTTAACTAATTTACTTGATTTGGATGGGTAAACCCATGATCATGTAAAATTAGGGCAAGGGTTAGGGAAACATATATGATATGTTTAAACAAAGAGTTGTCATCAAACTGGTCTAGGAGTCACATAGAAATGTGATTGTTAAACTATGTTATCTACCTAATTTAATTTGTTATGATTTGTTAGGCAAACCCAAGGTTATATAAATTAAATGGGATCCTAGCCTACTAGGAAATTTACCGTTGGATTTCCTGAATTAATAGAAAGGGCTACTTGATTTTGTAGATCATTCACCACCATGAGTAATAACCTATCCTTACATTGCATACTTGATGCTAATAAACTGGTTGGACCAAACTTTTTGGACTGGTATAGCAATTTGAGAATTGTTCTTAAACAAGAAAAGAGGTTATATGTTATTGATTAAGAAATTCCTGGTATTCCTGATGATAATGCTAGTGATGGGGACAAGGATTAATACATCTGTCATATTGATGATGAGCAGGCTACATGTGTGATGTTAGCTAGTATGACTCATGAACTCCAAAAGCAACATGAGAATATGGATTCTCGCACTATTATCTTGCATCTCAAGGAATTATTTGATTCCTAAGGTAGAACAGAGAGGTATGAGATCTCTAACGATTTGTTCAGCTGTAAGATGGCAGAAGGATCTTTAGTACATGTTCATGTTCTGAAGATGATTGGCTACATTGAGAAATTGGGCCAATTGGGTTTTGTCATGGACTATAAATTAAGTGTAGACTTGGTCATGCAGTCATTACCATCCAATTTTTCACAGTTCATTTTGAATTTTCATATGATCAAACTGGATGTTTCACAACATGAATTGTTGAATATGCTCATTATTATTGAGTGAGCCCTTAAGAAGGAAAAAGCTCTTGTTCTTCTAGTTCAATCTACTAAGACAGGTTAAAAAGTCAAAGAACAAATAGAGTTAGAAGAAGGCCCATGGAGCATTGAAGCCCACTGGATGTTTTAAGAAAGATAAAGGTGCTTGCCCCACTGTGGCAAAGAAGGCCACTGGAGGAGGAACTACAAAGAGTATCTTACAACCGTAAGGGCAAAGAAGCTTTATGCAGCTTCTATTTCAGGTATATTTATGATTGAGATTCATCTTTTTATTTTTAATTCTTGTTCTTGGGTATTAGATACCAGATGTGGATTTCACATTTGCAATAATGTGCAAGAACTAAAGAATATCATAAATAGAGTAAAGGAGAGGTTGACCTATGTGTGGCCAGTAGAGCAAAGGTTGTTGCATTAGCTGTAGGAACTTATTATCTATCCTTGCCTTTGAGATTAGTGTTAGAAATAAATAATTGTTATTTTGTTCTAGTACTTTGCAGAAACATTATTTCAGTTTCATACTTAGCTTTGAATAATGGATTAAAATTTATTATTAAGAATAATACTTGTTGCTTTTATAATAAAGGTATTTATTATGGAACTATAATTTATATATATGGTTTATATAATGTTTCTAATAAAAGGCTTATACTCAATATAAACAACAAGAAGCTTAAAATGGATAATCAAAACTTATCTTATCTTTGGTATTACAGACTTGGTCACATTAATGAAACAAGGATCACTAAGTTACATAAAGAAGGATATTTTGATCCCTTTGATTATGAGTTACATGAAACTTATGAAGCTTGTTTAAAGGGTAAAATGACTAAAACACCATTTACTAGAAAAGGTGAAAGGTCAAAAGAATTATTGGCCTTAATACATACAGATGTATGTGGACCAATAAGTACCCAGGCCATAGGAGGATATACGTATTTCCTTACATTCACTTATGACTATACTATATATGGTTATGCGTATTTAATGAAATATAAATTTGAATCTTTTGAAAAATTCAAGGAATTTAGAATTGAAGTTGAAAATAAACTGGAAAAAATATTAAAATATATCCGATCGAGGTAAAGAATACTTAAGCTAAGAGTTTCAGGATTATCTAACAGATAATGAGATTCTATGACAATGGGCTCCACCTGGAACAACCCAACACAATGGAGTATTAGAAAGGAGGAACCATACCTTATTGGATATGGTACTATCCATGATAGGACTTACGGATTTACCTCTATCCTTTTAGGGCTATGCCCTAAAGACTGTGATTTACCTTCTTAACAGAGTTCCCTCCAAATCTGTAGATAAGACTCTATATGAGATGTGGACTAGCAAAATATCATTCTTATCACATATAAAGATTTGGGGGTGTGACACTTATGTGAAACATATGATATTTGACAAGGTGGAAGCTAAATAAGATAAATGTAAGTTTGTGAGATATACAAAAAAACCACTGGATATTATTTCTATCACCTAAATGAGAGAAAAGTGTTTTCTCAAAACATGCTACATTTCCGAAAAGGGAGTATATCCTTAAAGGAAGCAGTGGGAGCCAGGTGGAAATTAGAAAAGTTTAAGAAACACAAACTTATAGCCAAATGGAACAAGAACCAGAGGATGTCACATTAGATGTGCAGTCAGAAACATATGCTGAAGAACTACTGCGAAGATCTGTCAGGATGCATCATACTCCAATAAGGTTAGACCTTCTTGTGGAGACCCGTAATGATGCTTGACTCAAGCTCGATGACCCTAATAATTATGAAGAAGCAATGCCTGACATTGATTCCTCAAAATGGCTAAAAGCCATGAAATCCAAAATGGATTCCGTGTACACTAACTAGGTATGGACCTTGGTTGATACACCTGAAGGGATAAAACCTATTGGTTGCGAATGGATCTTTAAAAGAAAAACTGACATGGATGGTAATGTACAAATGTACAAACCTAGGCTATTTGCTAAAGGTTACAGACAAAGGCAAAGTGTTGACTTTGATGAAACCTTTCCATCAGCAGCCATGCTTAAATCCATAAGGATTTTGCTTGCAATTGCTGCACATTATGATTATGAAATTTGACAAATGGATATTAAAATGGCATTCCTAAATGGGAATCTACTTGAGGATGTGTATATGACACAACCTATAGGTTTTGAATCTAAGGAATTTCCTAATAAAGTATGCAAATTGGAAAGGTCCATTTATGGGCTTAAGAAAGCTTCGTGGAGTTAGAACATCCATTTTGATGAAACAATCAAACAATTTGATTTCATTAAAAATGTGGATGAACCTTGTGTGTACAAGAAGGTGAGTGGGGGTGGAATTGTGTTTCTTATTCTATATGTTGATGACATACTGATAATAGGAAACGATATACCACTACTCCAATATGTAAAGATTTGGTTATCCAAGAATTTCTCCATGAAGGATTTAGAAGAATCAGCTTATATTCTAGGAATTAAAATCTATAGAGATAGATCCAAAAGGATGCTAGGTTTATCCCAATCCACATACATTGAAATAGTCCTAAAACGGTTTAGTATGGAGGAATCCAAGAGAGGATACCTACCTATGTCACATGAAGTTCATCTCTCCAAAGATTTATGTCCTAAGACATAAGTTGAAAGAGAAAGAATGGAAAAGGTTCCATATGCTTCTGTAATAGGTTTCATAATGTATGAGATGCTATGCACTAGACCTGATGTGTCTTATGCTTTGAGCATTACAAGTAGATACCAAGGTGATCCTGGTGAAGGCCATTTGACAGTCATTAAGAACATTCTTAAGTACTTGAGAAGAACTAAGGATGTTTTTTTGATCTACAGAGGGACTGATGAACTAAAAATTCATGGATATTCTGATGCTATTTAGTTAGATATTGATGATAGCAAATCACAATCTGGATATATTTTTACTCTAGATAGTGGAGCAGTGAGTTGGAAAAAGTTCCAAACAAGAAACTACAACAAATTCTACGACTGAGGCTGAGTACATCTTTGCATGTGAGACAACAAAAGAGGCTATTTGGATTAAGAAGTTCATCACTTAACTCGGTGTGGTTCCTATCATTGTTGAGCTAGTAACCTTGTAGTGCGACAACAATGGAGACATAGCACAAGCAAAGCAACCTAGGTCTCATCAAAGATCCAACCATGTACTTAGACGATTTCATTTGATTAGAGAAATCATTGAAAGGAAAGATATAGAAATAAATGAGTACCTACTGATGAGAATCTTGTAGATCCTCTTACTAAGGCATTGTCCCAGCAAAAACATAATTGCCATATGGAAACTTATGGGATAAGGCATATGGGTGATTAACTTTAGTGCAATTGGGAGATTGCTAGTTATTTGCCCTATAGCCAATTATTGGTTATATAAATGAACATTATATTTTTCATGTATTTATATATTTTATGAATTAATAAAGGTATTTATTTATATTTAATATTCTATTAAAGGAACCTAGAGTAAAGGTAAAGTCCATGAGAAATATTGTTTTGCAAAGAAAATTATAATATGGTTATGATTATGAGGTTCTTATTTGCATCAAAAATAGTGTCTCTATATGTTCCTGGTTGATGCTCTCCTCATTATGGGCAATGATTAGAGCTGTTGAGACTAGTATATATTATGTTCTTTCCTTTGTGAAAGGAAACGGCTATTCTCATAAGCTGAGATATTTTAGATATCTGAAACTAATATGTAGATGCTTGTAATATAAATAAGTGCACTGAACAAACCCGCCTGAGAATTCTATATGGAGAGTTACCTGTGTCTATGGAATACTTGAGTGATGGTTGTGTAAGTGATCCTTTGACTTGAAGTCACTAAGCTATCTTATATAGGGGCTGCTATGTTTTGATTCATCTTACATATTGCTCAGATCATGGGTAATAAATGGGGATAAATTGGATATAGTAGAAATAATATGAAGATGCTTATGTGGTTGAGATGGGATTCATCACCCTTAGTAAATTAGGAAAAAATTTTCAATTATTTTCGTTAGTATCGATCATAAAATTCTTGCACAGGGTAGAATGAAATTAGCAAATTAGATTTGAAATTTATTCAAGAAAGTTAAAAAAACTAATATGATTTAATATAGCATACACACTTCGTGCTTGAATTATTAAATCAGAACATTATTGATTAAGGGATATTAGTTATATTGAGAAACCATGCGCTGAAAGCTTAAGTCAAACCACTATTAACAGTTCAAATATTTGGGTAGTCTTAACATGTTGCTAGACAATGTTCTTGACCTTTAAATATAGATTAATAAATTAATTATATTTGTTGCCAATATATTTGAAACGTAATGGGTCACACACATAAAAATTGATTTGAGAAAATAAAATGAGAAGTTTAATTAAGTATGACTTGATTGTAAATAAGTTTTATGACATAAGGGTAAAATTATAATTTACAAGGACTATAATTTAACCTAAAATATTAAGTAAGAACTTAATTGTAAATTATCTAAAACTTATTGGGTTTAATTATATTTATTTATTTTAAGGGGTTAAATAAATAAATAAATAAAATTAACTATTGACCTAGGTTTTTCCTATAAATAGGCTTCTAAAGAGAGCCTAAATGGTGGTAGCCACCAAAAGGTTTACATAGAGCTTTTTAGAGCTAGTATTTGAGATTTCTCTTACTTCTCCATTCTCTAAAATTAGTTTTAGAGTTTTTCAATTGCCAATTCGTGTGGATACTGTTAGAGACCGGACAATTGGACGGTTGGTGGTTTATGACAACCTAACTGAGAAGAGCAGTTTTTTAATATTTCTCGAAGAATTAACATCAAGGTATTATTCTTGTCTATTGATTATCACCTTAATCATTTGAATGAGAACCATGTTGAATGAAATTCATGTAATTTCATGTTTTTGCTGCGTTTATTTTTGAATAAAAACCCAACAGGGGAACCCCATCACTATAGGGAAGAGGATGGGGATTGGCTCCCTGCCCTCGTCCCGTCCCGTTGCCATCCCTACTTCCTACAGCTGCATGTCCAAAGTGACATATCATCATAATAATTCTGATATACACTGATCACATTATATTTAAGATCATTTGCAGGCTTTACCTGTATGGAATAAAAATGTCAAAAATTGCCAAAGTTTTTAAAAAATAATATTAAAAGGTGATGTATACTTACATTTAATTTCTATGCTTGTTGGATTTATTTGAACAATTTTTTAGATGTTGTAACCATCTTTGTTGTGCACATCTATGCCTTATTTCAATGTTTATAGAATCATCTTTAACACATCAATTTTATCTCATTAATTAATGGAGTTATTGGAAGCTTCCTTGCCTTTGCCAATGCAACATTTATTGATTCTAAAATATCAGTGGTCATGATATTGTACCTCAGCTAGTCGCATAAGCACGTGTCCACCTTTACAACCCAATCTCCTCCAAGTGATTTTTGGCACCAGAAACATATCTGCATAATAAATAAAAGAGTTCATGAAACTCTTTTATTATATCTTCTTTTGATGTCACATAGTGAATAAGCTTTGGTTTTGCTTTTTTTTTTTTTGTACTTGCTTTTTAGGTTGTTCAAAAGGTGATACATGCAAAAGCCATGGAATATAATTAGAAAAATTTTAGACACAGCCTAAATGATACTATGGTACTTGTCAAAAATAATAACAAGGCCAATCCTTTCACCAAAAGCTTCCTTCAACCTCTCCAAAAACCATGTCCATGATGTATCATTTTGTAAATCACAAACCCAAAAGCCAATAGAAAAATATGTTGATTGGCATTGTGACACACAACCATAAGTAGCACACCACAATACTTAGACTTCAAGTAGGTGGCATCAATTGTAATTACTGGTTGATAGTAAGGAAAACCTTTCACTAAAGCATCAAAAGCAATGAAAAGATAAAAAAAAATAGTCTTTAGTGGCCTGATTAAGATTAAAAATTATGTTTGGGTTGGATTTTGTCAACACATACACATATCCAAAAAGAATATCATAAGATTATTCTGGAGTATCCAACCTCAGGTTCTCATAAGCATACTTTCTTCCCCTCTAAGCAATAAAATAACTCACATCAACACCAAATTCTCTTCTCATGTTATTTATCACATCTCTTAGTTTAATAATCCTTTTACATTTATCAATCCCTTCTTAGCATATTCACCAACTATATAGCTGGTTGCTTGCCTATGTCTAGATTGAACAAGATTAGTCAAACAAATGTGTTCAATCACATATTTAGTGAACATGTAATAGCCATTATTTGGAAGATGATTTGCCTTCAATATCAATGAGCAACTCTTAACAATGCAACAAACAACCGTGAATAGAGTATTTGACTTGAAGACTTTGAATTGAAATTTTTTGTCTCATTGCAATTACATATACTATAGTCACTAAATCTTTCTTTAACTTAAATATTTTAAATTCTTTAAATGATTCTGTTAGTAAATCCTTCCCATGCACCACTTTAATATTAATCCTCGTTTCAAATAAATCTATATTATTCTCCTCTTCATCAACGGACGTATTCATAGTAGTATTTGGAGCACATTGAGTGAAAGGCAACACTTAAGTTAAGCCTCTATCAAAGTTTTAGCATTAGCTTATGCTAAATCATTATCATGTATATCATCATTGTCATCATGTAACACGTCTAAATAAAATCATATTTAGGGGCTTCATAATTACATTCATTAATTGGATTAATATCTACATATGCCTTTGTAACAACATTATCATTAAAATGATGCTGGTCTTCTACTGTAGAATTAAGGTCGGTTAACTCTGTTTCAGAATAATTATTTTTTAGCTCAGCAGGATTATTACTCTAATGACTATATTTATTAATAGGGTTGCTAGATTTACGTGCTACTGAGTCTATAGTAACAATCACAAGATGTTGTATTTGTTTATCATGAGAGATTTAACATACACAAAATGTCATATCATCTATAATATTATAAAGAGATTGCATATGACTAACAGTAATAAAACTCAGCCCAACATTTGCTTCATTGTCAATATTAAATAACTTGTATGCAGATTCCTTCAAACCACTGTAACCAGTTTTTTATTTAATACCAGAAATTCATTCACCCTCCCAATAAATTTACAATGTTCATGATCAAACTTCAACCTTGATATAAGAAAATAATTACTTTTTCTGTTCCTATAAAAAAATTAGACAAATAAAAATATTTTGCAACAATCATTATGAAAATAATATTGCTATGGATCAACATGACATTGTAATTTATTATCCTAACATTATTATAAGGCCAACAAAACTATTATGTAACATTATAAGATTGTTTTTATGTTCTATAACCATGTTATGATGTTCCATAACAAAATCATGAATTTTATAACACTATTATGCAACTCATTACATTGCTATGCAATGCATACCAATTTATCATGGTAGCATGACAATGTTATGTGTATATCTACATTGTTATGATATATAGTAACAATCTTGTAGACTAACACTATTAAAAGATTTTATTATGGAATACCGGAAGCTTTCATCAAGAGTGAATTACATAAAACAAAAGTGTAGAATTCCAACAAATAATAAAAGTAAAGAACTTGCTCAAATTGAAGCATAGATATATAGTAAATATAGAGCATATGATAAAACAAAAGAGAAGACGCCTTTGTATGGCTTCTGAGCTTCATACTTTTATTTAGAGAGTGTTAAAGAGTTGAGGTAGAGCTGATATGCAGAGTAGCAATTAGATATCTCAATGGAAATTAGGAGATAAAGAGAAAATTTTTAGCTAAAGCAGTAGAAATGGAAAGGATAGATAATTTAGATTTTTCATATAGGAGAGAAAAAATGATGGATTTCATACTGTTTTCATTTTACAAAGTTTTTTTTTTCAACTAAAGGTTTTTAAGTTCAAGAGTATAAATGTCCAAAAAGGTATACTTAAGGTAAACAAGTTCTAAAGTGAGTTAAGACAAAACAAATGGGTATTTTTCTAGGTAATTTCCTAATTTTTGTAATACATTATTTCTTTAATTCATATTATTTCCTTACTAATTTATTCAATTTCCTTCATTCTTTAATTTCTTTCTTTAAGTTTAATCTTATGGATACAAAAATTATCTTTAAAATTATAAGAATTGAGTTTATATCCTTAATTAAAATTTTATTATTAAAACATTTGATGTTTAATCGTACATTTTAATTATAAGGTGCAATTTATCTATAGCTCTCTGTACTTGTTCATTTTATTCACTTTACTCCTTGTACCTATGTTTTTATTATTTTGCCTATTGTACTTATATATTTTGTACTAACAAACACTTATATTAATGAATATCGGTCATTTTACCCTCAACACTTGTATATTTTCTACCAAATAAATACGTTAGTAACTCGGCGTGTTTAAGTAAGTTTGTATTTATAAATTAAGAAAAATATGAGTTCAAGAGGTTATATTGTTAAATTGAAATTTTAAATGACAAACTATTTAAACGAGTAAAATTCAATGGGCTATATATGTAGTTATCCTAATTATAATTTTGGCACAATACATCTGCAGCCCCTTATACTTATTCATTTTGATCATTTTGCTCTCTGTATTTATGTATTTGCTAGATTGCCTTCTGTATTTGTCTATTTTATTGTAACAAATACTTATATAATCATATATTGGGAACTTTGCCTCTTGTACTTGTATATTTTGTATCAAATAGATATTTACATGCACATATAGCACTATATTTATCTAAGTGTCTGTTGAGTATGAAATAGATAAATACAAGTGGCAAAATGATCATACGTGATTATATAAGTATCTATTGGTATAAAATAAATAAGTACATTGGTAATCTGACAAATGCATAAATATAATTGGAAAAATAACCAAAATAAATAAGTATAAGGGGTGGTTGCAGATGTATTAGGCTAATAATTTCGAATGTGCAAAAATATATTGTCACTTTTTTCTATACATACATTTTATTTCATGTCTCTACTGTAAATAATTAATTTTTGGGAGTCCACTTACGGAAACATTATTTTCTAACCCTAAAATTTGGTCCATCCAAAAAAAAAAAAAAAAAAGATATGATAATGCACTTTTTAAAACCATAATCAAATATAAAAATTTTTTTGTATAGCTTTACATTTCGTGTTTTTATACTTAATTAAAACAAATTTGTTGACTAACAATTAGCAAAGCACACCAAAATAGAAAATAGCTTGCAGCTAGGAAAAATGCTATTTCTGGTCCTCAAACTTTGGATGCATTTTGCTCTAAGCCATTAACTTTGGATAGGTAACTTTAAACTCCTGAACTTATAAATTAGTATTTGCAGGCCCTTTTTTAATTGTGGTTGAACGCGACATTTGCACCTTCCATTAAAATGACGTGCCCATTAAAATCTGCATGTGTCATCTACCACCTCAAAGTTAATAAAGGCAAAAATATCCATCTCCCCCATTCCATTTATAAGCAAATTCTCAAGCATACAATCTATTAGCGAATAATAAACTCACAGTAAAAAAAAGAGAGAATAATTTCAACAAAATAATTTTAATGAAATGTAAGGATTCCACATAAAAATGTATTCATCACAACTAAAATTCGCAGTCATATTGGAAACGAAACAATGCAGAATTCATTTCAAAATGCTGCTTTCCTAAAGTAGAAATACAGCCCTTAAATAATGAAGAATTTCATGAATGTAGAATTTATCAAAAGCAGAATTTCATAAATGCAGATATTGACAAATGCAGAATTTGTAAAATCCAGATTTCATGAGTACAGAAATTGTAAAATGCAGAATTTCAAGAATGCAAAAATTATAAATTGTAAAATGCAGATTTTGTTAAATGTAGAATTTGTCAAATGTAAATTTTGTCATGTAGAAATTCTTAATGACAACATCACATTTCACATTGATCGAGAAATGCATCAATAATTCTTAATGAGACATGCAAAAATTCTTCTTTTCTCTTCGAGGTTACGCATCCTTGCTCTCTGAGACTTGGCCAGCAAAAAGAAAATAGGGAAAGTTATTTTCTGTCAACTTAGGTTACACAACATTGTCATCTCGCAGTCACAGGCAAAGTCATTCATGATCGATTTGCACATTATTTCACTCGATCGACTGACGGAGAAGCAACATAGAATGGTTTTAAATAATCAAAGGAAGGTCTAGGAATGAAGAAATTAAATGCTAGGGAGTTCACAACACAACAACACAAATTTGGGGAACAAAGTTCATTTTAGGGCTTTGTCCAGCGATGGAAGAGGATTGGGAAATTTCTCACATTCTCTCTAAAATGTTATGTTTTGCTATTAAATTTTTTTCCCTTCTCCAATGCGCATTGTTTGATGACATGGCACCCAAATGGAAGATTTTAATGGTCACACAATTTTAATAGGACTTGGAAGTCACGTGTCTTACCAAAGTAAAAAAGAAAAACAAAAGCCTACAAATACCAATTAATAAGTTGTGGGGCTTAAAGTTACTTGCCCAAAGTTTGAGGGCTTAATGCAAAATGCACCCAAAGTTTAAGAGCCAGAAAAAGTGTTTTTCCTTTTATTTCATTAAAACTCTAACAAGCATATATTTACATAAAAAGTTCAACTCAATCTTAACTTCATGGACTTGTTTTCCTTTATTCTTCCTTCACCTTAAGTACTACTTGTATAAAATTTGGTATATATTAAGTATATATTTGGTATACTTTATAGTTGATTATCAAATTTTAGATTTGAAAAACAAAGGTAATCCTAGGACCTAGAAACCTAATATATATTGAGTATATGTTTGATATATTTTATGGATATTTTTTGTATTTCATATTTGAAAAATAGAGGTAAACTAGAAATCGATATATATTGAGTATATGTTCCAGACATATAATATATGTTGGACATATATTCCAAAAATCTATGATATGTTGACTGTATATTCCAGAAACCTAGTAATGTTCTGTACACGTTATAGAAACTTGGAATATATAAAACCAGAACAAAATATCAAAAATATGAAGCAATACAAACATATGCCTAAAATCAAATAAAAAGCAACCAAATTATATGACCTAAACAAAAATATTTTTATAAAACAAAACTAAAGATATGTGAAATATAACAATCCAAAACATAAACCAAAAATATAAAATAAACCAAATGTATATAAAATTTAAAACAAAAGCAACCCAAACAAAATATCAAAAAGTAAAATAAATCAAACATATACTAACATTAAATAAAAAAGCAACAAAATGTCATTTGAATAGAATATCAAAAATATAAAATAAACTAAACATATGCCAAAATCAAATAAAAAAACAATCAAATTACAATACCCCAACAAAAACTTTTTCATATGACAAAATTAAAAATATGACAAATATAAACATTCAAACAAAATAATATCAAAGATGTAAAATAAAGCAAAAATGTATCAAATGAAATAAAAAGTAAAACTTCCATCGATTGAATAATCTTCCCAATTTTTTCATCTTGTATGTATTAGTATTACAAAATGAATATTAATTTTTTGATGGATTAATTGTTGGACATTAATTTTTCTTTGTAATTCAAATATATAAATGTCTTATACAACATATAAATATCCTTTTAATATGTTATTGCAAAGTAAATTAAATCTATCAACATGGAATAACTTTTTCCACACAACACAATTCTATCTAGATCCTATATGTATGGAATATTTATGCCAAAAGGAAAAATGAAGTTCCTCAATATTTCTTTCAAAAACAAGCCAATACAATAATCCAAAACTAAGAAATCTAATACTTTACATACCATGCTCTAATAAAAATTTACAAGATCATTTTTGAAGCATAAAAGTTTACATCAAATTTGTTTAAGTTTTCAACCCTAATAACCCAATATTAGAACAAATTTAATTGTTTTTTTAGGTCAAACTTGACTCCAACTCATAGAAGAACTATTTACACTTGTTGAAAATTAGCTAGCTTCCTCGAGTACATGGAAAATAATGTATTAAAATAGTAAACCAAATGCAAACCATCACTTGAGATATTTTTTTTCTAATTTTTATCTCATTGATGTTCATAAAATATAACAATGAGTGAACACAAATTAAATGTTGCAATATAAGGTAGTTGTTTTTAGCTGGATAGTAGTATGATAGCAAAATGACTTCCTTCAAAATTATGATTAGAGAAAAAATCAATTGGCACGGAGAATTCCTACAACAACAATCACATTGAAATACCCAACTACCATTATGGTCCAAGAAATCACATTCCTCTCAATCATTTCATCAAACACCTTACTGCAAATATTATTTCATTGCATTTTCCATAAAAATCAATTAAACTAGACCAAGGTTGGACATCTCGAGTAACCCTACTTCTTATGGCCACCCATGAATAATTTCACCTTCCTTTTATCTGCAGTCATTTGAATAGAACCTAATAATCAAAGGATGTTATGCATATTCACTTTGTTTCATACAGATAAAAGTGAGGATTTGCGGGAATAGATTTAAAAGATGATATAGTGGAGGGGATATAGACATAATTTAAGGCAAATGTGGAGCTTCAATCCTTTTATGGATAATGCGAGTATAGAGCTGATAGCTAGAAGTGATGAATGCTTTATCAAAGGAAATATTTTGCCAGAATGTATACATTTAAAAACAATACGTGAAATATAGTATATAAGTAAAATATGTAACATATAAATGAAAAAAAAAAAGAAGAAGAAGGGATACACTAGAAAATACCATTGAGAAATGTATTCATCCATTTTAGACCCTATTCACCCTAAAATAGATCTCTTTAGATATTATATCCTTTTTATTAGAAAGAATATCTAACATTTGCAAAAACATTTGAAATCAAAATTTCTCTCTCTCTCTCTCTTTCTCTCTCTCTCAAGCACACACTTATCATTACAGAAAGATCGTGAAACTATAACCACTTAGTATAGCAAATAACAAGCTCTATAAAGCTCTCTTGTAGTTTCATAAGCAATAAGCTCTTTTTTGTGAACCCCAACTACTCTCTTATTTACTCACAATCCAAAATTTTAAGTTACTTGTTTATTTTATTTTTTTCTTTCATATGCACTTGATAGTGCTTATGCACTAGCATTTTTTAAAATTTGGTTATGGCGCATTTGGGTTCGCAAGAGGGGGGTTTCACATTAGATGAATGTTAGGCGATATATATGCATGTATTTAAGTAATTGACATGGCCATGTCCGTAACATACATGGTTATATTTAATTAATGTGTGTTTAGCATGAGATCTATATAAACAAAATACTATAGTGTCTTACGTAGATATGGTCGTGTTGAACATATAAATATCATATACAGATGTGTTTAGGTGATTAACATGGCTATGTCTGTAGCATACATGGTCATGTTTAATAAATATATGTTTAATATGAGATCAATATAAATGAAATACTACAATGTATTGCATAGACACTGCCATGTTGAACATATAAGCATTATATATGGATTTGTTTAGGTGATCAACATGACTATATCCGTAACACGCACGATCACATTTAATTAATATATGTCTTATATGAGAGTCATATAAATGAAACACAACTGTGCCTTATATAGACATGATCATATTAAACATATATCTATTATATATAGATGTGTTTAGATCATAGACATGTCCATGTCTATACACATACAATTATATTTAATTAATATGTGTTTAATACGATCCACATAAACAAAACACTATAGTGTCTTATATAGACATGGTCATATTGAACATACATGTGTTAATATATGGATGTGTTTAGGTGATATACATAACCATATCCATAACACACGTAGAAATGTTGAATTAATATGTGTTTTATATGAGATCGATATAAATAAAATATTACAATATCTTACATAGATATGGCTGTATTGAATATATATACATGTGTTATATATGAATGTGTTTGGGTGATATACACGGCCATTCTTATAACACCTGTTATTGTATTGAATTAATATATAGACCTGATCATGAATTTTTGGGCCCCGAGCCTAGCTATCTGTAAGTGCACATGTTGTATCAAATAATAAAGTGATAAGTAGAGTATCGTTCATATGAGGAGGGTTATTCTAGGCACCAAACAATTAAACTATTTATTATTTAGTTAACAAAATTGGATTTATGATAAAATTAAACTTAAATAAATTGAATTGCTTTGAAATTAAATCTAATGATATAAAGCTTAGGATTAAGTCACCTTTATTTATTTACTATGAATTTTCTAAAGTATTGATTTAGTTTAGTTTTCTTTTTGATTAATGGTTGAATTATCCTTAATTAAGGTTTAGTCTCTCTCAAGTACTAAAACTAATATCAATTTAATCCTTATGTCTACTCTCTTTATCATAAGTAATTAAATCAATTCATTAGGTTTTGTTAGAATCTTGAATCAACCTCTTAAGGGTTTAACCTTATCGCTAAGTGAAAAACTTTCTTAAGATTATTATCTCTATGTACTAATGTTATGCTTCCACTCTTGCTCATTCATACAACATCTCAATTTAATTAATTATTGATTAGATAATCAAAACATTAAGATCAAAGACAACAAAATAATCAAGGATAAACTTAATTAAATCAAATAATCATATAGTATTCCATAGTAAATTCAATATAAAGGACCAATAGAGTTTAGTTCCTCATATTTGAAATAAAAATACAACAAACATTAATTGAAAACATAATAAAAAGAAAGAGCAAACTCTAATTCTTTGAATTAAAGAAGAACTCCACTTAGATTCTTGAATCTCTTACTTGAATCATAATTTCACTCCTCTCAAAAGAAAGACTAGAATTTAATTGATATGTGTTAAATAACAAATCTCTAATCTCACTATAATTCTTATTGTATTTGAACTCTTACTTGCCTATGAACTTCAATCTGACTAAACTTCAATACTAAACTTCTATCTCATTTGAATCTTACTTCCATGCTTTAAACCTTGGAGGAAATGTGTTTATATAGAGTGCTTGGAAGCTTCTTATTGGAGGCAAGTTGGCATATGCATGAATACAGCTTTCTACAGTTGTTTTGCTCTTCAGTTTTCAACTTTTTCTGCTTAAAGTCATAAATTTCAGCTCCATGGTCGTGGCATATGGATACCACGGTTGTGGCCTGGATTGGAATGAACTGTTTCGAGAGATTTTCTAGCTATAAATGGTAGCTAAGTAGGCCACGGTCGTGGCTTTTGAAGACAAGTTATAAATTCTGACTTTTCTTCCTTTTCTTCACTTAGGTAGTAAGCAAATGGAACCCACAGGCATGGCCCTAAATGCCACGGTCGTGGCATTGAATCCACTTTTAGAACTTGTGTTTTTCTTTAATTTTTAATGTAACAGACTCAATTTGAAGTCCAAGGTCGTGGCCTTGAAGAACCATGGGCATGGCTTTTGAATCTTCTTCATTTTTTCTTACTTTTCTTTAATTTTGTACCACTTATCATTAAAAAGCTTATATCTTGTCTTTTCAAACTAAAATAAGAGAATTCTAACTCAAACAAACAAAATTCATTAAATTCAATTGGAAAATAATTAAAATCACAGTTAGAATTATACAAAATATTAATCACAATTTCACTCCATCAAACTCATCCAAACTGAAACTATTGTTAGTCCTCAAGCAATTGAAGTGTGTCACTATAGATTCCTTTATATATTGAGTTTATATGCAAAAATTTAAACAATTAAAAACTTTAAAATTTTTATATCTTAATTTAACTCTGTAACTTTACTTACTTCATTCTTACCTCCTTTGCTCAAGAAATTTAATTAATTACAATCAATTATCAAACTTTAGATAAGCAAATATTCCTTTTATGCAAACTTAGCCTAGTCTCATATGCTATTTAATTAAGCTTTTTCTACTAATAGACCTCACTAATTCAAGGAAAATCAAAAGGACTTTTGTTAGCTTGTAATGGGGTCTATACGAGTAAGGGTTAAATAAGGTTAAATGAAATAGGTTACTTATCTTTCAAAGATTTCTCATACCACTAAGTGTAACTCTTGTATATGTGGAGGATCCTTGGTTCTTTGCTCATTTCTTGCCTCCTTTTTCCACACTAGGAGATATTTTTATATTTATATTTTTTTAACAAATAAACATATATTTATATGAATTCTCACAAACTTTAAACTTAGGAGTCTATTGTAAATTTTAAAGGAGATTTTGTATACTTATTCTCCATAATTGAGCAATTCTATTTTGAGAAAATTTTCAAAAGATAATCAACCTTGAAAAGGGTAGTTGTTTTGGTTATTAAATCAATCAACCTTGAAAAGGGTAGTTCTTTTGGTTATTAAATCAAAGAAAAACTCAAGCCAAGATTTATTTTTAGGCTCAAAGGCAAAAACTAGGGGCAATGTTAAAATCAGTGGGTATAAGATTTTAGTTCCACAAACAATGCCTAAATCATTTTTACCTCTACTTTTAGCAAGGTTAAATTTTTGCCTCAAAAGCTCTTTCAAACATGTTCTAGGCCTAGGCATAAATTAAGATAAAAGAATATAAACTTATTTTAAACATTTAATAACCAATCACTTTTCAACTAAATTCAAGAGCTCATTTGGTTAAAAATCTATAAAGTATATTTATTTTATCAAATTTTAACCTTAAATTTTAGAAATTTCAATTTAAAAACTTTAACACATAAATTCACGTATAAGTAATTATTCTATAACAAATACATATAAAAATTTCATTCATAATAGTTGCTGAACACACCTAATTAGTATTAAACCATATATAACAATGATCCAAAAAAAAACCATTAGTTTAAATATTCTAAACAAGCATATATGAAATCTATTAAAAGGAAATAAAAAATAAGCATATTAAAATATTCAAAAGGATAATAAAAACCAAAGTGAAACTTAACAAAGTACCATAAGTTTTGTAAATTTATCAACCAATTAAGGGAAAACTCCCTTAAACTGTAGATATCACTGTCCTCAGTGGTCACCATCATCATTACCATTACCAAATGGAGGGGGATGCTGTGGAGGTTGGTGGTATAATCCAAACTGGGCAAAGAAGGTGTCAATCTGCTTGCTTAGTCTAGTCATCTGGGTGGAGACAGTGCAAAACCTCATGCTCTACTCCTCTAAATCGCTGCTCTAGGTTATCAAATCTTTGCTCCCAAGCTTCATTCCTATGATTCATTTCATTTTTAAAAGCATCCAACCTATTAGAAATATAATCATTTGTGTTTAGTGGAGCAGAAGGACCAGGTTCAGAAGGTTGAGGAGGAGAATGATGTTGCTTTGTAGGATCCTCAAATTCACCTCCCTCTTTAAAAATTTCTTCTTCATAAATATTAATATCTGCATCAGGTGGTCCTAGCACTACATACTGCCTACCCCTCTTCTCTGGTAACCTCATGGCTAAAATAGTACATATGTCAATTGTTGTCTTACCCGGTATAGGTGTAAGATGATCACAGCTAATATTCAGGTACTCAACAATTTTGGTGATCATACCTCCAATAACAATTTTCTGAATTGCTTAACTACTACCTCACATCATTTGGCAAACCAAAAACCAGAATTGAAGGGTCTTTCTTCCATGGCATAATAAAAGAAATATAATTCTTTTGAATTCGCAATGCCTTGACACTCACCTCTACCAAAGATGGTATTGGCTAACACAACATGGATATATCTATAAAAAGAGTTTGTAAAATTAGAGGCTTTGGACATTTTTCTATTAAACCAACCCAATCCTCCTAATCTAGTCCATGTCTCCTTTTCATCAAATTTCCTGGTTCTCGCATTAGTGCCTTGAAGTTCAACTAGACCAATAGCATGCCCAAATTTTTTCATAGTCCAATTATAGTTCCTATTGGCTAGTCTAAATTTAACCTTTCCATTGTGTGCATCATTACTATTTTGTGGAATAAATCTAGATGCACTCAAGAATGCAAGTGTCAATTCAACATATGTGGGAAAGTGCATACTAGCAAAAATAATACACTGCATATCCATAAACATTTTAAGCAACAAATCATTCCATCCCAGCTTTCTAATCACATTGCTATCAATAAATCTAGATGGAATAATTTTTCTAGCACTAAGTTCATGGTATTTTTTTCTTTGGATTTCATTACGGAAATGAATTTTCAGGTACATGTTAGGTTATTGAGGAGGTGGTGATGATGAAGATGAATCCACTTTCCTCCTTCTTTTTGAGCTTTCTCCCCTTGATTTCTTGGCTAGAGTATTGCTTCTAGGCATTTTGATGTTTAATTTCATGAAAATTGATGAATATTTAATGAAAATTGAGTGAAAATGGTTGATTTGGTCTTAGGTTGAGAGATTAAGGCCATGGAATTTGAAAATGGGCGGCCAAGGTTTTTAAAAGTAAGGAGAGAGACAAAATATGATGCTTTTATACAGCCAGATGTGCCACGATTGTGGGCCTTTCTTTGACTAGCCAAATGGGCTTTTAAAACATTTTTGGTAGTCTTGGTTTACATGCCACAATGATGGGATTTGGTCAGCCACGGCCATGGCATTGATTTTGCTTCTGCCATGTTGCACTTCAAGGTTAGATAGATTTAGTTGTAATTCCATGACTATAGGCCTGTTTAGCCACAGTCGTGGCATATGGTTTGCTACTGCCACTTTAAAATTTTTGCTTCTCCTTTATTTTTATAGCTTAAAAATGAATCCCACTACAATATGGATGATGTACCATGGTCATGGCTCCCATATTCTTTGGTTTTCTTTTGGTTTTGAGCTTTAAATTACCTAAACAACAAATTTAAAACAACATTAATAAAAATACATAAAAGAAACACAATCCAAACTAACAAAAATATAAAATCAATTGGATTGCCTCCCAACAAGCGCTATGTTTATAGTCTGTAGCTCGACTATCTCTGCTTGATTTATTTGTTGAAGTGATAGACACTTCCAATGTCTATCGGATCACCAACAAAATAGGATTTCAAATGTTTGCCATTTACTTTGAAAATTTCTCCTCCTTGATTTTGTATGTCGACTGCCTCATAAGGATAAACCTTCACAACTTTAAACGGTCTCGACCAATGAGATTTAAGCTTTCCAAGAAAGAGCTTCAACCTTGAATTGTACAACAAAACTTATTGTCCTTCATGGAATTGCTTGGATTGGATAAATTTATCATTCCATGCTTTAGTTCTTTCTTTATATATCTTGGCATTTTCATGGGCTTGAAACCTAATTTCATCTAATTCACTTAATTACCAAAGTCATTTCTGTCCGGCTACATTTAACACCATGTTCAGTTATTTGATAGCCTAATATGCCTTGTGTTCTAACTTAACTAGTAAATGACATGCTTTTCCAAAGATAAGTCGATAAGGTGACATACCAATCAGAGTTTTAAATGCTGTTCTATAAGCCCAAAGTGCATCATCTAACTTAGTAGACTAGTCTTTTCTTGAAGTGCTAACCATTTTCTATAAAATTCATTTAATTTTCCTATTAGATATTTCTAATTATCCACTAGTTTAAGGATGATAAGATGTTGCTACCTTATGGTTACTCCATATTTCTTAAGAATGGAATCAAACTTTTTATTAAAAAATTAGTACCTCCATCACTAATCATAACCCAAGGAACTCCGAACCTTGTAAAAATGTTATTTTTGACAAATTTAATCTCCAATTTTGAGTCATTTATTGGACTTGTAACTGCTTCAACCCATTTATACACATAATCTACAGCCACTAAAATATATTGAGTATTGAATGATGGTGGAAAAAGTCACATAAAGTCAATTCCCTAAACATCAAATAATTTAACTTCAAGGATTGAATTGAGTGGCATATCTTGTCTTTTTGAAATATTTATAGGTCATTGACATTGATCACATGATTGAACAAAAACCTTTCCATCTTTATACATGGTTGGCCAGAAAAATCCAGATTACCAAATTTTAGCAACTGTCTTAGAAGTGCTAGAATGATCTCCACATTCTTTCGAATGATAAAATTCTAAAATACTTCTTATTTCCTCTTCTGGTAAACATCTATGAATCATTCCATCCCTAAAATTCTTAAATAATAGAGGTTCATCCCACATATAATGTTTAACATCAATAAGAAATTTCTTCCTTTGAGCATAACTCATTTCTAATGGAAGGAGACCACCTGCCAAATAATTAACAAAGTCAGCATACCATGAGACATAAGTTTTAACAGAGAAAAGTTGTTCATTAATGAATGATTCATTGATGGGCATTGTATCTTTATCCATTTGTTTCTTTAATCTTGAAAGGTGATCTGCTACTAGATTTTTGGCTCCTTTTTATCTTTAATTTCAAGATCAAATTATTGAAAAAGAAAAATCCATCTAATAAACCTTGGTTTAGCTTCGTTCTTGCTCATAAGATATTTAATTGCTACATGTTCAGTGTAAACAATAACTTTATAACCTAAAAGATAAGATATACATTTATCAAGAGTAAAAACTATAGCAAGCATTTCTTTCTCTATTGTAGCATAATTAATTTGAGTGTCATTAAGAGTTTGGCTTGCATAGTAAATGACATGACTTTTCTTATCCTTCTTTTGACTCAAAATAGCTCCAATCACATAATCACTAGCATCGCACATAAGCTCAAATGGTAAAGGTTAGTCTAGTGGTGAGATAATAGGAGTTATTGTAAGAGATGCTTTTAACCTGTTAAAAGCGATTAAACATTCATTAAAAAAATTAAAAACATCATCTTTATTTAATAGCTCATATAAAGGTTTAGTAATTTTTGAAATTTTTTTTTATAAAACGCCTATAAAACTATGCATTTCCTAAGAAACTGCGAACTCCTTTAACATTAGTTGGTGGTGGAAGCTTTTCAATAACTTCAATTTTTGCTCTATCCACTTCAATTCCTTTTTTAGAAACCTTGTGTCTAAGAATAATTCCTTCTTCTACCATAAAATGACATTGGAACAATAAACAGTAAAATCATCCATAAAGATTTCAACAATTAATTCGATAATATCATAAAATATGGCTATCATGCATCTTTGAAAGTTTGTTGGCGCATTGCACAGTCCAAAGGGCATTCGACAATAAACGAAAGTTCCATATGGACATGTGAATGTTATCTTCTCTTAATCTTCTGGTGCTATAGGAATTTAAAAAAAAACATGAATATCCATCTAATAAGAAAAAATAAGCATTACATGTAAGTCTTTCAAGCATTTGATCAATGGATGGCAAAGGAAAATGATCCTTGCATGTAGCTTTATTCAATTTCCTATAATCTATGTAGACATACCATCCAGTGACTGTCCTTGAGGGAATTAATTCATTGTTTTTATTTGTTATAACATTCATCCCTCCCTTTTTAGGAACTACAAGTACATGACTTACCCAGGAACTATCAGAAATTGGATAAATTATTCCTGCATCTAATAGCTTTGTCACTTCTGTTTTTACTACCTCTTTCGCATTTAGATTTAATCTCCTTCATTGATCTATTACAGATTTAGAATTTTCTTCTAATAAAATCCTATGCAAACATATAGAGGGCTAATTCCTTTAATATCAAATATAGTCTAACCTATTGCTTTTTTATATTTTCTAATCAAATCTAAGGTTTGACTCAAATGGTTATCAGATAAATTAGTATTAATAATAATAGCCAAAGCATTATTGGATTCAAGAAACACATACCTGAGATGGTTGGAAAGAGGTTTTAATTTCAATTCCAGAGCCTTTTTAATAGAAAGGGGAGGTAGGGTTTTACCTTTTTCGAGTGGCTCAAATTTTTAAAAGCACATGAGTGGAGTTTTTTGTAATGCTAAAGCATAAGTAGCTACTTCTTTATTCTCATCTTCTTGTGTAGAGCTTTGTGCAAGACAAGTTCCTAAAGAATCATCAGCTTTTTATTCATAAGATTGTTGTACACATTCATCTATGACATCAACTAGAAAATAGTCATCAAGAAATGTAAGATGTCTAGCAGCTTTTGTAAGGTTAAATTTCACTTTTCCTCTCCTACTTGTAAAGTAAGTTTTCCTCCACGAACATCAATCATAGCTTCAGCTGTAGCTAATAATGGCCTTCCTAAGATAAGCGGAATTTCTACATCCTCAGCCATTTCTAAAATTACAAAGTCAACTGGAATGCAGAGTTTATCCACTTTTACAAGGACATCTTCAACCACTCCAACATGATATTTTATTAAACGATCAGCTAATTGAAGAGACATCTTTGTTGGTTGGAGTTGTGTGAAGAGTTTCCTACAAATAAAACTAGGCATTAGACTAACATTAGCACATAAATCACATAAAGCTTTGTGGAAATCTACTTCACCAATAGTATAAGGAATAGAACAACTCCCTGGATCTTTTAATTTCAAAGGAAGTTTATTTTGAATCACTGCACTGCATACTTCTGTAACTGCAATTTTTGCATTGTCTTCCTGCTTCCTTTTATTATATAGTAACTCATTAAGAAACTTCACATAAGTTGGCATCTGTGCAAGTGTACAAAAGGAATATTAATGTAAAGTTGTTTAAATACTTATAAAAATTTTTTGTATTGCTTATCTAATTTTTGCTTCTTTAATCTTTGAGGAAAAGGAATTGGAGGCACATATGGTTTAACAATTTCTTTTGGTGCTTCCTTTCTTTGACTTCTTATTTTTCTTTGTTCTTGGCCACGGTTGGGGTTTTGTTCAGTTGAGGATCTTCAAGTTGTAAACCACTCCTTAATGTTATAGCTTTGCAGTGCTCCCTTGGATTGATTTTTATTTAGCTTGGAAGAGCTCCTTGGTGGTGAGTGTTGAGAGAACATGCAATTTGACCTACTTGTGTTTCAATATTTCTATTTTGTGCTGAAAGACGTCCAATTTTCTACTCAAGCTTGTCATATTGCTTTTCAATTTTGTCAAATCTTTTTAATGTCGCTCCAATAAATTTATCCAATGTAGATTCTTATCTTGGTTTTTCTACAACAAAAAAAGTAGGAGCTTGATTTTGGTTCTTCATGTATGGAGTACTTTTTTGGTTCCCCATGACAAATTAGGATGATTTCTCCATGTTGGGTTATATATGTTCCCTTAAAAATTCGAACCCCTATTCTGATTGCCCAAAAATTGGACTTGCTCCATAATTCTGCAATCTGCAGTATCGTGACTTCCTCCACATTCTTCACATAATGGAGATGATGATGATAGGCTGACATGCTCTAATTTCTTGGCTATTGTATCTAACTTGAACGCAAGTAAAGAAAAATTATCATTTTCATGTAAACCTGCAACTGTTTTATGAATACCTCGTTCTGTAGTCCAATGGAAGTTATTTGCTGCCATTTCTTCAATCAAGTCATTGGCTTTAAATGAAGCTTTGTTCATTATTGCACCACCCACTACTGCATCTATCATTCCTTTGATATTTGGATGAAGATCATTATAAATGGTTTGAATCAAAAGCCATTCAGGTACTCCATGGTAAGGACAATTGCTTTGCAAATTTTGAAATGTTCCTAAGCTTCATATAAACTTTCTCCATCTTGTTTAATAAAGCTTGTGATATCATTTCTCAATTTAGCCATTTTTGCTAGTGAAAAATATTTTGTAAGAAAAGCTGTGGCTAATTGATCCCATATGGTAAATGTACCCGGTGCTTTAGAAGTGAGCCAATTCTTTGCTTAATCCTTTAGAGAAATTGCAAAAATTCATAAACAGATTGCATCATCAGATACTCCATTAAATTTTAAGGTATCACACATCTATAAGAAGTTAGAAATGTGAGCATAGGTATCTTCATGCGGCAGGCCATGGAAAACATATTGTTGAATTAAGTTGATAAGTGTTGGCTCTAGATCAAAAGTGTTGGCTTGTACTGGTGGTTTGGCTATGCTAGAACTTGGTTGTGCAGATGTCATAACATACTGCTTAAGCGTCATATTTTGAGGATCTCCCATAGTTGGTTCTTCATTAAATGAATCAGTAGGAGTATCGATCTTATGAATTTTTGTTGAAGTTCCTTCCAATGTTTCCTTTTATTTCCTCTCCTTCTTCTTCTTCCTACAGAACCGTTCAATTTCTAGATTATATGGCTCAAGTTTTATATTTGAATTTCTTTGTATATAAACCAAAAATTCTTTAATAAAAGTAAATATAGAAAAGAAAAATCCAAAGCAATAATAGTTTAATATTATTAATATTAGAATGGTTGCCTCCCCAAAAATGGTGCCAAAAACTTGTTAGGCCTCGAGCCTAGCTATCTGCAAGTGCATAGGTCGTATCAAGTAATAAAGTGATAAGTAGAGTATCATTCTCATGAGGAGGGTTATTCTAAGAACCAAACAATTAAATTGTTTATTATTTGGATAACAAAATTGGATTTACAATAAAATTAAACTTAAATAGAATTGCTTTGAAATTAAGTCTAATGATATAAAGCTTAGGATTAAGTCACCTCTATTGATCTACTATGAATTTTTTAAAGTATTGATTTAGTTTAGCTTCCCTTTTGATTAATGGTTGGATTCTCCTTAATTAAGCTTTAGTCTCTCTCATGTACTAAAACTAATATCAATTTAATCTTTACATCTTCTCTCATGATCATAAGTAATTAAATCAATTCATTAGGTTTTGTGAAAATCTTAAATCAACCTCTTAAGGTTTTAACCTTATCCCTAGGTGAAAAACTTTCTTAAGATTATTATCTCTATAGAATAATTTTATGCTTCCGCTCACTTCTTCATACAGCATCTCAATTCAATTAATTACTAGCTAGATAATCAAAGCATTAAGATCAAAGATAACAAAATAATAAAGCATAAACTTAATTAAATCAAATTAGCATATAGTATTTCATAGTAAATTCAATATAAGGGACCAACCTTAAATAGAGTTTAGTTCCTCATATTTGAAATACAAACACAACAAACATTAATTGAACACATAATAATAAGAAAGAGCAAACTCTAATTCTTTGAATTGAAAAAGAACTCCACTTGGATTCTTGAATCTCTTACTTGAATCCTAATTTCACTCCTCTCAAAAGAAAGACTAGATTTTAATTGATATAAGTTAAATAACAAATCTCTAATCTCATTATAATTCTTCTTGTATCTAAACTCTCACTTGCCTATGAACTTCAATCTAGCTAAACTTCAATACTAAACTTCTATCTCACTTGAATCTTACTTCCATCCTTGAAACCTTGGAGGAAATGTGTTTATATAGAGTGCTTGGAAGCTTCTTGATAGAGGCAAGTTAGCAAATGTATGAACACAACTTTCTACAACTATTTTGCTCTTCAATTTTCAACTTTTTCGGCTTAAAGTCACAAATTTTAGCCCCATGGTAGTGGCATATGGATGCAACAATCATGACTTGGGTTTGAATGAACTGTTTCGAGAGATTTTCCAATTGTAAATGGCGGCTAAGTGGGCCACGGTCATGGTATTTTGAATGCCATGGTCGTGGCTTTGTAAGATAAGCTGTAAATTCTGGCTTTTCTTCGTTTTCATCACTTAGGTAGTAAGCAAATGGAACCCATGGGCATGGCCCTATAATGCCATGGTTGTGGCATTGAATCTATTTCTAAAATTTGTTTTTTTCTTCAAATTTTGATGTGGCATACTCAATTTGAAGTCCAGGGTTGTGGCCTTGAAGAGCCATGGGCTTGGCTTTTGAAACTTCTTCATTTTTGCTTACTTTTTTTTTTCAATTTTGCACCACTTATCATTAAAAACCTTATATCTTGCCTTTCCAAACTAAAATAAGAGAATTCTAACTCAAACAAACAAAATTCATCAAATTTAATTAAAAAATAATTAAAATTATGGTTGAAATTACATAAAATATTGATCACAATTTTACTCTATCATGAATCATATACATGTGGATATTATTCACATGTATTATTGTGTTAAATAATGCTTGGAAAGAGAATAAACAATTAAAACACCAAAAATTAAAACAAATCAAATAATGAAGATAACCCAATAGCATAGTTAAAAGTAGTAAAGTTCTAAGGAACTTGATGATAATGGCTTAACAATGGCCACATTGTTGATGGTATTAAGATTTGATAGGAGATCCATAGACAATCAATATTAAATTTGATACTTTTTTCACCCAATATTGATGAACCTAGAATTGTGTTTTAGATGAAGCCCAATTTGGCCTCTTTTATCTTTAATTTTGGGGAAATTATTTTATATGTTGCATTTTAAACTTATTTTTTTTTTCTAAAATACCCCATTATTTTAATATATTTTTAACATATCAAAAGCATACAAATTACTATTTTTGAAATTGAAAATTTAAAATTTTAGAAAAAAAGAAAAAAGGAAAAGTGTATTTTGTAAAAAAAATAATTTTAAGTAATTTTAAAGAAACCCCCTTTTTTTTAGTTTAATTTTTTTTATTATTTAAATATGATTTATAAAACTTTAAATTTTTTTATTATTTAATAATATAATGTGAAGCCCATTATCTTCACTTTACTAATTTCGCAAGTAGCTCTATTAGTTTTCAGTATATTAAGCCCTTAATAGGATGAGAAATACTTAAAGAACTTTACATAACTATCATTAGAAAATGCTTAATTTCAAAAATACTACATCTTAAAAAAAATTCAAAGATATTTTGACACTTTTAATTTACAAAAATATCTTTTTTCTCACTTCAAATGATGCCTTTTTTTTTTATAAAAATATATTTTTCCTCACTTCAAATAATATTTAATTTAGTTTTTTCAAACTTTACTATTAAATAGATAAATTACAATAAAAATAATAAAAATTAGTATTTTAAATTATGAAAATGTATTAAATTTTCAATAAATGAAAATTTTTAATTTTGATTTCAAACAAAAAATAATACTTATAATTTATATAAAAAGTAAAATATATAAAAATATTTTAATAAAATCATTAAAATTTTTTAAAATAAAATTTACATATTGTATGAATAAAAATAAAGTTAAAAACATTAAGTTTATTTTGTATATATTACATGTATGCAGGGTCGGCTTAACACTAAAGCCCTTAAAGCTCTTGTTTTAGGCCTCAAAAAAAATTTTAGTTAACAATCCTTTATTTCTAAAAAAAATGAAACTATGTATGGTATTACTTTCTAAAAATAAAAGATTTGATTGTGATATCTCTAGTTGCTAATCAATGCTATACACGGTTCAATATCTTAGAAATAAGGAATTATATTTTGACCTTCCTAATTTCTAGCTATGCAATTCTTTTTTTCTTTTTAATTGTTACTCTAGAACATAAATGATATGGCATATGAATGATTACCTTCCTAATTGATAGGTATTTCCATATGCACTTTTATGCACTTTTTTTTTTATTAATTATTAACCTTTCTAATTCTCAAAGTTACTGAAAATAAATTTTAAGTGATAAATTTATAATTTATATGAAACCTATTAAAAAAAAGGCCTCATTTTTTAAATTTGCGTTAGATCTCTATATTTGTTGAGACGGCCTTGCATGTATGTTGTATGTATATTATATATGTCTATGTATATTGTGTATATATTATGTATATATATGTGTATGTTCTATGTATATAAACCTAAGAACAATTAAGTTAAACAAATTAAGTTTATAGTGTATTTGTAGTATGTAAGTCTATATTTGTTATGTGTCTACAATATATATGATGTATGCATATTACGTATATGTTTGTGTATATTATATATATGGTGTGTATATATTCTAAATATATTGAATTACAATTCATAAGATATATATATATATATATATTGTTTAATTATATTATATATACGGTGCATATGTCTATATTTGTTATGTGTATGCTATGTATATATCATAAGTATGCTTTGTAAATATTTATGTATTTTGTGTGTATGTTGTGAATATATAAAAAAAGCAAGAAAAATAAAAATAAAATAAAATAAACAACAAACAACTAAAGGAAAAGAAAATTTGATTTGGGTCATAAATTTGAAAAAAAAAACATTAATTTCATAAAAATGCAACAAAAAACATATGACTCGTCAACCTGAAAAACAAAATGTAGAATGGGGTATACTACGTGATACATACCCTAGTCCGGTGCCGAGCCCTGTAGGCAACCCATATGCATTTGGCAATTAACTGGCAGCCCGGATCGAGCTATCTAGATCAAATAGTGAATCGTCTAAGGCATGAGAAGCATAAACCGAGCTCCTTAGGCTTGGGAGACAAATCTTTGACATAGCCATTGTCTGACACTGCCACGTCCGTGATTCTCACTGCCATCTCTAAAAGTTTCCTCCTCGCCTTTGCCTATAAATAGGGGCATGGTAAAGGAATTTTTTTTCTACTCTCTAGCTTTAATATCCACAGGCGAACTGAGCTAACTTAGACATTAGAGTCCCCTCATTAGAGCCTAGTTCTTTTCATTTTCTTATAGATAGATGAGCTGAATCATCATACTTGAACCCGAACTTTAAAGCTAATCCATAATAATAGATAATAAGACCTAAGACATGCCTCATGACACACAAGATAATTCCCATACACTACACAACAAATTGCCCTTACCACCATATACATCCATTACCATAACATTGCCTAAACTATCCTTCCTAACCTAAACACTTACCACCCAGCTAGACCCCCAGTGGTTAGGCACCCTATCTCAGGACCCTTATTGGCTGCACCATCCATAACCAACCCAACCTCAGCTAGACCCTTTATTCCATATACCCTATTAGCTTAGACACCATCAGCGGTCTTATAGTCAATGGGCCTTACAGAGTAGATAACCTACCCTTAGGAACTTTATGGCCATCCTCAGACAACAGGCCAGTGAGACTCTACCACCACCACCTCAACAATCTACACACCTAATAGACCAGCAAAAGCAAACACCCTCACCCTAATATCACCAACTTACTACCAACCACCTCTCCCACTTAAATTCAATCCACATTATCAAGCAAGAGCTGAATCTCCTGAGCTGGAGAATAGAACTAGGCGGAAGCTCTTCACACTTGAGCCCTTCATGTCAGAACCACACACCGCTTGACCCCAATCCCATCAGAGCAAAGAGGAAAAGACATCCTAGTCACTAAAGAAGACCTTAAAGGGCTAGTTGATCAATGTTTAAGCAATGCGTAGGGGAACAATACTGTAGTATGATGCCACATTCTATTCCTAATTGTCTAAAGAGATTCTCAATGATGTATACCCAAGTTTCCATATGCCAAAGTTTCAAGAATACAATGTTTATTTGATCTCCGGGCACATATAGATAGCTTCTTTAACACCGCTTGGGTATATATAAATTCAAAATTTACTATGTACTAGCTCTTTCTTAAGTCCCTAATGGGTAATGCCCAGATATGGTATAAGAACCTCAAGCCTTGCTCTATTTGTAGCTTCAGATAATTCACTAAACTATTCATCAACAAATTTATAACTTCAATTGAACCTGGCCATACCTCGGCAAACTTACTCAAGATCATACAAAAGCCAAAGGAGACCTACTGTAACTATATTGAAAGATTCAATAACACTGGCTAAAATCCTGAATGTAAACTTTGAATAATTAGCCCTAGAGGCAATGATCAAAATTACAGAATGTGCCCAGTTCTCAAACTCTCTGAGTAATAACCCACCTAAAGATTTTATTGACCTTATAAACTGAGCTCAAAAGTACATCCCTATGGATGAGAATGCTCATCTATAGGAAAACCTTCAGGCCTTATGTCAGGGATAAACTTTAAAAACCTCTAAAGTGCCTTCTAAATTAGACTCCTCAAAGCAAGATTTATCTAGATCCTCTAAACTAGGTGACTCATAGAGGAATTATAACAGTATCTCAGGAAAGCCACCCAGCCACCCAAACTCTCACCAAACCTACCATATCTCAAATATCCCTGAATAGTTCACCCCACTTATCGCATCCTGAGCTAGTATCCTTTGCTAGCTAAAAAAAAAAATATAAAGGTTAACTAGCCTAGAGAAATGAAAGAGGTTCCTAATAGGGATCAATCCAAGTATTGTAGCTTCTATAAGGGCCATAGACACAAGTCTGAGGAATATGGAAAGCTGAAGAGGGAGATTGAAAGATTAATCTAAGTGGGTGAACTAAAACAATTTGTGGCCTCATCTCAATCTAGTGAAGAACCTCAACTGAGCTTAGAGTCCTCTGAGAGAAGTTTCAAAAGGGCTCTTACTAGGATAATTCATGTTATAGTCGGAGGTGAACATTATGATGTTAAAGATGGTTCCAAGAAGCACAAAGCCAAGGTATAGCTCCAAGAAGTACATGGCCAAGGAGGACTTTTTGGTGGTAGAAATCCCCAAATCCAAAATCTTGGTAGTCACCTTTCATCCTGAGGAGTTCCATCAGGTAACTAGACCACATACCGATGCTTTGGTAATGGAGGCCATAGTACAAGAATACCTAGTTTAGCATATTCTAGTAGATATAGGCAGAGCTATAAACCTGTTAACCTTGGAAGCTTATAATAAGCTCAGCCTATCTTCAAACACACTCAAACCAGTTTTTGCCCATTGGTAGGCCTATCCAGACACAATGTACTTGTGGTAGGCTCGACCATGCTAGAAGTCCAATTAGGAGATGGTTCCACCATTGGAGATTGCAGAGCTTGTTTCATGGTGGTATACATGGGCTTTGTATATAATGCAATTTTCAGGCACCTATTATTGGTAGGATGCCAGCATTTTAATGAAAAACTTGACCATAAAGGTATCGATATGTCAAGAAGTGATTGTATTGAGAGGGAGCCAATAGGTAGCACAAGACTTATATGCAGTCCTCCTCGAAGATGCTAACATGGTGCTTCCTATTGATCCCTTGAACTTCCACAAAACTCATATTCTAAAGTTGAACCAATAGATATGTTGAAGGACATACATATCAAAACTGATAAAAAGTTAAGGATTGCGAGCTCCAGTGCAGCTAAGGAGTTTTCCCTAGGACTAATTCCTCAAATAGTATCAATGTGTCTTTGCTTGGGCCCCCATAAATGTGAAGGGAATCTTATCCCGCCCTGGTCAGAGAGGAAAAGGCACCTCAAGCTAGAGAGACAGTTAGCTGCTGACCGAGAAGTTGAGAAACTTTTGAAAGTAAGCTTTATCAAGGAAGTATTATTCCCAGACTGATCGGCCAATGTTGTCTCGATTGAAAAGCCTAATGGAAAGTAGAGGATGTGTGTTAACTTTACCAACCTTAACAGGGCATGCCCTAAATATTCACATCCACTTCTGAACATTGACTACATTATTAACTCAACAGCAAAATATGAAGAGTATAGTTTCATTGATGCTTTATCGAGATACCACCAGATCCCCCTTAAGCCTGAATCAAGATAAGACTTCCTTCATATTTGGTAAAGGCACACATTATCACAAGGTAATGATATTCAACCTTAAGAATGATGGAGCCACCTACCAGAGGCTTATCAATAAGCTATTCCAAGAGCAAATAGGTTCGAGTGTAGAGTTCTATGTGGATGATATGATAATAAAATCAAAAACCTCGATAGAACACTCTAGAGACCTAGAAGAAGTCTTTAAGATCCTCCGACAGGTAGGAATGAAACTCAATCTAGAAAAGTGTTCCTTTGGAGTTCATTTTGGAAAGTTCATGGGTTTTATGATATTAAAGAGAGGAATAGAGGCCAACTTAGATAAAATCCAAGCAGTAATGGAAATAAAGCGCCCCCAAGAACATCAAGGAAGTTCAGAAGCTTAATGGGTAGATCACTTCCCAAGAAAGGTTTATCTCATGCTCAACTATAAGATGCCTACCTTTCTATTAGCTCTTGAAAAATTTGAAATAGTTCAAGTGGACAAATGAATGCCAATAGGCTTTTGCTAAGCTGAAGAACTTTTTAAGATTGCCACCCCTTCTAAGTGGACTTATATAGGGTGAAACATTATACTTATACCCCTAGTGATAGTGGGTTCAATTTTGGTTAGAGAAGAGGAAAGTAAGCAATGCCCAATGTACTACACCAACCATACTCTGAAGGGCCTCAATCTCAGATACTCACCCTTAGAAAAATTGGCATTAGCTCTCAGAACTGCATCAGATGAGCTTTGTCCTTATTTTAATGCACATAATTGATTAACTCATGTCTAAGGGAGCTCTTACAAATTCCAAAGACCTTAAACTACCTTACTAAATGGGCCACCAAGTTGGGGTAGTTTGATGTCCAGTATGAGCCTAAGCGAGATATGAAGGATCAAATTTTGGCAAATTTTGTAATAAAGCTATAAGAGTAGCCCTTGGAGTCTGCTCCTAAAGAAGCTTGGTTCCTTAATGTAAATGGTGTCTCTTGTGTTGAAGGAGCAGGTGTTGGAATAGTCTTTAAAGGTCCAAAAATAGTCATCATTAGATACTCAACGAGGATTAACTTCACAGCCTCTAATAATGTGGATAAGTATGAGGCTATATGACTCGAACTAAGACTTACCATGGAAGTCATGCTCGAGCTAATAAAAATCTTCTCAGACTGAGTTAAGTAACTAACTAGGAAGTACAAGACTATAGAGCCAAGGATAGTCTGGTATAAGGAGCATATAGTTAAACTTTTATCAGCCTTGGAGAAGAAAGGCTATACGTGGGATATCTACCAGATAGTCCATGTTGAAAATGAATAAGTGGACAATCTAGCTAATGCCACTGTAGAGCATGGAGTTCTCACTGAATCCATCTAGAAACCTAACCTTGAGAGCTTAGTTGTGATGCTAATAGAAAACATGGAAGGTTGGAGGCTGCCAATATATAAATTCTTGAATTCCAAGGATCTTCCCGAGGACCTGATGGAAGCTAAAAAGATCATTAGAAAGGTAAGCAAGTATGCCATTCATGATAGAATCTGGTATAGGAGATCATTCTCTCACCCTTGGAGCCATTTATGATGGAATCTTATATAGGAGATCATTCTCTCATGCTTAGAGCATGTATGTATTTGAAAAAGATAGTGACAACATACTCAAAGAGATTCGTGAAGGAATATGTGGAGCTCATGAAGGAGCACAAAAAATAGTCCATAAATCTCTACTATAAAGGTACTTTTTGCCTTCTATGGAAGATGCAAAGACCTTGGTTCAAAATTATGACAAGTTTTAGAAGCATGCCAACTTGCAATATCAGTCATTAACTTACTAAAGACCTATTAAGAGTCCATGGCCTTTTTATTAGTTGGGAATGGACATCATAGGGCCTTTCCATAAGCTATGGCCAAAAAAAGGTTATTGGTAGTTTCAGTAGACCACTTAACCAATTGGGTAAAAGTAGAGCCCCTAACCTCTATCACTTTGGCCTTTATCATCAAGTTCTTTCAGAATGTTGTTATAACAAGGTTCGATACTCCTTACACTATGATTGCAGATAATGGTGAATAGCTTCACTACAGACCATTTAAAGAGTTTATGCTAAGCTCAAGATAGAGCTCTTATTCACGTCGGTCTACCATCCTCAATCTAATGGTAAGACAGAGGTAACCAACCAAATTATACTCATAAGACTGAAGTAGATGTTAGATAAAACTAAGGGTTTTTGGGTTGAAGAACTTTACAATGTGTTATAGGCTTACAACACTTCACTAAGAAGGACTACTGGAGAAACCCATTTTGCACTAGCTTATGGCACCAAGGCAGTTATTCATATTGAGATTGAACTCCCATCTGGCAAAATTGTCAACTTTGAAGAAGATCAGAAGCTCGCCTCTTGGTATAACCTTAACATGCTTGGGTTCAAGAGAGAATGAGTAGGAACCAAGGCAAAGGCATACAAAGTCTAGATTGCCACCGTTCATAATAGAAGAGTATGCCATAAGTAGCAAGGGAGATCTGGTATTGAGAAGGATCATCTCTGCTTATGGGCCTACTGGACCTAGAAAGCTGGGTGCCAACTAGGAAAGACCCTACATAATAGTTGAAGTACTTAAAGCTGGTGCATATAATCTCCAGACCACAAATGGAAGAGAGATCCCAAGGACGTGGAATGCCAATAATTTAAAGCTATACTTCCAGTAGCTCGCCCCATGAGCGATAGCTTCCTAATGTATTTCTCTCTTTTTCTTCTGTATTTCATTTATGTAAGACTATACTTGTACATATATGAATAAAAAAGAAACAAAGGCATGATCAAGATGCCCATATGGCATTACTCATAATTGTTTGTAAAAAAACACATGTATGGACACACAAACACTAAATGCCACAGACCTTCAATTATGAATCGAGCACCAAGATCGAGAATTAATCTAAGCACTTTAATCATGCATCAATCTCATTACTCTAACGATGCATTATCTTATCACTCTAACCATTCATTAATCTCCACACTTTAACCATGCATTAATCTCAACACTTTAACTATGCCTTAATCTCAGCTGTTAGCCAAACCCTTTGCATTATTACTCTATTTTTTATCTTAGGCAATCAAATTAAATTAAACTAATGTTTGTACTAAGTTACACTTTGCAGAAACTTAATTTTTGGAGAAATTCAAAAAGACCGATCAGACCATTGATTAGTCCGACTGGACTCAAGTCTTGTTGAAACAAGAAATTTGCACAGAAAGATTCATGGTGGAAGGTGCTCCTAAAATCTCACCATACCACTGGAAGTCCACTTGGACCATATGAAAGTTTGGCTGTACCTTTAGCTGTGAAAAATGGCAACTCACACAATGAGTTTGATGGTCGAAACTGCTCCCATTTTCTCATAGTACCAATAAAGTTCAACCGGACCATGGTAAGTCCCGACTAGACCTTTAAAGCAGAATTTATCCAAAACATCCAATAGAGTTCCCGACCAAAAGTACATCCATAATTTGAACATACCATAATAGTTTCGACAAGACCAGGTGCAAGTCTGACTGGACCATTTAAGTATTCTTCAAATCAGAAGTTGTTACTCAATTGGTGAAAGCCACATCTACTAACCATTAGAGGAGCGTCTAACAAAAAATCAAATATCCCAAAGAACTTTAATGATTCCGACGAGCCTTATGGAAGTACGATCAGACCAGGGTTAGTCTAACCATGAAAATGCTATAGACAATGATTTTATGGGAGACAAGAGTCAAACATATTGGCTCCTGTCCCAAATGGCTAGTTGAAGACTTGAAGGCTATAAATACCACAAGAAATCACATTTTTGTGTAACATTGCAATTGTAATAGCCAAGTTTAACAACTTTCATTTCTTTGCATCAAAATTATATTTGTATTGATTAAGTGTTGGGTGTGAGCATTAAACACCATCAAAAGTTTAAGTGTGAGCTTGGAAACACTAAGGATGTTAGAGTAAGCCTGGGAAAACTCTTGTAAAGGTTGTGAGGATTGATCTCAAACCATTGTAATAGTTTGGTGTGAGCTAGTGAAAACACCAAGTTAGAGTTAAGCTTGTAAAAACTCAAGACTAGTGGAATCTTAACAAGTTGATAAAGAAGTGGACGTGGGATCAAGGTAAATCTGAACGACTATAACTCTTTGTGTTCTTTCTTCTATACTTTACTAAATCTTCCTTTACATCTTCTTCATCTCTTGATTTTGAATTTTAAATTTACCATCACTCTTTATTTTAACCAATTCACCCCCCCTCTTGGTTGCTAATTTGGGACAACAATTGGTATCAAAGCTACTAAATTATATTAAACTTAATTGTGAAATTTGATCCAAAATGTCAACCATTCCACCAACAAAGACCTTTAAACATGGAAACCTAAATTCATTCCTTATACCTTATTTCGATGGAATGGATTATTCCTATTGGAAACACAAAATGTATTTGTTCCTAGATAGTGAAGGAATTAAGCTATGAGAATTTGTTGAAAATGAGTAGAAACCTCCTATTCATGAAGTTGAAGGTGTCCAATTTCCTCTTCCTAAATTACAATGGTCACGTGCAATGTGAAAGATCGGTTTAAGAACAATAGAGTGGCCTTCATCTTGATAAATTCAATATCAAGAGAAGAAGGTGGGAGAGTCCAACATCTCACTTGTACACACTGCATTTGGGAAACTTTTGAGAACTATTATTAGGGCACTACCCAACCGAGGTTCACCAAGAAGTAAATACATGTACATGAGTATGAGCTACTCAAGATGAAGCCCAAAGAAAATGTAACTGACATGATGAACATCTTGCTTGCCATTGTTAATGAATTAAAGAAATATGGCAAGATATATGATCAAGGTGATGTCAAAAGCAAAATCTTGAGAGCTCTTAGAGCAAGGAAGAGCTTTGTCAAAAGTTTCTTCAATTGAAGTGGCTCATGACCTTAGCACCTTGAGAATCAATGAACTTATAGGAAAGCTACTCACTTTTGAGCTACACAACAAAAATGAAAAAGAAAAAGGTGAAAAAGAGAAAAGAAAAGCAATAGCTCTCAAAGCAATTAAAGAAGTTGGGAGCTTAAGCGATAAAGATAGTGACAATGAAGAAGAAATGGTAATATTTTCAAAAAGAATAAGTGATTGGAAAGAGATGATTACAAGCTTTCTAAATCCTCTTTCAAAGATAAAGATAAAAAGAATAAAGTGAAATGTTGTGAATGTGACAAATTCAGTCACATCAAATCGGATTGCTTCAAATTAAAGAATAAAAATAAGTGGGACAAGAAAAAGAAGAAATCACTCAAAGCTACATGGGATGATTCTTCCTCAAGTAAAGAAGAAGAATAAGAGGAGGAAGGAATTGCTAATCTATGTCTCATGGCTATTGAGGATGACTCTAATAAGGTAGGTATCAATCCTTGAACTTAATTGCATATGATAATGATGTTGATGATGCTTTAGATGATAGTGATTTGATTGAACATATGAACCTTAGAGTAGAAAAGTAGTTTTCTAAAATGAAATTCTATAAGGAAAATTGTTCTAAGCTAAAAACGAATTTTGTGTACTTGAAAAACTCTACATTAGAATTAAAGACCTCAAATAAACACTTATTGAAATCAATTGATGAAATGAATAAAAATTCACATAGCTTAAAAAATATGATCAAGGAAAATGAAATTTTGAAGGATGAACTAAAAGAGTTAAAAGAATCAATTTCAAAATTTCATAAGGGAAAAGAGGCATTAGACACATTGATAGATAATCAAAGGTCACCCTCTTTGAAACATGGCTTAGGTTTCAATGGCTCATCCATCACTACATCTAATACATCAATATTTATAAAAGCATCTACAACTCAAACCTCTAATGTTGAAGTTGTTAAGAACACCAATGCACAAACTAAACCAAAAAATCCTATTATGATTACATTAGATTCATAAGGCTCTAGAACTAAAGGTCCAAGAGAAAACCATACATTTATGTATATAAGGCATGTACATAAACACCAAAATGCACAAAAACAATCTCATTCAACACACACTTGTAATTGTGTGCATTGTTCTTTAAACTTCAATAGGATAGTGCATAAGTATATAACCTTATATCAATTAGAGCCTTATGAAATTTGGACATAAGAGCACATTTTGCTACATTAAGAAGATTCATCTCAAGTTAGAGGATCCTTTTACCACTAACTCCTAAGGACCCAACTTCATTTAGGTACCTAAAAAAAGATGAACACTGCTATTTTATAGGTATTCCTAAAATCCACTCTTAATGAAAATATTTGGTTTGTGGATAGTGGTACTCAAGGCATATGGCTGGTAATGCAAGGCTTTTTACAACATTCACTTACAAGTATGGAGGCAATGTTACTTTTGGAAATAATGCTAATGTAAAATCATTGGCATTGGTTCTATTGGCATGCTTGGTAAGAATTTGATTGAAAATGTGTGGGTTGTTGATGGGTTGAAACATAATTGCATAGTGTAAGTCAATTATGTGATAAAGGATATGATATAAGTTTTGACTCTAAAGGATGCAAAGTTATCAATTAAATGGTAAACTTGCATTCAAAGAGTTAAAATTGGCAATACATATAAAATTGACCTATATTCTAATAATGCATTTGAATGTTTGATTTCCATTAATAATGATGCTTGGTTATGGAATAGAAGACTAGAACATGCTAGTATGGATCACTTACAATGCAATAATAAAGAAGAACTAGTTAATGGTCTCCCTAAAATAAAATTTGATAAAGATAGGACATGTAAACCTTATCAATTTGGTAAGCAACATAAAAGTTCATTCAAATCTAAAAATATTATAAGCACTAATAGACCTTTAGAACTCATTCACTTAGATTTGTTTGGACCAAACAGATTTGCTAGCTTAGGTGGCAAGTTATATGCATTTGTACTTATTGATGATTACTCAAGGTTTACATAGGTTAATTTCTTAGCCCAAAAGAATGAAGCTTTCAATCATTTTAAAATATTTGTAAAAAGAGTTTAAAATAAAAAAGGCTATGTAATCACATCTATTAGAAGTGATCATGGCAAAGAATTTGAAAATGAGAATTTTGAAAACTTTTGCAATGAGTTTGGTATTTTACACAACTTTTCAGCTCCTAAAACACCACCATAAAATGGTGTGGTTAAAAGGAAAAATAGAATATTGGTTGAAATGGCTGGGACAATGCTCAATAAGTATGAATTACCATCTTACTTTTGGGCGGAAGCCATTAATACCACATGTTATATTTCAAATCATGTTTACAAAAGGCCTTTGATAAATAAAACTTCTTATGAGATTTGGAATGGAATAATACCTAAAATTTCATACCTTAGAGTGTTTAGATGCAAATTCTTTATATTGAATACCAAGGATAATCTTGGAAAATTCTCATCCAAATCAAATGAAGGCATATTTTTAGGATATTCATCATCTAGCAAAGCATATAGAGTATTTAATAAGAAAATACTAGTCATTGAAGAATCAATGCATGTTCTTTTTTATGAATACTCTAATCTTGATCAAAGGAAAGGTAGTATTCTTGATGATTTTGTAGGTACATTTGAACAATAAAAAACAATTGATGTTCCAAAGAATAATTATAACAAACAAGAAGAAGAATCTCAAGAGCTACCAAAAGATTGGCAATACAAGAAGGATCATCCAAAAGAACATATCATTGGTGATACATTAAAGGGAGTAACTACTAAATCCAAATTTAAATACTTAGATGTTAATGTTGCTTTTATTTCTCAAATTGAGCCAAGGACCATTGAGGAGGCTCTTTGTGATGAATGTTGGGTGAATGCTATACAAGATGAACTTAACCAATTTGAGAGAAATAATATGTGGGAACTTGTTTCTAGACTTAAAGACCATCCAATTATAGGGTATAAATGGGTATATAGGAATAAGCTTGATGAAAAGGGTCAAATTAATATAAAAAAATGCTAAATTGGTAGCCACAGCCTATAACCAAGAGAAAGAAATTGATTATGATGAGACATTTACCCTCGTAGCTAGATTAGAAGCTATTAAAATATTACTTGCATTTGCATGTCACGTGAATTTTAAACTTTTTCTAATGAATGTTAAAAGTGCATTTCTAAATGGGTTTATTAATGAGGAAGTTTATTTTGAACAACCTCTCAATTTTGAAGATTATGAATTTCCAAATCATATTTTTAAACTTACCAAAGCACTACATGGATTGAAACAAGCTCCAAGAGCTTGGTGTGATAGACTTAGTGCATATTTGCTTGAAAATGGTTTTTCAAAAGGCAAAGTTGACAACTCTTTTTGTTAAAAAGAAATTACATAACATTTTGATTGTATAAATTTATGTTGATAACATTATATTTTGTGCTGCTAATGAATCTTTGTGTAAGGAATTTACTTCTTATATGACTACGGAATTTGAAATGAGCATTATGGGTGAACTCAAATTCTTCCTTAGACTACAAATAAAGCAATGCAAGGATGAGATCTTCATCAACCAATCTAAGCACAGAAAAAAAAACTCTTTAAGAAATTTGGAATGGATGGTTAAGATTAGCAAGATTCCAATGAGTACATCCTTGAAACTTGACAAAGATTAAAGTGGTAAGGTAGTAGATGAGAAGAAATATCAAGGTATTATTGGATCACTTCTTTACTTAACCGCTTCTAGGCCTGATATAATATATAGTACATGTTTGTGTGCTAGATTTCAATCATGGTATAGGGAATCACATTTGAATGCCACTAAAAGAATTTTGAAATACTTGAATGGTACATTGCATTTAGGACTTTGGTATCCTATAAATACATCATTTGACATTTTAGTCTTTTTCAGATATGGATTATGCCAGTAGTTTTTTGTATAGGAAAAGCATGACCGGGACATGTCATTTTCTTAGTAAATGCCTAGTTTCTTTATTTAGCAAGAAATAAGAGTCGGTTACTTTATCTACCGCGGAAGCCGAATATGTTTCTGCATGTTTTTATTGTACACAAGTTCTTTGGATGAAACAACAATTACTTGATCATGAAAAACTTTTGATCACATTCCCTTTAAATGTGATAGCACTAGTGCTATTAATCTATCTAAAAATCTAATTCAGCATTCTAGGTCAAAACATATAGACATTACACATCATTTCTTAAGAGACAATGTTTAAAACCAAACTGTTATCTTAGAATTCATTGAAACTCGAAACCAACTTAAATGAAGAAAGATTAAGCCTCATAAAGTAACACTTAGGGATGATAGATGGAAACACCTTAATGTAGGAATTGAAATTGCTTGGAAAACTCATTTTATATTATCTAAATTCCTCATTCGTATATATTTTTTTATCATATATTGAAGCATCTAATTAAAACACATAATTTTTCTAAAAAGCTTAAATTTTTGGATGTTTCCCTATCGGATCACCTTACGGTCCGACCGTACTTGCTTTAAAATCCTTGATTTCAAATTTTTCATAAAAATATGACCATACCCTCTGTGGTACGACCAAAATTTTTTAAAATTTTCTAACCGTTGTGCCTAAAATCAAAATTTTGTCCGTTCTTTCTATAGTTCAACCATACTTTCTTTATTTTTAAACTTCACCACTAGACTCTTGGGAGTTCGACCAAACTTTCGCTATAGATTTAAAATTTTCTAGCCATTAGAACTCATTCAAAACGTGCCAATTACTCCTCTAACAGCTATAAACAACTAGTTCTCAACCAAAACACTATAAATACTCCCCCCCCCAATATCAGTATTTACATCTTTTTATCAAATTCCAAACACTTAAACATTCAAAACTCATAAATTTTCTCAAAATCTCTTCTTTCCTTTGTCTAATTTCTTAATCAAAATCAATGGCTCCCAAAGAACATAAAAAATGCTTTAAGAGCTGAAAAAGGGAAGGAAATTAATGCTCATTCTTATCAAAAGAACCACCAAGAAGAAGACATAAGATAAGATTCAAAGATGATGAAGAGAGAAAAAGGTATGCTATTCTTAAAGACAAAGTTGTAGAAGCAAACCGTCTCTTCTCCATCCTCACTCTAGAATCTCTAAGCATTGAAAATGTTGTTAGAGGTTGTCTCTGAACCTTAGGATGGGAGAAATTTATTTTCTTGGAGCATGATGACCTTGGTTGGAAGAGCTTGACAAAAGAGTTTCTCACAACCATGGTTGTTAGCAAAAAGAGCACCAATCCCTTAGGTTATTATGGGATATCCTTTAGGTAATTTAACAAAAAATATGGCCTTACGTTTGAGGATTTTTCATCTATTTGGAGTTTTCAATTAGAAGGAATATCCCTCATTACAAACCCTATCCTCACTCTAAAGTTCAATTAGAGTTTTGGAAAGAAATATTGATTGAAACCTCACTTCACAAGCAATCTGATGCCAAGAACCTTAAGACTTTAACTTATTGGATATTGCATAGGATTATCACCTATACAATAAGTGCTAGGGGAGAAAGCAATGAAAAAGTAAAGCAAAAAGATCTCCTCTTTCTTTTTTGTCTAATTAGAGGTCAACCCATTCAAATCGGAAAATTCCTAATTGACACATTCCTACACATTAGGAAAACTAAATCAGGGCTTATTCTTCTCTCTTCACAAATAACACAAATTGTCAAATATGTTGGTGCACTTACACCAACAAACAAAGCCATTCTCTCAAATCCTCTTAATCCAACAAAGAAATCCATAAACATAGACTATCTCAAACATGCCAAATGTATTAAGGATGATGATAGGACTTATGTCTACCTTTTAGGAGCACTAGGTGCTAGAGCTCAACTAAGAAAAAGACCAAGGATTGTCGAAGAAGGTGAAGAGACATTCCAAATGGAATTTCCTATGACTCCAACCACAAGACCTCAATCCTCCATCCTCCAACTTCTTCAAGATATTCATGGTCAAATGAGCTCCCAAGGAACAAGAATTGACAATCTTACAAACCAAATTTCCCATCTTCATCTAGACATTCAACAAATTCAAGAAGCTTTGGGACTACCAAAATGTTTTGATGATGAACCAAGCTTATCTCCTTCAATCCATGGTTCCTTTCCTCAAGAAGCAATAGGTGAAGTTGCTGCCTCTCAACCAAGGGAAGAGGAAGAGGAATATAAAGAAGATGGGGAACATGAAGAAGAAGAAGGGGATGACAAAAGTAATTAAAACTTAATTTATCATTTGACTGAATTTTTTAATGATTTCAATGGTATTCTTATTTTTTGAATGTTTTTGCTTGCTTCATTTTTTTAATGAATTGAAATTGTTTCCCTCTCTTGATTTCCATATTTCTTTTTGCCTTTGTCAAGGGGGAGAAATGAAATAAATTGAATTAAATAATTAAGTAATTAATATAAATTTAGATGAAGCACTTATTAAGGGCAGCAAATCAACTTAATTTACCTTAAAAGTACTTTGAACAATTTAAATTAAATTTAATTACTAAAGTAAAAAAAGGAGGAGATTGTTAGCCAAACCTTGGCATGATTACTCTATTTTTTATCTTAGGTAATCAAATTGCATTGAACTAATATTTGTACTAAGTTACACTTTGTAGGAACTTAATTTTTGGAGAAAATTCAAAAAGCTCGATCGAACCATTGATTAGTCTGAGCGGACTCAAGTCTTGTTGAAATAAGAAATTTGCACAAAAAGATTCACGGTGGAAGGTACTACCAAAATCTCACCATACCACTGGAAGTCTACTCGGACCATGTGAAAGTCTGACCGTACCTTTAGGTGTGAAAATGGCAAATCACACAGTGAGTTTCAAGGTTGAAAGTACTCTCATTTTCTCATAATACCAACACAATCCAATCGGACCATGGTAACTCCCGATTGGACCTTTGAAACAGAATTTGTCCAAACATCCAGTAGAGTTCCCAACCAAAAGTATGTCCATAATTTGAATGTATGATAATAGTTCAAATCAGACCAGATGTAAGTCCGACCGGACCATTTAAATATTCTTCAAATCAGAAGCCGTTACATCTCCACTCAATTGGTGGAAGCCATGTGTACTAACCGTTAAAGGAGCATCTGAAAAAAATTCAAATATCCCATTCAAACTTTAATGATTTTGATCAATTTTATGAAAGTACAACCGGACCAGGGCTAGTCCGACCATGAAAATGCTCTGGACAATAATTTAGTGAGAGACAAGAGTCAAACATGTTAGCTCCTACCCTAAATATCTAGTTGAAGACTTGAAGTCTATAAATACCACAAGAAATCATATTTTTGTGTAACATTGCAATTGTAATAGCCAAGTTTAACAACTTTTATTTCTTTGCATCAAAATTATATTTGCATTGACTGAGTGTTCTATGTGAGCATTAAACACCTTCAAAAGCTTGAGTGTGAGCCTGGAAACACTTAGGTTATTAGAGTAAGCTTTGGAAAACTCTAGTAAGGGTTATGAGGATTGATCTCAAACTATTGTAACTATTGTAATAGTTTAGTGTGAGCTAGTGAAAATACAAGTTAGAGTTAAGCTTGTAAAAACTCAAGACTAGTAGAACCTTAATAAGTTACTAAGGAAGTGGACGTATGTTCAAGGTAAATTCGAACCACTATAACTCTTTATGTTCTTTCTTCTATACTCTACTCAATCTTCCTCTACATCTTCTTCATCTCTTGCTTTTGAATTTTAAATTTACCATCACTCTTCATATCAACCAATTCATCCCCTCCCCCTCTTGTTTGCTAATTTGAGACAACATCAGCACTTTAACCAGCATTAATCTTAGTACTTTTATTGTGCACTTATTTTAATACTTAACCATGCATTAATTTAAGTATGCCAGCAATACATTAAACTTTAACTCTTTAATCATATTTAGTACTCTCATCTTGTATTGAACTTTAGTATTCCAAATGCACATTCAATCAAATTAAAGCCCTTTGATTGCATATGACGCTGAACATACAAAGTAATACAATAATATTAACTTCAAACCAAGCTCTGCACACTTAGAAAGCAATAGATTTCATCTCAGTGTGAAAAAAAATAGTATATAGCCAATCTTATACAACTAAAATAAAGGTCAGAATAAGTAAGGAAATTAACTTCATTAAAATTAAATTCCTTACATCTGTCCAAAAGTCAGTCTTTACACATTCCCATAGACTACCTCAGAATATAAGCTCTCTACGAGCCAAAAACAAAAAACATAAAATAGATAGAAAATACAAAGCCCTATACTAAGTTGTACAAAAATAAAAAGGGAAGTAGTGGAAGGAGCCCACCTTATTGATCATCACCCTCATCCTCCTCATCAACTTTGGGCTTCTTCTCTGCAAGCTTGTTGATATCAATATCAACCATTCAAGACAGGTCCAGATTTGGATGGTCAACCTTCAGATGCTTCTGGACTTCTAGCTTATAATGGAAGATGCCCCAAGCATACTAGAGATTACTCTCATGGTGCTCTTTGTCCAGCTCGATCAAGGCAATCTGCAAAGATTCCTAAGCCTTCTTGAGATGCACCCGCTCGATTTTCAGAGGCTCTCACTTGGATCTCAGGCCTCCTCTACTTCTTTCCTCTTCCCCTTCTCCACCTTGTAGTTTCGATGTGTTTCTTTGAAATCCTCAGCAACATCAGCCATGCAATCTCCAACATTGTGGCATAACTAAGCCAACTGCATATACAAATTTAGTATAATGATACCAAAAATAGAATAATAGTGAGCTTAACATTGTTTAAATTTTCACTTACCATGCAGGAGGTTGCCTTCAACTCCAAGCTGAGAGCAGTCGAGTCCACCCCAAGGCATGTTAGTTATAAAGAAATTGAAGACCTTTTGGACTCTGACATCATTGGTAGAATACTCGATGCCATGTTGACCACCAAGCTCATCAACCACCCTAGTCAGTAGCCTTATCATGCTCATAGGATGAGCAAGTGGCTCCTCAACCTCCGGATCTATGCTTATAGAGACAATAATAGTGTCTTCACAAGTGAAGCATTTGGAAGATCCCCCAGCTTCGATGCTCCTTGAGCCAGTCAGGTCTACACTGACCCTTTGAGATTTTCTTAGTCAGTGAAGCTCTCTTGTTTGAAGCCTTTTTAGTAGCCTTTTCCTCTAGCCACTTCAGCTCCTCGGTTACTGACCCTTTGACCATATCTATATAAAAAAATAATAAGTTGAATAAATAAACACAAACTTAAGAACTTAAATAAAAGAAAAAAGTATAACTAGCCTAATACTTGTGGGAAATTTCCTTTGAAAGCCCATGAATGGAAAGAAACTCTAATAGGACTAGATCCTAGCTATCTACAAGTGCACAGGTCGTATCAAGTAATAAAGTAATAAGTAGAGTACCGTTTATAAGAGGAGGGTTGTTCTAAGTGCTAAACAATTAAACAGATTATTATTTGGATGAAAAAAAATTCAATTTATGATTGAATTGAACATTAAAAACAAATTGCTTGAATTTAAATCTAATGATATAAAACTTAAGGTTAATGATATAAAACTTAAGGTTAAGTCACCTTTATGAGTTTATTATGGATTTTCTAAATTATTGATTTTAATTCAGTTTCCCTTTAAATTAATGGTTGAATTCTCCTTAATTAAGCTCAAGTCTCTCTCAAGTACTAAAGCTAATATCAATTCAATCCTTAAGTATACTCTCATGATCACAAGTAATTAAATTAATTCATTAAGTTTTGTGAGAATCTTGAATCAACCTCTTAAATGTTTAACATTATCTCTAAGTGAAAAACCTTCTTAAGATTGTTATCTCCATGGTCAAATATTGTGATTCCACTATTACTCCATCACACAACATCTCAATTTAATTGATTATTGGCTAGATAATCAAAGATTTAAGATCAAAGATAACAAAATAATCAAAAATAAACTTAGTTAAATCAAATAAGCAATAAGTATTCCATAATAAACTCAATAAAAGGGACTAACCTTAAAAAGATTTTAGCTCCTCATAATTGAAGTAAAAGCACAACAATTATATATTGAAATCATAAAACAAGAGAGATGCAAACTCTGGTTCTTTAATTAGAGAAGAACTCCTTTAGGACTCCTTGAATCTCTTCCTTGAAATCCTAATTTTACTCTTCTCTCAAAAGAAACGCTAGAAATAAATTGATACAAGTTTAAGAACAAATATTTGAGTTTATTACACTCTCACTTATATCTAAAACACTCTTTTTGCCTATAAACTCAACCTAACTTAATTCTTAACATCAAATATATAACATAACATCTCACAACATCACACACATAAATCCTTGGAGGAATGGTGTTTTAATAGAGTGTTCAGAGGCTTCTTGATGATGGCAAGCTGTCAAATCCAAGTTGCAACTGTTTAAATCTTCAAAATTCAATTTTTTTGGCTAAAAGTCATCGATTTATGCCCCCACAGTCATGGCATATGGATGCACAGTCATGGTCTGGGTTTATTTGGACTATTTTTGAGCCATTTTCCAATTGTAAATGGCATCTTTGAATGCCATGGTCGTGGCCTTTTGAATGCCACGGTCGTGGCCTTTAAATTAAGGCTACAAACTCTTACTTATCTTCCTATTTTTGGCTCTAGCAGTAGAGAAATGGATCCCACAGTCGTGACATTGAGGGGCCACGGGCGTGGCACTTCATTCTTCCTTCATTTTTGCTTTCTTTTCTTTGATTTTGCAACACTAATCATCAAAAACCCTGAATCTTGCCTTCCAAATCTTAAATACTATAATTCTAACTCAAACAAACAAAATCCATTAAATTCAATTGGAAAATAATTAAAATTATGGTTAGAATTACATAAAAGATTGATCAAATTTTCACTCTATCGAATTCCCCCAAACTTAAATTATTGCTTGTCCTCAAGCAATTAAAGTTTAGTCCTATAGATTCCTTTATATGTTGAATTTTATTTGCAAAACTTTAAAATTTCATGTTACAATTTAGCATCATAACTTTACCTCTTTCCTTCTTACCTCCTTTACTCAAGAATTTATTTAAATGCAATCAATCATCAAACTTTAGATAAGAAAATATTCTTTTTAATGAAAACTTAACCTAGTCTCATATGCATGCTTAATTGAGCTTTCTCCACTAATAGACCTCACTAATTTAAGAAAAATCAAAAGGTCTTTGATAGGCTTGTAATGGGGTCTATAAAGGTGAAGGTTAACATAAGGTTTAAATGAAATAGGTTAAGTATCTTTCAAAAATTTTCTTACCTTTGTAGCTTTTTGTAGAGGATTCTTAATGCTTTGCTCATTTCTTAACTCCTTTGTCTCCTCTAGGGAATTTTTTTTAGTAAATAAATACTTATATATTCCCCCAAACTTTAAATTTAAAAGTCTCTTATTATAAACTTGTTATCCTCATAAATGAAAATTTTGATTTTTGTTAGGACTCGAGCCTAGCTATCTTTAAGTGCACAGGTCGTATCAAGTAATAAAGTGATAAGTAGAGTATCGTTCCCATGAAAAGGGCAGTTCTAAGTAATAAAAAATGAAACTAATTATTATTTGGATGATGAAATTTGATTTATGATTGAATTAAACTTTAAAATAAATTACTTGAAATTAAATCTAATGATATGAAACTTAAGGTCAAGTCACCTTTATGAGTTTATTATGGATTTTCAAAATTATTGATTTTAATTCAGTTTCCCTTTTGATTGGTTGAATTCTCCTTAATTAAGCTCAAATCTCTCTCAAGTACTAAAACTAATATCAATTTAATCCTTACGTCTACTCTCGTAATTACAAGAAATTAAATCAATTCATTAGGATTTGTGAGAATCTTGAATCAACCTCTTAAGTGTTAAGCTTATCTCTAAGTGAAAAACTTCCTTAAAATTGTTATCTCCTTGGACAAATATTGTGCTTCTACTCTCTCTCCATCACACAACATCTCAATTCAATTAATTATTGGCCAGATAATCAAAGCATTAAGATCAAAGATAATAAAATAATCAAAAGTAAACTTAGTTAAATCAAATAAGCAATAAGTATTCCATAATAAACTCAATACAAAAGACTAACCCTAAAAAGAGTTTAGTGACTCATATTTAAAGTAAAACACAACAATTATAGATTGAAATCATAAAATAAGAGAAATGCAAACTCTAGTTCTTGAATTGGAGAAGAACTCCTTTAGAACTCCTTGAATCTCTTCTTTGAAACCCTAATTTTACTCTTCTTTTAAAAGAAAAACTAGAACTAAAATTAATGCAAGTTTAAGAACAAATATTTAAGTTTATTACACTCTCACTTGCATCTAAAAAAACTCTCTTACTTATAATCAACCTAATTTCACTTTAATATCAAAAACTAACTTAACATAACATAACATCCTCTTGAATCCTTGGAGGAATGGTGTTTATATAGAGCGGTTTGAGGCTTCCTAATGATGGCAAGCTATCAAATGTAAGTTGTAGTTGTTTAGATTTTTAAATTTTAATTTTTCCAGCTAAAAGTCATCGATTTCTGCCCTACAGTCATGGCATATGGATGCCACGGTTGTGGCCTAGGTTTTTTTTGGACTATTTTAAGCCGTTTTCCAGTTGTAAATGGCGGCTTTATGGGCCACATTAGTGGCTTTTTTATTGCCACGGTCATGGCATTTAAATAAAGGCTGCAAACTCTGACTTTTCTTCCTGTTCTTGACTTTGCCAGAAGGAAAATGGATCCCACGATCATGGCTATGAAATGTCACGGTTGTAGAATCCATTTTGCATTTGGAATTTTTATTTCTTTTTAATATTTGGAGAGGCATATCCAAAATGAATCCCATGGTCATGGCCTTGAGGGGCCATGGGCGTGGCACTTGATTTTTCCTTCATTTTTGCTTTCTTTTCTTTGATTTTGCAACATTAATCATCTCTGAATCTTGCCTTTCAAAGCTTAAACACTATAATTATAAGTCAAACAAAAAAAATTCATCAAATTCAATTGAAAAATAATTAAAATCATGGAGAATTACATAAAATATTGATCAAATTTTCACTCTGTCAAACTTTCCCAAACTTAAATCATTGCTTATCCTCAAGCAATTTGAAATTTAGTCCTATAGGTTCCTTTATATGTTAGTTTATATGCAAAAATTTGAACAATTAAAGTTTCAAATTTCAGGTTACAATTTAGCTTCATAACTTTACCTTCTTTATTCTTTCCTCCTTTACTCAAGAACTTAATCAATTGCAATCAATCATTAAACTTTAGATAAGCAAATATTCTTTTTGATGCAAGCTTAATCTCATCGCATATGCATGCTTAATTAAGCTTTCGCTACTAATAGACCACCCTAATTCAAGGGAAATCAAAAGGTCTTTGATAGGCTTATAATGGGGCTATAAGGGTGAGGGCTTAGCATAAGGTTTAAATGAAATAGGTTAAGTATCTTTTTAAAATTTTCTTACCTTGTAGCTCTTGTAAAGGATTCTTGGATACTTTGCTCTTTTCTTAATCTCCTTTCTCTCCTCTAGGTAAATTTATTTTATTTATATATTTTCTCTCTTTTTTTAAACTTACATATTCCCCCAAACTTTAAACTTAGGAGTCTCTTATTATAAACTTGTTATCCTCATAATATGAACAATTTAATTTTGAGAAAATTTTTAAAAGATAATTAACCTTGAAAAGGGTAGTTTATTTAGCTTATCAAATCAAATAAAATCTTAAGCTAAATATTTATTTTAGGCTCAAAAAGGACAACTAGGGATAATATTTAAATTGGTAGGCATTAAAATTTGATTTCACAAACAATGCCTAAATCATTTTTTTCTTTTACTTAGAAAGTTTCAATTTCACCTCAAAAGCTCTTTTAAACATATTCTAGGCCTAGGCAAATAATATGAAGGAATATAAGCTTAAACTAAAATTCAATAACTAATTACTTTTAATTAATTTGAAGAGCTCATTTGGTTAAAAGTCCATAAGGTATTTTTATTCCACCAAATCTTAACCTTAAAATTGCAAAAAATTTAATTGAAAAATTTTAACATATAAAATAAAATATAAGGAAATATAAGGTACTCCAATTATTTTTATCATAAATTATATATAAGAAAAATTTACTATATTAAATCATACCCAAACTTTAAATCATATATAATCCATAAAACAAAATGACTTATTTTAAAACAACAGAAAATAAAACTATAAGTATTATTAAGACAAACATAATGAAAAGATTAAACCAAAATACCACAAATTAAAAAGTACCATAAGTTTGCATAAATTCAACAATTTTGAGTTATGGATTATATAATGTAGAGGTGGGTAGTATAGTCCGAATCAAACAAAGAAGGAATTGAATTGCTCACTAAGGCTCGTCACCTGAGTAAAAATAGTGCGCACCTTATGCTCAACTCCTCCAAACCGCTACTCCATATTATCAAAGTGCTACTTCCAGACTGCATTCCTATGATTCACCTCATTTTCAAAAGAATCAAGTCTGTTAGCAATATAATTAAATGTGTTTGGTGTTGGAGTAGATGGTCCAGCCTCAGATGGTGGAGGTGGAGCTAATGGACCAGCTTTAGAAGATGGAAGTGGTGGTTGATCTTTGGGTTCCTCAAAATCACCTCCCTCTCCAAATAACTCATCTATGTCAATGTTAATATCGGCATCTGAGGGTCCTAAAATTTCATATTGGTTTCCTCTTTTCTTGCTAATCTCATAGCTAAAACGGTACCCATATCATGGTAAGTTTATCTGGGATGGGTACAAGGTGATCAAATCTTATGTTTGGATACAAAGAAATTTTTGTAATCATCCCCCCAATGACAATCTTACCACTCTACCTAACTAATTTCTCGCACCTCTTGGCAAACCAAAACCCAACATTGAACACTTTTTCTTTCATGGCATAAAAAAGAAATGTAACTCTTTGGAATTAACCGTGCCTTAGCTCTCCCCTCGCCTAAAAAATTATGTTTGCTAGGACAAAATGGATATAACGATAAAATTGAGTTTGTAAAATTAGAGGCTTTAGATATTTTACTATTAATCCATTGCATGCCCCCAAGTCTAGTCCAAGTTTCATTTTCATCAAACCCTTCAGTTCTCCAAAATGTTCCTTGCAATCCAACTAATCCCAAAGCATGCCTAAATCACCAATGAACCAATTATAATTTTGATTGGCTAATCTAAACTCTACCTTCCCATTATGGGCAACAGTGAATAAATCAAAAAATACTCAAGAATTCTAGGGTTAATTCAGCATAGGTCAGATAACACATCCTAGCAAACACAATCTATTCCATATCAGTAAACATCTTAAGCAATACATCATTCCATATTAGTTTCCTAATAACATTTTCATCTATGAACCTAGAAGAAATAATTTTTCGTGGTTTGAGATTTTGGTACCTTTGTCATTTCTCCTCATCATAGAAATGAATTTTTGGGTACATGTGTGGTCCTTGAGGTGTTGGAGACTATGGTGGAGAAGATGTTGATGAAGATGATGATGATTCCTCTTGGCACTTTCTTTAAATCTGCCACTTTTTGATCCGCCTCCTGTTGATTTCATGGCAAATGTCTTACTTCTAACTATTTTTGTGTTTGATTTGTTGAAAATAAAAGAAGATTTGAAGAAAATTATTGAAAATGGAGTTTAGGACTTGAGTTGAGAGGTTTTGGGAGTGAGTTTCAAACTTGGGCGGCCAAGGCTTCAAAAGTGAAGAGAGACAGAAAAATAAGATTTTTATATAGATCTGGGGTGCCGCGGTCATGGCCTATAAGTGTCACGGTCATGGCTTTTCTTTCAACCTGCCACTTTTTTTTCCTCAAGCTCTCCTTCTTTGGCAGCCTTGATTATAATCCCACGGTCGTGGCCCTTGGGAGGCCACGGTTGTGGGATTGGTTTTGCCTCTTCCTCCCTTATTTTCCTTTGTGTTTTCATGGTGGCAGTTTCTTAATCAAACCCATGGTTGTGGCCTTTTCAAGGCTACGGTCATGGGCTTCTTTTCTTTACCGTTTCTTCAAAATTTTTCCCCCGTTTCCAATTTTACAACTTCAAATTGATTCCCACGACCATGGGGATGAATGACCATGGTTGTGGCACCTTTGTTCCTTTAAATTCTTGTGGTTTGGCACTTTAAATCATCAATAAAACAAAAAATTAAACATAATTATTCAAAATTTTGAAAATAAAATGAAAAATAATAAAATGAAAAGAAATTGAGTTGCCTCCCAACAAGCGCTAGGTTTATTATAGATAGCTTGACATTCTCTGGTTGAATGCTCATGTACTGAAGTGATAAACAGTCCTGACATCTATTGGATTTCCAATGAAATGAGATTTCAATCGTTAGCCATTTACTTTGAACATTTCACCACTTTGATTTTATATATTGATTGCACCGTATGGATAAACCTTCACAACTTTAAATGGTCCTGACCAACGAGACTTAAGCTTCCTAAGAAAGAGTGTTAATCTAGAATTGTACAATAAAACTTGTTGTCCTTCATGGATTTGCTTGCTTAGATTTGATAATTTTATCATGCCACAATTTGGTCCTTTCTTTATAGATTTTGGCATTTTCATAAGCCTGAAACCTAATCTCATCTTACTTAATTGCAAAAGACGCTTTTGGCATCCTTATTCCAATCCATGTTCAGTTGCTTAATAGCCCAATATGCCTTATTTTCTAATTCAACAGGCAAATGACATGTAATATCCCAAAGTGTACCCTAGAAGTTTGGTATATTAATTGTTGTAATTGAATTAAGTGTATTTGTGTTTAATTGGAAAAGAGAAAAGAAGTGAAGAGAGTGTATATGAAGTTTATATGAAAATATATATAACATATATACAAGTCAATGAGAAAGTCAAAGGAAGAGATTATTTATTATTAATTGTGTTTAAGGAATTAATTATTATTAAGTGGGATTAGAGTTAGTGGAAGTGGAGAATTAAGTGAGTGGAATGAGATATTTTATTATTTTATTATCAAATGATTGGAGGAGAGCATTTTGAGGAAAGAGTGGTTGAGATTTGACTTGGTGTCTTCTCTCTTCTTCTTTCTTTCTTCCATTTTTGCCGTGGCTCTCTTTCTTTCTTTCCTTTGCTTTCATTTGGCCGGCTAACAAAGAAACAAGAGAACAAGGGAGATATTTGAACTTCTAAACTCAAGATCTAAGGAAGTTTTCAAGTGTTCAAGTTGGAAAGTTAAGAGCTTCTTCATCCTTGGTAAGTTCTCTCTTGATTTCTTGTGTTGTTTTTGAAGTTATGTGGGTTTGTGAGTTGAAGTTGTGTTTGAAAATGTGTTTGGTTTGATTGTGTTTGGTTTAAGAGTATTTGGTTTAATTGATTTTGGATTTTAGGGTTGGATTGAAGAAAAGAGTAAGTTGGTTGGTATTGATTGAGTTGTGGTTGTATTTAGAGTTTTGATGATGTTTGTGATTTGTGTTTGATGTGTGTTTTGGCTTGATTTGGTGTTGTTGTAAGTTTGAGATGGTTTTTGGGTATGTGTTGTTAAGTTTAGTTGAAGTGGATGTTGATGGATAGAAGTGATTTGTTAGTTGTGGTGTTGTTTTGGCAGGAATCTGGGTTTTTGGTCTGACACGCCCATGAGCACGTCTAGGGTCCTTAGGCATGTCAATTGTTCTGTGTGGTAGTAGGTTTGACACGGCCAATAACACGCCCGTGTTATTAAGGGTGTCATAGTTACTGTGAGTATGGAGAATTTACACGGCCAGGAGCACGTTCAGAGTGTTGGACGTGTCGATGTTTTTGTGTGAGGCAGTATGTATTACACGCCCAGTGACACGCCCGTGTGGTTGAGCGTGTAATAGCTTCTGTGTTGTGGAGTTAGGGCACGGACAGGAACACGCCCGTGTTGTTGGGCGTGTCATGTTTAGAGTTTGCCCTAGTTGGTTCTTAGCCTTATGTTCTTATGTGAGTTTCATCTTCCTTTTGGAATAGGTTGTGAAGAAAGTGAATTACCCTAATTCAAGTGGTGTAAGATTATTGGAAGAAGAGGTGTTTAGTATTGTGAGGGTTGCTTTTAAGGTAAGTACCAATCTTGCGTTGTTACATACATTCATATGATGTTGAGATTGAACATACATTTGATGATATTGATGATGCATATGAATAATGTTATGTTGTGTACAATGTGGGATATAATGTGAACATTGATGATGCCTATCCATAATATTATGTGTTGCATAATGTGAAATGAGATAATTGAGGCATGTATGCCTACATGAATGATGATATGCTTGTTTAGTGAATGTAATTGATGTTGTATATTATGATGATGAAAATGAGAAATGAATTGAGAAAGTAATGTTTAAAGAGATAAATGAACGGACCTATCTGCCTCCTGCGGAACCATACGGACCCAATGAGTGGGCAACCGAACTTGGACTACCGACCTGGTTGGGGGAAGGTTCGATACAGTCAGTATTACGTTCCTATCTGCCTCCTGCAGAACCATGCTGACCCAATGAGTGGGCAACCGAACTTGGACTACCGACCTGGTTGGGGGAAGGTTCGTTACTGATAGTTTTATACATGCCTATCTGCCTCCTGCGGAACCATGCGGACCCTGTTACTTGGGCAACCGAACTTGGACTACCCACCTGGTTGGGGGAAGGTTACGTATAAGAAGCCATGGTTGTGACTATAATGATTAACTTTGAATGAGTATAATGGATAATGATATAATTATTGAAATAATGAAATGTAACATTTATAAGTATGATCTTTCTTGGTTGAACATATGACATTGATATTGACATTGCATAATATCATTATGGTTTGTACTACTGAGTCGTTGGCTCAGCGCGATTGTGGTTCATCGCGCAGGTGGTAGAGTTGATAGGGTTGAGATGGAGGATTCTTCTAGACCTAGTTGAGTTTATGCTTGAAGAGTTGGGCTAGAGCTTAAAGATCACAGAGTCAAGCTGCCAATCATGTATATATTCTATGTTTTGTATATTTTGATTTTATGCATTTGAACTTGTAAAAGTTTGTAATAACTTCCGCTGCGGGTTGATAAACGTTTTATCTATTGTGCCTTTTGAATTTCTTTTAAATGTTTAAAATTTGCTTCACTTATTGATGAAGGATACGATTTGTGTATTTTTAGACTGTGGCATTTTCTATATTCCATATACGTATATTACGATCGTATAAGCATGCTTTGTACGTATAAGGGATATAGGGGTGTTACATGACATGCCTTTCTAAAGACAAGACTATATTGTGACATACCAATTGGAGTTTTATATGCCATTCTATAAGCCCAAAGAGCATCATCCAACTTAATCGACCAATCTTTCCTCAAACTACTCACTGTTTTCTCCAAGATCCATTTAAGTTCCCTATTAGATATTTCCACTTGTCCACTAGCTTGAGGGTGATAAGGTGTTGCCACCTTTTGGTGCACTCGATATTTCTTAAGAATAGCATCAAAACTCTTGTTACAAAAATAACCCCCATCACTAATTATAGCTCTAGGAACTCCAAATCGAGTGAAAATATTTTTCTTAATAAACCTAGTTACAACCTTGGAAATGTTTGTTGGACTTGCTAAGGCATCAACCCATTTTGAAACATAATCTATAGCCTCTAAAATGTATTGATTATTAAACGATGGTGAAAATGGTCCCATAAAATCATTTTCCCAAACATCAAATAATTCAACCTCTGGAATTATGTTAAGTGAAATATCTTGTCTTTTGGAAATATTACCTACCCGTTGACATCTATCACAAGACTGAACAAAATTTTTGGCAACTTTATACATAGTTGTCCATAAAAATTTAGATTGCCAAATTTTAGCAATTGTCTTAGATGTGCTAGAATGACCTCCACATTCTTTTGAATGACAAAATTCTAGAATACTTTTTATTTCTTCTTCCGAGAAACATTCCATCCCTACAATATTTAAACAATAAAGGCTCCTCCCACATGTAATGTTTAACATCAACAAGAAATTTCTTTCGTTGAGCATAAGTCAATTTAGATGGAAGAACACCACGTGCCAAATAATTCACAAAATAGGCATACCAAGGGATATAAGTTTTAATAGATAAAATTTATTCGTTAGGGAATGATTCATTAATAGGCAAAATGTCCTTATCAGATTGCTTCTCTAATCTTGACAGATGATCTGCTACTAAATTTTCAGCTCCCTTTCTATCTTTGATTTCAAGATCAAATTCTTGAAAAAGCAAAATCCACCTAATCAACCTTGGTTTGACTTCCGTTTTGCTTATAAGATATTTGATTACTGTATGGTCAATATAAATAATAACCTTATATAGCAAAAGATAAGACCCAAATTTTTCAAGAGCAAAAATGATAACAAGCATTTCTTTTTGTGTTGTAGCATAGCTGATTTGAGTATCATTAAGAGTTCGGCTTGCATAATATATGTCATGACTCTTCTTATCTTTCTTTTCACTCAACACAGCTCCAATGGCATAATCACTAGCATCACACATGAGCTTGAAAGGTAACAACTAATCTAGTGGTGAAATAATAGGAGTTGTCGTAAGTGCTGCTTTTAACCTATTAAAGGCAATTAAGCATTCGTTAGAAAAATTATAAACAACATCCTTATTTAGTAATTCATACAAGGGTTTAGCAATTTTTGAAAAATATTTTATAAAATGCCTATAAAACCCTGCATACCCTAAGAAACTATGAACTCCCATAACATTGGTTGGTGGTGATAGTCGTTCAATAACTTTGATCTTTGCTTTGTCCATTTCAATTCCTCTTTTGGAAACTTTGTGTCCAAGAATAATTCCTTCTTCCACCATGAAATGATATTTCTCCCAGTTGAGAACTAGATTCGTCTCTTCACAACATTTAAGTACTTGCTCCAAATGTTATAAATAAATATCAAAAGTGGCACCATAAATGGTAAAATCGTCCATGAAAATTTCAATTAAATTCCACAATATCAAAAAATATGGCCATCATGCATCTTTGAAAGGTTGTTGGTGCATTTCATAGTCCAAAAGGCATTCTTCGATAAACAAAAGTGTCATATGGACATGTAAATGTTGTCTTCTCTTGATCTTCCGGAGCTATAGGAATTTGAAAATATCTTGAATATCAATCTAATAAAAAGGAATAAACATTACCTGCAAATCTCTCAAGCATTTGATCAATAAATGGTAAGGGAAGTGATCCTTGCTTTATTCAATTTCCTATGATTCATTATTTTCATTTTTAATAACAATCATTCCTCCCTTCTTTGGAACTACATGTACATGACTTACTCAAGAACTATCAAAGATAGGATAAATAATTCCTGCATCTTAGTCACTTCTCCCTTTATTACCACTTTCATATTTGGATTTAATCTTCTTTATTGATCAATCATAGGTTTAGAATTCTCTTCCAATAATATTCTATGCATTTAAATTGAAGGGCTAATTCCTTTAATATCAAATATAATCCAACCTATTGCTTTCTTATATTTTCTAAGTAAATCCAAAGTTTGACTTAATTTAATTTTAAACAGATTAGCATTGACAATAATAGGCAAAGTATTATTGGATTCAAGATACCCATACCTGATTCGATTTGGAAGAGGTTTTAGTTCTAGATCTGGTACCTTTTCAATATAAGGAGTGGTAAGGTTTTACCTTTTCTAAGAGGTTTAAATTTTTGAAAGTACATGAGTGGAGTTTGTTGAAATGCTGAAGCATAAGTAGCTACTTTCTTGTTTTCATCTTCTACTGTAGAACTTCGTACAAGACATATTTCCAAAGAATCATCTTTTTTTTGTTCACATGTTTGCTACACACAATCATCTATAACATCAATTAGAAAACAATCATCAAGAAATGTTGGATGTTTGGCTGCTTTTGTCAGGTTAAATTCCACTCTCTCCTCTCCTACTTAAGTAAGCTTTCCTCCTCGAATATCAATCATGGCTCCGGCTGTAGCCAAAAATAGCCTTCCTAAAATGAGTGGAATCTCGATGTCCTCATCCATTTCTAAAATCACAAAATCTACTGGAATGTAAAGTTTATCCACATTCACAAGAACATCTTCAACTATGCCAACGGGATATTTTATTGAACGATCAGGTAATTGAAGAGACATTCTTGTTAGTTGTAGTTGTGTGAAGCCAAGTTTCCAACAAATAGAACTAGGAATTAGACTAACACGAGCTCCTAAATCATATAATGCTTTATGAAAATCAACTTCATTAATGGTGCAAGGTATAGAAAAACTCCCTGGATCTTTTAACTTTGATGAAATCTTATTTTGAATTACTGCACTGCACTCTTCTGTTAATGCAATTTTTGCATTGTCCTCTAGTTTTCTTTTATTAGAAAGTAATTCTTTAAGAAACTTCACATATGTTGGCATTTGTGCAAGAGCTTCTGCAGAAGGAATATTAATGTGAAGTTGTTTAAAGACTTCTAAAAATTTTTCATATTGCATATCTAATTTTTATTTCTTTAATCTTTGAAGAAAAGGAATTGGAGGCATATAAGGTTTAACAATTTCTTTCAGTGCTTCTCTAATTTCTTCTTCTTTTTCTTTCCCTTTATCCTTATCTAAGTTTGGAGTTTGTGTGGTTGATGGTCTTTAAGTTGTAAACCACTTCTCAAGGTAACAACTTTGCAATGTTCCCTTGGATTAATCTCCATTTGGCTAGGAAGGGTTCCTTGATTGCGAGTATTAAGTGAACCTGCAATTTGACCTACTCGAGTTTCTAGATTTCTATTTTATGTTGAAAGGCATTAAATTTTTTGTTCAAGTTTGTCATATTGCTTTTCAATTTTATCAAATCTCTCTGATGCTGCTCCTATGAATTTTTCTAAAGCTGATTCATAACTTGGTTTTTCTGAAGAAGTGGCTCCTTGATTTTGGTTTTTCTTGTATGGAGGTTGGTATGGAGCTTTTTGGTTGTTTTGGTTTCCCTATGAAAAATTTGGATGATTTCTCCATGTTGAGTTATAATTATTTTCTCGAATGTTTTGACCCCTATTTTGATTCCCTAAACATTGGACTTGCTCCATAATTCTACAATCTGTCATCTTATGGTTTCCTCCACATCCTTCGCATGTTAAAGATGATGACAATTTGACATGCTCCAACTTCTTGGCAATTGTATCCACTTTAGCTGCAAGTAAAGAAAAATTATCAATTTCATGTAAACCTGCAATTTTTTTATGCATACCTCATTCTGAAGTCCAACGATAATTATTTGCTGCCATTTCTTCAATCAAATCATTGGCTTCTGAAAGAGCTTTGTTCATAATAGCACATTCTGCTGCTGCATCAATTGTTCCTTTAAGATTTGGATAAATACAATTATAAAACGTTTTCCATTCAGGTACTCCATGGTGCAGACACTTCCTTTGAAGTTTTTAAAACATTCCTAAGTTTCGTATAAATTTTCTCCATCAAGCTGAATAAAGCTTGTGATATCGTTTCTTAATTTAGCTATTTTGGTTGGTGGAAAATATTTGGCAAGAAAAGCTATGGCCAATTGATCCCATGTTGTGAATGTGCCTGGTGGTTTTGAAATAAGCCTATCCTTTGCTTGATCTTTTAAGAAAACTGGAAAAAGTCGCAAACAAATGGCATCATAAAATACACCATTAATTTTAAAAGTATCACACATTTCTAAGAAATTTGAAATATGAGCATAAGCATCTTTCTGTGGTAAGCCATGAAAAACTTATTATCGAATCAAATTAATAAGTGTTGGCTTTAGATCAAAATTATTGGCTTGCAAAGGTGGTTTAGCTATGATAGATCTTGGTTGAGCAGAGGGCATAGCATAGTGCTTAAGAGTCATATTATGAGGATCTCCTATGATTAATTCTTCATCATATGAATCAGTTGAATTTTTAATTTTAAGAATTGTTGTTGAAGATCTTTCCACTGTTTGTTCTTCTTTCCTCTCTTTCTTCTTTTTCCTAAAAAATCATTTAATTTCTGGATTATATGGCTTAAGTTTTGTATTTGGATTTTTTTGCATATAAACCAAAAATTCTTCAATTAAAAGTAAAGAAATTGAAAACATAAAATAAAAATCCAAAGCAATATCAGTTTAATTTTATTAATATCAAAGCAGTCACCTCCCCGGTAATGGCATAAAAACTTGTTAGGACTCCAGCCTAGCTATCTGTAAGTGCACAGGTCATATCAAGTAATAAAGTGATAAATGGAGTATCATTTCCATGAGGAGGGTAGTTCTAAGTACTAAACAATTAAACTGATTATTATTTAGATGACAAAATTCAATTTATGATTGAATTGAACTTTAAAAATAAATTGCTTGAAATTAAATCTAATGATATGAAACTTAGGATCAAGTCACCTTTATGAGTTTATAATGGATTTTCTAAATTATTAATTTTAATTCATTTTACCTTATGATTAATGGTTGAATTCTCCTCAATTAAGCTCAAGTCTCTCTCAAGTACTAAAGCTAATATTGATTTAATCCTTAAATTTACTCTCGTGATCACAAAAAATTAAATCAATTTATTAGGGTTTGTGAGAATATCGAATCAACCTCTTAACTATTTAACCTTGCCTCTAAGTAAAAAACTTCCTTAAGATTGTTCTCTTTGGATAAATATTGCGCTTCCACTCTCGCTTCATCACACAACATCTCAATTCAATTCATTATTGGCCAGATAATCAAAGCATTAAGATCAAAGATAATAAAATAATCAAAAGTAAACTTAGTTAAATCAAATAAGCAATAATTGTTCCATAATAAACTCAATACAAGAGACTAACCCTAAAAAGAGTTTAGTGACTCATATTTAAAGTAAAACACAACAATTATAGATTGAAATCATAAAATAAGAGAGATACAAACTCTAGTTCTTGAATTGGAGAACAACTCATTTAGAACTCCTTGAATCTCTTCCTTGAAACCCTAATTTTACTCTTCTCTTAAAAGAAAAACTAGAACTAAAATTGATGTAAGTTTAAGAATAAATATTTAAGTTTATTACACTGTCACGTGCATCTAAAAACACTCTTTTACCTATAAAGTCAACCTAATTTCACTTTAATATCAAAAACTAACTTAACATGACATAACATCCTCTTGAATCCTTAGAGGAATGGTGTTTATATAGAGTGCTTGGAGGCTTCTTGATGATGGCAAGTTGTCAAATGCAAGTTGCAATTGCTTAGATCTTTAAATTTTAATTTCGGCTAAAAGTCATCGATTCCTGCCCCACGATCATGGCATATGGATGCCACAGTCTTGGCCTGGGTTTATTTAGACTGTTTTGAGTCATTTTCCAGTTGTAAATGGTGGCTTTGTGGGCCACATTAATGGCATTTTGATTTCCATGGTCGTGGCATTTAAATGAAGGCTGCAAACTCTGCCTTTTCTTTCTATTCTTGACTCTGGCAGAAGAAAAATGGATCTACGGTCGTGGCTATGAAATGCCATGATTGTGGCATCCATTTTGCATCTAGAATTTTTGTTTCTTTACAATATTTGGAGAGGCAGATCATAAATGAATCCCATGGTCGTGGCCTTGAAGGGCCACGGGTGTGGCACTTGATTCTTCCTTCATTTTTAGTTTCTTTTCTTTGATTTTGCAACACTAATCATTAAAATCTATGAATCTTGCCTTTCAAAGCATAAACATTATAATTCTAACTCAAACAAACAAAATCCATCAAATTCAATTAAAAAAAATAAAAATCATGGTTAGAATTACATAAAATATTGATCAAATTTTCACTCTATCAGTTTTGAGAAAATTTTCAAAAGATAATTTACCTTGAAAAGGGTGGCTTATGTAGCTTATCAATCAAAGAAAATCTCAAGCTAAAAAGTTTTAATGCTCAAAAAGGGAAAACTTGGGACAATGTTTAAATTGGTGGGTATAAGAATTTGGTTTCACAAACAATGCCTAAATCATTTTTTTCTTTTACTTAGCAATGTTCAATTTCACCTCAAAAGCTCATTTAAACATGTTCTAGGCCTAGGCAAATAATAATATAAAAGAATATAAATTTAAACTAAAATTCAATAACTAATCACTTTTAATTAATTTGAAGAGCTCATTTGGTTAAAAATCCATAAGGTATTATTATTCTATCAAATTTTAATCTTAAAATTTCAAAATTTTAATTGAAAAAATTTTAACATATAAAATAACATATAAGAAAATCTAAGGTAACTCCAATTATTTCTATCATAATTCATATATAAGAAAAATTCATATTAAATCATACCCAAACTTTTAACCATATATAATCCATAAAACCAAAACAAAATAACATATATTAAAACAATGCAAAATAAAACCATAAGTACTCTTAAAACAAACATAATGAAACAAAGTAAACCAAAGTACCATAAGTTTTCATAAAATTAACAATTTCAAAGGAAAACTCCCCCAAACTTGAATCACCACTGTCCTTAGTGGTTGCCAACATCAGGGTCATCACCAGGTGAAGGGAGTTGTTGTAGAGGTGGGTAGTACAGTCCAAATTGAGCAAAGAAGGAACTAAGGCTCATCATCTGAGTTTAAATAGTGTGCACCTAGTGCTCAACTCCTCCAAACTGCTACTCTATATTGTCAAAGCATTGTTCCCAAACTGCATTCCTGCGGTTCATCTCATTTTCACAAGAATCAAGTCTGTTAGCAATATAATTGTAACGACCCTCCCCGACCAGGTTGGCTGCCCGGCCCACTAGTGGCTTACGGCCCGGCCATTTCACCACCTGGGCACGGAGTCCGCAGGAGGCAAGCGATCGCTACAGTACTGGACAGCCCTCGCGGCCCACCCAGCAGGATTTGTTTATTTGGCTCCCTAAGGAGTCGCCTCCCTGGATCGAACCCCTGACCTCCCACTTAAGAGAGCCAGCGAGAACCATCCAGTACCATTAGAAATGGTGCACGTGATGCATATTTATACAGAAAATACCTACAAACACCCACAGAAGTGAAAACATGCTCTTAAAAGATAATCTAAATGGAAAATAATTATATTACATATCATCATATTAATCCTATAAATAACTCTAAAAATTACATTAGATTCCCCTATATACATTAATCTAGAAAAAAAAAGGAAATTATACAAAATGAATGCTTAATGTCGTAGGGTAAGAAATAATAAATAATAAAAAGGTAAGAAATGAGTCTTTGAGAAAATATTGTTGAACTTGATATTCATCAATTTGTCGAGCTCGAAAATAATCTACAAGAAAGGTTAGATGATCAATAACAATATATATGTTAGCCCAATTACTCTATTTTTGATCTTAGGCAATCAAATTAAATTAAACTAGCATTTGTATTAAGTCACATTTTACAAGAACTTAATTTTTTGATGTAACCATTAAAAGTCCGATCGGACCATGATGAAGCCCGACCGAACCATCAATGAAAAATTTAGCAAATTCATATAGAAGGTTTCACGGTAGAAAGTACTCCTAAAATCTCACCGTACCTCATAAAGTCAGTTCAGATCATATGTCATTTAGACCGGACCATTGCATGTGAAATTAGGCAAAAACATACAGAAGGTTTCATGGTCAAAAGTACTCCCATTTCTTAGAGTGCCACAAGAATTCCAACCGGACCTTATGATGTTCCGACCAGACCTTTAAGGCAGATTTTCTTAAAATCATCCAGTGAAGTTCCCGACTAGAAGTTCACTCAGATTTTGAACGGACCACCAATATTTTGACCAGCTTGATGCAAGTTTGATCGTGATATTTAAATATTACACAATTCAGAAGCTGTTGCACCTCCACTCAATTAGTGAAAGCCATGTGGACCAACCGTTGGAAGAGAATTAAGTAGAATTCAAAATATTTCTATCCGTCCACTGATATTCCCGACCAGGACTGAAAAATTTTGATCGAACCACATCAAGTTTGACCATGAACATGCTCTGGCTAAGAAATTAGTGGAAGACAAGAATCACACATGTTGGACCATACCTCAAACGAATATTTCATGACTTGTAGGCTATAAATACCATAAGTAATTTCATTTTTAAAGTAATTGTGATTGTAATAGCCTACTTGAACATATGTATTTCCTTTGCATCAAAATTACATCTTGTATTCATTGAGTGTTGGGTGTGAGCATTAAACACTATCTTAAGTTTGAGTGTAAGCTTAGAAACACTTAGGTTGTAAGAGTGAGCATGCAAAAACTCCTGTAAGGGTTGTGAGGACTATGCTCAAACTATTGTATAGTTTGGTTTGAGCTTGAGAAAATACCAAGTTAGAGTTAAGCTTATAAAAACTCAAGACTAGTGGAATCTTAACAAGTTGTTAAGAAATTGGATGTACGATCAAGGTAAATCTGAACCACTATAAATCTCTTTTGTTCATTCTTCTATTCTCTACCTAATCTTCTACATCTTCTACATTTCTTGCTTATGAATTTTTAATTTTCCATCGCTTCTCAAACAACCAATTCACCCCCTCTTGGTTGCTATCTTGGGACAATAATTGGTATCAGAGCTTAAAAATTTCTTAAACTTAATTATGAAATTTGATCCATAATGTGAACTTCTTCTTCATCCACCTCAAATTCTCATGGAAATCTTAATTCTATTCTTAGACCCTACTTTGATGGAACAGATTATTCCTATTAGAAACACAAAATGTTCTTGTTCCTAGATAATGAAGGAATTAAGCTTTGAAATTATGTTTAAAATGAGTGTAAGCCTCCTACTCATGAAGTTGATGGTGTCCAAGTTTCTCTTCCCAAACCACAATGGTCAAATACCAATGTGAGAGATCGATTCAAGAACCACAGGGCAGCCTCTATCTTGATGAATTCTATTTCAAGAGAAGAAGGTGAAAGAGTTCAACATCTCACTTGTGCACATTGCATTTGGAAGACTCTTGAGAATTATCATGAGGGTACTACTCAAGTGAGGCTCACTAAGAAGGTAATGCATATACATGAGTATGAACTATTCAAGATGAAGCCTAATGAAAATGTTACCGACTTGACCAATCCCTTGCTTGCCATCGTCAATGAATTGAAGAAGTATGGCAAGATATATGATCAAGATGAAGTCAACAACAAAATCTTGAGAGCACTTATAGCAAAGAAGAACTTTGAATATAAAGTTTCTTAAATTGAAGAAGCACATGATCTTAGCTCTTTGAGAATCAATGAACTTGTAGAAACACTACTCACCTTTGAGTTGCACACCGGAAGAAAAGAATAAGGTGAAAAAGAGAAGAGGAAACCAATAGTTCTCACACCAATTAAAGAAGTTGAGAGCTCAAGCAATGAAGATAGTGATGATGAAGAAGAAATGGCATTATTTTCAAATAGAATGAATGATTGTAAAAGAAAGAGAAGATTGCAAGCTAACAAAGGTACACTTTCTAAATCCTTCTTCAAAGATAAAGATAAAAAGAATGAGGAAAAGTGTTATGAATGTGGTAAATCCGGTCATATCAAATCGGATTACTTCAAGTTGAAAAATAAGAATTGGGATAAAGAAAAGAAGAAATATCTCAAAGCTACATGGGATAACTCTTCCTTAAGTCAAGAAGAAGAAGAAGAGGAGGAAGGAATTGCTAATCTATGTCTCATAGCTATTGAGGATGACTCCATGAGGTAAGTACTCAATCCTTGAATCTAATTACATATGATGATAATAATGATGATTTATATGATAGTGATATGTTTGAACATATGAATCTTAGGGTAGAAAAGTATTACTCTAAAATAAAATTTTATAAGGATAAATGTTCTAAGTTAGAAAAGGATTTTGTATGCTTGAAAAAAATTCTACATTAGAATTAAAGACCTTAAATGAACAATTATTAAAACCCATTTATGCAATGAATAAAAATTCACATAGCTTAGAAAATGTGATCAAGGAAAATGAAATTTTGAAGCATGAACTAAAAGAACTTAAAGAATCAATCTCAAAATTTCACAAAGGAAAGGAAGCATTAGATACATTGATTAATAATCAAAGATTACCTTCCTTGAAGCATGGTTTAGGATTCAAAGAATCATCCAATACTACATCCAATGCACCAATATTTGTAAAAGCTTCTACAACTCAAACTTTTAGTGTTGAAGTTTTAAACAACACAAATGCACAAACCAAACCTAAAAATTCTAAAAGGATTACATTAGGTCCACAAAGCTATAGGAGTAAAATTCCAAGAGCAAATCATACATTCTTGTGTACTAGACATGTACACAAGCATAAAAATGCACAAAAACAATCTCACACTTGCAATTGTATGCATAGTCCATTGAATGTCAATAGAAAATTACATAGGTATAGAACTATATATCGATGCATATATTGTATGAAATTCGAATTTAAAAGCACATTTTGCTACATTAGAAAGGCTCATCTCAAGTTAGAAGATCCTTCTATTACTAACCCCTAAGGACCCAACTTCATTTGGATACCTAAGAAAAGATGAACATTATTATTTTGTAGATATGTCTAAAATCTACTATCAATGAAAGCACATGGCTTGTGAATAGTGGATGCTCAAGGCATATGACAAGGAATGAAGAGCTCTTTATAAGTCTTACTTACAAGCTTGGAGGGAGTGTTACCTATGGAATCAAATGCTAAAGGTGAAATCATTAGTATTGGTCCATTGGCATACTTGGTAAGAATTTGATTGAAAATGTATGGCTTGTTGATGGATTGAAGCATAATTTGCTTAGTGTTAGTCAATTGTGTGATAAAGGATATGATGTAAATTTTGATTTCAAAGGATGCAAGGTCACTAATTCAAATGGTGAAATTGCATTCAAAGGAGCTAGAATTAGCAACACATATAAAATTGACATATATTCCAATAATGCATTTGAATGTTTGATTTCCATTAACAATGATGCTTGGTTATGACATAGAAGGCTAGGACATGCTAGTATGGATCATTTAAAATGCATTAGTAATGAAAAACTAGTTGATGGTTTCTCTAAAGTTAAATTTGACAAAGATAGAACATGTGAACCTTGTCAACTTGGTAAGCAACATAAAAGTTCATTTAAGTCTAAAAATGTTGTAAGCACTTCTGCACCCTTATGTTTAGGTCATTTTTGTACTAGTTTTTAGTATGATTTTATGTGTATTTTAGTTAATGTTTTGATTGATTTTTGTTTTAAGTTTGTTTATTGTGTTTGTTTTTAGGTTTGAGAGCAAAAAGACCCTTGGAGGATCAAAACAGTGCAAGAAGAGCAAAGAACGAAGAACAGTAGCTGACACACTCAAGGGACACGGCCAAGTCAGTAGCCGTGTCCCTCCAAAAGAGGTCAAACACGGCCAAGTTGCTTCAACTTGGCCGTGTCTCATTCAAACCCAAAGCAAAAGAGGAAGAAAATCAATCAGTAGAAGACACAGGCAAGGGACAAGGCCAAGTCACTGGCCGTGTCCCTCCAAAGAAGCCCAGACACGGCCAAGTTGCTCCAACTTGGCCGTGTCTCACTTAAATCCAAAGCAAAGAAGAAGAAATTCTCTCAGAGGCAAACACAAGCAAGGGACACAGCCAAGTCACTGGCCGTGTCCCTCCAAAATGATCCAACACGGCCAAGTCACTCCAAACACGGCCTTGTCACTCAACCAAAGAAGAAAAGAAGAAACTCTGAGACAGAAGCGAACACAAGCAAGGGACACGGCCAAGTCACTGGCCGTGTCCCTCCAATTCACCTCAGACATGGCCAAGTCTCCTGTAACTTGGCCGTGTCCCACCTGAAAAGTGTATAAATTCTTTCGCACGAACAGAAACAAGGAGAGACTGGAGAGAGCGGCTAGGGTTTTGAGAACAAAAAGAAAAGAGAAGAGGGGGCACTCATAACTTGGGATGAGGAGAGAGTGACACTCTCCTTGTCCCTCATCTTCATCCTCCATCTTCATCTTCTCCATCTTCCATTGACAAGCTTCAATTTGGTTCTTTGGGATCAAGTGGGTCAATAAGCTCTCAAAGGTTGAAGAAGCTTCATTGAAGGGAGTGGTGACTTGAGAAAGCTCCATTCCATCTTTCAAAGGCACAATCAATTGAAGGATTGGTGACTTGAGAAAGCTCCATCCACATTGCAAAGGGAATCAACCATTGAAGAGGCTTGAGTTCTTCATCAAACATCAAAGTGGAGCTAGGAGGAAGACTAGTAATCCTACTCTTGGCATCTTCACAAGGGGTTTTTCTATTCTCTCTTTTAATTCAGTTCAACATTGTTTTTGTTATATTAAGAGATTGATATTGCAATGAACAATTTGTATTTGTTTTATATTGAGTTGAATAAATGTTTTAAATTGATGATGTTGAGCTAAATACCCATGCCTAGGGTTTGTAGTATATTTGATTGAATGCTTTGATTTGATATTTTCATTTATGTACTTGTTATTGGTTGATTGCATTGGATTGTATGCTAGGTTAATAGATTAGCTACCTATTGATCTCTAGATATTGAATGAAGGACCGAGAGGTGAAATTTGGTATCGAAATTATGCAATCGACTACCCTATGAATGAATTAGAAATATAAGTTATAGGGTTTCATTAATTTGATAATGTGAAATAATTGGTTATTGCTAATTCATGAATGTGAGAACTAATGGATTGGTAATTGACTAATTAACCTTAAGGAACAAATTAATTACAAGGCTATGTTAATGGATAATTGAGAATTGAGCTTTGATTGAATGGACCTATAACCCTAGGCACTTTCCCGAGAACTGAATTGATCTTGTGCACCCATTACACACATCAAACCCTATGTACGTTAATCTTAGGTTTAAATTGTCTTTTACAATTCCAACAACAAACTTCTGCATTTAAATAAATTGTTAATCAAGCTATTACGAACCACACCTTCTTGGGGAAACGACCTTGGGGCGATCACTTTTGCTATAGCTACCTCATATACTTGCGAGTGACGCTTGGTAGTAGTACTTAATTCGAGCGCAACACCTTAGAACTCATTCATTTGGATTTATTTGGACCAAATAGAGTTGCTAGCCTAGGTGGCAAGTTATATGCATTTGTTCTTATTGATGATTACTCTAGATTTATATGGGTTCATTTTTTAGCTCAAAAGAATGAAGCTTTTAATCATTTCAAAATATTTGCAAAAAGAGTTCAAAATGAAAAAGGCTACGTGATCACATCTATTAGAAGTGATCATGGCAAAGAGTTTGAAAATAAAAATTTTGAAAACTTCTATAATGAATTCGGTATATCACATAGTTTTTTAGCTCCTAGAACACCACAACAAAATGGTGTGGTTGAAAGAAAAAATAGAACTTTGGTTGAAATGGCTAGAACAATGCTCAATGAATATGAGTTGCCATTTTATTTTTGGGTGAAAGCCGTTAATACCGCATGTTATATTTCAAACCGAGTCTACAAAAGGCCTTTGATAAATAGAACTTCTTATGAGCTGTGGAATGAAAGAATACCCAAAATTTCATATCTTAGAGTATTTGGATGTAAATGCTTCATATTGAATACTAAGGATAATCTTGGAAAATTTTCATCCAAATCGGATAAAGGCATATTTTTAGAATATTCATCATCTAGCAAAGCATATAGGGTATTTAATAAGAAAGCTCTAGTTGTTGAAGAATCAATGCATGTTGTCTTTAATGAATCCTCTAAACTTGATCGAAGGAAAGGTAGTACACTTGATGATTTTGTAGGTACTTTTGAACAATAAGAAACAGTTGATGTTCCAAAGAACAATCATGATAAACTTGAAGAAGGGACTCAAGAGCTACCCAAGGAATGGCAAAACAAGAAGGGTCATCCAAAAGAACTCATCATTGGTGAAACATCAAAGGGAGTAACTACTAGATCCAAAATTAAACAATTTGATGCTAATTTTGCCTTTATTTCTCAAATTGAGCCAAGGCCATTGAGGAGGCTCTTAGTGATGAATATTGGGTGATTACAGTGCAAGATGAACTCAACCAATTTGAGAGGAATAATATGTGGAAACTTATTCCTAGACCTAAAGATCATCCAATTATAGGATGTAAGTAGGTATATGGGAATAAGATTGATGAAAATGGTTTCATTACTAGAAATAAAACTAGATTGGTAGCCAAAGGGTATAACCAAGAGTAAGGCATTAACTATGATGAGACATTCGCTCCTATTGTTAGATTAGAAGCTATTAGGATATTACTTACATTTGCTTGTCACATGAATTTTAAACTCTTTCAAATGGATGTTATGAATGTATTTTTAAATGGATTTATCAATGAGGAAGTTTATGTTGAACAACCTCGCAGTTTTGAAGACTATAAACTTCCAAATCATATTTTTAAACTCACCAAGGCACTATATGGATTAAAACATGATCCAAGAGCTTAGTATGATAGACTTAGTGCATATGTTCTTGAAAATGGATTTTCAAAATGGAGAGTTGATACAACTCTTTTTATTAAGAAGAATAAGCATAACATTGTAATTGTACAAATTTATGTTGATGACATTATATTTGGTGCTACTAATAAATCTTTGTGCAAGGAATTTGCTTCTTGTATGACTAGGGAATTTGAAATGAGCATGATGGGTGAACTCAAATTCTTCCTTGGACTACAAATCAGGCAATGCAAGGATTTGATCTTCATCAACCAATCCAAGTACACAAAGGAACTCCTAAAGAAGTATGAAATGGATGGTTGCAAGACTCCCATGAGCACATCTTTAAAAGTTGACAAAGATGAAAGTGGTAAGGTAGTAAATGAGAAGAAATATTAAGGTATTATCAGATCCCTACTTTACTTAATCGCTTGTAGACTGATATAATTTATAGTGTATGTTTGTGTGCTATATTTTAACCATGCCCTAAAGAATCACATTTAAATTCTACTAAAAGAATTTTGAAATACTTGAATGGTACATTGCATTTAGGACTTTGGTATTCTAGAAACATATCATTTGATATTTTAGGTTTTACAGATGTGGATTATGCCAGCAGTCTTTTGGATAGAAAAAGTACAACCGGAGCATGTCATTTTCTTGGTGAATGTTTAGTTTCTTGGTTTAGTAAGAAACAAGTGTCAATCGCTTTGTCTACCGCAGAAGCCGAATATGTTGCTGGTTGTTTTTATTGTACTCAAGTCCTTTGGATGAAACAATAATTGTTTGATTATGGAAAAACATTTGATCAAATTCCTATTAAGTGTGATAACACTAGTGCCATAAAACTATCTAAAAATCCAATTCAACATTCTAGATCAAAACATATAGATAGTAGGCATCATTTCTTAAGAGATAATGTCCAAAATCAAAATGTTGTCTTAGAATTCATTGATACACAAAACCAACTTGTTGACATTTTCACAAAATCCTTGAATGAAGATAAAATGAACTTCAAAAAATAATATTTGGGAATGATGGATGGAAGCATCATATCTTAGGCTTGGAATTGTATGAAAACTTATTTCATTTCATGAAAAATTTCTTATCAATATCTATTTTTGATCAAACCTTCGTATCTTAAATGAAAAGCACTTATTTTCTCAAAATTTTCATTTTTGAAGGTTTCTCGATCGAACCAATTATAAGTCCGACCGTACTTTTTGAAAATTCTTGGTTTTAAAATTTTTCATAAAAGTATGCCATACTTTCCAAGGTACGACCGAAATATTTTAAATTTTTTTACTGTTGTGCCTAAAACCAAAATTTCTTTTGGAGTTCATATAGTCCTACTGCATTTTTCAAAAAATTCAAGTATCATGACCGGACTCATGAAAGTCTGATAGTACCTTCACTCTGTTTTCAAAAATTTCTAGTAGTTGAAACTCAATCACAATGTGCAAATCTTGTCTCCAACAGCTATAAACGGCTTTTTTTCACTTTAAACACTATAAATACCCTCTCATATCAGTATTTACATCTTTTTATCAAACTCTAAACACCTAAACAGTCAAAATACTCAAAATCACTCAAAGCATACTCTACTCTTCATCTTTTTTCTTTATCAAACTTGATAGCTTCTAAAGAGCATAAGAAGAAGGCTTCAAGGGCTGAGAAAGGGAAAGTTGCTGCTCCTTCTCATCAAGAAAAACCTCCTAGAAGAGGCCACAAGATAAGGTTTAGAGATGAAAAAGAAAGGCTAAGGTATGATATTCTTAAAGACCAAATAGTAGAAGCAAACCATCTCTTCTCTACCCTCACTCTAGAGACCCTAGAAATTAAAAATGAAATTAGAGGTTGTCTTAGAACTTTGAGTTGGGAAAAATTTATTTTCTTAGAACATGATGATCTTGATTGGGAAAGCTTGATAAAAGAATTTCTCACCACCTTGGTAGTAATTAAGAAGAGCACTAATCCACTTAGATATTATGGGATTTCCTTTAGACTCTTCAATCAAGAGTATGAACTAACATTAGAAGATTTCTCTTTCATTTGGGGTTTACAATTAGAAGGGATTTCCCATATCACCAACAACATCCTCACATTAGAGAGACAAAAAGAATCTTGGATCGAAATCTCTATAAAAACCACTCTCCATAAATAATCCAATGCCAAACACCTTAAGACCCTCACTTATTGGATGTTGAATATGATTATCACTTATACTATTGGAGCTAGAGGTGAGAGCAATGGGAAAGTAACCCAAAAGGATTTACTCTTTCTTTATTGTTTGATTAGAGGTCAACCAATCCAAATCAAAAAATTCCTTATTGATACTGTCCTACACCTTAGGAAAACAAAATCCAGACTTATTCTTCTCTCTTCACAAGTGACCCAAATTGCCAAATATGTTGGTTCACTTACACCAACAAGTAAAGCAACCCTCTCCAATCCCTTGGATCTCATGAAAAAATCCATAAATATAGCATACGTAAAACAAGCCAAATGTATTAAGGATGATAATGGGAATTATGTTTATCTCTTAGGAGCACTGGGTGCTAGGGCTCAACAAAGAAAGAGACCAAGAATTGTGGAGGAAAGTGAAGAGACTTTTCAAATGGAATTTCCAAGATCTACTACTCCAAAACCTCAACCCTCTATCCTCCAACTCCTTTAAGACATTCATGGACAAATGAGCTCACAAAGCTTAAGGATAGATAAAATTACCAATGATATCTCTCATCTCCATCTTGACATTCAAACCATTCAAGAAGCCTTAGGCTTGCCAAAGTGCTTTGAGGATGAACCAAGCTAGTCACCTTCCATTCATGGATCTTACCCTCAAAAAGAAGAAGGAGAAGTTGTTGCCTCTTAACGAAGAGATGAAGAGCAAGGGGAACATGAAGAAGAGGAAGGGGATGAAGAAGAAGAGGGAGATGAAGAAGAAGGAGAGGATGAAGAAAGTAATAATGATGTTTAGAACTTAGTTTCTTAATTGTTCTTATTTGTTTATTTTCATGTTTCCTTTATCATGCAATTTTATGTTTGTTCCTTTCTTTTTCTTGAACTTAATGAAAGTAAATTAATGAAAGCTTGTTTTAACTTTATCCTTAGGTCTATCTTTTTTTTTGGCTTTGTCAAAGGGGGAGAAACTTATATTGAATTTGAATAAAATGGACTTTAAATTAATCAAAATGCATGAGCACACATTGAGGGGGAGTAAATTAAACAAATTAACATTTTTATAAAGTTTGAACACTTTAAATTCAATTTATTGCCAAAGTAAAAAAATGGGGAGATTGTTAGCCCAATTAATCTATTTTTTTTATCATAGGCAATCAAATTGAATTAAACTAACATTTGTATTAAGTCACATTTTGCATGAACTTATTTTTTAATGTAAAAATTAAAAGTCTGATCGGACCATGATGAAGCCCGACTAGACCATCAATGACAAATTGAACAAATTCATACAGAAGGTTTCATGGTGGAAAGTATTCCCAAAATCTCACCGTACCTCATAATGTCCGACCGAACCATTTGTCATTATGACCGGAAGATTGCATGTGAAATTAGGAAAAAATACACAGAAGGTTTCATGGTCAGAAGTACTCCCATTTTCTCAGAGTACCACAAGAAGTCTGATCGGACCTTATGATGTTTCAACTGAACTTTCAAGGCAGATTTTCTTAAAATCATCCAGTGAAGTTGCCGACCAGAAGTACACTCAATTTTTGAATGGACCACCAATATTTCGACCGTCCTGATGCAAGTCCAATTGGGATATTTAAATATTACACAATTTAGAAGCCATTGCACCTCCACTCAATTAGTGGAAGCCATGTGGACCAACCATTGGAAGAGTATTAAGCAGAATTTCAAATATTTCGACCAGACCACTTGGTATTCCTGACAGAGACTGAAAAATTCTAACCGGACCACATCAAGTCTGACCATGAACTTGCTCTGAATAAGAAATTAGTGGAAGATAAGAATCAAACATGTTCAACCACACCTCAAATGGCTATTTCATAACTTGTAGGCTATAAATACATAAGTAATTTCATTTTTAAAAGTAATTGTGATTGTAATAGCCCACTTAAACATATTTATTTTCTTTGCATCAAAATTACATCTTGTATTGATTGAGTGTTGGGTGTAAGCATTAAACACTATCTTAAGTTTGAGTGTGAGCTTGGAAACACTTAGGTTGTGAGAGTGAACTTGGAAAAACTCTTGTAAGGGTTGCAAGGACTATACTAAAACCATTGTATAGTTTGGTCTGAGCTTAAGAAAACACCAAGTTAGAGTTATGCTTGTAAAAACTTAAGACTAGTTGAACCTTAACAAGTTGTTAGGGAAGTGGATGTAGGATTAAGGTAAATCCGAACCACTATAAATCTCTTGTGTTTATTCTTCTATTCTCTACCTAATCTTCTACATCTTCTACATTTCTTGCTTATGAATTTTTAATTTGCCATCACTTCTCAAACAACCAATTCACCCCCTCTCTTGGTTTTCATCTTGGGACAACAATATATATACACAGGATTGAACTGGAATGCCGAGCTCGATATTCCAAAAAATGTAAAACTTGACTATTTTCATTAATCCAAGGTAAAAATAATTTTGATTGTTTTTTAATATGTAAAGTCATTTAGAATCATTTAGAATCATTTTATTAAAGGAATTCAATCATTTTATCAAGGAATAAGGTCACAATGGATTGGTCTCAGTGCTTATGGGTCATCATTTTATGAATTCTTCTTTTTTTAAAAATTTGCAAATCTTTGTTTTGTGACATAAGAAAAAAAAACGTTTAGAGTTTTACATTTATACTCCTCAATAAGATTATGTTGTGTTAATGAATGAAATATCAGTAGCAGTTAAGAAATAAAATGATATGAAGTCGAGAATGATTAATGTAAAGAAGTTTGAGAAGCTTACTATAAAGAGAATGTGATTCATAGTGACTCACTGTGATTTTAAATCTCCTTTGATTGGCTTGGATGATTATGAATAACTTTGTAATATCCTCATTTATGCCCTAGAAGTTTTGCATATTGTTGTTGTTGTTATTTTTATATATTGGATTGAATATATGTGTAAAATTGTAAGAGAAAAGAAATTGAGAAGAGAAAGTATATGTATATGTATTTTGGGAAGAAATAGGGTTTAGAGACAAATTTATATGTTGTGTATATGTTAATATATATGACATATAAAGTGGTCAAAAGGCTTGGTCAATGCAAGAGAAGATATTTATTTGAGATTGGTAAATTACTTAATTGGGCACATATAAGACAAAAAGATAATTATGTGAATGAGGGCACTTTGGTAATTGCTTGGATAAAATCACATGGTGGATATTTAAAGAAGGTTTGACTTGTGTTTTCTTCTTCATTTCTTCTCCTTCTTCTTGTTGATGGCCGGCCCTCCATAGCCAAAGAGAAAGAAAGAGACAAGTGATGGTTTTGATGATTTCAAGCTTAAATTGAAGAAAGATTAAGTGTTCAAGTGTTGATTTAAGAAGTTTTTAACTAAGGTAAGATCTTTTCTCTAATTTCTTCAATTCTTTTGAAGTGGTATGATTAAGTTGCTTATGGTATGATTGTAAGTATTGATTTTGCTTGATAGATGAGAAGTTGGGTTGGTGTTGTTGATGGAAGAGTAAGATTGGTGTTTAGTGAAATTGTTTCTGTTTTAGGATTAGTAAAGGCTGTGACTTGTATGATTTTTAATTAATTTTAGAAAAATGTTCTTGAAGTGAATTTTTGATATGTCGTGGCTCTATGAGTCTAGAATGACTGAAAAATATGTTGATTCGATTTTGGAATGGTTATGAGTTTAGAAAGATTATTTTCATTAAACCTGTTCCAGCAAGTACCTTAACTGGGACAGCTATATTTCGGGATTTTTAATAAAATGTAGAAAAATCATATTCAATTGAATTTTGGATATGTTGTTGCTTAGTGAGTCTATTATTTTATAAAAATAATTTGGAATCACGTTGATTGAATTTGATTTATGGAATTCACAAAGTTCAGAACTGCTGCCAGGATGCAGGGCAATTGGGGCAGTCTGGTTAGGTGAACTATTTGACCAAGATTTTGTGTTCAGTTTGATCTGAAATTTTAAAGGGATGATTTTAAGATACAAAACTAAATTCTGTAAAAATTTTAGAATTTTTAGTCAAGTAGATTATTTTATACAATTTTTCAAAATAAGGATAAAATGGAGTTTAAAAACCAGGATGTACTATTTATGGTTAGGGTTTTAATTCTTTGTTCTTCTTGCATTGCTTTGGTTCTCCAAAGGTAGGTTGGTCCTTAAACCTAACCCTAAACACGTTAAACACACTTGAATCAATGAATATTATAATCAATTGTTCTTTGCCCTAATTGCATTGTTGAGATTGAACAATGTTATGTTGTGCATTGTGAATGGTAATGTGTTTCATGAGTAATGTGGAATGAAATGTTGATATTTATGAATGATGCTATGTGAAATATAATGTGATCATGGATGAGATATATATATATATATACTTGAATAATGAGATGTTATATTGTGAACTGAAATGTGAAGCCATTGTTATTGGCTAAGATGATGATATTGAAAGAAAGAAGGCATGTTTGCCTAAATGTGATGAGAATTTGAGAATGGAAATGGTAAGTATATAATAAATGAATTGTTTGTTTAATATGTTATTCAGTTTCAGAGTTCTGGATTTGGGTGGCATGCCTAAGAAATGATGAAAGGTAACAGTCTTGCCGGGTTGAGGATCTCCTCAAATGTGTTGAGTTGATGGTCCAAGAGACTGGGTCTGTTACACTATGAGAATTGTGAATATGAAATATATGATTTGTAACAGTCTTGCCGGGTTGAGGATCTCCTCAAATGTGTTGAGTTGATGGTCCAAGAGACTGGGTCTGTTACACTATGAGAATTGTGACTATGAACCAAAGCAGTAACTCTGAACTCTGAATATCGTATTAAATACTTGTTGGGCCCATAGGTGTCAAGGTTATATGAATGTCCTAAATAATGTTATGAGTTAATGAAATAAGATGTTGGTTATTGAGTAATGTTGAATGTGGAAAAATGTTGAAATGTGGTATGCTCATATGACTATGATTTGTGAAATGCATAATTATGTGTTAACTTTATATTTATAATGTTGATCTTATCAATAGCATATGTGGCATTGTATTGCATTAAAGCATACTATTAGCATGTTTTATCTTACTAAGCCGTTGGCTTAGCGCGATAGTGTTTAATCGCGCAGGTAGTAGAGTGGATAGAGTTGAACCCGAGAGTTCATCAAGACCTAGTGAGAGTAGACCTTGAAGAATCCATTTTGGGAGCTTAAAGATCAGAGCAGACTTGCCAATCATTTATAAATTTTATGTGTTGTAAAACTTGAGTTTTGATGTATATGAATTTGTAAATATGTAAATATTTTATAACTTCCGCTGTGTAATATTTAAATATGGGGGTTGTCACAAAACCTTTATTTTATGTTGTACTAGAAGTGTAAATCCTTTTTACAGGTTGTAGTTGAGGTTACAAGGGGGATTTATTGGGAGTGTACTGAGAATGATTTTGTTTGCATTGGTTTGTGTAAAATGTTTTTGAAAATAAGAAAAAAACCGGTTTTGTCGACACTCGGGACTCAATTTTTAGGCGAAACTATGGCAAAAAATTTTTTGTAAAAATCGGAACTAAAATTTGACTAAGTAAAATTGGTAGCAACATTAGGTTAGTGTGGCGCCTCTACTCAGCTTACATATGTAGGTTGGGAAGGGGTGTTACAATTGTTTTGGTATCAGAGCCTAGGTTTGAGATTCTCAACCTAGGTAAAATGTAATAAAAAGAATATTTTTACTTAAAAAGTGGTTTTGAATAACATATACGTTTGAGATTGGCAGTCTCTGATCTTTAATAAGATATAATCTGCTGTGTTTGCAGTGTTAGGTTGTGATGGATTCTCACTCACGTCAGTCGATTGAGGGTAGTGCCGAGAGTATTGCTCCTGCTGAGGGAGCTAGGGTTGATAGTGTTGAGGAGGCACCTGCTTCGGTGTCGGGTAGACCAGCTGGGGAGGAGGTTCCGCCAGCCTGGTTTAGGCCTATGATGGAAGCTATGAGATAAGCACCTGTGCAACCACAACCACCGCCACCACCCCCTCAGCCTTCAGTACCAGTAAGGCACTATGATAAGCTAAGGAAATATGGAGCAGAGGATTTCTTTGGTACAGTTGATCCGGCTGTAGCAGAACAGTGGCTTGATAGAGTTCAGAGGGTATTTGTGCAGTTGCAAGCCACTTCAGAGGAGAAGTTTGACTATGCAAGATCTTTGCTACAGAAGGATGCCTACGACTGGTGGAAGACAGTGCCCCATTCTATGGATGATCCTCCAACACTGTCTTACACTGATTTTCTGAGGGAATTTGAGTTGAAGTATACTCCTAGGGAGTATAAAGATGGGAAGAAAAGAGAGTTTCTAGATTTGAAGCAAGATCATCGGACCGTAACTGAGTATGAGGTTGAGTTTATTCGACTGAGTCAGTATGCTGGGGGCATCATTGCTGATGAGATTGATAGATGTCGGCGATTTGAGGAGGGATTGAGGCCCTCGATCATGTGCTTAGAGGTTGGATCTTCCCAGAGGATGTATGTTATGCAGAGGCAGTCAGATGCATCAACAGTTATAGCTGGTACTTTTTCTTTATTTAATACTCCAGTACTTGCTTTGATTGATCCGGGTTCCACGCATTCATATATTAGTGCATCTGTTTTGCCTGTATCTGATTTGCATGCTGAGTCCCTGGGATTTGATGTGTTGGTAACAAATCCGTTAAGGCATAGTGTGGTTGTGAGTAAGGTGCATAGAGATAGTGCAGTAGTGGTGCAGGGTGAGGAGTTCCTTGGGGATTTGATTGAGATGCCATTTAAGGATTATGATGTGATCTTAGGTATGGATTGGCTATTTCGACATGGAGCTGTGGTGGATTGTAAAAAGAAAGTTGTTTCTTTGAGAACGGGTGATGGTAGAGAGGTGATAGTATCTAATGAGCGGGAACAGCTAGCCTCCTTATTTGTTTCAGCTGTTGCAGCCAGGAGGTTGATTAGAAAGGGGTGTGAAGCCTATCTTGCTCATGTGGTAGATACTAGAGTAAGAAGTTCTCCCATTGATAGCATTGCCACAGTTGCAGAGTTCCCAGATGTGTTTCCAAAGGAGTTGCCAGGGTTACCTCCTGAGAGAGAGGTGGAGTTCGGTATTGAATTGTTGCCTGGTACCACTCCTATCTCTATTACTCCTTATAGAATGGCACCAGCAGAATTGAGGGAGTTGAAAGTGCAATTACAGGAGTTGTTGGACAAAGGATTTATTCGCCCCAGTGTTTCTCCTTGGGGAGCTCCTGTGCTTTTTGTGAAGAAGAAAGATGGTACTATGAGGTTGTGTATCGATTATAGGCAATTGAACAAGGTGACCATTAAGAATAAATATCCTTTGCCTAGAATCGATGATCTCTTTGATCAGTTGAAGGGAGCGTCAGTGTTCTCCAAAATTGATTTGAGATCTGGGTACCAGCAGCTGAGGGTAAGAAGTGAAGATGTTCCTAAGACTGCTTTTCGGACCAGGTATGGGCATTATGAATTTCTAGTTATGCCTTTTGGTCTGACGAATGCACCTGCAGCTTTTATGGATTTGATGAATAGGGTGTTTAGGCCCTATTTGGATCAGTTTGTAGTGGTCTTCATTGATGATATACTGGTGTATTCGCGGAATGAGGAGGAACATGATATGCATCTGCGGATTGTGTTGCAGATTTTGAGAGAGAGGCAGTTGTTTGCTAAATTGTCGAAATGTGAGTTCTGGTTGGATCAAGTAGCTTTTCTCGGACATATAGTTTCAGCAGAGGGTATTAGAGTTGATCCGAGCAAAGTTGAAGCTGTATTGAATTGGAATCCACCTAAATCAGTGACAGAGATTAGAAGTTTTCTGGGTTTGGCAGGCTATTACCGGCGGTTTGTGAAAGGGTTTTCTTTGATAGCTACTCCACTCACCAGATTGCTTCGTAAGGGAGTGAGATTTGTGTGGACGGATCAGTGTCAGGCCAGCTTTGAGCAGTTGAGAGAAATGTTGACTCAAGCGCCTGTTTTAACTTTACCTGTTGAAGGTAAACCTTATGTGATCTACAGTGATGCTTCACATAGAGGTTTGGGGGTGTGTATTGATGCAGGAAGAGAAAGTTATAGCTTATGCATCTCGACAGTTGAAACCGCATGAGCTTAACTATCCGACCCATGATTTGGAATTGGCTGCCATTGTTTTTGCATTGAAGATTTGGCGCCATTATCTGTTTGGGGAGAAATGTTTCATCTACACTGATCACAAGAGTTTGAAGTATTTGGGTGTCCAGAAAGAACTCAATCTTCGTCAGAGGAGATGGTTAGAATTGAATAAAGACTACGACTGCTTGATTGACTATCATCCAGGTAAAGCAAATGTTGTTGCTGATGCCTTGAGTCGGAAGTCTTTAGCTGGTTTAACTATTTACTCGCTCTCGTTGCTTTTGGAGTTGAGAGCTTTGCATGCCAGTTTTGTAGCTTGTGACGATGGTGCATTGTTGGCACAGTTGCTTTTGAAACCAGTTTTGTTAGATCAGATCAAAGAGGCTCAGTTGATTGATATGAAGATTCAGAAGATTATTTCAGATTGCAAGAATGGGAAGACTAGAGATTTTGTTGTGAAAGATGATGGGAGTCTCTGGTTTAAGAACCGATTGTGTGTAACCGATGATGCTGATTTGAAAAGAGTCATTTTAGAAGAAGCTCATCAGTCAATGTTTGCTATGCATCCGGGTAATACGAAGATCTATCATGATTTGAGACAACATTATTGGTGGATTGGTTTGAAGAGTGACAATGGATTTTGTGTCTGGTTTGCCATTGACACAAAAGAAGCATGATGCCATATGGGTGATTGTGGATAGATTGACTAAAACAGCTCATTTCCTTCCGGTTCGAATGGATTACTCTTTGGAGAGATTGGCTGAGCTGTATATCCATGAGATTGTGAAACTGCATGGTGTTCCAACTTCTTTAGTATCTGATCGAGATCCCAGGTTTACTTCCAGATTTTGGAAGAGTTTGCATAGTGCTTTGGGTTCTCGACTGCACTTCAGCACTGCTTTTCATCCACAGACGGATGGACAGTCAGAGAGGGTGATACAGATTATTGAGGACATGTTGAGAAGCTGTGTCATCGATTTCTCTAGAAGTTGGGATAGGTTTTTACCTCTTGTGGAGTTTGCTTACAACAACAGTCACCAATCCAGCATTGGTATGGCACCGTTTGAAGCATTGTATGGCAGACGGTGTAGGACACCTCTTTGTTGGAATGAGCTTGGAGATGATAAGTTGGTTGGTCCTGATTTGATTCAAGAAACTGAGGAAAAAGTAAAGTTGATTCGAGGTAGGTTAAAAGCAGCTTCAGACCGACAGAAGTCTTATGCAGATCTGAAGAGGAGAGACATTCAGTTTGATGTTGGAGATAAGGTGTTTTTGAAAGTATCTCCTTGGAAGAAGATTTTGAGGTTCGGTCGGAAAGGAAAATTGAGTCCTCGTTTCATTGGGCCGTATGAAGTGTTAGAAAGAGTTGGGCCAGTTGCATATCGACTTGTTTTGCCACCTGAGTTGGATCGTATTCATAATGTATTCCATGTTTCTATGTTGAGGAGGTACAGGTCAGATCCATCTCATGTGTTGCCATTTGAGTCTATCGAAGTGAGCCCAGATTTGACATTTGAAGAAGAACCAGTTGCTATCTTGGCACGTGATGTGAAAGAATTGAGGAACAAGAAAGTGCCATTAGTGAAGATTCTTTGGAAGAATCATGCAAAAGAAGAAGCAACTTGGGAAAGTGAGCAAACTATGCGAGAACAATATCCGCAGTTGTTTCAGAGTTGATATCAGGTAATTTCGAGGATGAAATTTTCTTTTTAGAGGGGGAGAATTGTAATATCCTCATTTATGCCCTAGAAGTTTTGCATATTGTTGTTGTTGTTATTGTTATATATTGGATTGAATATATGTGTTAAATTGTAAGAGAAAAGAAATTGAGAAGAGAAAGTATATGTATATGTATTTTGGGAAGAAATAGGGTTTAGAGACAAATTTATATGTTGTGTATATGTTAATATATATGACATATAAAGTGGTCAAAAGGCTTGGTCAATGCAAGAGAAGATATTTATTTGAGATTGGTAAATTACTTAATTGGGCACATATAAGACAAAAAGATAATTATGTGAATGAGGGCACTTTGGTAATTGCTTGGATAAAATCACATGGTGGATATTTAAAGAAGGTTTGACTTGTGTTTTCTTCTTCATTTCTTCTTCTTCTTCTTGTTGATGGCCGGCCCTCCATAGCCAAAGAGAAAGAAAGAGACAAGTGATGGTTTTGATGATTTCAAGCTTAAATTGAAGAAAGATTAAGTGTTCAAGTGTTGATTTAAGAAGTTTTTAACTAAGGTAAGATCTTTTCTCTAATTTCTTCAATTCTTTTGAAGTGGTATGATTAAGTTGCTTATGGTATGATTGTAAGTATTGATTTTGCTTGATAGATGAGAAGTTGGGTTGGTGTTGTTGATGGAAGAGTAAGATTGGTGTTTAGTGAAATTGTTTCTGTTTTAGGATTAGTAAAGGCTGTGACTTGTATGATTTTTAATTAATTTTAGAAAAATGTTCTTGAAGTGAATTTTTGATATGTCGTGGCTCTATGAGTCTAGAATGACTGAAAAATATGTTGATTCGATTTTGGAATGGTTATGAGTTTAGAAAGATTATTTTCATTAAACCTGTTCCAGCAAGTACCTTAACTGGGACAGCTATATTTCGGGATTTTTAATAAAATGTAGAAAAATCATATTCAATTGAATTTTGGATATGTTGTTGCTTAGTGAGTCTAGTATTTGAGAAAAATAATTTGGAATCACGTCGATTGAATTTGATTTATGGAATTCACAAAGTTCAGAACTGCTGCCAGGATGCAGGGCAATTGGGGCAGTCTGGTTAGGTGAACAATTTGACCAAGATTTTGTGTTCAGTTTGATCTGAAATTTTAAAGGGATGATTTTAAGATAAAAAACTAAATTCTGTAAAAATTTTAGAATTTTTAGTCAAGTAGATTATTTTATACAATTTTTCAAAATAAGGATAAAATGGAGTTTAAAAACCAGAATGTACTATTTATGGTTAGGGTTTTAATTCTTTGTTCTTCTTGCATTGCTTTGGTTCTCCAAAGGTAGGTTGGTCCTTAAACCTAACCCTAAACACGTTAAACACACTTGAATCAATGAATGTTATAATCAATTGTTCTTTGCCCTAATTGCATTGTTGAGATTGAACAATGTTATGTTGTGCATTGTGAATGGTAATGTGTTTCATGAGTAATGTGGAATGAAATGTTGATATTTATGAATGATTCTATGTGAAATATAATGTGATCATGGATGAGATATATATATATATATACTTGAATAATGAGATGTTATATTGTGAAATGAAATGTGAAGCGATTGTTATTGGCTAAGATGATGATATTGAAAGAAAGAAGGCATGTTTGCCTAAATGTGATGAGAATTTGAGAATGGAAATGGTAAGTATATAATAAATGAATTGTTTGTTTAATATGTTATTCAGTTTCAGAGTTCTGGATTTGGGTGGCATGCCTAAGAAATGATGAAAGGTAACAGTCTTGCCGGGTTGAGGATCTCCTCAAATGTGTTGAGTTGATGGTCCAAGAGACTGGGTCTGTTACACTATGAGAATTGTGAATATGAAATATATGATTTGTAACAGTCTTGCCGGGTTGAGGATCTCCTCAAATGTGTTGAGTTGATGGTCCAAGAGACTGGGTCTGTTACACTATGAGAATTGTGACTATGAACCAAAGCAGTAACTCTGAACTCTGAATATCGTATTAAATACTTGTTGGGCCCATAGGTGTCAAGGTTATATGAATGTCCTAAATAATGTTATGAGTTAATGAAATAAGATGTTGGTTATTGAGTAATGTTGAATGTGGAAAGATGTTGAAATGTGGTATGCTCATATGACTATGATTTGTGAAATGCATAATTATGTGTTAACTTTATATTTATAATGTTGATCTTATCAATAGCATATGTGGCATTGTATTGCATTAAAGCATACTATTAGCATGTTTTATCTTACTAAGCCGTTGGCTTAGCGCGATAGTGTTTAATCGCGCAGGTAGTAGAGTGGATAGAGTTGAACCCGAGAGTTCATCAAGACCTAGTGAGAGTAGACCTTGAAGAATCCATTTTGGGAGCTTAAAGATCAGAGCAGACTTGCCAATCATTTATAAATTTTATGTGTTGTAAAACTTGAGTTTTGATGTATATGAATTTGTAAATATGTAAATATTTTATAACTTCCGCTGTGTAATATTTAAATATGGGGGTTGTCACAAAACCTTTATTTTATGTTGTACTAGAAGTGTAAATCCTTTTTGCAGGTTGTAGTTGAGGTTACAAGGGGGATTTATTGGGAGTGTACTGAGAATGGTTTTGTTTGCATTGGTTTGTGTAAAATGTTTTTGAAAATAAGAAAAAAACCGGTTTTGTCGACACTTGGGACTCAATTTTTAGGCGAAACTATGGCAAAAAAAATTTTGTAAAAATCGGAACTAAAATTTGACTAAGTAAAATTGGTAGCAACATTAGGTTAGTGTGGCGCCTCTACTCAGCTTACATATGTAGGTTGGGAAGGGGTGTTACAAACTTGGCTCACTAGAGTGGATGCTTTTGATGGCCACCAGAGTAGAAGGCTCCTAGAAAAAGTTGAGATGTTAACTAAAACTGATTTTTCTTTGAACTTTCTCTCCTGGTTGAACCTCTGAAAAATTGCTTGAGCTTTCCTTTTATAGATGAATGGTACTGGCTATTTTGGGAAAATGTCGAGCTTGATAATTTCATATTACCAATTTAGGTAACTCATAAATTATATAGATTATTTGAACCTAGTCATTCAGTTGTCCAATTGACATTCATGGATAATTATTGAACTCGATGGTTTTACTATCAAGTTCGATATTCTTTGTTAAGGTGGCAGATTTCAATGTCTAAAGTTTGCCCTTTGCTTGAGTGATGTGAACTTTTGGACATATCATATGTGCGAAAAGCATTATTACTATTAGCTTGATGATACCTCAAAGTACCTTCCTTCGAATAATGTTTCGATATAGTTACCTTCAGAAATGCTCACCTTCTGGCTATTGGCTTTAATAGGGCATGCCCGACCTCCTTTGGACATGTTCTTTCTTCTGTTGATTGACTTTGATAGGGCATGCTGACCCTCCTTTAGACATGCTCATACTCTGATTCATTGACTTTGATAGGACATTCTCACCTTACTTCAGACATGCTCATCCTTCGATTGATTGACTTTGATAGGGCATACTAATTCTCCTTTAGACATGCTCATGCTCCAGTTGATTGGCTTTAACAAGGCATTTTAACCCTTCTTCGGACATGCTCAACCTTTGATTAATTGACATGTTTGTCATCAAGTTGATTGACTTTGACAGGGCATACTCACCCTCCTTCAGACATGCTCGTCCTCTGACTGATGTCTTTTAGCTCCTTTAAACTTGATTGTCCTTTGGTTGATGTCTTTTAGATTCTTCAAGCTTAATTATAATTCATCTGATGTCTTTTAGCTCCTCTAAACCTAATTGTCCTTCAACTAATGTCTTTTCTTTAGTGCTTGACTCATTTTTGCAAAAAAATTCAGGTATCTTTTATGCTCCTGGTATAATCATGTGATGCATATTCTCTTACCCCTTGTGTAAAAGATATTTTGAAAGTAAATAAATTAAAATGTCTTTTTGGTGCATAACTTCATTGTATCAGTGATATTAGCAGACTCTATTGAAAGCAATGGAATGTGTAAAAGATGCTTGTGTTATTGGCAAGTATTCACTGAGGAAAGGCCCCTACTTTAGTAATTACTCTCATCCTTATGGCAATAAGGTGTTGCACTTCAGATGGGTACATACTCAGAAATTGAATTCCAGGTTACCATAAAGTAACTTTCTCCTTACATAAGCACGTATGCTAGGTTATCTCCACTAATGTACCTTAGCCTTTTCAAAAAGATCCTTAGGTCATTTAGGCTTGTAATTGGGTTGTATTAGGATTCTTGGGTTGTGTAATGGGGCATCAATTATTTGAAGAACTTGTGTCACTAATCTTATCTTATTATTTATAGGGTTCTTTATATGTTACTTCCAAGGCTTTGCTTATTCTTTTGCCTTGGTTCATTTTCTTCTGCAGGCCTCCTCTTTACTTGTTCATTTTTACTCTTTTGTTTGTCCTTTTTGAAAATTTGTTCCTTTAGATTTTTTGTTTGTGTCATTCTTTTTTGCTATCACCTTGGGGAGTTTGCTTTTGATTTTCTTCTTTCATTTCTTCTTTTCCTCTTTATCTCCATTATGAGGAATTTGCCATTTGATTTTTCTTTTATTTCTTCTTTTCTTTCTTGTCTCTAGTTTGGGGAATATATCATTTGACTTTTCTTTCAATTCTTCTTTTCTTCCTTGTTCCTATTTTGGAGAGTGTGTCATTTGACTTTTATTTAATTTTTTCTTTTCTTCCTTGTCTTTATTTTGGAGAGTTTGACTAATTGAATTTCAAAACACTGCTTGTTGACTAATGCCACTGTTCTCCACTTAGGGTAGGTTTTTCTAAGTCATAAAAGATAAAAAAAAAATAGTTAGTTGAACAAATTTTTGGCTGCAAAAAGGGAGCAAAGGATTATGCTTATCATGGGGGATGAGCATTTTTGGCTAGCCGACAAATGCCTGGATCATTTCCTTTTGTTAGGTTGAGATTTTTATTTCTCCTTGATAATCCAGAGTTGGAGTCCTCTTTAAGTTAGCATTCACAAACTCCATAACCATAGTTTTTGAGATTATTTCATTCGTAGGTCAGTTCCCATAAAAATCTCGGTGCCAATAATATAAGGTTGCATGCTTTTAATTCATAAAAATTTCCTACAAAATATTCTTACATGAGTGCCATATAAATAAGAAACTATATAAAAAAAGGAATTAAAAGGAAAAAGACAAAAATACAATGGGGGAGAGCCTTCCTTTAAAAACTGTAGAGTAAAAAAAATTGGAAAGCTTGATGGTTTATAATGTCAAGCTTGATAATTTTGTCAAAATGTTTAAATAGTAGTAACATGTTTCTCCCTTTTCTTCTTCCTCATTTAGTAACCACTACACATATTATAATTTTGATCAAGCAATCTCATCCTACACATATTATAATTTCGATCGAGCAATCTCATCCTCTCCATCTTCCACCTTTTTTAACCTTAAATAATCAAAATAATCATTTTTGAAGGATCAAATGGCCAAGAACATCAAATGATGGATAAGGGCCTACTCACTTACCCTCATTTCGGCAGACACAGATGGTTCCATTGTATTTTATCTTCAATGATGCTTTCTTCAAGGCTAAATCCACCTCTTTTACCCTTAAATGGACACCAATGCAAAGTAAGGTGCTCCTAAGTAATAACTGATTACTTTTACTTATTTGTATGAAGTTTTGGATTGCTTTTTGGTTGATATTTACTTGATGCTCTATTATATGTTTGTTGGGCATGGCTGTAAGCTTCTAGCTGATGAGCATTATCAAGCTCAGTACTTTAAATTATCGAGCTCAATATTTTCTTTACTTGTAAAAAAACTAGAACCAATCTTAGTAGTTTTTAGAAATTGTCAAACATCTTTATGCCTATACTCGATAATCTTAATGTGTGTCAAAATCATTAAACTCAATAGTTTTAGTATGTCATTATTTAGTATTTTCACTATGCCCTTGAAGTTAAACTCGATAATGGTTGTCTCTGCTTAATGGTTTATTTGCTCTAAAATTGTCAAGTTTATAAGTAATTATTGTCGAGCTCGAAAGTAATTATTACCAAACTTGAGTATTTTTAACAGCTTAGTATCTTGATTGACACCTGAAACATGAAAAACATTGTATGAATTAGTAATGTCTTTAGCTATTTATTTTATGCATTTACCATATTTATATTTTGTCTTTTTTTTAATAGTTTGATGTGGGCTTAGTCTGGACCACTGATAGCTTGTACTTGTCCCATTCTTGGTTCCAATCCTTTCTCGGTCTCTTGAAAGAAATCATTCAACATTTTGGTCTTTTTCCACTGTTGCTAGCCATGCCAAAGAGGGGGCAACAAGATAGATCATTATGTGATCTAAGCTTTAGAAGAGCGATGGATGGATACTACTCACGCATTTCACTTGCCTTTTTGGGAGCTTACTGTTACTTAGATTTTACAACCATTACGAGACTAAATTTAACTGGTGAGATGCCTCCCTTTGATTCTATATAGATCACTAAGGAGGAATACTAAGACTTGCTTCATTTCATGCCGGGGCTGAATAGTGGAAAGATCAAGTATTCCAATATAGTCAACCTTTGGACTCCAGCGAGGTTAGCTGCCCTAGAGGGTGACATAGAAGGACAAATGCACTGTGCTAGGGGTTTTCCTCTCCATCTTTTAGGCACCACGATCTTTACGGATTCTAACTTTGCCACAAATTCCATTTACACTTGAGGCTAAGCTAGTTTGTTGACTCTGCATCATGGATTTGACCTGGGAAGGACTCCCCTATTGGACTTATGTTTGTTGTTGAGGTCAGTTTCCAATCTTTCTCTTCTCAATGTTCTCCCTCTTTTGATGTCTATATCCTCTTTTAGCTTTTTCTAATTCCTTTCTTTTGGAGGTTTTGGCTTACAAGCTCAATTTGATCCCTTCTCCTACTATTAAGGAGGGGCATCAATGCAGCCAAGATTTTTCTCGATTTGGTTCTTGGTTTAAAAATAGGTTTCTCTACTAGGGCACTCATAGTCTGTTAAGGCTAAGAGATCATGTTCACTCACTCACCTAGGAATAGGTCAATAAGAAAACAATTTGTCTCATTGATTTGTTACTTATATCTTAGATACTTACTTCTTTCCTATGCAATTTCAAGTTGATATTACTTGGTGGGGAAAGCAAAGCAAGCAGGAGAGATGTCAATCAGAGATAATGATCGAGACTGAGCCTTTGCTGAAGAGGAGGATGATTTTAATAGGACCCATCACTTCCTATTGTTTCTTAGAAGAGAGAGTGTTCGAGTGGCACCTAAGACCTGATGTACGGGGTATCCCTTTTGACATTCCCAGAAGTATGTTCTCAGCTGGCACGCTTCCTAAGGTCACTTGGATTAGACATCGTATTGGTGAGGATTGCCTGTCTTCTTTGCATCTAGTAAATTAGGGTCCCAATGCCTATTTCGAGTACGTGAGGACCTATTTACTTCTAATAGATGTAGGTCTAGATGGTCCTCCCATGGATTTTAATCAAGAGCCATATGGGAAAGGGGTAGAGGTGATGATGATAATAATTGTGTTGGTGGTCCTTCTCATTATCCTAGATCTTCTGCCCATGTATGTTATCTTCAAGTCATTATTTGTCTTATGTTTATTGCTATTTCATATATGTTGTGGCTTAGTTTAGTTTTCTTCATCTTAGAAGCCATCCCCCTATCACTCTTGAAAGAGGAGAGCCATTACAGACCTAGTTTCTAGTGTATCTGGCACTATGATTGCGAGATATTGTTTGCCTCCACCATGGTGCTGCCCAGTACATCAGCATATATCTTCATTTAGGTCCACTAGCTTTATATAGGGTGTGTCCGAGGTTACAGCTCATCCTTTCTTCCCATGTTATAGAGCTGGTCAACTTTTGGTGATAGAGAGAGTGCTACCTATAGGAGTCTCTGTAGCTCAAAGTCCTGCTAATGCTACTCATGTGAGTTTCTATCATTAGTGTATTACCATCTTGGTTAGACCCTTCTTAGTCTATAGTTTACCCAATTTTTTATTCTTGCATTAGGCTTTATAGGAGATTTATCAAGAACTTTATCAACTCTTTTTAGGTGCCACTAGACAATTGACTACCCTTTCCAGTGAACTCTCAGAAAGTACTCAAAATCAATGAACAATGCTAATATTAGTCATTTGGAGGTAATTTTATTATACTTACCTTTCTTTTCTTCTTATTTTGTGTTACAGGTGATCATCTCATCCCCATATGTCTCGTTCTCAAATTTGATATAGATAATAATGCAAATGCTAATGTAATGTTTCATTTTTTAGTTTTATAGGTCGAGGTTGTGTCATTGAAGGAGAAACTAAAGATTGAGAAGGATATTACCTAAGAGAGAATTTTTAAGCTGCATAAACTAGTAAAGGACCTGAAGAGGGATGCAAAGCATTTGGGTGACATACCTTCTCATGTTGCACCACCTATCCCATCATCAGATGAGGGTGATGGTTCTTTCGATGATGATGATGATGATGATGGATCTAATACGGATATAGAGAGTGTAGCCAGCTTTGACAGTGACAAGAAGGAGCATAGCCTAGGTGGTGATACTGGTCAATGGGACAATGTAGCTAACTCTGAAGGTGCTGACATGAGTGGAGGGGAATGCCCTGGAGGTACCATCATTCACTCTATGGAGGAGAAGGAGGCTGCCTCATTGGGCTATGAGGGAGATATTGATCCCTCCAGTCATCATACTCAGGGGATCGATTCCTATATTATAGACATTTTGTTAGCCATATGCCTATCGGCTTTGCTCCAATGCTCCTCATGTTTAGGGTTCATTTTCTGCTCCTCTGGATACCTCTTACACTATTCCTACTTCTACTTCTTCCATTCCAGTGATTCATACCGAGCCCATTGCATCGGCCATGATAGACTTTTTTCTTAGTGAGTCTACAAGGGAAGGATTTGGCACTGCCTGAAATGGTAATTCACGAACCCTATTAGGTATTGGTCGCATTGCTGCTATATTGGAGGGTTTCACTTCTGATCCATTAGGATCTTCTTATTGGGATGACTAGGACCACTTCTTTTATTATTTAGACTTTTGATCACTTACTCCCTAAGCCCTTTTAATGTGTATTGATTTTTGAGATGTGAGCCTACTACTACTGATCACTTGAGCACTTTTTTTCTTTTTTATTTTGGATAATTTGTGGATATCTTTTGAATGCTTTTATACATGCTTACTCTCATTCTAATCCATTAGCAGGATTTCTTTTTCTTTTTGATTCATATTTCTTAGTCATGACACCTATATTTTTATGAAAGCAAGTTCGCTAGAATAATACAAAAACTTGGATTCTTCTAGTATTGTTCAACTTGTGATTCTTTATGTCATTAAAAAATATCGAGATCATCAATATAAAACATCGATTTTGATATTTTATTACACAATTAAACCAAAGTTTTAAACATCTGGGTTCATTACTTTTAATTGACATTAAAAATGTCAAGCTCGTCATTTTTCACCCTTCTAATTTCTATAAGAATGTTCTCTTGCCTCTATAGGCAACTCAATTTGATCCTTTTTTATTCTTCTCTTTCTTTCACCAGCTCTACCTTAATTTCCATCTCTTTCTTTCTACTTTTTTGAGATTATGGCTAAAACTTCTTTGAGATAGATGTTAGATCTCTTTTACAGGTTGACCAGTCAGCACTGAAATCAACTTTCTTGATCCCACCTTAAGTCCTTAAGGTGTTTTTGGAAAATCCTTTTGGATTCTCCCTTCCTTCATACTACAACTAGTTTCTGAGATATTAATCACTTAGTCTTTGCTTTTCCTCAATTCGAGATATGCCCCTTGATCGAGGAGTTTATAACTATCCTTCATTACCCTTTTGATTCACTTGATCATGTTATTTTTCCAACCATGCTTGTTTCTCCTATTAGGCTCATACAGTTACTTTTTAACTTAATTGGAGAGAAAGATTATCTACTGGTTAGAAGCAGTAATATCCTTTTGATTCCTCTCATTGAGTTTTGTATGGCCTATATTTTCTTAACTAGATCATAGAATAGGTTGTTTTTATCTGTGTCTCCTATGTCAATTTTTGCTTATCATAGGATGGTCTGAACTCTAAAATTTTCACTTAAGGGAAACACTTAAAATTTAATTCTAAATGAAAGCCCATATGACCATGAATCCAATGCAATTGGGTTCATGTGAATTTAATGTTAGTTGGGCCTAAATGGGCCATTTGAAACCATTTGAAGTTTTCTACAAAAACTATGTACTTAGTAGCAGTAAACCTTAATTTATTTTTATTATTTTATTAAATTAAATCCATTACAATCACAATGCAACTTGAATCACTCAAAATAGACATCAAACGAGAGAGAATGGTCCTCTAAAATTTTATTGCTTAGTAATAGCAATGGGCCCATTGGGGGTGCTGTGGCCATAAGCCTGCTACGAATTAGTCTTGTGGCTCATTATGGCACCCTTGACTGCTACAAGAAACCAAAAATGTGTTACGAGGCACTTATTTCATGCCATGAAGCCCTAATTTGATTAAAATTTTTTTTTTTCTGAATTTTCCAATTTTAACCTTCCAAAACTCCATAAATAGGCCCTTACCACTTTATTTATCTTCCCTTCACTTAACTAAGCAAACCTAATTACTAGTTGTTTCAATCTCTCCTCTCTTTTCTTATTCTTTAAATTAAATGGTTCATTCTTCCTTAGTTTGAATAGCTTAAAATTTGCTTCCTTAGCAAATTTTAGTGCTTGTCCCTTTTAATTAACTTTCCTTAAGCTAAATTAAGATTATTTTGCTTTTTTAGCAAAACCCTAACCTAAATTAAGGTGAAACCACAATCTGACCACACCTTCAAGTTGCCATCTACCAAAGCACCAAGGAGGAAGGTAAAACCCTAAACTCTAAGCTCTTTTATTTGATTGGACTCTTTTTTTCCCCAAATTTTTAGGACTATCATTTGGTCCTTAAAATGAAATTAAGTTTGGACTCAAAATGGGTAATTCAAATCAAATCTCCTTTACAAAATTAAGTTGGCTCCTTTTAAAATTAAGTTGACACATAAACTTAATTAAATATTGTCACTTTTCAAAATTAAGTTGGCACAAGCACTTAATCAAAGATTGCTACTTTTTTAAAATTAAGTTGGCACATGAACTTATTTAACTATTGTCACTTTTTGAAAATTAAGTTGGTATAAGAACTTAATTAAATATTGTCATTTTTTTTCAAAATTAAGTTAGCATATGAACTTACTTGAATATTATCACTTTTTTAAAATTAAGTTGGCATATGAATTTTATTGAATATTGTCATTTTTTTAGAATTAAATTAGCACATGAACTTAATTGAATATTGTCACTTTTTTTAAAAATTAAATTAGCACATGAACTTAATTGAATATTGTCACTTTTTCAAAATTAAGCAGGAATAAGAACTTAATTTTAAATAAATATTTCTTCAAATAGGGGCTTAAAAAATTGGGCCTTAGACTTAGGCTAACATAGCTTAGGTTAGAAAATAAATTTTAGAAGAGTTAAATCCAACCATCTTGTGATGGTTAGAACTACGTGGGCTTTGATTCATATTAATATTCAAACAAGATATGTAGGTCTGCTTGGAATATCAATCCAAGTACCAAGTCTACTTTATAAAATAAACCTTTCATTCCAAATTTTAGTTGTTTATTTCTTTAAGTTAAGAACATCTCTTCCTTTATTTAGGGACTTACTCGCTTTCTTTTGGGGAATGTGTACGCATCTTAGAATCCATAAAACTAGAATTGGGAACCCCTTATCTTGAGTTTTGAGACATAAAATTAATTTAATTTTTCACGTTATTTACTTTGCTGTTATTAATATATATTATTTAACTTACCATATCATTGCACATTGTAATTGTCATTTTACATAAAAATACATAAGTTCTTATTTAATCAAATGCCTAACTCTTTTTACTTAAATTAAGCCTAAACCTAGCCCTCAAATCCATCTTTTGGTTTAAGGCTAATGTTTTTTATCCATGGAATATAACTGAAGTCAACTTTATAAGTTTTTCTTAAAATTTTCCTCTTCAAAATAAATTTAAGTGGTGACTCAAATTCATTTTTGGATTTTTTTACTTGAACTAAGTGTAGCCTACGATGGCAGAGCGACCTTGACACTTTTCATAAGACAGCCTAATTTTTAGCATTTTGACTGGCATGCTATGCGAGCCGTGTAAAATGCTCGAGCTTGAGCCTTACAGATGGAAATATAGATATCAGAGTTCTGCCTATAGTGGATGAAATGGAAGCTGGTCATTTAGTTATTCCCCAGTTTTGGCCGAGACTCTAATCAACTTAGGTGAAATCTCTTATGGTTCTTGGACTTTTCAAGGTAGCCCGATTCTTCTTCAAATTTTGCTTCAAGAAAGGTTGCACTTGCTGTCATATCCTACAATGGACCCATCGAGGTATTTTCCATGTCACCATGCTTTTTAGCGAGTCTTATGTGTTACTAACCTCTAGGAGGATTGGGTCTTATGGCTTCAATCCAGATACTTTGATGATGTCCACTAGCAGGTACCTTGGTGGAGGATCAACCGCATTTTTGTTTGAACCCGTCTTGCATATGTTGCCTTAGCGATTACCAGGAGAGGAATTTTCTATGTTCTAGGTCACTCAGCTCGTCAATATGGTATGTGAGTGACCAATCTCCGATTATCTCCTGTTCGAGTAGGTTGTGTTGAAAGGCTTGATTATCTATTCCTTAACCATTAAATTCCACCTTATATGATGTTGTATTTTTCTATCTATTTACTATCAATTAATGTTTGTTTCTTTGTATTTATTTCTCATCACTTTTCTTCTACTTATGTTAGAGATGTTTATTGGATAAGGCTAAAATGTCTTTGCTTGATTCAAACTAGCATATTAATCAATTTTTATGCAAACTTGTATAATTAAACACTTGGAACAATTAGGGTACTACCAAATTTTAAACATAAAAGATCTTGAGCCTATCAAGATTCATTAGTTTAGAAACCTCATGCCCATCCATGTCTGATAACTTGATTGCCCTTTCCTCAAAACTTTTTTGACCATATAAGAACTTTCCTAATTTGGCTTGAATTTCCCCCTTAGGCCTGACATATTGAGTTTGTAATGTTTCAACACCAAGTCTCCTACTTTTATCCTTATTTCTTCTACCCTTTTATTATAAACTTAAGCAAATCGCCTTTGGTATAACTGATTAATACAATGCTTGCAACCTTTTTTCCTCAAGTTGAGTCACCTGTTGATGCCTTGCTTTTACCCACTCTACTTTTGTCAATTCTACTTCTATCACAATCCTCAAAGATTTTAATTCCATTTTTAACTAGTAAGATTGCTTCCATCCCATAGACTAGAGAATACAGTGTCGTACTAGTAGGGGTTCTAATTTGAATCCTATACCTCCATAATCAAAGGTAACATCTCAACCCAATCTCGATATGTCCTTACCATTTTGGCAAGTATGGTCTTAATAGTATTGTTTACTGCTGACACTACTACATTGGTTGGAGGCTTATACCAATAGGAATTGTAATGCTTCACATCATATTTCTTCAGGAGTGCCCTAACTCCCCGTTAGAACTATACTCCATTATCAAATACCAAATGATGAGGCATACCATACGTACAAACTCAATGAACCATGCCATTTGTAATGCACCTATTTTGTTAAAAGACTGCCTCTATCCACTTGGAAATGTAGTCCACTACCACTAATATGAATCCGAGTCTATTTGATGCAATCGAGTTAATTTCTCCAATGATGCCTATTCCCCATATTGAAAATGGCTAAGGTGAGGCTAGAACTTGCAATTCAACTGGTAGGAGGAGGTTGCAATTCTCGTGGATTTGACATTTCTCACATTTTCTTACAAAGTCCACACAATCCTATTTTATGGTTAGTGTGAGCGGGGATTTTTGCCCCCAACTCTCTGTGAAATATCTCTTGCAATTTCAGCATTGTTAGGCTCAGGGCCTTAGAAAATACAGACCTAAACCCGAAGAATAAGAGTCACTGGGTGGATGACTCAATTCCTAAGAAATCCCCAATTCCCTATTGGGTTCAGAAAGTTGGGCACGTATGGGAAAGGTGAGAACGACCCAGCACCCTCATAGCATCCGGTTCATTGGAATTGGCCTGCTTTTGGTCTATACATTATTAAATTCTTAACTTATCATTATACCTTCGATATTGCATGCAATTATTTAAAATAAATAATCATATTATAAAACCAAACAAGTCTAAACAAACTAATAAGATGGGCACTCGTACTAGGGAAACATGCTTTTACAATTATGTCCAATGTCTAAAATACAAGTAAAATAAAATAGAACACCCACCGTTCGGTGGAAACGTATCCCTTACATTAATCTCAAAATCCTTAAAGTAAATTAGATTACACAAACTACATAAAATAAGGCAAGGCTCATATCAAATTGGAAAGCACCGAACCGATTTTTACTATATTGGTCCAATTTTAGATAGACCAGACCTAATCCAAACCTTTAAAAATTAAACTTGATTGAATTTGGACCTTATTATTGAAACCAAACTAGATCTGGCCTTTAATTTAAAACTAAATTTGAATTAGGTCTACAGTTTTGCCCCCTGCTTCAGTGATCTTGAGCAATATGACTTTGAGCTGATCTTGGATGAGGATGGGTTCTGGACCCGTGAATTAGTTTGAGTTCTGGACTGGAAACTAGATTTGGATTCTAGACCCGAGATTGGATTTGGATTCTTGTCCCTATAATAGATTTTGGTTCTGGACCCAAGATTGGATTTGGGTTATGGACCTTAAACTATTCCAATTGACTATTAGGCAACTCTAATATCCCAATAGGTTCATTAGGCAACTCTATTATCCCAATAGGTTCATTAGGTAACTCTAATATCTTGATGAAAATGACCAAGCAACAAAACCATTGAGCGATTCTAATATCTCAGTGGGTCATTAGGCAACTCTAGTATCCCAATGAGTCTATCGAGAGAATTTAATATCTTGATAAAATCACTAAGCGACTCTAATATCTTAGTGAGTGAAAATAGCCATTTATGCAACTTTAACGTTCTCCCATCTTCTTGGCATTAATCTAGATCATGATTAGGATAGTCTTTGCCCTTGCAAAATGTTTGGTACCTAAATTCGTTTCTTTTCTTCTTCTCCCATTTCTTTCTTTTTAATTTTTCTTGTTCTTCCTTTCTTTGAGCATTTTATCATTTTGTCCTTCTTCCTTGTAGGACTGTCAGGTACAGAACTTTCAAGAACTGGATTGTCTTTCTCCCTTTTTTTTTTTTCTAATTTTGATTGAATCTTTGGTTGGGTTGGACCTTTTCAAGTTAAACTATCCTTATAAACTAAATGGAAGCCTTTTGCTGATTTAGGTAAAAGAGAACTCAGTTGGCTTTCTGAACCGCCTTTTTAGGTTTTATCTTTCTTCTCTTTTTTTTTCTTTTTTTTTCTTTTTTTCTTTCTTTTTTCTCTTTTTTCTCTTCTTCTTTTCTTTTCTTCTTCTTTTTTCTTTCTTTGTTTTTTTGGTCCTAGCTCCAAAAGAGTTGTCTTGTTTGTACCAACTTGAGTTTCTAATAATGGATGAAAGGAGTGATAGGGATAAATCATTTATTACTCAGATGTTATCTTGATAGATTGGAGATATTAGGTGAACTTCAACTACCCTTATGGTCTTGAAAACTTCAACTATCCTCATGGTCTTGACTATTCATTCCTGTCTTTAATCTTCTTGCCTCTTTATCTTAGTGATCATATGACTTGTCAAAAGTACCACAACAGCTTAGAGTAGGTTATCGAGATTTGTAAGCCAATGAAAAGAAAGCTAAAATTTTATGAAGGCTCAAAGGGACAACTAGGGATTAATATTTAATAGGGTGGATACTGGTTGTTGGCTAAGCAAACAATGCCTAGATCATCTCTCCCTTAAATAAGTAGAGTTCAATTTTGCCTCGAAAGTTTGTCTAAGCATGTTCTAAGACTGACTAGGACCTGGACAAAGGTAATTATGAAGGAGCCCTCTCTAAGTAAGCATACATAACTCAATGCTATAGAGCAATTCTCTCATCTAGTAAAGTTATTCAAGTCATGATGCATAAATATATTAATTCATGAATTATCAAGCTAGATTCCTCATTGGTTGAGCACCAAAATGAACAAAGACCAACAAAAATTTTGATGAAAGTAATTTATTCAAACAAAAAATAGAAAAACATAATTATTCCAATTAGATATTAAAGAAAACAAAATTTAAAAGAAACATTCAAGCTAAGGAAAGTTCATTGAGTTGGAGCTGAAGATACTTCATTTATTTAGACATATCAAGGGCAAGGATTTTTTCCATCATCAAGAGTCATTGCTTCATCATCCACAGTTAGCCCAAGCTTGCTTAGCAGCACATTATCTTTAGCAGCTTCTCTATCCATATCATCATAGGATGTCAAGATAAAACTCTTCATGAAGATTATAAGGGGTGATGCCCTTCCAAGTTTAGGCAGAGGATCAGGTTTAGGTAGCTTTCCATTGTCAATCAAATCTTGGATCTCATGCCTTAATTGAACACATTTATTGTTGCGCTCTACTAAACACTACTAGAACTACACTCGCAAGTATACGAAGCTGCTGTAGTATTTTGGTGAACACCTCAAGGTCTCACAAGGAAGCTAGATGAGCTAATTATTTATCAAATCGTAAATAACAAATTATCAATAAAATTAAATTGCTAAACAACTAATGAAAATATAAAGGAATTGAACGTAATGCAGTGAAAGAAAATTGAACAAATATATTGATTCACTTAATAGAAAAGCCTAGGGTTTGCACTTCTCTACTAATTTATATGTATGAACGGCTATTCCTCTCAACTGACTTTATTTCAAAGATCAGATTTCAAGAACCTTAATTAATCAAATCAAGAAAATAAGCTCTCGCATTCAAACCTTTTTCAATTAATCTTACTACAATCAAAATGATCTTTTCCTTAGGTTTATATTTCTAATTCGACTAAGTCCCTAATTAAAATTTTCCAGTATTAGATTTCATTTCTCAATCCTTCATCTAAATACCTAAAACACATAATTGGTGGCCAATCAATTATATATTAACCTTATTTCATTCAATTAAGGATAAAAGAAATAAGTCAGTTAAGAGCAATAACCATTTCATACAATCATAGTAGATCCATACAAACCCTAGACTAGATCAAAATTAGTTCATAGTAATGCTATCAAACAAATCCATCTAATTGAAATTTAAAGAAATTAATTTAGACATTAGAGAATTCATAAATAAAATTTCAATGAAACTTAAGAGATAGAGTTAAAGATCAAAACCAATTACAATCTTCCTTTTGTTTCTGAAGAATCTCTTGCTCAAATTTTGCTAAAAGAATAATGAATTGGCTAGAACTAATTTGATCTAGAGTGTTTGAATGAAAGTGAAATCAATCTTCTATGGTTTTATTGTTTCCGAGAAAAACTCTTAAAAGAAAAATGAAGAACGGCAGAAGTATGTGTGTAGAACGGCTGAAGAAGTTCATTCCTTTTCTCTTGCCCTAATCTTCTTATTTATACAAATCCCTCGCTGAAAATCCATGCTTTCTTTTTTTCTTTGGTCCCATGGACTGACACGGCCAAGCCTGTGGCCGTGTCATGTGACACGGCCAGTGGCTTGGCCGTGTCACCTGGGTGTGTCAGTTTCTGTTTCTCCTTGCTCTTCTTTGCTTCTTTGGAGATGAGAGTGACACGGCCAGTGGCTTGGCCGTGTCTCCTGAGTGTGTCAGCTTCTATTTCTTTCCTTTGGTTCTTCCTTATTCTTTAGCTTAGAATGGGACACGGCCAAGCTCCTGGCTGTGTCATGTGAAACGGCCAGTTGCTTGGCCGTGTCACCTGCCAGTGTCACCTTCTGCCAAAATTTTCTTTCTTTCTTGGTTCCTTTGGTTCTGCCCTTTAGGTGAGACACGGCCAGTGGCTTGGTCGTGTCTCTTGCCCGTGTCATATTCTGCAAAGATTTCCTTTGAGGTGACACGGCCAAGCTTGATTTGGCTTGGCCATGTCTTGCTTGATTCATGCTCTTCTTTGTTTGTTTTGATCTTCCAAGGGAGTTTTTGCACTTTAACCTAAAACAAACACTTAAAACAAACTTTAAACAAGAATCAAATGAAACATTAACTAAAAACACATAAACATCATACTAAAAACTAGTACAAAAAATGATCTAAACACTGGGATAAATTAAAAACTACAAAATTGCTGAAATCACAAAATAAACAGATTAAAACTACCAAAATGCATGAAGAAAACAATAATTATCATAATAAATAAATAGTAATTTTATGACAAAAACTAATAAAACAACTATCCCACACTTAGAACTTTGCTTGTCCTCAAGCAAATTTACGTGGCATAAATTAAAAACTCAAGTAACCTAACTATAATTCAAGTATATAAGATGAAATCCTTTAATACTCAGCAATAAATGAATGCAATTTACTTCAATCAAGATTTTCTTAACTCATTCATTAATTCAGACATAACAAATCTCATCTCTCATCTAAGTGTTTCTCTCAATTTCAAAGGTTAATTCACTCAAACCAATCATGACTGCATACCGCCATAAACTTGCTTAATTATCCAATCTCTCTCACTCATTTTTCTCAAGAAATAATCCGAAGGTCTTTTCGTTTGGATGTAATGGGGCTAAGGTGAAGGTGTGAGAAAAGACATTTAAGTTGGAACATCAAGAAATGGAGCATCTAAATTAGACAATAATCTTGCGTAGAAACTCGTAACTCCCTCAAATGACATACACCAACCCTTGATACTCTCAAATATTTGCATACTTAAAGAAAAGTAAATGAGACGAAATTCCTTTTTTTTATGACTAATGCTAGAAAATATATGACTTTTGTATATATATATCTTCTTTTTTTATGTATATATACAAAATATAAAAATGCATTGAACATCTAGCTCAAATGTAGAAGAAAAGAATAATCGACTCTTAGTCAAATAAAATCCACAAAGTATGCATTTCAGCCCCAAATCTTACTAAATCTTTGTTTTTTTTTTATTTTACCCCATACATATCAATTAAACTACTCCTATTGTCATATTATAAGAAACTCCATTCCTTAATGAAGGTATGATAATAATAGAAAAATCTTGAGTTGTGAATTGTGTTGATCAATCAAGAAAAGGTCAAAGGCTCAACTTGGCTCATTAAGGAATTCATAATTAAGGGAGGTCTTTTTATGCTAAAGGGGGTAATCATAATTTGCCTTCATCATTTTAAAACTTGAGATGAAATCATAATGTGAGTTCAATTAGTATGCAAAAGCAAGCTCTAGAGATACAAAATCATGAAGGTGCACACTTAAGAAAAGAAAATCGATTGACAATAATATTCAATCTATGAGGCTTAAAGCTCACAAAGGGTGGGTTCTCAGAGATTTATATGTCATGAATTGCAGAACGTGAAAATCAATCCTGAATGAATTCAAATGCTAATCTCTATGCTGATACTAAAGGCTCAAATGTAATGCTAGAATTACAAAAAAGTCAATAAGTTTCCAACAATTATGCCATGAAAATAAGTTTCCAACAATTATGCCAAGAAAAACGCACAATATAACTCACAAAGAAAACAAAACAAAAATTAAAGAAAAGCTTAAATATTACCCCACACTTATGAGTTACATTGTCCTCAATGTAAATAAAAGAAAAGATAGAAAGAACCTCTTTTGTGTCACGCATAGTGCAGCTTTTGTACAATTAATCAACATGAAAGAAAACAATAGAAACAAACACCGTGACTTCAGCATAAATATGCGATCAAGGAAAGTTGGAACTGGATGGCCCTCCTTGTACCACCCCACACTTAAAACTCAATGCTCCTGGCCTATTCTTTGCAAGAATAAAAACACTTCCAATCTCCAAGCCATTAAGCCTTAAAGAAAAATAGAAGGGAAAATAAATAAATAAACTGAAGATACTAAACTTAAAATGATAAAAATGATAACAATGGGTTGCCTCCCATCGAATGCTTCTTTAAAGTCGTCTTAGCTGGACGTTTCTGCAAGAATTAAGGATCGTAGATCAAAGAACTATTGACAATCCTTACTTCTTGGAACCCCTCATTATATGGTTTAACTCTCTGTCCATTTACTTTAAAAGTTTCATTCGTTCAAGAGTTAAGTAATTCTATAGCACCGGAAGGATATACCTGAGTTATCTCGAAAGGACTGCTCCATCGAGACTTAAGTTTTCCTGGAAACAGTCAGAGATGAGAATTGAAAAGCAAGACCTTCATACCTGGGCTCAATGTATTTCGTACTAAAATTCGGTCATGAAGTGCTTTAGTACGGTCCTTATAAATCCTCGAACTCTCATATGCCTCGTTCCTTAGTTCATCTAACTCCGAAATTTGCAAAAAACATTCTCTCTTTGCCTTGTCCAAATCTAAATTCAGAGTCTTAATTGCCCAATATGCCTTGTGCTCTAACTCCACTGGTAAATGACAAGCCTTACCAAAAACCAATCGGTATGGACTCATACCCAAGGGAGTCTTGAAAGTAGTTCTATATGCCCACAATGCGTCATTCAATCTACTTGCCCAATCCTTCCTTGATGAGTTGACTGTTTTTTCCAAAATTCCTTTGATTTGCTTGTTGGATGTCTCAACTTGTCCTAAAGTCTATGGATGGCATGGGGTCGCCTCTTTGTCTCACACCTAACTTGTGCATTAACTTCTCGAAAAGTTTGTTGCAAAAATGACTTCCCCCATCACTGACTATCACTCTTGGAGTGCCAAATCTGCTAAGAATGTATTCCTTCACAAATTTAACAACCACATTAGCATCATTAGTTCGGGTGGGGATTACCTCCACCCATTTTGAAACATAATCAACAGTAACTAAAATGTATTCATAACAAAAATATTTGGAAAAAGGACCCATGAAGTCTATTCCCCAAACATCAAATAGTTCAACAACAATATAAGATTGAAGGGGCATTTCATTCCTCCTACCAATATTACCTACTTTTTGATAGCGGTCACAATGCTTACAATATTCTTGAGCATCTTTGAATAGGGTAGGCCAATAAAATCCACTTAGAAGCACTTTTTCGGCAGTCTTTCTCACTCCAAAATGACCACCGCAGTGAAGGTCATGACAAAATTGAAGAACACTCAGTTGTTCTTCCTCAGATACACACCTGCGAACTATCTCATCTTTGCATATCCAGAATAGGTAAGGTTCATCCCAGAAATAGAATTTACTCATGTGCAAAAACCTTTTCTTATCCTAAAATGACATGTTAGAATGCAAAATACCACAAGCAAGATAGTTAGCAATATCTGCAAACCAAGGTGAATTCATTACCACATACAACTGCTCATCAGAAAATGCTTCTAGATTTCTATGAATGCTATCAGATGCAAGATTTTCATCAAAGAAAGGTAACCTAGATAAATGATTAGCTACAACATTTTCACTTCCCTTAGTATCTTTGATTTGAAAATCAAATTCTTGCAATAATAGCACCCATCTAATTAAGCAAGGTTTAGCATGTTGTTTGGTCAAAAGATATTTTAAAGCTGCGTGATCTAAATGCACAATAATTTTAGACCCAATCACATAAGCTCTAAACTTATCTAAGGCAAAAACAACAGCTAGCATTTCTTTTTCAGTTGTTGTGTAATTAACTTGCGTGCTACTTAGGGTCAAGCTAGCATAATAAATCACTCTCAAAAATTTCTCAACCCTTTGCCCAAGGACAACTCCTACTGCATGGTTGGATGCATCACACATAATTTCAAAATGTAAGGACCAAACAGGAGCTACAATTACCGGTGCGCTGGTTAATTTTTCCTTAAGGGAATTGTAAGCTTGCATGCATTATGTAGTAAATACAAATGGAACATCTTTTCCAAGCAAATGACACAATGATTGGCTTATTTTAGAAAAATCTTTAATAAACCTCCGATAAAAACCTGCATGCCCTAGAAAGCTTCTTATTCCCTTAACAGAGGTAGGTGGGGGTAACTTAGCAATCAAATATACCTTAGCTTTATCCACCTCAATCCCTTTACTAGACACAATATGCCCTAACACAATTCCATGAGTAACCATGAAATGACTTTTTTCCCAACTCAAAGTGAGATTACATTCAATGCATCTTTCAAGCACAAGAATAAGGTTACTGAGGTAATTATCAAAAGAGTCACCAAAAACAGAAAAATAATCCATAAATACCTCAATAAAGTCATCTATCATGTCCATGAAAACAGACATCATGCATCTCTAAAAAGTTGCAGGCGCATTGCACAAGCCAAAGGGCAAACGCCGAAATGCATAAGCCCCAAAAGGGCAAGTAAAAGTGGTCTTGGATTGATCCTCTGGTGCTATCGCCACCTGATAATAACCTAAAAGTCCATCTAAAAAGCAATAGTGTGAGTGTCCAAAAAGTTTATCTAGCATTTGATCAATAAAAGGAAGAGGGAAATGATCTTTCTTTGTGGCATTATTTAACTTCCTATAGTCTATAAACATTCTCCACCTTGTGGTAGTCCTAGTAGGATTCAATTCATCCTTTTCATTTTTTACCACAGTAATTCCTGATTTCTTAGGCACTACATGTACTGGGCTAACCCACTCACTATTGGCTATTGGGTATATCACTACTTCATCAAGCAATTTAAGCACTTCCTTCTTAACCACTTCACTCATGTTTGGGTTAATGCGCCTTTGGGTCTCTCTCACAGGTTTAGCTCCCTCTTCTAAGATAATTCTATGCATGCACATTGAAGGGCTAATACCTTTAATGTCACTCAACCCCCATCCTATAGCTCTTTTCAATCTTTTTAATTCACTCACCAACCTCATATCTTCCCTTTCACTGAGTTCGCTAGAAATTATCATAGGTAAGGTGTCGTGATATCCTAAAAACACATATTTCAGGTTTTTAAGAAACTCTTTTAGCTCTAACTCAAGTGAAGGATTATTCTTTTAGGTTTTGATGGAGGGGAGCTCAAATGATGGTTCCTCTTTAAAATTCTCTATTTCAGCACTTTCTAATATATCAATGCAACTGACTACTTCTGAGTAAAAAATATCCAGGTCACGATCTAAGGTCAGTGCCAGCTCCAATTTATCCGAAAAACCTATTTGCAAGAAAGCATCTGAAACAACTGCGTCAATACAATCAATTAAAGAGCAATCCTCATATAATGCAGTTGTAGGGATAGGAGAAGTGTTAAAAATAGAAAATTTAACCATTTGTCCTAAGAAAGTCATTGACAATTTACCATTTTTAACATCAATCAAGGTGTTGGTTGTAGCCATAAAAGGCCTACCCAGTAGAATATTATGTGCGGATGGTGTAGGGTTATCTCCTTCCATGTCAAGAACTATAAAATCCACGGGCACTATCAACCCACCAACCTTAACTAACACATCTTCTATAACTCCTTTCGGGAATCTAAGAGATCTGTCAGCTAATTGCAAGATCATTTTAGTAGGTTTAAGTTCCCCAAGTTCTAATTCAAGATACATAGAGTACGACATCAAATTGACACTGGCTCCTAAATCACACATGCCATCAGTCCCCTTTCCATTACCCATAGTAATTTTAATTATGAAACTGCCAGAATCCTTTAGCTTCGAAGGTGGTTTATGTTGTAAAATAGCACTAGCTACCTCTGATACTATAACCTTTTCATTTGGCTCATACCTCTTTTTCTTGGTGTTCAATTCTTTGAAGAATTTGGCATAAGCCAGCATATTTTTTATTGCTTCAAGTAAAGGTAAGTTAATACTTACCTTAGACAACATGTTGAAGATATCTGAAAATTGCTTATCTTGTTTATCATTCTTCAATCTGCTGGGGAAAGGTATAGGTGGCCGGTAAGGATTACTTGCCTTATGCAATCTGCTGAAGGAGATTGCTCCATTGATTTTTCTCCATCACCCTTGTCCTCTGGTTCTCCTTCCTTTTTTGTTTTCTTGATCACCTGCATTCACAGAATTATTTTCAACACCATTATTTATTACCTTGCCACTTCTAAGAACAGTCACTGCTTATGCTTGCTCAGGCTGACTCAGAAATTTTTCTTTTTGTTGAATCTGCATCTGTTGTGCAAGTTGTCCCACTTGGGTCTCCACTTTCTTGAAAGACACTTCCAATGAATCCAAACTTTTGTTATTCATCTCTTGATTCTTGGTACTGACTTGGATAAAAACATGTAAACTATCCTCAAAATTGCCTCTCTTAGGCTGCCATTGATTTGAAGATTGCCCCGGCAATTGATTTTGTCTTTGAAGCAAATGGAAAGGTTGTTGAGAATTGTTTGCTGCCCATGAAAAGTTTGGATGATTCCGCCAACCAGGATTGTAAGTGTTTGAGTAAGGATTATTCCGGGCCCTTGGTTGATATCCCTCCATAGCGTTAACTTGATCAGCCTCATTTCCATAAGACTCGTACGCAGAGGGGCATATATTTGCTCCATGTCCAAAAGTTTCACAAATTCCACACACTTCTTGAGTGGATGAAAAAGCATTGTTCTTCATGTTCAGTATCTGCACTTGTCTTATCAACTCAGCTATCTGATTGACCATCTCACTGTTGGCTTCCACTTGATTTACCCCTTTACTTCTTCCTCTTACACTTTTTTGTTGGGAATTAGCTCCGAACATTTCAAAGATTTCATAAGTCTCGTCTGCTGTCTTTTCTCCTATAGCTCTCCCAGCTGCATTATTAACAGTATTCTGAAACTGCTGGGTTAGTCCATTGTAGAAAAATTGATTCAGCAGTTGAAGTGGGTAGTGATGGTATGGACACTAGATTAACAACATCTTAAACCTGTCCCAAGCCTCATGAAATGGCTCTCCATCCAATTGAGAAAATGTGGCTATTTTTCCTCTTAATTCAGCTGTCTTCTGATCTGAGTAAAATTTCCCATAAACTTATTATATACTTGCTCCCAAGTTGTCAAAGAATTTTCAGGCAACATCATAAGCCAGCTTTTTGCCCTATCCTTTAATGTGTACGGAAAACACCTCATCCTCAATTGGTCTTCTGTTAGTCCTCCCAATGGAAATGTGTTGAGGGTGGAGTAGAAATCTCGGATAAAATTCAAACGATCCTCATTCGGAACTCCATAAAATGATGGTAGCATGTTGTAATGGATATTCTTCAACTCATAATTTCTTGCTGCATCTGTCAATCTTATACATGAGGTGGAAGTCCCAATGACAGGTCTGGCAAAATCCCTCATAGTTCTTTGCCTTTCCTCTCCCATATTGGTAGATTGTGCAGTATCCGACTTAGAATAAGAAATTTTCTCCTCTGTATCAAACCCGGTATACAATTGAAACTCTTCTTTTCTCCTTTTCACTCTTTGAATTTATGAAATAATCGGGCAAAGCTCTCCTCCGAGTGATCTCCTACCTCGCATAAAAGAAATTTCTGGAAAAAGGAATTATTTAAAGAAAAAGAAAAATATAATATAAATAATGTAAAATAACTTGAAATATATATATGACTAATAAACAATTACGCCAATTAGCTTCCCCGGTAGTGGCGCCAAAAACTAGTTGAGCTCTAATAAACACTACTAGAACTACACTCACAAGTATATGAGGCTGTTGTAGTATTTTGGTGAACACCTCAAGGTCGTCTTACAAGGAAGCTAGATAAGCTAATTATTTATCAAATCGTAAATAACAAATTATCAATAAAATTAAATTGCTAAACAACTAATGAAAATATAAAGGAATTGAACTTAATGCAGTGAAAGAAAATTGAACATATATATTGATTCACTTAATAGAAAAGCCTAGGGTTTGCACTTCTCTACTAATTTATATGTATGAACGGCTATTCCTCTCAACTGAATTTATTTCAAAGATCAAATTTCAAGCAACTTAATTAATCAAATCAAGGAAATAAGCTCTCACATTTAAACCTTTTTCAATTAATCTTACTACAATCAAAATGATCTTTTCCTTAGGTTTATATTTCTAATTTGCCTAAGTCCCTAATTAAATTATTCCAGTATTAGATTTCATTTCTCAATCCTTCATCTAAATACCTAAAACACATAATTGGTGGCCAATCAATTATATATTAACCTTATTTCATTCAATTAAGTATAAAAGAAATAAATCAGTTAAGAGCAATAACCATTTCATACAATCATAGTAGATCCATACAAACCCTAGACTAGATCAAAATTAGTTCATAGTAATGCTATCAAACAAATCCATCCCATTGAAATTCAAAGAAATTAATTTAGACATTAGAGAATTCATATATACAATTTCAATGAAACTTAAGAGATAGAGTTAAAGATCAAAATGAATTACAATCTTCCTTTTGTTTCTGAAGAATCTCTTGCTCAGATTTTGCTAAAAGAATAATGAATTGGTTAGAACTAATTTGATCTAGAGTGTTTGAATGAAAGTGAAATCAATCTTCTATGGTTTTATTGTTTCAGAGAAAAACTCTCAAAAGAAAAATGAAGAACGGCTGAAGTATGTGTGTAGAACGGCTGAAGAAGTTCATTCCTTTTCTCTTGCCCTAATCTTCTTATTTATACAAATCCCTCGCTGAAAATCCGTGCTTTCTTTCTTTCTTTGGTCCCATGGAGTGACACGACACGGCCAAGCTTGTGGCCGTGTCATGTGACACAGCCAGTGGCTTGGCCGTGTCACCTGGGTGTGTCAGCTTCTATTTCTCCTTGCTCTTCTTTGCTTCTTTGGAGATGAGAGTGACACGGTCAAGCTTGTGGCCGTGTCATGTGACATGACCAGTGGCTTGACCATGTCTCCTGAGTGTGTCAGCTTCTGTTTCTTTCCTTTGGTTCTTACTTATTCTTTAGCTTAGAATGGGACACGGCCAAGCTCCTGGCCGTGTCATATGACACGGCCTGTGGCTTGGCCGTGTCACCTGCCAGTGTCACCTTCTGCCAAATTTTCCTTTCTTTCTTGGTTCCTTTGGTTCTACCCTTTAGGTGAGACACGGCCAGTGGCTTGGCCGTGTCTCCTGCCCGTGTCATATTCTACAAAGATTTCCTTTGAGGTGACACGGCCAAGCTTGATTTGGCTTGGCCATGTCTTGCTTGATTCATGCTCTTCTTTGTTTATTTTGATCTTCCAAGGGAATTTTTGCACTTTAACCTAGAACAAACACTTAAAACAAACTTTAAACAAGAATCAAATGAAACATTAACTAAAAACACATAAACATCATACTAAAAACTAGTACAAAAAATGATCTAAACTCTGGATAAATTAAAAACTACAAAATTGCTGAACTCACTAAATAAACAGATTAAAACTACCAAAATGCATGAAGAAAACAATAATTATCATAATAAATAAATAGCAATTTTATGACAAAAACTAATAAAACATTTATCTGTCTCATGTCCTTGCATTTGATGGAATTGATAGAAGACCTTGGCGTCAAAATTTAGTGGTAGAGGCTTATGTAGAGGCCGAGGTTCCAATGGTTGTATCAAATCCATTTTCATTAGATTTTCTAACATCTTTCACAAAGGCTTCCTTAATTCTAAAAATTTATGCTTCTTTGTTGGCTCAGTTTCTGTATTTTTCTCAACACCTCTTCTTTTCCTTTGATTTTGCTCATTGGGGTGGTAGTTGCCCTTATTGCCCCACTTATATAGCACATGGTTCGATTGGTCTTGTAGAATAGGGATTGATCCCTCATTTTCCATTCGATCTCTATTAGTGAATATGTTCTCCATGGATGCTGCCTTTCCCTTCTTTCTTATGTCAATGGAAGTTGTCTCATTACCATTGTTGATGAGCTCCAGAATTTCAATCAACTGGGTCTTCATAATTTCAACCAATTGATCTTGTAGCTCAACCATCCTAGCTTTGACAACTTCATCGATTATATCCCTTAGTTGGTTTGCATCCATCCTTCCAATGAAGCACTTGAATCAAAAATCAATGTTGTGCGTGATATCGTTGAATGCTCTTAAGTTGTCATACTTCAGATCTATGAGACAGAAATGATTAATGATATGAGATGCGAATGTATGTATGCATGTATGCACAAACAATAAACAAACAAGGACAAATAGGACGTTCCTTCCAACCTTATAACTTCCACACACGAATGGGGAGTCTCTTTTCCTAGGTATATGGTTAACAAAATACCAACACGGGGTATCTTGTTTTCGAATATTTCCCTCGGACGTTTTAACCAATAGTTATATTTTCAAAATGAAAATCAGTTCATGATAATTCTCATTAATTCGGTTTTAATCCATTCAACCAACTAAAGCAGCTTTTACGCTATATTGGATTAAAACTAAATCAAGAGGTTTATTATAAATAGATTTCTCACTTGAAAAGGTAACTAATGATTAATGCCGAAAACAAGCCCATGATTAATTACTCTTAGTATAAACTAGACTCACAATTGATTTTTGGCATTTCATAATTGACCTAAATAATTTGCAAGCTCTTTGTAAGAGAAGGTTGGATAAAAATAACATTGTTTCTAAGCCCATTATAAATGGGCTTTGTATTTGGATCATGAGAAAAGTATTTTTGATTTGTTTTTTAGAAAAGTTTTATGTCTAAAGACCATCTTAAAAAGATTTTAAAAATTGCTTTGGTCTTTTGGACTTAAAAAAAAAATTTTATTTTGAGCTCACAATGTATTTAGGTCATATTAGAAAAAGAACAAACCAAATAAGCCATAATTTAAGCCAAGATAAATTAACCATAGTCAAACAACAAGCATTTGGGGTAAAAACCTAAGGAAAGTAACTAGGCTAATTACATGAGCTTTAGTCTTTGGGTTAAAAGGCTTAGGTTCCCATAGCAAGTATATACCCAATGGTACAAGGCTATAAGTGGTTATGCCATGCTCGATCTCCATACCTTGAGTGAAAGTATGGTATCCTTTACATAACACAACACGGGTAATATGGGCATCCTAACTAACGCACATGATGCAATCTAATATGATGCAATGGATAATATCATTATAAGAAAGAATAGAATAATATAAAGACCAATGGAATCAACTTCTATTATCCCCAGTGGAGTCGCCATTGTGAGCTGGGATTTTTGTCCCCACTCCCGATGGAATGGTTCTTGCGACTTCGGCACTGTTTAGGCTCTGGGCCTTAGAGAACATAGGCCTAAGCCCGAAGAAAATAGAGTCACCACCCAGATGAGCCAGGAAAAAGAAAGGGGTGGATGACTCAATTCCTAAGGAATCCCCAACCCCCTAATGGGTTCGGAAAGTTGGGTACTTATGGGGAAGGTGAGAAATGGCCCAGCACCCCCACAACGCCCGGTTTATTGGAACTGACCTCCTTTGCAGGTCTTAATATTATAAAATTCTTAAATATAATAATAATATCCATATTACATGGAACAATTAAGATAAAGCATCATTATATTAAAATCAAAGCAAGGTCCAAACAAGACAAATAAATGGACACCCATCCGAGGATGGAAACATGTCCTTACATCGTTCATGTCTAAACTAAATAGGACACCCACAGAAAGGTAGAAACATGTCCTTTACATTGATCCAAAATATAAAAGCAATTTAAATTACATAATATTTAACTAATGAGATACCCACAAAGTGAAAACATACCTCTTACAATTTTAATACTAAAACAAATAGATAATAATCATATCAATAAAGAAAACATCCATCCATAATAAAATAAATCAAGCATTAAAATTAAATAAATCAACCATCAAAGCATATAATAAACTACATAATCAAATCTAAAATTAAATAAAGCAAATATAGATACAAATTTAGGTTTATGTCTCAATTTAGAGTTCTTTAATTGACATTTAGGGTTTTGGGATTTTAGAATTATTATTGTTATTATTATTTAGGCTACTGCAAAGATTTTGAAAAATTGTAATGAATTAGGGTTTTATGCATTTAAGAAGTAGTAAGGTTTTTTTATTAATCAAATTAGGGTTTAGGGGTAACATCATGAAATTAGGGTTTTGGAATCTTAAGACATTAGAGTTTATAATTCATGGTTACTGGATTGTGATTTTAGGTTTACTTGATCATGGATTTAGGATTTAGATTTACTAGATTGGATTTTTAAGTTCACTGGATTAGGGTTTAGGGTGTTGTTGAATTTGTCATAAAGTTTTGATGCTTTAAGAATTTAGGGTTTAGGAAAACAAGGGTTTACTGTATTTGGTTTTGAGAGAATTAGGGTTTTTGGTATTTTGGAAAACATATTTGATTTTAGTATATAAGAAAATAGTTTAGAGTTTTATAAAAATAATTATGATTTTTAGAAAACGTAAAGAAGATTAGGGTTTGGAGATTTAAGAAAACATTTGGAAATTTTGAAAAAAGTTAGAGTTTAGATGAAAATAGTTCGAAAAAATAATTTAAGGTTTTAAAGCTTTTGGAAGCAGAAGAATAGTTTTAGGGTCTTTAAGGTTTCTAGAAAAAGAAAAATAGTTTTAGGGTTTTGAAGTTTTTGGAAACAGGAGAGAAACACTTTAGGGTTTTAAAGGTTTCTGAAAATAGAAGAGTAGTTTAGGGTTTTTGAAGTTTTGGAAATGGATTAAGGTTATTGGATGAACATATTACCAAGTTTAATGATTTAGGTTATTGAAACAAAAATTATTGATAAATGTATTTAAAAGAAAATATGGCAATAACATTGTAAATATAGTCGAAGCAAAGATTTATAATCAAATCTCCATTCGTTGGTTCCACCAAAACTGATTTCTGGATGGACAATGACAAAGGCAGTGTTGCTGCCTTTGAATGGATTGTTGATTGCTTCTTGTTGCTTAATGACTCTTGTGCTAGGGTTTTTCTGTCTCTTTTTTACTCCAGTAAAAACTAATTTTTGATCCAATCAAAGTTCTTTAATTCTGTGTTTTAATGTAGTATTTATAGGAAAAATCATAAACCTACTTCTAATTGTTTAAGGAAATTAAAACCAATTAGGAAAAGAAACCAAAACCAAATAGAATTTGGTTTCGAAAAAAACTGCGTTGGAAAATTGCACCGGTGAAAAAATTGCTGGCGAAAACTACGAACGAGGGAGCTGCTATGGGCGGGCGTTGGGCGGCCAGCCAATTCATCGCAGGAATTTCCTACGGGCAAATTGGCCTGGCCAATTAAACTTTTGGCGACAAAATTTTTTTCGTCGTCGATTTTTCTGTCGCCGATTTTATTTATTTATTTTTTATTATTATTATTTTTTATTATTAATTTTTTATTTTATTAACTTTACCATTTTTATTTTTATTAAAAATTATAAATAATAAATACTAAAATAAATATTATTTAATTAAAATACCACAAAAATTATTTCGGACTATATAAAAAATATCGGACCAGACTGGGTCAAAAATTAAGAGTCTACATGGGTCAAAGGATATCTAGTCACAAAATCTATCGTCACTCGCTCCCATTTCCACTCTTGCAGTGATAATGGCTGAAGCAATCCTGAAGGAACCTGGTGCTTAGCCTTCACTCTCTGACAAGTGAGACATTTGGATACAAACTCTGCTATGTCCCTCTTCATAACTGACCACCAATAATACTGCTTCAAATCCTGATACATCTTGGTACTCCCAGGGTGCATAGCATAAGCTGATTGATATGCTTCCTCCAAAATTACCCTTTTTAGTCATGCATCATTAGGAATACACATCCTATCTCTGTACCACAAACTACCATCACTTCTCACATAAAAGTCTCGACTCTCTCCCTTTTGGTAATCCAATACAATATTCTGGATTTTCTCATCTACCAACTGAGCCTCCCTAATATGATCTAATAACACTGGCCTCAATTGCAACTAAGCCATCAAAGCACCATCATCACAAGACTTAAATCTAGCATACAATGCTCTCATCTCAACAAGCAACAAGAGTGAATAAGCAGTCAAACTTGCCAAAGACTTCTAACTCAAGGCATCAGCAACAACATTTGCCTTGCCAGGATGATAATCAATTAAACAATCATTTGCCTTGCTAGGATGATAATCAATTAATTAATTCTAACCACTGTCTCTGCCGAAGATTCAATTCTCTTTGAACACCCAGATATTTCAAACTCTTGTGATCCTTATAAATGAAACACTTCTCCCCATACAAGTAATGTCGCTAAATCTTCAAAGCAAAAAACTATAGCTGCTAATTCCAAATCATGCGTCGAGTAATTCAACTCATGTGGCTTCAACTGTTTAGAGGCATTAGCAATGACACTACCCTCCTGCATCAGAACACAACCTAAACCACTATGTGAAGCACCACTATAAATCACATAAGGTTTACCTTCCACAGGCAGGCTAAGGATAGGAGCCTAAGTCAACATCTCCCTCAACTGCTCAAAACTTGCCTGACACCGATCTGTCCACATAAATCTAAATCCCTTCCGAAGCAATCTGGTGAGTGGAGTAGCCATCACAGAAAAACCTTTCAGAAACTGATGATAATAGCCTGCCAAACCCAAAAAACTTCTAACCTCTGTCGCAGTCTTCGATGGACTCCAATTCAAAATAGCCTCAACTTTACTTGGATCAACTCTAATACCCTTTGCTGAAACCACATGATCGAGAAAAGTCACTTGATCAAGCAAGAACTCACATTTAGACAGCTTAGCATACACCTGCTTCTCTCTTAGAGTCTGCAATACAATACGTAAATGCTTGTCATGATCCTCCTCATTACATGAATACACCAAAATATCATCAATGAAAACCGCCACAAACTAATCTAGAAAGGGTCTGAATACCTTGTTCATCAAATTCATAAATGCTGCTTGTGCATTCGTCAATCCAAAGGGCATTACCAAGAACTCATAATGCCCATACCTCATGCGAAATGCTGTCTTAGGTACATCTTCACCTCTGACTCTCAACTGATGGTACCCTGATCTCAAATCAATCTTAGAGAGTAGTGCTGCTCCTTTCAACTGATCAAAGAGATCATCTATCCAAGGCAATGGATACTTGTTCTTGATGTTCACCTCATTCAATTGCTGGTAATCAATACACAATCTCAAGGTACCATCCTTTTTTTTCACAAACAAAATGGGCGCTCCCCATGGGGACACACTATGGCGAACGAACCCTTTATCCAACAACTCTTGCAACTGCACCTTTAAGTCTCTCAACTCAGTAGATGTCATAAGATAAGGAGTAATAGAGATGGGAGTGATACCAGGCAACAAATTGATACCAAACTCAACCTCTCTCTCAGGGGGTATCCCTGGTAAATCCTCAGGAAAAATATCTGAAAACTGGGCAACTGTGGATATACTGTCAAGTTGGGAACCCACTACTCTGGTATCTACAACATGAGAAAGATAAGCCTCACATCCCTTCCGAATCATCCTCCTCTCTAAAACAGCTGAAACAAACATGGATGAAAGATGTCTCTGCTCACTAGATACCATCACATTTCTACCATCACAGGTTCTCAGGGTAACACACTTTTACTGACAATCTACCACAGCCCTATGCCTGGATAACCAATCCACGCCTAAAATTAAATCATACTCCCTGAAAGGCATCTCAATCAGGTCACTGAGGAATTCCTCATCCTGAACCACAACCAGACTATCTCGGTGCACCCTGCTGACCACAATACTATGCCCTAAAGGATTTGTTACCAAAACATCAAATCCTAGTGACTTTGAATGCAAATCACTCACAGACAAGATGGATGCACTAATATATGAATGTGTCGATCTAGGGTATATCAAAGAAAGAACTGCAGTACTAAATAAAGAAAAAGTACCAGCAATAACGGTTGAAGCATCTGGATGCCTCTGCATCACATATACTAACTGTGATGGCCCTGCCTCATCTGGTCTACCTCCGAGTGTAGAACCTCCTCTCTGTCCAGACCTAGATCTACCACCCCTACCAAAACCTCTGGTACTATGACCTCCTCTGACACTGGGTCGAGAAGCTGTAGTATCTGTCTGTCTATCCTCTGGTGGCTCTGGGCAATCTCTGAAGAAGTGATCTGGTGACCCACATCATAACACACTATTGGTGTACCTGTCCTCCAGCAGGCACCCCTGTGTGCCCTACCACAATGGACACAGGTATATGAAACTGGCCTTTGAACTACTAGGGTCAGAGCACTAGCCACTAAAACTGTAGGTCTCAATCTCTATCTCTGCTGCTGTACTGACCTGCCAGACTGTCTCTGGCTCATACTGAATCTTTAAAAATATCCTCCTTGGCCTCTCTTCACAGATGAAGACCCTGCCTCACTCTGGGTCTCCTAGCTCTAGTCTCCTCATCCCAAGTAGCTGCTGCAATATCCTGTTCTCTCTCAACACTCTTGGCAGCTACAACCAACTGGGAAAAATCCTAATACCAGGAGCCTACTTTAATGCACATGATAAAGGGTCTCAGCCCCTCCTCAAACCTCCGACATCGGTCAATCTCATCAGAAATGATCCCACCAGCATACTAACTCAGTCAGATAAACTCTATCTCATACTCCGACACTATCCTGGTATCTTGCCTCAAACTCAAAAACTCTATCTTCTTTGCATCCTTATACTCCCTCAGAGTATACTTCTGCTCGAACTCCCACAAGAAATCATTATAGGTCAGAACTGATGGATCATCTAGAGCATGTGAAACTGTCTTTCACCAATCATATGCATCCCTCTACAAAAGAGATCTGGCATAATCAAACTTCTCCTCTAAAGTAGCCTGCAACTCAATGAACACTCTCTGGACTCTGTCTAGCCACTGCTCTGCTACAGTAGGGTCTGTAGTACCAATAAAGTCCTCAGCTCTAAACTTCCTTAGCTTATCATATTTCCTCGTCAGTAACTGCGGCTGCGGCGGTGGCGGCTGTTGTACTAGAGCCTGCCTCAATAGCTCCACCATATGTCGTACCTAGCCTAGTAGAATTGTAACACCCCTATATCCTGTATACGTACCAAGCATGCTTAAACGATCGTAATATACGTATACTGAATATAGAAAATGTCACAGTTTAAAAAGACACAACAAATATCTTTGTAAATAAGTGAAACCAATCTCAAACAAATAAAAGAAATCCAAAAGACACCATATATAAAATGTTTAATAATTCACAGCGGAAGTTATTACAAATATGTTATAAATCAAAGTTTACAAAACATAGAATATATACATGATTGGCAGCTCTTCTCTGATCTTTAAGTCCCAAAAGAGAAATCCTCAACGTCTAGTCTCACTTGGTCTCGAAGAGCTCTCAGGTTCAACTCTGTCACCTGCGCGATCAAACACTATCGCGCTAAGCCAACGGCTTAGTAGTACAAAGTATGCTAACATTATGCTTTAGTGCAATGTAGTGTCACACATTTTATTAATAAATCAACATCATAGATGGAAGGCTAACAACATACCTATATATTTCATAAAGTACACATATATAAACATATCACATTTCAACATCCTTCCATATAACTCATTAGTCAATCATTTTACCATTCATAAATCACATTAAACAAAGACAAGCATGGGCCCAAAACACACTAATATACCATTCAATTTTCAGAGTAGATGTTTTGGTTCAATCATCACATTTATCATTATCATAAACCCAACTAGGCTTCAAGGATTAGGTTCAACCAAGCTTCAAGGGGAACAAAGCATGCTAAGTCTCAACCCAACTTGGCTTCAAGAACCAACCCAACCTAGCTTCAAGGGTTGTAACATCTCAATTAGGCTTCAAGGACTAGATCCAACCAAGCTTCAAGGGGAGTAAAACATGTTAAACTTCTACCCAACTTGGCTTCAAGGATCAAGCCCAACCTAAATTCAAGAGAGTGTTACTATCATTAGGCATGCCACCAACAACAAACTCTGAAAATTGAATAACACATTAGTCACACAATTCATTTATTATTTCATTCTCAATTCTCATCATCAATTAGACAAACATGCCTTATATCTTTCAATTGAATCATCATAGCCAATCACAATGGCTTCATATCATATCATATCTCAATTCATATTATACATATAGCATCATTGATATAACATTTAAAAATACATAATTCATATAACACATTACCATTCACAAGATTCACAATGCATATAACATAACATTGTTCATATAGTATCATATGCATCATCATTATCTTTAAATGTATATTCATTCTCAACAATGCAAGAAGAGCAAAGAAACAATCACAGTAGCCAACACACTCAAGGGACACGGCCAAGCTTGTGGCCATGTCTCTCAACACAAAATCAAGCCGAGGCAGACACGGGCAAGGGACACGGCCGTGTCTCTCCATAAAAATCAAGTAGTGGCAAACATGGGCAAGGGACACGGCCAAGCCAATGGCCGTGTCTCTCCAAAAATCATCCAACACAGCCAAATTTCCTTAGACTTGGGCGTGTCTCCCAAAAATTCTTTGGTTTGGCCGTGTCTCTCATGATTAAAAACCCTAAACATGGCCAAATCTCTTTTGATTGAATTTAAACACATTGTGCACAACATAACCTCATTCAAATGAATATAAACAATGTCATTAACACATATCTTGCATGCTCATCACAATATTCACATTAACAATACATCAACAATACATTTAATCACTCACCACTTTAAAACCCTAAAACCAACATCACTCTTATTCTTTCAATATCAACATCCACTTAACTTACCATCTTCAAACCAAAACCAACACCAATTTAACTTTGTAACTTACAATCAATTTCAACACTTATAAACACATCTCAAACACACCAAATCATTATAACAACAAATCATAAGTCACCTCAAACACAACTTCAAAGATAACAAAGGAAAACAAGAGAGTACTTACCACAATTGAAGAAATTTCACAAATCTCCAACTTAATCACTTGATTCTTCCTTCAATTTGAGCTTAGAACTTCAAGATCCTCTCTTGCTCTCTTCCTCTCTTGCTCTCTTTTGTCTTTGGATGAGCAGGCCACCATAAGGGAAAAGAAGAAAAGATGATGAAGAAAAGTCAAATTATCATCTCTTTAAATCTCCGCCAAGCAATTCTAACAAGACAATTACCAACATACCCTCTTCTCACTTGTTCTAACTACCCTTCATCCACATGCCCTTTTTAGTAATTTCACTCATCCCAAATTAAAATATCTTCTTCCCTTGACTCTCCATTTGACCAACATATATGTTATATATATTAACATATATACAATATATACATTCCATTAACACAATCATTTCCTTTGCAAAAACATATATACATTAAATTCAAATCAAACAACAATTGAATTAAAACTTCTAGGGCACACTTAGGGATATTACAATTCTCCCCCTCTAAAAAGAAATTTCGTCCTCGAAATTACCTGTCATTAAGTCTGAAAAAGTTGAGGATATTGATCTCGCATTGATTGCTCACTCTCCCAAGTTGCCTCTTCTCTTCCATGATTCTTCCATAGAACCTTCACCAAAGGCACTTTCTTATTTCTTAATTCTTTCACTTCACGTGCCAAAATAACAATTGGTTCTTCTTCAAATGTCAAATCTGGACTCACTTTGATAGATTCAATTGGCAACACATGAGAAGGATCCGACCTGTATCTCCTCAACATAGAAACATGAAATACATTATGGATCCTATCCAACTCAGGTGGCAAGGCAAGCCGATAAGCAACTGGTCCAATTATTTCTAAAACTTCATACGGTCCAATGAAACGAGGACTCAATTTCCCTTTTCGACCAAACCTCAAGATCTTCTTCCAAGGAGACACTTTCAAAAATACCTTATCTCCTATATTATACTCAATGTCTCTCCTCTTCAAATCTGAATAAGACTTCTGTTGATCTGAAGCTATTTTCAACCTATCTCGAATCATTATCACTTTCTCTTCAGTTTCTTTAACCAGATCAGGACCAATTATCTTACTTTCTCCAAGCTCATTCCAACATAAAGATGTCCTACACCGTCTACCATACAGTGCTTCGAATGGTGCCATACCAATGCTGGATTGATGACTGTTATTGTAAGCAAATTCCACAAGTGGTAAGAATCCATCCCAACTTCCAAAGAAATCAATAACACAGCTTCTCAACATATCCTCGATAATCTGTATCACTCTCTCTGACTGTTCATCTGTCTGCGGATGGAAAGCAGTACTGAAGTGTAATCGAGAACCCAAAGCACCATTTAAACTCTTCCAAAATCTGGAAGTAAACCGGGGATCTCGATCAGACACTATAGAAATTGGGACACCATGCAACTTCACAATCTCATGGATATACAGCTCAGCTAACCTCTCCAAAGAGTAATCCATCCAAACCGGAAGAAAATGAGCTGTCTTAGTCAACCTGTCAACAATTACCCAAATAGCATCATGCTTCCTTTGTGTCAATGGTAAACCAGACACAAAATCCATGGTCACTCTATCCCATTTCCATTCAGGCACTGACAAAGGTTGAAGCAACTCGGTTGGAACTTGATGCTCAGCTTTTACCCTCTGACATGTGAGACATTTGGACACAAACTCCGCTATGTCTCTCTTCATACCGGACCACCAGTAATAGTGCTTCAAATCATGATACATCTTTGTATTGCCCGGATGCATAGCAAATACTGACTGATGGGCTTCTTCTAAAATGATCTTTCTCAAATTAGCATCATCAGGTACACACAATCTGTTCTTAAACCAAAGACTCCCATCACTTCTCACAATAAAATCTCGACTCTTTCCATTCTGACAATCTGAAACAATCTTTTGAATCTTCTCATCATTCAATTGAGCCTCTTTAATCTAATCCAACAAAACTGGTTTCAATTGCAATTGTGCCAACAATGCACCATCATCACAAGATACAAAACTAGCATGCAACGCTCTCAACTCAACTAGCAATGAGAGCCAATAAACAGTCAAACCTGCTAAAGACTTCTGACTCAAGGCATCAGCAACAACATTTGCTTTACTAGGATGATAATCAATCAAACAGTCGTAGTCTTTAATCAACTCCAACCATCTCCTCTGTCAAAGATTGAGCTCTCTTTGGACACCCAAATATTTCAAACTCTTATGATCAGTATAGATAAAACACTTCTCCCCACACAAATAGTGTCGCCAAATCTTCAATGCAAACACAATGGCTGCTAACTCTAAATCATGGGTCGGATAATTGAGCTCATGCGGTTTCAACTGTCGAGAAGCATAAGCTATAACTTTACCTTCTTGCATCAGAACACAACCCAAACCATTATATGAAGCATCTCTATAAATCACATATGGTTTATCTTCCACAGGTAAAGTAAGAACAGGCGCTTGAGTCAACATTTCTCTCAACTGATCAAAGCTAGCCTGACACTGATCTGTCCACACAAATCTAACTCCCTTTTGAAGCAATCTGGTAAGTGGAGTAGCTATCAAAGAAAATCCTTTCACAAACCGTCGGTAATAGCCTGCCAAACCCAGAAAACTTCTAACTTTAGTCATAGACTTTGGTGGACTCCAATTCAAAATAGCTTTAACTTTACTCGGATCAACTCTAATACCTTCCCCTGAAACTATATGACCGAGAAAAGTTACTTGAATCAGCCAAAACTCACACTTCGACAGTTTAGCAAATAATTGCTTCTCTCTCAAAATTTGCAACACAATCCGCAGATGCATGTCATGCTCTTCTTCATTACGCGAATACACCAAAATGTCATCAATAAAGACCACTATAAACTGATCCAGATAGGGCCTAAACACCCTATTCATCAAGTCCATAAAAACTGCAGGTGCATTCGTCAAACCAAAAGGCATAACTAGAAACTCATAATGCCCATACCTGGTCCGAAAGGCGGTCTTAGGAACATCTTCAGCTCTGACCCTCAACTGATGGTACCCTGATCTCAAATCAATTTTAGAAAACACTGTTGCACCCTTCAATTGATCAAAGAGATCATCAATTCTAGGCAAAGGATATTTATTTTTAATAGTCACCTTGTTCAATTGCCTATAATCGATACACAATCTCATAGTACCATCCTTCTTTTTCACAAACAAGACAGGAGCTCCCCACGGTGAAACACTAGGGCGAACAAACCCTTTATCCAACAACTCCTGCAATTGCACCTTCAATTCTCTCAATTCAGCAGGTGCCATTCTATAAGGAGCAATAGAAATAGGAGTGGTACAAGGCAATAATTCAATACCAAACTCCACCTCTCTCTCAGGAGGCAACCCTGGCAACTCCTCTGGAAACACATCTGGAAACTCTGCAACTGTAGGTATACTATCAATTTGAGAACCCTTTACTCTAGTATCCACCACATGAGTAAGATAAGCGTCACACCCCTTTCTAATTAATCTCCTAGCTGCAACAGCTGAAACAAACAAGGATGCTAGCTGTCCCTGCTCACTAGATACTATCACCTCACTTCCATCACCAGTTCTCAAAGTAACAATTTTCTTTTTGCAATCTACCATGGCTCCATGTCTAGATAACCAGTCCATGCCTAGGATCACATCATATTCCTTAAAAGGCATCTCAATCAAATCTCCAAGGAACTCTTCACCTTGAACCACTACCGCACTATCTCGGTGCACTTTGCTAACAATCACACTATGCCCTAAAGGATTTGTCACAATACATCAAATCCTAGGGATTCAGCATGCATATCAGACACAGGCAAAACAGATGCACTAATATATGAATGCGTGGATCCGGGATCAATCAAAGCAAGTACTGAAATACCAAATAAAGAAAAAGTACCAGCTATGACTGCCGAAGCATCTGGTTGCCTCTGCATCACATAAATCCTCTGAGAAGATCCAGCCCCCTCTGATCTACTCTCCCTGGATGTAGAACCTCCTCTAGAACTGAACCCAAATCTGCCTCCTCTGCCGAAACCTCTGCCTCCTCGACCTCCCCTCACACTAGGTCGAGAAGCTGCAGAATCTACTGACATCTGCTCTTGCCTCTCCGGACAATCTCTAACAAAATGATCAGGTGATCCACATCTAAAGCATACCCCTGCTACACCAGTCTTCCAACAAGTACCACCATGTGGCCTACCACAATGAATGCATACGGGTAGAGTGGCTCTCTGAGTCACTGGGGTCGGAGCACTCGCCACTTAAACTGTAGGTCTAGATCTCTGCCTCTGAAATTGTACTGACCTACCCGCTGGCCTCTGACTCCTACTAACCCGAGGAATAAAACTTCCTTTACCTCTCTTTGCAGATGAAGACCCTGCCTCAAACTGGGGTCTTCTAACCCTGATCTCTTCCTCAGAAGCAGCCGCTGCAATATTCTGAGCTCTTTCCACACTCCTAGCTGCTGCCACAAGCTGGGAAAAATCATGATATCTAGGTCCAGCCAGAAGACAGAATAGAGGGCCTCAATCCCTCCTCAAATCTCCTGCATCTATCTATCTTATAATATATAATACCCCCAGCATAATGGCTCAACCGTATAAACTCAACCTCATATTGCATTACGGTCCGGTAATCTTGCTTCAAGCTTAGAAACTGCATTTTCTTCACATCTTTGTACTCCCTTGGAGTGTACTTCAATTCAAACTCTCTTAGAAAATCAGTATAGGACAATGTAGGTGGATCATCCATAGCATGAGGCACTGTCTTCCACCAATCATATGCATCCTTCTGCAACAATGATCTTGCATAATCAAATCTTTCCTCTGGAGTGGCTTGCAACTGAACAAATATTCTCTGTACTTTATCTAGCCACTGCTCAGCTACAGCTGGATCAATAGTACCCAAGAAATCTTCTGCTCCATACTTCCGTAATTTGTCATAATGCCTCACTGATACCAAAGGCTTTGGGGGTGGTGGCGGTGGTTGCACAGGTGCTTGCCTTAAAACCTCAACCACATGCCTAAGCCAAACTGGTGGAACCTCCTCACCAGCTGGTCTCCCCGACACAGAACCAGGTACCTCTCCAGCACTATCCAATCTAGCTTCCTCTCTAACCTCATCAGGAGCTACGCTCTCCGCACTACCCTCTACTGACTATCGCAAGTGAGAATCCATCACAACCTATGTCTGCAAACACAGCAGAATACCTCTCATTAAAGATCAGAGACTGCCAATCCCAAACATGTATATTATTCAAAAACCAATTTTTTTAAAGTCAAAATACTCTTTTTCTTACACTTTACCTAGGTTGAGAATCTCAAACCTAGGCTCTGATACCAAAACAATTGTAACACCCCTATATCCTGTATACGTACCAAGCATGCTTAAACGATCGTAATATATGTATACTGAATATAGAAAATGTCACAGTTTAAAAAGACACAACAAATATCTTTGTAAATAAGTGAAACCAATCTCAAACAAATAAAAGAAATCCAAAATACACCATATATAAAATGTTTAATAATTCACAGCGGATTAAAAACCCTAAACATGGCCAAATCTCTTTTGATTGAATTTAAACACATTGTGCAAAACATAACCTCATTCGAATGAATATAAACAATGTCATTAACACATATCTTGCATGCTCATCACAATATTCACATTAACAATACATCAACAATACATTTAATCACTCACCACTTTAAAACCCTAAAACCAACATCACTCTTATTCTTTCAATATCAACATCCACTTAACTTACCATCTTCAAACCAAAACCAACACCAATTTAACTTTGTAACTTACAATCAATTTCAACACTTATAAACACATCTCAAACACACCAAATCATTATAACAACAAATCATAAGTCACCTCAAACACAACTTCAAAGATAACAAAGGAAAACAAGAGAGTACTTACCACAATTGAAGAAATTTCACAAATCTCCAACTTAATCACTTGATTCTTCCTTCAATTTGAGCTTAGAACTTCAAGATCCTCTCTTGCTCTCTTCCTCTCTTGCTCTCTTTTGTCTTTGGATGAGCCGGCCACCATAAGGGAAAAGAAGAAAAGATGATGAAGAAAAGTCAAATTATCATCTCTTTAAATCTCCGCCAAGCAATTCTAACAAGACAATTACCAACATACCCTCTTCTCACTTGTTCTAACTACCCTTCATCCACATGCCCTTTTTAGTAATTTCACTCATCCCAAATTAAAATATCTTCTTCCCTTGACTCTCCATTTGACCAACATATATGTTATATATATGAACATATATACAATATATACATTCCATTAACACAATCATTTCCTTTGCAAAAACATATATACATTAAATTCAACTCAAACAACAATTGAATTAAAACTTCTAGGGCACACTTAGGGATATTACAAGAATCTCATCAACTGCTGGTCTCTCTGGCACAAGAGCAGGTTCCTCTCCAAAAATCTCATCTCTAGCTCCATCTCTACCCTCACTAGAAGCCACACTCTCATAATGCCTCACCGGTACTTGTGGCTGTTGTGGCGGTGGCTGCACTGGAGCTTGCCTCAACAATTCTACCACATGTCGTAACCAAACCGGTGGAACCTCATCAGCAGCTGATCTCTCTTGCACAGGAGCAGGTGCCTCTCCAGCTCTCTCAATCCTAGCTCCATCTCTACCCTCTTCAGGAGCTACACTCTCAACACTACCTTCTATGGATTGACGTGACTGAGACGCCATCACTACCTATATCTGCAAACACAGCAGAATATACCTCATCAAAGATCAGAGACTGCCAATACCAAAACATGTATCTTATTTAAAAATCACATTTTAAAATCAAAATTTTCTTTTTCTTACAATTTACCTAGGTTGAGAATCTCAAACCTAGGCTCTGATACCAAAACGGATGTAACACCCCTATACCCCATATACGCACACTACATACAACCATATCTATTATATATGTATACCAGATACAGGAGTGCCATGGTTTACTACACAAACAAATCTTTTCTTTTAGCAATAATATGAGAAAATTTAAAACATTTAAGTTATATTATAAAACATAATAGATAAAACATTTATTTATTAAGCAGCGGAAAATGTAGCAGTATTTACATATATATATATACACATCAAAATCAATAATTACAAAACATAAAGTTTATACATGTTTGACAGTTCGTCTCTGATCTCTAAGCCCACAATCAACACTTCAAAGTCTAGACTCGACTCGGTCTAGCTGAACTCTCCGGTTCTACCCTGTCACCTGCGTGATGAACCACAATCGCGCTAAGCCATAGGCTTAGTGGTACAAACCACAATAAAAATATGCTTTAATGCAATGTCAATGTCATACTTTCAAGCAATAAAGATCATATTAAAAAATGTTATATTTCATAACATTACATTTCATTATCTTATTTAATTGTTTTACCATTTATGATTCACATTGAAACAAAGACAAGCATGGGCCCAAAAAGGATCTAATATGTTATTCAAAATTCAGAGTTACTGCTTTGGTCCATAATCACATTCATCAAGCCCGTAGGATATATATATATATATCCATGGATAATTTAACAGACCCAGTCTCTTGGAACTCAACCCTGCTAGACCCTAGGGCCCCAGTATCTTAGTCCTCAACCCGGCTAGACTGTTACTATTTTTGAGGCTTACCACCCGGTCTTTTCACCTCAAAAATATCATTTTTCATATTTATCAGCTGGGCTCGACTTACGACCCGGTCTTTTCACCTGCCCAGCAATTCATAGGCATGCCTCCAAGCCCAGAACTCTGAAAATTGAATAACATACTAGGCACACAATTAATTCATTTATCTCATTATCAATCTTTTTCACAATTCATTTACCATTTCATTTCTCATAATCAAACTAGGCAACCATGCCCCAATTATTTCATTTGCATCATTATAGCCAACAACAATAGCTGCACAACTCATCATTAAAGTATACATAGCCAATTGCATTGGACATACATTTTGAATGATCATTATATCTTTCACATTATGCAAATCATAACATTAATCAAATGTATTAACAATGTAATAAATTACTTAACACATTTATAACCAAATGTGTTAAGTCTCAAAGTCATGTAAATGTATGCAACCATGTAAGTTTATACTTACCTCAAAAGCAACTCACACCAATCTAAACACTTCCTCTTCCAAGAATCCTCCAACGCTTGGATTAGGGCAACTCAATCTCTTCAAAACCTAATCCAAAAGTGATAATACACACTCACTTAAAGATACACATGAGATAATAAGGCTAAGAATCAACTAGGGCAAACTCTACACATGACACACTCAACAATACGGGCGTGTCCCTGACTGTGCCCTAAACTCACAACACAAAAGCTTTGACACGCTCAGTGACATGGGCGTGTCACTGGCCGTGTCAATCCTCCCTCAACACAATAGCTATGACACACTCAGTGACATGGGCGTGTCACTGGACGTGTCAATGCTACTACAACACAGAAGCTGTGACACGCTCAGTGACATGGGCGTGTCACTGGTCGTGTCACCCATCCAGAAAATAGAATCATTGACACGCTTAAAAACTTGATCGTGCTCATGGGCATGTCAGGCCAAAAATCCTAATTCCGGCAACAACAACATCACATCCAATAAACCTCTTACTTCCACCATCTTCCACTCCAAACAAACTTAACAAAACACACCCATAAACCATACTAACTTGTAAAAACATCAAAACAACTCAATACATACATCAAACACCAATTCACAACCATCACATACACACAACTCAAACACAACACTTGTTTTCTTCCAATGCCAAACTTAACTCTATCTCAAAATCAACACCAATAAGATCAAACACACTCAAATACACCATAATCAAATATACACATACCATCAACAATCAAACACCAAACTCAAAACAAAACTTAGAAGAAAACCAAAGAATCAAGTGGAGAACTTACCAAAAGTGATCAAAACTCTTAGATTTCCAACTTGATCACTTGAAACATCCTTCAATCTTGAGTTTGGAAAGACAAAATCTCACTTTCTCTCTTGCTATGGAGCTAGCCGGCCAAGGAGAAAAGAAAAGAAGAAGAAGATGAATAGAGAAAAGCGAAGTCAACACTCAACTCTTCTTTCAACCACTAAAACTCCCTTTAATTCTCAACCAAGCAATTTTATTAATATAATATTCATAAAAATCTTCATCCACTTACTAATTTCCATTTCAATTAATTTAATAAAAATAATAAATCTTCTTTTGACCTTCCATTTCTTTGACTTGTATATGTTGTATATATCTCATATATACAACATATACACTCTTCTCTTTACCTCTTTTCTCTTTCCACTTAAACATATACATTTAATCCAAATACAACAATAAATATTCCAAAACTTTTAGGGTATACTTTGGGATATTACATTTATGACATTATACAAATCATAGCATATTACTCATGCACAAACAATGTAGTAAGTAACTTATTACATTCTTCAACCAAAATGTGTTAAGTCCAAATGTCATGCAAATATAATCAATTATTCAAAGTTTGTACTTACCTCTAAAAGCAACAAAACAAGCTCAAACACAACTTTCAACCTTCTCTTCCAAGATATCTCTCAACACTTGTATTTGGTAACTCAAGTCTCCTCAAAGTCTAAACCAAATGTGATTATAAATAATCACTTAGTAACACACTTATAGGCATATACAAAACCTCTCAACACAAAGATAAGAAACACAAGGGAAATAAAGAAAAGAACTATCTAGGGAAAAATCTATAAGTGACATGCTCAACAACACGGGCGTATCAATGACTGTGCCCTAAACCCACAACACCGAAGCTTTGACACACTCAGTGACATGGGCATGTCAATGACCGTGTCCTAAGCTCTGTATTACAGCAGATAAGACACATCCAGAGACATGGGTGTGTCCTTGCCCATGCCAAAACTCCTACAACACAGTAGCTGTGACACGCTCAGTGACATGGGCGTGTCACTGCACGTGTCAATACTATATGATTACAGAAGCTGCGACACGCTCAGTGACATGGGTATGTCACTGCACGTGTCAATACTATATCATTATAGAAGCCGTGACATGCTCAGTGACATGGGCGTGTCACTTCATGTGTCACCAACACTGAAAATAGAACCATCGACATGCCTAAAGACATGGTCGTGTCACCGGGCTTGTTAGGCCAAAATCCTAATATCAACACATAATTATCACATCCAAAATTATCTTTCTTTACCCTTTTCCAACTCTATTCAAACTCAGCCAAATCCATCATTTGTATATGCATAAAAACTACTCAATTAAAAGCAAAATACATAATTTAAAACCATGACTTCACAACTCAAAAGTTGCATAACCCAAATCTCTTATTCTCTTCACCAAACTTAACCATTTCTTCAATTCAACCCTAAATTCATAGTTAACTACTCAAGAGAACTTCATACATACCAATACCAACCATTAACACATACTACACCAAACATCCAATTCACACATATACATACTTTCATAGAAAATAAACAAGTTGGAAACTTACCAAATATGGAGAAAATCCCCAAAACTCCAACTTGAACACTTGAAATCCTTCAATTACTTGAGCTTGCAAGAAGCAAATTCCTCCTTTCCTTTAATGGAGATAGTCAGCTTTCAATGGTGAAAGAAGAAGAAGAAGATGATCCCCAAACTCATCTCTATCCAACTAATACCCCTTTAACCACACAAAATTTCCACTTTAAATTTCCACCAAGTAATATATATATTACTTAATTAATATAAAAAAACATCTTCCACTAACTACACAATTAATTTTTTAATTATTTAAAATAATATTTGACCAATTTAAAATATTAACTTGTATATGTTATGTATATCTACATATATATATCATATACACATTTTACTTTTTCACTTAAATTTATATATATTTTTAAATCATTTATTTAATATTCAAAAATTAAAAATTTTAAAATTTTTGGATATTACACCACTAAGCGACTCTAATGTCTTGGTAAATCAAAATAGTCATCAAACGACTCTAATATCCCGATGAAAACCACCAAATGACTCTAATATCTTGGTAGGATAGTGAGTGACTCTAATATCTCACTATAAACAAACTTGGGTACTTTAACATATCAAGAAAAATTGTACCTTCAGGATACATCAACAAATCCAATATAAGCTAGAGATTATGCTATAAGGATACTTCAACAAATCCAATATATGCTATAGATTGTGCTATCAGGGCACTTCAACAAATCCAATATAGGCTGGGTGGTGGATGCTTCAACAAATCCGCTTGAAAATGTCTACCTTTATAGAAATGAATCTTTATCTTGATTCTCTATTATTTGGGATGGACCTTTTTCTTACCTTGACATCTACTCTTCTAGCTGGACTGATATGATCTTCATCTTGATTCCTCATTCCTGAGGATGGACCTTTGTCTTACCTCGACTTTAACTCTTCTATCTGGATTGATCTTCTATTCTTGGACATTTGTCCTGATCTTTTATCTTTTGTATCTTCATTCGTTTGAGAGTTTTGATTTTCTCCTTATACCATTCTTCTAGTTCTTCAACAATGCAAAAAATTCAGCTATTCTTAGCTAGCCCTCACATTTTCCCCCTGAATGGCAAAATATTAAAAGTTTAAAAATATTTTATACACACATAAACTCAAAAATTGAAAAAAGGGCCTGTGTAGGCTCAAACCAATGTTTTTGTTTCCATGTAGGCTTTGATTGATGTTTGCATTTTATCTAGTTCCATGCACAAGCATAAATCTTTTCTTTCTTTTGCAATGCCCCTTTCATGCCCCCTGATTCTATATACGCTTTTGATTGTTCACTTCACTAGGTGTCTGCTGTTTACTTTGACAAAGAATAGGTAACACAAGACAAAAATGTAGTGTGATATGCTTATGTATGCATGATATTCATGGATCATACTTATAGTAGTTCCATTGACTCATAGAATGAGGTGACAAGCCAAAGCACTCACATTGGTTCCTTAAGATGCTTGTTCAGGTCTTTGCATTAGAACAACAAAAACCTTCACATTTATGGCTTTATCTCCAAAATGTTGGAAACATGAGTAGTGGAGGCCCAAGTAGTATGGCCAGAGACACGAGAGACATCCATTTCAACACATTTAGTCGGTAACTTCTTCATGACATAACTTTGCAAGTGATCCTTTCATTAGCCCACTTTTGCCCAATATATCCTTTGAGGTTCGACAATCATACTTCCCTAAACTTGAAGACTCATATGACAAAAGCACTTTTTTTAAATCATTAAAATCACATGTTGGCTTTGTCAAATTAGTGTCATTATACTTTAGAGCTCGATTTTTTAAATTAAAATATCTATAATATTATAACCCTAGTTACTATACTAAACTTAGGAATCATTTCCATTTAAGCAAGAACTGTTGCACTTTAGATAGGCACATACACATTACTTGGCCAAAGGTCTCATTGAGTTTCAGTATTGTCTATCTCATATACATGCTTATTAAAACAATCTCCACTAATAGACTCTACCTACTAAAAGAGATCAACATGTCTTTAATAGGCTTGAAATGGGGTCTTATAAGGGACATTGGTTAAATGAAGGCCATTTTCAAATTGGAGTTGAAGTGACACTACTAAAAGATCTTCACACTATAAACTTGTTATTGGAACCATATACTACTAGAGGTATTATTTAACTTTAGACATCACTTCCATCTTCTAGGTTCTTGGTTACCTTGCTTCATGAAAAATAGAACTTGAAATCTTGCTTTATGAACAGAAAGAACTTGAAATTTTTCTTTGTGAAAAGATAAAGCTTATCTTCTTAGTAGAAATCTATATTTGATCAGGATGACCTTTGTTTTTGCAAAAAAATTGAAACCCTATTGTTCTTCAATCTTCTTTTTTTTTATTATTCTTTTTTCTGGTTTTATTTTCCTTCTTTTTTCTGTTTCTTTCTTTTTTCTTTTTTGTTGTTTTGAGTCCTAGCTCTAAGAGAGTTATCTTATTATGCACCATCTTATGCTTCTGATAATGGATGAATGGAGTGGCATAAGTCTGCTTCAATAAGGATGAATTATTTATTACCCCGATGTTATCAAAATGATGAAATTGATCTGAGATATTAGGTCTAGTTAAGGTGACTTTCAACTATCCTTATAGTCTTGAGTATGCATACCCTTCTTTGATCTTTTGCTTCCTTAGCAATTCAGTGATCATTAAACATACCATAAGTGTCACAACAGCTTAGGAAAGGTTATTGGGTTCACAAGCCAATAAAAAAGCAAGCTAAAATCTCATGAAATCTCAAAGGGACAAACTAGGGGTAGATTTTACTAGGGTGGATTCCAATTGTTGGCTCAACAAATTATGCCTAGGTCATTTCTCTCTTGAATAAGTGGAGTTTAGTTTCACCTTGAAAGTTCGTCAAAGCATGTTCTAAGATTGACTAAGACAAAGACACTCATAATTATGCAGGAGCCCTCTCTAAGTAAGCATACACAACTCAATGCTATAGAATAAATCCCTCACCTAGTAAAGTCATTTGAATTATAATGCATCGATGCACTAATTTATGAATATCAAGCTAGACTTATCATATGTTGAGCAGCAAAATGAACAAAAAGAAGCAAAAAACATAAATATAAAAAAATAATTTATTCGCAAAAATGTTAATTGAAAAATAATTGTTCTAAAAATACCTAAGAAAGAAGAAATAAAATTAGTAGCACTCAAGCCTAAGGAAAGTTAGTTGAATTGTAGTAAAAAAAAGTTTCATCTACTTAGACATATCAGGGGCAAGGATATTTCCATCATCATTGAGGTTCTATATGGTTTGTTTCAAAATGGTCATTGCCTTCTTAATCACAGTTGGTTCAAGCTTGCTTAGTAACAGCTCATCTTTAGCAGTTTCTCCATCTATGTCTTAAAAAGATGACAGGACAAAACCTTCCATCATTCCTCCCCCTATCAAGAAAATCACTGGTGGTGACACTCTTCCAAATTTAAGCAAAGGATTGCTCTTACTGTTAATCTTATCGGGCTAAACTAGTTTACTACTATCTATCAAATCTTGGATTTCATGCTTTAATCGAACACATTTATCTATCTCATGCTTACACTTGGTGGAATTGACAGAAGGCCTTGGCATCAAAGCTTGATGGAAGAGGATTCGACAAAGGCCAGGGAGCCAATGGCTATATCAGCCCCTTTTATTGCAACTTATTGAAAACCCAAGATAAAGTTCTTCCCAGATTTGAAAACCGCCTCATATTTTCTTAACCAGTAGCATTGACATCTACTAATTTCTGTATACCTTGATCGCCAGACTGATAATTTTTTCCTCTCATTCATTCTTCTAGAAAAATGGTTCTTCTCTCATTTCCATTCTTCTATCTATAAACCAGCTTGGAGTAGATCTTTGAAGTCTCTGATAAGCATATGAGACATCTGTTCATGCAGATTAGGCAGGACATCTCTTACTGTTATCATAATCTTATCAGACTTATTCGGCCTCTTCTTAAGAAGTATGACCTTATTCCTCCATCTCTTTGCATAATCAACAAAATTCTCATTTTGCTTTTGCCTGATTGATTCTACTTCCATCAAGGTCACTTCCAATTTAACATTATACCTATGCTGCTAGATAAAGGCTTTGTATAGCAAATCACAGTTCTTGCAAGTACTTTCCTCTAAAGTTATTGAACTAGTTTTATATAATCGGATCTAATGAGAGCATGAAATACCTTAGAGTTTGAGCATTAGTAAATTTGGCAGACTACATCGCAGTGATGTACTTCTTGACATACAGATGGGGATTCCCTGTTCCATTAAACTTAGCGAAGGAAGGCATCTTCAACTTGTAAGAAACTTCTTCATCTTGTTCAAATAGCTTATCCACTTCCGACACCTCCTCAGCCTTCATCTTCTTTTCAAATTTCTTCTTTAAATTAGCAATCATTTTCTCCATATCAGCAGTTTTAGTTTTCTCCACAACTGCTTTCTCCATATCCTTCTTCTCTTTCTTCTTTTCTTAAGGATCTTGGAATTATTCGACCTAGTCATCATCACCAATTACCACTTTGTCTTCATCGAAGGCTACTTCAGCTACTTTAGCCTTAACCTTATCCTTCTGCTTCTTGTTGATAGTAGATGCTTCAGCATTGTTGCCCTCTAATAATGAAAGTAACTGACTCCGTACAGTCTCAACCAGGGCCCCCTTTAATTCTTTCATTTTGAAGTTGAGGGAATCATTCACCATCTTCTGAACTCACTCAGGTTCCATTGCTTTTTGTTAGCCAAATGATCTCAATTTTGATCCTTGACAACTCAAATTGAATGACTTATTTAACATGTGTTTAAAGAATCTTGTTGCAAGATTATGTTGTTTCAAATAAGTTGAACAGGGCACATTTAGCGGTCGCACAAACCATGGAGACAACCTCCCCATTGAATTGAAGGATGAAACCATATCACAGTAGGGTTCGCAGTTAGAAACTAGACCTCAGTCGCAACCGCCCATCTACATGAGCGACCGTCCAACAAAAATGGGAGACCGCAATAGGAGAAACCTAAATCATCCAAATTTCAGTAAGGTTTGCAGTGAAAAGAACGGTGAAGAATATGGTCTCGCTTACTGATAAAGCGACCACCCTTTAGACTCCACGATCGCTCTGCTGATTCAAGAGAAAACTACTCAAATTGACAATAGTGTTCGCATCCTTAGGTGTGTCCAGAAGTTCGAAGCGAGTCTCTCAATTTGACTGTGAACTAGCACTTAGGGCGACTGTAAAATTCATATTTAGGCAGAATTTTATTTTGCCCAGTTAAAGAATGCCACATGTGATGACCATTATAAACCCACTTCAGCATTCAAAAAGGGTGACCGCACCCAGCTTATGCACGACCATCCCGACAACCACAACATGGGCAAGATTCTAGCAGCAGAGCACTTAAATTCGACCGTTAAAGCAAATTTGAATCCAGCGACCGTCCCTTATCCAAGGGTGACCACCTAAGACATTGACGCGACCGTCCTAGTATCAAGGATGACCGCTAAATGCTTCGAACAGTCTATTAACACAAGGTCTAAACTACCAAGACTTATTTCTCACTATCTATAATGGCTAGTTAGACCACATTGGCTATAAATACATTATTATTCTGTTAAGAAAATGAGAGATTCTGAATTTGATAGCCAAGCAACATATTTTCTTTATTACTACAATTAACATTTGAATTGTAATGAATGTAAGGTGTAAGCATTAAAAACACCATTGCAAAAGTTTGAGTGTGAGCCTGGAAACTCTTAGGTTGTGAGAGTGAGCCTGGGAAAAACTCTTGTAAAGGTTGTGAGAGTGAGCCTAGTAAAACTCTTGTAAGTGGTTTGAGTATCAGCCTTAGTAAAACACTTGTCAAGTTAGGTGTGAACTTGTAAAAACACCAAAGTTGGAAGTGAGCTTGTAAAACTTCAAAGTTAGTGGAACCTTAACAAGTTGTTAAGGAAGTGGATGTAGGATTGGAGAAAATCCGAACCACTATAAATCTTGTGTGTTCTTTCTTCTACTCACTACTCAAGCATTTCTCTTTTCTACATTTCTTGTTTGCTGAGTTTTTAATTTGCCATCATTTCTCAAGAAAACCAATTCACCCCCTTTTGGTTGCCATCTTGGGACAATAATTGGTATCAAAGCTAGAAATTTCTTAAACTTAATTATGAAATTTGATCCACTATGGCAACTTCTTCTTCATCAAATTCAACCTCTCATGGAAATATTAACACTATCTGTGAGCGGGAATTTTTGCCCCCACTCCCGGTGGAATGGTTCTTGCGACTTTGGCACTATTTAGGCCTGGGGCCTTAGAGAACACAGACTTAAATTCGGAGAAAATAGAGTCGCCACTCGGACGGGCCGGGAACAAGAAAGGGGTGGATGACTCAAATCCTAAGGAATCCCCAGTGGAGTCACCACTATGAGGGGGGATTTTTGCCCCCACTCCCGGTGGAATGGTTCTTGCCACTTCGGTACTATGTAGGCTCGGGCTATTTCTCACCTTCCCTACAGGAACCCAACCTTACGAACCTATTAAGAGGAAAATTGGAATGGATTAGGGTTTCATGAATCAAATTAGGGTTTATGGGCAACATTATGAAATTAGGGTTTTATGGTTTGAAACCTTGATTTTGTTTTGCCGTGATCAAAGGTAAGTATGGTTTTAGTATTGACTATAATAAGTATTTTTGGATGGAACAAATATAGAAAGTCTTTAAGGGAGTTATATGGAAGATTAAAATATTCTAGTGAATAAAATTATAAAATGCTACTGTGAAGATTTGAAAATAGAATTTGAATTTATGGTTTGAATAAATTAGGGTTTAGGTTTGTATTTTGAATAAAGCTACTGTATTTTGAATAATCATAATAAAAGAAGTTAAACATAAAGATTTATAATACATAAATAAATATTGACCTGAGCCCACACGGTGGTCCTGCTAGCCGGTTAGCGGGCGGGGGTCAAGGGGGAAGCGCCCCTTGCGAGGTCGGGGCCTGGACCCCAAAGATTTTGAAAACTGGCTTTTAGGATTATTGGTTCCGGTGTTGAAAATTAAGATTTTAAGGTTTATGATTTAAAAAATAGGGTTTTGAAATTGGAAGAAACTAGTGTTGTTTTTAAAAGAATAATGCTTACTTTGTGATTTTGGAAAGAAGGATTAATTAGGTTAAAGCTTTTGATGCTTAAAAAAATAAGGCTACTGACTTTTTGGAATAGAGATTAGGGTTTTGGGAATTAATAAAATGATTTAGGGTTTTTGAAGTTTTTGGAAACAGAAGGATGATTTAAGGTTTTTGGAAACAAAAGAAATGAATTAGGGTTTTAAAGGTATTTGGAAAAAACATTTTAGGGTTTTAAGGTTTAGAAGAAATAGAAGAAATAATTTGTTAATTTTCAATGATTGAAGCTACTGTAAAAAAAGAAAATAGAGTTTCAAACCTCCATTCGTTGGTTCCACCAAAAGTTGCTTTACGGATGAACAAAGACAAAGGCAAAGTTGCTGCCTTTGATAAATTGTTGATGGCTTTGCTTGTTCCTCTCAAATCCGAAGTCCCAAGTTCCAAGTTCTAGCCTTAGGTTTTTCTTTTTCTTCATCCAAGTTCGATCCAAAGTTTCCAGTCCAAAGTCCTTTTCTTTTTTTTTTTTATGTTTTAAAATGTTATTTATAGGAAAATTTAGAAGATTAATTCCAATTGTTTAAGGAAACTATAATTAATTGGGAAAAGAAAATCGAAACCAAATATAATTTGGTTTCAGAAAAAATTGCGTTGGAAAAATTTTGCTGGCAAAAATTGCAACGGGCCAAATTGGGGGAGGAAAAATTTCACAGGAGCTTTGAGAATTGGAATTTAAAAGTGAAGTGGTAAAGCAATAATTCAATTCAATTAATTTTTAAAGGAGCAACATCACGATTTAAGCAATTCAAAGGCAAAAAAGGCTGGTCTTTGGAGCTAGTTCATCCAAGAAGAATTGTTTTTGGAGGAATCATCAAAAGAAGGTATGTGTTTATTGATTTTCTTTAGTTGTTTTTTTACACAGTAGCTAAAATTAGGAAATTGTGTTATTTAAAATTAAAAACCTTTGAACTTTAATTTAGTTTTTCTAAAGTCAAAAACACTAATTTGTTGCTTTATTTCCCAAAGAATTTAAAGTTATTAGTTTTATTTCTTCAAAACCCAAAACCAAAATTTATTTTCTAAATTTATAAAATCTTAAAACATGTTCTGTTTCTCACAAAAAAACCCTAAAAACACTTTTTCCAATTATATAAATCTTTTCTATTTATAAAAAACTTTAATTTGTTTGGTTTATTTTCATAAAATCACATAAAAGTATCAAATTGATTTTTAATCCTAAAAGTTCCATGCATCACCCGTAACCATAAATTCTAAAAACACTAAAACCCTAATTCAACTTCGAAATCTAAAATAGTAATCTCTAACTCCTTCAAAACCTTAAACCCTAATTTTTTCTAAACTTTAATCCTTTAAAACATTAAAAACCATAAAAACACAAATACTTTAAATTTACACAGTAGATTGAAATCACCATTTAAAACCATGAATCAAAAGTATTTTAAAGTGTCTAAAACTCTAGTTTCATGATTTCACCATTCAAACCTTAATTTGTTTAATCAAAGAGTCTTACCAACCTTTTGAAACATAAAACCCTAATCTATTTTAATTCCCTAAAAAGTCACAGTAGCTATAATTGGACTTTTATTTGCTTTATTTAATTATATACTTGATTATGCTTTGATTTATCTCTTATGCTTTAATTTATTTACTTTCAATACTTGATTTATTTAATTTATCATGGATGGATATTTATTTTCTATTTTTATTAATAGCTTTGATGAATGATTTATTTATGATGAATAATTATTTACTTTTATCAAGTAATTTAGATTTCCAAAGTTATAAGAGGTATGTTTTCACTTGGTGGGTACCTCATTAGTTAAACATCATGTAATTAAATTTACTTTTCTATTTTAGAACCTATGTAAAGGGCATGTTTCTACCTTTTGGTGGGTGTCCTATCTAGGCATGTGATGTAAGGACATGTTTCCATCCTTGGATGGGTGTCCATTTATTTGTTTTGTTTGGACATTGCTTTGATTTTAATACAATGATGCTTTCTTTTAATTATTGTGTGTAATATGGATAATATTGTTCAATTTAAGAATGTTATAATATTAAGACCTGTAAAGGAGGCCGGTTCCAATGAACCAGGCGTTGTGGGGGTGCTTGGCCATTTCTCACCTTCCCCACACACACCCAACTTTCTGAACCCATTAGGGGGTTGGGGATTCCTTAGGAATCGAGTCATCCACCCCTTTCTTTTTTCCCGGCCCGTCCGGGTGGCGACTCCATTTTCTCCGGACTTAGGTCCGTGTTCTCTAAGGCCCCGAGCCTAAACAGTGCCGAAGTTGCAAGAACCATTCCACCGGGAGTGTGGGCGAAAATCCCCGCTCACAGTGGTGACTCCACTGGGGATAAGAGAAGTTGATTCTATTGGTCTTTATATTATTCTATTCTTTCTTATAATGATATTATCCATTGCATCATATTGGATTGCATTGTGTGCGTGAATTAGGACACCCGTGTTACCCGTGTTATGTTATGTAAGGGATACCATACTTTCACTCAAGGTATGGAGATCGAACATGGCATAACCACTCATAGCCTCATACCATTTGATATATACTTGCTATGGGAACCTAAGCCTTTTAACCCAAAGACTAAAGCTCATGTAATTGGCCTAGTTACTTTCCTTAGGTTTTACCCCAAATGCATGTTGTTTGACTATGGTTAGTTTATCTTAGTCTAAATCATGGCTTATTTGATTTGTTCTTTTTCTAGTATGACCTAAATACATTGTGAGCTCAAAATAAACTTTTCTTTAAAGTCCAAAAGACCAAAGCTATTTTCAAAATTTTCAAGATGGTCTTTGGACGTAAGACTTTTCTAAAAAATAAAATAAATAAATTCTTTGGCCCATGGCCCAAATACTAAGCCCAAAATCCATTTTTCTAAAATCTTTTACAATGGGCTTAGAAACAAAACTATTTTCACCCAACCTTTTCTTACAAAGAGCTTGCAAAAATATTTAGGTCAATTATGAAATACCAAAAATCAATTGTGGGCCTAGTTTACACTAAGAATAAATTAACCATGGGCTTGTTTTTGGCATGAACCATTAGTTACCTTTTTTCAAGTGATAATAAACCTCTTAATTTCATTTTAATCCAACATAGCTGGTTGAATGGATTAAAACCTAATTAATGGGAATTATCATGGATTGATTTTCATTTTTGAAAATATAACTATTGGTTGAAACGTCCAAGGGAATTATTCGAAAACAAGATACCCCATGTTGGTATTTTGTTAAACAGATACCTAGGAAAAGGGACTCGCCATTCGTGTATGGATGTTATAAGGTTGGAAGGAACGTCCTATTTATCCTTGTTTGTTGATTGTTTGTGCATACATGTATACATGCATACATTTGCATCTCATATCATTGATCCTCTCTGGCTCACAGCCCTGGATTATGATAGTTCTAAAGCTTACAACAATCCGACCTACACCGGAGATGAAGTATCTAGCAACGACTCAATCACTTGCTCACCAAAAACAATGGAGCCCGAACAAATTCAAAGGATGGTGGATGAGGCCCTCAATGCCAAGATGGAAGAAATCAAAGAGGCCCTAGCTGAGACCATGAAGAACCAATTTACTGCAATCTTAGAGAACCATGCCGAGGCATCTGCTAGCACTAAAAAACCAAAGGACAAAGGGAAGACCAAAGTTAGTGAAGTGGTTTTTGATGATGAAAAGATGATCATTGATGATGATGATGATTGGGCTCAATATTACCAAGATGTTCAGGAAAAGAAGAAAGAACCGAAGGCTGTTGAGAAGGCAACTATTGAAAAGGCCGAGACATCTGATGTTGAAAAGATGATTACTAATTTAGAAAAGAAATTTGTGAAGAAGCTAAAAATCGAAGAGATGTCCGAGATTGAAAAACTATTTGAACAAGATGATGAGGTCCCTTATAAGTTCAAGATGCTTTCCTTTGCTAAGTACAATGGCACCAAAAATCCTCATCTTCATGTGAAGCAGTATATCACTGCCATGCAGTCAGCCCGAGCTACTAAGGCTCAAACCTTAAGGTACTTTATACTCTCATTGGACCCATTTTGTTCAATACCTTAGATGATGGAGCACAAAAGAGTTGGGATCTACTTTACAAAGCCTTCATCCAACAATATGGGTATAATGTTGAGTTAGAAGTTACCTTAATGGAAGTGGAGTCCATTAGGCAAAATCCAAAGGAGAATTTTGTGGACTATGTGAAAAGGTGGAGAAACAAGGCCGCTTTACTCAAGAAGAGGCCCGATGAATCTGATCAAATAAGGATGATTGTGAGAGGGGTGTTGCCTAGTCTTCATGAGAGGATGTCTCATACACTCATCCGTGATTTCAAAGACCTTCTCCAAGCTTGTTTGCAAATTGAAAAATGGGAAAGGGAGAAGAGCCGCTTTGCAACAAAAAGGAATGAGAAAGGGAGCTACCAACCTGGTAGCCAAAGCATGCAAAAGGCCGTCGGTGTTAATGCTACTAACCAAGGAACAAGGAGACAATTTTTGGAATTGGAAAAACTGATGTCTTGGGTTCTCAACAAGCTTAAAAGAAAAGGATTGCTATAACCCTTAAATCCTCATCCTTTGCCTAACCCTCTCCCACCTAATTTTGACACCAAAGCATTTTGTCAATTCCAACAAATGCAAGGGCATGACACGGATAGATGTGTAAGGTTGAGGCATGAGATCCAAAACCTAATTGATAATGGGAAGCTACCCGAGCCCAATAAGCCAATCACCAAAGACAACCCATTACCAAAATTCAATAGGGTACCACCACCGGCAACCTTCATGATTGGAGGAGGTTTGCATGAGACCTTTGTCATGTCTTCTTTTCAAGATGTGGATAAAAAAGCAACCAAAGAAGAAGAGGCATTTGTCAAAATTGAACAAGCTATTATGGGTGGAGAAGTAGCAATTTGTGTTGTCAATGAGTTTTGGGATTCAAGTGACAGTGATGATGATATTATACCCAAGAAGGAGGAGTGGACTTGGTCCAAGCCTGAAGAAGATGAGGTGATGAATACTAGATCTGGTAAGCCTTATGCAAGGCCACCACCAAAGGAGATAGAAACTAATAAGGGGAAGGAAGTTGAAATAGAAGAAGATGATGCTGTGCTCAAGCAATTGAAAAGAACCCAAGCAAGTGCTAGCATTTGGGACTTGTTAGCTACTTCTAAAAAGCACCGAGAAACTATGGCCAAAGCCTTAGCTAGCATGCCCATTTCTACCTCCGCAACACCGGAGGAGTTGATCAACTTCATAAAAATTGGGGAAGTAATGAAATGTGAAGAGGTCCAAGAAAAGAGTGAAGTTAATATGGGAGCAGTTTCATTTTCTGATGCGGACTTACCGGAGGAGGGAAGAGACCACATCCGCCCTCTCTTTATCAAAATAGAAGTCAAGGGGAAGAGGACTCCATGTGTAATGGTCAATGATGGGTCCGCCATAAATGTTTGTCAACTTAAGATACTGCCAAAGTTAGCCATGTCAACAAGAGATCTAAACCCAACCGAGGTGACAATTCGTGCTTATGAAAACATTAAGAGGCATGCCGAAGGGACTTTTAAAGCGGCCGTCAAGGTTGGTCCAATTGAATCTATTGTTGAGTTTGTTGTTTTAGACATACCAGTTACCTTTTCCTTACTCTTAGGGCGACCATGGTTTCATCCTCTTGGTGGAGTTCCTTCTACCCTTCATAAAAAGATCAAATTTCCCAACGAAAATGAGACAGTGGTCATTAAAGTTGAAGATAATGAGATTGTTAACGCTCTAATGGTTGAGAGGCCTCTCAATGGTTTTCAAGTAGCCGTAATTTCTGATGATGAAGTAGTGGACTCCAAAGTTTTGAATATGATGAAGAACATGAACTACCTTCCCGGAGCTGGTCTTGGAAAGGGAAAGGCCGGTTTGACAAAGTTGCCAGATTTTAGAACTCAAACTTCCAAGAAGGGGTTAGGATATGATGAAGACAACAATGTCCAGCCAAAGAAAAGTGAGAAGATGAGCTTCCCACCACTTGAAGAGATCTTTGTCAAAGCTCCAGATATGGGACCACTCCAAGGAAGGCCTGAGCCAATCATGTTCATGGGTAAGTTAATTCCAGGTTTTGAAATTTTTGCAGATGTTGCTGAGCTAGTGGAGCAAGTGAAGAAAGAGCTCACCCTGTCAACCAACAAAGAACCCAATCCAAAAGAGAAGAATGAAGCTGCCCTGAAAGCCAAGAAGACTCCGGAAGAGATTGCTGCCCTGGTTGAAGAAAAGTTTGAAGACATCCTGCTTTATGATTCTGAGAACAATGATTTTGATTTTGATTTTAATTTGTCTGCTTTGTATGAGGATGATGATGTTTTGTTTTCCAAAATGAATGCAATAAAGTCTGATTTTGCTTACTTGTGTGATGTTTTTCCTAATGGTTGCATACATTCAAATAGCAGTTATATGAGCATCTTTAATATTAATTCTGTTAACACACAATCATTAAATTTGGGAGCAACTGAAAATCCTAAAAACATTAGCATAGCATCCGACCTTACTCCTGATGAGAGAGAGAGATTTGAAAAAATATTCAAAAAATATGAAGAAGTGTTTGCTTGGTCTTATGAGGATACGCCTGGGATAGATCGAGACATAGCCGAGCATCATATTCCTACTTACACTGGCATCAAACTTGTCAAACAAAAGCTTAGGCGATTAAGACCAGAGTGGGCTGAATTGGTTAAAGAAGAGGTCACTAAGCAAATACAAGTGAAGTTCCTTGAAGTAATAGAATACCTAGATTGGTTAGCCAACATAGTACCCGTGCCAAAGAAAGATGGAAGGATAAGGGTCTGCGTTGACTATAGAGATTTAAACAAGGCTTCCCCTAAGGATGATTTTCCTTGACCTCATATAGATGTCCTCATTGATAGTGCAGCCTCTAGTGTGCTACACTCATTTGTAGATGGATTTTCCGGATACAATCAAGTGTTAATGGCCCAAGAGGATAAAGCCAAAACTGCCTTCATTGCTACATGGGGTGTATTTTGTTATAGGGTGATGCCTTTCGGCTTAAAGAATGCTGGAGCAACCTACTAAAGGATGACCACCACACTATTTCATGACATGATGCACAAAGAAGTTGAAGTATATGTTGATGATATGATGATTAAGTCGGATACGAGGGAGCAACACTTTCAGAATTTAGAATTATTCTTCGATAGAGCTTTGAAGTATAAGCTAAGATTAAACCCGAAGAAGTGTGTATTCGGTGTTATTCAGGCAAATTATTGGGAAATGTAATTGGTTTGAATGGCATTGAGATTAATCCTGACAAAGTCAAAGCAATCAGGGATATGCCAGCCCCAAAGATGGAGAGAGAAGTTCGGGGAATCATTGGTAAACTGTAGTACATTAGCAGATTTATAGCAAAGCTCACAACAATCTGTGAGCCTATCTTCAAGTTGCTTAGAAAGAATCAGCCGGTCGTATTGAATGAAGAATGTCAAAAGGCCATTAAAACCATACCACCATTACCTGACCATGATGAAGAAGAATTTTAAGGAGTGTAGGTTTATACACCTGTCAAGAGAAGAAAATCAGATAGCTGATGCCCTGGCCACATTGGCTTCGGTATGGGAAAATCCTACCGCCTATTCCTTAAGCCTCTAATCTTAACCAATTCATCAAATCCTTGCTATGAATATGAGACAATCATGGAAGTTGATACAGACCATGATGCGTGGTATGATACTATAAGGCAATTTTTGAAAGAAAGAGAATACCCACCGGGGGCAACAAAGAAAGAGAGAAGAGCCATAAGGAGGTGGTCATTGCAATACATCACCTTCCATAGGGAGTTATATCGAAGATGGCCTGATGGAGTTCATTTGAGATGTTTAAGAATGCCTAAAGTGGAGCGCATCATGTTAGAAATACATGCGGGAAGTTGCGGTCCACACATGAGTGGTTTGGCCCTAGTTAAGAAGATTATTCGACAATGTTACTATTGGTTGACCATGGAGAAAGACTGTATTGAGTTTGTAAAGAAGTGCCAGCAATGTCAGATGTATGGTAACTTGAATCACATGCCTCCTGAAGAACTGCATTCAATGTCTTCACCCTGGCCATTTGCCACTTGGGGTATCGACATTATAGGAGAGATACATCCGACAGCCTCAAACGGTCACCGTTTTATTGTGGTAGCAGTAGATTATTTTTTAAAATGGGTCGAAGTCGAATCCTTCAACAAGCTGGGTGCAAGTCAAATGGCTAGGTTTATCGAAAAGAATCTCATCTGCAGATATAGGGTCCCGCACAGTGTAATATCAGACAATGGGGTACAATTTCAAGGAGCAGTTAAGGATTTATTCTCCAAGTGCCAAATCCATCATCACCGATCCTCTCCTTATAGACCAAAGGCTAATGGTGCAGTAGAAGCAACGAACAAGATAATTAAGCAAATTCTGTCCAAGATGACTAAGACTTACAGGGACTGGTTGAAAATGCTTCCCTTTGCTTTATGGGGATATAGGACGAGTGTGCAAACACCTACTGAAATGACACTGTTCTCTTTGGTTTATGGGATATAAGCAGTATTGCCTATTGAAATAGAGATCAAGTCACTAAGAGTAGTCTTGGAAGCTGAATTGTCTAAAACGGAATGGATAGCAAGCAGATACACACAATTAGCTCTATTAGAAGAGAGAAGTTTAAAGGCATTGTATCATCACCAACTCTATCAAAAGAAGATAGCTCGGGCCTACAATAGAAGGGTCAAGGTTAGAAAATTCAAAGTTGGGGATTTGGTGTTGAAGCAATGTAAGCTTAATGTATCTAATCCAAGAGGAAAGTTCAGACCTAGCTGAGAAGGGCCATATGTCGTGAAACAAGTCATGAGCAAAGGTGCAGTGAAGTTATCAGACATGGATGGGAATGAATTTAGTGAGACAGTAAACATTGACAGGTTGAAGAGGTTTTATGTATGATAAGAAAAAGAAAAAAAAAAGAAGCTCGCTAGGTTGAAAACCCAAAAAGGGCAACCTAGGCAAAAGTTAGAGCAGTCCGCTAGTTCCGAAAACCTGAAAGGGCGGGCTAGGCAACAATTAGGGCTAAATGAGAGAAAATCGTCAATTAGAAAACCCGAAAGGACTAATTGGAAACGGGAGTGATCTTGTGTATGCTGGCTTTATGTTTGGTTTTTCCCCAATTTAATAAAACATAATTAATGTTAAAATTGTTCTATATGCACTGTTATAAGTATTTGACCAGATATGGATGAAATAATAATCATAATTGCAAAAGGTGATGACAAATTATAAATGGAAAAGAAACATCTTTTATTACTTTAGTTATTTTTCATCCTAACAAAACACTTTCTGAATTAACAAATGTAAAATCTATGGCAGTCGATAAGTGTAACGTGCAGGCCAGCTTTGCCTTAACCGATTCAAGTAGGCTTCAGTCAAGCAAGGCATGTCTAAGTCGGGAACAAAGTCAGAATTACGAGGCTCAGCTCCATACTGACACCCACGTCGGCGAGGATCATAGCATGTACCTTGACGAAGAGCAGCAAGGGGAATGTACATCAAGTATGTCGGCATGCTGATATGAGAAATCTTCCACCAAGGTACCAACCAACGGATATTGACTTCAGAGCGTGAGTGGATCCAATCAACCCAGTCAGCATATGAAGAAGCAAGATGGAGTAGCTTCCTAGCAGAATGATGACGTGGTAGGTATCTGGCAAAATCCATGGAGGGAGTATCAAGCAAACAAAGATGCTCCTGAAGCCAAATCTGTGAAGAAAGAATTAAGTTAAAAAAAAAAGAGTTCGCTAAGTTGAAAACCCGCAAGGGCAGCTTAGGCAAAAATTAGGACAGCTCGCTAGTTCCGAAAACCCGCATGGGCGGACTAGGCAAAAGTTAGAGCAATAAAAAAAAGAAAAAAACCTAAATTGAAAACCCAAAAGGGCAATTTAGGTAATTACCTGAAGCAGCAACGGACTCCCAGTCAGTCTCTTTGACGGTCTTGATTTAAATCGGTTTAATCCAGCTAAGGTCTCGGCTAAAATCACAGGTACCGGCGACAAGCCTCCTTCCATTTGGTCCATAATATCCAATACTCGTGGATCAATATCGCCGTCAGAAGAGACAAGTTAGAATTTTCCAAGCAAGCAAGGACAAAGCATGCATCCCCATGCCTTAGTAGGAGCCAAATGAGAAAAGCAAAAGTCAATCAAAGGAGCAAGTAGAATTTTTTCACCTCTCATCAACCGAAGAACTTCGGGTTTTGGAATTTGAAATAACATCTGCATCTTCTGTTGAGTCTTGAAAATCAATGTGGGTAATACCATTTGTTGATTATTGGGATGTCCAAGGATGGCCTCAAATTCTTCAATCAAGGGACACATTTCAAAGCCATTAATTCTAAATACCCTAGAATCCGTATCCCAAAAGGAAGCCACGACATGTAAGAAGGAGTGGTCCAATTTGACATTTTGAAAGCATTTTAAAACATTAAGCTTTGACCATGAAATTTGCTTCCAATGGATGGCATCCATATTATTAAATAGAATTTTTATTTTCTTTAAATAGTGCTCGGTCATGATTAATGAATAAAGGAGAACCAAAATTGTTAAAAGGGTCTTGACGTTGAAAGGGAAAAGAATTTTGGTTTTTGTACTAAAAGGGGCATGCAAGGTGATTTATATAGAAGAAAATAAACCTTTTCCAAAAGTGAAATGGAAAAGATGATGGGAAAGGATAAGACCATATGGCATAAGGAAAGGAAGTGGTCACAATTTCTTTTTCCACTTTGGATTTGGTTTAACAAAAGAAGTGGATATTAATTATGATAAAAAAATAAAAAAATTGGCAGTAACGAAAAATATGAAAAAAAAAAATTTTGCAGTAACGAAAAAATAATGAAAAAAAAAAAGAAAAGAAAAGAAAAGAAAAAAGGGGAAAAGAAGGATTACAGTAAAGAGGAAAATTGTATAGTTTTTATTATTGTACAATGTTTTACAATTGCTACAATGTTTACATATCACTAAGAGGGTTGTGGTAGGTCACAAAATAAAGACTTGAAAAAGTCGTCGCCTGTTGGAGGAGGGGGCAAATTACTCATCCCGGGATCATCCGAAGCAGAAGCACTAAAATCCCTATTGCCTTGGAGTTTCGATTTGTCATGGTCTTCATCAGAAGCAGACGAAAGGATCTCATGTTCATCAGTCTGGGGGCCTCTTGATGAAGAAGCGCCGGGATCCCTCATTCCCTGAAATCGGAAGTCACGAAAATTTTGTTCGGATTGGTGATATAAACTTTCAAAATGAGAAGCCTGCTGACGACTTGCAGCCAACTCTTCTTGAAGTTTCTTATTTTGTTCTTCGAGCATCCGCTGTGAGCCAAGAAGGAAAAAGGTAAGAGCATACATAATCATGCATACATATAGCATAAACTTTTATGAAATAAGAAACGTACCAGGTAGTTCATATCAATACCCTACGGATGAGATGGTATATCCGGCGGGCTAGAATGAGCAAACAAAGGGGCAGTGAAAGAAGGTCCAGCCTCACGATCAGATGAGCCAACAGCCTGCAACAATCATTAAAGAATCAAAGAAAGGGAAAGTAGTTGCAAGGGAAAAGTGGTAAAATTTTACCTGAGAAGTACTAGCCCCGAGATGTGGAACAGACTCTCCTACATCTCCGTGATGCTCCTCCTCATCTCTACCCTCATTTTCATCAGAAATCTCCCGCACACCAACAGGAGATACATCAAAGTGCAAGAGTCTCATTTGAATAAAACTGGTATAAAATGGACCCGGTAAATGGAGAAATGACTCGGCATTATAACCATACCGGGCCGACCACCAAGCATCCTCCGACATCAACATAATATTTAAAGTGTATTCCAGGATTTGCATTGGAAACCTCCGCTGCTCTAGACCGAGAAACCATTCATAAACTCTCTCCTCGAGAAACCAGCCACTAGACACTGGGCTAGCAATAATTATGCGAGAGTGATGGAAAGACAGTGCAGCCCTCATCAAAGGACACCAGTTTGCTCGTTCTTCTAGATTCCACCAGGCTAAATTCACCTGCAGGATAACATAAGGTAAGTAGAATTTTCACATAAAATTTAAAGCATACTAATGTTATTTTACCTGATCCCAGGTTAAGTGGCTCAACACAAAGCGATGAGTATGCACATGATGAGAGCTGAGAACATCCACAAGATCGGACAACTAGTAATTTAATCTCGAATACCCGATTCTCTCTCAGGAAATGCCTGGTGCCCTCATGAGGTTGTGTTCATATGCCCATATCTACAATAACAATAAAGATCACATTCATGCAAGAAAAGAAGGGAAAAGACATTGGTGGAAGAAAGAATACCTCGACAACCGCCATCAAGCTAACAAAAGAGTTCTTGTTTCGGCAAAGCTTATCAAGGCCATGGTAAAGGCATGTGAGACCAGCTTCACCCCAGCTAGAAGATGGTACCATTTTGAGATAAGAAAGGGCACTCAATACTGACAAGTGAATGGACGATTCAGTGCTGCCTAAGATGGTCGACCCGAGCAAATATAATAAAAATCCTCGAGCATACTGTTCGGCCCTGTTTATGCTAATTCGACCTTCGTAGTTAATCCAATAATTGAGAATCGGCTCGATTTTTATTTTAAAAGGCCCTTTATATGATAGTTCCATGCCAATTAATTCCTGAATTTCTTTAAATGTTAAAATTTCATTGGTCAGAGGAACCGGAGCACCATCATATCGAAAGCTGGTTATGGCAGTAAAGTTGACCAGACTAATTGTCATCTCCCCAATGGGCAAGTGAAAAGTGTGAGTTGTATCCAGCCATCGCTCTGCAAGCGCCTGAACTACGCTTCAGTCTATCTGATATTCTTCGGACGGCAATTGTAAGATGAACTGCTCAAAGCCGCAATCTTGGATAATCCGCCTTACCCGAGAAGGCACTACATCATACCATTGTCGGGCTTTATAAATACACCCTTCTGCCCGGACGACATAATGATCATGCTAACACAGACCCAGGTAAGTACGTGTTATTCTATCTATTTAGATTAATTTATTTTTCACAATAAAGAAAATAACAAAAAAAATAATATAAATATATAAATATAAATATCTATATATGAAAAAAAAGAGAAAAAAAGAAGAAAAAAGAAAGGGAAAAAGTAATTACCTCGCTCTTTTGGTTGGAACTGCGATGGAGCGGCATCCCGGCCAATATATCTAGATTTTCGTCTTCATGATGCCGAATAAACTCCAATAACTCGGCATTAGAATGAGTCCACAACCTCGAAGCATGTATTGTTTTTGAAAAATATATACTGAAATTGAAAAGAAATTTAAGAAAATTACAAAATTGAAATTGAAATTGTGAAATGAAATGAAGAATTGATGGCCTTTTATAGAGGAACGGCAAGCAAAAGAAAACAAATTCAAAACTGTTCATGAATAGTAAATTTTACTGTTTATAAATAGTAATTTTTACTATTTATGAATAGTATTACTATTGATAAATAGTAAATGTTATTATTTATAAATAGTATTACTATTTATGAATAGTAATATTACTATTTATGAATAGTATTACTATTGGTGAATAGTAAAATTATTTTTTTCAATAGTAAATACTATTCGATACTATTTATAAATAGTAAATTTACTATTTATAAATAGTAAATAGTGCATAAACAATGACTACACAGTAAATAAACAGTAAATTCATCTATTCATTTTCATCATTCAAATAATTGCAGATATGTAAATAGTTTTACACTCAGGGGCAAAAATCTCCGCTCACAATATTATTTAATTAAAATAACACAAAAAATTTTTTGGACTATATAAAATATATTGGACCGGACTGGGTAAAAAATTAAGGGTCTATAGTTTGCCCCCTGCTTGAACAATCTGAGACTTCAGTAAAAGAGAGTGAAAAGCAATAAGACTTAATTTTTCTGAGATGGTTGAGGTTTTGGGATCTGGACCCGGTTCGAGTTCTGGACTCAAGGATAATTTTAGGTTCTGGAGCTAAGGGTAATTTTGGTTTCTGGACCCGAGCTAAGTTCTGGACTTAAAAGAGATTTTAGGTTCTGGGCCTAAAGATAATTTGGGTTCTGGACTCGAGATAAGTTCTAGACTTAGAAGAGAATTTAGGTTCTAGACCTAATGGTAATTTGGGTTCTGGACCCGAGCTAAGTTCAGGACTTAAAAGAGATTTTAGGTTCTTGACCTAATGGTGATTTGGGTTCTGGACCCGAAACTTGATTTAGATACTCGATCATAAACTAGATTTGGATGCTCAATCCTAAAGTGGACTTGGATACTAGATCCTAACTGGATTTGGATACTCTATCCTAACCGGATTTGGATACTCGATCCTAACCGGATTTGGATACTCGATATTAAACTAGATTTGGATACTCGATCCTAACTGGATTTGGATACTTGATCCTAAACTGGATTTGGATACTCGATTCTAAATGAATTTGGATACTCAATCTTGAACTAGATTTGGATACTCGATCCAAAACTGGATTATCCTAACTGGATTTGGATACTCGATCCTAACTAGATTTGGATACTCGATCCTAAACTGGATTATCCTAACTGGATTTGGATAATCGATCCTAACCGAATTTGGATTCTTGATCCTGAAGTGGATTTAATTTGGGTACTTGGACCCGTGACTAGGTACTTGGACCCGAGATTGAATTGGATTTGACTGACCTTTTATCAGTTGAGAAGTATGGCTGCTCCGGCTATTCTATGCATTGTGGTTCTTCACTCTCAAAATGGATCTTCATTGTTGGACCTTGGATCTTCATCCTTAGCATCGGATCTTTACCTTTGAAAATGAATCTTCATCCTTGGAGATCTGGTCTTCACCCTTGTAAATGGATCTTCATCCTTGGAGGTCGGGTCTTTACCCTTGAAACATAGATCTTTATCCATTGGAGGTCGGGTCTTTACCCTTGAAACATGGATTTTTATCCATTAGAGGTCGGGTCTTTACCCTGGCTTTAGCTCTTTTAGCTGGACCGATCTTTTGTCTTTTGCATCTTCATTCTTTTGAGAATTATAATTTTCTTCTTCTTTTTTTTCATTCTTTTTTTTTCTTCCTTTGCACTTTAATAAAAAAATTCAGCCCTTTTTAGCTAGCCTTCATATCCTCTCCTTGCCCCCTGCATTGCGAAATATTTGCAAGTGAGTTTGAAAATATTTGGTATATAAACTAAAAAAATTGGAAAGGAGAAACTTTGCCCCCTGTGTAGGCTCAAACCAAAGATTTTTTCCATGGAAGCTTTTATTGATGTTTTTGTTGTCTAGTTCTTCGCACAAGCACATATTTCTTCTCTTTGCAAGATTATTGGAACTTTCTCAAGCAATGGGCTTGCCATGCCCCCGGGATTGATATCTTCTTTTGATTGTTTACTTCACAGGTGTTTGATGTTCACTTTGATAAAGAATAGACAATACAATACAAGAAAATGTGATATGCTCATGTATGCATGATATGCATGAATAACGCTTACAATGGTTCCATTGACTCACAGACCGAGGTGATCAGTAGAAGTGCTTTCATTGACTCCTTTTTGACGCTCGTTCAAGTCTTGCACTGGAATGACAGGATGCTTTACATTTATGGCTTTTATCTTCAAGATGTTGAAAATATGAGTAGTGGAGACCAAAGCTTGCAGAGTCAAGGATACATCCATTTCAATCTATGTTTCAGCATGTCAGTTGGTAGCTTCTTCATGACCTTGCCAGTAATCATTTCCTTTGCCCAATGTGTCCTTTAGAGGTTCAATGATTCAACATACTTCCCTTAACTTGAAGGCTTTGTGTGACAAAAACATTTTTTGTTTTTTGAATTTTGACTTTGAAATCAAATGTTAGCTTTGCCAAATCGATGTTAATGTACCTCAGAACTTGATTTTTCCAAATTAACATATCTATAACATGAAAACCCTAGTTACCGTACTAAACTCGGGAATCATTTCTATTTAAGAAAGAACTGTTGCACTTCATATAGGCACATACACATTACTTGTCCAAAGGTCTCATTTAGTTTAAATATTGTCTATCTCATATGCATGCTTATCCAAACTATCTCCACTAATAGACTCTACCTTCCAAGAGAGATCAGTAAGTCTTTGATAGGCTTGAAATGGGGTCTATAAGGGACACATGTTTAAGTGAAGGCCATTTTGAGATTGGAGCTGGTGTGACACAATGGACAAACCCTTACACTACAAATTTCTTGTTGGAACTTTAGACAGTTGGGAGTAATCTTTCTAGACTCCAAATTCCTTCTATCTTCTTGACATTAATCTAGATCTTGATTAGGACAGTCTTTGCCCTTGAAAAATGTTTGGTACCAAATTTGTTTCTTTTCTTCTTCTCCCTTTTCTTTCTTTTTATTTTTCTCACTCTTCCCTTTCTTTGAGCATTTTATCATTTTGTCCTTCTTCCTTGTAGGACTGTCGAGTACAAAACTTTCAAGAACTGAATGGTCTTTCTCCTTTTTCTCTAATTTTGATTGAATCTTTGGTTGGGTTGGACCAATTCAATTCAAACCGTCCTTATAAACCAAATGGAAGCCTTTTGCTGCTTTAGGTAAAAGAGAACTCAGTTAGCTTTCTGAACCGCCTTTTTAGGTTTTATTTTTCTTCTTCTTTTTTTCTTTTTTGTCTTTTCTTTTTTTTTGTCCTCTTTTCTTTTCATTTTCTTTTCTTTCTTTTTTCTTTTCTTTTTCTCTTCTCATTTTTTTCTTTATTTTTGGCTCTAGCTCTAAAAGAGTTATCTTGTTTGTACCAACTTGTGTTTCTAATAATGGATGAGTGGAGTGACATAAATCTCCTTTAATAGGGATAAATCATTTGTTACTCTGATGTAATCTTGATAGATTGGAGATATTAGGTGAACATCAACTACCATTATGGTCTTTAAAACATCAACTATTCTTACGGCTTTGGCTATGCATTCCATTCTTTGATCTTCTTGCCTCTTCACCTTAGTGATCATAAGACTTGTCAAAAGTATCACAATAGCTCAAGGTTGGTTGTTGGGGTTATATGCCATTGAAAAGACAGCTAAAATTTTATGAAGGCTCAAAGGGACAACTAGGAATTGATATTTAATAGGGTGGATACAAGTTGTTGGCTCGTTAAACAATGCCTAGATCATCTCTCCCTTAAAATAAGCAGAGTTCAATTTCGCCTCAAAAGTTTGTCAAAGCATGTTCTAAGACTGACTAGGACCTAGACAAAGGTAATTATGCAGGAGCCCTCTCTAAGTAAGCATACACAACTCAATACTATAAAGCAATTCCCTCATCTAGTAAAGTCATTCAAGTCATGATGCATAAATTAATTCATGAATTATCAAGCTAGATTCCTCATTGGTTGAGCACCAAAATGAACAAAGACCAAAAAAAATTTTAATAAAGTAATTTATTCAAATAAATTTCAATTTGAAAAATATGATTGTTCCAAAATAGTAAAGAAAGTAAAATTGAAAAGCAATATAAAGGCTAAGGAAAGTTCGTTGAGTTTAAGCTTCTTCTCCTTTCACATCTTCAACATTCCCATCTTGAAAAGAGGATAAAACAAAATCTTCTTCCAATCCTTTTCCCACCATGAAGGTTGCTGGTGGTGACACTCTTCCAAATTTAGGCAGAGGGTTATTCTTGGTATTGGGCTTATCCGGCTCGGGTAGCTTACCACTATCAATCAAATCTTAGATCTCATGCCTTAGACGAGCACATTTATCAGTTTCATGCCCTTGCATTTGATGAAATTAAAGAAGGCCTCATTATTGAAGTTTGGTGGTAGTGGATTATGTAGTGGTTGAGGAGCTAGCGATTGCAACAACCCTTTCTTTTGCAGCTTGCTAAAAACCCAAGATAGAGGTTTCCCTATTTCTGAGAATTGTCTTTTGTTTCCTTCACTAGTCGCGTTAACATCAACTTCTTTTTGGGTGCTTTGATTGCTAGGTTGATAATTCCCTTTCTCATTCCTTCTTATTGAAAAGCGATTATTCTTCCTTTCCCACTCTTCAATTTATAAACCAGCTTAGAGAAGATCTTTGAAATCCCTTATAAGGGTGTGACACATCCTTTCACGAATACTAGGCAATATCCCTCTTTTTGAGCAAAGCAGCCTTATTTCTCCACCTTTTCGCATAGTCCACAAAATTCTCATTTGGCCTTTGTCTAATGGACTCCACTTCCATTAAGGTAACTTCCATCTCGACATTATACCCATATTGCTAGATGAAGGCCTTGTATAGCAAATCCCAACTCTTTTGTATTCCATCATCTAAGGTATTGAACTAATTTTGGACAACAGGGGTCCAATGAGAGCATAAAGTACTTAGAGTTTGAGCCTTAGTAGCTCAGTCAGACTGCATAGCAGTGATATACTACTTTACATGGAGATGAGGATTTTCGGTTCTATCAAACTTTGCAAAAGATCACATTTTGAATTTGTACGAAACTTCTTCATGTAGCTCAAATCTTTTCAACATCAGAAGCTTCGGTTTTCTCCATAGCTGACCTTTCAACAATCTTTGGTTCTTTCCTCTTGTCTTGAGGATCTTGGTAGTATTGATCCCAATCATCAATGATCATCTTTTCATCATCAAAAACACTTCACCAACTTTAGTCTTCCCTTTGTCCTTTGGCTTCTTAGTGCTAGCAGATGCTACAGCATGATTTTCTAAAATTACAGTCAATTGGTTCTTCATGGTCTCAGCTAGGGCCTCTTTTATTTATTCCATCTTTGCATTGAGGGCTTCATCCACCATTCTTTAAATTTGTTTGGGCTCCATTGCTTTTAGAGAGCAAGTGATTGAGTCGTTGCTAGATTCTTCGCTTCCGGCGTAGGTAGGATTGTTGTAAGCTTTTGAACTATCGTAATCCAGGGCTGTGAGCCAGAGAGGATTAATGATATGAGATGCAAATGTATGCATGTATGCACTAACAATCAACAAAGAAAGATAATTAGGACTTTCCTTCCAACCTTATAACATCGACACACGAATGGTGAGTCTCTTTTCCTAGGTAATATGGTTAACAAAATACCAACATGGGGTATCTTGTTTTAAAATATTTCCCTCGGACGTTTCAACCAATAGTTATATTTTCAAAAATGGAAATCAATTTATGATAATTCCCATTAATTAGGTTTTAATCCATTTATCCAACTAAAATAGCTTTTATGCTATATTGGATTAAAACTAAATTAAGAGGTTTATTATGAATAGATTTCTCACTTGAAAAAGTAACTAATGATTCATGCCAAAAACAAGCCCATGATTAATTATTCTTAGTATAAACTAGGCTCACAATTGATTTTTGGTATTTCATAATTGACCTAAATAATTTGCAAGCTCTTTGTAAGAAAAGGTTGGATAAAAATAATTATATTTCTAAGCCAATTGTAAAAAGATTTTAGAAAAAATGGATTTTGGGCTTAGTATGAGCAAAAGAATTTTTGATTTTTTTTTAGAAAAGTTTTATGTCAGAAGACCATCTTGAAAAGTTTTGAAAATTACCTTGATCTTTCAGACTTTAAAGGAAAATTTATTTTGAGCTTACAATGTACTTAGGTCATATTAGAAAAAGAACAAACCAAATAAGCCATGATTTAAGCCAAGATAAATTAACCATAGTCAAACAACATGCATTTGGGGTAAAAACCTAAGGAAAGTAACTAGGCCAATTACATGAGCTTTAGTCTTTGGGTAAAAAGGCTTAGGTTCCCATAGCAAGTATATACCAAATGGTACGAGGCTATGCGTGGTTATGCCATGCTCGATCTCCATCCCTTGAGTGAAAGTATGGTATCGCTTACATAACATAACACGAGTAACACAGGCATCCTAACTCACGCACACGATGCAATCTAATATGATGCAATGGATAATATCATTATAAGAAAGAATAGAATAATATAAAGACCAATGGAATCAACTTCTCTTATCCCTAGTGGAGTCACCACTATGAGCGGGGATTTTCGACCCACTCCCAGTGGAATGGTTCTTGCGACTTCGGCACTGTTTAGGCTCGAGGCCTTAGAGAACACGGACCTAAGTCCGAAAAAAATGGAGTCGCCACCCGGAGGGGCCGAGAAAAAGAAAGGTGGATGACTCGATTCCTAAGGAACCCCAACCCCCTAATGGGTTCGAAAAGTTGGGTACGTGTGGGGAAGGTGAGAAATGGCCCAGCACCCCCAAAACGCCCGGTTCATTGGAACCAGCCTCCTTTACAGGTCTTAATATTGTAAAATTCTTAAATATAACAATATTATCCATATTACACACAACAATTGAAATAAAGCATCGTTATATTAAAATCAAAGCAATGTCTAAGCAAAACAAATAAATGGACACCCATCCGAGGATGGAAATATGTCCTTACATCATCCATGTCTAAACTAATAGGACACCCACCAAACAGTAGAAATATGTCCTTTACATTAGTCCAAAATATAAAAGCAATTTAAATTACATGATACTAAAACAAAGTGGAAACATACCTCTTACACTTTTAATACCAAAACAAACAAATAATAACAATAAAGAAAACATCCATCCATGATAAATTAAATAAATCAAACATTGAAATTAAATAAATCAACCATCAAAGCATATAATGAACTACATAATCAAATCTAAAAATAAGTAAAGATACAAATTAGGGTTTACTATTTCTATTTAAAGTTCTTTAATTAATATTTAGGGTTTTGAGATTTTAGTATTATTATTATTATTATTTGTTTAACCTACTGTAAAGATTTTGGAAAATTGGAATGGATTAAGGTTTCATGAATCAAATTAGGGTTTATGGGTAACATTATGAAATTAGGGTCTTATGGTTTGAAACCTTGATTTTGTTTTACCGTGATCAAAGGTAAGTATGGTTTTAGTATTAACTATAATAACTACTTAAGTATTTTTGGATGGAACAAATATAGAAAGTCTTTAAGGGAGTTATATGAAAGATTAAAATATCCCAGTGAATAAAATTATAAAAAGCTACTTTGAAGATTTGAAAACAAAATTTGAATTTATGGTTTTAATAAATTAGGGTTTAGGTTTGTATTTTGAATAAAGCTACTGTATTTTGAATAATCATAATAAATGAAGTTAAACATAAAGATTTATAATGCATAAATAAATATTGAAAATTAAGATTTTAGGGTTTAAGATTTAGAAAATAGGGTTTTGAAATTGGAAGAAACTAGTGTTATTTTTAAAAGAATAATGCTTACTGTGTGATTTTGGAAAGAATGATTAATTAGGGTTAAAGCTTTTGATGCTTAAAAAAATAAGGCTACTGACTTTTTGGAATAGAGATTAGGGTTTTGGGAATTAATAAAATGATTTAGGGTTTTTGAAGTTTTTGGAAACAGAAGGATGATTTAAGGTTTTTGGAAACAAAAGAAACGAATTAGGGTTTTTTAAGGTATTTGGAAAAAATTTTTTAGGTTTTTAAGGCTTAGAAAAAACAGAAGAAATAATTTGTTAATCTTCATGTGAGCGGGGATTTTCGCCCCCACTCCCGGTGGAATGGTTCTTGCGACTTCGGCACAGTTTAGGCTCGGGGCCTTAGAGAACACGGACCTAAGTCCGGAGAAAATGGAGTCGCCACCCGGACGGGCCGGGAAAAAGAAAGGGGTGGATGACTCGATTCCTAAGGAATCCCCAACCCCTTAATGGGTTCGAAAAGTTGGGTACGTGTGGCGAAGGTGAGAAATGGCCCAGCACCCCTACAACGCCCAGTTCATTGGAACCGGCCTCCTTTACAGGTCTTAATATTATAAAATTCTTAAGTATAATAACATTATCCATACTACACACAATAAAAAGAAAGCATCATTATATTAAAATCAAAACAATGTCCAAACAAAACAAAACAAATAAATGGACACCCATCCAAGGATGGAAACATGTCCTTACATCACATGCCTAGATAGGACACCCACCAAAAGGTAGAAACATGCCCTTTACATAAGTTCTAAAATTAAATTACATGATGTTTAAATAATGAGGTATCCACCAAGTGGAAACATACCTCTTACAACTTTTGGAAATCTAAATTGATTGATAAAAGTAAATAATCATCCATAATAAATGAATCGTTCATTAAAGCTATTAACCAAAATATAAAACAAACATCCATCCATGATAAACTAAATAAATTAAGTATTGAAATTAAATAAATTAAAGCATAAGAAATAAATCAAGGTATAAATAAATATGGAATTAAATAAAACAAATAAAAGTTCAAGTATAGCTACTATTTCTATTTAGGGTTACTTATCTCATGTGTTAAGGCTTTGGAAATTCTAAAGTTTAAGCTACTATGACTTTTTAGGTAATTAAAATAGATTAGGTTTTATGTTTTTTAAAGGTTGGCAAGATACTTTGATTAAACAAATTAAGATTTGAATGATGAAATAATAAAACTTGAGTTTTAGACACTTTTGAAATATTTTTAATTTATGATTTTAAATAATGATTTAAGCTACTGTGACTTTTTTGACTTTTTTATGTTTTTATGTTTTTTATGTTTTAAAGGGTTGAAAGTTTAGAAAAAGTTAGGGTTTAAGGTTTTAAAGGGTTAGGGTTCATTATTTTATGTTTAAAAGATGAATTTTGGATTTTAGGCTTTGAAATTAGATTCTCGGCTAAAGTATAATTTTTAGGGTTTTAAAAAAACAATTTGATATTTTATGAGATTTTATGAATTTAAACACATGGATTGAAGTTTTTATAAGTAGAAAAGATGTTTTTAAAGGTTTTTTGAGTGAAAAAGAGCCTACTTTAAAATCTTAAATGAAACAGAATTTTATTTTGGTTTTATTGAAAAATATGTTCAATGAGTGTTTTAAGGTTTTTAAGAAGAAAAAATAACAATTTTAAGTCTTTCTAGAAAAGAAGTTCACGTTTTAATGTTGAAATCTTGGAAAAACTAAATTAAAGTTCTAAGATTTTTTATTTGAAAACTTAAATTTTATAGATTTGGCTATTGCAAAACATAAATCAAAAAGAATTAAAACATACCTTCTTTAGTTGATTCTCCAAAAAATAACTCTTCTTGGATGAACTAGCTCCAAAGACAAGCTTTGATTGCCTCTCCCCCCTCTTTTGACGTGCTACTGCTGCTATTAATATCAATTGAATTGAGTTTTTCCTTTTCCTTCCTTGATTTGGTTTCAAATCCTAAAGTCACTATGTTTTTTTCCCCTTTGATTTGGTTTAATTAGTCCTTATTTATAGTGGTTTTTAGGTTATTTATTCCTAATTAACTAAGGTAAATAATATTAATAAAAAAAGAAATTAAAACCTAATTGGATTAGGATCCAAAAAATTGCGTTGAAAAATTTTGCGTTGGCGAAAACTGTGCTGCCGGGCCTGTGGCGTGCCAGCCTGCAGGAGCGTGCCAGCCCGCAGTAAATTCCTGCGGGCGAAACGCCCGCAGGCCCGTGGGTGACGCGCTGGTGGCCCAACTACTTTTCGCTTCCGATTTTTTTCCCGACTCCGATTTTTATTTTTATTTTTATTTTTTATTTTTTATTTTTATTAATAAAAATTAGAAACTAAGGTAAAAATTATTTAATTAAAATTATTTTGGACCAATTAGATAAGAAAAATTATTTTAAACTAAATAAAACATAATGGACCGGATTGGGTCAAAAATTAAGGGTCTACAGTTTGCCCCCTGCTTGAATGATCTGAAACCTTAGTGAAAGAGAGTGAAAAGCAACAAAACTTTATTTTTCATATGGCGGCTTGTTTTGGGTTCTGGACCCGAGGATGACTCTAGGTTTCGGACCTAAGGAAAATTTGGGTTCTGGACCCGGATTCGAGTTCTGGACTCGAGGATAATTCTAGGTTCTGGACCTAAGAAAAATTTGGGTTCTGGACCCGGTTCGAGTTCTGGACTCAAGGGAGATTCTAGGTTCTGGACCTAAGGGAAATTTGGGTTCTGGACCCGGTTTTGAGTTCTGGACTCAAGGGAGATTCTAGGTTCTGAACCTAAGGGAAATTTGGGTTATGGACCCAGTTTTGAGTTCTGGACTCGAGGATAATTCTAGGTTCTGTACCTAAGGGAAATTTGGGTTCTGGACCCGGTTTTGAGTTCTGGACTCGAGGATAATTCTAGGTTCTAGACCTAAGGGAAATTTGGGTTCTGGACTCGATTTTGGATTCTCAATCCTAAACTAGACTTGGATACTCGATATTAATTTTGATTGGGATACTCGATCCTAAATAGATTTGGATACTCGATCCTAAATTGGATTCGGATACTCGATCCTAAATTGGGTTGGGATACTCGATCCTAACTTGATTTGGATACTCGATCCTAAACTTGATCCTTTGAGATAGGGTCTTCACCCTTGAAAATGGATCTTCATCCGTGAGATCGGGCCTTCACCCTTGAAAATGGATCTTCATCCTTTGAGATCGGGTCTTCACCCTTCAAAATAGATCTTCATCCTTTGAGATCAGGCCTTCACCCTTGAAAATGGATCTTCATCCTTTGAGATCGGGCCTTCACCCTTGAAAATGGATCTTCATCCTTTGAGATCGGGCCTTCACCCTTGAAAATGGATCTTCATCCTTTGAGATTGGGTCTTCACCCTTGAAAATAGATCTTCATCCTTTGAGATCGGGTCATCACCCTTGAAAATTGATCTTCATCCTTTGAGATCGGGTCTTCACCCTTGAAAATAGATCTTCATCCTTTGAGATCGGGGCTTCACCCTTGAAAATGGATCTTCATCCGTTGAGATCGGGCCTTCACCCTTGAAAATGGATCTTCATCCTTTAAGATCGGGTCTTCACCCTTGAAAATGGATCTTCATCCTTTGAGATTGGGTCTTCACCCTGGCTTCAGCTCTTTTAGCTGGATTGGTCTTTTGTCTTTTGCACCTTCATTCTTTTGAGAGTTCTATTGTTCCATTCTTTTGTTTTTTCTTTTTGCAAAGATTTAGTTATTTTTAATTGGACCTTATATCCTCTCCTTGCCCCCCTACGTGGCAAAATATTTGTAAGTGAATTTAAAAATATTTGGTATATAAACCCAAAAAATTGAAAAGGAGAAACTTTGCCCCTGTGTAGGCTCAAACCAAAGATTTTTTCCATGCAAGCTTTGATTGATATTTTTGCCGTCTTGTTCTTCGCATAAGCTCGCATTTCTTCTCTTTGCAAGATTACTAGAGGTTTCTCAAGCAATGGGCTTTCTATGCCCCCCTGATTTGATATCTTCTTTTGAATGCTTGCTGTTCATTTTGACAAGGAATAGACAACACAAGACAAGAAAGTGTGATGTGACATGCTCATGTATGCATGATATGCATGAATAATACTTACAGTCGTTCCATCGACTCACAGACTGAGGCGATCAGCAGAAGTGTTCTCATTGGTTCTGTTTTGATGCTTGTTCAAGTCTTTCATTGGAATGATCGAAAGCTTTGCATTTGTGGCTTTTATCTTCAAGATGATGAAAACATGAGTGGTGGAGACCCCAAGCAACAGAGTTAGGGATACATCCATATCAAACTATATTTCAGCATGTCGGTTGGTAGTTTCTTCATAACTTTTCCAATAATCATTTCCTTTGCCCAATGTGTCCTTTGGAGGTTCAACATACTTCCCTTAACTTGAAGGCTTTGTATGACAAAACATTTTTTATTTGATTTGAATTTTAATTTTGAAATCAAATGTTGGCTTTGCCAAATCAATGTCAATATACCTCAGGACTTGATTTTCCAAACTAACATATCTATAACATGACAACCCTAGTTACCGTACTTAAACTTAGGAATCATTTCTATTTAAGCAAGAACTGTTGCACTTCAGATAGGCACATACACATTACTTGGCCAAAGGTCTCATTGAGTTTAAATACTATCTATCTCATATGCATGCTTATCCAAACTATCTCCACTAATAGACTCTACCTACCAAGAGAGATCAACAGGTCTTTGATGAAATGGGGTCTATGAGGGAAACAAGCTTAAGTGAAGGCCATTTTGAGATTGGAGCTGGTGTGACACAATGGACAAACCTTCACATTACAAATTTCTTGTTGGAATTTTAGGCAGCTTGGAGGCAACCTTGCTAGACTCCAAATTTCTTCTATCTTCTTAGCATTAAACAGGATATTGACTAGGACAGTTTTTGCCCTTGCAAAAAGTTTGGTTCCCAAATTCATTTCTTTTCTTCTTCTCCCTTTTCTTTATTTCTCTTACTCTTCCCTTTTCTTTCTCTTTTTGTCCTTCTTTCTTGTTGGACTACAAAACTTTCAAGAACTAGGTGGTCTTCCTCCTTTTCTCCAATTTTAATTGAATCTTTAGTTGGGTTGGACCAACTAAAAAAAAGTCTTTATGAACCAAATAGAAGCCTTTTGCTGCTTTAGGTAAAAGAGAACTCAGTTGGCTTTTTGAACCATTTTGGGTTTTTTTTTACTCTTTTTTCATTTTCCTTTCTTTTTCTATTGATTTTTTTTCTTGTTTTTCTTTCTTTCTCTCCTTTTTTGTTTTTGGTTCTAGCTCAAACAAAGTTGTCTTATTTGTACCAACTTGGGCTTCCAATAATGGATGAGTGGAGTAACATAAATCTTCTTTAATAAGGATAAATCATTTGTTACTCTGATATTGTCTTGATATATTGGAGATATTAGGAGAATTTCAACTACCCTTATGGTCTTGAGAACTTCAACTATCCACATGATCTTGATTAATCATTGCTTTCTTTGATCTTCTTGCCTATTCATCTTAGTGATCATAAGACTTGTCAAAAGTATCACAACAGCTCAAGATAGGTTGTTGAGGTTATATGCCAATGAAAAGAAAGCTAAAATTTTATGAAGGCTCAAAGGGACAACTAGGGATTGATATTTAATAGGGTGGATACTAGTTGTTGGCTTATCAAACAATGCCTAGATCATTTCTCCCTTAAATAAGCAGAGTTCAATTTCGCCTCGAAATTTTGTCAAAGCATGTTCTAAGACTGACTAAGACCTAGACAAAGATAATTATGCAGGAGCCCTCTCTAAGTAAGCATACACAACTCAATGCTATAGAGTAATTTCCTCATCTAGTAAAGTCATTCGAGTCATGATGCCTAGACACATTAATTTATAAACATCAAGCTAAATTCCTCATTGGTTGACCACCAAAATGAACAAAGACCAATAAAATTTTGATGAAAGTAATTTATTTAAAGCAACTTTAAGTTTGAAAAGCACAATAGTTCAAAATATTAAAGAAAGTAAAATTGAAAAGCAACATTCAAGCTAAGGAAAGTCTGTTGAGTTTAAGCTTCTTTTTCTTTCATATCCCCATCTTGAAAGGATGATAAAACAAAATCTTCTTCCAATCATTTTCCCACCATGAAGGTTGCCGGTGGAGGTACTCTTCCAAACATAGGCAAAGGGTTGTTCTTGGTATTGGGCTTATCCGGCTCAGGTAGCTTACCACTGTCAATCAAATCTTGGATCTCATGCCTTAATCGGGTACACCTATCAGTCTCATGTCCTTGAGTCTGATGAAATTGACAAAAAGCCTTAGTATCAAATTTTAGGGGTAATGGACTAGGTAAAGGTCGAGGAGTTGTAACAACCCTTTCTTTTGTAGCTTATCGAAGACCCAAGACAAAGGCTTCCCCAGATCTGAAAACTACCTTCTATTTGCTTGACCGGTTACATTAACATCAACTTCTTTTTGTGTGCTTTGATTGCCCGACTGGTAGTTCCCTTTCTCATTCTTTTTCATTGAAAAGCGATTCTTCTCCCTTTCCCATTCTTGAATTTGTAGACCAGCTTGGAGAAGATCTTTGAAGTCCCTTATAAGGGTGTGAGACATCCTTTCGCAGAGATTGGGCAGGACACCTCTCACGATCATCCTTATTTGATCAGATTCATCGGGCCTTTTCTTGAGCAAAGCAGCCTTGTTTCTCCATCTCTTGACATAATCTACAAAATTCTCATTCGGTCGTTGCCTAATGGACTCAACTTCCATTAAGGTAACTTCCATTTCAACATTGTATCCATATTGTTGGATGAAGGCTTTGTAAAGTAGATCCCAACTCTTTTGTGTTCCATCATCCAAGGTATTGAACCAATTTTGGACAACAGGGTCCAATGAGAGCATAAAGTACCTTAGGGTTTGAGCCTTAGTAGCTCGGGCAGACTGTATGGCAGTGATATATTGTTTCACATGGAGATGAGGATTTCCAGTGCCATTGTACTTTGCAAAGGAAGGCATCTTGAATTTATAAGGGACCTCTTCATCTTGTTCAAATAGTTTGTCGACCTCAGACTTCTCTTAGCTTTTCAGCTTCTCTTCAAATTTCTTTTCTAAATTAGCAATCATCTTTTCAACATCGGATGTCTCAGTCTTTTCAATAGTTGCCTTCTCAACAACCTTTGGCTCCTTTTTATCTTGAAGATCTTGGTAGTATTGAGCCCAATCATCATCATCATCAATGACCACCTTTTCATCATCAAAAGCCACTTCATTAACTTTAGTCTTCCCTTTGTCCTTTGGTTTCTTAGTGCTAGCAGATGCCTCGGCATGATTCTCTAAGATTGCAGTCAATTGGTTCTTCATGGTCTCAGCTAGGGCCTCTTTGATTTCTTCCATCTTGGCATTGAGGGCTTCATCCACCATTCTTTGAATTTGTTCGGGCTCAATTGTCTTTGGTGAGCAAGTGAATGAGTCGTTGCTAGATACTTCGTCTCTGGCGTAGGTCGGATTATCGTAAGCTTTTGAACTTTCATAATCCAGGGCTGTGAGCCAGAGAGGACCAATGATATGAGATGCAAATGTATGCATGTATGCATGTATGCACAAACAATTAACAAATAAGAACAAATTAGGACGTTCCTTCCAACCTTATAACATCCACACACGAATGGCGAGTCTCTTTTCCTAGGTATATGGTTAACAAAATACCAACATGGGGTATCTTGCTTTTGAATGATTCCCTCGGACGATTCAACCAATAGTTATATTTTCGAAAATGGAAATCAATTCATGATAATTCCCATTAATTAGGTTTTAATCCATTCAACCAACTAAAGTAGCTTTTATGCTATGTTGGATTAAAACGAAATTAAGAGGTTTATTATAAATAGATTTCTCACTTGAAAAGAGTAACTAATGATTCATGCCAAAAACAAGCCCATGGTTAATTTGTTCTTAGTGTAAACTAGGCCCACAATTGATTTTTGGTATTTCATAATTGACCTAAATATTTTTGCAAGCTCTTTGTAAAAAATGGTTGGGTGAAAATAGTTTTGTTTCTAAGCCCATTGTAAAAGATTTTAGAAAAATGGATTTTGGGCTTAGTATTTGGGCCATGAGCCAAAGGATTTATTTTTAGAAAAGTCTTATGTCCAAAGACCATCTTAAAAAGTTTTGAAAATAGCTTTGGTCTTTTGGACTTAAAGAAAAATTTATTTTGAGCTTGCAAATGTACTTGGGTCATATTAGAAAAAGAACAAACCAAATAAGCCATGATTTAGACTAAGATAAATTAACCATAGTCAAACAACATGCATTTGAGATAAAAACCTAAGGAAAGTAACTAGGCCAATTACATGTGCTTTAGTCTTTGGGTAAAAAGGCTTAGGTTCCCATAGCAAGTATATACCAAATGATACGAGGCTATGAGTGGTTATGCCATGCTCGATCTCCATACCTTGAGTGAAAGTATGGTATCCCTTACATAACATAACTCGGGAAACACGGGCGTCCTAACTCACGCACACAATGCAAACTAATATGATGCAATGGATAATATCATTATAAGAAAGAATAGAATAATATAAAGACCAACGGAATCAACTTCTCTTATCCCCAGTGGAGTCGCCACTGTGAGCGGGGATTTTCGCCCCCACTCTCGGTGGAATGGTTCTTGCGACTTCGGCACTGTTTAGGCTCGGGGCCTTAGAGAACACGGACCTAAGTCTGGAGAAAATGGAGTCGCCACCCGGACGGGCCGGGAAAAAGAAAGGGTTGGATGAATCGATTCCTAAGGAATCCCCAACCCCTTAATGGGTTCGAAAAGTTGGGTACGTGTGGGGAAGGTGAGAAATGGCTCAACACCCCCACAACGCCCGGTTCATTGGAACCGGCCTCCTTTACAGGTCTTAATATTATAAGATTCTTAAGTATAATAACATTATCCATACTACACACAATAAAAAGAAAGCATCATTATATTAAAATCAAAACAATGTCCAAACAAAACAAAACAAATAAATGGACACCCATCCAAGGATGGAAACATGTCCTTACATCACATGCCTAGATAGGACACCCACCAAAAGGTAGAAACATGCCCTTTACATAAGTTCTAAAATTAAATTACATGATGTTTAAATAATGAGGTATCCACCAAGTGGAAACATACCTCTTACAACTTTTGGAAATCTAAATTGATTGATAAAAGTAAATAATCATCCATAATAAATGAATCGTTCATTAAAGCTATTAACCAAAATATAAAACAAACATCCATCCATGATAAACTAAATAAATCAAGTATTGAAATTAAATAAATTAAAGCATAAGAAATAAATCAAGGTATAAATAAATATGGAATTGAATAAAACAAATTAAAGTTCAAGTATAGCTACTATTTCTATTTAGGGTTATTTATCTCATGTGTTAAGGCTTTGGAAATTCTAAAGTTTAAGCTACTATGACTTTTTAGGTAATTAAAATAGATTAGGTTTTATGTTTTTTAAAGGTTGGCAAGATACTTTGATTAAACAAATTAAGATTTGAATGATGAAATAATAAAACTTGAGTTTTAGACACTTTTGAAATATTTTTAATTTATGATTTTAAATAATGATTTAAGCTACTGTGACTTTTTTTTTGAGTTTTTTATGTTTTTATGTTTTTTATGCTTTAAAGGGTTGAAAGTTTAGAAAAAGTTAGGGTTTAAGGTTTTAAAGGGTTAGGGTTCATTATTTTATGTTTAAAAGATGAATTTTGGATTTTAGGCTTTGAAATTAGATTCTCGGCTAAAGTATAATTTTTAGGGTTTTAAAAAATTTTTTTGATATTTTATGAGATTTTATGAATTTAAACACATGGATTGAAGTTTTTATAAGTAGAAAAGATGTTTTTTAAGGTTTTTTGAGTGAAAAAGAGCCTACTTTAAAATCTTAAATGAAACAGAATTTTATTTTGGTTTTATTGAAAAATATGTTCAATGAGTGTTTTAAGGTTTTTAAGAAGAAAAAATAACAATTTTAAGTCTTTCTAGAAAAGAAGTTCACGTTTTAATGTTGAAATCTTGGAAAAACTAAATTAAAGTTCTAAGATTTTTTATTTGAAAACTTAAATTTTATAGATTTGGCTATTGTAAAACATAAATCAAAAGAATTAAAACATACCTTCTTTTGTTGATTCTCCAAAAAATAACTCTTCTTGGATGAACTAGCTCCAAAGACAAGCTTTGATTGCCTCTCCCCCCTCTTTTGACGTGCTACTGCTGCTATTAATATCAATTGAATTGAGTTTTTCCTTTTCCTTCCTTGATTTGGTTTCAAATCCTAAAGTCATTATGTTTTTTCCCCTTTGATTTGGTTTAATTAGTCCTTATTTATAGTGGTTTTTAGGTTATTTATTTCTAATTAACTAAGATAAATAATATTAATAAAAAAAAAGAAATTAAAACCTAATTGGATTAGGATTCAAAAAATTGCGTTGAAAAATTTTGCGTTGGCGAAAACTGTGCTGCCGGGCCCATGGCGTGCCAGCCCGCAGGCCCATGGGTGACGCGCTGGTGGCCCGACGGGCCCGCGCGACCACTTTTCGCTGCCTATTTTTTTTTCGACTCCGGCTCCGATTTTTATTTTTATTTTTATTTTTTATTTTTTTATTAATAAAAATTAGATACTAAGGTAAAAATTATTTAATTAAAATTATTTTGGACCAATTAGACAAGAAAAATTATTTTAAACTAAATAAAACATAATGGACCGGATTGGGTCAAACATTAAGGGTCTATACTTAAGTAATTGAAACTACTATAAAAAAAGAAAATAGAGATTCAAACCTCCATTCATTGGTTCCACCAAAAGTTGCTTTTTGGATGAACAAAGACAAAGGCAAAGTTGTTGCCTTTGATAAATTGTTGATGGCTTTGCTGTTTCGTCTCAAATCCTAAGTCCTAAGTTCCAAGTTCTAGTTTTAGGTTTTTCTTTTTCTTCCTCCAAGTTCGATCCAAAGTTTCCAGTCTAAAGTCCTTTTCTTTTTTTGTGTTTTAAAGTGTTATTTATAGGAAAATTTAGAAGATTAATTCCGATTGTTTAAGGAAGCCATAATTAATTGGGAAAGAAAATCGAAACCAAATAGAATTTGGTTTCGAAAAAAATTGCATTGAAAAAATTTTACTGGCAAAAACTGCGACGGGCTGCTAGAGCTGGGCGCGCTGGCGGGCTGCCAAGCCATTTCGCCCACAGGAAGTTCCTGCGCGCAAAATGGCCTTGGTTGCAGGCAAAATTGGCCTTGGCCAATTTCTATCTGCAACGAATTTTTCGTCGCCGATTCTTTCGTCGCCAATTTTTATTATTTATTATTATTTTTATTTTTAAAAAAATTATAAAAAATAAATATTATTTAATTAAAATAACAAAAAAATTATTTTGGACTATATAAAATATATTGGACCGGACTGGATCAAAAATTAAGGGTCTACAGTTTAATTTTTGTGTGATTTTTTGTGTTAAATTAAGGGATATACTAAAATATATCCCCGTCTTTAGCCATTTCCAAAATAATTTTTGTGTTATTTTAATTAAATAATATTTATTTTTTATTTTAGTATTTATTTTTTATAATTTTTAATAAAAATTAAAAAATGGTGAAGTGAATAAAAATAAAATAATAATAATAATAAATAAACAAAAACAAAAATAAATAATAAACAAATAAATAAATAAAAATAAAAATAAAAATCGGCGACGGAAGAATCGGTGACGAAAAAATTCGTCGTCGAAAATAATTGGCCAAGGACAATTTCGCCCGCAGGTTCCTGTGGGCGAAATGGCCTGCCAGCCCGCAGCACACCCAGCTTTTGCAGCCCGTCGAAGTTTTTGCCAGCGTGATTTTTCCAACGCAAATTTTTTCAAAACCAAACTCTATTTGGTTTTGGTTTCTTTTCCTAGTTAATCTTAGTTTCCTTAAACAATTGAAATTAATATTCTAAATTTTCCTATAAATAACACTTTAAAATACAAAAAAAGGGGGATCAGACTGGACTTAGGGAGAGAACTTGGAACTTGGATCGGATAGTGGAATTTCATATTTGAAAGGAGCAAGAAGAAGCAATAAAGAATTCATCAAAGACAATAACCTTGCCTTTGTCTTTGTTCATCCAGAAAACAAATTTTTGGTGGAACCAACTACGCAGGTTTGATCCTTAATTATACATTGCTTATGATCACAGTAGCTTTGCTTTTTTATTCATAAGATTATGCACACAAAACCTTGATCTATAAATATGTAGTAACATTGATCTTCATTACAAAAACCCTAAAAAGTATTCTTACGTTTCGAAAAAAACCTTAAAAACCCTAAATTTATTTCTTCTATGTCCAAAAAACCTCAAATCATTTTTCCTATTTCAAAATGCTTTTAAAAACCCTAAACTGTTTTTTTCTAATTTTTTTTCAAAATTTCCAAATGTTTTGTTAAATCACCAAACTCTAACTTACTTTACAGTTTCTAAAAATCACAATTACTTTATAAAACTCTAAACTATTTTCTTCAACTCCAAAACAAAAACAGTAAACCCCACACCAATTAATCTAAACCCTAAGTTTTTCTAAACCCTAATTCCCAAAAAAAAATCATAAACCCTAGTTTCTTAAACCCTAATCCTTAAAACCTTATCAACCTAAACATTCAAACTCAATACAGTAAATCTAAAACAACAATCCAGTAACCAAGAGCTATAAACCTAGTGTTTTAATATTCCAAAACCCTAATTTCATAATGTTACCCAAAACCCTAATTTGATACATGAAACCCTAATCCATTCCAATTTTCCAAAACCTTTACAGTAGGCTAAACAAATAACAAATGTAATACTAAAATCCCAAAACCCAAAATATTAATTAAAGAATTTTAAATAGAAACAGTAACCCTAATTTGTATCTTTACTTGCTTTATTTTTTAGATTTGATTATGTAGTCTATTATATGCTTAGGTGGTTGATTTATTTAATTTCAATGCTTGATTTATTTAATTTATCATGGATGGATGTTTATTTTATATTATGTTTATTATCTTTGATGAATGATTTATGTAACACCCCTATATACCGTATACGTACCAAGCATGCTTATACGATCGTAAAATACGTATACATAATATAGAACATGTCACTGTTTAAAAATACACAAATCATATCTCAAAATGTTTAAAAGAAATTCAAAAGACACTATATATAAAAACATTTATAAATTCACAGCGGAAGTTATTACAAACTTTTACAAGTTCAAATACATAAAATCCAAATAAACAAAACATAGAATATATACATGATTGGCAGCTTGACTCTCTGATCTTTAAGCTTTAATCCAACTCTTCAAGCACAAACTCAACTAGGTCTAGAGGAATCCTCAGTCTCAACCCTATCAATTCTACCACCTGCGCGATGAACCACAATCGCGCTGAGCCAACAACTCAGTAGCACAAACCATGATGATAATATGAAATGTCAATATCAATTTCATACATTCAACCAATAAAGATCATATTTATAAACATTACATTTCATTATTTCAATAATCATATCATCATCCATTCAATATTAACACCTATGGGCCCAACTAGCATTTAATATGATATTCAAAATTCAGAGTTGCTGCTTTGGTTCATAACCACAATAATCAAGCCCGTAGGCAATGTACATATCTCTCTATCCATGGATAGGGTAACAGACCCAGTCTCTTGGACCTTCAACTCAACATCTTGAGGAGATCCTCAACCCGGCTAGACTGTTACCTGTAACAGACCCAGTCTCTTAGACCATCAACCCGACTAATCGAGGAGATCCTCAACCCGGCTAGACTGTTACTTATTTTCACATTTATCATTTCACATTATTCATAGTGTAACAGACCCAGTCTCTTGGACCTCAATTCAACTCAATTTGAAGAGATCCTCAACGTGGCTAGACTGTTACTAATCATTTTATAGGCATGCCGCCCAAAACCAGAACTCTGAAATTGAATGAACATATTAAACATACAATTATCTCATACTCAAATAGGCAATCATGCCTCATCAATTTCATTTACATAACCATGTCCAACAACAATGGTTTCAACATATCTCCATTCACATAAAGATAATTCATCATCATTCATATAGAACATTACATTTCATAAGATTCACAATGTGCAAAATATCACATTATTTATATATGTATAATCAACAATGCCACCTCAAATGGATGTATGCAACAATGCAATGTTTGTACTTACCTTAGATGCAACCCATACAATATTAAACACCTCTCTTTCCAATAATCTTTCACTTCTTGAATTAGGGTAATTCACCTTCTTCACAACCTATTCCAAAAGGAAGATGAAACCCACATAAGATCATAAGGCTAAGAACCAACTAGGGCAAACTCTATACTTGACACGCTCAACAACACGGGCGTGTTACTGGCCGTGTCAATACCTAACCAACACAGTAGCTATAACACGCTCAGTGACATGGGCGTGTCACTGGACGTGTAATTACTACTGTGACACAGAAGCTATGACACGCTCAGTGACATGGGCGTGTCACTGCTCGTGCCACTCAACCAAAATACAAAACCATCGACACGCCCACAAATCCTGGACGTGCCCTTGGGCGTGTCAGGCCAAAAACCCATATTCCGGCCAAAACAACAACACAACCAACAAAACTCTTTCTTTCACCAAAAACCACTTCAACCAAAGTCATCTCAACATACCCAAAAACCATAACAAACTCACAAAAACACCAAAACAACTAAAACATTCTTCCAATCTCAAATCAAAAATCATCAACACAACCCTAAAACACAACCTCAAAACATTCACTTCCAACAACTTACTCTTTCCTTCAAAACATCCCCAAAAACAAGAAATCAGTTACCCAAACACTCTTAAGCCCATCTTAAACAACATAATCACAAACCATTCACAAACTCAACTCAAAACTCAAAGAAATCAAAGGATCAAGTGAAGAACTTACCAAGGATGAAGAAATCTCTTAACTTTCCACTTGATCTCTTGAATGCTTCCTTAGATCTTGAGTTTAAAGGTTCAAATCTCTCCTTTGTTCTCTTGTCCCTTAGTTGACCAGCCAAAACAAAAGCAAAGGAAGGAGAAGAAAATGGTCCACGGCAATGAGAAAGAAAGAAGAAGGAAGAAAGAGAAACCCAAAGTCAAACTCTTCTTTTCCTTAAAACCCTCTCTACCAAGCAATTATAATATTAAACTAATCCCATTTAAGCTCTTCCACTCAATTAATTTCCTTATTATTTAATTATTAAATTCAAAAACACAAAAATATCTTCTTCCACTATCTCCATTGACTTTCCATAGACTTATGTATATGTTGTATATATTCTAATATACACAACATATACACTCTCTCTAAAAACCCTTTTCCCTTCCAATAAAACATATACAATAAATCCAATTATAATAATAAAACCTAAAACATCTAGGGTATATTTTGGGATATTACAATTTATTTATAACGAATGGTTATTTACTTTTATCGATTTATTTTGATTTCCATAAGTGTAAGAGGTATGTTTCCACTTTGTGGGTAACCCATTAGTTAAATATCATGTAATTTAAATTGCTTTTATATTTTAAACTAATGTAAAGGACATGTTTCTACCTTTTGGTGGGTGTCCTATTAGTTTAGACATGGATAATGTAAGGGCATGTTTCTATCTTCGGATGGGTGTCCATTTATTTACTTTGCTTGGACATTGCTTTGATTTTAATATAAAGATGCTTTATTTCAATTATTGCTTGTAATATGGATAATATTGTTATACTTAAGAATTCTATAATATCAAGACCTGGAAAGGAGGCCGGTTCCAATGAACCGGGCATTGTGGGGGTGTTGGGCCATTTCTCACCTTCCCCACACTTACCCAACTTTTCAAACCCATTAGGGAGTTGGGGATTTCTTAGGACTCGAGTCATCCACCCCTTTCTTTTTTCTCGGCCCATTCGGGTGGTGACTCCATTTTCTCCGGACTTAGGTCCGTGTTCTCTAAGGCCCCGAGCGTAAACAGTGCTGAAGTCGTAAGAACCATCCCTACTCACAGTAGCGACTCCATTGGGATAAGAGAAGTTGATTCTGTTGGTCTTTATATTATTCTATTCTTTCTTATAATGATATTATCCATTGCATCATATTAGATTGCATCGTGTGCGTGAGTTAGGATGCCCGTGTTACCCGTGTTGTGTTATGTAAGGGATACCACACTTTCACTCAAGGTATGGAGATCGAGCATGGCATAACTACTCATAGCCTCGTACCATTTGGTATATACTTGCTATGGGAACCTAAGCCTTTTAACCCAAAGACTAAAGCTTATGTAATTGGCCTAGTTACTTTCCTTAGGTGTTTACTCCAAATGCATGTTGTTTGACTATGGTTAATTTATCTTGGTTTAAATCATGGCTTATTTGGTTTGTTCTTTTTCTAATATGACCTAAGTATATTGTAAGCTCAAAATAAATTTTTCTTTAAATTTTTAAAACTTTTTAAGATGGTCTTTGGATATAAAACTTTTCTTAAAACTTCTCAAAAATTTGTTTGCTCATGACCCAAATACTAAGCCCAAAGTCCATTTTTTCTAAAATCTTTTTACAATGGGCTTAGAAACAAAATTATTTTCATCCAATCTTTTCTTACAAAGAGCTTGCAAATTGTTTAGGTCAATTATGAAATACCAAAAAATCAATTGTGAGCCTAGTTTATACTAAGAATAATTAATCATGGGCTTGTTTTTGGCATGAATCATTAGTTGCTTTTTCAAGTGAGAAATCTATTTATGATAATCCTCTTAATTTAGTTTTAATCCAATATAGCACAAAAGCTACTTTAGTTGGTTGGATAGATTAAAGCCTAACTAATGGGAATTATCATGAACTTATTTCCATCTTTGAAAATATAACTATTGGTTGAAACGTTCGAGGGAAATATTCAAAAATAAGATACCCCATGTTGGTATTTTGTTAACCCTATACCTAGGAAAAGAGACTCACCATTCGTGTGTGGATGTTATAAGGTTGGAAGGAACGTCCTAATTATCCTTGTTTGTTGATTGTTTGTGCATACATGCATACATACATTGATCCTTTCTGGCTCACAGCCCTGGATTATGACAGTTCAAAAACTTACGACAATCCGACCTACGTCGGAAGCGAAGAATCTAGCAACAACTCAATCACTTGCTCACCAAAAGCAATGGAGCCCAAATAAATTCAAAGAATGGTGGATGACACCCTTAATGCCAAGATGGAAGAAATGAAAGAGGCCATGGCCGAGACTGTGAAGAACCAATTGACTGCAATTTTAGAAAATCATGCCAAAGCATCTGTAGCACTAAGAAACCAAAGGACAAAGGGAAGACTAAAGTTGGTGAAGTAGTTTTTGATGATGAAAAGGTGATCATTGATGATGATAATGATTGGGCTCAATGCTACCAAGATCCTCAAGACAAGAAGAAAGAACCAAAGATTGTTGAAAGATCAGCTATGGAGAAAATCGAAATTTCTGATGTTGAAAAGATGATTGCGGACATAAAAAAGAAAATTGAGAAGAAACTGAAAATCGAAGAAATGTTCGAAGTTGACAAATTATTTGAGCTAGATGAAGAAGTTTCGTACAAGTTCAAGATGCCATCTTTTGTGAAGTTTAATGGAACTGAAAATCCTCACCTCCATGTGAAGCAATATATCACTGCTATGCAGTCTGCCCGAGCTACTAATACTCAAACTCTAAGGTACTTCATGCTCTCATTGAACCCGGTTGTCCAAAATTGGTTCAATACCTTAGATGATGGAACACAAAAGAGTTGGGATTTGCTATACAAGGCCTTCATCCAACAATATGGTTACAATGTTGAAATGGAAGTTACCTTAATGGAAGTTTAGTCGATTAGGCAATGGCCAAATGAGAATTTTGTGGACTATGTGAAAAGATAGAGAAATGAGGCTGCTTAGAAGAGGCCTGATGAATCTGATCAAATAAGGACAATTGTGAGAGGGGTGTTGCCCAATCTCCGTAAAAGGATGTCTCACACCCTTATAAGGGATTTCAAAGATCTGCTCCAAGCTGGTCTACAAATTGAAGAGTGGGGAAGAGAGAAGAATCACTTTTCAGCAAGAAGGAATGAGAAAGGGAATTATCAGCCTAGCAATCAAAGCACGCAAAAAGAAATTGATGTTAATGTGACCGGTCAAGGAAATAAAAGACAATTCTCAGAATTGGGGAAACCTCTATCTTGGGTTTTTAGCAATCTACAAAAGAAAGGGTTGTTACAACCGTTAGCTCCTCGACCGTTACATAATCCACTGCCACCAAACTTCAATGCCGAGGCCTTCTATCAATTTCATCAAATGCGAGGGCACGAAACAGATAAATGTGCTCATCTAAGGCATGAGATCCAAGATTTGATTGATAGTGGTAAGCTACCCGAGCTGGATAAGCCCAATACCAAGAACAACCCTTTGCCTAAATTTGGAAGAGTGCCACCACCAGCAACCTTCATGATGGAAAAAGGATTGGAAGAAGATTTTGTTTTATCCACTTTTCAAGATAGGAATGTTGAAGATGCGAAAGGAGAAGAAGCTTAACTCAACAAACTTTTCTTAGCTTGAATGTTGCTTTTAAATTTTGCTTTCTTTAATATTTAATTTGAACAATTATGTTTTTCAAGTATAAAGTTATTTGGATAAATTACTTTCATCAAAATTTGTGTTGGTCTTTGTTCATTTTGATGCTCAACTAATGAGGAATCTAGCTTGATAATTCCTAAATTAATATATGTATGCATCATGACTTGAATGACTTTACTAGGTGAGGGAATTGCTCTACAACATTGAGTTGTGTATGCTTACTTAGAGAGGGCTCCTACATAATTACCTTTGTCTAGGTCCTAGTCAGTCTTAGAACATGCTTTGACAAACTTTTGAGGAAAAATTGAACTCTGTTTATTTAAGAGAGAAATGATCTAGGCATTGTTTGGTTAGCCAACAACTAGTATCCACCCTATTAAATATCAATCCCTAGTTGTCCCTTTGAGCCTTCATAAAATTTTAGCTTTCTTTTCATTGGCTTACAAACCCCAATAACCTACCCTGAGCTGTTGTGATGCTTTTGACAAGTCTTATAATCACTAAGATGAAGAGGCAAGAAGATCAAAGAAAGTAATAATTAGCCAAGACTGTAAAAATAGGTGGTGTTATCAAGACCATAAGGGTAGTTGAAGTTCTCAAGACCATAAGGGTAGTTGAAGTTTTCCCAATATCTCTAATATCAAGACAACATCAGAGTAACAAATAATTTATCCCTATTAAAGAAGATTTATGTCACTCCACTAATCCATTATTGGAAACCCAAGTTGGTACAAACAAGACAACTCTTTTAGAGCTAGAACAAAAAAAAAACAAAAAAAAAGAATAGAAAGAAAAAGAGAAAAGAAAAAGAGAAAAGAAAAAAAAGAAAAAGGAAAAAGAAAGATAAAACCTAAAAAGGCGGTTCAGAAAGCCAACTGAGTTCTCTTTTACCTAAAGCAGCAAAAGACTTCCATTTGGTTTGTAAGGACGGTTTGACTTGAATTGGTCCAACCCAACCAAAGATTAAATCAAAATTGGAGAAAAAGGAGAAAGACCATTCAGTTCTTTGTTGCGCTGGAATTAAGTACTACTACAAGCGACACTCGCAAGTATACGAGGTAGCTGTAGCAAAGGTGATCGCCCCAAGGTCGTTTTCCCAAGAAGGTGCGGTTCGTAATAGCTTGATTGACAAATTATTTAAATATGGAAGTTTATTTTGTTGGAATGGTGAGAGAATAATTTAAACCTAAAATTAACGTGCGTAGGGTTAATGTGTGTGAAGGTTGTACAGGATCAAATCGATTCTTGGGAATATTCCTAGGGTTATAGGTCCATTCAATCAAAGCTCAATTCTCAATTATCCATTAACATAACCTTGTAAATTAATTTGTTCCTTAAGGTTAATTAGTCAATTACCAATTCATTAGTTCTCACATTCATGAAATAGCAATAACCAATTATTTTACATTTGCAAATTAATGAAACCCTAGAACTTATATTTCTAATTCATTCATAGGGTAGTCGATTGCATAATTCCGATATCAAATTTCACCTCTCGGTCCTTCATTCAATATTCAAAGATCAATAGGTAGCTAATCTATCAACCTAGCATACAATCCAATGCAATCAACCAACACAAGGTACATTAATGGAAATATCAAATCAAAGCATTCAATCAAATATACTATAAACCCTAGGCATGGGTATTTAGCTAAACATCATCAATTTAAAACATTCATTCAACTCAACATAAATCAAATACAAATTGTTCAATGCAACATCAATTCTCTTAATACAGCAAAAACAATATTGGAATGAATTAAAAGAGAGAATAGAAAAACCCCTTGTGAAGATGCCAAGTGTAGGATTACTAGTCTTCCTCCTAGCTCCACTTTGATATTTGATAAAGAACTCAAGCCCTCTTCAATGGTTGATTCCTCTTTGTAATATGGAATGAAGATTTCTCAAGTCACCAAACCTTGGAATGGAGCTTGCCTTTGGTAGATGGAATGGAGCTTTCTCAAGTCACCAAACCTTGGAATGAAGCTTCTTAAACCTTCAAGAGATTGTTTAACCCAATTTATCCCAAAGAACCTCAAAGATCTTGTCAATGGAAGATGGAGAAGATGAAGATGGAGGATGAAGATGAAGGGACAAGGAGAGTGTCACTCTCTCCTTATCCCAAATTGTGTTTGCCCCCTCCTTCTCTTTTCTTTTCTCTCTCTCCTCAAACCCTAGCCGTCTCCTCCTTCTTTTTTCTTTCTTTCGTGCAAAAGAATTTATATAAATTAAGGGTGACACGGCCAAGCTTGATTTGGCTTGGCCGTGTCTCTCATTTTTCTTTGGGACACGGCCAAACTTGCTGGCCGTGTCCTTCACTGCCTTCTTCTTTCTTTGTTCTTTGGATTTTTTCTCCTTAGGTGAGACACGACCAGTGGCTTGGCCGTGTCTCTTGCCACTGTCAGTCACTGCTTCTATTTTAGGATGAAACACGGCCAAGACAATGAGACATGGCCAAGCATCAAGTGACATGGCCATGTCGATCAGACACACTCACAGACATGGCCATGTCTGTGAGTGTGTCAAGTACTTCCTCTATTTTAGGATGAAACACTGCCAAGACAATGAGACATGGCCAAGCTTCAAGTGACATGGCCATGTCGATCAGACACACTCACAGACATGGCCATGTCTGTGAGTGTGTCAAGTACTTCCTCTATTTTAGGATGAAACATGGCCAAGACAATGAGACATGGCCAAGCTTCAAGTGGCATGGCCATGTCGATCAGAGACACTCACAGACATGGCCAAGTCTGTGAGTGTGTCAAGTACTGCCTCTATTTTTTTTTCTTTCTTGGTTTCCTTTCCTTGGGTGAGACATGGCCAGTGGCTTGGCCTTGTCTCTTGGGTGTGTCAGCTACTCTCTTGAAATTCTTTTGAGGGACATAGCCAAGCTTGCTTTGGCTTGGCCATGTCTTGCTTTATTCATGCTCTTTCTTCATTTTTCTTATTTGTTTTTATCATCCCAGGGAGTTTTTGCACTTAAACCTAAAACAAATACTTTAAACAAACTTAAAACAAAAATCAATCAAAACAATGACTAAAAATGCATAAAAATCATACTAAAAACTAGTACAAATATGATCTAAACAAATACCCTACACTTAATTCCTTGCTTGTCCCCAAGCAAGGCTAAAATCAAAACACACTAAACAAGATGAATTTTGTTAAGTTCAAGAGTTATAAAGATACATCAAGACTTCCTTATCCCTAAATCCGCAATCAATATCGAATCAAACAAAATTAACACCAAAGCAATTAAGTGGCTTTCCATGCATAACCAATGTTGTCACTCCTTCACCAACTCTTACAAGTGTTTGATCATGGTGGTGTTTACACTCATAACAATCAATGAAAGATTATTGCCATAGGCTTGCTTATCAATCAAATCTCCACCACAAAATAACAATCAAGCATCAATCAAAAGGTCTTTATTGGGTTGTAATGGGGCTAAGGTAAAGGCATGATATTTAGAAAATGTGAGCTTGATCATTAAGTTCAAGAGCACTTTAAGAATGAAGTACCCGATCATATATATATAACCCAACAATCCCAAAACACCTTCCTCTCATCTACCCCTTGACATTAAAGAGCTTTTCAAAGGAACTCACTTATTAAATATTGCAATGATACATTCCAACCCTTTCAACAAGAACAACAATTATTCTTATTATATATATATATTATTTTTCTCTTTTTCTTTGTTTTTTTATTTTTATTATTTTGCTTTGCAATCTTAAACTTACTAAATTTAACCCCATTCTTAATTCAACACAACACTCGGTCATAAACGCTCTTAAAATGCTCTTGACCTAATGAAAGGGTAAGAGTTAAACAACAAGGTCCAAGCTAATGGTGTTGTGAAAAAGAAAGAAAAGGAAAAATAAAATAAGCTCAAAATTAGCTAACTAAGGTTAAAAATAGGGTTAGTCTTTTTAAGCCAAAGTGGGTTCACCTAACTGCCTTAATCATCTTGATGCCTAATTGAAATTTTTATGTAATCTTAAAATGCATGTCAAAGCAAGTTCTATCAATTCATCAATCAAAGATGTTCACCCACAACAATAATGATAAGTTGATGGCTCAATTCCTCACTAGGTTAATGGCAATGCAAGGAAAAACCAACAAAATTGACAATAAGCACCAATTCTACTCAATTCTCAAATTCATGCTTCAAAAATTCAAAGGTCATCTATCAACAATTTTTATAACAATTGAACTTTCTAAAACTCATTTATTCAAGGTAAAACATTATTAAACTTAAAAAGTAAAAACACAAAATGCACTACCCCACACTTAAAGATTCACATTGTCCTCAATGTGAGCATGCATAAACTAAAAGAGAGTTTAGATGATACCTGATTTCCATCGTTCCCATATACAATATGTAGGGCTCCTTCCACCCATAATGCAATTGGAGCCCATGTGTGAGAGGATGAACAACATGCAACTTTGAAATGTGCCCAATGTATTGAAAAGCCTAGGTAGCATCCTTGGAAGGGCAATTGTCCAAAAAGTACATGTGAGGGTTGTCTTAACTTGATCCTCTAATGCTATAGGGACGCGGTAAGAACTTTTTTCAGTTTGCAACATGGTTATATATGGTTTTTACTTGTTCTCACCACCAAGGGTGAGAGAGATGATAATTTGTTGCATACTGTACTCCCCAACCAAAACGTCTTTCAAAATTCTTGGGGTCTTTTTAAGTTCAACCAAGTTTGGTTGAACCACTTTTTCATCCTCTTTAGCAATTTGAAGCCCCCCCTCAACAATCTCATTATTTAATAGTAAATTGATCTCCTTAATTTCTAAATTGGAAAATTTAGGCTCTACTCCTAAGGTCATGGCTACCTCAAGCTTATCTTCACTATCTTCACTATAGGGCATGTCATAAAGTTTAGAAAGTTGCATACCTTGTTTCTCTTCATTCAGCCTGCTTGGGAATGGGATTGGTGGCATACAAGGATTTGGAGGTTCATGCAATTTTGTGGAAGTTGATGCTTCCAAATTCTCCTCCTCCTTTGATTGAATTAACTCCTCTATGTATGGTTGCATTTCCTCACCATCTTTTTCTTCATTAGTTCCTGCATCAAAGGAATCACAAAAACTGTTATATATCACCTGTTCACTCCTCAAATTTGTGATTACCTTGACTTGCTCCAGTTGGCTAGGAAATTCCTCTTTTTGGTGTGCTTGGAGTTGATGTGCCAATTGCCCAACTTGAGCTTTTACCCTCTTCAATGATTCCTCCAAAGAATCAAACCTCTCATTGCTCCCTTTCTGATTTTGTGTGCTAATTTGAAGGTAAGCATTCAAATCATCTTCCACTGTGGATTTCTTACATTGATCCTGATTTTGTGCACTAATTTGAATGAAGGCATTCAAACTATCCTCCAAAGTGGGTTCCTTAAGTCGATCTTGATTTTGTGTGCTAGTTTGAATGAAGGCATTCAAACTATCCTCCAATGTGGGTTTCTTAAGGTGATGTTCATTTGACTATTGTTCTTGAGAGTAAGGATTTCTTTGGTAAGGTTGAAAAAAATTTTGAGGTGGAATTTGCTGTTGATTTTCCCAAGAAAAATTTGGGTGGCTTCCCCAGCTTGAATTATAAGGTCTGGGATATGAGTCATTTCCACCCATTTGCTGGAAACTTTCATAGGCATATTCTTCCTCTTGCCTCTCTTGGTATTGTCCACAACCATATGAACACATGTTTGCGCTATGTCCTGCAATGCCACATGCTGAACATACTTCATGAGTAGGCATAGGTGTTCTTCCTCTTGCATTTAGCATCTTAAGTTGGTTCATTAATTTTGCTAATTGCCATGCCATGTCAGAGTTAGGGTTATCATCATAAACCCCTACGTACCTTGAAAGCTGCATATTTACAAAAGGCACTTACCAACTTAAAGAAAACAAACAAATAATTAAATTGAAAGAAAATCAAACAAAACAAATAAACAATTCAAAGAAAATAAACAATCAATTAAATTGTAAAGAAAAATAAAATTATCACTACTTAAACAGCCTTCCCCGACAGCGGGGCCAAAAACTTGTTGCGCTCTAATTAAGTACTACTACAAGCGTCACTCGCAAGTATACGAGGTAGCTGTAGCAAAGGTGATCGTCCCAAGGTCGTTTCCCCAAGAAGGTGTGGTTCATAATAGCTTGATTGACAAATTATTTAAATGTGGAAGTTTGTTGTGTTGGAATGGTGCGAAAATAATTTAAACCTAAAATTAACGTGCGTAGGGTTGATGTGTGTGAAGGTTGTACAAGATCAAATCGATTCTTGGGAATATTCCTAGGGTTATAGTTCCATTCAATCAAAGCTCAATTCTCAATTATCCATTAACATAACCTTATAAATTAATTTGTTCCTTAAGGTTAATTAGTCAATTACCAATTCATTAGTTCTCACATTCATGAAATAGCAATAACCAATTATTTTACAATTGCAAATTAATGAAACCCTAGAACTTATATTTCTAATTCTTTCATAGGGTAGTCGATTGCATAATTCCGATATCAAATTTCACCTCTCGGTCCTTCATTCAATATTCAAAGATCAATAGGTAGCTAATTTATCAACCTAGCATACAATCCAATGCAGTCAACCAACACAAGGTACATCAATGGAAATATAAAATCAAAGCATTCAATCAAATATACTACAAACCCTAGGCATGGGTATTTAGCTCAACATCATCAATTTAAAACATTCATTCAACTCAACATAAATCAAATACAAATTGTTCAATGCAACATCAATTCTCTTAATACAACAAAAACAATATTGGAATGAATTAAAAGAGAGAATAGAAAAACTCCTTGTGAAGATGCTAAGTGTAGGATTACTAGTCTTCCTCCTAGCTCCACTTTGATATTTGATTAAGAACTCAAGCCCTCTTCAATGGTTGATTCCCCTTTGCAATATGGAATGGAGCTTTCTCAAGTCACCAAACCTTGGAATGGAGCTTGCCTTTGGTATATGGAATGGAGCTTTCTCAAGTCACCAAACCTTGGAATGAAGCTTCTTCAACCTTCAAGAGCTTGTTTAACCCAATTTATCCCAAAGAACCTCAATGATCTTGTCAATGGAAGATGGAGGATGAAGATGAAGGGACAAGGAGAGTGTCACTCTCTCCTCATCCCAAATCGTGTTTGCCCCCTCCTTCTCTTTTCTTTTCTCTCTCTCCTCAAACCCTAGCCGTCTCCTCCTTCTTTTTTCTTTCTTTCGTGCAAAAGAATTTATATAAATTAAGGGTGACACGGCCAAGATTGATTTGGCTGGCCGTGTCCTTCACTGCCTTCTTCTTTCTTTGTTCTTTGGATTTTTTCTCCTTAGGTGAGACACAGGTAGTGGCTTGGCCATGTCTCTTGCCAGTGTCAGTCACTGCTTCTATTTTAGGATGAAACACGGCCAAGACAATGAGACATGGCCAAGCTTCAAGTCACATGGCCATGTCAATCAGACACACTCACAGACATGGCCATGTCTGTGAGTGTGTCAAGTGCTTCCTCTATTTTAGGATGAAACACGGCCAAGACAATGAGACATGGCCAAGCTTCAAGTGACATGGCCATGTCGATCAGACACACTCACAGACATGGCCATGTCTGTGAGTGTGTCAAGTACTTCCTCTATTTTAGGATGAAACACGGCCAAGACAATGAGACATGGCCAAGCTTCAAGTGACATGGCCATGTCGATCAGACACACTCACAGACATGGCCAAGTCTGTGAGTGTGTCAAGTACTCCCTTTATTTTTTTTCTTTCTTGGTTTCTTTTCCTTGGGTGAGACACATCCAGTGGCTTGGCCGTGTCTCTTGGGTGTGTCAGCTACTGTCTTGGAATTCTTTTGAGGGACATAGCCAAGTTTGCTTTGGCTTGGCCATGTCTTGCTTGATTCATGCTCTTTCTTCATTTTTCTTGATTGTTTTGATCATCCAAGGGAGTTTTAGCACTTAAACATAAAACAAACACTTTAAACAAACTTAAAACAAAAATCAATCAAAACAATAACTAAAAATGCATAAAAATCATACTGAAAACTAGTACAAATATGATCTAAACATTCTTGAAAGTTCTATACTTAATAGTCCTACAAGGAAGAAGGACAAAATGATAAAAATGCTCAAAGAAAGGGAAGACTAAGAAAAATAAAAATAAAGAAAAGGGAGAAGAAGAAAATAAACAAATTTGGGTACCAAACATTTTGCCAGGGCAAAGACTGTCCTAATCAAGATCTAGATTAATGCCAAGAAGATAGGAGGAATTTCGAGTCTAACAAGATTGCTCCCAGCTGCCTAAAGTTCAAACATGAAATTTGTAGTGTGAGGGTTTGTCCATTGTGTCACATCACCTCCTATCTCAAAATGGCCTTCATTTAAACCTGTGTCCCTTATAGATCCCATTTCAAGCCTATCAAAGACCTGTTGATCTCTCTAGGTAGGTAGAGTCTATTAGTGGAGATATTTTGAATAAGCATGCATATCAGATAGACGATATTTAAATTCAATGAGACCTTTGGCCAAGTAATATGTATGTGCCTATCTAAAGTGCAACAATTCTTGCTTAAATAGAAATGATTCTCGAGTTTAGTACGATAGCTAGGGTTGTCATGTTATAGATATGTTAATTTGGAAAAATCAAGTCCTGAGGTACATTGACATTGATTTGGCAAAGCCAACATTTGATTTCAAAATCCAAAATTCAAAAAATAAAAAATGTTCACGAAGCCTTCAAGATAAGGGGAGTATGTTGAACTATCAAACCTCGAAGAACACATTGGGCAAAGGAAATGATTACTAATAAGGTCATGAAGAAGCTACCAACTGACATTCTGAATTATAATTTAAAATGGATGTATCTCTGCTGCTTGTGGTCTCCACTACTCAAGTTCTCAACATCTTGAAGATAAAAGCCATAAATGTGAAGCATCCTTTCATTCCAATGCAAAACTTGAACGAGCATTTGAAAGGAAACAATGAGAAAACTTCTGCTGATCACCTCGGTCTGTGAGTCGATGGACCGACTGTAAGTATCATTCATGCATATCATGCATACATGAGCATATCACATCGCACTTTCTTGTCTTGTATTGTCTATTCTTTATTAAAGTGAACAGCAAATATCTTGTGAAGTAAACAATCAAAAGAAGATATCAAATCTGGGGGGGCATGAAAAGCCCATTGATTGAGAAGGTTCCAATAATTTTTCAAAGAGAAGAAATGCGTGCTTGTGCGAAGAACTAGACAACAAAAACATCAATCAAAGCTTGCATGGAGAAAATCTTTGTTTTGAGCCTACACAGGGGGCAAAGTTTCTCCTTTCCAATTTTTTGAGTTTATATACCAAACATTTTCAAACTCACTTGCAAATATTTCGCCATGCAGGAGGGCAAGGAGAGGATATGAAGGCTAGCTCAAAAGGGCTGAATTTTTTTATTAAAGTGCAAAGGAAGAATAAAAAAGAATGAAAAAAAGAAGAAAATTATAATTCTTAAAAGAATGAAGATGCAAAAGACAAAAGATCAGTCCAGCTAAAAGAGCTGAAGCCAGGGTATAGACCCGACCTCCAATGGATAAAAATCCATGTTTCAAGGGTAAAGACCCGACCTGCAGTGGATAAAGATCTATGTTTCAAGGGTAAAGACCCAACCTCCAATGGATAAAAGGCCATGTTTCAAGGGTAAAGACCTGACCTCCAAGGATGAAGATCCATTTACAAGGGTGAAGACCCGATCTCCAAGGATGAAGATTCATTTTTAGAGGTAAAGATCCGATGCCAAGGATGAAGATCCAAGGTCCAACGATGAAGAACCATTTTGAGGGCGAAGAACCATAATGCATAGAATAGCCGGAGCAGTCAGACTTCTCAACTGATAAAAGGTTAGTCAAATTCAATTTAATCTCAGGTCCAAGTACCCAGTCACGGGTCCAAGTACCCAAATTAAATCCACTTTAGGATCGAGAATCCAAATTCGGTTAGGATCGAGTATCCAAATTTAGTTAGGATAATCCAGTTTAGGATCGAGTATCCAAATCCAGTTAGGATAATCCATTTTAGGATCGAGTATCCAAATCCAGTTCAGGATCGATTATCCAAATCCAGTTAGGATCGAGTATTCGAATCCAGTTAGGATCGAGAATCCAAATCCAGTTGAGGATTGAGTATCCAAATCCAATTAGGATCGAGTATCCAAATCCAGTTTAGGATCAAGTATATAAATCCAGTTAGGACTGAGTATCCAAATCCAGGTTAGGATCGAGTATCCAAATCCGGTTAGGATCGAGTATCCAAATTCGGTTCAGGATCGAGTATCCAAATCCAATTAGGATCGAGTGCCCGAATCCATTTTAGGATCGAGTATCCAAGTCTAGTTTAGGATCGAGTATCCAAATCTATTTTCGGGTCCAGAACCCAAAATTATCCTTAGGTCCAGAACCTAAAATTATCCTTGAGTCCAAAACTCGAACCGGGTCTAGAACCCAAAACCTCAACTATTTTGGAAAAAATAAGTCTTACTGCTTTTCACTCTCTTTTACTAAAAGTCTCAGATCGTTCAAGCAGGGGAAAACTGTAGACCCTTAATTTTTGACCCATTCCGGTCCAATATATTTTATATAGTCCAAAATAATTTATGTGTTATTTTAATTAAATAATATTTATTTTTTATTTTAGTATTTATTTTTTATAATTTTTAATAAAAATTAAAAAATGGTGAAGTGAATAAAAATAAAAATAATAAATAAATAAACAAAAATAAATAAATAATAAATAATGTAAAAAACAAACAAATAAAAATAAAAATAAAAATCGGCGACGAAAAAATTCATTGTTGAAAATAATTAGCCAAGGCCAATTTCGCCCGTAGGTTCCTACCGCCCCCACAATGCCCGGTTCATTGGAACCGGCCTCCTTTATAGGTCTTAATACTATAAAATTCTTAAGTATAACAATATTATCCATATCACACACAACAATTGAAATAAAACATCATTATATTAAAATCAAAGCAATGTTCAAGCAAAATAAATAAATGGACACCCATCCGAGGATGGAAACATGTGCTTACATCATCCATGTCAAAACTAATAGGACACCCACCAAAAAGTTAGAAACATGTCCTTTACATTGGGCTAAAATATAAAAGCAATTTAAATTACATGATATTTAACTAATGAGGTGCCCACAAAATGGAAACATACCTCTTACACTTTTAATACTAAAACAAACAAATAATAACAATAAAGAAAACATCCATCCATGATAAATTAAATAAATCAAGCATTGAAATTAAATGAATCAACCACCAAAGCATATAATGAACTATACAATAAAAAATAAAGCAAGTAAAAATACAAATTAGGGTTTACTATTTCTATTTAAAGTTCTTTAATTAATATTTTAGGTTTTGGGATTTTAGTATTACATTTGTTATTTGTTTAGCCTACTGTAAAGGTTTTGGAAAATTGGAATGGATTAGGGTTTCATGAATCAAATTAAGGTTTATGGGTAATATTATGAAATTAGGATTTTGGAATATTAAAACATTAGGTTTATAGTTATTGGTTACTGGATTGTTGTTTTGGATTTACTGTATTGAGTTTGAATGTTTTGGTTTATAAAGTTTTAAGGATTTAAGGATTAGGATTTAGGAAAACTAGGGTTTACGTATTAGTTTTGATGGAATTAGGGTTTTTAGTGTTTCAAAAATATATTTGGTTTTAGAATTTGAGAAAACAATTTAGAGTTTTATAAAGTTTTTGGAAATAGGCAAAATGATTTAAGAGTTTTGGAAACAGAAAAGTATTTTTTAGGGTTTTTGGAAAAAGAAAAGATTTAGGGTTTTTGAGGTTTAGAAGAAACCAAATTAGGTTTCTTAAGGTATTTAGAAACAGAAGAAATCATTTAAGGTTTTTGGAAACAAAAGAAATGAATTAGGGTTTTCAAGGTATTTGGAAACAAAAGAAATCATTTAAGGTTTTTGAAATGAAGATCATGTAATATCCCAAAGTATACCCTAAAAGTTTTGGAATTATGGTTGTATTGGGTTTAATGTATATGTTTTATAGAAAGAGAAAAGAAGTAAAGAGAGAGTGTATATGTTGTATATATAGATGTATATATAACATATACAAGTCCAAGAAATGGAAGTCAAAAGAAGATAAGTTAATTAAAAGGAAATATTATAAAAGATAAATGTATATGAAGGATGATATGTATATATATGGTATTTGAAAAATATGGGAAATATAAATACAATATATAAGAGATATACATATAGCAACATATACATCACATATACATGATGTATATATTGGAGTAGGAAAAGTAAGTGATATAATTAAATAATAATAATAATAATAATAATAATAATGACAAAAGAAAAAGAAAAGAAAGTCAAAGGGAAGAAAATTGTGGTGGAGGATTTATATGATATTTTATTATATATATATATATAAGATAAGGTTGATTAAAGAAAGAAGATTTTCTTTCTTTCATCTTCTTCTTCTTGTTCTTGACGTGGAGAGAGAGAGAGAGAGAGAGAGAGAGAGAGAGAGAGATGTGATTTTATTTACATACACATCAAATTCTTAAGGGCATTAAGAGAATTGAAGGTGGATATTGAAGATTTGGCAAAGAATTCAAGTGTTCATTTCTTTGTGTTGATTTCTATTGATTGAGTTTATATTTGATATGGTTAGTGTGTAAAGATGATGATAATGAAAGATTAAAGTATATATATATGTTGAATTGGTATTTAGATGATGATAATATGGTTATTTAGGAGGATGATGATGGATTGTTGAAATTGTTTAGTAAGGGTTTAATATAAATGAGTTGGGGAATTGAGTAATTGATATATGGATGATGTATATAATGATTATTATTGATATGTTGAAGTTATATAAGTGTTAAATTAATAGGTGATTTATGTGTATATTAATCAAGATGTTGATTAAGGGTGTTGTAGTATGGATTTTGGAGTGATTGTGCTTTCATGGTTGTTGTCCCAAGATGGCAACCAAGAGGGGGGGGGGGGGGGGGGTGAATTGGTTTCGTCAAGAAATAATGACAATTTAAAAAACTCAACAAACAAGAAATGCGGAATAGAGAGTTGGTTGAGTAATGGAGGAAGGTAAGAACACACAAGATTTATAGTGGTTCGGATTTACTTCAATCCTACATCCACTTCCTTAACAACTTGTTAAGGTTCCACTAGTCTTTGAAGTTTTCACAAGCTCACTTCCAACTTTACAAGTGTTTTTCTTAGGCTCACACTTACAACCCACACAAGAGTTTTACAAGGCTCACTCTCTCAACCTAAGTGTTTCCCAAGCTTACACTCAAACTTATACAATGGTGTTTTCAATGCTAACACCTAACATTCATAACAATTCAAATACAAGTTTAAGCAAAAGGAAATTTGTTGCTTGGCTATGAAAATCTTTTCTCAATAATTGTTATTCTTTTGTTTTCTCATGGAAACATTGTATTTATAGCCAATGTGGTCTTACTAGCCGTTATTGCTGTTTAGAATAAAGTCTTGGCAGATTAGACCTTCTTTACTTAAACTGTCCGAAGCACTTAGCGGTCGCCCTTCATACAAGGATGGTCGCTCTCATGCTTCACGCGGTCGTCCTTTTAACTAGGGACGGTCGCTACTTTTAAAAAAGTTCAACGGTCGAATTTTAGTGCTCTACAGCAGGAATCTTGCCCATGATGTTTTTGTCGGACCGTTTCTTGCCCATGCTGTGTTTGTCGGGACGGTCGCGCATCACAAAGTGCGGTCGCCCTTTTTTGAATACTGAAGTGGGATTACAACGGTCATGTCACGTGTCATTTTCTGACAGGGCAAAAGAGATGTCCGCCATAATTTGAATCTCGCGGTCGCCCTTAGTAGCTTTTCGCGGTCGAACTCATATTCTTGCGTCGAACTTCTGGACGCACCTGAGGACGCGAACACTACTGTCTCTTTGAGCAATTTCTTCTTGAATTGTTGGGCGGTCGCGACTATAAATGAGCGGTCGCTAAATTGGTAAGCGAGGTCGAATCATTCACCGTTCTTGTCACCGCGAACCTTACTGTGATTGTAATGATTTAAGTTCCTTGAGTAGCGGTCGGGCAAATATTAGGACGGTCGCTATTATGTATGAGCGGTCGCGACTATGGTCGAACTTCTGACCGCGAAACCTACTGTGACAAGGTTTCATTCTGTAATTGCATGGAGCGGTCGTATTCAGTTGAGGTGCGACCGCTATACTTGTTCTGTTCACCTTTAATTGAAGCAACCTAATCCTGCAACAAGCTTTCTCAAATACAAGTTAAATAGATCATCCATTTGAGTTGTCAAGGATCAAAATTAAGATCATTTGTCTAACAATCTCCCCCATTTTGACTTTGACAATTCAAATGGAATGATGAGAAAAATAATAAGTCTAAAATACTCCCCCTTAACATATGCAACAATCATCGTTAAGAGCATTGTGATTAATAGTTTATCTTGGTGCAAAGGTTATTGTTTGATGCAAACATTTCTCCCCCATAAACATTTCTCCCCTATTGCAAATATTCAACATTATTGTTCTTATTCTTGTTTTCCCATTTTTGTATACTGTTACTTGGTTCATTCCACTTGGTTCATTCCATTTTGGTATTGTTCTCCCCCATTGGCATAGGCAAAATGAAACAAATGTTAAGCAAAACAAGCATATAAAAGTGCAAACAATGAAAGGGAATATAAACATTATATATATGAAAGTGGAGGAAAGTACAAGACATGAAACATAAGCAGTAAACATATGAAAGTGCAAACAAAAACAAATTAAAGCTAAGCTTATTCTGAGTCATCATCTATGTCTAACTCTACTTCAACTAAAGGAGTTTTCCCTTTATCTTGAGGTGCAACAGAGGCAGAGCTAGTGCTAATGGACTCTTCTTCTTCAGCAACGCTTTGGGTGTGATCACTTATATCCCAATCTTCAAGATTGCATTGAGGCAAGTCCAATTTGCCTTGCATGTCATAAAGATCATGGTGCATGTGGGATATAAGGTCTATCCTCTTGTTTAAGTGCTGGAATCTCTTGGAAACACTTTTCTTGAACTTGGAGAATTTCCTTGAGAGAGTCTTGATAGCATGGAGGATGAGTTGTGTGGAGGATGAAGCAGTTTCTTTAGCAGCTTTTGATGAAGTTGCTTTTGAAGGTAGTTCTACTGCAACTTCTACAGAATCTCCCTCTTCCTCAATTGTATACCTTGGCCTTTTCTTTTGTTTATCCATAACTCCTTTCTTGCCATAGCAGTATACATATGACCCTTCTATCTTCCTTACACAACCAGCATGCTCTAAGTAATCCATTGTGATAGCATTGGAGGCTAGAGTGAAAGGGTTCCTCAAAGTGGCTAAGTTCAGATCATTCAGAAGGTTTAGGTGCCTAGCTATTTGAGTAACTTGAGAGGATAGGAAGAAGGTACCAGTTCTTGTAATAGCATGATGATAAAAGGTATCAATCAAGAACTTGGTTGTGTTCATTTTGATGTTGTGGGTGAAAGCATAGAGAAAGATAAGGTCTCTCTTGGTTACTTTTTCATTCCCATCTGCTCTTTGGTGAATGGTATAGGTGATAATCCTATGGAGCATCCAGTGGGTGAGAGATTTGATGTGCCTGGCTTTAGATTCCTTTTCAAAGGAAGTTTCAATGGAAATTTCTCGCCAGAAATCAGAAAGGGTTGGGTTTGAGAAGATTTGGTCATTGTAGGAGGTTATACCTTCAGAAGGGAAGTTCCAAATTCTGCCAAAATCTTCAAGGGTTAAGAATTGATACTGATCAAAGAGTTTGAACCTAACCCCATACCACCCTAGTGCAGAGTTTGCACTCTTCTCTATCTGGAATGACATTAGAAACTCCTTACTAAGACTAGAGTAACCTACCTCTTCTGGAAAGACAAAATTTCTCCATCCAAGGACATCCAACAATCCTTCAATTTCGTCCTTGATGCCCAAGGCAGACAGCATCCCACCAAAAGGTGATTTGGTGCCTTCAACCTTCTTCTTCTTTAGCATGGCATACCTAATGTCTTCCTCAGTGGTTTGGTGATGAGGTTTGTGAATTTTCTCACCCCTTTTTGATTGTGGAGGAGATGGAGGTTCAACAACAGGTTCTCTAATGGTGATTCCTGGAACTCTCTTGGCTTGTCCCTTTATTTTGGAAGTGGTTTTTCTTTTGGGAGCCATTAGAATAGAAGAAACAGATGAGAGCAGGAAAACAGAGGTTGATTTGAGAAGCAGATGAGTTGAGAAGATTTTAGGGTTTTAGATTGTTTTCAGAAGCAAAATATCCAAGAAATTTGATGTAACTTACTCTTAAATAGATGGAGTTAAGAAAATAGCCGTTTTTGACTGTTGGATATTAAGAGTTGCGACCTGTCACACAGCCAACGGTTATAAATTTTCGAGCAGAGTGTACAGGGTGCGGTCGCGGATTGAAGATAGTGCGATCGCTACTTATGGTCTAGCGACCATTGTCAAGATAAGTATGCTCGCGAGTGAGGAAAGTAACTGTAACGGTCGAAACTATTCAAATTGGTGCGGCCGCGCACAAATTTTCTCGACCGCGCTCAGAGTCATTAGTTTGAATGAAACTGACAGACAGGATAGCGACCGCTGAAGAATACTGGAGCGACCGCTACATACTTAAAAATGAAAGATTCAAGGAAAGGTGGAAAATATTTCTATTGTGTTAAGAAACATTAAATTCATGCACATAGAAACCTTATTGATAGGCAAAAGTTTTAATTAATTCAAAGTGATTCCATCAATCATTCCTAAATTGAGTTTAATGAAGTTAAGTCTATCTTCATTCAAGGGTTTTGTAAAAACATCAGCAAGTTGATTTTGTGTATCTATAAATTCTAAGATTATGTTCTGATTTTGTACATTTTCCCTCAAAAAATGATGTCTAATATCTATATGCTTGGATCTAGAATGTTGGATAGGATTTTTAGACAAATTGATAGCACTAGTGTTGTCACATTTAATGGAAATATTGTTAAAAATCTTACCATAGTCAAGCAATTGTTGTTTCATCCATAATACTTGTGTGCAACAAAAACATGCTGCAACATACTCAGCTTCCGTTGTGGATAAAGCAACCGATGCTTGTTTCTTACTATGCCAAGAAACTAGACAATTACCAAGAAAGTGACATGCTCCTGTAGTGCTTTTCCTATCTAAGATGCTACCAGCATAATCTGCATCTGAAAATCCTATAATATGAAATGATGTGTTTTTAGGATACCAAAGTCCTAAATGCATTGTACCACTCAAATATTTCAAGATTCTCTTAGTGGCATTCAAGTGTGATTCTTTAGGACAAGTTTGAAATCTAGCACAAAGACATACACTATACATTATATCAGGTCTAGATGCGGTTAAGTAAAGTAGTGATCCGATGATACCTCGATATTTCTTCTCATCTACTGCTTTACCATTTTCATCTTTACCTAATTTCAAGGATGTGCTCATAGGAGTTTTGCTAGTTTTGCAGCCATCCATTCCAAATTTCTTGATGAGTTCTTTTGTATATTTGGATTGGTTGATGAAGATCCCATCTTTACATTGCTTGACTTGCAGTCCAAGGAAGAATTTGAGTTCTCCCATCATGCTCATTTCAAATTCCCTAGTCATACAAGAAGCAAATTCTTTGCACAAGGTTTCATTAGTAGCTCCAAATATTATGTCATCCACGTAAATTTGTACAATCAAAATGTTATGCTTATCCTTTTTAACAAAAAGAGTTGTGTCTACTTTTCCTTTTGCAAAACCATTTTCAAGTAAATATGCACTAAGTTTATCATACCAAGCTCTAGGTGCTTGCTTTAATCCATATAAAGCTTTGGTAAGTTTGAAAACATGATCAGGAAATTTGTAGTTTTCAAAACCAGGAGGTTGTTCAACATAAACTTCTTCATTTATGAGTCCATTTAGAAATGCACTTTTAACATCCATTTGATAAAGCTTAAAATTCATATGACATGCAAAAGCAAGTAATATTCTAATAGCTTCTAATCTGGCTACTGGAGCAAAGGTTTCATCATAGTCAATACCTTCTTCTTGATTATAACCTTTGGCTACCAATCTTGCTTTATTTCTAATAATGTGACCATTTTCATCAAGCTTATTCCTATAAATCCATTTGCATCCTATTATAGAATGATCTATAGGTCTAGGAGTAAGTTGCCAAACATTATTTCTTTCAAATTGATTAAGTTCATCATGCATTGCAGTTATCCAATTTTCATCATTTAAAGCTTCCTCAATAGTTTTTGGTTCAATTTGAGAAACAAAAGCAACATTAACATCAACATGATTAATTTTAGATCTAGTAATTACTCCCTTTGATGTTTCTCCAATGATGAGTTCCTTTGGATGATCTTTCTTGTATTGCCAATCCTTAGGTAGATCTTGAGCCTTTTCTTCAAGTTGATTGATCTTTGGAGCATCAATAGATTCAAGAGGTTCAAGAGTGCCTGCAGGGTCATTGAAAGTAATACCTTTCTTTTGATCAAGTTTGGATGATTCATCAAATACAACATGCATTGATTCTTCTATAACTAGAGTTTTCATATTAAATACTCTATATGCTTTGCTATATGATGAATATCCTAAGAATATGCCTTCATCTGATTTGGATGAGAATTTTCCAAGATTATCCTTGGTATTCAATATGAAGCATTTGCATCCAAATACTCTAAAATATCCAATTCTGGGTATTCTTCCATTCCATAGCTCATAAGAAGTTTTATTAGTTAAATGCCTTTTGTAAACACGGTTTGCAATGTAGCAAGCTGTATTAACGGCTTCTGCCCAAAAATAAGATGGTAAATCATATTCATTGAGCATTGTTCTAGCCATTTCAATTAAAGTTCTATTTTTCCTTTCAACTACACCATTTTGCTGTGGAGTTCTAGGAGCAGAAAAATTATGTGAAATGCCAAGTTCATTGCAAAATCTTTCAAAATTTTCATTTTCAAATTCTTTGCCATGATCACTTCTAATAGATGTGATCACATATCCTTTTTCATTTTGAACTCTTTTTGCAAATGTTTTGAAGCAATTAAAGGCTTCATTCTTTTGAGCTAAGAAATTAACCCATGCGAATCTAGAGTAATCATTAACAAGAACAAATGCATATGATTTGCCTCCTAAGCTTGTAACTCTATTTGGTCCAAACAAGTCTAAATGAATGAGCTCTAAAGGTCTAGAGGTGCTTATAACATTCTTTGTTTTAAATGAGCTTTTATGTTGCTTACCATGTTGACAAGGTTCACAAATCCTATCTTTATCATATTTTATCTTAGGTAAGCCATCAACTAAATTCTCATTACAAATATATTTCAATTGATCCATACCAGCATGTCCTAGTCTTCTATGCCATAACCATGCATCATTATTAGTAGACATTAAACATGTATGATTTGAATGTATGCTGACATTATAAGTGTTGTTTGTTCTAGTGCCTTTAAATATGATAATACCATTTGAATTCGTGATCTTGCATTCTTTGGAATCAAACTTGACAAAGTATGCTTTATCACAAAGTTGACTAACACTTAGCAGGTTATGTTTCAAACCATCAACAAGCCATACATCTTCAATTAAATCCTTACCAATAGAACCAATGGAGCCAACACCAAGAATTTTACCTTTAGCATTGTTTCCAAAAGTTACGTTACCTCCATGTTTATAGGTAATACTTGTAAAGAGCTTTGCATTTCCAGTCATATGCCTTGAGCATCCACTATCCACAAGCCATGTGCTTTCATTGGTAGTAGATTTTAGGCATACCTGCAAGCCAATTGTGATCATCCTTTTTTAGGTACCCACATATAGTTGGGTCCTTGATGGTTAGTAGAAAGAGTGCCTTCTAAATTTAGATGAGCTTTTCTTATATAACAATAGAAATTTTTGTGACCAAATTTCATGCAATATGTGCATTGCCATGGTATCCTATGCTTCTGCATTTTTCTTTTTGGATTATACATACAACTACAAGTATGTGATTTCTTTTGTACAAGTTTAGTAAACAACAATGCATAATTGTTTTTGGCTTTATCTCCTAGTGAACCGTAAGAAGTTCTTTTAGACTTGGTGCAAGCATCTTTGATATGAACATCAGAAATTTTAGTTGTAGATGCTTTCACAAAAGTTGGTTTACTAGGTGCAATGTTGGTTGAGCCATTGAATCCTAATCCATATTTCAAGGAAGGTGATCTTTGATTATTAATTAATGTGTTCAATGCTTCCTTTCCTTTATGAAATCTGGAAATTGATTCTTTTAGTTCTTTTAGTTCATGCTTCAATGTCTCATTTTCTTTAATCACCTTTTCTAAGTCATGTGAGCTTTTATTTAATTCTCCTATTGTATTCATTAAGTGTTCATTTGAGGTTTTCAATTCTAAGGTAGAGTTCTTTAAGCATATAAAATCCTTTTCTAACTTAGAGTTTTTCTCTTTATAGAGCATCATTTTGGAGAAATATTTTTCTATTTTAGAATTCATGTGCTCAATCAAGTCACTATCATCTATATCATTTATATCATCATGTGCTACAAGATCAAAGGATTGAGTACTTACCTCATTGGAGTCATCTTCAATAGCCATGAGACAAAGATTTGCAATTCCTTCCTCTTCTTCTTCTTCACTTGAGGAAGAGTCATCCCATGTGGCTTTGAGAGACTTTTTCTTTTCTTTATCCCATTTCCTTTTGTTCTTTAATTTGTAGCAGTCTGATTTGATGTGACCAGTTTTTCCACATTCATAGCACTTTACCTCATTTTTCTTTTCTTTATCTTTGAAGGAGAATTTTGGAGGTGTACCTTTGTTTGCTTGTAATCTTTTCTTCCTTTTCCATTCATTCATTCTTTTTGAGAACATTGCCATTTCATCTTCATCATCAGTACCTTCATTGCTTGAGCTCTCAGCTTCTTTGATTGCTTTGAGTGCAATTGGTTTTCTCTTTTCTTTCTCACCTTGATCTTCTTCTTTTTCACTGTGCAGCTCAAAAGTGAGTAATTTACCAACTAGCTCGTCGGTTCTTAATGTGCTGAGATCATGAGCTTCTTCTATGGATGATACTTTGGATTCAAAGTTCTTTCTAGCTCTTAGGGCTCTCAAGATTTTACTGTTTACATCACCTTGATCATATACCTTGCCATACTTCTTCAGTTCATTGACAATAGCAAGCAAGCGATTTGTCATGTCGGTGACATTTTCATTTGGTTTCATCTTGAATAGCTCATACTCATGAACATGCATTTGTTTCTTGGTAAATCTTACTTGAGTTGTACCTTCATGGTAGTTTTCAAGTGTTTTCCAAATACAATGTGCACAAGTTAAATGTTGAACTCTTCCACCTTCTTCTCTTGAAATGGAGTTCATCAAGATGGAAGCAGCTCTATTGTTCTTGAATCGATCTCTGATATTGCTAGTTGACCATTGAGCTTTGGGAAGTGGAACTTGAATACCGTCAACCTCATGAGTAGGAGATTTCCACTCATTTTCCACGAAATCCCATAGTTCAATCCCTTCACTGTCTAGAAACAAATACATTTTGTGTTTCCAGTATGAGTAATCCGTTCCATCAAAGTAAGGTCTAAGAATAGAGTTAAGATTTCCATGAGAGCTTGATGAAGAAGAAGTTGCCATTGTGGATCAGATTTCACAATTAAGTTTAAGAAATCTCAGGGCTCTGATACCAATTGTTGTCCCAAGATGGCAACCAAGAGGGGGGGGGGTGAATTGGTTTCGTCAAGAAATAATGACAATTTAAAAAACTCAACAAACAAGAAATGCGGAATAGAGAGTTGGTTGAGTAATGGAGGAAGGTAAGAACACACAAGATTTATAGTGGTTCGGATTTACTTCAATCCTACATCCACTTCCTTAACAACTTGTTAAGGTTCCACTAGTCTTTGAAGTTTTCACAAGCTCACTTCCAACTTTACAAGTGTTTTTCTTAGGCTCACACTTACAACCCACACAAGAGTTTTACAAGGCTCACTCTCTCAACCTAAGTGTTTCCCAAGCTTACACTCAAACTTATACAATGGTGTTTTCAATGCTAACACCTAACATTCATAACAATTCAAATACAAGTTTAAGCAAAAGGAAATTTGTTGCTTGGCTATGAAAATCTTTTCTCAATAATTGTTATTCTTTTGTTTTCTCATGGAAACATTGTATTTATAGCCAATGTGGTCTTACTAGCCGTTATTGCTGTTTAGAATAAAGTCTTGGCAGATTAGACCTTCTTTACTTAAACTGTCCGAAGCACTTAGCGGTCGCCCTTCATACAAGGATGGTCGCTCTCATGCTTCACGCGGTCGTCCTTTTAACTAGGGACGGTCGCTACTTTTGAAAAAGTTCAACGGTCGAATTTTAGTGCTCTACAGCAGGAATCTTGCCCATGATGTTTTTGTCGGACCGTTTCTTGCCCATGCTGTGTTTGTCGGGACGGTCGCGCATCACAAAGTGCGGTCGCCCTTTTTTGAATACTGAAGTGGGATTACAACGGTCATGTCACGTGTCATTTTCTGACAGGGCAAAAGAGATGTCCGCCATAATTTGAATCTCGCGGTCGCCCTTAGTAGCTTTTCGCGGTCGAACTCATATTCTTGCGTCGAACTTCTGGACGCACCTGAGGACGCGAACACTACTGTCTCTTTGAGCAATTTCTTCTTGAATTGTTGGGCGGTCGCGACTATAAATGAGCGGTCGCTAAATTGGTAAGCGAGGTCGAATCATTCACCGTTCTTGTCACCGCGAACCTTACTGTGATTGTAATGATTTAAGTTCCTTGAGTAGCGGTCGGGCAAATATTAGGACGGTCGCTATTATGTATGAGCGGTCGCGACTATGGTCGAACTTCTGACCGCGAAACCTACTGTGACAAGGTTTCATTCTGTAATTGCATGGAGCGGTCGTATTCAGTTGAGGTGCGACCGCTATACTTGTTCTGTTCACCTTTAATTGAAGCAACCTAATCCTGCAACAAGCTTTCTCAAATACAAGTTAAATAGATCATCCATTTGAGTTGTCAAGGATCAAAATTAAGATCATTTGTCTAACAATGGTCGAGAGTTGGGAATGTATAATTCTTTCCTGACATGGCCATGTTGTTGGGCGTGTCAACGATACTGAGTTTGACGTTTGTGACATGACCATTAACATGGCCATGTTACTTAGCGTGTCATAGCTACTGAGAGATAAAGTAATTGACACGGCCATGAACACACCCGTGTTGTTGGGTGTGTCAATGTTTCTGTGAGGCAGAATGAATGAAACGTCCAGTGACATGCCCATGTTACTGAGCGTGTCAAAGCTTCTGTGCTATTGGTTTAGGGCACGATCAGGGATACGCCCGTGTTGTTGAGCGTGTCATGTGTAGAGTTTGCCCTAGTTAGTTTTTATTCTTATTTTCTTATGTGTATAATCACCTTTGGATTAGGTTTTGAAGAGATCGGAGATGCCCTAATCCAAATGTTAAAGAATTCTTGGAAAAGGAAGTGTATAGATTGGTGTGAGTTGTTGTTGAGGTAAGTACAAACTTATATGGATGCATTCTTTTACATGATTTTGAGACTTAACACATTTAGTTGTAAATGTGTTAAATAATTTACTATATTGTAAATACAATGTGACTAATGTTATGATTTGTATAGTGTGAAAGATATGATGATCACTCAAAAAGGTATGTGCAATGCAATTTGTTATGATAAATACTTTATTGATGAATTGCTTTAATGTGGCTTGAGAAATGATGAGATGTGATGTCATTGTGATTGGCTATGATGATTCAAATGAGATGTGAAGCCATTGTGATTGGCTATGATGATTCAATTGAAATAAATGGGGCATGTTTGCCTAGATGATGATGAAAATTGAGAATGGAATTGATAATGAAATAATAAATGAATTGTGTGGCTAATGTGTTATTCCATTTTCAGAGTTTGTTGTTGGTGGCATGCCTATAGTAACAATCTCTTGAAGTTAGGTTGGGCTTGATCCTTGAAGCCAAGTTGGGTTGAAGTTTAGCATGCTTAACTCCCCTTGAAGCTTGGTTGGGTCTAGTCCTTGAAGCCTAATTGAGATGTTACAACCGTTGAAGCTAGGTTGGGTTTGGTTCTTGAAACCAAGTTGGGTTGATACTTAGCATGCTTTGTTCCCCTTGAAGCTTGGTTGAACCTAATCCTTGAAGCCTAGTTGGGATAATGATAATCATAAATGTGATAATTAAACCAAAACATTAACTCTGAAAGTTGAATGGCATATTAGTGTCTTTTGGGCCCATGCTTGTCTTTGCTTTAATATGAAACTATGAAGATACAACATGATGTGTAATAAGTTTATGGATGTGGAAAATTGTGAATATTACCTCTTGAATGTTTTGATAAGTTATTGAATAATGCAAGGTTGTGAAATATAATATTCTCTTGAAATGAATTGTTATGATGTATGATATGATTACAATACATAAGTAAATTGTTGAAAAGATATATGGCCTAATAAGTTATGTTGAAAGATGAGATTCTGAAAGTATAATATGGTATGTAATATGTATATGGATGTGGAAATTGTGAGTATTATTTTATGAATGTTCTAATTAGTTATGGAATTGTGGTTTATGTTGATGATATATGTATATATATATATATAATTATGAGATTGGTAGAAACATATAAAAAGTGTAATTGGAATGAGGAAAACATGATAAGAAAATAATGATACATGAATTTAATATATAAGTATGATTTTCTGTGATATATGTTTATAATTTTTATTAGTACTACTAAGCTTTCTAGCTTAGCGCGGTTGTGTAAATCGCGCAGGTGAGTAGGTGGTTGATCTGAAGTCAAGTCGTTATGCCACGAGCAAGGTAAGAGTATTTCAAGACCAATTAGAAGGTGGTGCATACATGTACAATTTAATTATGTTGTATTTTGATAAAAATGTATTCATATGTATAAATGAATTTTGACAAGATCATTATATATATGTATTCTCATTAAAAGTATAATGAGTTTGTAAATGTTCTTTAAATAAAATGTATTATTGTTTGGAACTAAAGGAAAGGTTTTTAATCTAAAATGAAAAGTGACAGTCTTATACTTTATATACGTACTGCATGTATACAAGGTATATGTGTAGTACTTATATAGAGTATGGGGGTGTTACAGATCAAGTTATTACATATTCAAAGATCAAAGTTTTATATGTATATTATTTTGAATCAAAGAAAGAAAGCTATGAGTAGTTTATGATTAAGGATCAAACTTGCGTAGTTGGTTCCACCAAAAAATTGCTTTCTGGATGACCGAAGAGAAAGGTAGTATGACTACCTTTGGTAAATTGTTAATTGCTTGCTTGTGGCTTCTCTCCAGTCTGAAGTCCCAAATTCTCGATCTTAGTCCAAAGTTTTCTTTTTTTCAAAAGTTTCTTCCCTTTTTCTGTGTTTTTTTAGTGTTATTTATAGGAAATTTATATGATTAATCCTAATTGTTTAAGAAAACTAAAATTCATTAGGAAAAGAAATTAAAACCAAATAGAATTTGGTTTCAGAAAAAATTGCGTTGGAAAATTTTGCTGGCATGCGAGGAATTGCGAGAAACTGTGTGGAAAATTTGTACGCTGCGGGCTACCAGGTCATTTCGACCAATGACTTTCGACGATGAAATTTTTCGTCACCGATTTTTATTCTTATTTATTATTTTTATTATTTATTATTTTTTTATTATTATAATAATTATAAAAAATAAATACTAAAACAAATATTATTTAATTAAGATAACAAAAAAATTATTTTGGACTAAATAAAATATATGGGACCGGACTAGGTAAAAAATAAAGGGTCTATAGTTTGCCCCCTGCTTGAACGATCTGAGACTTTAGTAAAAGACATTGAAATGCAATAAGACTTAATTTTTTGAGATGATTGAGGTTTTGGGTTCTGGACCTGGTTCGAGTTTTGGACTCAAGGATAATTTTAGGTTTTGGATCCTAAGGGTAATTCGGGTTTTGGACCCGAGCTAAGTTCTGGACTTAAAATGGAGTTTAGGTTCTGGACCTAAGGATAATTTGGGTTCTGGACCAGAGCTAAGTTCTAGAGTTAGGAGAAATTCTAGGTTCTGGACCTAATGGTAATTTGGGTTCTGGACCCGAGCTAAGTTCTGGACTTAAAATAGATTTTAGGTTCTGGACCTAATGATAATTTGGGTTCTGGACCCGAGCTAAGTTCTGGACTTAGGAGAAATTCTAGGATCTGGACCTAAGGATAATTTTTGTTCTGGACCCAAGCTAAGTTCTGGACTTAGGAGGAATTTTAGGTTCTGGACCTAAGGATAATTTGAGTTCTGGACCCGAGCTGATAGAGATTTAACTATCTGGAAAAAAATAATTATAGTGAGTAGCATATAAATTTTGTTTGCAAAAAAATTAGCTAATTTTTATGCACATATCTTCTCCTTGCCCCCTGCGCGTAAAAATATTTTAATATTGCAAAAAAAATTTATATACATGCAAGTATTTGAATGATTAAATTGAATGATTGAATTTACTGGTTATTTACTGTGTAGTCACTATTTATGCACTATTTACTATTCATAAATAATAATCTATTATTTATAAATAGTATTCTAAATAGTAACCTACTATTTGTAAATAGTAATTTACTATTGTAAATAGTAAAATACTATTTATCAATAGTAAAATTTACTTTTTAAATTTTGTTTTTTTCTTTATCGTTCCTCTATATAAACAAAAAAATTCTTCATTTCATTTACAGCAGATTTTCATTCCTTTCTTTAATAGCTATAATTCTCTCAAATTTAGCATACAGTTTTAAAAAAATGCATGCTTCAAGATCAGAAACTCATTCTAATGTTGAGTTATTGGAGTTTATTTGGCATTATGAAGATGGAAATATAGGTCTACTAGCCGGGATGCCGCTTCATCGTAGTTCCAATCAAAAGAGCCAGGTAATTACTTTTTCTTCTTTTCTTTTCTTCATTTTTTTTGTTATTATTTTTTTGTCTTTTTATTTATATTTTTGTTTTTTTAGAAAATTTAGGAAAAATATATTAACTTAAGTAGATAGACTAATGATATACTTACCTAGTGTTAACTTACCTGGCTCCATGGTAGCGTGATCGTTGCGTTGTTCGGGCCGGAGGGTGTATCTACAAAGCCTGACAATGGTATGATGTAGCGCCTTCTCGGGTAAGGTAGATTATCCGAGATTGCAGCTTTGAGAGCTTCATCTTACAATTACCATCCGAGGAGTATCTAATAGACTGGAGTGTCATCCAGGCGCTTGCAGAACGATGGTTGGACACAACTCATACTTTTCACTTGCCCATTGGAGAAATGACAATTGGTCCGGTCGACTTTGTTGCTATAACTGGCATTCGGTATGATGGCGTTCCGATTCCTCTTGCCAACGATATTTTGACATTTGAAGAAATTCAACAATTAATTGGTATGGAACCATCATATAAAGGGCCTTTTAAGATAAAAATTGAGCCAATTCATAGTTATTGGATGAACTACGAAGGACGGGTTCACAGGGACACATCCCAATAGTATGCTCGAGGATTTTTGTTATATTTGCTTGGGTCGACCATCTTAGGCAGCACTGAATCCACCATCCATTTGTTATTGTTGAGGACCCTTTCTTATTTTAGGACGGTACCATTTTATGGCTAGGGTGAGGCTGGTCTCGCCTGTCTTTACCATGGTCTTGATAAAGTTTGCCGAAATAAGAAGTCTTTTGTCAGCTTTATGGCGGTTGTCGAGGTACTCTTCTTCCACCAAATGTCAATTCCATCCTTATCTTGTATGAATTTGATTTTATTATTGTTGTAGGTATGGCCATATGAACACAACCTTGTGAGGGTGCCTGGTATTTCCCAAGAGAGAGTCGGGTATCCGAGATTAAATTTTTGGTTGTCTGATCGCATAGAAGTTCTCGGTTCTCACCATGTGCATACCCAACGCTTCGTGTTGAGCCGCTTAACCTGGGACCAGGTAAAATAGCATTAGTATACTTTAAAATTTATGTGAAAGTTTACTTACCTTATGTTATTTTGCAGGTGAATTTGGCCTGGTGGAACCCAGAAGAGAGGACAAACTGGACTTCCTCTTTGAATGCTGCATTGTCTTTCCAACATACTCACCGAGTCATTGCTGGCCCAGTGTCTAGTGGCTGGCATCTCGAAGAGAGAGTTTATGAGTGGTTTCTTGGTCCAGAGAAACAGACGGTCCCAATGCTTTACCCAGAATACACTTTAAATATTACCTCAATGTCGAAGAATGCAGCGGTTGGCTCGACACGGTTATGGTGTTGAAACATTTCTCTATCCGCTGAGTGCATCTTATGCCCATTTTATTCAAATAAGGCTCTTGAACTTTGATGTATCTCCTGTCGATGTATGAAAAATTTTCGATGAAAATGAGGGTAGAGATGAAGAGGAACATCATGGAGAGGCAGGAGAATTCATTCCACATCTCGGGGCTGGCACTTCTCAGGTAAACCTTTACCATTTTTCATTGTAATTGCTTCTTTCTTAACTTATTTTGATTCTTTAATGATTATTGTAGGTTGCTGGCTCATTTGATCATGAGGCTGGACCTTCTTTTACTGCTCCTTCATTTGCTCATTCTAGTATGCCAGATATGCCATCTCATCCTCAGGGCATTGATATGAATTACCTGGTAAGTTTTCTTGTTTCATGGTAATTTATGCTATATGTATGCATGATTATGTATGTTCTTACTTTTTCCTTTCTAGCTCACAGCGAATGCTTGAAGAACAAAATAAGAAACTTCAAGAAGAGTTGGGCACTAGTCGTCAGCAAGCTTCTCATTTTTAAAATTTATATCATCAATCAGAACAAAATTTTCAAGACTTTCGATTTCAGGGGATAAGGGATCCTAGTGCTTCTTCTTCTAGAGGCCCTTAAACTCATGACCATGAGATCCTTTCGTCCACTTTTGATGAGGACCGTGACAGATCAAAACTCCAAGGTAATAGGGATTTTGGTACTCCTGCTTCTGGCGGACTCGGGATGAGTAATTTGCCTCCTCCTCCAACAGGCGATGATTTTTTCAAGGATTTATTTGATGACCTACCACCACCTTCTTAGTGATGTATAAATATTGTATCAATTGTATAAACATTGTATAATAAGCATAAAAATAATAATGAAAATATATAATTACTATCTTTACTGTATCTTCTTTTTTAATCAAATGTTGGTCTTGCCAAATCAATGTCAATGTACCTCAGGACTTGATTTTCCAAATTAACATATCTATAACATGACAACCCTAATTACCATACTAAACTTGGGAATCATTTCTATTTAAGCAAGAATTGTTGCACTTGAGATAGGCATATACACATTACTTGGCCAAAGATCTCATTGAGTTTAAATATTGTCTATCTCATATGTATGCTTATTCAAACTATCTCCACTAATAGACTCTACCTACTAAGAGAGATCAACAGGTCTTTGATAGGCTAAAAATGGGGTCTATAAGGGACATGGGTTAAATGAAGGCCATTTGTAACTTGGAGCCGATGTGACACAACGGACAAACCTTCATACTATAAATTTCTTGTTTGAACTTTAGGCAGCTGGGAGCAATCTTGCTAGACTCGAAAATCCTTCTATCTTCTTGGAATTAATCTAGATCTTGATTGAGATAATCTTTGTTTCTTTGCATAAAGTTTGGTACCCAAATTCGCTTCTTTTCTTCTTCTCCCTTTTCTTTCTTTTTATTTTTCTTACTCTTCCCTTTCCTTCAGCATTTTATCATTTTGTCCTTCTCCCTTGTAGGACTGTCAAATATAGAAATTTCAAGAACCGGATGGTCTTCCCCCTTTTTCTCCAATTTTGGTTGGGTTGGACCAATTTAAGTCAAAATGTCCTTATGATCCAAATGGAAGCCTTTTGCTGCTTTAGGAAAAAGAGAACTCAATTGGCTTTCTGAACCGCCTTTTTTAAGTTTTATCTTCTTTTCTTTTATCTTCTTTTTTTTCTTCTCTTTTTTCTTTTGTCCTTTTCCTTTTTTTCTCTCTTTTTTTTCTTTTCTTTCTTTTTTCTTTTCTTTCTTTTTTTCTTCTTTCTTTTTTTTTTGGTTCTAGCTCTAAAGAGTTGTCTGGTTTGTACCAACTTGAGTTTCCAATAATGTATGAGTGGAGTGACATAAATCTTCTTTAATAAGGATAAATCATTTGTTACTCTGATGTTGTCTTGATATATTGGAGATATTAGGAAAACTTCAACTACCCTTATGGTCTTGAGAACTTCAACTATCCTTATGGTCTTGAGAACTTCAACTATCTTCTAGTTTTGGCTATGCATTCCTTTCTTTGATCTTCTTGCCTCTTCATCTTAGTGATCATAAGACTTGTCAAAAGTATCACAACAGCTCAGGGTAGGTTGTTAAGGTTATATGCCAATGAAAAGAAAGCTAAAATTTTATGAAGGCTCAAAGGGATAACTAGGAATTGATATTTAATAGGCTGGATACTAGTTGTTGGCTTATCAAACAATGCCTAGATCATTTCTCCCTGTAGAGCCTTTATTTTTGACCCAGTCTGGTCCAATATATTTTATTTAGTCCAAAATAATTTTTTTGTTGTCCAATATATTTTAATTAGTCCAAAATAATTTTTGTTATCTTAATAAAATAATTTTTACTTTAATATCTAATTTTTATTAATAAAAATAAAAATAAACAAATCAAAATCAAAAAAATAAAAATAAAAAATCGGCGACGAAAAAATCGACGACAAAAAATTATCGCCGAAAACCAGCGCGCGTGACGAATGGTTGAGGGCCATTTTTCCCACAGGAGTTTCCTGCGGGCAAAATGGCTCGCAGGCCTGTCCTCGCCCCTGCCGCAGCCAACTGCGGCAATTTTTTTTTGCCAGCGCATTTTTTCCGGAGCAGTTTTTTTTTCACCAGCGAAATTTTTTTCGACGTAAATTTTCTGAAACCTAATACAATTAGGTTTCTGTTTTCTTTTCTTAATGAATATGATGTTCCATGAATAACTAGGAATGAACCATAAAATTCTTCTATAAATAATACCAAAAACAACACAAAAAGAAAGGAAGAAATAGGGGGAGAAATTGATCAAAAATTGAGACCGAAACTAAGGAGGAAAAGTTTTGAATCAATCTGATTTTTTGAGATAGAAGAAAAACAATTCAAGCAATTCAAAGGTAGCAAAGCTTGTATTTGTTTTTGTTCATCCAAGAAGAAATTTTTGGTGGGAACAACAAACGGAGGTATGCATCAATTTTTTAAATTCTATTCTTCACAGTAGCTTAATCATCTAATTGTTTCTTTTAATTCAAAAACCCTAGAACCTCAATTCACTTTTTCTAAAGTTTGAAAACCTTAATCCGTTGCTTTATTTTCCAAAAAGTTTAAAGTTGTTAGTTTTGTTTCTTCAAATCCCCAAAACCCCTAATTTGCTTTCCAAGTTTTCAAAATCCTAAATTGAGTTCTGTTTCTTTCCAAAAGCCCTAAAACATCTTTTTGCTTCTATAAACTTAAAATTGTTTGGTTTATTTTCATAAAACTTCATAAAATTATCAATTGTTTTTCCAAATTCTAAAAACTAATTCATTGTCTGAAACCCTAATTCAAAAATCCTAAACCCATAATTCAACTCTAAAACTCAAAACAGTGGACCCTAACTCCCCTAAAACCTAAACCCTAAAGTTTTATAAACCCTAATTCTTTAGACTTTAAAACCATATAAATATAATTTTTACACAGTAAGCTTAAAATTCAATATGGTGAGCCAAAACAACAATTCATTAACCGTAAATTACAAATCTAAATATTTTAAAGTGTCCAAAACCTAATTTCATGATTATACATCTCAAACCCTAATTTGGTGAATCAAAGAATTTTATCAACCTTTTAAAACATAAAACCTTAATCTGTTTTAATTCCTTTAAAAACTCACAGTAGCCTAATTCCATAAATTCCAAAACCCTAAACACATGAAATAAAGAACCCTAAATGGAAACAATAGCTATAATTTAGATTTTTATTTGCCTTATTCAATTATATATTTGATAATGCTTTGATTTATTTTATATGCTTTAATTTATTTAAGTTCAATGCTTGGTTTATTTAATTTATCATGGATGGATGTTTACTTTCTATTGATGTTTAATACTTTTGATGAATGATTTATTTATGATGAATGGTTATTTACTTTTATCAATTTATTTATATTTCCAAATGTTGTAAGAGGTATGTTTCCACTTGGTGGGTACCTCATTAGTTAAATGTCATGTAATTTAAATTGCTTTTCTATTTTAGAACCAATGTAAAGGACATGTTTCTACCTTTCAGTGGGTGTCCTATTTAGGCATGGGATGTAAGGACATGTTTCCATCCTCGGATGGGTGTCCATTTATTTGTTTTGTTTGGACATTGCTTTGATTTTAATATAGCGATGCTTTATTTCAATTATTGTGTGTAATATGGATAATATTATTATTTTTAAGAATTTTATAATATTAAGACATATAAAGGAGGCCGGTTCTAATGAACCGGGTGTTGTGGGGGTACTTGGCCATTTCTCACCTTCCCTACACGTACCTAACTTTCCGAACGCATTAGGGGGTTGGGGATTCCTTAGGAATCGAGTCATCCACCCCTTTCTTTTTCCCGGCCTGTCCGAGTGGCGACTCCATTTTCTCCAGACTTAGGTCCATGTTCTCTAATGCCCCGAGCCTAAACAGTGCCGAAGTCGCAAGAACTATTCCACCGGGAGTGGGGTGAAAATCCCCGCTCACAGTGGCGATTCCACTGGGGATAAAAGAAGTTGATTTCGTTGGTCTTTATATTATTCTATTCTTTCTTATAATGATATTATCCATTGCATCATATTAGATTGCATTGTGTGCGTGAGTTAGGATGCCCGTGTTACCCGTGTTGTGTTATGTAAGGGATACCATACTTTCACTCAAGGTATGGAGATTGAGCATGGCATAACCACTTATAGCCTCGTACCATTTGGTATATACTTGCTATGGGAACCTAAGCCTTTTAATTCAAAGACTAAAGCTCATGTAATTGGCCTAGTTACTTTCCTTAAGTTTTACCCCAAATGCATGTTGTTTGACTATGGTTAATTCATCTTGGCTTAAATCATGGCTTATTTGGTTTGTTCTTTTTCTAATATGACCTAAGTATATTGTAAGCTCAAAATAAATTTTTCTTTAAAATCAAAAGACCAAAGCTATTTTCAAAATTTTTCAAGATGGACTTTTGACATAAGACTTTTCTAAAATAAATCAAAAATTCTTTTGCTCATGGCCCAAATACTAAGCCCAAAATCCATTTTTCTGAAATCTTTTACAATGGGCTTAGAAACAAAATTATTTTCACCCAACCTTTTCTTACAAAGAGCTTGCAAAAATATTTAGGTCAATTATGAAATACCAAAAATCAATTGTGGGCCTAGTTTATACTAAGAATAAATTAACCATGGGCTTGTTTTTGGCATGAAAAATTAGTTTCCTTTTTCAAGTGAGAAATCTATCTATAATAAACCTCTTAATTTAGTTTTAATCCAATATAGCATAAAAGCTATTATAATTGGTTTAATGGATTGAAACCTAATTAATGGGAATTACTATGAATTGATTTCCATTTTCGAAAATATAACTATTGGTTGAAACGTCCGAGGGAAATATTTGAAAATAAGATACCCCATTTTGTTAACCATATACCTATGAAAAGAGACTCGCCATTTTTGTATGGATATTATAAGGTCGGAAGGAACGTCCTATTTGTCCTTGTTTGTTAATTGTTTGTGCATACATTTGCATCTCATATCATTGATCCTCTCTGGCTCACAGCCCTGGATTATGACAATTTAAAAGCTTACAACAATCCGACCTACGCCGGAGATGAAGAATCTAGCAATGACTCAATCACTTGCTCACTAAAAATAATGGATCCCAAAAAATTCAAAGAATGGTGGATGATGCCCTCAATGCCAAGATGGAAGAAATAAAAGAGGCCATGGCTGAGACCATAAAGAATCAACTAGCTGCAATTATAGGAAACAATGCCGAAGCATCTGCTAGCACCAAGAAAGTCAAGAGGAAGGCTAAAGTTGATGAAGTAGCTTTTGATGATGATAAGGTAATCATTGATGATGATGATTGGGCTCAATACTACCAAGATCCTCAATACAAAAAGGAGCCAAAGGTTGTCGAGAATGCAACTATTGAAAAGACCGAGATATCCGATGTTGAAAAGATGATTGCTGATTTAGAAAAGAAATTTGAGAAGAAACTAAAAATCAAAGAGATGTCCGAGATTGACAAATTATTTGAGCTAGATGAAGAAGTTTCGTACAAGTTCAAGATGCCATCTTTTGAAAAGTTTGATGGAACCAAAAATCTTCATCTCCATGTGAAGCAGTATATCACTGCTATGCAGTCTGCCCGAGCTACTAAGGCTCAAACTCTAAGCTACTTCATGCTCTCATTGGATCTTGTTGTCCAAAATTGGTTCAATACCTTAAATGATGGAACATAAAAGAATTGGGATTTGCTATACAAGGCCTTCATCTAGCAATATGGGTATAATGTTGAGTTGGAAGTTACCTTAATGGAAGTTGAGTCCATTAGACAAAGGCTAAATGAGAATTTTGTGGACTATGTGAAAAGGTGGAGAAATAAGGTTGCTTTGCTCAAGAAGAGGCCCGGTGAATCTGATCAAATAAGGATGATCGTGAGAGGTGTCCTACCCGATCTCCGTAAAAGGATGTCTCACACCCTTATAAGGGATTTCAAAGATCTTATCCAAGCCGGTCTGCAAATTGAAGAGTGGGAAAGAGAGAATAACCATTTTTCAATAAAAAGGAATGAGAAAGGGAATTATCAGCCTAGCAATCAAAGCACGTAAAAAGAAGTTGATGTTAATGCGAATGGTCAAGGAAATAAAAGATAATTCTCTGAATTGGGAAAACCTCTATCTTGGGTTTTTAGCAAGCTGCAAAAGAAAGGGTTGTTACAACCATTAGCTCCTCGACCTTTACATAATCCACTGCCACCAAACTTCAATACCGAGGCATTCTATCAATTTCATCAAATGCAAGGGCATGAAATAGATAAATGTTCTCATCTAAGGCATGGGATCCAAGACCTAATAGATAGTGGCAAGCTACCCGAGCCGGATAAGCCCAATACCAAGAATAACCCTTTACCTAAATTTGGAAGAGTGCCACCACCAGCAACCTTTATGGTGGGAAAAAGGATTGCAAGAAGATTTTGTTTTATCATCTTTTCAAGATGGGAATGTTGAAGATGCGAAAGGAAAAGAAGCTTAAACTCAACGAACTTTCCTTAGCTTGAATGTTGCTTTTCAATTTTACTTTCTTTAATATTTAAATTGGAACAATCTTGTTTTTCAAATTTAAAATTGCTTGAATAAATGACTTTCATCAAAATTTTATTGGTCTTTGTCCATTTTGGTGCTCAACCAATGAGGAATCTTGCTTGATAATTCATAAATTAATGTGTCTAGGCATCATGACTTGATTGACTTTACTAGGTGAGGGAATTGCTCCATAGCATTGAGTTGTGTATGCTTACTTAGAGAGGGCTCCTACATAATTATCTTTGTCTAGGTCCTAGTGAGTCTTAGAACATGCTTTGGCAAACTTTCGAGGTGAAATTGAACTCTGCTTATTTAAGGGAGAAATGATCTAGGCATTGTTTGCTTAGCCAACAACTAGTATCCACGTATTAAATATCAATCCCTAGTTGCCCCTTTGAGCCTTCATAAAATTTTAGCTTTCTTTTCATTGGCTTACAAACCCCAATAACCTACCTTGAGCTGTTGTGATACTTTTGACAAGTCTTATGATCACTAAGATGAAGAGGTAAGAAGATCAAAGATACCAACTTGATTAGTCAAGATCATGAGGATAGTTGAAGTTCTCAAGACAATAAAGATAGTTGATGTTCTCAAGACCATAAAGGTAGTTGAAGTTTTCCTAATATCTCCGATATATCAAGACAGCATCAAAGTAACAAATGATTTATCCCTATTAAAGAAGATTTATACCACTCCACTCATCCATTATTGGAAACCCAAGTTGGTACAAACAAGACAACTTTGTTTGAGCTAGAACCAAAAAAGGAAAGAAAGAAAGAAAAAAAGAAAAAGAAAAAGAAAGAAAAGAAAAGAAAAGAAAAAAGAAGAAAACAAAAAGGAAAAAAGAAAAATAAAACCCAAAAATACGGTTCAGAAAGCCAATTGAGTTCTCTTTTACCTAAAGCAGCAAAAGGTTTCCATTTGGTTTATAAATACATTTTGACTTGAATTGGTCTGACCCAACCAAAGATTCAATCAAAATCAGAAGAAAAGGAGAAAGACCATCCAGTTCTTAAAAATTCTGTTCTTGATAGTCCTATAAGAAATAAGGACAAAATGATAAAATAAATGGAAGAGTAAGGAAAGAGAAAGAAGAGGGAAGAGTAAGAAAAATAAAAAGAAAGGAAAGTGAGATGAAGAAAAGAAATGAATTGAGGAACTGTAGACCCTTAATTTTTGACCCGGTCTGGTCCAATATATTTTAATTAGTCCAAAAAAAATTTTGTGTTGTCCAATACATTTTAATTAGTCCAAAATAATTTTTGTTATCTTAATTAAATAATATTTGGTTTAGTGTCTAATTTTTATTAATAAAAAATGAAAAATAATAATAATAAACGAAAAATGAATAAAAAAAATGGCGATGGAATTCGTCACTGAAAGTCAGCGCGGAACCGTGTGCATTAGATCGGAAGTTGAAGGGAACTTAGAATTTAAGACTTCCAGATTTGAGAGCAATAAGGAAAGCTATTAACAATTCATCTTGGGCAGCAACTGCTTTTGTCTTTGCTCATCCAGAGAATGATATTTTTGGAGGAACCAATGCAGAAGGTGTGAATCTTTAATTTCTTTTTATTTCTTACAGTAGCTTCATTATTGATTTGATCCAGAAGATTACACACACAAATCTTCAAACTTTGAAGATATTATAATCTGATCTTTGTTTCTAAATACCTTAAATAGTTTCCTTTGTTTCTAAATACTTTGAAAATCTTATTTCGTTGCTTTATTTTCCAAAAAGTTTAAAGTTATTAAATTTTGTTTCTTCAAAACTTCAAAACCCTAATTGAACATGTTTTTCTTCAAAACCAAAATTTTACTCTGTTTCTTTTAACAAACCCTAAAAACACCTTTTCTATTTATATAAACCTTAAATCGTTGGTCTACTTTCATAAAATTATCAATTGCTTTTTCCAAATTCTAAAAAACCTAAACATCCACCGAAACCCTAATTATAAAACACTAAATCCAAATGCAACTTCCAAACCTAAAATAGTAAAACCCTAACACCTTTAAAACCTTAAACCCTAATTTTTTCTAAACCCTAATCCCTTAAAACTTTAAAAAACCATATAAACATAAATGTTATACTTTTTACATAGTAAGCTCAAATCAACAATTCATTAACCGTACACCACAAATCAAAAGCATTTTAAAGTGTTCAAACCCAAGTTTCAATGATTTTATATCACAAACCCTAGTTTGGTTAATCAAAGACTTTTACCAACCTTTTAAAACACAAACATTTCAATTTCACACAGTAAACTTGAAACCACAAATCAAAAGTATTTTAAAGAAGTCCAAATCCTAGTTTCATGATTTTACATAACAAACCCTAGTTTGGTTAATCAAAGAGTCTTACCAACCTTTTAAAACCTAAAATCCTTAATCTATTTTTATTCTCTTAAAGTCACAGTAGCCTAAATTCCATAAATTCCAAAATCCTAAACACATGAAATAAAGAACCCTAAATGGAAACAATAGCTATAATTTTGAATTTTTATTTGCCTTATTCAATTCTATATTTTATTATGCTTTGATTTATTTTATATGCTTTAATTTATTTAAGTTCAATGCTTGGTTTATTTAATTTGTCATGGATGGATGTTTACTTTCTATTGATGTTTAATACCTTTGGTGAATGATTTATTTATGATGAATGGTTATTTACTTTTATCGATTTATTTAGATTTCCAAATGTTGTAAGAGGTATGTTTCCACTTGGTGGGTACCTCATTAGTTAAATATCATGTAATTTAAATTGCTTTTTCTATTTTAGAACCAATGTAAAGGACATGTTTCTACCTTTCGGTGGGTGTCCTATTTAGGCATGAGATGTAAGGACATGTTTCCATCCTCGGATGGGTGTCCATTTATTTGCTTTCCTTGGACATTGCTTTGATTTTAATATAATGATGCTTTCTTTGTGTAATATGGATAATGCTGTTATATTTAAGAATTTTATAATATTAAGACCTGTAAAGGAGGTCGGTTCCAATGAACCATACGTTGTGGGGATGCTGGGCCATTTCTCAACTTCCCCACACGTACCCAACTTTCCGAACCCATTAAGGGGTTGGGGATTCCTTAGGAATCGAGTTATCCACCCCTTTCTTTTTCCCAGCCCGTCCGGGTGGCGACTCCATTTTCTCTGGACTTAGGTCCGTGTTCTCTAAGGCCCTGAGCTTAAACAGTGCCGAAGTCGCAAGAACCATTCCATCGGGAGTGGGGGCAAAAATCCTCGCTCACAGTGGTGACTCCACCGGGGATAAGAGAAGTTGATTTTGTTGGGCTTTATATTATTTTATTCTTTCTTATAATGATATTATCCATTGCATCATATTAGATTGCATTGTGTGCGTTAGTTAGGACGCCCGTGTTACCCGTGTTGTGTTATGTATGGGATACCATACTTTCACTCAAGGTATGGAGATTGAGCATGGCATAACCACTCATAGCCTTGTACCATTTGGTATATACTTGCTATGGGAGCCTAAGCCTTTTTACCCAAAGACTAAAAAGCTCATGTAATTGGCCTAGTTACTTTCCTTAGGTTTTACCCCAAATGCATGTTGTTTGACCATGGTTGATTTATCTTGGCTTAAATCATGGCTTATTTGGTTTGTTCTTTTTCTAATATGACCTAAGTATATTGTAAGCTCAAAATAAATTTTTCTTTAGAAAATCCAAAAGACCAAAGCTATTTTCAAAATTTTTCAAGATGGTCTTTGGACATAAAACATTTCTAAAAACATATCTTTGTCTCATGGCCCAAATACTAGGCCCGAAATCTATTTTTCTAAAATCTTTTTATGGGCTTAGAAACAAAATTATTTTTATCCAACCTCTCCTTATAAAGAGCTTGCAAAAATATTTAGATCAATTAAGAAATACTAGATATCAATTGTGGGCCTAGTTTACACTAAGAATAAATTAATCATGGGCTTGTTTTTGGCATGAACCATTAGTTACTCTTTTCAAGTGAGAAATCTATCTATAATAAACCTCTTAATTTAGTTTTAATCTAATGTAGCATAAAAGCTACTATAGTTTGTTGAATGGATTAAAACCTAATTAATGGGAATTATTATAAACTGATTTCCATTTTCGAAAATATAACTATTGGTTGAAACGTCCGAGGGAATTATTCGAAAGCAAGGTACCCCATGTTGGTATTTTTTTAACCATGTACCTAGAAAAAGAGACTCGCCATTCATGTGTGGATGATATAAGGTTGGAAGAAACGCCCTAATTATCCTTGTTTACATGCATACATGCACACATTTGCATCTCATATCATTGATCCTCTCTAGCCCACAGCCCTGAATTACGACAGTTCAAAAGCTTACAACAATCCGACCTATGCCGGAAACGAAGTATCTAGCAACGACTCGATCACTTGCTCACCAAAAACAATGGAGCCCGAACAAATTCAAAGAATGGTGGATGAAGCCCTCAATGCCAAAATGGAAGAAATAAAAGAGGCCTTAGCTGAGACCATGAAGAACCAACTAGATGCAATTTTAGGAAACAATGTCGAAGCATCTACTAGCACCAAGAAGCCAAAGGACAATGGGAAGGCTAAAATTGGTGAAGTGATTTTTGATGATGAAAAGGTGATCATTGATGATGATGATAATTGGGCCCAATACTACCAAGATGCTCAAGAGAAGAAAAAGGAACCGAAGGTTGTTGAGAAGGCAACTATTGAAAAGACTGAAACTTCTGATATTGAAAAGATGATTGCTGATTTAGAAAAGAAATTTGAGAAGAAGCTGAAAATCGAAGAGATGTCTGAGATCGATAAACTATTAGAACAAGATGAGGAGGTCCCTTATAAGTTCAAGATGCCATCCTTTGCTAGATACAATGGTACTGGAAATCCTCATCTCCATGTGAAGCAGTATATCACTGCTATGCAGTCTGCCCGAGCTACTAAGGCCTAAAGTCTAAGGTACTTCATGCTCTCATTGGACCCTATTGTCCAAAATTGGTTCAATACCTTAGATGATGGAACACAAAAGAGTTGGGATCTGCTATACAAAGCCTTCATCCAATAATATGGGTATAATGTCGAGATGGAAGTGGAGTCCATTAGACAAAGGCCAAATGAAAATTTTATGGACTATGTAAAAAGATGGAGAAACAAGGCTGCTTTGCTCAAGAAAAGGCCCGATGAATTTGATCAAATAAGGATGATTGTGAGAGGCGTCCTGCCCAATCTCCATGAAAGGATGTCTCATACACCCAACCGTGACTTCAAAGATCTTCTCTAAGCTGGTTTGCAAATTGAATAATGGGAAAGAAAAAAGAACCATTTTTCAATAAGAAGGAATGAGAAAGGGAATTAACAGTCCGGAAATCAAAGCATGCAAAAAGACGTTGATGCCAATACAACTGGTCAAGCAAATAGAAGGCAGTTTTCAGATATGGGGAAGCCTTTGTCTTGGGTCTTCGACAAGCTACAAAAGAAGGGACTATTACAGCCATTGACTCCTCGACCTTTGTCGAATCCTTTACCCATAAAATTTAATACTAAAGCCTTTTGTGAGTTTCATCAAACACGAGGACATGAGACAGACAAATGCTTGTGATTAAAACATGGGATCCAAAATTTAATTGACAGTGGTAAGCTACCAAAGCCGGATAAGCCCAATACCAAAGACAATCCATTTCCAAGGTTCAACAGAGTACCTCTACCGGCAACCTTCATGGTGGGAAAAGGATTGGAAGAAGATTTTATTTTATCATCCTTTCAAGATGGAAAAATTGAAGAGGTGAAAGGAAAAGAAGCTTAAACTCAATGAACTTTCCTTAGCTTGAATGTTACTTTTCAATCTTACTTTCTTTAATATTTTGGAACTATTGTGCTTTTCAAACTTAAAGTTGCTTTAAATAAATTATTTTCATCAAAATTTTTGTTGGTCTTTGTTCATTTTGGTACTCAACCAATGAGGAATCTAGCTTGATAATTCATGAATTAATTTATGCATCATGACTTGAATTGATCTATAGCATTGAGTTGTGTATGCTTACTTAGAGAGGGCTCCTGCATAATTATCATTGTCTAGGTCCTAGTCAGTCATAGAACATGCTTTGACAAACTTTCAAGGCAAAATTGAACTCTACTTATTTAAGGAAGAGATGATCTAGGTATTGTTTGGTTAGCCAACAACTAGTATCTACCCAATTAGATATCAATCCCTAGTTGTCCCTTTGAGCATTCATAAAATTTTAGCTTTCTTTTTATTGGCTTAAAAACCCCAATAACCTACCCTGGGCTGTTGTGATATTTTTGACAAGTCTTATGATCACTAAAATGAAGAGGCAAGAAGATCAAAGAAAGAAATGAATACCATGAAGATAGTTGAAGTTCTCAATACCATAAGGGTAGTTGATGTTCCCTTAATATCTCCAATTTATCAAGATAACATCAACATCAGAGTAATAAATGATTTATCCCTGTTAAAGAAGATTTATGTTACTCCACTCATCCATTATCGGAAGCCCAAGTTAGTACAAATAAGACAACTCTCTTAGAATAGAACAAAAAAAAACAAAAAAGGAAGAAAAAGGAAAAAAAAAAGAAAAAAGAGAAGAAAACAAAAGAAGAAAACAAAAAGGAAAAAAGAAAAATAAAACCCAAAAAGGCAATTCAGAAAGCCAATTGAGTTCTCTTTTACCTAAAACAGCAAAAGGCTTCCATTTGGTTCATAAAGATATTTTTATTTGAATTGGTCCAACCCAACCAAAGATTCAATCAAAATCAAAGAAAAAGGAGAAAGGCCATTCAGTTCTTGAAAGTTCTGTACTTGACAATCCTACAAGGAAGAAGGACAAAATGATAAAATGCTCAAAGAAAGGGAAGAGTAAGGAAAATAAAGAGAAAGAAAAGGGAAGAGTAAGAAAAATAAAGAAAAAGGAGAAGAAGAAAAGAAGCGAATTTGGGTACCTGTTGCGCTCGAATTAACTCTACCACAAAGCGTCACTCACAAGTATACGAGGTAGCTGTAGCAAAGGTGATCGCCCCAAGGTCGTCTCACAAGGAAGCTAAAGTAGCTAATTGATTATCAGATTATGAATAACAAGTAATGAAGAAAATTTAAATTGTTAACTAATGAAAAAGATTGATTGAAGTTTAGAACGAATAAAAGTAAATTAAGCTGATGTTTGGATTCACTTCATAGAAAGGTCTAGGGTTTGCACTTCTCTACTACTTATATGTATGAATGGTTATTCCTCTTAACTAATTTAATTTCAAAGATTAAATCTCAAACAACTCAATTTATCGAGTCAAGGAAATAAGCTCTCGCATTCAAACCTCTTTCAACTAATCTTGTTATAATAGAAATAATCTTTTTAATAGGTTATATCTCTAATTCACCTAAGTCCCTAATTGAATTGTTCCAGCATTAGACTTCATCTCTCAATCCATCATCTAATACCTAAAACACATAATTGGTGGCCAATCAATTATATATTAACAATATTCCATTCAATCAAGGCTAAAGAAATTATTAGCTAAGAGAATAACCAATTCATACAATCATAGCAGATCCATACAAACCCTAGACTAGATCAAATTAGTTCATAATGCTATCAAACATACTCATCTCATTAATATTCAAAGAAATCAATTCATACATGATAATATCCATAAATACAATTCCAATGAAAATAAAGAGATAAAGTTCAAGAACAAAACCAAATTACAAACTCCTTGAAGCTTCTGAAGAATCTCTTGTTCAAATCTTGCAAGAAGGATGTATCAATGGCTAGAACAATCTAATCTAAGCTAGTTTAATCAAAGAATAATCAAAATCAAAGAAAACAAATGTGAAACCCTAAGCTCTTCTCTTTGACGGCTCAATCTGCTCTCAAAATCACAACAACCAAACCCTAGCTTCTCTTTTTTTCTTTTATACAAATTCTCAGCTTTAAAAAAAAATCCGCTACGGTTTTGGTCATGAGAGACACGGCCAAGTTGGAGATGACTTGGCCGTGTGGGTGGTCTTTGGAGGGACACGGCCAGTGACTTGGCGGTGTCCCTTGCCTGTGTTTGCTTTTGTTTAATTTTAATCTTCTTTTCCTTTGGAACTTAGTGAGACACGGCCAAGTTGGAGTGACTTGGCCGTGTTGGAGCCTTTTTGGAGGGACACGGCCAGTGACTTGGCCGTGTCCCTTGCTTGTGTCCTTCTCTGTGACTTGCTCTTCTTCTTTAACTTGGTATGGGACACGACCATTGACTTGGCCGTGTCCTCTGCCTATGTCAGCTACTGTGTCTTAGTCTTCTCCTTTGTTTGATGTGGGACACGGCCAGTGACTTGGTCGTGTCCTCTGCATGTGTCAGCTACTGTCCATTTTTCCTTCAGTCTTGGATCCTTGGCTTTTTAACCTAAAACAAAACTTCAAACAAACTTTAAACAAAAAGTAAATAAACAATAACCAACAAAACATAAACACCATACTAAAAACTAGATAAAAAATAACATAAACACTAAAATAAACTAAAACTACCAAAATTAATGAAAACACTAAACAAACCGATAAAAACTAACAAAATACCTAAATAAAACAATAATTATCATCATAAACAAGACACAAATCTATAACAAAAACTAATAAAACAACTACCCCACACTTAAAACTTTGCTTGTCCTCAAGCAAATTCACATGGCATAAATTAAAAACTCAAACAACCTTAACTATAATTCCAACATATAAGATGAAATCCTTTAAGACTCAGCTATAAATATTTGCAATTTCCTTCAATCAAGGTTTTCTTAACTCATTCCTTAATCCAGACATACAAACCTTATCTCTCTTCTAAGTGTTTCACTCGATTTCAAAGGTTAATCGCTCAAACTGCTCATGACTGCATACTACTATAAACTTGCTTAATTATCCAGTCTCCCTCACTGATTCTCTCAAGAAATAATCCGAAGGTCTTTCATTTGGATGTAATGGGGTTAAGGTAAAGGTGTGAGAAAAGACATTTAAGCTGGAGCAACAAGAAATGGAGTATTTACATTAGACAATACTCTTGCTTAAGAAATTCATAACTCCCTCAAATGGCATACTCACAATCCATTAATACTTCCCATACTTGCATACTTCAAGAAAAATACATGAGTCGACATTCCACTTTTGATAACCAATGCTAGAACATATATGAATTTTGTATATATATAACTTTTCTTTATTCTCTCTCTTTTTTTTAAAATTTTTTTAATACATATATATACAAAATATAGAATTGCATGGAAAATCTAGCTTAAAATGTAGAGGAAAAGAATAATCAACTCTTAATCCAATACAATGTGCAAAGTATGCATTTCAACCCCAAATAGCAATACCATTTTTTTTACTTGCTTACCCCACACTTTGAAATAAACCACCATATTGTCATATCATAAAACTCCATTTCTTAATGTAGGTATGATGATAATAAGAACATGTTAAGTTGAGAATTGTGCTGATCAATCAATAAAAGGTCAAAGGCTCAACTTGGCTCACTAAGGAAATCAATATTAAGGGAGGTCTTTTTAAGCTAAAGGGCTAATCTAATTTGCCTTCATCATTTTAAAACTTGAGATTAAATCATAATGTGAGTTCAATTAGTATGCAAAAGCAAACTCTAGAGATGCAAAATCATGAAGGTGCACACTTAAGAAAAGAAAATCAACTGATAATAATATCAAATTATTAGGCTCAAAACTCACACAGGTGGGTTCTCAAAGATTTATATGTCATAAATTGCAGAATGTGAAAATTGATCCTGAATGAATTCAAATGCTAATCTCTATGCTGATACTAAAGTCTCAACTATAATGCTAAAATCACAGAAAAGATCAATAAATTTCCAACAATTATGCCATGCACAACAAACACAAAATAAATAATTTTTTCTTTAGTATCTAATTTTTATTAATAAAAAAATAAAAATAAACAAATAAAAATCATAAAAATAAAAAATCGGCGATGAAAAAATCGTCTTCAAAAACCAGCGCACGGGAAGAATGGCCGAGGGCCATTTCGCCTGCAGGAGTTTCCTGCGGGCGAAATGGCCCGCAGGCCTGTCCTCGCCCCTGCAGCAATTTTTTTTTGACAGCGCATTTTTTCCGCAGCAGTTTTTTTTTCGCCAGCAAAATTTTTTCCGACGCAAATTTTCTGAAACCTAATACAATTAGGTTTTGGTTTCTTTTTCTTAATGAATATGATGTTTCGTGAATAACTAGGAATGAACCATAAAATTCTTCTATAAACAATACCAAAAACAACACAACAAGAAAGGAAGAAATCGGAGGAGAAATTGATAAAAAAATTTAGACCGAAACTGAGGAGGAAAAGTTTTGAATCAATCTGATTTTTTGAGAGAGCAGAAAAACAATTCAAGCAATTCAAAGGCAGCAAAGCTTGTCTTTGTTTTTGTTCATCCAAGAAGAAATTTTTGGTGGAACCAACAAACGGAGGTATGCATCAATTGTTTAAATTCTATTATTCACAGTAGCTTAATAATCTAATAGTTTCTTTTAATTCAAAAACCCTAGAACCTCAATTCACTTTTTCTAAAGTTTAAAAACCTTAATTCGTTGCTTTGTTTTTCAAAAAGTTTAAAGTTGTTAGTTTTGTTTCTTTAAAGCCCAAAACCCCTAATTTGCTTTCCAAGTTTTCAAAATCCTAAATTGAGTTCTGTTTCTTTCCAAAAGCCCTAAAAACATCTTTTTGCTTCTATAAACTTAAAATCATTTTGTTTATTTTCACAAAACTTCATAAAATTATCAATTGTTTTTCTAAATTCTAAAAACTAATCCATTGTCCGAAACCCTAATTCAAAAATCCTAAAACCCTAATTCAACTCCAAAACTCAAAACACTGGACCCTAACTCCCTTAAAGCCTAAACCCTAAAGTTTTATAAACCTTAATTCTTTAAAACTTTAAAACCATATAAATATAATTTTTACACAGTAAGCTTAAAATTCAATATGGTAAGCCAAAACAATAATTTATTAACCGTAAATTACAAATCTAAATATTTTAAAGTGTCCAAAACCTAATTTCATGATTATACATCTCAAACCCTAATTTGGTAAATCAAAGAATTTTATCAACCTTTTAAAACATAAAACCTTAATATGTTTTAATTCCTTTAAAAACTCACAGTAGCCTAATTCAATAAATTCCAAAACCCAAAACACATGAAATAATGAACCCTAAATGAAAATAGTAGCCATAGTTTAGATTTTTATTTGCCTTATTCAATTCTATTTTGATTTTACTTTGATTTATTTTATATGCTTTAATTTATTTAAGTTCAATGCTTGGTTTATTTAATTTATCATGGATGGATGTTTACTTTCTATTGGTGTATAATACTTTTGATGAATGATTTATTTATAATGAATGGTTATTTACTTTTATCAATTTATTTAGATTTCAAAATGTTGTAAGAGGTATGTTTCCACTTGGCGGGTACCTCATTAGTTAAATGTCATGTAATTTAAATTGCTTTTCTATTTTAGAACCAATGTAAAGGACATGTTTCTACCTTTCGGTGGGTGTCCTATTTAGGCATAGGATGTAAGGACATGTTTCCATCCTCGGATGGCTATCCATTTATTTGTTTTGTTTGAAAATTGCTTTGATTTTAATATAACGATGCTTTATTTCAATTACTGTGTGTAATATGGATAATATTATTATTTTTAAGAATTTTATAATATTTTGACCTGTAAAGGAGGTCGGTTCCAATGAACTGGGCGTTGTGGGGGGTGTTGGGCCATTTCTCACCTTCCCCACACGTACCCAACTTTTCAAACCCATTAGGGGGTTGGGGATTCCTTAGGAATCGTGTCATCCACCCCTTTCTTTTTCCTGGCCTGTCCGGGCGGTGACTCCATTTTCTCCGGACTTAGGTTCGTGTTCTCTAAGGCCCCGAGACTAAACAGTGCCGAAGTCGCAAGAACCATTTCACCAGGAGTGGGGGCAAAAATCCCTGCTAACACTCCCTTAAATAAGTAGAGTTCAATTTCACCTCGAAAGTTTGTCAAAGCATGTTCTAAGACTGACTAGGACCTAAACAAATGTAATTATTCAGGAGGCCTCTATAAGTAAGCATACACAACTCAATGCTATAGAGCAATTCTCTCATCTAGTAGCGTCATTCAAGTCATGATGCCTAAATACATTAATTTATGAATATCAAGCTAGATTCCTCATTGGTTGAGCACCAAAATGAACAAAGACCAACAAAAATTTTGATGAAAGTAATTTATTTCAAGCAACTTTAAATTTGAAAAACACAATTGTTCCAATTAGAAAAGAAAGTAAAATTGAAAAGCAACATTCAAGCTAAGGGAAGTTTGTTGAGTTAAGCTTCTTTTTCTTTCACATCTTCAATAGCCCCATCTTGAAAGGATGATAAAATAAAATCTTCTTCCAATCCTTTTCCTTCCATGAAGGTTGCCGGTGGAGGTACTCTTCCAAACTTAGGCAAAGGATTGTTCTTGGTATTGGGCTTGTCGGGCTCGGGCCGCTTTCCACTATCAATCAAATTTTGGATCTCATGCCTTAACCTTACACATATTCCATGTCATGCCCTTGTATTTGATAAAATTGACAAAATACCTTAGTGTCAAAGTTAGGTGGGAGAGGGTTTGGCAAAGGACGAGGATTTAAGAGTTGTAACAGTCCCTTCTTTTATAGCTTATTGAGAACCTAAGAAAGCGGTTTCCCCAATTCTGAAAACTGCCTTCTTGTTCATTGGTTAGTAGTATTAACACCAACTTCTTTTTGCTTGCTTAGATTTCCAGACTGGTAGTTCCCTTTCTCATTCCTTTTTATTGAAAAGCGATTCTTCTCTCTCCCATTCTTCAATTTGCAAACCAGCTTGGAGGAGATCTTTGAAATCCCATATGAGTGTATGAGACATCCTTTCACGAAGATTAGGCAACACCCCTCTCACAATCATCCTTATTTGATTAGATTCATCGGGCCTCTTCTTGGCTTTGTTTCTCCATCTTTTCACATAGTCCACAAAATTCTCATTTGTCCTTTGTCTAATGGACTCAACTTCCATTAAGGCAACCTCCTTCTCAACATTATATCCATATTGCTGGATGAAGGCCTTGTATAGCAAATCCCAACACTTTCGTGTTCCATCATCTAAGGTATTGAACCAATTTTGAACAACAGGGTCCAATGAGAGCATAAAGTACCTTAGAGTTTGAGCCTTAGCAGCTTGGGCAGACTGCATAGCAGTGATATATTGCTTTACATGGAGATGAGGATTTCCGGTTCCATCAAACTTCGCAAAAGATGGTATTTTAAACTTGTACGGAACTTCTTCATCTAGCTCAAATAATTTGTCAACTTTGGACATTTCTTCGGTTTTTAGTTTCTTCTCAAATTTCATTTCTAAATCTACAATCATCTTTTCAATATCAGAAGTTTCGGTTTCCTCCATAGCTGATCTTTCAACAATCTTTGATTCTTTCTTCTTGTCTTGAGGATCTTGGTAGTATTGAGCCCAATCATCATCATCATCAATGATCACCTTTTCATCATCAAAAACCATTTCACCAATCTTAGTCTTCCCTTTGTCCTTTGGCTTCTTAGTGCTAGCAGATGCTTCGGCATGATTTTCTAAAATCTTTGTCAATTGGTTCTTCATGGTCTCAGCTAGGGCCTCTTTTATTTCTTTCATCTTGGTATTGATGGCTTCATCCACCATTCTTTGAATTTGTTCAGGCTCCATTGCTTTTGGTGAGCAAGTGATTGAGTCATTGCTAGATTATTCGCTACTGGCATAGGTCGGATTGTCGTAAGCTTTTGAACTGTCGTAATCCAGGGCTGTGAGCCAGAAAGGATTAATGATATGAGATGCAAATGCATGTAAGCATGTATGCACAAAAAGTCAACAAAGAAAGATAATTAGGACATTCCTTCCAACCTTATAACATCCATACAAGAATGGCGAGTCTCTTTTCCTAGGTATATGGTTAACAAAATACCAACATGGGGTACCTTGTTTTCGAATATTTCCCTTGGACATTTCAACCAATAGCTATATTTTTGAAAATGGAAATCAAATCATAATAATTCCCATTAATTAGGTTTTAATCCATTTATCCATTAAGAGGTTTATTATAGATAGACTTCTCACTTGAAAAAAGTAACTAATGGTTCAAGCCAAAAACAAGCCCATGGTTAATTTATTCTTAGTATAAACTAGGCTCACAATTGATTTTTGGTATTTTGTAATTGACCTAAATAATTTGCAAGCTCTTTGTAAGAAAAGATTGGATGAAAATAATTTTGTTTCTAAGCCCATTGTAAAAAGATTTTAGGAAAAATGGATTTTGGGCTTAGTATTTAGGTTATGAGCCAAAGAATTTTTGATTTATTTTTAGAAAAGTTTTATGTCCAAAGACCATCATGGAAAGTTTTGAAAATAGCTTTGGTTTTTTGGACTTTAAAAAAAAATATTTTGAGCTTACAAATATACTTAGGTCATATTAGAAAAAGAACAAACCAAATAAGCCAAGATTTAAGCCAAGACAAATTAACCATAGTCAAACCACATGCATTTGGGGTAAAACCTAAGAAAGTAGCTAGGCCAATTACATGAGCTTTAGTCTTTAGGTTAAAAGGCTTAGGTTCTCATAGTAAGTATATACCAATGGTATGAGGCTATGAGTGGTTATGTCATGTTCGATCTTCATACCTTGAGTGAATGTATGGTATCCCTTACATAACACATCACGGGTAACACGAGCGTCCTAACTCACGCACACGATGTGATCTAATATGATGCAATGGATAATATCATTATAAGAAAGAATAGAATAATATAAAGAGTGACAGAATCAACTTCTCTTATCCCCAGTGGAGTCGCCACTGTGAGTGGGGATTTTAGCCCCCACTCCCGGTGGAATGGTTCTTGCGACTTTGGCACTGTTTAGGCTCGGGGCCTTAGAGAACACAGACCTAAGTTCGGAGAAAATAGAGTCGCCACCCGGACGGGCCGGAAAAAAGAAAGAGGTGGATGACTCGATTCCTAAGGAATCCCCAACCCCCTAATGGGTTCAGAAAGTTGGGTACATGTGGGGAATGTGAGAAATGGCCCAGCACCCCCCACAACGCCCGGTTCATTGGAACCGGCCTCCTTTACATTTCTTAATATTATAAAATTCTTAAATATAACAACATTATCCATATTACACACAATAATTAAAAGAAAGCATCATTATATTAAAATCAAAGCAAGGTCCAAGCAAAATAAATAAAGCTAGCTCAGGTAGCTTGCCATTATCAATCAAATCTTGGGCTTATCCAGCTCTGGTAGCTTGCCACTATCAATCAAATCTTGGATCTCATGCCTTAAACGAGCACATTTATCTATTTCATGCCCTCGCATTTGATGAAATTGACAGAAGGCCTCGGCATTGAAGTTTGGTGGCAGTGGATTATGTAGTAGTCGAGGAGCTAACGGTTGCAACAACCCTTTCTTTTGCATCTTGCTAAAAAGCCAAGATAGAGGTTTCCCCAATTCTAAGAATTGTCTTTTATTTCCTTCACCGGTCACATTAACATCAACTTCTTTTTGCGTGCTTTGATTTCCAGACTAGTAATTCCCTTTCTCATTCCTCTTTATTGAAAAGCGATTCTTCTGTCTTTCCCACTCTTCAATTTGCAAACTAGCTTGGAGAAGATCTTTAAAATCCCTTATAAGAGTGTGAGACATCCTTTCACGGAGATTGGGCAAGACACCTCTCACGATCTTACTTATTTGATCAGATTCATCGGGCCTTTTCTTGAGCAAAGCAGCCTTGTTTCTCCATCTCTTCACATAGTCCACAAAATTCTCACTTGGCCTTTGCCTAATGGACTCAACTTCCATTAACGTAACTTCTAACTCAACATTATATCCATATTGTTGGATGAAAGCTTTGTAAAGTAGATCCCAACTCTTTTGTGTTCCATCATCTAAGGTATTGAACTAATTTTGGACAACAGGGTCCAATGAGAGCATAAAGTACCTTAGGATTTGAGCCTTAGTAGCGCGGGCAGACTGCATGGCAGTGATATACTACTTCACATGAAGATGAGGATTTCCAATGTCATTGTACTTAGCAAAGGAAGGCATCTTGAATTTATAAGGGACCTCTTCATCTTGTTCAAATAGTTTGTCGATCTCAGACATCTCTTCAGTTTTTAGCTTCTTCTCAAATTTCTTTTCTAAATTAGCAATCATCTTTTCAACATCGGATGTCTCGGTCTTTTCAATAGTTGCCTTCTCAATAGCCTTTGGTTCTTTCCTCTTTTCTTGAACATCTTGGTAGTATTGAGCCCAATCATCATCATCATCATCAATGATCACCTTTTCATCATCAAAAACCACTTCACTAACTTTTGTCTTCCCTTTGTCCTTTGGTTTCTTAGTGCCAGCAGATGCCTCAACATGGTTTTTTAAGATTGCAGTCAATTGGTTCTTCATGGTCTCAGCTAGGGCCTCTTTGATTTCTTCCATCTTGGCATTGAGGGCCTCAACCACCATCCTTTAAATTTGTTTGGGCTCCATTGTTTTAGGTGAGCAAGTGATTGAGTCGTTGCTAGATACTTCATCTCTGGCATAGGTCGGATTGTTGTAAGCTTTACAACTATTGTAATCCAGGGCTGTGAGCCAGAGAGGATCAATGATATGAGGTGTAAATGTATGCATGTACGCATGTATGCACAAACAATCAACAAATAAGGATAAATAGGACGTTCCTTCCAACCTTATAACATCCATACACGAATGGCCAGTCTCTTTTCCTAGGTATATGGTTAATAAAATACCAACATGGGGTATCTTGTTTTCGAATAATTCCCTCGGACGTTTCAACCAATAGTTATATTTTCGAAAATGGAAATCAATCCATGATAATTCCCATTAATTAGGTTTTAATCCATTCAACCAACTAAAGTAGCTTTTATGCTATGTTGGATTAAAACGAAATTAAGAGGTTTATTATAAATAGATTTCTCACTTGAAAAGAGTAACTAATGGTTCATGCCAAAAACAAGCCCATGGTTAATTTATTCTTAGTGTAAAATAGGCCCACAATTGATTTTTGGTATTTCATAATTGACCTAAATATTTTTGCAAGCTCTTTTTAAGAAAGGTTGGATGAAAATAATTTTGTTTCTAAGCCCATTGTAAAAGATTTTAGAAAAATGGATTTTGGGCTTAGTATTTGGGCCATGGGCCAAAGAATTTTTGATTTGTTTTTAGAAAAGTATTATGTCCAAAGACCATCTTGAAAAAGTTTGAAAATAGTTTTGGTCTTTTGGACTTTAAAGAAAATATTTATTTTGAGCTTACAATGTACTTAGGTCATATTAGAAAAAGAACAAACCAAATAAGCCATGATTTAGACTAAGATAAACTAACCATAGTCAAACAACATGCATTTGGAGTAAAACCTAAGGAAAGTAACTAGGCCAATTACATGAGCTTTAGTCTTTGGGTAAAAAGGCTTAGGTTCCCATAGCAAGTATATACCAAATGGTACAAGGCTATGAGTGGTTATGCCATGCTCGATCTCCATACCTTGAGTGAAAGTATGGTATCCCTTACAAAACATAACACAGGTAACACGGGCGTTCTAACTCACGCACATGATGCAATCTAGGATGATGCAATGGATAATATCATTATAAAAAAGAATAGAATAATATAAAGACCAACGGAATCAACTTCTCTTATCCCCAGTGGAGTCGTCACTGTGAGCGGGGATTTTTGCCCCCACTCCCGGTGGAATGGTTATTGCGACTTCAGCACTGTTTAGGCTCGGGGCCTTAGAGAATACAGACCTAAGTCCGGAGAAAATGGAGTTGCCACCCTGACGGGCCGGGAAAAAGAAAGGGGTGGATGACTCGATTTCTAAGGAATCCCCAACCCCCTAATGGGTTCGGAATGTTGGGTACGTGTGGGGAAGGTGAGAAATGGCCCAACACCCCCCACAATGCCCGGTTCATTGGAACCGACCTCCTTTACAGGTCTTAATATTATAAAATTCTTAAATATAACAACACTATCCATATTACACAATAATTAAAAGAAAGCATCATTATATTAAAATCAAAGCAAGGTCCAAGCAAAGTAAATAAATGGACACCCATCCAAGGATGGAAACATTTTCTTACATCACATGCCTAAATAGGACACCCACCAAAAGGTAGAAACATGCCCTTTACATTGGTTCTAAAATAGAAAAGCAAATTAAATTACATGATATTTAACTAATGAGGTACCCACCAAGTGAAAACATACCTCTTACAACATTTGGAAGTCTAAACAAATTGATAAAATAAATAACCATTCATCATAAATAAATCATTCATCAAAAGTATTAAATATCAATAAAAGTAAACATCCATCCATGATAAATAAAATAAACCAAGCATTGAACTTACATAAATTAAAGCATATAAAATAAATCAAAACAAAGTCAAATATGGAATTGAATAAAGCAAATAAAAGTCCAATTATAGCTACTGTGACTTTTTATGGAATTAAAATAAATTAGGGTTTTATGTTTTAAAAGGTTGGTAAGACTCTTTGATTAACTAAATTAATATTTGAATGGTGAAATCATGAAACTAGGGTTTTAGACACTTTAAAATACTTTTCATTCTTGATTTTAAATAATGATTTCAAGCTACTGTGTAAAATTTAAAGTATTTATGTTTTTATGGTTTTTTAATGTTTTAAAGAATTAGGGTTCAAAAAAATTAGGGTTTAAAGTTTTAAAGGAGTTAGGGTTTAATATTTTAGGTTTGGAAGTTGAATTAGGGTTTTAGGAGCTTTGAATTGGAGTTTCGGGTGATGAATTGGCTTTTGGAATTTGGAAATCAATTTTGATAATTTTATGAAGTTTTATGAATTTAAACAAACGGACTAAAGTTTTGATAAGTAAAAAAGATGTTTTTTAAAGCCTTTTGAAAGAAACAGAACCTAATTTAAAGTTTTGAAAGAAATAGAATCAAATATTGGTTTTGTTGAAAAATATGTTTAATTAAGGTTTTAAGATTTTAAAGAGGTAAAAATAACAATTTTAAGTCTTTTTGGAAAATAAAGTAACGTATTAGTAATTTTAACTTTGGAAAACTAAATTAAAGTTCTAAGGTTTTTTTATTTAAAAAATAAAATTTCATAGATTATGCTACTGTGAAAAAATAAAACAAAAAAAATTTAACATACCTCCTTTTGTTGATTCTCCAAAAATAATTCTTCGTGGAAGAACAAGAACAAAGACAATTGCTGCCTTTGAATTGCTTAAATCGTGTCCTTGCTATTCTAGAAAAAAAAAAAAGAAATTGAATTGCTCCTTTTCCTTCCTTGATTTGTTTTCAAATTTTCAAGCCTCTCCCCCAATTTCATTGCCTTTAGTCATTATTTATAGTGGTTTGATATAGTTTATTCCTAATTAGTCACGGCAAGTAATATTAATAAAAAAAGAAACCAAAACCTAATTGAATTAGGTTTCAAAAAATTTGCATCGAAAAAATTACGCTGCCGAAAAAAATTGCAGCAGGAAAAAATGCGCTGGCGAAAAAATTCTGCCGCAGGAAATTGCGGCAGGGGCGGGGTGCGGGCGAAATGCCCACGGGCCCGCGCGACGATTTTTTCGTTGCCAATTTTTCTGACTCCGATTTTTATCTTTATTTTTATTTTTTGACTTTTATTTGTTTATTTTTATTTTATATTAATAAAAATTAGATACTAAAGCAAAAATTATTTAACAAAAATTATTTTGGACCAATTAGACAACAAAAATCATTTAGGACTAAATAAAACATATTGGATTGGATTGGATCAAAAATTAAGGGTCTACAGGTTCTAAATCTGATACTGTATTTTTGAGACAACTCTAATATCCCAATGGGTCTATCGAGTGGATTTAATATCTCGATAAAATACCAAGCGACTCTAATATCTTGGTGAGTTAAAACAGCCATCAAACGTCTCTAATATCTCAATGAAATCTATCAAGAAACTCTAATATCTTAGTAAATCCAAAATAGTTATTAAGGCACTCTAATATCTAGATGAAAACCACCAAGCAACTCTAATATTTTCTCAAATGAAAATGGTCATCGAGCGACTCTAATATCCCGATGAAAACTACCAAGTGAATCTAACATCTTGGTAGGATAGTGAGCGACTCCAATATCTCAATAGAAATAAACCTGGATACTTCAACATATTAAGAAAAATTATGTCGTTAGGATACTTCAATAAATTCAACATAGGCTAGAGAGTGTACCGTTAGGATACTTCGGCAAATCCAATATAGGTTGGGTAGTGGTACAAAGCCAATTTGATATAAGGCTTGGCCCAAGTCAAATTGGCACACCAATTTGACATGATTTAAATGCTAGTCACCATTTTAAGTCTCAGGTCAGAAAAGAATTGGTTTTGGCTTTTTAATTGGGTCTAGACTTGGTCTGGGCTTGTAGATCCCTAATTTTTGACCAAGTCCAGTCCAAAATTTTAAAATAGTCTAAAATAATTTTTGTAGTATTTATTATTTATTTAAATATTTATTATTTATTTTAATATTTATTTCAATAATATAATATTATTTTATTTATTATTTATTATTTTATTTATTTATTTTTTATTTTTAATAATATAATATTATTTATTTTTAATAAAAAATAAAATAAAAAGTAAAAAAATCAAAAATCGGAAGGATCGGCGAGCGACACATGGCAACCGCACGGCAGCGCTACCGCGCTGTCTGGCGGTAGGCAGCAATTGGCCTACTGCCTGCAGCAGGCCCCTATAGAGAATCGAGATCCTCGCCCAGGCGCTTGTGAGCATCGCAGGTGACTCGTGCAAAGCAACAGGCTGATCCTCGCGTAGCAGGCCCTTTCTCGCACGATGCAGCTTGCCCAACGCCCAGCAGCCCGCGCGCGCTGCTGATTTTGCCAAAACCTTGTTTACTTCGGTTTTGTATTATTTTTTTCCTAAATAATCTTTATTTCCTTAATCATATAGAATTATCATTAGGTTTTTGCTATAAATACATGCTTAAAAATAAAATGGGGGGAAGAAATTTTTATTTGGCCAGGAGGGTTTTTTTTGGATAGCAATTACTGGGACTTTTTCTTTTCTTCGGGCAAAAACACCAAAAACAAAAAGATACAAAGAAGACTTTTGGACTTTTAATCTTTGGCAATTTTTAGCTTTGAAATTGTGAATTTTTAAACTCCGAAAATTCTTAGCAATAAGGAATCAAGGACTTGGAACTTCAGTGAGCTTGAGCAAGGGAAAAGCAATAGAAACAAGAGAGGATCCATAATCAAGGCAACAAATCAGTGTTGTCATGGTGAATTGTTCTGCCAAAATTTTATTCCATAAATTTTGGAGGAACCAACAACGAAAGTGCATTCTTAATTAAATTAATATAACATGCTTTGATTATTTAAAGTATTGAATATGCTCTTTCTCTACATAAATTAATTCATAATAGATTATATATTTGAATTTTAATCCATTCAGTAATATGTTAGCCTAATATCTTTCAAGTGCATTTAATTAATATACCACCGTACCTTCATTTAATTTTGTTAAATATTATTATAGTAGGTGTTTTAATTTCAAAAACTTTAATTTTGTTATCATAAAAGTCCAAACATAAATTTATTTAAAATCTCAAAATCCTAATTGCATAATATTAACCCTAAACACTAATTTAATTAACCTAAAACCTATTATTTTCTTCGAATTACAAAACCCTAATCAATTTTTATTTTTATAAAAAACCTTCACAGTAGCCTAAATATTCTAAATAATATTTATATTAATTCCAAAACCCTAATTTAATATGTAAACTCTAGACTTATATATTTATTGCTTTATTTAGTTCTAGATTTAATTATGTAGTTTATTATATGTCTTGATGATCAATTTATTTTCAATGTTTGATTTGTTTGTCATGGATGAATATTTTTTTTTTATTATTTGTCTATTAATAATGTAAGAGGTATGTTTCCATAATTGGGTACCTCATTATCTAAGCTTTATGTAATTTAAATTACTTTCATATTTTGAGACTAATATAAAGGACACATTTCCACCTTTCAGTGTGTGTCCTATTTAGTTTTGGACATTAGACAATTGTAAAGGCATGTTTCCATCCATGGATGGGTGCCTCTTTGTTTGTTTTGTTTGGACATTGTTATAATTTTAATAAAGTATTTGTTTATTCTTATGATTGCATGCAGTATGGATAATATCATTATTTTTAAGAATTTTATAATATTAAGACCTGAAAAGGAGGCCATTTCCAATGAACCGGGAGTTGTGGGGGGGGGGGGGGTGTTAGGCCATTTCTCACCTTCTCCACACGTACCCAACTTTTCAAACCGATTAGGGGGTTGGGGATTCCTTAGGAATCGAGTCATCCACCCCTTTCTTTTTCTTGGCTCGTCCGGGTGGCGACTCCATTTTCTCCAAGTTTAGGCCCGTGTTCTCTAAGGCCCTGAGCCTAACAGTGCCAAAGTTGCAAGAACCATTTCACGTGGTAGTGGGGATAAAAATCCCTGCTCATAGTGGCTACTCTTCTAAGGATAAGAGAAGTTGATTCTGTTGGTCTTTATATTATTTTATTCTTTCTTATTATGATATTGTCCATTGCATCATTTAGTTTACATTGTGTGCGTGAGTTAGGACGCCCGTGTTATCCGTATTGTATTATGTGAGGGATATCATACTTTTACTCAAGGTATGAAAATTGAGCATGGCATAACCACTCATAGCATTGTACCTTTTTGGTGTATACTAACTATGGAAACCTAAGCTTTTCAACCCAAAGGCTAAAGCTCATGTAATTGGCCTAGTTACTTTCCTTAGGTTTTACCCCAAATGCTTGTTGTTTGACTATGGTTAATTTATTTTGGTTTAAACCACGGCTTATTTGGTTTGTTCCTTTTCTAATATGACCTACCTATATTGTAAGCAAAAATAATTTTTCCTTTAAAATTAAAAGATCAAAACTATTTTCAAAACTTTTCAAGATGGTCTTTGGACATAAAAACTTTTAAAAAAATGGATCAAAAAAAATTCTTTTTCACCTCATAGCCCAAGCGCAAAACCCAAAATTCTTTTTTTCTAAAATCTTTTATGGGCTTTAAAACAAAACTTTTTTTTCACTTCATTATAACTTTTCCTAAAGAAAGCTTAAAAATATTTAGGCCAATTACAAAATACCAAAAATCAATTATGAGCCTTGTTTATACCAATAGCTATTAATTATGGGCTTATTATTGGCATGAATCACTAGTTACTTTTTTAAATAAGAAATCTATTTATGATAAACCTATTAATTTTACTATAATTCAATATAGCATAAAAGCTATTTGAGTTGAGATTCAATGGATTAAAGCCTAATTAATGGGAGTTATCATGGATTGACTTTTATGTTAGAAAATGCAACTATTGGTTAAACCGTCTGAGGGAACTTTTTAAAATAAAATATCCCATGTTGGTATTTTGTTGACCATATACCTAGAAAAAGAGACTCGTCATTCGTGTGTGAAAGTTATAAGGCTGGACGGAACATCCTAATTATCTTTGCTTGTTTATTGTTTGTGCATACATGTGTTGCGCTCTAATTAACACTACTAGAACTACACTCGCAAGTATACGAGGCTGCTGTAGTATCTTGGTGAACACCTCAAGGTCATCTCACAAGGAAGCTAGATAAGCTAATTGATTATCAGATTGCAAATAATAAATTATCAATAAATTTAAATTGCTAACAACTAATGAAAACAGATCGATTGGAGTTTAAAACAATAAAAATAAACTGAGCTGATATATTGATTCACTTAATAGAAAGGTCTAGGGTTTGAACTTCTCTACTAACTTATATGTATGAACGGTTATTCCTCTCAACCAATTTAATTTCAAAGATTAGATCTCAAGCAACTTAATTAATCAAATCAAAGAAATAAGCTCTCGCATTCAATCCTCTTTCAAATAATCTTGTTACAATTGAAATGATCTTTTTCTTAGGTTTATATTTCTAATTCACCTAAGTCCCTAATTGAATTGTTCCAGCATTAGACTTCATCTCTCAATCCTTCATCTAATACCTCAAACACATAATTGGTGGCCAATCAATTATATATTAACAGTAATCCATTCAATCAAGGCTAAATAAATAATTCAGTTAAAAGCAACAACCAATTCATACAATCATAGTAGATCCATACAAATCCTAGACTAGATCAAATTAGTTCATCATGATGCTATCAAACATATTCATCTCATTAAAATTCAAAGAAATCAATTTAGACATAATAGAATTCATGAATACAATTCCAATGAAACTTAAGAGACAAAGTTTGAGAACAAAACCAAATTACAAACTCCCTTTAGCTTCTGAAGAATCTCTTATTCAGATCTTTGCTAGAAGAATGTTGCAATGGCAAAACAAATTTATTCTAGATTGTTTGCATCAAAGTATAATAAAAAATCCAACAGAAAACAAAAAGGAAACCTAAAGTTAAGTTTGATGGCTGATCAAATCTCTCTCTTTTTCAAAAACCCTAATCTCTTATTTATACGAAACCCCGCTCCAAAAATCCGCATTTTCTTTCTTCCTTTAGTCCATGGAGTGACACAGCCAAGTCACTGGCCGTGTCATGTGACACGGCCAGTGGCTTGGCCGTGTCACTGAATGTGTCCGCTTCTGCTTCATAGATACTTCTTTGGAATGGAGTGTGACACTGCCAAGCTCCTGGCCGTGTCATGTGACACGGCCAGTGGCTTGGCCGTGTCAAGTGGGTGTGTCAGCTACTGATCTCTTTGTTCTTTGCTCTTCTTTCTTTGGTTCCTTCCTTGGCTATGTATGGGACACGGCCAAGCTCCTGGCTTTGTCATGTGACACGGCCAGTGGCTTGGCCGTGTCACCTGAGTGTGTCACTTATTGCCAAAGTTTTTCCTTCCTCTCTTGGTTCTTTGGTTTTGCCCTTAAGTGAGACATGCTTCATGCTATTCTTTCTTCCAATGAAATGCCTTGCATATTAACCTAAAGCAAACACTTAAACAAACTTTAAACAAGAATCAAATATACATTAACCAACAACACATAAACACCACACTAATAACTAGGACAAAAATGACATAAATACTGAAATAAATTAAAACTACCAAAATTGATAAAAACACTAAATAAATAGATTAAAACTACCAAAATACCTAAAGAAAACAATAATCATCATAATAAATAAGACACAATTCTATGACAAAAACTAATAAAATAACTACCCCACACTTAAAACTTTGCTTGTCCTCAAGCAAATTCACATGGCATAAATTAAAAACTCAAACAACTTTAACTATAATTCCAGTATATAAGATGAAATCTTTTAAGACTCAGCCAATAACAATTGCAATTTACTTCAATCAAGATTTTCTTAACTCATTCATTAATCCAGACATAACAAATCTCATCTCTCATCTAAGTGTTTCACTTGATTTCAAAGGTTAATTCACTCGAACCACTCATAACTGCATACTGCCATAAACTTGCTTAATTATCCAATCTCTCTCACTGATTTTCTCAAGAAATAATCCGAAGGTCTTTTATTTGGATGTAATGGGGCTAAGGTGAAGGTATGAGAAAAGACATTTAAGTTGGAACATCAAGAAATGGAGTATCTAAATTAGACAATACTCTTGCTCAGAAACTCGTAACTCCCTCAAATGACATATTCACCAACCTTTGATAATCTCACATACTTGCATACTTAAAGAAAAGTACATGAGTCGACATTCCTCTTTGATGACTAATGCTAGAAAATATATGAAGTTTGTATACACATATATATATCATCTCTTTTATTTTCTTTTATATTAGTATTTTTTTTATTTATAAATATATATACAAAATATAAAATTGCATGTAACATCTAGCTTAAAATGTAGAGGAAAAGAATAATCGACTCTTAGTCAAACACAATGTGCAAAGTATACATTTCAGCCCCAACTCTTACTAAAGCAATACTATTATTTTTTTTCTCTTTTTTTTTAATTGCTTACCCCACACTTATGAATTAAACCACCCTATTGTCATATCATAAGAAACTCCATTCCTTAATGCAGGTATGATGATAATAAGAAAATGTTGAGTTGTGAATTGTGTTGATTAATCAAGAAAAAGTCAAAGGCTCAACTTGGCTCACTAAGGAATTCATAATTAAGGGAGGTCTTTTTAAGCTAAAGGGATAATCCTAATTTGCCTTCATCATTTTAAAACTTAAGATTAAATCATAATGTGATTTCAATTAGTATGCAAAAGCAAGCTCTAGAGATGCAAAATCATGAAGGTGCACACTTAAGAAAAGAAAATCAATTGACAATAATATTCAATCTATGAGGCTCAAAACTCAGAAAGGGTGGGTTCTCAAAGATTTATATGTCATGAATTGCAGAATGTGAAAATTGATCCTGAATGAATTCAAATGCTAATCTCTATGCTGATACTAAAGGCTCAAATATAATGCTAGAATCATAGAAAAGTCAATAAGTTTTCAACAATTATGCCATGCACAACGCATAATATAACACAAAGACAAACAAAACAAGAATTAAAGGAAAGCTTAAAGATTACCCCACACTTATAAATTACATTGTCCTCAATGGAAACAGGGATAATAAAGAAAAAGAGTGAAGGTACAACCTGTTTTCCACCATTCCTCTATTAGGCAAACCCTACCTTTCCATCACAAACAGCAAATGTTCAAAAACAAAATACAATATAAAAATAAAATATCCAAAATATAAAATGTTAACATTAAAAACAAAAATGAAAAAAAAACAACAAAAATATGCTATAACTAAACAAAAAAAATGAAGGAACTCTCTCAAAAGATTAGAGCCAATGTGATCTATGGTGAAGGAGGATGTGATGATGAAGCAGCCGAGGGATGGAGACTCAGAATCTTGGCAAGGTTGCTATTGATTTGGTCCAACTGTTGCAAGACCGCAGCATGGCTACGATCGACCTTGCCCTCCAGTGCCTCTATCCTATTAAGTATCTCCTGATTATCCGGGCCCGGAGCATCTTCATCCAAATCAAGAGAATCCGAGTCAGACTCCTCAATGACTCGTGTTCTCTTTTGTCTGCTCCCCGGTGCTTCTGGCTTAGCTGAAGCCATCACATAGGCCCCTCCCCTGTTCACCACCATGTGCATCTTCTCAAGTGTGGCCAAATCCAATGAATCATTACCCGTAATTTTAGTCATACGACAGGTACTCGGGTCAAAGTCATTAAGAAGGGTTGTTGCCAATGTGGTAACCAATCCTCCAATACAAATAGCCCCCTTCTTTTTGTTTGTCACACTATCAAAAACATCGGCCAACCAATAGCCGGTACTAATGGGTATTGCATTACTCGCACAATCCAAGAAAAAGAGTTCACTAAGTTCCACTACACCCGGGCTTTCCTTCCGAGCAAAGAACCCACAGGACATAAAACAATGCAAATACCTCAAAGTGAGATTACTCAATTTAGTTGCTTTGGCCGATTTGGCCACATAAGTTCCCGAGCCCAATGCTCCCCAAGCAAATTGTTGTTTAAAATCCATAGGTACAGACCTTTCACCGTGTTGATGAAAACCAAATATAACATTCAATTGCTCAATACTAACCACAAATGATTTCCCAAGCAATTTAAAATTCAACCTAGAGCAAATTTTTTGTTCATCTCTTTCAACCTTAAGAGATGTTAAAAATTCCAAAGTAAGCTCTTGAAATTGCAAAGGTCAAAAGGAGACTAGGTTCTCCCACCCAAGATTTTGAACATAACTATAAAAATTATCCCTAATATGAAGAGCATTAAGGGATTCATCGCTGACATACCTTGTCGAAAAGAAACCCCTAGCCAAAAGAGTAGCCCTCTTTAAAGATGAAGAAGATGAAGATGCAACTGGGAGGTCACTTCTTCTTGTGGTGGGACACCATCTTCGTTCTTGGCATATTGAAAGATCTGACAAAATTTGAAACTTAAACAGATTAAATTGATTTTTTATGAGAGAAGAGGAAGATTGAACGAATTAATTTCAGTTTTGGTGAATGAAATTGAGAATAAATGGAAGTTTGGAAGCTTTGAAAGAACAACAATGGAGGTTTTGTGAGAGAGAAGTCGAGAGAGCGAAAGGAAGAAAAAAAGAAATTTATGGATTGAAATGAAGGAAAAGTGCTAAAGCCGTGTTTTTAAAGTGTAAAATTGAAGGGACACGGCCAAGCTTGGGTGAGCTTGGCCGTGTCTGATGTGTTTGGAGGGACATGGCCAGTGACTTGGCTGTGTCCCATGGGTGTATTTGACACTGTGAAAAAAAAATTTGCAAAAACAAAGAGAAGGAAATTGGGTGAAGCTTGGCCTTGTCCCATGTGACACGGCCAAGCTTGTTGGCCGTGTCAGGGGCTGTATGTCTTTGGTGATTTTAGGGGTTGCTTGACACGGCCAGTGGCTTGGCCGTGTCAAGTGGCCATGTCACTCACTGCCATTTGACTCTCTTTATATATATATATATTTATTTATTTTATATCACCAAATCTCAAAGAAATGCAATCCTCTTTTTTGAATAACCCTGAAACACATTAGAAAAATAAAAACCGATCAAAGCACCCATTCCATTTATTTAAATCAAACATAAAATCAAAATTGCTGAATATAAAATTACAACTATGAAAAGAAATGCAAACCAATGGGTTGCCTCCCATATAGCGCTTCTTTAATGTCATATAGCTGGACATTACTGCAAGACTTAAGGATCGTAGATCAAAGTGCTATCAATGATCCTTACTTCTTGGAATCCTTCATTATATGGTTTAACTCTCTGTCCATTTACTTTAAAAGTCTCATTTGTTTGAGAGTTAAGCAATTCTATGGCACCGGAAGGATATACCTGAGTTATCTCGAAAGGACCACTCCATCGAGACTTGAGTTTTCCTAGAAACAGACGGAGACGAGAATTAAAAAGCAAAACTTTCATACCTGGGCTCAATGTATTTCGCACTATAATTCTGTCATGAAGTGCTTTAGTGCGATCCTTATAAATCCTTGAACTCTCATATGCCTCATTCCTCAGTTCATCTAACTCTGAAATTTGCAGAAAACGTTCTCTCTTTGCCTTGTCCAAGTCTAAATTCAGAGTCTTGATTGCCTAATATGCTTTGTGCTCCAACTCCACTGGTAAATGACAAGCCTTACCAAAAACCAATCGGTATGGACCCATTCCCAAAGGAGTCTTGAAGGCAGTCTGATATGCCCATAATGCATCATGCAATCTACTCGCCCAATCCTTCCTTGATAAGTTGACTGTTTTCTCTAGAATTCCTTTTATTTGCTTGTTGGATGTTTCAACTTGTCCAGAAGTCTGTGGATGGTATGGGGTCGCCACCTTGTGTTTCACACCAGATTTGTGCATTAATTTCTCAAAATGTTTGTTGCAAAAATGACTTCCCCCATCACTGAGTATCACTCTTGGTGTGCCAAATCTACTAAGAATATATTCCTTCACAAATTTAACAACCACATTAGCATCATTAGTACGGGTGGGGATTGCCTCCACCCATTTTGAAACATAATCAACAGCAACTAAAATATATTCATAACCAAAAGACTTGGGAAAAGGACCCATGAAGTCTATTCGCCACACATCAAACAGTTCAACAACAATATAAGATTGAAGGGGCATTTCATTCCTCCTCCCAATGTTACCCACTCTTTGACAGTGGTCACAATGCTTACAATACTCTTGATCATCTTTGAATAGAGTAGGCCAGTAAAAACCACTTTGAAGCACCTTTTCTGCAGTCTTTATTCCTCCAAAATGACCACCACAGTGAAGGTCATGACAAAATTGAAGAACACTCAGTTGTTCTTCCTCAGATACACACTTGCGAACTATCTCATCTTTGCATATCCGGAATAGGCAAGGTTCATCCCAAAAATAAAATTTACTCACGTGCAAAAACCTTTTCTTTTCCTGAAATGACATGTTAGAACACAAAATACCACAAGCAAGATAGTTAGCAATATCTTCAAACCAAGGTGCATTAATTACCACAAACAGCTGCTCATCAGGAAATGCTTCTAAATTTTTATGAATGCTATCAGATGCAAGATTTTCATCAAAGAAGGGTAATCTAGATAAATGATCAGCTACAACATTTTCACTCTCCTTAGTATCTTTGATTTGGAAATCAAATTCTTGCAATAATAACACCCATCTAATTAAGCGCGGTTTAGCATGTTGTTTTGTCAAAAGATATTTTAGAGCTGCATGATCAGAATGCACAATAATTTTCGACCCAATTAAATATGCTCTAAACTTATATAAAGCAAAAACAACAGCTAACATTTCCTTTTCAGTTGTTGTGTAATTCATTTGCGCACTATTCAGGGTCAAGCTAGCATAATATATTATTCTAAAAAATTTATCAACCCTTTGCCCAAGAATAGCTCCTACTGCATGATTAGAGGCATCACACATAATTTCGAAAGGTAGAGACCAAACAGGAGCTATAATTACCGGTGCACTAGTCAGTTTTTCCTTAAGGGAATTAAAGGCTTGCATGCATTGTGCAGTGAACTCAAATGGAACATCTTTCCCAAGCAAATGACACAATGGTTGGCTTATTTTAGAAAAATCTTTAATAAACCTCCGGTAAAAACCTGCATGCCCTTCTTATTCCCTTAACAGAGGTAGGTGGGGGTAACTTAGCAATCAACTCTACTTTAGCCTTATCCACCTCAATCCCTTTACTTGACACAACATGACCTAAGACAATGCCTTGAGTAACCATGAAATGACACTTTTCCCAACTCAAAGTGAGGTTACTTTCAATGAATCTCTCAAGCACAAGAATAAGTTTATTGAGGCAATTATCAAAAGAATTACCAAAAACAGAAAAGTCATCCATAAATACCTCAATAAAATCATCTATCATGTCTGTGAAGACAGACATCATGCATCTTTGAAAAGTTGCTGGCGCATTACACAAGCCAAATGGCATACGCCGAAATGCATAAGTCCCAAATGTGCAAGTAAAAGTAGTCTTGGATTGATCCTCTGGCGATATCGGCACCTGATAATAACCTGGAAGTCCATCCAAAAAGCAATAATGTGAGTGTCCAGAAAGTTTATCCAACATCGGATCAATAAAAGGAAGAGGGAAATGGTCTTTCTTTGTGGCATTGTTCAACTTCCTATAATCAATACACATTCTCCACCCAGTAGTAGTCCTAGTAGGAACCAATTCATTATTTTCATTTTTCACCACAGTGATTCCAGATTTCTTAGGCACTACATGTACTGGGCTCACCCACTCACTATTAGCTATTGGATATATCACTCCTTCATCAAACAATTTGAGCACTTCCTTCTTAACCACTTCACTCATGTTTGGGTTAAGGCGCCTTGGGGTCTCCCTTATTGGTTTAGCTCCCTCTTCTAAGGTGATTCTATGTATGCACATTGAAGGGCTAATACCTTTGATATCACTCAATCCCCATCCTATTGCTCTTTTCAATCTTTTTAACTCACTCACCAACCTCATCTCCTCCCCTTCACTAAGTTCGCTAGATATTATCACAGGTAAGGTGCTGTGATCTCCTAAAAACACATATTTCAGATTTTTAGGTAACTCTTTCAGCTCTAACTCAAGTGAAGGATTCTTCTCTTCCTTTTAGATTTAGGGAAGTTCAAATACTGGGTCCTCCTTAAGTTTCTCTATTTCAGCACTCTCTAATGTCTCAAGGCAACTGGCTATTTCTGAATAAAAAATTTCCAAACCACAATCTAAGGTCAGTGCCAGCTCCAATTTATCCGAGGAACCTGTCTGCAAGAAAACATCTGAAACAACTGCGTCAATACAATCAATTAAAGAGAAATCTTCATATAATGCAGTTGTAGGAATGGGAGAAGTGTAAAAAATAGAAAATTCAACCGTTTGTCCTAAGACAATCATTGACAATTTACCATTTTTAACATCTATCAAGGTGTTGGTAGTAGCCATAAAAGGCCTACCCAGCAAAATATTGTGTGCGGATGGTGTAGGGTTACTTCCTTCTATGTCAAGAACTATGAAATCCACAGGCACTATCAACCCACCAACCTTAACTAACACATCTTCTATAACCCCCTTTCGGGAATCTAAGAGATCTGTCAGCTAATTGCAACACCATTTTGGTAGGTTTAAGTTCCCCAAGTTCTAATTCAAGATATACAGAATAAGGCATCAAATTTACACTGGCTCCTAAATCACACATGCCATCAGTCCCCTTTCCATTACCCATAGTAATTTGAATTATGAAACTACCAGGATCCTTTAGTTTCGGAGGTAGTTTATGCTGCAAAACAGCACTAGCTACCTCTGACACTATCACCTTTTCATTTGGCTCATACCTCTTTTTCTTGGTGTTCAGTTCCTTGAAGAATTTGGAATAGGCCGGCATGTTCTTAATAGCTTCAAGTAAGGGTAAGTTAATACTTACCTTAGACAGCATGTTGAAGATGTCCGAAAATTGTTTATCTTGTTTGTCATTCTTCAACCTGCTGGGGAATGGTATAGGCGGCCGGTAAGGATTACTTGCCTTGTGTAAATCTGCTGAAGGGGATTTCTCCATTGATCTTTCTCCAGCACCTTTGTTCTTTGGTTCTCCTTCCTTTTTGTTCTCTTGATCACCTGCATTCACAGAATTATTTTCAACATTATTGTTTATTACCTTGCCACTTCTAAGAACAGTCACTGATTGTGGCTGCTCAGGTTGACTAGAAAATTTCCCTTTTTGTTGAATATGCATATGCTGTGCAAGTTGTCCCACTTGGGTCTCCACTTTCTTAAAAGATGCTTCTAATGAATCCAACCTTTTGTTAGTCATCTCTTGATTCTTAGCACTGACTTGGATAAAGGCCTGTAAACTATCCTCCAAACTCTCTCTCTTAGGCTGCCCTTGATTTGAAGATTGACCCTGCGGTTGGTTTTGTCTCTGGAGCAAATGGAAAGGCTGTTGAGAATTATTTGTTGCCCAGGAAAAATTTGGATGATTTTTCCAACCAGGATTGTAAGTATTTGAGTAATGATCATTCCGGGCCCTTGGTTGATATCCCCCCAGAGCATTGACTTGCTCAGCTTCATTTCCATAAGACTCATATGCGGAGGAGCATATATTTGCTCCATGCCCAAAAGTTCCACAAATTCCACACACTTCTTGAGTGGATGAAGAAGTATTGTTCTTCATGTTTAGCATCTGCACTTGCCTTGTCAATTCAGCTATCTGATTGACCATCTCACTGTTGGCTTCCAATTGATTCACCTCTTTACTTCTTCCTCTTACACTTTTCTGTTGAGAATTAGCTTCCAACATTTCAAAGATTTCATAAGTTTCATCTGCTGTCTTTTCTCCCATAACTCCCCCAGCTGCGTTATCAACAGTGTTCTGAAATTGCTGGGTTAGACCATCGTAGAAAACCTTATTCAGAAGTTGAAGTGGGTAGTGATGGTGTGGACACTGGATCAATAACATCTTAAACTTGTCCCAAGCCTCATGAAATGGTTCTCCTTCAAATTGAGAGAATGTAGCTATTTTCCCTCTCAATTCGGCTGTCTTCTAATGTGAGTAAAACTTGCCCATAAACTTGTTATAAACATGCTCCCAAGTTGGCAAAGAATTTTCAGGCAACATCATAAGCCAGCTCTTTGTCCTATCCTTCAATGTATACGGAAAGCATCTCATCCTCAACTGGTCCTCTGTTAGTCCTCCCAATGGAAAAGTATTGAGGGTGGAATAGAAATCCCGAATAAAGTTCAAAGGATCTTCATTTAGAACTCCATAGAATGATGGCAGCATGTTGTAATGGATGTTCTTCAACTCATAATTTCTTGCTGCATCTGTCGATCTTATACAAAATGTGGAAGTTCCAATGATAGGTCTAGCAAAATTCCTCATAGTTATTTGCCTTTCTTCTCCCATGTTGGTAGATTGTGCAGTATCCGACTCAAAATCAGAAGTGTCCTCCTCTGTATCAAATCCGGTGTACAGTTCAAACTCTTCTCTGCTCCTTTTCACTCTCTGAATTTCTGGAATAACTGGTATAGCTCTCCTCCAAGTGTTCTCCTGCCTTGCATAAACAAAATTTCTGGAAAAAAGGAATTATTAAAAGCAAAATACAAATAAAATCAAAAGTAAACAATGAAAAATAATCTAAAATATTTATGCCTAATAAACAATTACGCCAATTAGCTTCCCCGGCAGCGGCGCCAAAAACTTGTTGCACTTTAATTAACACTACTAGAACTACACTCGCAAGTATACGAGGCTGCTGTAGTATCTTGGTGAACACCTCAAGGTCGTCTCACAAGGAAGCTAGATAAGCTAATTGATTATCAGATTGCAAATAATAAATTATCAATAAATTTAAATTGCTAACAACTAATGAAAACAGATCGATTGGAGTTTAAAACAATAAAAAAAAACTGAGCTGATATATTGATTCACTTAATAGAAAGGTCTAGGGTTTGCACTTCTCTACTAACTTATATGTATGAACGGTTATTCCTCTCAACCAATTTAATTTCAAAGATTAGATCTCAAGCAACTTAATTAATCGAATCAAGGAAATAAGCTCTCGCATTCAATCCTCTTTCAAATAATCTTGTTACAATTGAAATGATCTTTTTCTTAGGTTTATATTTCTAATTCACCTAATTCCCTAATTGAATTGTTCCAGCATTAGACTTCATCTCTCCATCCTTCATCCAATACCTCAAACACAAAATTGGTGGCCAATCAATTATATATTAACAGTAATCCATTCAATCAAGGCTAAAGAAATAATTCAGTTAAAAGCAACAACCAATTCATACAATCATAATAGATCCATACAAACCATAGACTAGATCAAATTAGTCCATCATGATGTTATCAAACATATTCATCTCATTAAAATTCAAAGAAATCAATTTAGACATAATAGAATTCATGAATACAATTCCAATGAAACTTCAGAGACAAAGTTTGAGAACAAAACCAAATTACAAACTCCCTTTAGCTTCTGAAGAATCTCTTATTCAGATCTTTGCTAGAAGAATGTTGCAATGGCAAAAAAAATTTAATCTAGACTGTTTGCATCAAAGTTTAATAAAAAAATCCAACAGAAAACAAAAAGGAAACCTAAAGTTAAGTTTGACGGCTGATCAAATCTCTCTCTTTTTCAAAAACCCTAATCTCTTATTTATACGAAACCCCGCTCCAAAAATCTGCGTTTTCTTTCTTCCTTTAGTCCATGGAGTGACACGGCCAAGTCACTGGCCTTGTCATGTGACACGGCCAGTGGCTTGGCCATGTCACTGAATGTGTCCACTTCTGCTTCATAGATACTTCTTTGGAATGGAGTATGACACGGCCAAGCTCCTGGCCGTGTCATGTGACACGGCCAGTGGCTTGGCCGTGTCAAGTGGGTGTGTCAGCTACTGATCTCTTCTATCTTTGCTTCTCTTTCTTGGTTCCTTCCTTGGCTATGTGTGGGACACGCCAAGCTCCTGGCCGTGTCATGTGACACGGCCAGTGGCTTGGCCATGTCACCTGAGTGTGTCACTTACTGCCAAAGTTTTTCCTTCCTCTCTTGGTTCTTTGGTTTTGCCCTTAAGTGAGACATGCTTCATGCTATTCTTTCTTCCAATGAAATGCCTTGCATATTAATCTAAAGCAAACACTTAAACAAACTTTAAACAAGAATCAACTAAACATTAACCAACAACACGTAAACACCACACTAAAAACTAGGACAAAAATGAGATAAATACTGAAATAAATTAAAACTACCAAAATTAATGAAAACACTAAATAAACAGATTAAAATTACCAAAATACCTAAAGAAAATAATAATCATCATAATAAATAAGACACAATTCTATGACAAAATCTAATAAAACAACATGCATACATGCATATATGCATTGCATAACATATCATTAATCCTTTCTGGTTTACAGACCTGGAGTACGACAATTCAAGAGCATACAACGATACCATCTACAACATTGATTTTGATACAAGTGCTTCATTGGAAGGATGGATATAAACCAGTTAATTCTGAATCAAGGGATATAATCGATGAAGTTGTCAAAGCTAGGATGGCCAAGCAATGAGATCAATTGGTTGAAATTATGAGGACCCAGTTAATTCTAAATCTGGAGATCATCAACAATGCTAACGGGGCATCTCCCATTGACGTAAAGAAGAAGGAAAAGGCAACACTAACAAGGAACATGTCTAATGATAGAGATCGAATGAAAAATGAGGGATCAATCCCTATTCTACAAGGCCAATCGAACAATGTGCTCTCTAATTGGAGCAATAAGGGTGGCTACTACCCCAATGAGCAAAATCAAAGGAAAAGAGGAGGTGTTGAGAAAAATGCAACAACTGAACCATCAAAGAAGCTTAAATTTTTAGACTTGGGGGAACCTTTGTCAAAAATGTTAGAGAATCTAATGAAGATGGATTTGCTACAACCATTAGCTCCTTGACCCTTACCGAATCCTCTGCCTCCAAACTTTGATACCAAAGTTTTTTGTCAATTTCATCAGACTCGAAGGAATAATATAGATAAATGTGTTCGATTAAGGCACATGATCTAAGATTTGATTGACAATGAAAAGCTGCCTGAGCCTGATAATCCCAACATTAAGAATAATACTCTGCCTAAATTTGGAAGGGCGCCACCGCTTGCAACCTTCATGAAGAGTTTTATCTTGTCATCTTGTCATGATATGGATAGAGAAGCTGCTAAAGAGGACGTGTTACTAAGCAAGCTTGGAATAACTATGGATAATGAAGCAATTATCCTTGATGATGGAAAAAATCCTTGCCCTTGATATGTCTAAATAAATGAAGTATCTTCGACTCCAACTCAATGAACCTCCCTTAGCTTGATGTGTTGCTCCTTTTATATTTTCTTTAGTACTTATTTGGAACAATTATGTTTTCTTTTTTTGAGATTGTTTGAATAAATTATTTTCATTAAATTTTTTATGGTCTTTGATCATTTTGGTGCTCAAACCGATGATGAGTCTAGCTTGATAATCATAAATTAATATATCTATGCATCATGGTTTGAATGACTTTACTAGATGTGGGAATTGTTCTACAACATTGAGTTATGTATGCTTACTTAGAGAGGGCTCCTGCATAATGACCTTTATCTAGGTCCTAATCAATCTTAGAACATGCTTTAATTTTCTAGGCGAAATTGAACCCTGCTTATTTAAGAGAGAGATGATCTAGGCATTGTTTGATAAGCCAACAACTAGCATCAACCCTATTGACATCAATCCCTAGTTGTCCCTTTAAGCCTTTATGAAATTTTAGCTTTCTTTTTATTGGTTTACAAACCGCAACAACCTACCCTGAGTTGTGATATTTATGACAAATTTGATTATCACTAAGGGGAAGAGGCAAAAAAATCAAAAAGAAAGGAATGCATAGTTAAGACTATAATGATAGTTGAAGGACACCTAAATTAGACCTATTATCATAGACTTATTGAGATAAAGTTAGGATAACTAAGTGTTTATTCTTACTAAAGTAGACTCACTCTTTTCCACTCATCTATAGTCAAGACAATTCTTCTAGAATTAAGACCCAATAAAAAAACAAAAACAAAAAAACAAAAGAAGAAGAAAAAGAAAATAAAATAAAACCAAAAATGGTTCAAAAAGTCAACCAAGTTCTCTGTTATCTAAAGCAACAAAAGACTTCCATTTAGTTTATAAGGATAGTTTGACTTGAATTGGTCCAACCTAACCAAAGATTCAATCAAAATCAGAGAAAAGGAGAAAGAGCATCCAATTTTTGAATGTCCTGTACTTGATAATCCTACAGAGGAAAAGGATGAAATGATGAAATGCCAAAAGAAAAAAAAAAGAGAAGAATGGAATATGGGTATCAACCTTTTTTTAAGAGAAAAGACTATCCCAATCAAGATCCAGATTAATGCCAAGAAGATAGAATAATGTTCAAAGCTCTATCTTTTCATGTTTCTACTTGTCTAAGCAAGAAATTTATGGTGTGAAGGTTTGTCAGCAGTGTCACATCAGCTCTAGCTCAAAGATGACTTTCATTTAACCTGTGTCTCTTATAGACTCCGCTTCAAGTCTATTAAAGACCTGTTGATCTCTCTTGCTAGGTAGAGTCTATTAGTGGAGATAGTTTGAATAAGCATGCATATGAGATAGATAATATTTAAAATCAAGGAGACCTTTTGCCAAGTGATGTGTATGTGCCTATCTAAAGTGCAACAGTTCTTGGTCAAATAGAAATGATTTCTGAGTTTAGTACGGCAACTAAGGTTGTCATGTTATAGATATGTTAATTTGGAAAGTCGAGTCCTGAGGTACAATGACACTAATTTGACAAAGCCAAAATATGATTTTAAGATTTTAAAAAAAGAAAAAAAAGTGTTTTTGTCATACAAAACTTTCAAGTTAAGAGAAGTATGTTGCATGATCAAACGTCGAAGGACATATTGGTCAAAATAAAAGATTATTTGCAAGGTTATGAAGAAGTTACCAACTAGCGTTTTGAATCTTAATGGATGTATCTCTGCTGCTTGGGGTCTCCACCAGTCATGTCATTGATGTCTTGAAGATAAAAGCCATTAATGCAAAGCCTTCTGTCATTCCAATGCAAGACCTGAACAGGCGTCTGGAAAGAGTCAATGAGAACACTCCAGCTAATATGCATACATGAGCATATCACACTACATATTTCTTTGTCAAAAGTAAAGAGCAATACTCTATGAAGAAGAAGATATAGAATCAGGGGGCATGGAAGGACTATTGCTTAAGGAAGCTCCAGTCAATTTATAAAGAAGAAATACATGCTTGTGCGAGGAGCTAAATAACACAAACATCAATCAGAGCCTGCATGGGAACAAAATCATTGGTTTGAGCCTACATAGGGGGCAAAGTCTCTCCTTTTCAATTTTTGATTTTATGCATGTACAAAATATTTTTAGACCCACCTTCAATATTTTGCCATGCAGGGGCCAAGAAGAAGATATAAGGGCGAGCTAAAAAAAAACTGAATTGGCTAGCTAAAAAAATAGCTAGATTGGACAGTTAAAAAATAGTTGAATTTTTTGCAAACGGAAGAACAAAAAGAATGGAACATTAGAACTATCAAAAGAATGAAGATGCAAAAGATAAAATATCAGTTCAGTTAGAAGAGCTAAAGCCAATATAAGACGAAGTCTAATGGATAAAGATCCATATTTCAAGGGTAAAGACCCAACCTCCAATGGATAAAGATCCATGTTTCAAGGGTAAAGACCCAATCTCCAATGGATAAAGATCCATGTTTCAAGGGTAAAGACCCAATCTCCAAAGGATAAAGATCCATTTTCGATGGGCAAAAACCCATAATCCATTAAAGAATGGAGCAACCAGTTAAGCCAGAATTCTCAACTGATAAAAGGTCAGTCAAATCCAATTTTGAGTCGAGCATCTAAAATACAATCTTGGGTTCAAGTATCCTATTCAGTCTCGAGTCCAAGTACCCACTCTCAGGTCCAAATACCCAAATTAAATTCAATCTCGGGTATAAGTACCCAGTCTCAGGTCTAAGTATCCAAATTAAATTCAATCTCGGATCCAAGTAACCAATCCTGGGTCCAAGTACCCAATTCAGTCTCGGGTCCAAGTACCCAAATTAAATTCAGTCTCAGGTCCAAGTACCCAGTCTTGGATCCAAGTATCAAAATCAAATTCAGTCTCGGATCCAAGTACTCAGTCTCAGGTCTAAGTACCAAAATCTAATTCAGTCTCGAGTCCAAGTACCCAATTCAGTCATGGGTCAAGTACCCAGTCTCAGGTCCATATACCCAATTAAGTCACGGGTCCAAGTAGCCAATCTCAAGTCCAAGTACCCAAACCCAATTCAGTCTCGGGCCTAAGTACCCAATTCAGTATGGATCCAAGTACCCAAACTCAATTTAGTCTCGGATTCAAGTACCCAAATCAAATTCAGTCTTGGGTCCAAGTAGAATTATCATTAGGTTTTTGCTATAATTACAAGCTTAAAAAAAATAAAACGGGGGGAAGAAAATTTTTATTTGCCCAGGAGGGATTTTTTTGGAAAGCAATTATTGGGACTTTTTCTTTTCTTTTGGCAGAAACACCAAAAACAAAATGATACAGAGAAGACTTTTGGACTTTTAATCTTTGGCAATTTTTAGCTTTGAAATTGTGAACTTTTGAATTATGGGAATTCTTAGCAACAAGGAATCAAGGACTTGGAACTTCAGTGAGGTTGAGCAAGGGAAAAACAACAAAAACAAGTGAGGATCCATAATCAAGGCAACAAATCAGTGTTGTCTTGGTGAATTGTTCTGCCAGAATTTTATTCCATAAATTGTGGAGGAACCAACAACTAAGGTGCGTTCTTAATTAAATTAATATAACTTGCTTTGATTATTTCAAGTATTGAATATGTTCTTTCTCTACTTAAATTAATTCATAATAGCCTATATATTTGAATTTTAATCCATTCAGTAATATGTTAGCCTAATATCTTTCAAGTGCATTTAATTAATATACCACAGTACCTTCATTTAATTTTGTTAAATATTATTACAATAGGTGTTTTAATTTCAAAAACTTTAATTCTGTTTTCATAAAAGTCCCAACCTAAATTCATTTAAAATCTCAAAATACTAATTGCATGATATTAACCCTAAACCCTAATTTAATTAACCTAAACCCTATTATTTTCTTAGAATTATAAAACCCTAATCAATTTTTATTTTCACAAAAAAACCTTCACAGTAGCCTAAATATTCTAAATAATATTTATATTAATTCCAAAACCCTAATTTAATATGTAAACTCTAGACTTTTACATTTATTGCTTTATTTAGTTCTAGATTTAATTATGTAGTTTATTATATGTCTTGATGATCAATTTATTTTCAATGTTTGATTTGTTTATCATGGATGAATATTTTCTTTCTTATTATATGTCTATTAATAATATAAGAGGTATGTTTCCATGATTGGATACTTCATTATCTAAGCTTCATGTAATTTAAATTACTTTCATATTTTGAGATTAATGTAAAGGACACGTTTCCACCTTTCGGTGGGTGTCCTATTTAGTTTTGGACATTGGACAATTGTAAAGGAATGTTTCCATCCATGGATGGGTGCTATTTATTTGTTTTGTTTGGACATTGTTAAGATTTTTAAAAAGTATTATTTGTTTATTCTTATGATTGCATGTAGTATGGATAATAGCATTATATTTAAGAATTTTATAATATTAAAACCTGAATAGGAGGTCGTTTCTAATGAACCGGGAGTTGTGGGGGTGTTTGGCCATTTCTCACCTTCCCCACACGTACCCAACTTTCTGAACCCATTAGGAGGTTGGAGATTCCTTAGGAATCGAGTCATTGACCTCTTTTTTTTGGCCAGTCCGGGTGGCGACTCCATTTTCTCTGAGTTTAGGCCCATGTTCTCTAAGGCCCTAAGCCTAACAGTGTCGAAGTCGCAAGAACCATTCCACGTAGGAGTGGGGGCAAAAATTCCCACTCATAGGGCTTTTAAGATTGAATTAGATTTAACTTGGGCCTTTAAGATTGAAAACCAAACTCAATTCTACCATTTTTAAATAAAACAAAATTCATACTGGGCCAAAATTAAGGGTCTACAGGCGCTTCCATCAAGCATCCCAATATTTTTCTTTATGAAATTCAATCTTTCCTCATTTAAGTATTTTATAAAAATACTCACCAGTTGATTTTGAGTATCAATAAACTCTAAAATAACATTGTGCTTTTAAACATCATCTCTTACAAAATGGTGTCTGATGTCTATGTGCTTTGACATAGAATGTTGGATGGGATTTTTGAATAGAATAATGACACTAGTGTTATCACTTTTGATGGGAATGTGATCAAACAATTTGCCATAATTTAACATATGTCGCTTAATCCACTTGAGTGCAACAAAAAATAGGCCATAATATATATTGGCCTCTGCATTAGGTAGAGCAACCGAAACTTTTTTTTTTTTGCTAAACAAAAAAAAAAACTAGGAAACTAACAAGAAAATGGCATGCTCCAGCTGTGTTTTTCCTATCTAATAGGCTACAAGCAAAATCAACATCCAAATATCCTATGATGTCAAATGAAGTGTTCTTTGGATACCAAAGTTCTCAATGCAATGTTTCACTTAAATATTTTAAAATCTTTTTACTACCATTCAAATAAGACTCTTTAGGATATGATTGAAATGTAGAACAAAAACAAACACTAAATATTGTATGTCATCTAGATGTGATGAGATAAAGTAGGGATCTGATAATACTTCTTTCTTCTCATCCACTTTCTTCCCACTTTAAACCTTGTCCAGCTTCAAGGATGTACTCATGGGAGTCTTTTTAGCCTTGCAACCTGTTAGAAAATCGAGAAGAATCTGCAACCCTTGCCGCAGCGGAAAACAAAAAATTTCTTTCGATTTACTCACAAGATCCATGTGATCCATTCAGTTCGATAAAAGAGATTTGAAACTAACCTTTTTGCGTAGCTTCAAAACGATTAACAGATGCTGCCTTCTGAAGACGAACACCCTCTAACGAAGTCCACACAAACGTACGCCGTTCTGAGTGCTAGCTCACCAACGGCAGTGGCTGAACTTTTTGCAAAAACGAAATTAGGGTTTTAGGTTTTTCCTCTTCTTCCGTTTTCTTTCAAAACGAATAATAATTATTATCAAGGCCTCCAGTCCTTTTAAAACCCTAACTGTCCATATCCTATATGGACCCACGTCTTTAATTATTATTATCTAATAATTATTATTATAACAATATTATTATTAATATCTAATAATAATAATAATACCAACAACAATAATAAAAATTTAATTATTATTATTTTAAGTACAACCTACGTTCTATGTGTGTGACCCGATAGGCTCATATTAATTGGTAGTGTATTTCAATCTCTATTGAAATGCACAAATCATAATTGGCCTCTAGCAAGACATTATGACTACCCAATTAATCGTGAGAATCATCATAAATGAAAACCTGAAATAGTACATGCATTAATCCCTTTATCACACGATATCTAGTTTGAACATAAGTCATAGTAAATGTCATACTTATATTGTCCAAACTTATGATTACTCGATCTCCAAGTTAACTGATAAACAAATAAGATTGATCTTATATCTACTTATTTGAGCACGGCCATGCATTTCTCAGTTACACTTATCGAGGGGCCCAGAAGATATCTCTCTCATAGAGAGGGACAAATTCCATCTTGATTGTTCATTTTCCTCTACATAATTTATACCATGTTCAAGCATAACCTTTATAATTATCTAGTTACAGATAACGTTTGATCATGTCAAAACATAATATTCCTTATGTTGGAAACTATGACAATCTCAAGTCAAAGGATTAAATGAAAACTATTATGATATACACTTATGACATTAAACCATGAAGTGATATCTATGTGGGTCTATCCAATACACTATTTTACTAACATGTATCCATAATATTGATTTGTATCTTCATACCTATAATCATCTTATGATTATCAAATCAATATTACACTAGTTATATTTATTATTATCTCCATAACAATAATAAACCAGGGATATAATCATTATTATATATAACATGCAAACATAACAATGATAATAAAAAACTTCTTTATTAATAACAAAATGAATAACATTAAGGTCCAAATCAATGGCCTAGGGCATATACACTAACAGTCTCCCACTTGCACTAGGCCTAGTCTAACAAATATCTCATACCCATAGACCTAGTGTGCTGATCATGCTTGACCCGCGAGAGAGGCTTTGTCAATGGATCTGCTATGTTGTCATTTGTGTCAACTTTGCATATCTTGATATCACCTCTATCAATGATGTCTCGAATGAGGTGAAATCGCCTGAGTATATGCTTGGATTTCTGATGGGACCTTGGCTCTTTTGCTTGCGCTATGGCACCATTGTTGTCACAATAGATAGCCATAGGATTAGCAATGCTAGGCACCACTCCAAGCTCAGTGATGAATTTCTTCAGCCAAACTGCTTCCTTAGCTGCATCTGATGCTGCTATATACTTAGCTTCTGTTGTAGAATCTGCTACTGTGCTCTGCTTGGAACTTTTCCAAGTAATGGCTCCACCATTCAATGTGAATACAAAACCTGACTGCGATTTGTAATCATCTATATCAGTTTGGAAACTATCATCTGTGTAACCATTTACAACTAGCTCATCTTCCAAACCTCCATAAACCAAGAAAGCATCCTTAGTTCTTCTTAGATACTTAAGAATGTTCTTAACAGCTGTCCAGTGACCCTCACCAGGATCAGCTTGATATCTACTTGTTGTGCTCAAAGAATATGAGACATCAGGTCTAGTACATAGCATGGCATACATAATAGATCCAATAGCAGAAGCATAAGAGATCTTATTCATTCTATCTCGCTCATCAGATGTCTTAGGACATTGATTCTTGCTAAGATGAATACCATGTGACATAGGCAAAAATCCCTTCTTGGAATCTTGCATGCTGAACCTCTTCAACACTTTGTCAATGTATGTACTTTGACTTAAGCCAAGTATCCTTCTAGATCTATCTCTATAGATCCTTATACCAAGGATATATGCAGCCTCACCCAAGTCCTTCATTGAAAAAGTATTCCCTAACCAATCTTTAACCTTTTGTAAAGTGGGGACATCATTTCCAATGATCAATATGTCATCTACATATAGGACTAAGAACACGATAGCACTCCCACTAACCATCTTGTAAACACATGGTTCATCTTCATTTTGAATGAAACCAAAGTTCTTAACTGTTTCATCAAAACAAAGATTCCAGCTTCGAGATGCTTGCTTCAATCCATAAATGGACCTTTGAAGCTTGCAAACCTTCCCAGAATTCTCAGGATTTACAAAACCCTCAGGTTGTGTCATGTACACATCCTCGAGTAAATTTCCATTAAGGAAAGCAGTTTTGACATCCATTTGCCTTATCACATAATCATAGTATGCAGCAATGGCAAGGAGAATCCTAATAGATTTAATCATAGCAACTGGAGAAAAGGTTTCATCATAGTCTATACCATGAGTTTGTTTGAAACATTTAGCAACCAACCTTGCTTTATAGGTTTGCACATTTCCATCCATGTCAATTTTCTTCTTGAAAACCCATTTGCAACCAATAGTCTTAATACCTTCGGGAGGATCAATTAAGGCCCAAACTTGGTTGTCAAACATGGACTGCATCTCAGAGTTCATGGCTCCAAGCCATTTCTCTGAATCTGGACCTGACACAGCTTCAAGATAGGAAGTTGGCTCATCTTGATCTATGAGCAAAACTTCACGACTTTCAGTCATGAGAAATCCATATCTCTCAGGCTGATGACGTGGTCTATCAGATCTGCGCAGAACTTGTGTAACATTTTCAGTTTCCACAATGACTTGTGGTTCTGAAACTGTTTCTACAGGCGGTTCAATATCTTCTTGTGGTTCTATAAATTCATCTAATTGAACTGTACTCCCACTAGTTCTTTTAGAAATGAATTCCTTTTCCAAGAAGGTTCCATTTCGAGCAACAAACACTTTGTTCTCAGATGGAATATAGAAATAATATCCTTTAGTTTCCTTAGGATATCCCACAAAAATACATTTAGCAGATTTTGGAGCTAACTTATCTGAAACTGGTCTTTTCACATAAGCCTCACAACCCCAAATCTTAAGAAAAGACAAACTAGGCGTTTTGCCAGTCCATATCTCATATGGTGTCTTTTCAACCGCTTTAGATGGTACACGGTTTAAAACAAAAGCAGCTGTCTCCAAGGCATAACCCCAAAACGATAATGGAAGATCTGCTTGACTCATCATAGATCGAACCATATCTAATAAAGTTCGATTTCTTCTTTCAGAAACACCATTCCATTGTGGAGTTCCTGGAGGAGTTAATTGTGAAAAAATTCCATAATTTCTTAGATGTTCATCAAATTCTTGGCTCAAAAATTCACCACCTCGATCAGATCGAAGTGCCTTAATAGTTTTACCAAGTTGATTTTGTACTTCATTTTGAAAAGTTTTGAACATTTCAAAAGCCTCATGCTTATGTTTCATTAGGTAGACATAGCCATACCTACTGAAATCATCAGTAAAAGTAATGAAGTAATTATATCCTCCTCTGGCACTAATGCTTAACGGGCCACATACATCTGTATGTACTAGTCCAAGCAAGTCATTAGCCCTTTCACCTTGTCCAATGAAAGGATTCTTTGTCATTTTGCCAAGTAAACAAGATTCACATTTATCAAATGATTCAAAATCAAATGAATCTAATAATCCATCTTGATGGAGTTTAGAAATGCGTTTCTCATTTATATGGCTAAGACGACAATGCCATAAAAATGTAGGGTTTAGGTCATTTGGCTTAATTCTTTTAGAGTTTATGTTATAAATATGATTCTCCCTAGAATCATCTAAGTCAAGGACATAAAGGCCATTAAAAGATCTTGCAATACCATAAAGCAAATCATCTTTATAAAAAATAGAACAGGTCTTATTTTTAATTAAAAATGAAAAACCTTCATCATCCAAAACTGAAACTGAAATAAGATTCCTACTCAGAGTAGGAACATAATAGCAATTGTTCAAATTTAACAAAAAGCCATTAGGCATATGAAGTTCATAAGATCCTACAACTAGTGCAGCAACTCTTGCTTTATTCCCAACTCGTAGGTCAACTTCGCCCCTTTTCAGTGATCTACTCCTTTTGAGTCCCTGCACATTTGTACAAATGTGAGAATCACATGCAGTATCCAATACCCATGAAGTAGAAGCAGATAAGTTAATTTCTATAACATATATACCTGAAGATGTAGTCGCACTACCCTTCGATTTCTTCAATTCAGCCAAATAAAGTGGGCAATTTCTTTTCCAATGCCCAGGCTCCTTGCAATGGAAACAAGTTCCTTCCTTAGGAACAGGTGCCTTGGGTTCTTTTGGCTTGGGCTGTCCCTTAGGCTTTGTAGCAACTGTTGCTTTACCCTTTGCCTTGCCTTTCTTCTTCATAGGCTTACCCTTATTGACATTCAATACATGGGTAGCCTTAGTGGGCTTTTTGATATTCCCTTCAGCAGTTTTGAGCATACCATGTAGCTCAGGAATGGACTTTTCCATGTTGTTCATATTATAGTTCATAACAAAATGTGAAAAACTGCTGGGCAAAGAATGAAGGATCAAATCCGTGGAGAGTTCTAAACTCAAGGGATATCCAAGTCGGGCAAGGTGATCAATGTAGCCCTTCATTTTCAAAACATGAGCGCTAACCGATTCGCCCTCTGACATCTTGCAGTCAAATAATGCAACAGCAGTGTCGAATCTATCCTGCCTAGCTTGCTGTTGGAAAGCTTGTTTGAGATGGACACTCATCTCATAAGCCTCCAAGTGTTCTAGATCCTTCTGAAGTTCTGGACACATAGTAGCAAGCATAAGACATCCAATGTCATTGGAATCATCCATATGCTTCTTATGCTTGTTCTTATCAACATTAGAAGCATTAGCAGGAGGTGGCTCAGGGACAGCTTCATCAAGCACATAGGACTTCTTTTCTTGTTTGAGAACAATTCTCAGGTTCCTAAACCAATCAACAAAATTAGTCCCATTCTCTTTCAGTTTTTCCTTCTCAAGGATGGATCGCAGTGATAAAGTGGAGTTATTGTTGGTAGCCATTTCAATCTACAAAATATGCAAATTTTAATTAATAAAAGGTGATAAGTAATTAAAATCCCACTAAAATATAACCCTCAATCATCACAATGACATTTTAGTGGGCTAAGATCCAATTTTTACTTAATATTAAGTCAACTTTGGCATGACACTTAAAATCAAGTTATTATGGTAGGTAACCCCTTACCAATTACATCACATGTAACTCTTAGATAATATGGGATCATGACATCGTATGTCATAGCATGTTATACCCCATCTAATGCCTTAGGCCCAAAACCATTTTGATAGCCTAATTAAGTCTAACAAATTTTAAACGCATGAGCAGCACCATTACTCATCATATCTTACTAGGATAACCTAAAGTACTTTGCTTTGGCAAAATCTACATTTAGGTGATCTTAGCCTTGATAAGTGTTTATGTAATATCCTCATATGTGGCTTAGAAGTTTTGATTATGTTGTTGTTGTTGTTGTTGTTGTTATTGTTAAATTGGATTGAATGTATATGATGGGATAAGAAAAGAAATTGGAAAGTGAATGCTTGTGCATATGTGTTTTGGAGGAAGAATTAGGGTTTAGAGACAAATGTATATGTTGTGTATATGATGATATATATAACATATAAAGTGGTCAAATGAAGAGTCAAGGTGATGGTTAAGTGGAAGAAGATATTTTTGGTTGTTAATGAAATTACATATGAGGGCTCATATGAGACAAAAGTTGGCTAAATGATTGAGGGCATATTGGTATTTGCTTGGATAAGAATACTTGGTGGAGATTAAAAGCAAAATTTGACTTTGTATCTTGATCATTGTCTTCTTTCTTCATGAATTGGCCGGCTCTCCATTAGCAAAAGGGAAAGAAAAGTGTTCTTGAGGCAAGAAGCAAGTTGATGAAGCAATCCAAGGTTTTGACAAAGGATTTGTGGAATTTCTTCTTTTCAAGTAAGTATTTTCTTGTTTTCTTTACTTATTTGGAAGTTGTGTTGGAAGTAAAGTAGAGTTTGATGATTTTGTGATTTGGTGGATTTGAGATGTGTTTGGTTGTGTTTTCAAGTGTTAAATTGATTTTAAGTTATGAGTTTAATTGAAGGTTGTTGTTGGAAATGATGGTTGTTGATTTGGATGGATGGAGAAGGATGTTGATTTTAGGGTTTTGAGTTAATATGTGTTTTATTGTGATATTAATGTGTGGTGAAGTAGTTCTTGTGATGAATATGTGTTTAGAACATTGTTTATGTTCATGTGAAATATGTTATATGATGAATATTGTGATTGAGTGCAATTGAGAAAGGGTTGGTTTTAGTTAAGGTTTTGTGATTTGGTGACACGGCCAAAAGCAATTTAGGGGAGTGGGCGTGTCCCTTAGGGGAGTGGGCGTGTCAATTGTTTGAATTAGCTACTGCCTCTTTTCTTTTTAAGGACACGGGCGTGTCACTCAAGTTGGTTGGGCGTGTCATTTATTTGAGGAAGCTACTGCCTCTTTTCTTTTTAAGGACACGGGCGTGTCACTCAAGCTGGTTGGGCGTGTCAATCAAGTGAGTTGGGCGTGCCCTTCAAATGATTTGAACATTGTTTGATTTCTTGGTTCTCTTTGCATGGTTTAAATTCTTCAAAAGTTCCATTGTTCCTAAACTTAAACATGAACATTATAAACATGTTTCAAACACAAGAATGATCTAATCAAATGAATGTGGATGGTCCTAAAGCTATGAATCATGTCAATTGTGTTTTGCCCTAATTGCATTGTTGAGAATTAACAATGTTATGTTATGCACTTTGAATGGTAATGTGTTTTATGAGTAATGTGGAATAAAATGTTAATATTTATGAATGATGTTATGTGAGATAAATATACACTTGAATAATGAAGTGTTATATTGTGAAATGAAATGTGGAGCCATTGTTATTGGCTAAGGTGATTTAATGGAGATAAATGAGGCATGTTTGCCTAAATGATAATGAGAATTGAGAATGAAATCTAAATGAATTGTGTGGCTAATGTGTTATTCCATTTTCAGAGTTTGTTGTTGGTGGCATGCCTAATGAGTGTAACAATCTCTTGAAGTTAGGTTGGATTGAATCCTTGAAGCCTAATTGAGATGTTACAACCCTTGAAGCTAGGTTGGGTTAGTTCTTGAAGCCAAGTTGGGTTGATGCTTAGCATGCTTTGCTCCCCTTGAAGCTTGGTTGAACTTAATCCTTGAAGCCTAGTTGGGTATATGATATTGATATTGATAAATGTGATAACAAAACCAAAGCATTAACTCTGAAAATTGAATGACATATTAGTATGTCTTGGGCCCATGCTTGTCTTTGCTTAGTGTTGTTCATGGATGATTAAATGATTAACTAATAAAGTATATGCAAGAATGTTGAAATGTGATATACATATATGTACGCTAGGTTATGAAATGTAAATGTATGTTGTTAGCTTTGCATCTATGTTGTTACATGTATGATATAAATTAAAATTGGCATTGTATAACATTTAAGCATGTCTATTGCATGTTTTATCTTACTAAGCCCTTGGCTTAGCGCGATAATGTTTAATCGCGCAGGTGATAGAACTGATAGGATCGAACCCGAGAGCTCTTCGAGACCGAGTGAGAGTAGACATTGAAGAGTTGATTTTGGGAGCTTAAAGATCAGAGCTGACTTGCCAATCATGTATATTTCTTTTATATTTTGTAAAGTAATGTTTATAATGTAAATTTGTAAATATTTTATAACTTCCGCTGTGTAATATTTAAATGTATATGTATATCTAATATGTTTTGTTTTATAAGTAAATGACCTATTTTTCTATAATGTATATAATTGAAAGGTTATGGTTTTGTTTAAAATGTTTTGAATGTTAAGGAAACCGTAGCATCCCTATGTTTGGTGCACTTATGCTACATTGTTGTGGTTGTAGTGTGTGTGCATTGGATATGGGGGTGTTACAGTTTAAGATATGGATGGCATTAAAACTTAGATTAATAGTGAGGGTTCATTCCATTTAATTTTGAAAACATGTTAAAATTAACATTTATATATCATATCCCATATGCATACATAAACTATCAAACATGGCATCTCATACATATTCGATAAAAATAAACGTGACATAGTATGGCCAAACTAGATATGATCTTCACGAGACCAAATGAAGATCATATAGGCAACCCTAGGTGAAAAGAAAACCTATCTATTACAACATTTGCAATAGTACATTTCTTCATATCTTGAAAGGCAACTTCATCTCCATGGAATTTTCATCTTCTTCTCCAAGCTTGAGTCTTCATTATTACATTAATAATAAAACTAACTACTAAACTAGTAATAATAAAGTTACAAAAATAAATGACACGCAGGCCGTATATACAATCCAAAGATATGAATAAACAAACACATAGGTCATAAAGCCATACTATGCACCATGCCAAGACATCAAATAATCATAGCATATTCATCACCAACATGTTAAATAGAAACAAATATATTGACATTTTTAATGTCACGGTAATGAACTATAGGGCGCGAACATACGGCAGTCCCGCTAGCCGGTTAGCGGGCGGGGCTCCCGCTGGCCGGTCAGCGGGCGGGGTTCCGAAGGGGCAGCGCCCCTGGGCGGGGTCGAGGGGCAGCGCCCCTCGAAGCTAAACAGAATCATTAATCCAATTAATAATTTTCTGTCAAAACCCTTATTCTGTCAATCATATTAAACAGAATATAATAGCAATCTATTAATCATATTAACAGAGAACTATTACAAGAAACCTTAGAAAACGATTTACTCAATAATCATATTAATCAAAATCGAAATCTATGTATACATTCAATATGAATAAACGAATTGAATTAATCATATTAACCCTAATTCGAAACCATAACAGATTGTATACCAACCCTAATTCGACTTCACAAAATTGTATCTTATACAATTGGTCATCTTTGACATCATATATCAACAACGATTTAGGTTATATCTCATATAACATATTCGAATCATCATCAAATGATAAAACGAATCCAATCATGCCATTCGAAAAACAATAGATCACATAAACACATCAATATGGCATATTTCGAATTAAATGGAATCAACATGGGGCTCTGATACCACTGTTAGAAAATCGAGAAGAATCTGCAACCCTTGCCGCAGCGGAAAACAAAAAATTTCTTTCGATTTACTCACAGGATCCATGTGATCCATTCAGTTCGATAAAAGAGATTCGAAACTAACCTTTTTGCGTCGCTTCAAAACGATTAACAGATGCTGCCTTCTGAAGACGAACACCCTCTAATGAAGTCCACACAAACGTACGCCGTTCTGAGTGCTAGCTCACCAACGGCAGTGGCTGAACTTTTTGCAAAAATGAAATTAGGGTTTTAGGTTTTTCCTCTTCTTCCGTTTTCTTTCAAAACGAATAATAATTATTATCAAGGCCTCCAGTCCTTTTAAAACCCTAACTGTCCATATCCTATATGGACCCACGTCTTTAATTATTATTATCTAATAATTATTATTATAACAATATTATTATTAATATCTAATAATAATAATAATACCAACAACAATAATAAAAATTTAATTATTATTATTTTAAGTACAGCCTACGTTCTATGTGTGTGACCCGATAGGCTCATATTAATTGGTAGTGTATTTCAATCTCTATTGAAATGCACAAATCATAATTGGCCTCTAGCAAGACATTATGACTACCCAATTAATCGTGAGAATCATCATAAATGAAAACCTGAAATAGTACATGCATTAATCCCTTTATCACACGATATCTAGTTTGAACATAAGTCATAGTAAATGTCATACTTATATTGTCCAAACTTATGATTACTCGATCTCCAAGTTAACTGATAAACAAATAAGATTGATCTTATATCTACTTATTTGAGCACGGCCATGCATTTCTCAGTTACACTTATCGAGGGGCCCAGAAGATATCTCTCTCATAGAGAGGGACAAATTCCATCTTGATTGTTCATTTTCCTCTACATAATTTATACCATGTTCAAGCATAACCTTTATAATTATCTAGTTACAGATAACGTTTGATCATGTCAAAACATAATATTCCTTATGTTGGAAACTATGACAATCTCAAGTCAAAGGATTAAATGAAAACTATTATGATATACACTTATGACATTAAACCATGAAGTGATATCTATGTGGGTCTATCCAATACACTGTTCTCTAACATGTATCCATAATATTGATTTGTATCTTCATACCTATAATCATCTTATGATTATCAAATCAATATTACACTAGTTATATTTATTATTATCTGCATAACAATAATAAACCAGGGATATAATCATTATTATATATAACATGCAAACATAACAATGATAATAAAAAACTTCTTTATTAATAACAAAATGAATAACATTAAGGTCCAAATCAATGGCCTAGGGCATATACACTAACACAACCATCCATCCCAAACTTCTTGAGAAGTTTGTTGGTGTGCTTTGATTGGTTAATGAAGATTTCATTCTTGTGTTGCTTGATATGTACACCAAGAAAGAACTAGAGCTCACCCATCATGCTCTCAAATTCCTTAATTATACAAGAAGCAAACTCTGGGCACAAGGCCTCATTACTAGCATCGAATATAATTTCATCAACATAAATTTGAACAAATTAAAATGCCATGCAACTTTTCTTAATAAAAGAAGTAGTGTCTACTTTTTCTTTTGTATAATTGATGATATTTTTCCCCCTATTTATTAGTATATTTATTGTCAAATTAAGTTTAATTTTTTTGTTCAAGTGCTTATTATGGTTGATTTTAGGAATCTTTTATATTTTGAGGCCTTATGGTCATTTAGGCTGGAATCACGGATAAAATACAAGGAAAGGAACTATTTTGGGCAAATTCTTCAAGTGAAACGCCCAACGACATGGGCATGTCAATGACTGTATCATTTGCTCACCTTACGGAAGCTTTGACACGCCCAAGGACATGGGTGTGTCACAGATCGTGTCATTAATCTAGCATTACAATAGCTCCAACATGCCTAGAGACATGGGCATTTCAATGCCCATGACATTGACATTGAGAAATAGCAGCGGCGACACGCCCAGAGGCATAGCCATGTCACTGGGCGTGTTAGGCTAAATTTCTGGGGTATAAAATCTAAACTGAAGTGCGAATTAGCTATCCAGTTTTTATCACTTAGAGCCAAATTCCTTAGAAGAAAAAAGAGTTTGGCAACTGAGATTGAAGGTGAAGATCCAAGTTATACAAGATTTAAATCAAGAATCAATGATTGAAGTGAAGAAACACAAATCATTCATCATGGATTGTTTGAATTCTTTTACTTATTTATTTTATTCAGGTTTTCTGGTTATGAACATGAGCTGAATTATTTCTATCTGGATATTGATGAACCCTAGCTTTATTGTATAGATTGAATAGTTTTTATTAAATTAAATCATCTAATTGAGTTGTCTTATTCTTATGATTCTTAATTGTTTATTTTCAGTTGATAATAACATATTAATTGGTTGCAATTTTCATGTTATTGACTTGAGAAAGCTTGATATGAATAGAATTCTCATTAGGATTGAGGGTTGATTAGAGTGCTAGAGATATGCTTACAAGATCCTTTGGTTTATAATTCCTTGTTCCTATTGCAAGATCTATTTAATTATGCTTGAGAAGAGATTCCTAGTATTCTACTTAGTGATTAGGGATTAACTCACTCAAGAGAGGTTTTAGTCTAATTTGGAGCAATGCCAATTCAACTCTGTTATTTGATTTAATTTGATAGATATTCATAAATATTTTTAATGATAGGAAGATTCAATATCTGGATAGTGTTCCTATCATTAGATCTTTTTGCACAATACTCAAGTTTTCTTTAATTTAATTTATGAAGTAAGTCATCTTTTATTAATCATCACAAAAACTATTGCATTGCTAAACAACAGTTGAAATTTACACTAGCAATTGTCCTTGTCCCCAGTGGAACGATATCTTACTCACTCCTTTATTACTTGCGTGACTCGTGCACTTGCGATAACATTGCAATAGCACATATTTGCCATCAAGTTTTTGGTGCCGTTGCCAGGGACTGAACCCAAGTCACCCGTAAGATAGGTGGGAATACTCACGACTAGACTATAAATTTTTGGCGCCGCTGCTAGGGACAACAGTTTTCAATATTAGTAATATAATTAAGATTGTTGATTTAGCTTTTATTTTATTTGTTTTTAACATTGTTTCTGGCTTGTTGACTATCATTTAGGCACTTCATCATGTTTATGACCTGAGCTAGCTCTTCCCATCTACTCGAATTATATCAAGAACTAGAAAGAACATTAAGGAGAAAGCGAAAGGAAGGAAGTGAAATAGATTTGGCAGAAACATAAACAAACCTAGAAGGACAATAAGAAGAAGAACTTGAAGCGATGGAAAGACCTAAGCCTGGAATAATGCAGGAATTTGCTAAGCCCACTCTCAATAGGGTTGATTCTAGCATATGTAGGGTGACAGTTGCTGTAAACAACTTCAAAATAAAGCCAAATTCAATTCAAATGGTGCATCAGACTTGCCAGTTTGATGGGTTCCCAAATAAAGGTCCTAATGCGCATCTTGTAAATTTTCTAGACACGTTCAAGATAAATAATGTCTCAGATGATGCAATTAGGCTGAGATTGTTCCCATTTTCACTTAGAGACAGACCAAAAAAATGGTTGAAATCTTTTCTCCCAGGCACTTTCACCACATGAGGTCAGTTGGCAGAGAAATTCTTAGAAAAATACTTCCCACCATCCAAGACTGCCAATTTGAGGAATGCTATCTCATCCTTCATTTTGTAAGATGGTGAAACCCTTTATGAGGATTGGGAGAGGTTTAAAGATGTATTGAGAAGGTGTCCTCATCATGGGCTTCTACTATGGCTTCAGATTTAAACTTTTTATAATGGATTGAATTATGCAAGCAAGCAATCCATTAATGCAGAGGCTGAGGGTACCATAACTAATAAGACACCTGAACAAGCAAGGGATTTGATTGAAGATATGACCCTTACCAATTATTAGTGGCAAGCTCCAAGGGAATAAGGAAAACTAAGAGTCACTAGTTCACATCAATTGGATCATATGGTGGCTTTGACAGTACAGTTAGAAGCAATGAATAAAAAGATTAATTCTTTAGCCTCATCTTTGGGGAAATCAATAAAGGTGATGTTTTGTGAATGGTGTGGGGGAGGACATCAAAGTCAAGATTGCCAAAGTGAAAATATTTTTAATAGACAGGAGCAGGTGGATTTTGTTGGGAATATGCCAAGGAAACAGTGGAACCACCCCTATAGCAAAACATATCTGGGGTGGAGAAATCATCCTAATTTCTCCTAGAATAATCAGAACAATTCAAGACCTCCCCCTGGATTTCAACAGCCTCAACATCAATAAGTTGATCCTCCAAGAAAGAGCAATTTGGAAGACATGATGAGAAGTTCATAGCATTTTTAAAAAATAGGTTTCAATCAATTTAAACCACCCTTAGAAATCAACAAGCCTCTATTCACAATTTAAAAAATCAGGTGGGGCAAATTGCCAAGTTACTTAGAGAAAAATCGCAAGGGAGTTTACCTAGCAATACTGAGGCAAACCTAAAGGAGCAGCTAAAGGCAATGACTCTGAGGAGTGGAAGAAAAATTAAGGGTGGTGTGATTAGGAAAAGAGAAGAAGTGATTAAGGAAGAAGCTAAGGCATAAGGAAAAGAAAAAGAAGATGATCCTACTATCAATTCGGGAGAGAATGCTGTAGTAGAAAATGAGAAAGCTACAGTGGAAAATGAGAAAGGCAACCAACCACAAGAGCTTAGTCCAATAGTGAAGGACAGGATGAACTCTTTACACAACTGCACATTAAATTTCCATTTGCCGAAGCTTTATCTCAAATGCCCAAATATGCTAAATTTTTGAAAGATCTCCTTTCTAACAAAAGAAAACTTAAGGAAGTATCTTTGGTACATTTGTCAGAGAAGAGTTTGGAAATTTTAAAAAAGAGGCCACCTAAGAAATTAAAAGATCCTAGTAGTTTTTCTATCCCATGTTTAATAGGTAATCTTGAAGTTAAAAGTGCATTGGCTGATTTGGGGGCTAGCATAAGTGTTATGCCCTACAAGATGTTTAAAGAGTTAGGTATCAGAGAACCTAAACCAACACTCATGACCATTCAACTTGCTGATAAGTCAGTAGTTCACCCTCGTGGTATTATAGAGGATGTGATGGTAAAAGTTGGGGATTTCATTTTCCCCAATGACTTTGTTGTCATCGATATAGATGAGAACGCAGATGTTTTACTTATCCTTGGTAGGACATTTTTAAATACAGTCTATGCCCTTATCAATGTCCATGATGGCATGTTGACTGTGAGAGTGGGAAGCGAGAAAGTTATTTTTAATATACATTATGCTGTGAAGCACCCATTTACACTTAATGAGGTGGATTCATGTAATGATATTATTGAGCATGAAACCATAAATTTTGTAACTAACATTGTTTCCCAGGATCCCGTTGAGTTATGTTTAATGTAGGATAATGTTGAGGATCAAGAAGCAATGGAGCAGCTTTCTTATCTTGAAGCTAGCAAATCATTCAAGTGTCGGGCATATAAAACCATTGAGATGCCAAAAGAACAGAAGCCAAAACCATCTGTGATTGATACACCCAATTTGGAACTCAAGACCCTTCTTGATCATCTTGAGTATGGATTCCTGGCAGAGGAAAAGAAATTCCCCATAATTTAAGCTCCCATCAATCTTCTGAGCAGAAGGCAAAGCTCATCGAGTTGTGACAAAAGCATAAGAAAGTTGTAGCTTGGAAAATAGCATAAATCAAGGGTATCAGTCCATCCTTTTACATTCACAGTATACTAATGGAGGATGAATTCAATCTGGTGGTGCAACTACAATGATGACTAAACCCAAAGATGAAATATGTAGTGAAAGTTGAAGTGATTAAAGTACTTGATGCATGAATTATATATCAGATTTAGGATAGCTCTTGGGTGAGCTTGGTTTAAGTAGTACCAAAGAAAGGAGAAATGATGGTGGTTCCCAATGAAAATAATGAGCTATTTCCATATAGAACTGTTACTGGCTAGAGGGTATGCATCGACTACTGGAAGTTGAATGATGCAACTAAGAAGGACCATTTCCCATTGCCCTTCATTGATCAGATGTTGGAGAGATTATTCAGGCATGAATACTACTATTTTTTGGATGATCTTTCAGTCTACTTCCAAATTCCTATTTCCCTGAAAGACCAAGAGAAAACTACGTTAACCTGTCCACATGGGACATTCGCATATCAAAGAATGCTATTCGGATTGTGCAATGCACTTGCAACATTTCAACGGTGCATGGTGACAATCTTCAATGAGCCGATTGAGGATATTATGGAGGTTTCATGGATGATTTCTCTGTTTATGGCAGCTCATTCAAAGGATGTCTAGAAAACCTTGAGTGGGTGTTAATAAAGTGTGAGGAAACAAACCTTGTGCTTAATTAGGAAAAATGTCATTTCATGGTTCAAGAGAGAATCGTGTTTGAACACAAGATTGCAAGCAAGGGTATTGAAGTGGACTAGGCTAAGGTGAAAACCATTGAGAAACTACCACCACCCATATTAGTCAAGGCCATTAGAAGTTTTTTGGGACATTCAAGTTTCTATCGAAGGTTTATACAAGATTTTTCTAAGATAGCTCGCCCTCTAACAAGACTCCTTGAGAAGGGTGTTGATTTTGTGTTTGATGAGGAATGTTTGAGAGCTTTCACAACTCTTGATGAAAAATTGACCAATGCTCCAATCATGGTGGCACTCGATTGGAATTTACCTTTTAAGCAAATATGTGATGCAGGTGATTTCGCAGTGGGGGCAGCCTTTGGTCAGTGCAGGGAGAAGTATTTTGAGCCCATCTATTATGCAAGCAAGACTCTAAATGCAGCTCAAGCCAATTACACAGCTACAAAGAAAGAACTGCTAGCTATGGTTTTTGCTTTTGACAAGTTTAGATCATACCTATTCTTATCAAAAGTGATCATTTATATGGACCACTAGGCTTTGAGGTATTTATTTGTAAAAACCGTTGCAAAGACTGGGCTAATTCGATGGGTTTTTTTATTATATGAATTTGAATTAAAGATTTAAGATAAAAAAAGGAGCAAAAAATCTGGCAGCATATCACCTTTCTCGCTTGGAGAACCCAACCTTGAAGAGATTTGAAGAAGGGGATATTGATGATCACTTCCCTGATAGGGAGATGTATGCCATGATAAGTGAGGTAAGTAGTTCAACTTTTGAAATTCCTTGGTTTGCAGATTTTGGTAATTACTTGGCTGTTAGGGAACTCCTTAAGGATCTAACTTATCAAGAAAAGAAGAAATTCTTTTTTGATTTAAAATATTATTTTTAGGAGGATTCCTTTTTGTTTAAGTTATGTAAGGACCACATGATCCGACATTGTGTGGCATGGCCCGAAACAATGAATATTCTCTGTCATTGCCACGTTGGACTAGCTGGTGGTCATATGGGAGCCAATATGACTGGTCAAAAGGTACTAGAATAAGGATTTTATTGGCCCATTTTGTTTAGGGATAGCTATGACTTTGTAAAATGTTGTGATCGTTGCCAGAGAACTTGAAACATCTCATTTCATGATGAGATGCCCCAAAATGGAATTTTAGTTTGTGAAGTCTTTGATGTATGGGGCATCAACTTTATGGGACTATTTCCTAGTTCCTTTGGTAACAAATATATTCTCGTAACTATAGATTATGTTTCTAGATGGCCTGAAGCTCTAGCCTTAACAATGAATGATGCTAGGGTAAAGATGAAGTTTTTGAAAAAATTGTTTTCTCAATTTAGCACGCAAAAAGTGATCATAAGTGATAGGGGTACTCACTTTTTTAATGCTCAGCTTGAGAAAGTTTTCAAAAGGCTAGGCACTACACATAGGGTTTCTACTCCTTACCACCCGCAAACTAGTGGCTGGGTTGAGAACACAAATAAGTTGAGAAAACTGTAGAGCGATCTCGAAAGGATTGGTCTAAGAAATTGGACAATTCTCTTTGGGCCTTTAGGGTAGCATTCAAAACTCCTTTGGGTACTATGCCATTTAGGATAGTTTATGGAAAGGCTTGCCATTTACCTATAGAAATTGAACAAAATGCTTATTAGGCTATAAAACAGATTAACCTTGATATGGCTAGTGCAGGTGAAAAGAGAAAATTGCAGGTCAACGAGCTGGACGAATGGAGATTGCAAGCTTACGATAATACAAGAATGTATAAGGAGCGGACTAAGAGATGGCATGATGCTCGCATTAAGAAATGAAAAGAGTTTTAAGCTAGAGATCAGGTATTATTGTACAATTCAAGGCTTCGACTTTTTTCAGGTAAGTTAAAATCTCGCTGATGTAGTCCTTTCACGGTCAAGGAAGTATTCCCCTATGGGATGATTAAAATTACTCATACAGAAAAAGGGGATTTTAAGGTGAATGGGCAAAGGCTCAAACTATATTTAGGGGGAGAATTGAATGAGTTGAAGGAGGTTTATACCTCAAAGACTAAGGGTAAATTACCCCTGAATATCTAACTAATACAATGCTAAAGAAGTGCTAAGTGGGAGACAACCCACCATTTTATTTTTTTAATATTTGTTTCTTTAATTTTTATGGTTTTAGTTTGTTTCTTTGATTTATATTTCTTCACTCATTGGTTGGGGGTGTGTGGTTTTAAGTTCATTTGAATATGAAGAGGAAATTTTTTTCTTTTGAGGGACAACTTGAGCCTGCTTTTGGACATGCCCAATATAAACTTGGTCGTGTCATTTACTTTTAGTGACAGTTTCTTCAGTGACATGCCATTGTCAGTGGACGTGTCAATTAAATTGCACCACAGTAGCTGCAACATGCCCAATGACACTCCCGTGTCACTGGCCGTGTCATTTTAGCTAAAATTTAAGGAGTCACAGTGGTAACAACACGCCTAGTGACACGCCCATGTCACTGGATGTGCCATTTTATCTAAGTTGCAGCAGCAATGACACGCCCATCGACACGGGTGTGTCGATATTTTTTTAAAAATATCCCGACTCCCATTTAAAATGACTGTTCTCTTTTCTCTCTCCCTCTTTGTTGATTTTCTCTCAAAATTCTCTTAATCTTGCACTCAAAATCATTCATTCTAGAGGTGATTTTGATTTCTATTTCAAGTTTCAGAGAGGATTTACTTGCTTTTCATTCAATTTTTTCACATTCTCCACTCCTACTCTCAGGTATGAACAATAAATTTTGCAATTTTATTTTGTTTTCTTTGAAATTCCTTTGGGGTTTCTTGCAATTTTAGAGATTCTTAGGGATTTTAAGGTTTGACCCCAGTTTTTAAAGTTTTATTGTGCTTTATTCATCATATTTTTGGGGATTCTATGGTTGGTTATGTGTTGAGCATGTTGCACTATTCATTGATTATTTACCCACCTTTCTAGCAATTTCTTTATTTTAATTTGTTGGGATATGGGGACATATAGAATTGGAGTGCTGCATTTTATATTACATGGTCGCTAGATGCAATGGTTTATTTTCTTTTTGTGGATTTCACGATTCTATTATTGTTGATTGGTTTACTTGTGTTGGCATAATTGACATTATTTGTGTTGAATTTTATGTTGTGCTATCTTGTTATAATGTCGGTATTTCTGTAACCCTATCTAATTATGAGCAGAGATTTTCACCCCCAACCCCTTAATGGGTTCAAAAAGTTGGGTACATGTGGGAAACGTAAGAAATGGCCCAGCACCCCCACAACGCCCGGTTCATTAGAACCGGCCACCTTTGCAGTCTTAATATTATAACATTTTTAAATATAATAATATTATCCATATTACATGCAACAATTAAAATAAAGCATCAATATATTAAAATCAAAGCAATGTCCAAACAAAACAAATAAATGGACACCCATCCGAGGATGGAAACATGTCCTTACATCGTCCATGTCTAAAACTAAATAGGACACCCACCGAAAGGTGAAAACATGTCCTTTACATTGGTCCAAAATATAAATGCAATTTAAATTACATGATGCTTAAACATGAGGTACCCAACATATGGAAACATACCTCTTACAAAGTTTTGAAATTAAAACAAATCAATAAAAAGTAAACATCCATTCATGATAAACAAGTCAAATATCAAAATTAAATAAATCAATCATCAAAACATAAAATAAACTACATAATCTAATTTAAAATCGAATAAAGTAAAAAAATATTAATTTAGGTTTTATATCGTAAATTAGGGTTTTTAATCAAAATTAGGGTTTTGGGATTAACATCATGAAATTAGGATTCTTTTAATCAAAATTAGGGTTTTGGGATTAACATCATGAAATTAGGGTTTTTAGAAAGAATCAATTAAAGTTTGGTATTTATAAAAAATAATGTTTGTAGCTTAAGGTTTTAGACGAATTAGGGTTTAGTGTTTGTGAAAAACTTATCAAAGTTCATAAGTTATTTGAACTATGAATATGTTCAAAGAGAGTAGATGCTACTTTGAGGTTTTATATGAAAACAGAATTCATTAAGATTTAGGGTTTGAATAACTTAGGGTTTAAGAAATTAGATTTGTGTTTTGAATGATTATATTATTTACTTTAATTAAAACCTTAGGTATTGTATGAATTAATCTATGCTACTGTGTAAACTAAATTAAAGGAAGAAATTAATAACTTAGGCAGTGTGATGATGTCTTGAAAGATGAAGATGATTAAGTATTTAATAAACTGAATTTAGAGCAATTTACCTATGTTTGGAGGTTCCACCAAATTGAAGAGATTGAACCAAGTTGTTGCGTGCTTCAATGCTTATTTTATGGCCAAACCTTGCTGCCTTGAATTAGATAGTGTTTGATTTATTTTGAGTTGCTAGATTTTTATTTGATTGTTCAAAGGTTTAAAAGTTTATGCTTTCAGAGTCTCAGCTTCAAAAATTCTCCTTTGCTAGGGTTTTCTGTCTCCCTTTTCTTTTATTGCCATTCTCCAAGTCCCTAATTTCTTTAAAAAATCACCCCTTCCCAATTTGTGTGTTTTATGATAGTATTTATAGGAAAACAAAAGAACTAATCCTATTTTAATAAGGAAAAACCAACTATTTTGGAAAAAATCATAAAACCGTGAGAAATAAGGTTTGGTCAAAAAATTGCTAGCGCGCCGGCTGTTGGGCCTGCGAGGCTCCGCTGGCAAAAATTGCTACGAGGATCTAGCTGGGTGGATTGGGGCTGCTTGCTGGCATGTACGATGAATTGGTAAGCAATGATTTCGCCGCAGGTCCAGGCCTAAGGCTAATAGGCTGCTTGCCAATTCGTAGTAGGTCCAGGCCTGCGATGAAGCCCCTTGCGGCATCGCTCGCCGATTCGTTTAATTATATATATATATTATTTTTATCATTAAAAATAACTTTTAAATATTATAAAGATAAATATTATAAATAATAAATAAATTAAATACCACAAGAATTATTTTGGATTGTTATAAAAAATATCGGACTGGATTGGGTAAAAAAATTAAGGGTCTACACCAATGTTTTTAGTATTACTATTATTTTTTAGGATGTTCTTGTTTATTATGCAGATAATGGGCCCTTGTAAGCAGCTGCCTTCCAAGTTACCCACCAAACGGGCTAGAGGGGAAGCAACTCAAGGCCCGCTGCACATCCGACTTCTAAATTTATGGCAAGCCACAAGTGCCTTCGATTCTTGAATTCAGAGGAACTGAAGCGGTTTGAATTATTAGGAAACAAGGATTGGCCTCTTGCTAGGATTTTGGAGTGGAGTGCTATGGAACAAGCAAACATTGCAGCTGAGATCCAAGGTTTGTTAAACAAACCGGGATGGGAACAACTCTTCTACATCAATGAGCCTTCATATAGAGAATTAAAATTGAAATTCTATTACACATTTTGGTTTGACAAAATGAAGATATTAATTTCCTAGCCGATAATGAAGTTTCGATTGGGTGAACAGTGATTCCATATGAGTATTAATGACCTCAGCATGCATTTAGGGTTATATACAATGAAGGAGGTGCACACTTATGATTATCTTAATTCTGACATAGATTTTATGAAATATGAAGTCATTCCTCCCCAGGTTTGGAGGACATTTGCACCAAATACATGCAGGTATTAGTCTAAGGTGTCTAGAGCATTGAATTTTGAATCTTTTCCTTGCCACATGGTATATAATCTTCTGGTTCATACTATTACGACTTGACAAAGTAGTATGGGGGTGGTTGGCTTGAGGGATTTATTCTTCTTGAATTGAAGAGTTCAAAGAATCGGATGCAATGTAGCTCATGCTATCACACACTTCTTCTACGAGCAGTCCAAGAAAGGGGTACCGGGTAATTTACATGGTGGCATGTGCGTAACAAGGCTAGCTCATAGTTTGGGTGTGTTGGATGGATGCCTCTGAATGACTATGGATGGGTTCCCCAAACTTTTAGGTTTGGACACTTTAAAGCAATTAGATTGGGAGAAGGTGGTGGAGTTGCTGGCACCACCTACGAATTTTGAGCCAGTCCCTCCTGCTCCCACTTCTGACATACCTCCAACTCCACTGACAGACTTCCCAAGCCAGTCCACCACTGCTGGACCTTTTTCCTCAGCTGGCCTGCCCTTTACTCCAGTCCCTACCTTTAGAGATTAGCATTATTCTGTTAATGTTGAGTGGGATGATGATTAGAAACCCACTGATTTTTAGCGATAGATATGCAAGATAGAAGGCAAATTACGAATCTCGAGTTGAATCAGAATAAATTATTATCTTAGTAGGACCATATCCACCATTTCCTAGAGCAACACGCCTCTTCCTTTCAAGCATAATTGGATCATGAGATATTGCAAAGGCAATGGTTGGAGCAGTCCATGCTTCAGTTTTGGAAGTCTCAGGGGTTTCGCCCTTCCTAGCCACCACTTTTACCATATCAACCCCCAGTGCCACATGTTGATGTTTCAAATATCGGTGCCAGTGATGATACCAATGCCAGCAGTGCCGATACCAGTGATAGTGATGATCCCAGTGCTGAGATCATGGTTAGTCCACTCTTCCTTTCCCATATAGTGGATTCTTTTCTTTCCTCACTTAATTTTTTTTTCTTTCCTTTGGATGACTATACATTTAACCATGCATATTTTTGTTTCTTTTCTTTTCTTTTCTTTTCTTTTTATTTTAATTTTGTATTTCTTTCTTTCTTTATATATATATATATATATGAATCTTTAGAATTTTGCATGTCAGTATTTGTTCTGTAGCTATTTCGACTTTGCAACGCTTTTAGAACCATATTCCTATATGTCAATTCAAGGTCATGCCAGGGCAGTTCTCTCTCTCTCTTTTGTTGTTTTCTTGTTTTAGACATATTGGGGACAATGTGCATCTTAAGTGTGGGAGAGAGCTACATTTCCTATATTGAGTTTTATTGTTATTTATTTCAATCTTGTCATTTTCTTCATTAGTCTCATTCAATTTCTTGAACTTGTTTTTGGGTTCAAGTAAACTGGATTACCATAATAGTATAAATTACAATGTTTTCTCTTTATATTAAATTAATGGTTGGTTTACTAAATGACAATATCTTATTGTGGTTGACTTAATTTTCTTAATCCATTGCTAAGGACCGAATGTGATAGTTATAATTAGGTAGTTGATTGATGAGAATTTCACACCTGAAGTTTGAAACCTTAGTTACATTTTTGAGCATGTTAAAATTCTTTGAATACTTGAGTCAAACTTGGTAGGACATACTTAGTATCTTAAGTTTTTTCCACTTCAGTATTCTTAAAAAAATAAAAAAATTACATAAGGAGCTTTGAATATTCTGTTGATTTTAACTCTTGAATTGAAATGAAGGAGTAAGAATCATGAATAGTGCTAGTAGCCATTTGAACGGTGATTCTAACTAACTAACCGGGGGTCAGCATCACAAATGTTTACCTTCACATCAAAAAGCTACTATCAGTTCAAACAAGTCGGACTTCTTAAAAAATGATAAAAAAAAAGTCAAAGAACTTAAGAGAAAATCTACACTTCTTTCTTTGTTCATGACTTTTGAGTTCTTAGAATTTTATGCACAATCTTTTAACTCTAGATTTATAAATTTTAGATCTATGAAATTTTTGTTTTGAAACTTCTTAATTCAACTGTCATGTTTACGAATTAGTTTTTGGTTAAGAATGTCAGGTTTTTTTGTTTGAGTATTGTAAAACTTTTCTTTTCTTTTTGGATATAGAGGGGTCCTTCATTTCTGCTTATTATAGTGATTTAGTTTGCTTGAGGATCTCAAGTATGGGGAAATTTGATAAGTGTATAATTGATGATAGTTTTGCCCCTATTTCTTAGTATATTTATTATCAAATTGAGTTTAATTTGTTTGTTCAAGTGCTTGTTAGGGTTGATTTTGGGAATCTTTTACATTTTGAGGCCTTATGTGCATTGTTGCGCTCGAATTAACTCTACCACAAAGCGTCACTCGCAAGTATACGAGGTAGCTGTAGTAAAGGTGATCGCCCCAAGGTCGTTCTCTCAAGGAATCTAAAGTGGTTAGTTGCTTATCAGATTATGTTTAACAAGTAATAAAGAGATTTATAAATTGCTAAATAATGAAGAAGATTGATTAAAGTTTAAAACAATAAAAGTAAATTGAGCTGAGTTTTGATTCACTTGATAGAATGGTCTAGGGTATGCACTTCGCTACTACTTATATGTATGAACGGTTATTCCTCTTAACTAATTCAATTTCAAAGATTAAATCTCAAACAACTCAACTAATCGAGTCAAGGAAATAAGCTCTCACATTCAAACCTCTTTCAACTAATCTTGTTATAAGTGAAATAATCTTTTTAATAGGTTATATCTCTAATTCACCTAAGTCCCTAATTGAATTGTTCAAGTATTAAACTTCATCTCTCGATCCATCATCTAATACCTTAAAACACATAATTGGTTGTCAATCAATTATATATTAACAATGTTTCATTCAATCAAGGCTAAAGAAATTATTAGCTAAGAGAAAAACTAATTCATACAATCATAGCAGATCCATACAAACCCTAGACTAGATCAAATTAGTTCATAATGCAATCAAACATATTCATCTCATTAATGTTCAAAGAAATCAAAATAGACATGATAATAACCATTCAATGAAAATAAAGAGAATAAGTTCGAGAACAAAACCAAGTTACAACTCTTTGAAGCTTCTGAAGAATCTCTTGTTCAAATCTTGCAATAAGGATGAAACAATGGTATGAACAATCTAATCTAAAACTAGTTTTGATCCAAAGTTTAATCAAAATCAAGAAAACTAATTTTAAACCCTAAAACTTTTCTCTGACGGCTCAAAACTTTGCTCCAAATCGTCAACAGCCCTCAACCCTAGCTCTTCCTTTTCCTTTTATACGAAACGTACGCTTTAAAATCCGTTGTGCGTTTAGTTCATGAGGGACACGGCCAAGTCAGAAGTGACTTAGCTGTGTGAGTGTTCTTTGGAGGGACATGGCCAGGTGACTTGGCCGTGTCCCTTGCCTGTGTCCACCACTGCTTGCCTCTCTTCTTTTCTTCTTTGTTGAGTGACACGGCCAAGTGGAGCTTGATTTGGCCGTGTTGAAGCCTTTTGGAGGGACACGGCCAGGTGACTTGGCCGTGTCCCTTGCCTGTGTCTTCCACTGTGAGTTTTGGTTCTTCTATTCCTTTGGAACTTGGTGAGACACGGCCAAGTCAGAGTGACTTGGCAGTGTCTGGGCTTCATTGGAGGGACACGGCCACTGACTTGGCCGTGTCCCTTGCATGTGTCTGCTTCTGTGAGTTACTCTTATTCTTTAACTTGATATGGGACACGGCCAGTGACTTGGCCGTGTCCTCTGCCTGTCAGCTACTGTGCATTCTTCCTTCAGTCTTGGTTCCTTGGCTTTTTTAACCTAAAACAAAACATCAAATAACTTTAAACAAAAACTAAATAAACAATAAGTAACAAAACATAAACACATACTAAAAACTAGAACAAAAACAACATAAACACTGAAATAAACTAAAACTATCAAAATTAATGAAAACACTAAACAAACCGATAAAAACTAACAAAATACCTAAATAAAACAATAATTATCATAATAAACAAACTACAAATCTATGACAAAAACTAACAAAACAACTACCCCACACTTACAACTTTGCTTGTCCTCAAGCAAATTCACATGGCATAAATTAAAAACTCAAACAACCTTAACTATAATTCCAACATATAAGATGAAATCCTTCAAGACATTAGACATAAATAATTGCAATTTCCTTCAATCAAGATTTTCTTAACTCATTCATTAATCCAGACATACAAATCTTATCTCTCATCTAAGTGTTTCACTCGATTTCAAAAGTTAATCACTCAAACCACTCATGATTGCATACTACCATAAACTTGCTTAATTATCCAATCTCCCTCACTGATTTTCTCAAGAAATAATCCGAAGGTCTTTTATTTGGATGCAATGGGGCTAAGGTGAAGGTGTGAGAAACGACATTTAAGCTAGAGCATCAAGAAATGGAGTATCTAAATTAGACACTACTCTTGCTAAGGCACTCATAACTCCCTCAAATGGCATACTCACCAACCCTTGATAATCTTACATATTTGCATAAAAATACATGAGTCAACATTCCTCTTTTGATAACCAATGCTAGAACATATATGAATTTTGTATATATATATGTAACTTTTCTTTTATTTTCTCTCTTTCTTTTTTTTTTACTTTTATCATTTTTTTAAATATATATATATATACAAAATTAAGAATTGCATGGAACATCTAGCTTAAAATATAGAGGAAAAGAATAATGACTCTTAATCAAATACAATGTGCAAAGTATGCATTTCAACCCCCAATAGCACTATTTTTTTTTTACTTGCTTACCCCACACTTTGAAACAAACCACCCTATTGTCATATCATAAAACTCCATTCCTTAATGCAGGTATGATGATAATAAGAGAAAGTTGAGCTGTGAATTGTGTTGATCAAACAAGAAAAGGTCAAAGGCTCAACTTGGCTCACTAAGGAATTAAATATTAAAGGAGGTCTTTTTAAGCTAAAGGGCTAGCCTAATTTGCCTTCATCATTTAAAAACTTGAGATTAAATCATAATGTGAGTTCAATCAGTATGCAAAAGCAAACTCTAGAGATGCAAAATCATGAAGGTGCACACTTAAGAAAAGAAAATCAATCATTTAATCTATAAGGCTCAAAACTCACAAAGGTGGGTTCTCAAAGATTTATATGTCAAGAACCGCAGAATGTGAAAATTGATCCTGAATGAATTCAAATGCTCATATCTACACTGATACTAAAGTCTCAACTATAATGCTAGAATCACAGAAAAGATCAATAAATTTTCAACAATTATACCATTCACAACACAATAAAACATACCAAGGCAACCAAAACAAAAATTAAAGAAAAGCTAAAAGATTACCCCACACTTTAGAATTTACATTGTCCTCAATGGAAAACAAGAATAATAAAGAGAAAGAATTAAGGGACAACCTGTCTTCCATCGTACCTTGGTGAGGTAAAACCTAATTTTCCATCACAAACACAATTGTTCAAAAACAAGATGCAAGAGACTTTAGGGTTTCTATTTATTTAAACTAAACATAAAATCAAAATTGCAAAATACAAAATTATAACTATGAAAAAGAAATTCAAACTAATGGGTTGCCTCCCATTAAGCGCTTCTTTATTGTCATAAAGCTGGACATCATGCAAGGTCTAGGGATCATGGATCAAAGTGCTGTCAATGATCCTCAATTCCTGAAATCCTTCTTTATATGGTTTAACTCTATGTCTATTTGCTTTAAAAGTCTTATTAGTTCTAGAGTTAAACAATTCAATGGCACCAGAAGGACATACCTTAGTTACCTTGAAAGGACCACTCCATCTAGATTTGGGTTTACCTGGAAACAGACGGAGTCGAGAATTAAAAAGTAAAACTTTCATACCTGGACTCAATGTCTGATGCACAATAAATCTGTCTTGAAGTGCTTTAGTGTGATCCTTATAATTCCTCGAGCTCTCATATGCCTTTGGGTTAAGGCATCTTTGGGTCTTCCCCACTGATTTAGCCCCCTCTTCTAAAGTCAGTGTCAGCTCCAATTTATCTGGGGAACCTGTCTGCAAGAAAGCATCTGAAACAACTGCTTCAACACAATTAATTAAAGAACATTCCTCATGTAAAGCAGTTGTAGGAATAAGAGAAGTGTTAAAAATAGAAAATTCCACAGTTTGTCCCAAAACAGTCATTGATAATTTTCCATTTTTAACATCTATCAAAGTGTTAGTAGTCGCCATAAAAGGCCTACCCAGCAAAATGGTGTGTGCAGATGGTGAAGAATTACCTACTTCCATGTCAAGAACAATGAAATCCACAGGTACTATCAACCCTCCAACCTTAACTAACACATCTTCTATAACCCCTTTCGGGAATCTAAAAGACCTATCAGCTAATTGCAACACCATTTTTGTCGGTTTAAGCTCCCCTAGTTCTAATTCTTGGAACACAAAATAAGGCATCAAATTCACACTAGCTCCTAAATCACACATGCCCTCAGTTCCTTTTCCATTCCCCACAGAAATTTGAATTATAAAGCTTCCAGGATCCTTTAGTTTGGGAGGTAGTTTATGCTGCAGAACAGCACTAGCTACCTCTGAAACTATCACCTTTTCATTCATCTCATACCTCTTTTTCTTGGTGATTAGGTCTTTGAAGAACTTGGCATAAGCCGGTATGTTTTTATTGCATCCAGTAAGGGTAAGTTAATACTTACCTTAGACAGCATGTTGAAGATGTTAGAAAATTGCTTATCTGCTTTATCATCCTTCAACCTGCTGGGGAATGGTATAGGTGGCCGGTATGGATTGCTTGTCTTATGTAGATCTGCTGTAGGGGACTTCTCCACTGATCTTTCTCCAGCACCTTTGTTCTTTGATTCTCCTCCCCCCTTGTTCTCTTTGTTTCCTGCATTCACAGAATCATTTTCAACATTATTATAAATTTTCTTACCACTTCTAAGAACAGTCACAGATTGCGCCTGCTCAGGTTGACTTGGGAATTTCCCCTTTTGTTGAATCTTCATCTGTTGTGCAAGTTGTCCAACTTGAGTCTCCATTTTTTTAAAAGATGCTTCTAAGGAATCCAGCCTCTTGTTGGTCACCTCTTGATTTTTAGCACTGACTTGGATAAAAGCTTGTAAACTTTCCTCCAAACTCTCTATCCTAGACTTCCCTTGATTTGAGGATTGGCCTTGCTCTTGGTTCTGTCTTTGAAGAAAATGGAAAGGCTGCTGAGAATTATTTGTTCCCAAGAAATATTTGGGTGATTCTTCCAACCAGGGTTGTATGTATTTGAATAAGGATCATTCCTGGCCCTTGGTTGAAATCCTCCCATAGCATTGACTTGCTCAGCTTCATTCCCATATGATTCATATGCAGAGGGACAAATGTTTGCTCCATGCCCGACAGTTCCACAGATTCCACACGCTTCTTGAGTAGATGAAGAAATATTATTCTTCATGTTCAGCATCTGCACTTGCCTTGTTAACTCAGCTATCTGATTTACCATATCACTATTGGCTTCCAATTGGTTCACCCCTTTGCTTCTTCCTCTTACACTCTTCTGCTGAGAATTAGCTCCCAACATCTCAAAAATATCATAAGTTTCAGCTGCTGTCTTTTCTCCCATGGCTCCCCCAGCTGCATTATCAACTGTATTCTGAAATTGCTGGGTTAAACCATCGTAGAAAAACTGGTTCAGAAGTTGAAGGGGATAGTGATGATGTGGACACTGGATCAATAGCATCTTAAATCTGTCCCATGCCTCATGAAATGGCTCTCCTTCAAATTGAGAGAATGTAGCTATCTTCCCTCTCAATTCAGCTGTCTTTTGATGTGAGTAGAACTTGCCCATGAATTTATTATAAACTTGCTCCCAAGTTGTCAGTGAGTTTTCGGGCAACATCATAAGCCAGCTCTTTGCCCTATCCTTCAAAGTATATGGAAAACACCTCATCCTCAACTGATCCTCTATTAATCCTCCCAATGGAAAAGTGTTGAGGGTGGAGTAGAAATCCCGAATAAAGTTCAAAGGATCTTCATTTGGAACTCCGTAGAATGATGGCAGCATATTGTAGTGAATTTTCTTCAACTCATAATTTCTTGCTGCATCTGTTAGTCTTATTCAAGAGGTGGAAGTTCCAATGACAGGTCTAGCAAAGTCTCTCATCGTTCTTTGCCTTTCTTCAGCCATTTTAACAGATTGTGCAGAATCTGACTCAAATTCAGAAGTGTCCTCCTCTGTATCAAATCCGGTATAGAGCTTAAACTCTTCTCTGCTCCTCTTCACTCTTTGAATTTCTGGAATGAATGGATATAGCTCTCCTTCGATTGATCTCCTGCCTTGCATAAACAAAAATTTCTAGAAAAAGAAATTATTAAAAGCAAAAGACAAAATAAAATAAAAAATAAACAATGAAAAATATTTTAAAATAATTTTTTTTTCTAATAAACAATTTCGCCAATTAGCCTCCCCGGCAGCGGCGCCAAAAACTTGTTGCGCTCGAATTAACTCTACCACAAAGCGTCACTCGCAAGTATACGAGGTAGCTGTAGTAAAGGTGATCGCCCCAAGGTCATTCTCTCAAGGAAGCTAAAGTGGTTAATTGCTTATCAGGTTATGTTTAACAAGTAATAAAGAGATTTATAAATTGCTAAAAAATGAAGAAGATTGATTAAAGTTTAAAACAATAAAAGTAAATTGAGCTGAGTTTTGATTCACTTGATAGAATGGTCTAGGGTTTGCACTTCGCTACTACTTATATGTATGAATGGTTATTCCTCTTAACTAATTCAATTTCAAAGATTAAATCTCAAACAACTCAACTAATCGAGTCAAGGAAATAAGCTCTCGCATTTAAACCTCTTTCAACTAATCTTGTTATAAGTGAAATAATCTTTTTAATAGGTTATATCTCTAATTCACCTAAGTCCCTAATTGAATTGTTCAAGTATTAAACTTCATCTCTCGATCCATCATCTAATACCTTAAAACACATAATTGGTTGTCAATCAATTATATATTAACAATGTTTCATTCAATCAAGGCTAAAGAAATTATTAGCTAAGAGAAAAACCAATTCATACAATCATAGCATATCCATACAAACCCTAGACTAGATCAAATTAGTTCATAATGCAATCAAACATATTCATCTCATTAATGTTCAAAGAAATCAAAATAGACATGATAATATCCATTCAATGAAAATAAAGAGAATAAGTTCGAGAACAAAACCTAGTTACAACTCCTTGAAGCTTCTGAAGAATCTCTTGTTCAAATCTTGCAAGAAGGATGAAACAATGGTATGAACAATCTAATCTAAAACTAGTTTTGATCCAAAGTTTAATCAAAATCAAGAAAACTAATGTTAAACCCTAAAATGTTTCTCTGACGGCTCAAAACTTTGCTCCAAATTGTCAACAGCCCTCAATCCTAACTCTTCCTTTTCCTTTTATACAAAACGTATGCTTTAAAATCCGTTGCGCTTTTAGTTCATGAGGGACACGGCCAAGTCAAAAGTGACCTGGCCATGTGAGTGTTCTTTGGAGGGACACGGCCAGGTGACTTGGCCGTGTCCCTTGCCTGTGTCCACCACTGCTTGCCTCTCTTCTTTTCTTCTTTGTTGAGTGACACGGCCATGTGGAGCTTGACTTGGCCGTGTTGAAGCCTTTTGGAGGGACACGGCTAGGTGACTTGGCCGTGTCCCTTGCCTGTGTCTTCCACTGTGAGTTTTGCTTCTTCTATTCCTTTGGAACTTGGTGAGACACGGCCAAGTCAGAGTGACTTGGCCGTGTCTGGGCCTAATTGGAGGGACACAGCCACTGACTTGGCCGCGTCCCTTGCATGTGTCTGCTTCTGTGAGTTGCTCTTCTTCTTTAACTTGATATGGGACACGGCCAGTGACTTGGCCGTGTCCTCTGCCTGTGTCAGCTACTGTGCATTCTTCCTTCAGTCTTGGTTCCTTGGCTTTTTTAACCTAAAACAAAACATCAAATAACTTTAAACAAAAACTAAATAAACAATAACTAACAAAACATAAACACATACTAAAAACTAGATCAAAAACAACATAAACACTGAAATAAACTAAAACTATCAAAATTAATGAAAACACTAAACAAACCGATAAAAACTAACAAAATACCTAAATAAAACAATAATTCTCATAATAAACAAACTACAAATCTATGACAAAAACTAACAAAACATGCATTTAGGCCGAAAACACAGATGAAAGATAAGGAAAAGAGCTATTTTGGGAAAATTCTTCAAGTGACATGCCCAACGACATGGACGTGTCAATGACCATGTCATTCACCCACCTATTAGGACTCAGGCCTAGCTATCTGCAATTGCACAGGTCGTATAAAGTGATATAGTAATATGAATATTATCATTCCCACAAGGAAGGTTGTTTTAAGTACTAAACAATTAAACTGATTATTATTTAGATGGAAAAATTCGATTTATGATTGAATTAAACTTTAAAAATAAATTATTTGAATTTAAATCTAATGATATGAAACATAGGGTTAAGTCACTTTTATGAGTTTATTATAGATTTTCTATGTTATTGATTTTTATTAAGTTTTCATTTTTATTAATGGTTTAATTCTCCTTAAATAAGCTTAAGTCTCTCTCAAGTACTAAAACTAATATCAATTCTACTCTCGTGATCATAAGTAATTAAATCAATTCATTAGGTTTTGTGAGAATCTTGAATCAACCTCTTAAATGTTCAACCTTATCTCTAAGTGAAAAACTTCCTAAAGATTATTATCTCCATGGAAAAAATATTGTTCTTCCACTCCCGCTTCATCACACAATATCTCAATTCAATTAATTATTGGCTAGATAATCAAAGCATTAAGATCAAAGATAACAAAATAATCAAAGATAAACTTAATTAAATAAATTAGGTAATAAGTATTCCATAATAAACTCAATAAAAGGGACTAACACTAAAAAAAGTTTTGTTCCTCATTTTTAAAGTAAAAACACAATATTTATTAATTGAAAACTGTAACACCCCTATATCCCGTATACGTACCAAGCATGCTTAACCGATCGTAATATACGTATACTGAATATAGAAAATGCCACAATTTAAAAAGACACAACAAATATCTTTGTAAATAAATGAAACCAATCTCAAACATTTAAAAGAAATCCAACAGACACCATATATAAAATGTTTAATAATTCACAGCGGAAGTTATTACAAATATGTTATAAATCAAAGTTTACAAAACATAGAATATATATACATGATTGGCAGCTCTTCTATGATCTTTAAGTCCCAAAAGAAAATCTTCAATGTCTAGTCTCACTTGGTCTCGAGGAGCTCTCAGGTTCAACTCTGTCACCTGCGCGATCAAACACTATCGCGCTAAGCCAACAGCTTAGTAGTACAAAGTATGCTAGCATTATGCTTTAGTGCAATGCAATGTCACACATTTTAGTAATAAATCAACATCATAGATGAAAGGCTAACAACATATCTTTATATTTCATAAACTACACATATATATACATATCACATTTCAACATCCTTCCATATAACTCATTAGTCAATCATTTTACCATTCATGAATCACATTAAACAAAGACAAGCATGGGCCCAAAACACACTAATATACCATTCAATTTTCAGAGTAGATGTTTTGGTTCAATCATCACATTTATCATTACCATAAACCCAACTAGGCTTCAAGGATTAGGTTCAACCAAGCTTCAAGGGGAACAAAGCATGCTAAGTCTCAACCCAACTTGGCTTCAAGAACCAACCTAACCTAGCTTCAAGGGTTGTAACATCTCAATTAGGCTTCAAGGACTAGACCCAACCAAGCTTCAAGAGGAGTAAAACATGTTAAACTTCTACCCAACTTGGCTTCAAGGATCAAGCCCAACCCAACTTCAAGAGAGTGTTACTATCATTAGGCATGCCACCAACAACAAACTACGAAAATTGAATAACACATTAGCTACACAATTCATTTATTATTTCATTCTCAATTCTCATCATCAATTAGGCAAACATGCCTTATATCTTTCAATTGAATCATCATAGCCAATCACAATGGCTTCACATCACATTTGAGTTACCATAGCCAATCAGCCTCATATCATATCATATCTTAATTCATATTATACATAAAGCATCATTGATATAACATTTCAAAGTATATTATTCATATAACACATTACCATTCACAAGATTCACAGTGCATAAAACATAACATTGTTCATATAGTATCATATGCATCGTCATTATCTTCAATTGTATATTCAATCTCAACAATGTAAGAAGAGCAAAGAAACAATCACAGTAGCCAACACACTCAAGGGACACGGCCAAGCTTGTGGCCGTATCTCTCAACACAATTTGACAGTTGCAGACATGGGCAAGGGACATGGCCGTGTCTCTCCAAAAATCATCCAACACGGCCAAATTTTCCTTAGACTTGGCCGTGTCTCCCAAAATTCTAAAGTTTGGCCGTGTCTCTTCCTTAGTTTGGCCGTGTCTCTCATGATTAAAAACCCTAAACATGGCCAAATCTCTTTTGATTGAATTTAAACCCATTATGCATAACATAACCTCATTCAAATGAATATAAACAATGTCATTAACACATATCTTGCATGCTCATCACAATATTCACATTAACAATACATCAACAACACATTTACTCACTCACCACTTCAAAACCCTAAACCAACATCACTCTTATTCTTTCAAAATCAACATCCACTTAACTTACCATCTTCAAACCAAAACCAACACCAATTTAACTTTGTAACTTACAATCAATCTCAACACTTATAAACACATCTCAAACACACCTAATCATAAAATCAACAATTCATAACTCGCTTCAAATACAACCTCAAAAGAACAAAGGAAAATAAGAGAGTACTTACTACAATTGAAGAAATTTCACAAATCTCCAACTTAATCCTTTGATTCTTCCTTCAATTTGATTTTAGAAATAAACAAATCTCACTCTTGCTCCTTTGCTATGGAGGGTCGGCCAACATAAGAGAAAGAGAAGAAGAAAAGAAAAATGAAGACAAGTCAACTTCTCTTCTTCTTTAAATCTCCACCAAGCAATTCTAACAAAGCAAAATTACTTAAATGCCCTTTTTTATTTGTTCACACTTCCTTTAAAACTCTTGCCCTCTTTAGTAATTTCACTCATCCCAAATTAAAATATCTTCTTCTCTTGACTCTCCATTGACCAACATATATGTTATATATATTAACATATATACAACATATACATTCCATTAACACAATCATTTCCTTTGCAAAAACATATATACATTAAATTCAAATCAAACAACAATTGAATTAAAACTTCTAGAGCACACTTTGGGATATTACAATTCTCCCCCTCTAAAAAGAAATTTCGTCCTCGAAATTACCTGATATCAAGTCCGAAACAACTGAGGATACTGATCTCGCATGGTTTGTTCACTTTCCCAAGTTGCCTCTTCTTTTGCATGGTTCTTCCACAAAATCTTCACAAGTGGCACTTTCTTATTTCTCAATTCTTTTACATCACGTGCCAAAATAGCAATTGGTTCTTCTTCAAATGTCAGATCTGGACTCACTTCGATAGATTCAATTGGCAACACATGAGATGGATCCGATCTGTACCTCCTCAACATAGAAACATGGAATACATTATGGATCCTATCCAACTCAGGTGGCAAGGCAAGCCGATAAGCAACTGGTCCAATTCTTTCTAAAACTTCATACGGTCCAATGAAACGGGGACTCAATTTCCCTTTCCGACCAAACCTCAAGATCTTCTTCCAAGGAGACACTTTCAAAAATACCTTATCCCCCACATCAAACTCTATGTCTCTTCTTTTCAAATCCGAATAAGACTTTTGTCGGTCTGAAGCTGTTTTCAATCTATCTCGATTCACTTTCACTTTCTCTTCAGTTTCTTTAACCAAATCAGGACCAATTAACTTACTTTCTCCAAGTTCATTCCAACATAGAGGTGTCCTACACCGTCTACCATACAATGCCTCGAATGGTGCCATCCTAATGCTAGATTGGTGACTGTTGTTGTAAGCAAATTCCACAAGTGGTACGAATTCATCCCAACTTCCAGAGAAATCAATGACACAGCTTCTCAACATGTCCTCAATAATCTGTATCACCCTCTCAGACTGCCCATCTGTCTGCGGATGGAAAGCAGTGCTGAAATGCAATCAAGAACCCAGTGCATCATGTAAACTCTTCCAAAACCTGGAAGTAAACCGGGGATCTCGATCAGACACTATAGAAATTGGGACACAATGCAACTTCACAATCTCATAGATATACAGCTCAGCTAACCTCTCCAAAGAGTAATCCATCCAAACCGGAAGAAAATGAGCTGTCTTAGTCAATGTAATATCCTCATTTATGCCCCAGAAGTTTTGCATGTTGATGTTGTTGTTGTTGTTGTTGTTGTTGTTGTTGTTGTTGTTGTTGTTGTTGTTGTTGTATTGTTGGTTTAAATTGAGAAAAGAAAAGTATAAGTGTTTTGGGAAAGAATTTAGGGTTTAGAGACAAGTTTATATGTTGTGTATATTGTGATATATATAACATATACATTGGTCAAAAGAGTTGGTCAAGGCAAGAGGAGATATTTTTTTAGGGCATGTGAAATTACCAAAATGGGCAAGAGATAACAAAGAGAATTAAGATATGTATGAGGGCATTATAGTAATTTTCCTTTGGATGGGTATTTAATGAAGTTTGACTTTGTGATTCTTCATCATCTTTTCTTCTTTCTTTCAAGAGGTGGCCGGCTCTCCATTAGCAAAAGGGAAGGAGAAGTGTTCTTGATACTAAGATCAAATTGAAGAAGGAATTGAGAGCTTTGGTGAAAGAATTGTGGAATTTCTTCATCTAAGGTAAGAATTCTTTTGTTTCCTTTACTTATTTTGTAGTAGTGTTGAAGTTATGATTAGGGTGATTTGTGATTGGTTGGTTTGATGATTAGATGTGTTTGTGTTGTGTTCTCAAGTGTTGAATTGGTTTTAAGTTAAGAGTTTAAATAGGTGTTGTAGTTGGAAGTGGTGGATGTTGATTTTGAAAGATGGTGATTTTAGGGTTTTGAGATGATTTGTGTTTAAGTGTAATATTAATGTGTTATGAGGTGATTCTTATGATGAATATGTGTTTAGAACATTGTTTATGTTCATTTGAAACATGTTGTATGGTGTATATTGTGATTGAGTGCAATTGAAAGAGGGTTGAAGATGGTTAGGGTTTGGTTTGGGTGACACGGCCAAAAGCAAAGGAGAGACACGGCCAAGTCATGAAAGTTTTGGGCGTGTTGAATTGGTTTTGAGAGACACGGCCGTGTCTAGTGCCTGTGTTCACTACTGTGAGTTTTGGTTTGAGTGACACGGCCACAAGCTTGGCCGTGTCCCATACCCGTGTTGCCTACTGTCCAATTGAGTTGAGAGACACGGTCACAAGCTTGGCCGTGTCCCTCATGTGTGCTGCCCGTGCCTCTCATATGGGTTAGGTAAGTTTTGTTTTCCTTGACCTAGTTGCAATGTTTTGGTTCTTCAAAGGTAGGTTGGTTCCTAAACCTAAACTTAAACACTCTAAACATACTTTAAACTATGAATGAGCTAATCAAATGCATATGAAAGATCCTAAAGCTATGAATCATATAAATTGTTCTTTGCCCTAATTGCATTGTTGAGATTTAAACAAGGTTATGTTATGCATTGTGAAAGGTAATGTGTTTTATGAGTAATGTACCTTGAAATGTTATATCAAAGATGTGATATCAATGATGCTTTATGCATAATATGAATTGAAATGTGAAATGTAATGCAAAGCCATTGTTATTGACTATGATGATGATATTGAGAGAAAGAAGGCATGTATGCCTAAATGTTGATGATAATTGGAAATGGAAATGATAATTGAATAATAAATGAATTGTGTGGCTAATGTGTTATTCTATTTTCAGAGTTTGTTGTTGGTGGCATGCCTAGTAAGTGTAACAATCTCTTGAAGTTAGGTTGGATTGAATCCTTGAAGCCTAATTGAGATGTTACCACCCTTGAAGCTAGGTTGGGTTGGTTCTTGAAGCCAAGTTGGGTTGAAGCTTAGCATGCTTTGCTCCCCTTGAAGCTTGGTTGAACCTAATCCTTGAAGCCTAGTTGGGTATATGATATTGATAAATGTGATGATAGAACCAAAACATTAACTCTGAAAATTGAATGGCATATTAGTGTGTCTTGGGCCCATGCTTGTCTATGGTTAATGTGAGTCATGAATGATGCTTGCCTTTGCTTATTGTTGATGATGAATGATTAAATGAATATAAATGAGGTCTATGATAAGATGTGAAGTATGATATGCCTATATATATATATGTTGAGTTATAAAATGGAAAGCTATGTTATCAACTTGGCATATATGATGTTACATGCATAATATGGATTGAGAATTGGTACTGCATTGCATTAAAGCATAACATTAGCATGATTATCTTACTAAGCCGTTGGCTTAGCGCGATAGTGTTTAATCGCGCAGGTAATAGAGTTGATAGAGTTGATCCCGAAAGCTCTTCGAAACCGACCGAGGGTAGACAGTGAAGAGTTGATTTTGGAGACTTAAAGATCAAAGAAAACTTGCCAATCATGTATAACTCTTTTATATTTTGTAAAGTATTGATTAAATGTACATATATGTATATTTGTAAATATGGAATTAAGTGTTTTCAAATATGTAAATATTTTATGACTTCCGCTGTGTAATAACTATATGAATGTATATATATATATATCTAATGTGTTTTATTTTAAAAAAGTAAATGATCTACTTTTCTATAATATATAATGATAATAGTATTGTATCTATTTAAATGTTTTGAATGTTGAAGAAAATCGTAGCATCCCTATGTTTGGTGCACTTATGCTACATTGTTGTGGTTGTAGTGTATGTGCATTGGATGTGGGGGTGTTACAGTCAACCTGTCAACAATTACCCAAATAGCATCATGCTTTCTTTGTGTCAATGGTAGACCAGATACAAAATCCATGGTTACTCTATCCCATTTCCATTCAGGCACTGACAAAGGTTGAAGCAATCCGGTTGGAACTTGATGCTCAGCTTTTACCCTCTGACATGTGAGACATTTTGACACAAACTCCGCTATGTCTCTCTTCATACCGGACCACCAGTAATACTGCTTTAAATCATGATACATCTTTGTATTGCCCGGATGCATAGCAAATACTGACTGATGGGCTTCTTCTAAAATGATCCTTCTCAAATTGGCATCATCAGGTACACACAATCTGTTCTTAAACCAAAGACTCCCATCATTTCTTACAATAAAATCTCGACTCTTTCCATTTTGGCAATCTGGAATAATCTTTTGAATCTTCTCATCAGCCAATTGAGCCTCTTTAATCTGATTCAATAAAACTGGTTTCAATTGCAACTGTACCAACAATGCACCATCATTACAAGATATAAAACTGGCATGCAAAGCTCTCAACTCAACAAGCAACGAGAGCGAGTAAACAGTCAGACCTGCTAAAGACTTCCGACTCAAGGCATCAGCAACAACATTTGCCTTACCAGGATGATAATCAATCAAACAGTCGTAGTCTTTAATCAACTCTAACCATCTCCTCTGTCGAAGATTAAGCTCTCTTTGGACACCCAAATATTTCAAACTCTTATGATCAGTATAGATAAAACACTTCTCCCCATACAAATAGTGTCGCCAAATTTTCAATGCAATCACAATGGCTGCTAACTCTAAATCATGGGTCGGATAATTGAGCTCATGCAGTTTCAACTATCGAGAAGCATAGGCTATAACTTTACCTTCTTGCATCAGAACACAACCCAAACCATTATGTGAAGCATCACTATAAATCACATATGGTTTATCTTCCACAGGTAAAGTAAGAACAGGCGCTTGAGTCAACATTTCTCTCAACTGATCAAAGCTAGCCTAACACTGATCTGTCCACACAAATCTAACTCCCTTTCGAAGCAATCTGGTAAGTGGAGTAGCTATCAAAGAAAATCCTTTCACAAACCGTCGGTAATAGCCTGCCAAACCCAGAAAACTTCTAACTTCAGTCACAGACTTTGGTGGACTCCAATTCAAAATAGCTTCAACTTTACTCGGATCAACTCTGATACCTTCTGCTGAAACTATATGACCAAGAAAAGTTACTTGATCAAGCCAAAATTCACACTTCGACAGTTTAGCAAATAATTGCTTCTCTCTCAAAATTTGCAACACAATCCGCAGATGCATGTCATGCTCCTCCTCGTTACGCGAATACACCAGAATGTCATCAATAAAGACTACCACAAACTGATCCGCCTAAACACCCTATTCATCAAGTCCATAAAAGCTGCAGGTGCATTCGTCAAACCAAAAGGCATAACTAGAAACTCATAATGCCCATATCTTGTACGGAAGGCGGTCTTAGGAACATCTTCAGCTCTGACCCTCAACTGATGGTACCCTGATCTCAAATCAATTTTGGAAAACACTGCTGCACCCTTCAATTGATCAAAGAGATCATCAATTCTAGGCAAAGGATATTTATTCTTAATAGTCACCTTGTTCAATTGCCTATAATCGATACACAATCTCATAGTACCATCCTTCTTCTTCACAAATAAGACAGGAGCCCCCCATGGTGAAACACTAGGGCGAACAAACCCTTTATCCAACAACTCCTGCAATTGCACCTTCAATTCTCTCAATTCAGCAGGTGCCATTCTATAAGGAGTAATAGAAATAGGACTGGTACCAGGCAATAATTCAATACCAAACTCCACCTCTCTCTCAGGAGGCAACCTTGGCAACTCCTCTGGAAACACATCTGAAAACTCTGCAACTGTAGGTATACTATCAATTTGAGAACCCTTTACTCTAGTATCTACCACATGAGCAAGATAAGCGTCACACCCCTTTCTAATCAATCTTCTAGCTGCAACAGCTGAAACAAACAAGGATGCTAGCTGTCCCTGCTCACTAGATACTATCACCTCTCTTCCATCACCAGTTCTCAAAGTAACAATTTTCTTTTTACAATCTACCACAGCTCCATGTCTAGATAACCAGTCCATGCCTAGGATCACATCATATTCCTTAAAAGGCATCTCAATCAAATCTCCAAAGAACTCCTCACCTTGAACCACTACTGCACTATCTCGGTGCACTTTGCTAACAATCACACTATGCCCTAAAGGATTTGTTACCAATACATCAAATTCTAGGGATTCAGCATGCACATCAGACACAGGCAAAACAGATGCACTAATATATGAATGTGTGGATCTGGGATCAATCAAAGCAAATACTGAAGTATCAAATAAAGAGAAAGTACCAGCAATGACTGCAGAAGCATCTGGTTGTCTCTGCATCACATAAATCCTCTGAGAAGATCCAGCCCCCTTTGGTCTACTCTCCCTAGATGTAGAACCTCCTCTAGAACTGAACCCAAATCTGCCTCCTCTGCCGAAACCTCTGCCTCCTCGACCTCCCCTCACACTAGGTCGAGAAGCTGCAGAATCTGCTGACATCTGCTCTTGCCTCTCTTAACAATCTCTAACAAAATGATCAGGTGATCCACATCTGAATCATACCCCTGCTACACCAGTCTTCCAACAAGTACCACCATGTGGCCTACCACAATGAATACATATGGGTAGAGTGGATCTCTGAGTCACTGGGGTCAGAGTACTCGCCACTGAAACTGTAGGTCTAGATCTCTGCCTCTGAAACTGTACTGACCTACCAGCTGGCCTCTGACTCCTACTAACCCGAGGAATAAAACTTCCTTTACCTCTCTTTGCAGACGAAGACCCTGCCTCAAACTGGGGTCTTCTAACCCTGATCTCTTCCTCAGAAACAGCCGCTGCAATATTCTGAGCTCTTTCCACACTCCTAGCTGCTGCCACAAGCTAGGAAAAATCATGATATCTAGATCCAGCCACAAGACACAGAATAGAGGGCCTCAATCCCTCCTCAAATCTCCTGCATCTATCTATCTTATCAGATATAATACCCCCAGCATAATGGCTCAACTGTATAAACTCAACCTCATATTCCGTTACGGTCCGGTGATCTTGCTTCAAGCTTAGAAACTCCATTTTCTTCACATCTTTGTACTCCCTTGGAGTGTACTTCAATTCAAACTCTCTTAGAAAATCAGCATAGGACAATGTAGGTGGATCATCCATAGCATGGGGCACTGTCTTCCACCAATCATATGCATCCCTCTGCAACAATGATCTTGCATAATCAAATTTTTCTTCTGGAGTGGCTTGTAACTGAACAAATATTCTCTGTACTTTATCTAGCCACTGCTCAGCTACAGCTGGATCAATAGTACCTAAGAAGTCTTCTGCTCCATACTTCCTTAATTTATCATACTGTCTCACTGATACCAAAGGCTGTGGGGGTGGCGGTGGTTGCACAGGTGCTTGCCTCAAAGCCTCAACCACATGCCTAAGCTAAACTGGTGGAATCTCCTCACCATCTGGTCTCCCCGACACAGAAGCAGGTACCTCTCCAGCACTATCAACTCTAGCTCCCTCTCTAACGTCATCAGGAGCTACGCTCTCCGCACTACCCTCTACTGACTGTCGCAAGTGAGAATCCATCACAACCTATGTCTGTAAACACAGCAGATTACATCTTATTAAAGATCAGAGACTGCCAATCCCAATCATGTACATTATTCAAAAACCAACTTTTTAAGTCAAAATACTCTTTTTCTTACACTTTACCTAGGTTGAGAATCTCAAACCTAGGCTCTGATACCAAAACAATTGTAACACCCCTATATCCCGTATACGTACCAAGCATGCTTAAACGATCGTAATATACGTATACTGAATATAGAAAATGCCACAGTTTAAAAAGACACAACAAATATCTTTGTAAATAAATGAAACCAATCTCAAACATTTAAAAGAAATCCAACAGACACCATATAAAAAATGTTTAATAATTCACAGCGGAAGTTATTACAAATATGTTATAAATCAAAGTTTACAAAACATAGAATATATATACATGATTGGCAGCTCTTCTCTGATCTTTAAGTCCCAAAAGAAAATCCTCAATGTCTAGTCTCACTTGGTCTCGAGGAGCTCTCAGGTTCAACTCTGTCACCTGCGCGATCAAACACTATCGCGCTAAGCCAACGGCTTAGTAGTACAAAGTATGCTAGCATTATGCTTTAGTGCAATGCAATGTCACACATTTTAGTAATAAATCAACATCATAGATGAAAGGCTAACAACATATCTTTATATTTCATAAACTACACATATATATACATATCACATTTCAACATCCTTCCATATAACTCATTAGTCAATCATTTTACCATTCATGAATCACATTAAACAAAGACAAGCATGGGCCCAAAACACACTAATATACCATTCAATTTTCAGAGTAGATGTTTTGGTTCAATCATCACATTTATCATTATCATAAACCCAACTAGGATTCAAGGATTTGGTTCAACCAAGCTTCAAGGGGAACAAAGCATGCTAAGTCTCAACCCAACTTGGCTTCAAGAACCAACCCAACCTAGGTTCAAGGGTTGTAACATCTCAATTAGGCTTCAAGGACTAGACCCAACCAAGCTTCAAGGGGAGTAAAACATGTTAAACTTCTACCTAACTTGGCTTCAAGGATCAAGCCCAACCCAACTTCAAGAGAGTGTTACTATCATTAGGCATGCCACCAATAACAAACTCTGAAAATTGAATAACACATTAGCCACACAATTCATTTATTATTTCATTCTCAATTCTCATCATCAATTAGGCAAACATGCCTTATATCTTTCAATTGAATCATCATAGCCAATCACAATGGCTTCACATCACATTTGAGTTACCATAGCCAATTAGCCTCATATCATATCATATCTCAATTCATATTATTCATAAAGCATCATTGATATAACATTTCAAAGTATATTATTCATATAACACATTACCATTCACAAGATTCACAATGCATAAAACATAACATTGTTCATATAGTATCATATGCATCATCATTATCTTCAATTGTATATTCAATCTCAACAATGTAAGAAGAGCAAAGAAACAATCACAGTAGCCAGCACACTCAAGGGACACGGCCAAGCTTGTGGCCATGTCTCTCAACACAATTTGACAGTGGCAGACATGGGCAAGGGACACAGCCGTGTCTCTCCAAAAATCATCCAACACGGCCAAATTTTCCTTAGACTTGGCCGTGTCTCCCGAAATTCTAAAGTTTGGCCGTGTCTCTTCCTTAGTTTGGTCGTGTCTCTCATGATTAAAAACCCTAAACATGGCCAAATCTCTTTTGATTGAATTTAAACCCATTATGCATAACATAACCTCATTCAAATGAATATAAACAATGTCATTAACACATATCTTGCATGCTCATCACAATATTCACATTAACAATACATCAACAACACATTTACTCACTCACCACTTAAAAACCCTAAACCAACATCACTCTTATTCTTTCAAAATCAACATCCACTTAACTTACCATCTTCAAACCAAAACCAACACCAATTTAACTTTGTAACTTACAATCAATCTCAACCCTTATAAACACATCTCAAACACACCTAATCATAAAATCAACAATTCATAACTCACTTCAAACACAACCTCAAAAGAACAAAGGAAAACAAGAGAGTACTTACTACAATTGAAGAAATTTCACAAATCTCCAACTTAATCCTTTGATTCTTCCTTCAATTTGATTTTAGAAATAAACAAATCTCACTCTTGCTCCTTTGCTATGGAGGGTCGGCCAACATAAGAGAAAGAGAAGAAGAAAAGAAAAATGAAGACAAGTCAACTTCTCTTCTTCTTTAAATCTCCACCAAGCAATTCTAACAAAGCAAAATTACTTAAATGCCCTTTTTTATTTGTTCACACTTCCTTTAAAACTCTTGCCCTCTTTAGTAATTTCACTCATCCCAAATTAAAATATCTTCTTCTCTTGACTCTCCATTGACCAACATATATGTTATATATATTAACATATATACAACATATACATTCCATTAACACAATCATTTCCTTTGCAAAAACATATATACATTAAATTCAAATCAAACAACAATTGAATTAAAACTTCTAGAGCACACTTTGGGATATTACAAAAACATAGAAACAAGAAAGAGAAAACTCTAGTTCTTGATTTGGAGAAGAACTCCTTTAGGACTCCTTGAATCTCTTATTTGAAACCCTATTTTTACTCTTCTCTGAAAATAGAGACTAGAACTCAATTGATACAAGTTTTGGGTACAAAGAATTAACCTTACTACACTCTCACTTGTATCTAAAGCTTTCTTTTTTATAAATCACATACTAACTTTTATCTAAAACTAAATCAAAGAATCATCTATTATAACATCACACACTGGAATCTTTGGAGGAATGGTGTTTATATAGAGTGCTTGGAGGCTTTTTGATGGTGGTATGCTGTCAAATGCAAGTTGCAGCTGTTTAGATCTTCAAATTTTATTTTTTTTTGGCTTAAAGTCATCATTTTCTACCCCATAGTCATGGCATATGGAAGCCACAGTCATGGCCTCGATTTATATGGACTGTTTTGAGCTATTTTCCAGCTGTAAATGGTGGCTTTGTTGGCAACGATCGTGGCATTAGAATTGAGGCTACAAACTCTGACTTTTCTTCATTTTCTTGGCTCAGGCAGTAAGGAAATGGATCTTACGGTCATGGCTTTTGAATACCATAGTCGTGGTCTTTGATTTTCTTCTGAAATATGCAAAATCCCTTCAAAATAGAGCCAAAACAATGCCACGGTCATGGCATTTGAGCCCCATGGCCGTGGCCTTCAAAATGTTTATGCTCTCGCATTTTTCATCCTTGAAAATTTAGGACAGCTTCAAATCAAATCTCATTGCTATGGCATTTTGACAGCCATGGCCCTGGGATTCAAAACGAATCTGGACCTCTTGAATTTTCATCTTTAATTCCATTTTCAAGTTCATAATCATATATCATGATTAATAAGACCATGTAAATTCATTTTCTTTCATTTTTGACCTTGTTTTGACCTTCTTTTATTTTTCTTCAATTTTTTATGATTTTTAGCCAAAATAAGTTATTTCTTTATACTTGTAACTTCATACTTGAAATAATGATTATTCTAGCTTTCACAGCAAAAATTGATCAAATTCATTTGATAACACTAAAATTATAACTAGAATAATCATAAATTTATATGTAAAATATGGTCTTTATAGAAGCTTTGACATGCCCAAGGATATGGGCATGTGTGAGCGAGGATTTTCGCCTCCCACTCCAGGTGACATGGTTCTTGCGACTTCGGCACTGTTTAGGCTCGGAGCCTTAGAGAACACGGACCTAAGTCTGGAGAAAATGGAGTCACCACTCGGACGGGCCGGGAAAAAGAAAGGGGTGGATGACTTGATTCCTTAGGAATCCGCAACCCCCTAATGGTTTCGGAAAGTTGGGTACGTGTAGGGAAGGTGAGAAATGGCCTAACACCGCCACAACGCTCGGTTCATTGGAACCGTCCTCTTTTACAGATCTTAATATTATAAAATTCTTAAATATAACAATATTATCCATATTACATGCAACAATTGAAATAAAGCATCGTTATATTAAAATCAAAGCAATGTCCAAGCAAAGCAAATAAATGGACACCCATCCGAGGATGGAAACATGTCCTTACATAATTCATGTCTAAACTAAATAGGACACCCACCAAAAGGTAGAAACTTGTCCTTTACATTGGTCCAAAATATAAAAGCAATTTAAATTACTTGATATTTAACTAATGATGTACCAACAAAGTGGAAACATACCTCTTACACTTTTGGAAATCAAAATAAATCGATAAAAGTAAATAACCTTACGTTATAAATAAATCATTCATCAATGATATTAAACATCAATCAAAATATATAATAAACATTCACCCATGATAAATTAAATAAATCAAGCATTGAACTTAAATAAATCAACCGTCAAAGCACATAATAGACTCCATAATCAAATCTAAAAATAAAGCAAGTAAAGATACAAATTGAGGTTTACTGTTTCTATTTAAAGTTCTTTAATTAATATTTTAGGATTTTGGAATCTTAAGATATTATTATTGTTATTTGTTTAGGCTACTGTAGGTTTTAAAAGAATTGAAAGGGATTAGGGTTTTATAAATTTAAGAAATTAGTAAGGTTCTTTGATTAATCAAATTAGGGTTTGAGGGGTAAAATTATGAAATTAGGTTTTATGGTTTGAAAACTTGATTTTGTTTTGCCGTGATCAAAGGTAAGTATGGTTTTAGTATTGACTATAATAACTACTTAAGTATTTTTGGATGGAATAAACATAGAAAGTCTTTAAGGGAGTTATATGAATGATTAAAATATCCAGTGAATAAATTTATAAAAAGCTACTATGAAGATTTGAAAATAGAATTTGAATTTATGGTTTGAATAAATTAGGGTTTAGGTTTGTATTTTGGATAAAGCTACTGTATTATGAATAATTATAATAAAGGAAGTTAAACATAAAGATTTATAATACATAATGATATATAAAGAATAAGTATTTTTGGGCGAGGGTTAAGGGGGCAGCACCCCTTGCGGGGTCGGGGCCCGAACCTTGAAGATTTTGAAAACTAGCTTTTAGGATTGTAGGTTTCGTTGTTGAAAATTAAGATTTTAGGGTTTAAGATTTAGAAAATAGGGTTTTGAAATTGGAAGAAACTAGTGTTATTTTTAAAAGAATAATGCTTACTGTTTGATTTCGGAAAGAAGGATTAATTAGGGTTAAAGCTTTTGATGCTTAAAAAATAAGGCTACTGACTTTTTGGAATAGAGATTAGGGTTTTGGGAATTAATAAAATGATTTAGGGTTTTTGAAGTTTTTGGAAACAGAAGGATGATTTATGGTTTTTGGAAACAAAAGAAATGAATTAGGGTTTTTAAGGTATTTGGAAAAAAAACATTTTAGGGTTTTAAGGTTTAGAAGAAATAGAAGAAATAATTTGTAAATTTTTAGTGATTGAAGCTACTGTAAAAAAAAGAAAATAGAGATTAAAATCTCCGTTCGTTGGTTCCACCAAAAGTTGTTTTCTGGATGAACAAAGGCAAAGGCAAGGTTGCTGCCTTTGATGAATTGTTGATGGCTTTGCTTGTTGCTAATCTTCTCTGGCTAGGGTTTTCTGTAAACCAAGTTTTGATCAGCTAATCAAAAGTTCTCCTCCCTTTTTTTCGTGTTTTCAAAGTGTTATTTATAGGAAAATTTATAAGATTCATTCTAATTATTTAAGGAAACTAAGATTTATTAGGAAAAGAAATTAAAACCAAATAGAATTTGGTTTCAGAAAAAATTGCGTTGGAAAAATCTCGCCGGCAAAAACTGCAACGGGCTGCGAGGAAATTGCGAGCTGAGAGCGAGAATTGGTGCAGCCTACCAATTTCGCCGCAGGAAATTCCTGTGGAAAAATGGCCTTGGCCATTTCGCTCGCAGGAAGTTTCTGCGGTAGAAATTGGCCTTGGCCAATTACTTTCGGCGACGAATTTATTTTTATTTTTATTTATTATTTTTATTTATTATTATTATTTTATTAAAACTTATAAAAAATAAACACTAAAATAAATATTATTTAATTAAAATGCCACAAAAATTATTTTAGACTATATAAAAATAACGGACCGGATTGGGTCAAAAATTAAGGGTCTATAGCATGTCACTGCCCGTGTCATTAATCCAGCCTTACAGTAGCTCTAAGATGCCTAAAGACATGGGTGTGTCATTTCCAATGTCATTAACATTGGAAAACAGCAGCGGTGACACGCCTAGAGAAATTACCTTGTCACTGGGCGTGTCAGGATAAATTTCTAGGGTTTAAAAACTAAACTGAAGTGTGAATTAGATATCCAGCAACTGAGATTGAAGGTGAAGATCTATGTTATTCAAGGATTGAAATGAAGAAACACAAATCATTCATCATGGATTGTTTGAATTCTTTTACATATTTCTTTTGTTCTGGTTTTCTGGTTATGAACATGAGCTAAATTATTTTTGTCTAGATATTGATGAATCCTAGCTTTATTATATGGATTGAATAGTTTTTATTAAATTAAATTATCTAATTGAGTTGTCTTATTCTTGTGATTCTTAATTATTTATTTTCAATTTATAATAGCATGCTTATTATTTGGTTACAATTTTCATATTATCGACTTAAGAAAGCTTGATATGAATAGAATTCTCATTGGGATTGAGGGTCGATCGGAGTGCTAGAGATAGATTTACAAGATCCTTTGGTTTATAATTCCTTGTTTCTATTGCAAGATCTATTTAATTATGCTTAAAAGAGATTCCTAGCATTCTACTTAGTGATTAGAGATTAACTCACTCGAGAGAGATTTTATTCTAATTTAAAGGAATGCCAATTCAGCTCTATTATTTGATTTAATTGAATTGATATTCATAAATATTTTTAATGCTAGGGGGATTCAATATCTAGATAGTATTTCTATCATCAAATCTTTTTGCACAGTACCCAATTTTTCTTTAATTTAATTTATTTATTAATTCTTCTTTTATTTTAATCATCACAAAAACTATTAGATTCATAAATAACAGTTAAAATTTGCACTAGTAATTGACATTGTCCCCTGTGGAATGATATCTTACTCACTACTTTATTACTTGTCTGACCTGTGCACTTGTTGTAATATTGCAATAGCATAGATTCACCATCAAGTTTTTGGCACCATTATTGGTCAGGTTGCTGTTGCGCTCAATTAATTTATGCTACAAAGCGACAATCACAAGTATACGAGGTAATTGTAGCAATGGTGATCACCCCAAGGTCATTTAAGTCAATTTAATTAAATCTCGATTCTCAAATTATCCATTAATATAACCTTATATTTTAATTTGTTCTTTGAGTTTAATTAGTAATTACTAATTCATTAGTATTCACATTCATGAATTAACATCAACTAATTGTTTTGAAATTACAAATTAAATAAACCCTAGAACTTATATTTCTAATTCATTCTTAGGGTGGTTGATTACATAGTTCCGATATCAAATTTCACCTCTCGGTCCATCATTCAATATTAAGTGATTAATAGGTGGCCAATCTATCAAACTAACTTTAAGTCCAATGCAATCAACCAATAACAAGGTATACTAATGGAATTATCAAATCTAGTCATTTAATCAAATCTACTACAGCCCAAGGCATGAGTAAATTAGCTCATCACCAATTTAAAACAAATATCCATCTCAATACTCATCAAATCCAAATTATACATTATAATATTAATGTTCATAATAAAACAACAACAATCTAGAAATGAATTAAAAGAGAGAATATGAAAAACCCCTTTGTAGACTCCAAGAGTTGAACTACTTGTCTTCCTTCTAGCTTTCACCTTGATGTATGATGAACAACTTCCAAGCCCTCTTTAATCAATGACTCTCTTCTTGAAGGATGGAAAGGTAACTCTCTCAAGCTTACAACTCCAATCAAGCTTTCTTCAAACCCTAATCTTCTAAGGAGCTTGCTCACTTAATTTGATTCCCAAACTTGATTAAATCTTATTTATGGAAGAAAATAAAAGATGAATGGAAAAAATGAAGGTGAAGAGAGAATGGTGTATCTCCTTAAAAAAAACATGAACAAAACTAACTAGACAGCTCCCTAAATAAGCCCAAATGTGTATGTCATTCCATACCCTCACTACTAATTTCTTTCTATTTTTTAAGACACCAACCATGTCTTGCTAATTCACACACCACCCATTGTCTCCCTCTTTTTTTGTTTTAATTTTCTCCCATAAATCCATCCACCTTTTACTCTTTTTTAATATTTCTTTTCAAAAAAAGAAAAGTCTTTTGTCCCTCAATTGTCCCTCACTTCGTGCAAAATAATTTGAAGGACCATATGAGACATGACCAAGCCTTGAGTGACTTGGACGTGCCTCTCATTCTTCTTAGAACATGGCCAAGCCTTGAGGTCGTGTCCATAGCTGCCTAATCTTTCCACTTCTTTTTTAGGTGTGACATGGCCAAGTCACTACCGTGTCATGTGACACAACCAGTGACTTGGTTGTCTTCTGCTTATGTTCACCTCTGCCATTCGCTTTGCTCATTAGTTTCATCAAGTGGGACACGACCAAGGCCTTGGCCATGTCATGTGACACGGCCAATGGCATGGTCATGTCTTCTGTCAGTGTTTGCCTCTGCCCAATTTTTCTAAAGGACACGGCCAATCCAAGTTGCCTCAACCCGTGTCATGTGAGTGGTTCATGCCTCTTGCCTTGGATTAGGGACACGGCCAAGCCATGAAGTGTCTTGGCCATGTCTCATGTTTTTCAACCATTTTGATCCATCAATCCATTCTTTTGCACTTCCATCTAAATCAAACACTCTAAGAAAACTATAAACATGAATTAATAGAAAAATTAACTTAAAGCCCATAAAAATTAACCTAAACATGTATACATATTTGATCAAAACAACTGCCCCACACTTAATACTTTGCTTGTCCCCAAGCAAAGTTAAAATTAAAAAAACTAAATAAGAAAATTTAGACAAGTTTAAGAGTTATAAGAATGTGTCAAGACTTCTAATTTCTTAAATCCGCAATCAATATCAAGCCAAACAAAACCAATACTCATGTAATTTAGTGGTTCTCCATGAATAACCAATGTTGTCACTCCCTCACCAACTCTTTAAAGTGTTTAATAAGGTAGTGTTTACACTCATAACATTCAATGAAAGATTATCACCATAAGCTTGCTTATCAATCAAACTTCCACCACTAAATTCCAATCAATCATCAATCATAAGGTCTTTCATTTGGTTGTAATGGGGCTAAGGTAAGGGCATGACATTTGGAAGTGTGAGTTTATCCACTAAGTTCAAGAACATTTCAAGAGTGAAGTAAGCATCGTAGTACGACCAACAATCCTAACGTACCTCCTAATCACTTAGCACTAGACATTAAAGCACTTTTTAGGAACTCCACTTATTAAATTTGCAAAGATCATTCCCAAACTCAATTCAACCCTTCTAATAAGAACAACAAATTTTTACCTTTTAATTTTTTTTTTTTAAATTATGATTTGCAACTAAAGAATACAATGGTTTGCAATCTTAAACCCACTAAATTGAACCCCACACTTATTTAACACAACACTCAATCATTAACACTCTTCAAATGCTCCTGACTTAATGAAAGGGTAAGAGACAAAATAGCATGGTTCAAAACTAGTAGTGTTGTGAAAAAGAAAGAAAAGGAGAAATGAAATAGATTCAAAATTGGCTAACTAATGTTGAATATAAGGTTGGTCTTTTTAAGCCAAAAAGGGTTCACCTAATTGCCTTAATCATATTGATGCCTAATTAAAATTTTTATGTAGTCTTAAAATGCATGTCAAAGTAAGTTCTAGCAATTCATCAATCAAAGATGCTTACACACAATAAAGAATAATAAGTTGATATCCAACTTAATAGGCTCAATTCCTCACAAGTTTAAAAAGGTAATGCAAGGAATATCCACCAAATCAACAATAAGTACCAATTTTATCCAATTCTCCAATTCATGCTTCAAAAATTAAAAGGTCATCTATTAAGAAACTTATAACAATTGAACTTAAAAAATATACTTCAAAACAATATGTAAAGTAAAGCAAAACACTTAACAAAAATGACTAAAACAAAGACATAAAAACAACTAATTTATGAAAAACAAAATCTTGCATTTATGAACAAAAACTAAGCACCCCACACTTTAAGATTGACATTGTCCTATGTAACACCCCTTAACCCGACTATTTCCAGCCGAGCCAAGTGTGCTACAGCATATGCAACATGGTATACAAAACATGCACTAAATAATTTTTTTTTCTTTTTATTACAAATAATAATAATTTACACATTTCTTTAATTGTTATAATTACATTTTGGAAGTCCTTAACAGTACATGCCAAGCTAAACTTTGCTTTACTACTCACTTCGCCTCCTGTTGCGCACTCTGGTGCTTCTTTGTAGCTTTCCATTTGTCAGTTTGGACTCCATAACCTACGAGTTTAGAAAACTAAACTCGCTAAGCATATAGCTTAGTGGGTACTTTAACCGTTAAATAGAAATTAGATGCAAACCACACAATATTACAGATATGGTACCAGTGATTAAGAATCTGACTATTTTTATCCTAAATCAGCTCAATAGAACTAATTTGTAGTTCAAAGTTTTCATTCCAGGCCTTTGGGCCAGACTGTACTTTTTAGGCCACACCGGGTTTTACAACACTGCAAAAATCCCTCGTTGGGCTTTAAAATCTAAATAAAACACAATTGGGATGTGATTTTCAAAAAATGAAAAATGCTATCTTGTTCTTAATTGGTAAAGCTTTCAAGAGCATATTTTTGATCATTTATTTCATTCCAAATGAATATTTTATCTCAATTATACCTCATTTATTTCTTACCAAATGAACAGTGAATTCTAGCATTTTGTTTCTTATGTACCTTGTTATCTTATTTCCCCAATAACATTTGTTCTACTAATCCGAATGTAAACATTCTTGTTTCCACTCGAACTTGACTCATATGAGTCCTTATGGTTAAATTTCTAGATTTAAATTTGTTACACATAATTCTTGATGACTCCTTGAACTCTTCCCTGGCCAATTGGTTACTCAAGTCTGCGCAATGCGTACTATTTCATTTATAACTTTACCTACGCAACTTGGATTGAAACAATTATTATCTTAAATTAAACTAGACACATAAGGCTATATTCAGTAAACATTTCAGTTTAAAACAGGCAACACGTGATTTTTGGCACAATTTCTAATTCAGCCCTGCAGTCTGCTAGGGTCTGCCTCCGCATGGTTCGTTCATTCGTGTGTAACTTCTACATTTTAAGTCCAATAGAGATGAATCCAACTCCTATGATTCATAAACATACAAGGGTTCATTTATATCTTCTATCACAACATCTAATTCCTGAGGTAAATGGACCAAAACCTGGACTCAAGGCACAAATCTCAGTCTGTCCGTTTTTACAATTCCAGTGTGCATGAGGTATACTCTTTTGATCATATCCTTTTATCTACAAGTGGGATTCAGGAAATTCCAACTTCTATGGTTCCCTAACACATAAGGGTACATTTAAGTCTTCTTTCACAGCTTCTAAATGTGTCATTAAGGTCACCTAAATGTAGTCCCAAGTCACAGGTTACTGACTGAGGAATCTCAGTTTTTCAGTTTGTACGCCTGGTATCATTTTGATCATAACTTTCATTCCACACATGAAAATGAGTTGGTTCCAAAGCCTATGGTTTACCGACTTAATGGAGAACAATTAAGTCTTCTTTGTAAAGTTATATTTCTATCATTTTTCTAGTATAAATGTCGGTTTAAGTTCCAGAAAAATGCAGGACACATGGCTGGCTGCAACAAAACAACACAACATAGCACTCCCATATTTACCTCCCTTATAACCTCAACCCCAAAATCAATCAATACACAACAAACACTTCTATATCATCATCAATCTCAACCACATAACCACCACAACTCAAGCACATGAACAATTATAGCAATTACACATCCAAATGCAAAGGCAATAGAGATCACTAATTCAAGAAGGTTAAAGTACCAAACCTTTTTCCCCTTTGCTTTCCTTAGCTCATCTTTGATCTTTTTCTTCTTTTTCCTTTAGCTTTTCTTGATTTCCTACAAGAATTCCAGCATACACACTTTAAACATACATCCTATGGTTTGAAAACATAAGCTACCAATTCATTTCTTGCCAGTTTTTTCCTCAATCTAATCTCCTCTAACCTTAAAACCATTATTTCTTTCATCAAATCCTTCAAATAATTATTTCTTGAATTTTCTCCAAATCTAGCTACATGAACACTAATTTCAATCTCTTAAATTAACCATTAATCCATGAAATTAAAACTAGAGATAGGTTTCTCTTACCTTATAATCTTGTTTGTCACCAAAATCTTCAACCAAAAGCCTTAAACTTTGGAAAAATCACCTTCTTCTTCCTTCTCTTATGGTTTGGACGAATTCACCATGTATGAGAGGGCTTTTATTTTCTTTCCTTAGCTTATTTTGATCCAAATGGCAGCCATAAGTGGTGAAAATATGTTGGTATAGATGTTGGCTTCCAATTGGTACACCTTATAGCAAAAATGACCACTTTTAATTGGTCCACTTGCCTTCTTCTTTTATCTATTTATTTGGCAAGCCATTAGGCTTCCTTTTATTCATATTTTGACCCCCTCACTTTCTTGTGCTGTAATTTTATAGTCTAAGGTGTGAAAATATCAAAATACCCTCCACCGATTAATCGATTGTAACTTTTAAACCGTGTGTTTTCGAAAAAAATTGAAACCCACGGTTATGACCCGATTAATCTCGAGAATATTCTTCCAGGGTCGGATATGCGCACTATTAAGAACTTCCGACACTTAATTTTTAAGTTTACATAGTTGCCCCTAACTTTTGAGAAATTTTCACTTAGGTCCTTTTGATATCCCTTCCTGACCTTGCTGTCTTTCTTTATTAATATCTTTTTACTCACAACTCCAAATTAAGTAATTATTATGCCCACTGAAACTAGACATCCGGGGCTACATTGTGTCAAAAGTTCAGGTCGATCCGAGCTATATCTGATTTTTGACGGTCCTTTGAAATCAAGCCTACTATGCTGTCCTGAGGCAGCTTGCACATTGTCTACTAAATCTATCATATCTTATTCTTTACAACTCCAAATTGAGTAATTTCAAGTTATAAATCTAGATAAGACAAAAATAAACAATTAAGGCTTCTTGGAGACTCTCTAATTCTGTCATTAACTTGGATGAAATTCGAGCTCAAGTTATAGGTGATGTTCTAAACTCCTTTGTTCTAAGCCTAAATCATATCCTCTATGTCTGTTTCTTACCAATCTAGGATTCGGGATGTTACATCCTAAATGGAAACTAGGATAATTTAAAAAAAGTATGAGTTAAAGTACAACCTGATTTCCATCATTTTCTTTGTGAGGCAAGTGCTACCTTTCATCCATAAAACATTAATTGTTCAAGATTAAAAAGTTACAAATATTAAATAACCAAAAACATAATGTTTTAATGACAAATGATGGTAAAGAAAAATAGCAACTAAAATATTCAACAACTGAAAATAAGAAAAATAAGAAGTGTTCTCAAAAGGCTGAAGCTGATATGATCTATAGTGATGGAGGATGTAACGATGATGTTGCTGAAGGGTGGAGGCTAAGAATCTTAGCAAGGTTGCTGTTGATTTGTTCTAACTGGGAAAGGACTTCAGCATGATTACGATCTACCTTGCTTTTCAATGCTTCAATCCTACTAATAATCTCCTGATTGTCCGGGGTCGGGGCATCTTCATCCAAACCGAGTGAATCCGAGTCGGACTCCTCATCAATTAGTGGTCGCTTTTGCCAGTCCTCTGGTGCAACTTGCTCATCTAAAGCCATCATGTAAGCCCCTCCCCTTTTTATAACCATGTGCATCTTCTCAAGGGTAGCAAGGTCTAATGAATCACTTATGAAAATTCTAGTCATATGGCAAGCACTCGGGTCAAAACCATCAACAAGTGCTATAGCTAAGGTGGTCACCAATCTACCTATACAAATTATACCCTTTTTCAATTTGCTATGCTATCAAAAATATTGTCTAACCAATAGCCGGTACTCATGGGTATAGCATTGCTAGCACAAATTAAGAAAAATAACTCACTTAGTTCTACCACACCCGTACTTTCTTTCCATGCAAAGAACCCAATGACATAAATCTATGTAAATACCTCAAGGTAGGATTTATCAACTTTGTCACCTTAGCCGATTTGGCCACATACATTCCACCCGAGCCTATTGCTCCCCATGGGAATTATTGTCCAAAACCTTTAGGCACATATTTTTCCCCTTGTTTATGGAAACCAAAAAAAGCATTCAATTGTTCAATATCAAGAACACATGGTTTTCCAAGCAATTTAAAGCCAAACCTAGTGCAAATCTTCATTTCATTCTTTCAACCTTAAGAGAGATTAGAAATTCTATGGTAAGTTCTTGTAATTCCAAAGGTTTAAGGGAAACTAATTTCTCCCATCCAAGGTTTTGAACATATCTAGTAAAATTTTCTCTAATTTGGAGAGTATCAAGGGATTCTTTGCTTATATACCTCATTGGAAAGAAACCCCATGCTACAAGAGTCAATCTCTTTGAAGATGATGAAGTGGATGATGAAGGTTGCCTCCTCTTGTGATGGGACACCATTTTTGTTCTAGGCATCTTGATTCTTTGGTGAAAACAAAAGCTTTGATGGATTTTATTGAGTTTGGATGAGAAAATTGGAAGATTTAATGGGTTTAATTAAGTTTTTGGGTAAGAAAAATGGAAGATTTGGTGAAAATTTGAAGTTTTTAAGGATGGGAGTGGAGGTTTTAGAGACAGAGATGAGAAAGAAAAGAGGAAGACGAAGGTGAGGGTTTTGAAATTGACGAGATCGGGTAAATTTTGGATTTTTAAAAGGGGTGACATGGCCAAGCTGGGAATGGCTTGGCCGTGTTTGAGTCTTTAGGAGGGACATGACTGCTGACTTGGTCGTGTCTCTTAAACGTGCCCACTACTGGGTTTTGTCTGTAGGGGAAGGAAATCGGGACATAGGCTGAGCGGCTTGGTCATGTCTGGGTAACATGGCCAAGCCTTGTGGTCGTGTCCACTCTTGGGTTTTCTGGACTCACTTGACACAGCCAGTGGATTGGCCGTGTTAAGTGGCAGTGTTCGTCACTGCCATTTTTTTCCTATTCAAATTTTTTTTTCATGGAAATGTGCCACCCAAGTCTAATACATGCAACTTTTATTCTTGGCTTCACCCTGAAATTCCATCAAAAATAAAAATCGATCAACATATCCATTCTATTCTCTTAAAACCAAAAATGAAATTTAAGTTGCAAAACTCAAAAATTTAACTATGAATAGAAATACAAACTGATGGGTTGCCTCCCATTGAGAGCTTCTTTAATGTCGTGTAGCTAGACATTATTGCATCACTCATTAAAGAATACCGTACTCCTATGGTATTTTGTATCTTCAATTTCTTCAAAATAGGGCTTCACCCTTTGTCAACTCACCTAAAATGTCTCGTTGGTTTTCAAATTCAACAATTCAACAAATCCAAATGGAAGTGTTTGAGTGACTTGAAATGGTCCACTCCAACGGGACTTCAATTTAATGGGGAACAATCTCATCTTTGGGTTAAACAAAAGGACTTTCATTCGTGATTTAAGGGTTCTACTAGGCATCATTTCATCATGCATCGCTTTCATTTTTCTTTGTAGATCCTTAAGTTCATAAAGGTTTCATTCCTGAGTTCATCTTACTCAGAATTTTTCAACACCCTAGGATGAGTATATGTCCCAAAGGGGTAGGTGAAGGTCGCCTGGGGTAGATTCTTCTCTTCTATCTTGCAATTTTGAATTTTCACTTCAGATATTTCAACTTCTTCTCTCCAGGGCAAGGCCTTATCTAGCTTGCCTTTACTAACTTTCTGCAAAAAAACTTCTTTAACCACAGAATCAGAATAATCAATAAAAGAACAATTTTCATGGATAGCAATATTGGGAGTAGGGGAAGTGTTAAAAATTAAAAATTTCATAGTTTGTCCTAAGACAGTCATGGACAGTTTTCCATTTTTAACATCTATCAAGGTATTAGTTGTAGCCAGGAAAGGCATTCCAAACAAAACTATATGTTTAGCATCCATAGGGATATCTTTCCCCATATCCAAGGCTATGAAATATACAGGAACTATTAAACCTCTAACTTGCACTAGAACATCCCCTATGATTCCCTTAGAAAACCTAAGAGTTCTATCAACCAATTGTAAGACCATCTTGGTTGGTTTAAGTTCCCCAAGCTCTAATTTCAAATAAACTGAGTAAGGGACACTAAATTTATGCTAGCTCCTAAATCACACATGCTAGATGCTTCTTTTCCATTTCCCATAGAAAGGTTAATTACAAAACTCCCAGGGTCTTTAAGCTTAGGAGGTAACTTGCGCTATAAAATAGCACTTGCCACCTCCGAAACTATCACCTTTTTATTTGGCTCATATCTTCTCTTTTTGGTGATTAGTTCTTTACAAAATTTGGCATAAGCCGGGATGTTATTGATAACTTTAAGTAAAGGAAGATTTATACTTACCTTGGAGAGCATGTTATAAATTTTCAAAAAATTGCTTATTGTCCTTCTCAATTTTTAACCTGCTCGGGAACTAAATTGGTGGTTTGTAAGGATTTGGAGATCTGTCCAACTTTGGTGCAACTGATTCCTCCTCACTAACTTCCTTCGAGTTGTTTTATTAGTTTTTGTCATAGAATTGTGTCTTATTTATTATGATGATTATTGTTTTATTTAGGTATTTTGGTAGTTTTAATCTGTTTATTTAGTATTTTCATCAATTTTGGTAATTTTAATTTATTTCAGTGTTTATGACATTTTTGATCTAGTTTTTAGTGTGGTGTTTATGTGTTGTTGATTAATGTTTATTTGATTTTTGGTTAAAGTTTGTTTAAGTGTTGGTTTAGGTTAATATGCAAGGAACCAAGAGAGGAAGAAAAAAATCAAGGAGTCAAGAGAAAGGAAAAGTTGGGCAGTGATTGACACACTCAGGGGACATGGCCAAGCTTGTGGCCATGTCCCATACCAAGCTAAGGAAGAAGACCAAGAGTTCAGAAGGTGACACATTCAAGGGACACTGCCAAGCCTGTGGCCGTGTCCCTCCAAACATGACAAACACGGCCAAGTTGTCTAAGCTTGGCCGTGTCACATGCCACTCCAAACAACAAGAGGTGAAAATCAAACATAAGTGGACACACTCAAGGGACACAGCCAAGCTTGTGGCGGTGTCCATCCAAATTTGTCAAACACGGCCAAGCTTCCAAAGAAACATATATGAAGGCAGAAGCAGACACCTTCAAGGGACACGGCCAAGCTTGTGGCCGTGTCCCTCCAAGCACCTCAAACACGGCCAAGCTTGCCTAAGCTTGGGCGTGTCACTCATGGACTAAAGGAGCGGATTTTTAAGCGAGTTTCGTATAAATAATACGATTAGGGTTTTCAAGAAGAGGTTCGGAAGTTTTGAGTTTGGACTTTAGATCAGCCGTCAAAGAGAATAATTTAGGGTTTCTAATTGTTTTCTTTGAGATTATTGATTACACTTTGATGCAAAACATTCTAGATTAAATTTGTTTATGCCATTGCAACATTCTTCTAGCAAGATCTGATCAAGAGATTCTTCAGAAGCTTAAAGGGAGTTTGTAATTTGGTTTTGTTCTCAAACTCTATCTCTTAAATTTCTTGGGAATTGTATTTATGAATTCTATTATGTCTAAATCGATTTCTTTGAATTTTAATGAGATGAATATGTTTGATAGCATTATGAACTAATTTGATCTCGTCTAGTGTTTGTATGGATCTACTATGATTGTATGAATTGGTTATTGCTCTTAACTGAATTATTTCTTTAGCCTTGATTGAATGGATTACTTGTTAATATATAATTGATTGGCCACCAATTATGTGTTTAAGGTATTAGATGAAGGATTGAGAGATGAAGTCTAATGCTGGAACAATTCAATTAGGGACTTAGGTGAATTAGAAATATAACCTAAGGAAAAGATTATTTCAATTGTAACAAGATTATTTGAAAGAGGTTTGCATGCGAGAGCTTATTTCCTTGATTCGATTAATTAAGTTGCTTGAGATTTAATTTTTGAAATTAAATTGGTTAAGAGGAATAACCATTCATACATATAAGTTAGTAGAGAAGTGCAAACCCTAGACCTTTCTATTAAGTGAATCAATATATCACCTCAGTTTACTTTTATTGTTTTAAACTCTAATCGATTTGTTTTCTTTAGTTGTTAGCAATTTAAATTTATTCTAATTTGTTATTTGCAACCTAATAATCAATTAGCTTATCTAGCTTCCTTGTGAGACGACCTTGGGGCAATCACCTTTGCTACAGCTACCTCATATACTTGCGAGTGACGCTTATAGTAGAACTTAATTTGAGCGCAACAAGTTTTTGGCGCCGCTGCCAGGGAAGCTAATTGGCGTAATTGTTTATTAGGCAAAAAGAAAAAAAATATTTTAGATTATTTTTCATTGTTTACTTTTGATTTTATTTGTCTTTTACTTTTAATAATTCTTTCTTTCCAGAAATTTTGTTTATGCAAGGCAGGAGATCACTCGGAGGAGAGCTATATCCAGTTATTCCATAAATTCAGAGAGTGAAAAAAAGTAGTGAAGAGTTTGAACTGTACACTGAATTTGATACAGAGGAGGACACTTCTGATTTTGAGTCGGATACTGCACAATCTACCAACATGGGAGAAGAAAGGCAAAGAACTATGAGAGATTTTGCTAGACCTGTCATTGGAACTTCCACATCTTGTATAAGATTGACAGATGCAGCAATAAATTATGAGTTGAAGAACATCCATTACAACATGCTGCCATCATTCTATGGAGTTCCAAATGAAGATCCTTTGAACTTTATTCGGGATTTCTATTCCACCCTCAACACGTTTCCATTGGGAGGACTAACAGAGGACCAGTTGAGGATGAGATGTTTCCCATATACATTGAAGGATAGGGTAAAGAGCTGGCTTATGATGTTGCCTGAAAACTCTTTGACAGCTTGGGAGCAAGTTTATAACAAGTTTATGGGCAAGTTTTACTCACATCAGAAGACAGCTAAATTGAGAGGGAAAATAGCTACATTCTCTCAATTTGAAGGAGAGCCATTTCATGAGGCTTGGGACAGGTTTAAGATGTTATTGATCCAGTGTCCACATCATCACTACCCACTTCAACTTCTGAATCAGTTTTTCTATGATGGTTTAGCCCAGCAATTTCAGAACACTGTTGATAACGCAGCTGGGGGAGCTATGGGAGAAAAGACAGCTGATGAAACTTATGAAATTTTTGACATGTTGGGAGCTAATTCTCAACAGAAAAGTGTAAGAGGAAGGAGTAAAGGGTGAATCAATTGAAAGCCAACAGTGAGATGGTCAATCAGATAGCTGAATTGACAAGGCAAGTGCAGATGTTGAATATGAAGAATAATACCTCTTCATCCACTCAAGAAGTGTGTGGAATTTTTGGGACTTTCGGGCATGGAGCAAATATATGCCCCTCCGCATATGAGTCTTATGGTAATGAAGCTGAGCAAGTCAATGCTATGGGCGGATATCAACCAAGGGCCCGGAATGATCCTTACTCCAATACTTATAATCCTGGTTGGCGGAATCATCCTAATTTTTCCTGGGCAACAAATAATTCTCAATAGCCTTTCCATTTGCTCCAGAGACAGAACCAACCGCAGGGTCAATCCTCAAATCAAGGGCAGCCTAAGAGAGAGAGTTTGGAGGAAAGTTTACAGGCTTTTATCCAGGTCAGTGCTAAAAATCAAGAGATGAACAACAAGAGGCTGGATTCATTAGAAGCATCTTTTAAGAAAGTGGAGACCCAAGTGGACAACTTGCACAACAGATGCAGATTCAACAAAAGGGGAAATTCCCAAGTCAACCTGAGCAGGCACAATCAGTGACTATTCTTAGAAGTGGCAAGGTAATAACAATAATGTTGAAAATAATTCTGTGAATGCAGGTGAGCAAGAGAATAAAAAGGAAGGAGAGCCAGAGAACAAAGGTGCTGGAGAAAGATCAATGGAGAAGTCCCCTACAGCAGATTTACACAAGGCAAGCAATCCATATCGGCCACCTATACCATTCCCCAGCAGGTTGAAGAATGATAAACAAGATAAGAAATTTTCGGACATCTTCAACATGCTTTCTAAGGTAAGTATTAACTTACCCTTACTTGAACCAATAAAGAACATGCCAGCTTATGCCAAATTCTTCAAGGAACTGAGCACAAAGAAAAAAAGGTATGAGCCCAATGAAAAGGTGATAGTGTCAGAGGTAGCTAGTGCTGTTTTGCAGCATAAACTACCTCCGAAGCTAAAGGATCCTGGTAGTTTCATAATTCAAATTTCTATGGGTAATGGAAAGGGGACTGATGGCATGTGTGATTTAGGAGCCAGTGTAAATTTGATGCCTTATTCTGTTTATCTTGAATTAGAACTAGGGGAACTTAAACCTACAAAAATGGTGTTGCAATTAGCTGATAGATCTCTTAGATTCTCGAAAGGGGTTATAAAAGATGTGTTAGTTAAGGTTGATGGGTTGATAGTGCCTGTGGATTTCATAGTTCTTGACATGGAAGGAAGTAACCCTACACCATCCGCACACACTATTCTACTGGGTAGGCCTTTTATGGCGACTACCAACACCTTGATAGATGTTAAAAATGGTAAATTGTCAATGGCTGTCTTAGGACAAACGATTGAATTTTCTATTTTTAACACTTCTCCCATTCCTACAACTGCATTATATGAGGATTGCTCTTTAATTGATTGTATTGATGCAGTTGTTTCAGATGTTTTCTTGCAGATAGGTTCCTCGGATAAATTGGAGCTGGCACTGACCTTAAATGGTGGTTTAGATATTTTTGATTCAGACATAGCCAGTTGCCTTGAGACATTAGAGAGTGCTGAAATAGAGGAACTTAAGGAGGACTCAGTTTGTGAACTTCCCTCCACCCAAAAAGAAGAGAAGAACCCTTCACTTGAGTTAGAGCTGAAAGAGTTACCTAAGAATATGAAATATGTGTTTTTAGGAGATCACAACACTTTACCTGTGATAATATCTAGCGAACTTTGTCACATCCGCCTACTGCATTTATGCAGTGTAGACACGTGCATAGCGAGAGTAGGGAAAAGGAGAAGATAATTCTTGATAACAGCCCTAGATAAGGTTGTATGACAAAAGGGACATAATTGTAATTTTTAATAAAGTTGGGGACGTAGATGTAATTTCAAAGAAAGTTGCACCGGATGTTCTTAATAGTGCATAGAACAGATTTCAAAAATGGAATGTAGAGAAAAACCGGATCGCAACGACGTGTAACGGTTTTTCCAAGAAATGTCCCGTTAAAGAAAAATGAAGAAATGTTGCCTAAGGGCATTTTGGTCATTATCAATTAAAGTTATACATGAATTTAGGGTAGGAAATAAAGACGTGAGTACGTAGAGAATGGCGAGAGGTTAAATATGAAACGATCGTCAGTGGAAACGAAGCCGGAGAAAACCCGAGCAAAAATAGGACCTAAAGGGAATTTTGTAAAAAGTTGAGGGCTTATCGGTAATTTTTCAAAATGACTTGGAAACCTAAAATAGACCTTATAAATAGAAAGTAGAGGTCGAGAGGATCAAAACTATATATAGTTTGACTCATGGAACTATACGGTTTAAAAGATATGATCGATTAATCGCCGGAACGTAATGTGGCTCGGTTTCGTGTCGGGACCGGATGGGTAACCCGGGACAACTTTATGAGATCCAATGAGAAGAGAGACAAGTGGAAAGAAGTAAAGGAAAAAGGAAGTTATAAAAATCAAAGGTTGGCCAATCAAAAGAAAACATTTAGCATGTGTAATAAATGTGTAATAAATGAAGAAAGAGAAAAAGTGGACAAGTGGGCAAGGAGATCATCATTTCCTTTGTCTATAAATATATGTGATATGAAGAGCAAATTCTCTCTTTTTCCACTCACCAAATTCGGCCAACAAAAGAAAATACCAAGGGACTTCCAAGTTTCTTCAAACTTTGATTTTTAAGGTAAGTTCTAAGGTTTTTAAGTGTGTAGACTTTAATTTTAGTATTTGTTTTAGGTAGTTATATATTTATTGGAAGATTGGGAATTAGAGTCTTATTTGGAATTGAAAAACATAATAATAATATTAAGTAAGTGATGAGATTAATTGATTAAATGGAAGAATCAAGATGTAGAAAGATTAATAAGGTTGGATTAGGGGTTTCGGTTGGAAAAGAAATAGAGGATAATTTATTATTTTGAAATTCTAAGGTTTATGTTGTATCTTGAATTGATTGAAGGAGAAATAAAGAATTAAAGAAGGAGAAGAAAGAAAAGCCAAGAGGAATTAAAGAAATAAGGTTTGGTACTCTACCTTTGAATAATTAGTTTGGTACTTTACTTTTGAATAATAAATTTTGGTTTGATGCTTTACAAACTTTGGTTTATGAAAGTTTTGTTGTTGATGCTTAAATATATTGATTTGAGTTAAACATGCAAAAGTTGTCAAAGGAAAGTGTTTGAATCTTCACTTTACCATTAAAGAAGCCTTAATATTGTTTTGCAAAAGAAAAATAAACTATCCTATGCATTTTATGTGTTTGGGCCGAAATGGTCCCAAAAAGACAGCTTTCTGGACCTTTTTGTGGAAATCGTTTGAGGCAGCAAATGAATGAATTTTTCAACGAAATTTTACATGCAATTAGTCAACATATGAAATAAGTTTTCTGTAAAATTTCAGCTAAAAATAAGATCATTTACTTGGTCAAATGCATGACTGAAGTGGACTGAAATTTTGACAAAAACCCAGATTTTACTATTCATTTGGTCATGCCATTTTGCGTTGCCGATTTTTCTCGCCGCAACACTATTCATTTGGTCAATTTGGAATATTTTGAGGAATGCTTTGAAATGTTTAATATGTTATTGTGGATATTAAATATGCGAAAAAGGGGAATGGTTTGACTGAAGAATGTGTTGCGCGGCATAAATGGCAAAGTGCGATGGGAATTTAAAATGATTTCGCGAGTCATTCTAAAATGAGGTTTGAGACTTAAATTGAATCATTTTAAATATTTTTGCTCTACTGGATAGTGGGAGTGGTAGATAAGGGTATGGTGCACTATACTAACGCATGCAGTACTGCTCATTATTGTGATATGATATGTTATTCAGTGGTGAGGCCACTGAAGCCAATGGGGAGGCCCATTGGTTATAACCAGGATGGTGAGGGCCATTCCTGTGATCTGATATCGGTGGTGAGGGCCACCTATGTTACAGTGGTGAGGGCCACTGCCTTATCACTATGGTTCCCTATATACCAGTAGAGCCTGGATCAAAGACATATTATTTTTCGTTGAACTATATAATGCAAATGAATTTGAATTATGATTTTACATTATTGAAAACATATCATACTGAATGTATCACGATTTCTATTGGTATAATGTTGGTTGATTGTTGATTTTATTATTTCCTTTTTACTTCGAATACTTTCATGTACTACTTTTATTTTTATTGGTAAAGTACCCACTGAGCGACAACGCTCAGCGAGTTAAGTTTTCCTTGACTCGTAGGTTCGGAGCAGTAGATAAATCTTGGGGAAGCAACGACCAGACCACAGCAAATCTCAGGGGTAGATCTTTTAGTTCCATTATGAGTTGATAGTTGTGGCATGTATATGAATAAATATAAAAGAGATTTTCTATGTTATAATTGTATGTTAGTAGTATGTAATAATCATAAATCTTTAATTTATGTTATATTAGAAGTGTGAACTCTTCGTGCAGGTTTGTAGTTGAGGGTATAAGGTGGATTCATTGGGAGTGCATTAAATTTGATGGTATTCTTATTCACATTGGTATGTGTAAAATGTTTTCAAAAATCAGAAAAACAAGTTTTGACGACACTTGGGATCCAAATTTCTAGGCGGAACTATGGCAAAATTTCTGTAAAAATCAGAACTAAAATTTGACTAAGTAAATTGGTAGCAACAATTAGGATAGTGTGGCACCTCTACTCAGCTTACACATGTAGGTTGGGAAGGGGTGTTACAATTTGTGGTATCAGAGCTAAGGTTTAGCCGCTTCTGGGTAATCCAACATAGGAGGATGTACGTTTTATGTCGGGAGTGGCCATTACCGACGTAAAACGAGATATCCTGTAGTAAATAAGAGATTGTACGATTTCATGGAGTCCTAAATTTTGCAATGTATATAAGGGCTTCCTAATATTGTAAAACTTTGTGTTTGGAAATAAATAAAAGTTGTGTTGTATATGTGTTAATTAAGAATTTTATATTTATATACATGCCACCTAGGGTAAGATAATGTTGTTGGTCTGGGTCGTTAATAATGATGGGATGGTATATGTTTACTCTTTAGATGTCGCAAGCAGCGCAGCGTGATATAGAGGAGGAGGTCGAGTCTCAGGCCTCCCGAGTTGTAGAAATGCATGTATCTGAGACATCAGCGTCGGAGCAACCACCCGCTGATGCTCCTATTCCCAATGATATGTTGCAACAAATGGCTGCCGTATTTCGGCAGATAGCCGGCGTTGCCCCAGCACCACCCCCAGCGCCAGCACCCGTACCAGTACCTGCTGTAGGAGGGGAAAGGAAACCCCCAATAGAAAAGATAAGAAAGTATGGTGCGAAGGAGTTTAAGGCTCGAAGGGACGATGATTCTTCAACAGCCGAGTATTGGCTGGAAGGAACAATACGAGCCTTAGATCAGTTACAGTGTACGCCAGAAGAGCGAGTGATATGTGCTACTTTCTTATTAGTGGAAGAAGCATATATATGGTGGGACACAGTTCACCAACGAGTTTCACCGGAACAGAGAACATGGGATTTCTTTGTGAATGAGTTCAAGAGGAAGTTTATATCGGAGGCATACCTAGATGCCAAGAAAAAGGAGTTTCTACACTTAAAGCAAGGTCGACTGACTTGCTGAATACGAGAGGGAATTTACTAGGTTGAGTAGGTATGCCAAGAAGACAATTGAAGACGAACATGATAGATGTAAGCAGTTCCAGGATGGATTGAATAATGAGATTAGGATGCAGCTAATTGCTGCTAATATCAAAGAATTTTCCGAGTTGGTCAATAGGGCTCTAGAAGTAGAGCAATGTCAGTCTGACGAGCAGAATAGACGACAGAAGATGAAACAGAAGAGAGGTACCCAGAACTATTTGGGAACCTACCAATCATCAGGGAAACGATTCCGAGGCAGTGGTTCCACGGGAGGCGGTCAACGTCGAGGTTATAGCCAGGGATCGATTCGCGGTGGCTTAAGTCAAACTACCTCAGTCGCTAGTACGGGACGATCTGGAAGAGAACAAGGAAGAGGATTCAGCCGAAGCGGAGGTAACTTCTTTATCGGTCCAAGAGGTAATGAAGGCAAAAATAATAATCCACGCTGTGATCAATGCGGACGCCGTCACACGGGAGAATGTTGGGGTCGGACATTTGCATGTTATATATGTGGATCTTTAGACCACCTTATGCGAGAGTGTCCCCAGCGAATACAGAATCTACCTAGGGATACTGAGAGATCGCAAGCGGCAGCAGGTCGAGGCCGAGGCAGAGGAAGGAGCGAAAATCCGTCGCGTGTGCAATCTGAAACGGTGAATCGACCAGAAGCAAGGGCTCCTGCTAGAATGTATGCTATGAGGGGGCGAGAAGACGAAGAAGCGCTAGACGTGATTGCAGGTCAGTTGTCTATGTTTGGGGTTCCGCTTTACGTTTTAATAGATCCAGGTCTTCACACTCATATATATGCACGAAAAATGAAAAACTTGAGGACCTAAAGGTAGAACTAGAAAAAGAAGGAATATTAGTTACTAACCCATTAGGAAATGAGGTGATTACTAGGAAGGTAGTGAAAGATTGCCCAATAGAGATACATGGACATATCTTTTGGGGAGATTTATTTGAACTACCATTTCAAGAATTCGATGCTATCCTTGGGATGGATTGGTTGGCCAAACACGATGCACTAGTTGACTGTAAACGGAAGAGAGTTACCTTGCATACTGCAGACGGTGACGAAGTGACCCTAGTAGGAAAAAGGAAGGATTATCTAACTAACATCATTTCTGCCATGATGGCTAAGAGGTTAGTGCAAAAAGGTTGCGAGGCATACCTGGTATGTGCATTAGTAGCGAAAGAAGAGGCACCAAAGTTACAAGATATACCTACTGTATGCGATTTTCCCGACGTATTTCCTGATGATTTACCCGGATTACCACCTAAACGAGAGGTGGAATTCATCATAGACGTGTACCCGGGAGTTGCACCAGTATCCATCGCATCTTACCGAATGGCGCCAGTGGAGCTAAAAGAATTAAAGGTACAGCTACAAGAACTTTTAGACAAGGGGTTCATAAGGCCAAGCGTATCACCATGGGGAGCACCAGTATTGTTCGTGAAAAAGAAAGACGGATCCTTAAGGTTGTGTGTAGATTACCGTCAACTTAATAAGCTGACCATCAAAAACAAGTATCCGTTACCTCGCATAGATGATTTGTTTGATCAACTCAAAGGTGCTGGAGTCTTTTCAAAAATTGATCTACGATCGGGTTATCATCAATTGGGAATTAAAGGTGAAGACATACCAAAAACTGCATTCAGAACTCGTTATGGACATTATGAATTCATTGTTATGCCTTTCGAATTAACGAACGCACCTGCAGTATTCATGGATCTGATGAATAGAATCTTCCACCCGTATTTGGATCAGTTCGTGGTGGTATTTATTGACGACATATTGGTGTATTCAAAGAATCGAGAGGATCATGATCGTCACCTTAGAATTGTTTTGCAAACCCTGCGTGAGAAGCAGTTATACGCTAAGTTCAGCAAATGCGAATTTTGGTTGGAAGAAGTAGCTTTCTTGGGACATATTGTATCGGCAGAAGGAATAAGGGTCGATCCCAAGAAAATAGAAGCAGTATTGGAATGGAAGTCACCTAAAACAGTAACGGAAGTCTGTAGTTTCTTGGGATTAGCAGGATATTATCGGAGATTCGTTAAAGGGTTTTCCATGATCGCCGTACCTATGACCAAGCTACTTCAGAAGAATGCCAAAGTCCAGTGGACCGACGCTTGTCAAAGGAGCTTTGAAAAGCTGAAACAAAAACTTACTGAAGCACCTATTCTTACACAACCAGAATCAGGAAAAGATTTTGTGATTTATAGCGATGCATCCCATATCGGGTTAGGTTGTGTATTGATGCAGGAAGGCAAAGTCATTGCGTATGTCTCTCGACAACTCAAGCCACATGAAAAGAATTATCCTACGCATGACTTAGAGCTAGCAGCGATTGTTTTGGCTTTCAAGACATGGAGGCACTACTTATACGGGGAAAAATGTTACATCTTTACGGATCATCAAAGCCTGAAATATTTGCCCACGCAGAAAGATTTAAACCTGCGACAGCGAAAATGGATGCAATGGTTAGCCAACTATGACTATACGATTAATTATCACCCGGGCAAAGCGAATGTCGTAGCAGATGCACTTAGTAGGAAGTCAATGCAAGCGCTAAGTGCTATGAGGGTAACGTTAAAACCTACAGAAGATGGAGCTATCTTTGCAGAAATGCACGTGCGACCTAATTTACATCAACAAATACGTGAGGCTCAGAAGGAAGATGAACAAGTGAAGAAGTGGAGTCAACAGGCGCAGGAGAACTGTTCAGGAGACTATCAAATTCGTCCTGATGGTATTCTCTACTACAAGAAGAGAATGGTGGTACCTAAGTCCAAGGAGCTGAAGAAACAGATTTTGCAAGAAGCTCATAACAGTTCTTATACAATGCATCCAGGAGTAACGAAAATGTATTGGGACTTGAAGGAGCATTATTGGTGGCCAGGAATGAAAAGGGATATCGTTGATCATGTAACGAAGTGTCTAACCTGTCAGCAAGTGAAGGCAGAACATCAACTACCCTCAGGGCTACTACAACCTATTACGATTCCAACCTGGAAATGGGATCGTATTACTATGGATTTTGTCACAGGATTGCCTATAACAAGAGACAAACATGACGCGATTTGGGTAATCGTAGACCGGCTTACTAAGTCCGCTCATTTCATACCAGTACGTGTGGATTACTCGCTAGACAAGTTGGCAGACTTGTATATCAAAGAGATTATACGTCTCCACGGAGTTCCAACTTCGATCATATCCGATCGAGACCCACGTTTTACGTCAAATTTTTGGCAGAAGTTACAAACAGCCCTTGGAACTCGAACTTACCACAGCACAGCATTTCATCCCCAGACAGATGGACAGTCGGAAAGAGTGATTCAAATTTTAGAAGATATGCTGAGGGCGTGCGTTTTAGAATTTAAAGGTAGTTGGGACAAACACCTAAGCTTAATGGAATTCGCGTACAACAATAGTTATCAATCCAGCATACAAATGGCACCTTACGAAGCACTGTATGGTCGAAAATGCAGAACTCCAGTTTGCTGGACAGAATTGAGTGAGGAAAAGATGTTGGGGCCAGACATAGTTAAGGAAACTGAAGAGAAGGTAGAAATCATTCGAGACCGATTAAAAGCAGCAGCGGACCGGCAAAAATCATACGCGGATCTAAAAAGGAAAGACATACAGTTTGAGGTAGGTGACAGAGTGTTCCTCAAAGTCTCTCCTTGGAAGAAAGTGTTACGATTTAAACAAAAAAGGCAAGCTAAGCCCTAGATTCATCGGACCATATGAAATTATTAAACGGGTAGGTCCGGTAGCTTACCAGTTGGCGTTACCACCTGAATTAAATAAAATACATGATGTTTTCCATGTTTCGATGCTAAGGAGGTATCGTTCAGATCCAACCCACGTCATACAAGTTCAAGATATTGAGATTCAGCCTGAAATGACATATGAGGAAGAGCCGGTAGAGATCCTAGCACGTGAAATCAAAGAGTTGCGAAATAAGAAGATTCCATTGGTCAAAGTGCTTTGGAGGAATCACAAAGTAGAAGAAGCTACATGGGAACGCGAAGAAACTATGAAGAAGCAATACCCATATTTGTTTTCACTTGATGAGCTTCGGGACGAAGCTTAAATTAACGAGGAACTGTCACATCCGCCTACTGCATTTATGCAGTGTAGACACGTGCATAGCGAGAGTAGGGAAAAGGAGAAGATAATTCTTGATAACAGCCCTAGATAAGGTTGTATGACAAAAGGGACATAATTGTAATTTTTAATAAAGTTGGGGACGTAGATGTAATTTCAAAGAAAGTTGCACCGGATGTTCTTAATAGTGCATATAACAGATTTCAAAAATGGAATGTAGAGAAAAACCGGATCGCAACGACGTGTAACGGTTTTTCCAAGAAATGTCCCGTTAAAGAAAAATGAAGAAATGTTGCCTAAGGGCATTTTGGTCATTATCAATTAAAGTTATACATGAATTTAGGGTAGGAAATAAAGACGTGAGTACGTAGAGAATGGCGAGAGGTTAAATATGAAACGATCGTCAGTGGAAACGAAGCCGGAGAAAACCCGAGCAAAAATAGGACCTAAAGGGAATTTTGTAAAAAGTTGAGGGCTTATCGGTAATTTTTCAAAATGACTTGGAAACCTAAAATAGACCTTATAAATAGAAAGTAGAGGTCGAGAGGATCAAAACTATATATAGTTTGACTCATGGAACTATACGGTTTAAAAGATATGATCGATTAATCGCCGGAACGTAATGTGGCTCGGTTTCGTGTCGGGACCGGATGGGTAACCCGGGACAACTTTATGAGATCCAATGAGAAGAGAGACAAGTGGAAAGAAGTAAAGGAAAAAGGAAGTTATAAAAATCAAAGGTTGGCCAATCAAAAGAAAACATTTAGCATGTGTAATAAATGTGTAATAAATGAAGAAAGAGAAAAAGTGGACAAGTGGGCAAGGAGATCATCATTTCCTTTGTCTATAAATATATGTGATATGAAGAGCAAATTCTCTCTTTTTCCACTCACCAAATTCGGCCAACAAAAGAAAATACCAAGGGACTTCCAAGTTTCTTCAAACTTTGATTTTTAAGGTAAGTTCTAAGGTTTTTAAGTGTGTAGACTTTAATTTTAGTATTAGTTTTAGGTAGTTATATATTTATTGGAAGATTGGGAATTAGAGTCTTATATGGAATTGAAAAACATAATAATAATATTAAGTAAGTGATGAGATTAATTGATTAAATGGAAGAATCAAGATGTAGAAAGATTAATAAGGTTGGATTAGGGGTTTCGGTTGGAAAAGAAATAGAGGATAATTTATTATTTTGAAATTCTAAGGTTTATGTTGTATCTTGAATTGATTGAAGGAGAAATAAAGAATTAAAGAAGGAGAAGAAAGAAAAAGCCAAGATGAATTAAAGAAATAAGGTTTGGTACTCTACCTTTGAATAATTAGTTTGGTACTTTACTTTTGAATAATAAATTTTGGTTTGATGCTTTACAAACTTTGGTTTATGAAAGTTTTGTTGTTGATGCTTAAATATATTGATTTGAGTTAAACATGCAAAAGTTGTCAAAGGGAAGTGTTTGAATCTTCACTTTACCATTAAAGAAGCCTTAATATTGATTTACAAAAGAAAAATAAACTATCCTATGCATTTTATGTGTTTGGGCCGAAATGGTCCCAAAAAGACAGCTTTCTGGACCTTTTTGTGGAAATCGTTTGAGGCAGCAAATGAATGAATTTTTCAACGAAATTTTACATGCAATTAGTCAACATATGAAATAAGTTTTCTGTAAAATTTCAGCTAAAAATAAGATCATTTACTTGGTCAAATGCATGACTGAAGTGGACTGAAATTTTGACGAAAACCCAGATTTTACTATTCATTTGGTCATGCCATTTTGTGTTGCCGATTTTTCTCGCCGCAACACTATTCATTTGGTCAATTTGGGATATTTTGAGGAATGCTTTGAAATGTTTAATATGTTATTGTGGATATTAAATATGCGAAAAAGGGGAATGGTTTGACTGAAGAATGTGTTGCGCGGCATAAATGGCAAAGTGCGATGGGAATTTAAAATGATTTCGCGAGTCATTCTAAAATGAGGTTTGAGACTTAAATTGAATCATTTTAAATATTTTTGCTCTACTGGATAGTGGGAGTGGTAGATAAGGGTATGGTGCACTATACTAACGCATGCAGTACTGCTCATTATTGTGATATGATATGTTATTCAGTGGTGAGGCCACTGAAGCCAATGGGGAGGCCCATTGGTTATAACCAGGATGGTGAGGGCCATTCCTGTGATCTGATATCGGTGGTGAGGGCCACCTATGTTACAGTGGTGAGGGCCACTGCCTTATCACTATGGTTCCCTATATACCAGTAGAGCCTGGATCAAAGACATATTATTTTTCGTTGAACTATATAATGCAAATGAATTTGAATTATGATTTTACATTATTGAAAACATATCATACTGAATGTATCACGATTTCTATTGGTATAATGTTGGTTGATTGTTGATTTTATTATTTCCTTTTTACTTCGAATACTTTCATGTACTACTTTTATTTTTATTGGTAAAGTACCCACTGAGCGACAACGCTCAGCGAGTTAAGTTTTCCTTGACTCGTAGGTTCGGAGCAGTAGATAAATCTTGGGGAAGCAACGACCAGACCACAGCAAATCTCAGGGGTAGATCTTTTAGTTCCATTATGAGTTGATAGTTGTGGCATGTATATGAATAAATATAAAAGAGATTTTCTATGTTATAATTGTATGTTAGTAGTATGTAATAATCATAAATCTTTAATTTATGTTATATTAGAAGTGTGAACTCTTCGTGCAGGTTTGTAGTTGAGGGTATAAGGTGGATTCATTGGGAGTGCATTAAATTTGATGGTATTCTTATTCACATTGGTATGTGTAAAATGTTTTCAAAAATCAGAAAAACAAGTTTTGACGACACTTGGGATCCAAATTTCTAGGCGGAACTATGGCAAAATTTCTGTAAAAATCAGAACTAAAATTTGACTAAGTAAATTGGTAGCAACAATTAGGATAGTGTGGCACCTCTACTCAGCTTACACATGTAGGTTGGGAAGGGGTGTTACAAACTTAGTGAAGGGGAGGAGATGAAGTTGGTGAGTGAGCTTAAAAGATTGAAAAGAGCAATAGGATGGGGGTTGAGTGACATCAAAGGTATTAGCCCTTCAATGTGCATGCATAGAATCATCTTAGAAGAGGGAGCTAAACCTGTGAGGGAGACCCAAAGGCGCCTTAACCCAAATATGAGTGAAGTGATTAAGAAGAAAGTGCTCAAATTGCTTGATGAAGGAGTGATTTATCCAATAGCTAATAGTGAGTGGGTGAGCCCAGTACATGTAGTTCCTAAGAAATCTGGAATCATTGTGGTGAAAAATGAAAATAATGAATTGGTTCCTACTAGGACTACCACTGGGTGGAGAATGTGTATCGATTATAGGAAGTTGAACAACGCTACAAAGAAAGACCATTTCCCTCTTCCTTTTATTGATCAGATGTTAGATAAACTTTCTGGACACTCACATTATTGCTTTTTGGATGGCCTTTCAGGTTATTATCAGGTGCCGATATCACCAGAGGATCAATCCAAGACTACCTTTACTTGCCCTTTTGGGACTTATGCATTTCGGCGTATGCCCTTTGGCTTGTGCAATGCACCTGCAACCTTTCAGAGATGCATGATGTCTATCTTCTCAGACATGATAGAAGATTTTATTGAGGTATTTATGGATGACTTTTCTGTTTTTGGTAGTTCTTTTGATAATTGCCTCAATAAACTTGTTCTTGTGCTTGAGAGATGCATTGAATGTAACCTCACTTTGAGTTGGGAAAAGAGTCATTTCATGGTTACTCAGGGCATTGTCTTAGGTCATGTAGTGTCAAGTAAAGGGATTGAGGTGGATAAGGCTAAAGTTGAGTTAATTGCTAAGTTACCCCCACCTACCTTTGTTAAGGGAATAAGAAGTTTTCTAGGGCATGCAGGTTTTTACCGGAGGTTTATTAAGGATTTTTCTAAAATAAGCCAACCATTGTGCCATTTGCTAGGGAAAGATGTTCCATTTGAGTTTACTGCACAATGCATGCAAGCTTTTAATTCCCTTAAGGAAAAACTGACTAGTGCACCGGTAATTGTAGCTCCTGTTTGGTCTTTACCTTTTGAAATCATGTGTGATGCCTCTAATCATACAGTAGGAGCTGTTCTTGGCCAAAGGGTTGATAAATTCTTGAGAGTGATATATTATGCTAGCTTGACCCTGAATAGTGCGCAAATGAATTACACAACAACTGAAAAGGAAATGTTAGCTGTTGTTTTTGCCTTAGATAAGTTTAGAGCATATTTAATTGGGTCGAAAATTATTGTCCATTCTGATCATGCAGCTCGAAAATATCTTTTGACAAAACAATATGCTAAACCGCGCTTAATTAGATGGGTGTTATTACTGCAAGAATTTTATTTCCAAATCAAAGATACTAAGGGGAGTGAAAATGTTGTTGCTGATCATTTATCTAGATTACCCTTCTTTAGTGAAAATCTTGCATGTGATAGCATTCATAAAAATTTAGAAGCATTTCCTGATGAGCAGCTGTTTGTGGTAATTGATGCACCTTGGTTTGCAGATATTGCTAACTATCTTGCTTGTGGTATATTGCGTTCTAACATGGCATTTCAGGAAAAGAAAAGGTTTTTGCACGTGAGTAAATTTTATTTTTGGGATGAACCTTACTTATTCCGGATTTGCAAAGATGAGATAGTTCGCAGGTGTGTATCTGAAGAAGAACAACTGAGTGTTCTTAAATTTTGTCATGACCTTCACTGTGGTGGTCATTTTGGAGGGAGGAAGACTGCAGAAAAGGTGCTTCAATGTGGTTTTTACTGGCCTACTCTATTCAAAGATGCTCAAGAGTATTGTAAGCACTGTGACCGCTGTCAAAGAGTGGGTAACATTGGGAGGAGGAATGAAATGCCTCTTCAATCTTATATTGTTGTTGAACTATTTGATGTATGGGGAATAGACTTCATGGGTCCTTTCCCCAAGTCTTTTGGTTATGAATATATTTTAGTTGCTGTTGATTATGTTTCAAAATGGGTGGAGGCAATCCCCACCCGTACTAATGATGCTAATGTGGTTGTTAAATTTGTGAAGGAAAACATTCTTAGCAGATTTGGCACACCAAGAGTGATAGTCAGTGATGGGGGAAGTCATTTCTGCAACAAACTTTTTGAGAAGTTAATGCAAAAATCTGGTGTGAAGCACAAGGTGGCAACCCCATACCATCCACAGACTTCTGGACAAGTTGAAACATCCAACAAGCAAATAAAAAGAATTCTAGAGAAAACAGTCAACTTATCAAGGAAGGATTGGGTGAGTAGATTGCATGATGCATTGTGGGCATATAGGACTGCTTACATGAATCCTTTGGGTATGAGTCCATACTGACTAGTTTTTGGTAAGGCTTGTCATTTACCAGTGGAGTTGGAGCACAAAGCATATTGGGCAATCAAGACTCTGAATTTAGACTTGGACAAGGCAAAGAGAGAGTGTTTTCTGCAAATTTTAGAGTTAGATGAGCTGAGGAATGAGGCATATGAGAGCTCAAGGATTTATAAGGATCACACTAAAGCACTTCATGACAAAATTATAGTGCAAAAGACATTGAGCCCAGGTATGAAAGTTTTACTTTTTAATTCTCGTCTCCGTCTGTTTCCAGGAAAACTCAAGTCTCGATGGAGTGGTCCTTTCGAGATAACTCAGGTTTATCCTTCCGGTGCCATTGAACAAATGAGACTTTTAAAGTAAATGGATAGAGAGTTAAGCCATATAATGAAGGATTTCAAGAAGTGAGGATCATTGACAGCACTTTGATCCACGATCCCTAATTCTTGCAGTGATGTCCAGCTATATGACATTAAAGAAGCGCTAAATGGGAGGCAACCCATCGGTTTGCATTTCTTTTTCATAGTTGTAATTTTAAATTTAGCAATTTTGATTTTATGTTTGGTTTAAATAAATGGAATGGGTGCTTTGATCGGTTTTTATTTTTCTAATGTGTTTCAGGGTGGATCAAAGAAGAGTTTGCAATTTATTTAAGATTTGGTGATATATATATATATAAAGTTAAAAATGGCAGTAGGAGACACGGCCAACAAGCTTGGCCATGTCCTTGGCCGTGTCACATGGGACATGGCCAAGCTTCACCAAAAAAAAATTTTCATTTCTTTTGTTTTTGCAAAATTTTTCACAGTAGGTGACACGGCCAACATGCGACAAGGCCAAGCTTCACCAAAATTCCCTTTATTTTTATTTTTGCAACTTTTCTTTACAGTAAGTGACACACCCATGGGACATGGCCAAGACACTGGCCGTGTCCATCCAAACACACTAGACACGGCCAAGCTCACCCAAGCTTGGTCGTGTCCCTTCACTTTTACTCTTTAAAAATATGATTTTTGCACTTTTTGCTCATTCCAATTCCTAGATCTGTTTTTGCTTTCTCTCTCTCTCTCTCGACTTCTCTCTCGCAAAACTCCATTGTTTGTGTTTCAAAGCTTCAAAACCTCCATTAAATCTCAATTTTCTTCACCAAAACTAAAATTAATCCTTTAAATCTTCTTCTTCTCTCACAAAAGATCAATTTAATCGGTTTAAATTTTAAATTTTTTTTTTCAGATCTTTCAAGATGCCAAGAACGAAGATGGTTTCCCACCGCAAGAAGAAGAGACCTACAACTGAAGGTGCATCTTCATCTTCATCGTTTTCATCTTTAAAGAGAGCGAATCTTTTGGTCGGGGTTTCTTCTCGACGAGGTATGTCAGTGATGAATCCCTTAATGCTCTTCAAATTAGGGATAATTTTTATCGTTATGTTCAAAATCTTGGGTGGGAGAACCTAGTCTCCTTGCGACCTTTGCAGTTTCAAGAGCTTACTTTGGAATTTTTGACATCTCTTAAGGTTGAAAGAGATGAACAAAAAATTTGCTCTAGGTTGAGTTTTAAATTGCTTGGGAAATCATTTGTGGTTAATATTGAACAATTGAATGTTATATTTGGTTTCCATCAACATGGTGAAAGGTCGCTACCTAAAGAATTTAAACAACAATTTGCTTGGGGAGCATTGTGCTTGGGAATTTATGTGGCCAAATCTGCCAAAGCAACTAAATTGAGCAATTTCGCTTTGAGGTATTTGCATCATTTTATGTCTTGTGGATTCTTTGCTAGGAAGGAAAGCCCGGGTGTAGTGAAACTGAGTGAACTATTTTTCTTAGATTGTGCGTGTAATGCAGTGCCTATTAGTTCCGGCTATTGGTTAGTCGATGTTTTTGATAGTGTGGCAAAAAGAAGGGGGCTATCTGTATTGGAGGATTGGTTACCACATTGGCCATAGCCCTCCTTGATGATTTTGACCTGAGTACCTGTCGCATGACTAGAATTACGGGTAATGATTCATTGGATTTGGCTACACTAGAGAAGATGCATATGGTGGTGCACAGGAGAGGGGCTTATATGATGGCTTCAGCTGAGCCAGAAGTACCGGGGGACAGACAAAAGAGAACACGAGTCCAGGAGGGGTCCGACTTGGATTCTCTTGATTTGGAAGAAGATGCTCCAGCTCTGGATAATCAAGAGATACTTAATAGGATTGAGGCACTGGAGAGCAAGGTAGATCATAACCATGCTGCGGTCCTACAATAGTTGGACCAAATAAATAGCAACCTTGCTAAGATTTTGAGTCTTCATCCCTCGGCTGCTTCATCATCACATCATCCTTCACCGTAGATCTTTCGAGACAATTCCTTACTTTCTTGTGTTTAGTTATAGCATATTTGTGTTTGTATTTTTTCATTTTTTGTTTTTAATGTTAACATTTTATATTTTGGATATTTGATTTTATATATTTTATTTTGTTTTTGAACATTTGCTATTTGTGATGAAAAGGTAGAGTTTGCCTCACAAGGGACCGATGGGAAACAGGTTGTAACTTAACTCTTTATCTTTATTATCCTTGTTTCCATTGAGGACAATGTCATTTATAAGTGTGGGGTAATCTTTAAACTTTCCTTTAATTCTTGTTTTGTTTGTCGTTAATTCTTATTTTGTTTGTCGTTTTGTGTTTATATTGTGCGTTGTGCATGGCATAATTGTTGAAAACTTATTGACTTTTCTGTTATTCTGGTATTATATTTGGGACTTTAGTATCAGCATAGAGATTAGCATTTGAATTCATTCAGGATCAATTTTCACATTCTTCAATTCATGACATATAAATCTTTGAGAACCCACCTTTGTGAGTTTTGAGCCTCATAGATTGAATATTAGTGTCAATTGATTTTCTTTTCTTAAGTGTGCACCTTCATGATTTTACATCTCTAGAGCTTGCTTTTGCATACTAATTGAACTCACATTATGATTTAATCTCAAGTTTTAAAATGATGAAGGCAAATTAGGTTATCCCTTTAGCTTAAAAAGACCTCCCTTAATTATGAATTCCTTAGTGAGCCAAGTTGAGCCTTTGACTTTTTCTTGATTGATCAACACAATTCACAACTCAACTTTCTCTTATTATCATCATACCTGCATTAAGGAATGGAGTTTCTTATGATATGACAATAGGGTGGTTTGATTCATAAGTGTGGGGTAAGCAATTAAAAAAAAAACAAAAATTGTATTGCTATTTGGGGCTGAAATGCATACTTTGCATATTGTATTTGCTAAGAGTCGGTTATTCTTTTTCTCTACATTTTAAGCTAGATGTTCCATGCAATTTTATATTTTGTATATTTATATATATATAAAAAAGAGAAATATAAAATAAATAATAAAATAAATAAATGAAAATAAAGAAAAGATGTATATATATATACAGAATTCATATATTTTCTAGCATTAGTCATCAAAGAGGAATGTCGACTCATGTACTTTTCTTTTAGTGTGCAAGTATGTAAAATTATCAAGGGTTGGTGAATATGCCATTTGAGGGAGCTATGAGTTTCTGAGTAAGAGTATTGTCTAATTTAGATACTCCATTTCTTAATGTTCCAGCTTAAATGTCTTTTCTCATACCTTCACCTTAGCCCCATTACATCCAAATAAAAGACCTTCGGATTATTTCTTGAGAAAATCAGTGAGAGAGATTGGATAATTAAGCAAGTTTATGGTAGTATGCAGTCATGAGTGGTTTGAGTGAATTAACCTTTGAAATCGAGTGAAACACTTAGATGAGAGATAAGATTTGTATGTCTGGATTAATGAATGAGTTAAGAAAATCTTGATTGAAGTAAATTGCAATTATTTATGGCTGAGTCTTAAAGGATTTTATTTTATATGCTAGAATTATAGTTAAGGTTGTTTGAGTTTTTAATTTATGTCATGTGAATTTTCTTGAGGACAAGCAAAGTTTTAAGTGTGGAGTAGTTGTTTTATTAGTTTTTGTCATAGAATTGTGTCTTATTTATTATGATGATTATTGTTTTATTTAGGTATTTTGGTAGTTTTAATCTGTTTATTTAGTGTTTTCATCAATTTTGGTAGTTTTAATTTATTTCAATGTTTATGACATTTTTTATCTAGTTTTTAGTGTGGTGTTTTTGTGTTGTTGGTTAATGTTTATTTGATTTTTGGTTAAAGTTTGTTTAAGTGTTGGTTTAGGTTAATATGCAAGGAACCAAGAGAGGAAGAAAAAAATCAAGGAGTCAAGAGAAAGGAAAAGTTGGGCAGTGACTGACACACTCAGGGGACACGGCCAAGCTTGTGGCCATGTCCCATACCAAGCTAAGGAAGAAGACCAAGAGTTCAGAAGGTGACACATTCAAGGGACACGGCCAAGCCTGTGGCCGTGTCCCTCCAAACATGACAAACACGGCCAAGTTTTCTAAGCTTGGCTGTGTCACACACCACTCCAAAGAACAAGAGGTGAAAATCAAACATAAGTGGACACACTCAAGGGACACGGCCAAGCTTCCAAAGAAACATATATGAAGGCAGAAGCAGACACCTTCAGTGGACACGGCCAAGCTTGTGGCCGTGTCCCTCCAAGCACCTCAAACACGGCCAAGCTTGCCTAAGCTTGGCCGTGTCACTCATGGACTAAAGAAGCGGATTTTTAAGCGAGTCAAGCTTGGCCGTGTCACTCATGGACTAAAGAAGCGGATTTTTAAGCGAGTTTCGTATAAATAATACGATTAGGGTTTTCAAGAAGAGGTTCGAAAGTTTTGAGTTTGGACTTTAGATCAGCCATCAAAGAGAATAATTTAGGGTTTCTAATTGTTTTCTTTGAGATTATTGATTACACTTTGATGCAAAACATTCTAGATTAAATTTGTTTATGCCATTGCAACATTCTTCTAGTAAGATCTTATCAAGAGATTCTTCAGAAGCTTAAAGGGAGTTTGTAATTTGGTTTTGTTCTCAAACTTTATCTCTTAAATTTCTTGGGAATTGTATTTATGAATTCTATTATGTCTAAATTGATTTCTTTGAATTTTAATGAGATGAATATGTTTGATAGCATTATAAACTAATTTCATCTAGTCTAGGGTTTGTATGGATCTACTATGATTGTATGAATTGGTTATTGCTCTTAACTGAATTATTTCTTTAGCCTTGATTAAATGGATTACTTCTTAATATATAATTGATTGGCCACCAATTATGTGTTTAAGGTATTAGATGAAGGATTGAGAGATGAAGTCTAATGCTGGAACAATTCCATTAGGGATTTAGGTGAATTAGAAATATAACCTAAGGAAAAGATTATTTCAATTGTAACAAGATTATTTGAAAGAGGTTTGAATGCGAGAGCTTATTTCCTTGATTCGATTAATTAAGTTGCTTGAGATTTAATCTTTGAAATTAAATTGGTTAAGAGGAATAACCGTTCATACATATAAGTTAGAGAAGTGCAAACCCTAGACCTTTCTATTAAGTGAATCAATATATCAGCTCAGTTTACTTTTATTGTTTTAAACTCCAATCGATCTATTTTCTTTAGTTGTTAGCAATTTAAATTTATTCTAATTTGTTATTTGCAACCTAATAATCAATTAGCTTATCTAGCTTCCTTGTGAGACGACCTTGGGGCGATCACCTTTGCTACAGCTACCTTATATACTTGCGAGTGATGCTTATAGTAGAACTTAATTTGAGCGCAACACGAGTCACTGGGTTGAGCTTTGCCCTCTTGCATGTCCTCACCATCTTCTTCAAATGTTCCTGCATCCAAAGAATCATCACTGTTATTATCGCCAATTTTATTATCAAGTACCTTATCACTTCTTAAGATTGTGATTGCTTTGGCTTCCTCTGGTTGACTCAAAAAATTTCCTTTTTGATGAGCTTGAAGTTGATTAGCCAATTGACCCAGTTGAGTTTCCACCTTTTTAAGTGATGCTTCAAAAGAGTCAAATTCTTGTTATTCACCTCTTGATTTTGAGTGCGTAGTTGAATGAAAGCATTCAAATTATCTTCAAGTGAAGGTTTTGTTATTTGCTCTTGATTTGAAGTTTGCCCTTGAAATTGGGGTCCCCTTTGATAAGGTTGGAATGATTGTTGAGGTGGAACTTGTTGATTCTTCCATGAAAAATTAGTGTGATTTCTCTAACCAGGGTTGTACGAATTTGAGTATGGACCATTCCTTTCCCTTTGTTGGAACCCTTCAAATGCAAAAGCTTGTTTTTGCCCTTCTTGGAATTGTTCAAAGTTTGAAGGACATACATTTGTGTTGTGGTCTACCACACCATATAATGCACATGATTCTTTGCTTGGCACCAGCAAGTTTCCTCTAGCATTCAATAATTTAACTTACCTTGTCAACTCAGCAATTTGCCTTTCCATTTCTGAGTTTGCATTTAGCTCATATGCTCCTCTTCTCCTTTCCCCCAATCCTCTTTTGTTGAGAATTTGCTCCCAACAGTTCAAATAATGCAACCATTTCAACAACTAAAGCATTATCCACAACATTAACCCCTCCTACAGCATTATCCACTGTGTTTTGACATTATTGAGGTAGCCCATCATAGAAAAATTGATTGAGCAATCGTTGTGGATAGTAATGATGAGGGCATTGAAATAATAAAGATTTGAAGCGATCCCATGCCTCATGAAATGGTTCCCCATCAAATTGGGTGATCGTCGCAATACTCCCCCTAAGCTCCTTTGTCTTTTGGTGTGAATAAAATTTTCCCACGAATTTGTTATACACTTCGGTCCAAGTGGTTAATGAGTTCTCCGATAAGGTCATCATTTTGAGTTCATCCTCTTTTAATGCTTGCAAAGGAAAAGTATACAGTGTTGTGTAAAAATCTCGAATGAAGTTGAGAGGATCTTCATTTGGCAGTCCATGGAAGGATGAGAACATACTATAATGAGTGTTTTGAGTTCATAATTTCTTGTTGTGTTGCTCAACCGGATACGCGATGTGGTTAGTCCAATGATCGATTGGGCAAACTCCTTCATAAGTCATTCCTCTACGTAACCCACTTCTACTTCCGTGTCCTCCTCAAATTGCTCGTTGATTTCTTCTCATTCTTGTCCCAAGGGATCTACTCCTTCGGTTCATGGAAGTCTATGAATATCATCTATATATAGAGTAAATTCGTTTCCTTGAGACCTTTGTCCTTGCATAAATCACCTAGGTAATTCAAAAAGGAACACTTTAAATAATTAAATAAGTAAAATGAAAGAATCAAACTATTAATAATAATTGCCTTCCCCGGCGGTGGCACCAAAAACTTATTGTGCTTGATTAATTACTACTACAAAGTGACTCTCTCAAGTATACGGGGTAATTAAAGCAATGGTGATTTCCCCAAGGTCGTCTCACAAGGAAGGAATTAATTTACAATAGTTTGGTTAACCAATAAATTAAAATTGAGTATGTATTTTTGAATTAGTGAGTTGTAATTAAAATTTGAAAGTAAAAATGAGTAGTAGTGCGTAAGATTAATTCAATGCTAGGAATGGTGCCTAGGGTTGGAGGTCAATTTAATTAAATCTTGATTCTCAAATTATCCATTAATATAACCTTATATTTTAATTTGTTCCTTGAGTTTAATTAGTAATTACTAATTCATTAGTTTTCACATTCTTGAATTAACAGTAACCAATTGTTTTAAAATAATAAATTAAATAAAACCTAGAACTTATATTTCTAATTCATTCTTAAGGTGGTTGATTACATAGTTCAGATATGGAATTTCACCTCTCGGTCTATCGTTCAATATTAAGTGATTAATAGTTGGCCAATCTATCAAACTAACTTTATGTCCAATGCAATTAACCAATAACAAGGTATACTAATGGAATTATCAAATCAAGTCATTTAATCAAATCTACTATAACCGAAGGTATTAGTAAATTAGCTCATTATCATTTTAAAACAAATATCCATTTCAGTATTCATAAAATCAAAATTATACATTGTAATATTAATGTTCATAATAAAACAACAATAATCTAGAAATGAATTAATAGAGAGAATATCCTTTGTAGACTCCGGGAGTTGAACTACTTGTCTTCCTCCTAGCTTCCACCTTGATGTATGAAGAACAACTTCCAAGCCCTCTTCATTCAATGGCTCTCTTCTTGAAGGATGGAATGGTAACTCTCTCAAGCTTACAACTCCAATCAAGCTTTCTTCAAACCCTAATCTTCTAAAGAGCATGCTCACTCAAATTTAACCCCAAACTTGATTAAATCTTGTCTATGGAAGAAAATGAAAGATGAATGGAAAAAATGAAGATGAAGAGAGAATGGTGTATCTCTTCAAAAAAAAAAAAACAAGAACAAAACTAACTAGATAGCCCCCAAATAAGCACAAACGTGTGTGTCATTCCATACCCCCACTTCTAATTCCTTTCCATTTTTTATGACACCAACCATGTCTTGCCAACTTACACACCACCCTTTGTCTTCATATTTTTCTTTGTTTTTTATTTCTTCCCATAAATTCATCCACCTTTTACTCATTTTTAATATTTCTTTTTAAAAAGAAAAGTCTTTTATCCCCCAATTGTCCCTCACTTTGTGCAAAATAATTAAAAGGACCATATGAGACAAGTCCAAGCCTTGAGCGACTTGGCTTTGTCACTCATTCTTCTTGGGACATGACCAAGCCTTGAGGCTATGCCTATAGCTACCAATCTTTCCTCTGCTTTTCCAGGTGTGACACACCAAGTCACTAGATGTGTCATATGACATTGCCAATGACATGGTCGTGTCTTCTGCTTATGTTCACCTCTGCCATTCGCTTGCCATTCGCTTTGCTCTTTGGTTTCATTAAGTGAAACATGGCCAAGGGCTTGGCCGTGTCATGTGACACGACTAATGGCTTGGTTGTGTCTTCTACCAGTGTCTGTCTCTGTCAAATTTTTCTGAAGGACACAGCCAAGCCAAGTTCTCTCAGCCCATGTCATGTCAGTGGATCATGCCTTTTGCCTTGGATGAGGGACACAGCAAAGCCATTAAGTGTCTTGGCCGTGTCTCATGTTTTTCCACCATTTTGACCCATCAATCCATTCTTTTGCACTTCCATCTAAATCAAACACTTCAAGAAAAATTTAAACACAAATTAAAAGAAAAAATTTACTTAAAGACAATAAAAATTAACCTAAACATGTATACATATTTGATCAAAACAACTACGCAAAAAACTTGTTGCGCTCAATTAATTATGACTACAAAGCGATACTCGCAAGTATACGAGGTAATTGTAGCAACGGTGATCGCCCCAAAGTCGTCTCACAAGGAAGGAATTGTTTTGCAATAGTTTGATTAACAAATAAATTAAAATTGAGTGTGTTATTAAATTGGTGAGTTATAATTAAATTTTGAAAGTAAAAATGAGTAGTAGTGCGTAAGATTAATTCAATGCTAGGAATTGTGCCTAGGGTTGCAGGTCAATTTAACTAAATCTTGATTCTCAAATTATTCATTAATATAACCTTGTATTTTAATTGTTCCTTGAGTTTAATTAGTAATTACTAGTTCATTTTCTTTCACATTTATGAATTAACAACAACCAATTATTTTAAAATTACAAATTAAATAAAACCTAGAACTTATATTTCTAATTCATTCTTAGGGTGGTTGATTACATAGTTCTGATATCAAATTTCACATCTCGATCTATCATTCAATATTAAGTGATTAATAGGTGGCCAATCTATCAAACTAACGTTAAGTCCAATGCAATTAACCAATAACAAGGTATACTAATGGAATTATCAAATCAAGTCATTTAATCAAATCTACTATAACCCAAGGTATTAGTAAATTAGCTCATTATCATTTTAAAACAAATATCCATATCATTATTCATCAAATCAAAATTATACATTGTAATATTAATGTTCATAATAAAACAACAAATAATATAGAAATGAATTAAAAGAGAGAATATGAAAAACCCCTTTTTAGACTCCAGGAGTTGAACTACTTATCTTCCTCCTAGCTTGCACCTTGATGTATAAAGAACAACTTCCAAGCCCTCTTCATTCAATGGCTCTCTTCTTGAAGGATGGAATGGTAACTCTCTCAAGCTTACAACTCCTATCAAGCTTTCTTTAAACCCTAATCTTCTAAAGAGCTTGCTCACTCAATTTTATCCCCAAACTTGATTAAATCTTGTCTATGGAAGAAAATGAAAGATGAATGGAAAAAATGAAGATGAACAGAGAATGGTGTATCTCCTTCAAAAAAAAAAAACAAGAACAAAACTAACTAGATAGCTCCCCAAATAAGCCCAAACGTGTGTGTCGTTCCATACCCCCACTTCAATTCCTTTCCATTTTTTATGACACCAACCATGTCTTGCTAACTTACACACCACCCTTTGTCTCCCTCTTTTTCTTTGTTTTTTATTTCTTCCCATAAATCCATCCACCTTTTACTCATTTTTAATATTTCTTTTTTAAAAAAAATTCTTTTGTCCCCCAATTATCCCTCACTTCGTGCCAAATAATTAAAAGGACCATATGAGACATGGCCAAGCCTTGAGGGACTTGGCTTTGTCACTCATTCTTCTCGGGACATGACCAAGCCTTGAGACTGTGTCTATAGCTTCCAATCTTTCCTCTTCTTTTCCAGGTGTGACACACCAAGTCACTGGAAGTGTCATATGACACGGCTAATGACTTGGCTGTGTCTTCTACTTATGTTCACCTCTGCCATTCGCTTTGCTCTTTGGTTTCATCAAGTGGGACACGGCCCAGGGCTTAACCGTGTCATGAGACACGTCCAATGACTTGGTCATGTCTTTTACCAGTGTCTATCTCTGCCCAATTTTTCTGAAGGACACGGCCAAGCCAAGTTCCCTCAGCCTGTGTCATGTGAGTGGATCATGCCTCTTGCCTCGGATGAGGGACACAGCAAAGCTATTAAGTGTCTTGGTCGTGTCTCATGTTTTTCCACCATTTTGACCCATCGATCCATTATTTTGCACTTCCATCTAAATCAAACACTTCAAGCAAAATTTAAACACAAATTAAAAGAAAAATTAACTTGAAGCCAATAAAAATTAACCTAAACATGTATACATATTTGATCAAAACAACTACGCAAAAAACTTGTTACGCTCAATTAATTACTACTACAAAGCGATACTCGCAAGTATACGAGGTAATTGTAGCAATGGTGATCTCCACAAAGTCGTCTCACAAGGAAGGAATTGTTTTGCAATAGTTTGATTAACAAATAAATTAAAATTGAGTGTGTGTTGTTAAATTGGTGAGTTGTAATTAAAATTTGAAAGTAAAAACGAGTAGTAGTGCGTAAGATTAATTCAATGATAGGAATTGTGCCTAGGGTTGTAGGTCAATTTAACTAAATCTTGATTCTCAAATTATCCATTAATATAACCATGTATTTTAATTTGTTCCTTGAGTTTAATTAGTAATTACTAATTCATTAGTTTTCACATTCATGAATTAACAGTAACCAATTATTTTGAAATAACAAATTAAATAAAACCTAAAACTTATATTTCTAATTCATTCTTAGGGTAGTTGATTACATAGTTCTGATATCGAATTTCACATCTCGGTCTATCATTCAATATTAAGTAATTAATAGGTGGCCAATCTATCAAACTAACTTTAAGTCCAATGCAATTAACCAATAACAAGGTACACTAATGGAATTATCAAATCAGGTCATTTAATCAAATCTACTATAACCTAAGGTATTAGTAAACTAGCTCATTATCATTTTAAAACAAATATCTATCTCAATATTCATCAAATCAAAATTATACATTGTAATATTAATGTTCATAATAAAACAACAATAATCTAGAAATGAATTAAAAGAGAGAATATCCTTTGTAGACTCCAGGAGTTGAACTACTTGTCTTCCTCCTAGCTTCCACCTTGATGTATGAAGAATAACTTCCAAGCCCTCTTCATTCAATGTCTCTCTTCTTGAAGGATGGAATGGTAACTCTCTCAAGCTTACAACTCCAATCAAGCTTTCTTCAAACCCTAATCTTCTAAAGAGCTTGCTCACTCAGTTTTATCCCCAAACTTGATTAAATCTAGTCTATGGAAGAAAATGAAAGATGAATGGAAAAAAATGAAGATAAAGAGAGAATGGTGTATCTCCTTCAAAAAAAAAAACAAGAACAAAACTAAATAGATTGCTCCCCAAATAAGCCCAAACGTGTGTGTCGTTCCATACCCCCACTTTAATTCCTTTCCATTTTTTATGACACCAACCATGTCTTGCCAACTTACACACCACCCTTTGTCTCCCTCTTTTTCTTTATTTTTTATTTCTTCCCATAAATCCATCAACCTTTTACTCATTTTTAATATTTCTTTTTAAAAAGAAAAGTCTTTTGTCCCCCAATTATCTTTCACTTCGTGAAAAATAATTAAAAAGACCATATGAGACATGGCCAAGCCTTGAGATACTTGGCTTTGTCACTCATTCATCTCGGGACACGACCAAGCCTTGAGGTTGTGTCTATAGCTACCAATCTTTCCTCTGCTTTTCTAGGTGTTACACGCCAAGTCACTGGACATGTCATATGACACAGCCAATGACTTGGATGTGTCTTCTGCTTGTGTTCTCCTCTGCCATTCGCTCGACATTCGCTTTGCTCTTTGGTTTCATCATGTAGGACATGGCCAATTGCTTGGTCATGTCTTCTACCAGTGTCTATCTCTGCCCAATTTTTCTGAAGGACATGGCCAAGCCAAGCTGCCTCAACCCGTGTCATGTGAGTGGATCATGCCTCTTGCCTTGGATGAGGGACACAGCAAAGCCATTAAGTGTCTTGGTCATGTCTCATGTTTTTCCACCATTTTGACCCATCAATCCATTCTTTTGCACTACCATCTAAATCAAACACTTCAAGCAAAATTTAAACACAAATTAAAAGAAAAATTAACTTAAAGCCAATAAAAATGTACCTAAACATGTATACATATTTGATCAAAACAACTATGCCAAAAACGTGTTGCGCTCAATTAATTACTACAACAAAGCGACATTCACAAATATATGAGGTAATTATAGCAACGGTGATCACCCCAAGGTCGTCTCACAAGGAAGGAATTATTTTGCAATAGTTTAATTAACAAATAAATTAAAATTGAGTGTGTGTTGTTAAATTGGTGAGTTGTAATTAAATTTTGAAAGTAAAAACGAGTAGTAGTTTGTAAGATTAAATCAATGTTAGGAATTGTGCTTAGGGTTGTAGGTCAATTTAACTAAATCTTGATTCTCAAATTATCCATTAATCTAACCTTGTATTTTATTTTATTTTTTCCTTGAGTTTAATTAGTAATTACTTATTCATTAGTTTTTACATTTATGAATTAACAGCAACCAATTATTTTGAAATTACAAATTAAATAAAACCTAGAACATATATTTCTAATTCATTCTTAGGGTGGTTGATTACATAGTTCTGATATCGAATTTCACATCTCGATCTATCGTTCAATATTAAGTGATTAATAGGTGGCCAATCTATCAAACTAACTTTAAGTCCAATGTAATTAGCCAATAACAAGGTATACTAATGGAATTATGAAATCAAGTCATTTAATCAAATCTACTATAACCCAATGTATTAGTAAATTAACTCATTATCATTTTAAAACAAATATCCATCTCAATATTCATCAAATCAAAATTATACATTGTAATATTAATTTTCATAATAAAACAACAATAATCTAGAAACGAATTAAAATAGAGATTATGAAAAACTCCTTTGTAGACTCCAAGAGTTGAACTACTTATCTTCCTCCTAGCTTCCCCCTTGATGTATGATGAGCAACTTCCAAGCCCTCTTCATTCAATGGCTCTCTTCTTGAAGGATGGAATGGTAACTCTCTCAAGATTACAACTTCAATCAAGCTTTCTTCAAACCTTAATCTTCTAAGGAGCTTGCTCACTGAATTTTATCCCCAAACTTGATTAAATCTTGTCTATGGAAGAAAATGAAAGATGAATGGAAAAAATGAATATGAAGAGAGAACGGTGTATCTCCTGTAAAAAAACAAGAACAAAACTAACTAGATGACTCCCCAAATAAGCCCAAATGTGTATGTCATTCCATACCCCCCCCCCCACTTCTAATTCCTTTCCATTTTATAAGATACCAACCATGTCTTGCCAACTCACACACCACCCTTTGTCTCCCTCTTTTTCTTCATTTTTTATTTCTTCCCATAAATCCTTCCACCTTTTACTCATTTTTAATATTTCTTTTTTAAAAAGAAAAGTCTTTTGTCCCCCAATTGTCCCTCACTTCATGCAAAATAATTTAAAGGACCATATGAGACATGGCCAAGCATTGAGTGACTTAGCCGTGTCACTCATTCTTCTTGGGACACGGCCAAGCCTTGAGGCTATGTCCATAGTTGCCCAATCTTTCCTCTTCATTTCCAGGTGTGACACGGCTAAGTCATTGGCTATGTCATGTGACATGGCCAGTGACTGGGCTATGTCTTCTGCTTGTGTTCACCTCTGCCATTCACTTGCCATTTGCTTTGCCTTTTGTTTTCTTCAAGTGGGACACAACCAAGAGGACGTGTCATGTGACATGGTCAATGGCTTGGCCGTGTCTTCTGCCAGTGTCTGCCTCTGCCCAATTTTTCTAAAGAACACAGCGAAGCCAAATTGCCTCAGCCCTTGTCATATGAGTGGTTCATGCCTCTTGCCTTGGATGAGGGACACATCTGTAGACCCTTAATTTTTGACCCAGTACGGTCCAATATATTTTATATTGTCCAAAATAATTTTTGTTATCTTAATTAAAAAAATTTTTTTAGTATCTAATTTTTATTAATAAAAAATAAAAATAAACAAATAAAAATAAAAATAAAAATAAAAATAAAAATAAAAAATCGATGATGGAAAAATCGGTGACGAAAAAATCGTCGCCCAAAACCAGCGCGCGGGACGATGGCCGAGGGCGCCCACAGGAATTTCCTGTGGGCGAAATGGCCTGCAGGCCAATCCCTCGCCCCTGCGGCAGCCAACTACGGCAATTTTTTTTTGCCAGCGCAATTTTTCCGCAGCAGTTTTTTTTTCGCCAGCAAAATTTTTTGGACGCAAATTTTTTCGAAACCTAATGCAATCAGGTTTCGGTTTCATTTTTTTTATCAATATTATGTTTCGTGAATAACTAGGAATGAACCATAAAATTCTTCTTTAAATAATACCAAAAACAATACAAAAAAGGGAGGAAAAATCAAGAAATCGGAGGGAAAAATCGGACAGAAACTTGGAGGTAAAATTGGATCCGAAACTAAGTAGGAAAGAGGTGAATCAATCTGATTTTTTTGGAGAGCAGAAAAACAATTCAAGCAATTCAAAGGCATCAAAGCTTGTCTTTGTTTTATTTTCATCCAAGAAGAAATTTTTGGTGGAACCAACGAACCAAGGTATGCATCAATTGTTTGAATTTTATTCTTCACAGTAGCTAAATCATCCCATTATTTCATTTAATTCAAAAACCCTAGAACATCAATTTACATTTTCTAAAGTTTAAAAACCTTAATTCGTTTCTTTGTTTTCCAAAAAGTTTTAAATTATTATTTTTGTTTCTTCAAAACCCCAAAATCCTAATTTGCTTTCCAAATTTTCAAAACCCTAAATTGAGTTCTGTTTCTTTCCAAAAGCCCTAAAAACTTCTTTTTTTGCTTTTATAAACTTTAAATAGTTTTGTTTATTTTCATAAAACTTTATAAAATTATCAATTGATTTTTCCAAATTCTAAAAAATAATGCATTCCCCGAAACCCTAAATCAAAAATCCTAAAACTCTAATTCAACTTCAAAAACCTAAACAGTGAAACCTAACCCCCTTAAAACCTTAAACCCTGATTTTTTCTAAACCCTAATCCTTTAAAACTCTAAAAACCATATAAACATAAATATTATAATTTAACACAGTAAGCTTGAAACCATAATTCAATGAGTAACCGTAAACCATAAATCTAAGTATTTTAGAGTGTCCAAAACCTAAATTCATGATTTTACATCACAAACCCTAATTTGGTTAATCAAAGAACTTTACCAACTTTTTAAATCATAAAACCTTAATATATTTTAATTCCTGTAAAAACTCACAGTAGCCTAATTCCACAAATTTCAAAACCCTAAGCACATGAAATAAAGAACCCTAAATGGAAACAGTAGCCATAATTTAGATTTTTATTTGCCTTATTCAATTCTATATTTGATTATGCTTTGATTTATTTTATATGCTTTAATTTATTTAAGTTCGATGCTTGGTTTATTTAATTTATCATGGATGGATGTTTACTTTCTATTGATATTTAATACCTTTGATGAATGATTTATTTATGATGAATGGCTATTTACTTTTATCAATTTATTTAGATTTCCAAATGTAACAACCCTCCCCGACCAGGTCGGCTGCCCGGCCCACTAGTGGCTTACGGCCCGTCCTTTTCACCACCTGGGCACGGGTCCGCAGGAGGCAAGCGACCGCTACAGTACTGGACAGCCCTCGCGGCCCACCCAGCAGGAATTTGTTTATTTGGCTCCCTAAGGAGTCGCCTCCCTGGATCGAACCCCTGACCTCCCACTTAAGAGAGCCAGCGAGAACCATCCAGTACCATTTCTGCTATTTTTTTTTTCTGATTTTTGAAAATATTTTTACACAAACCAATGCAACCAAAATCATTCTCAGTACACTTCCAATAAATCCCCCTTATAACCTCAACTACAACCTGCAAAAAGGATTTACACTTCTTGTAACACCCCCATATCCAATGCCCACACACTACAACCACAACAATGTAGCATAAGTGCATCAAACATAGGGATGCTACGGTTTTCTTAATATTCAAAACACTTTAAACTTGATACAATACCCTTATCATTATACATTATAGAAAAGTAGATTATTTACTTATAAAACAAAACATATTAGTTATATATATATATATACATTTAAATATTACCCAGCGGAAGTTATAAAATATGTACATATTTACAAACACTTGATTACATATTTAAATATATCCATACTTTTACATTATAAACATTACTTTACAAAATATAAAGAAGTATACATGATTGGCAATTCTCTTCTGATCTTTAAGTTCCCAAAATCAACTCTTCAAGGTCTACTCTCACTTGGTCTTGATGAACTCTCGGGTTCGACTCTATCAGCTCTATTACCTGCGCGATTAAACACTATCGCGCTAAGCCAAGGGCTTAGTAAGATAATTCATGCTAAAATGCAATGTCACAAATTAATTACATATATCAATCAAAAGCATATTATTTATTCAATATGTTGCTTTGTTCAATGTCACATCAATATTCATATAATAGCACCATTCATTATACTCATTTAAATTTATCATTATAGCCAACAACTATGACTTTATATACGTACCCTTTCCCAACCAGGTCGGTTGCCTTCCAATCCCAAGGGTCCGCAGGAGGCAAATAGGCACGTATAACATTATTAGTAACATACCTTTCCCCATCCAGGTCGGTTGTCCAAGTTCGGTTGCCCATTCCAATGGGTCCGCATGGTTCCGCAGGAGGCAAATAGGTACGTATAATACTAACTATATCGAACCTTCCTCCTACCAGATCGGTAGTCCAAGATCGGTTGCCCAACCCACTGGGTCCGCATGGTTCCGCAGGAGACGGATAGGTCCGTTCATTAAACTTATCAATACCTTTTCAATTCATTTCTTTTTCACAAGCAAGTTAAGCAATCATTATATACAATATTCATTACATTATCTAAACACTCACATTATTATTCAATCCTATCATCAATGCATGCTTCAATCATATTTCATTTGAATCACTATAACATCTTTGGTATAACATTTCAATGTGCATTACTCATGAAACACATTACCATTCACAATGCATAACATAACATTATTCAATCTCAACAATGCAATTAGGGCAATTCAACCTCTTCACAACCTAATCCAAAAGGAATATTAGCAAAATGACCATATGAATAGTACATTCTGGTTTTAGACTCCATTTTATCCTTATTTTGAAAAATTGTATAAAATAATCTACTTGACTAAAAATTCTAAAATTTTTACAGAATTTAGTTTTGTATCTTAAAATCATTCCTTTAAAATTTCAGATCAAACTGAACACAAAATCTTGGTCAAATAGTTCACCTAACCAGACTGCCCCAATTGCCCTGCATCCTGGCAGCAGTTCTGAACTTTGTGAATTCCATAAATCAAATTCAATCAACGTGGTTCCAAATTATTTTTCTCAAATACTAGACTCACTAAGCAATAACATATCCAAAATTCAATTGGATATGATTTTTCTACATTTTATTAAAAATCCCGAAATACAGCTGTCTCAGTTAAGGTACCTGCTGGAACAGGTCTAATAAAAATAATCTTTCTAAACTCATAACCATTCCAAAATCGAATCAACATATTTTTCAGTCATTCTAGACTCATAGAGACACAACATATCAAAAATTCACTTCAAAAACATTTTTCTATAATTAATTAAAAATCATACAAATCACAGCCTTTACTAATTGTAAAACAGAAACAATTTCACTAAACACAACTCTTACTCTTCCATCACCAACACCAACCCAACTTCTCATCTATCAAGCAAAATCAATACTTAAAATCACACCATAAGCAACTTAATCATACCATCATCAAATCACAACTCAACTCAAGCATAACTTCAAAAATAACAAGGGTAAACAAGAGCAAACTTACCAAATAATGAAATTCCTTGAAACTCCAACTTGTAACTTTGAAAACTTCCTTCACTTTGAACTTGAAATCATCAAAACCATCACTTGTTCTCTTGCTCTCTTCTCTCTTTGATGAGCCGGCCACACAAAAACAACAAGAAGAAGAAATGATGAAGAAACACAAAGTCAATAGGCATTAAATACCCATCCAAAAGAAAATTACTATAATACCCTCATCCATTTAACTAAGCTTTTGTCATATCTATACCCATTTAAGTAATTCACAACCAACACAAAAATATCCTCTTTCCTTGACTTTCCATTTTGACCACTTTATATGTTATATATATCACCATATAAGCAACATATACAATTATCTCTAAACCCTCTTTTCTTTCCCAACCACCATATAAAAACATTCTCTTCCCATTTCTCAATTCAAACCAACAACAACAACAACAAAACTTCTAGGGCATGCATAGGGATATTACAATTCTCCCCCTCTAAAAAGAAAATTTCGTCCTCGAAATTACCTGATATCAAAGCTGAAACAACTGCGGATATTGCTCTCGCATGGATTGTTCACTCTCCCAAGTCGCTTCTTCTTTTGCATGATTCTTCCAAAGAATCTTCACCAATGGCACTTGCTTGTTTCTCAATTCTTTCACATCATGTGCCAAGATAGCAACTGGTTCCTCTTCAAATGTCAAATCTGGGCTCACTTCGATAGACTCAAATGGCAACACATGAGATGGATCCGACCTATATCTCCTCAACATAGAAACATGGAATACACTATGAATACGATCCAACTCAGGTGGCAAAGCAAGTCGATACGTCACTGGCCCAACTCTTTCTAACACTTCATACGGCCCAATGAAACGAGGACTCAATTTTCCTTTCCGACCGAACCTCAAAATCTTCTTCCAAGGAGACACTTTCAGAAATACCTTATCTCCAACATTAAACTCTATATCTCTCCTTTTCAGATCTGCATAAGATTTCTGTCGGTCTGAAGCTGCTTTTAACCTGCCTCGAATCAACTTTACTTTTTCTTCAGTTTCTTGAATCAAATCAGGACCAACCAACTTATTATCTCCAAGCTCATTCCAACAAAGAGGTGTCCTACACCGTCTGCCATACAATGCTTCAAACGGTGCCATACCAATGCTGGATTGGTGACTGTTGTTGTAAGCAAACTCCACAAGAGGTAAAAACCTATCCCAACTTCCAGAGAAATCGATGACACAGCTTCTCAACATGTCCTCAATAATCTGTATCACCCTCTCTGACTGTCCATCCGTCTGTGGATGAAAAGCAGTGCTGAAGTGCAGTCGAGAACCCAAAGCACTATGAAAACTCTTCCAAAATCTGGAAGTAAACCTGGGATCTCGATCAGACACTAAAGAAGTTGGAACACCATGCAGTTTCACAATCTCATGGATATACAGCTCAGCCAATCTCTCCAAAGAGTAATCCATTCGAACCGGAAGGAAATGAGCTGTCTTAGTCAATCTATCCACAATCACCCATATAGCATCATGCTTCTTTTGTGTCAATGGCAAACCAGACACAAAATCCATTGTCACTCTTTCCCACTTCCATTCTGGCACTGACAATGGTTGAAGCAACCCGGTTGGAACTTGATGCTCTGCTTTAACCTTCTGACAAGTGAGACATTTCGACACAAAATCTGCAATGTCTCTCTTCAACCCAATCCACCAATAATGCTGTCTCAAATCATGATACATCTTCGTATTACCCGGATGCATAGCAAACACTGACTGATGTGCTTCTTCTAAAATGACTCTTTTCAATTCAGCATCATCGGGTACACACAATCGGTTTTTAAACCAGAGACTCCCATCGTCTTTCACAACAAAATCTCTTGTCTTCCCATTCTTACAATCTAAAATAATCTTTTGAATCTTCTTATCGGCCAACTGAGCTTCTTTGATCTGATCTAACAAAATCGGCTTCAATTGCAACTGTGCCAATAATGCACCATCAACACAAGGTACAAAACTGGCATGCAATGCTCTCAACTCAACAAGCAACGAGAGCGAGTAAACTGTTAAATCAGCTAAAGACTTCCGACTCAAGGCATCAGCAACAACATTTGCTTTACCTGGATGATAGTCAATCAAGCAGTCGTAGTCTTTAATCAATTCTAACCATCTCCTCTGACGAAGATTGAGTTCTTTCTGGACACCCAAATACTTCAAACTCTTGTGACCAGTGTAGATGAAACATTTCTCCCCAAACAGATAGTGGCGCCAAATCTTTAATGCAAACACAATGGCAGCCAATTCCAAATCATGTGTCAGATAGTTAAGCTCATGCGGTTTCAACTGTCGAGATGCATAAGCTATAACTTTCCCTTCCTGCATCAATACACACCCCAAACCTCTATGTGAAGCATCACTGTAGATCACATATGGTTTGCCTTCAACAGGTAAAGTAAGAACAGGCGCTTGAGTCAACAACTCTCTCAACTGCTCAAAACTAGCCTAACACTGATCTGTCCACACAAATCTCACTCCCTTTCGAAGTAATCTGGTGAGTGGAGTAGCTATCAAAGAAAACCCTTTCACAAACCGTCGGTAATAGCCTGCAAAACCCAAAAAACTTCTAATCTCTGTCACAGACTTGGGTGGACTCCAATTCAGAATAGCTTCAACTTTACTTGGATCAACTCTAATGCCTTCCGCTGAAACAATATGTCCGAGAAAAGCAACTTGATCCAACCAGAACTCACACTTCGACAATTTGGCAAATAACTGCTTCTCTCTCAAAATCTGCAACACAATCCGCAGATGCATATCATGTTCCTCTTCATTCCGTGAATACACCAGTATATCATCAATGAAGACCACTACAAACTGATCCAAATAGGGCCTAAACACCCTATTCATCAAATCCATAAAAGCTGCAGGTGCATTCGTTAGACCAAAAGGCATAACTAGAAATTCATAATGCCCATACCTGGTCCGAAAGGCAGTCTTCGGAACATCCTCAGCTCTGACTCTCAGCTGATGGTACCCAGATCTCAAATCAATTTTAGAAAACACAGCTGCACCTTTCAATTGATCAAAGAGATCATCGATTCTAGGCAAAGGATATTTATTTTTAATAGTCACCTTGTTCAATTGCCTATAATCGATACACAACCTCATAGTACCATCTTTCTTCTTCACAAATAGCACAGGAGCTCCCCAAGGAGAAACACTGGGGCGAATAAATCCTTTGTCCAACAACTCCTGTAATTGCACTTTCAACTCCCTCAATTCTGCTGGTGCCATTTTGTAAGGAGTAATAGAGATAGGAGTGGTACCAGGCAACAATTCAATACCAAACTCCACCTCTCTCTCAGGAGGCAATCCTGGCAACTCCTCTGGAAAAACATCAGGGAACTCTGCAACTGTGGCAATACTATCAATGGAAGAACCCTTCACTCTAGTATCTACCACATGAGCAAGATAGGCTTCACACCCCTTTCTAATCAACCTCCTGGCTGCAACAGCTGAAACAAATAAGGAGGCTAGCTGTTCCTGCTCATTAGATACTATCACCTCTCTACCATCACCCGTTCTCAAAGAAACAATTTTCTTTTTACAATCCACCACAGCTCCATGTCGAGATAGCCAATCCATACCTAAGATCACGTCATATTCCTTAAATGGCATCTCAATCAAATCCCCAAGGAACTCCTCACCCTGCACCACTACTGCACTATCTCTATGCACCTTACTCACAACCACACTATGCCCTAACGGATTTGTCACCAACACATCAAATCCTAGGGACTCAGCATGCATATCAAATACAGGCAAAACAGATGCACTAATATATGAATGCGTGGAACCCGGATCAATCAAAGCAAGTACTGGAGTATTAAATAAAGAAAAAGTACCAGCTATGACTGCCGATGTATCTGGCTGCCTCTGCATAACATACATCCTCTGGGAAGATCCAACCTCCTCTGGTCTACCCTCCCTGGATGTAGCACCTCCTCTAGAACTGAATCATGGTCTACCTCCCCGGCTGGCACCTCTGCCTCCTCTGCCTCCCCTCACACTAGCTCGAGAAGCAGCAGAATCAACTGGCATCTGCTCCTGCCTCTCAGGACAGTCTCTCACAAAGTGGTCAGGTGATCCACACCTGAAGCATACAGCTGGTCCACCACTCTTCCAACAAATACCTCTATGATAACCCCCACACTGAGCACATCTAGGTGGAGCGGATCTCTGAGTCATAGGGATCGGAGCACTTGCCACTGAAGCTGCAGGTCTAAATCTCTGTCTCTGGAACTGCACAGACCTACCAGCTGGTCTCTGGCTCCTACTACTCCTAGGAACAAAACTTCCTCTACCACTCTTCGCAGAGGAAGACCCTGCCTCGAACTGGGGCCTTCTAACCCTAACCTCTTCTTCTGAAGCAGCTGCAATAACTTGAGCTCGCTCTACACTTCGAGCTGCTGTCACAAGCTGTGAGAAATCCTGATATCTGGATCCAGCCACTAAGCACATGATCGAGGGCCTCAATCCCTCCTCAAACCTCCTGCATCTATCAATCTCATCAGCAATGATACCCCCAGCATACTGACTCAGTCGAATAAACTCAACTTCATACTCAGTTACGGTCCGATGATCTTGCTTCAAATCTAGAAACTCTCTTTTCTTCCCATCTTTATACTCCCTAGGAGTATACTTCAACTCAAATTCCCTCAGAAAATCAGTGTAAGACAGTGTTGGAGGATCATCCATAGAATGGGGCACCGTCTTCCACCAATCGTAGGCATCTTTCTGCAGCAAAGATCTTGCATAGTCAAATTTTTCCTCAGGGGTAGCTTGTAACTGAATAAAGATCCTCTGTACTTTGTCAAGCCACTGTTCTGCTACAGCTGGATCAGTAGTACCAAGGAAATCCTCCACTCCATACTTCCTTAGTTTATCATAGTGCCTCACAGATACCAAAGGCTGAGGGGTGGTGGCACTGGTTGCACTGGTGCTTGTCTCATAACTTCCATCATATGTCTAAACCAGGCTGGCGGAACCTCCTCTCCAGCTGGTCTACCCGACACCGAAGCAGGTGCCTCCTCAACACTATCAACTCTAGCTCCCTCAGCAGGAGCGATACTCTCGGCACTACCCTCAATCGACTGACGTGAGTGAGACTCCATCACAACCTAAGTCTGCAAACACAACATACTACATCTTATTAAAGATCAGAGGTTGCCAATCCCAAACATGTATATTATTTCAAAACCAACTTTTTAAGTAAAATATTCTTTTTATTACATTTTACCTAGGCTGAGAATCTCAAACCTAGGCTCTGATACCAAAAATTGTAACACCCCTTCCCGACCTACGTGTGTAAGCTGAGTAGAGGCGCCACACTAACCTAATGTTGCTACCAATTTTACTTAGTCAAATTTTAGTTCCAATTTTTATAGAAATTTTGCCATAGTTTCACTTAAAAATTGAGTCCCAAGTGTCGACAAAACTGGTTTTTTTTTTCTGATTTTTGAAAATATTTTTACACAAACCAATGCAACCAAAATCATTCTCAGTACACTTCCAATAAATCCCCCTTATAACCTCAACTACAACCTGCAAAAAGGATTTACACTTCTTGTAACACCCCCATATCCAATGCCCACACACTACAACCACAACAATGTAGCATAAGTGCATCAAACATAGGGATGCTACGGTTTTCTTAATATTCAAAACACTTTAAACTTGATACAATACCCTTATCATTATACATTATAGAAAAGTAGATTATTTACTTATAAAACAAAACATATTAGTTATATATATATACATTTAAATATTACCCAGCGAAAGTTATAAAATATGTACATATTTACAAACACTTGATTACATATTTAAATATATCCATACTTTTACATTATAAACATTACTTTACAAAATATAAAGAAGTATACATGATTGGCAATTCTCTTCTGATCTTTAAGTTCCCAAAATCAACTCTTCAATGTCTACTCTCACTTGGTCTTGATGAACTCTCGGGTTCGACTCTATCAGCTCTATTACCTGCGTGATTAAACACTATCGCGCTAAGCCAAGGGCTTAGTAAGATAATTCATGCTAAAATGCAATGTCACAAATTAATTACATATATCAATCAAAAGCATATTATTTATTCAATATGTTGCTTTGTTCAATGTCACATCAATATTCATATAATAGCACCATTCATTATACTCATTTAAATTTATCATTATAGCCAACAACTATGACTTTATATACGTACCCTTTCCTAACCAGGTCGGTTGCCTTCCAATCCCAAGGGTCCGCAGGAGGAAAATAGGCACGTATAACATTATTAGTAACATACCTTTCCCCATCCAGGTCGGTTGTCCAAGTTCGGTTGCCCATTCCACTGGGTCCGCATGGTTCCACAGGAGGCAAATAGGTACGTATAATACTGACTATATCGAACCTTCCTCCTACCAGGTCGGTATCCCAAGGTCGGTTGCCCAGCCCACTGGGTCCGCATGGTTCCGCAGGAGACGGATAGGTCCGTTCATTAAACTTATCAATACCTTTTCAATTCATTTCTTTTTCACAAGAAAGTTAAGCAATCATTATATACAATATTCATTACATTATCTAAACACTCACATTATTATTCAATCCTATCATCAATGCATGCTTCAATCATATTTCATTTGAATCACTATAACATCTTTGGTATAACATTTCAATGTGCATTACTCATGAAACACATTACCATTCACAATGCATAACATAACATTATTCAATCTCAACAATGCAATTAGGGCAATTCAACCTCTTCACAACCTAATCCAAAAGGAATATTAGCAAAATGACCATATGAATAGTACATTCTGGTTTTAGACTCCATTTTATCCTTATTTTGAAAAATTGTATAAAATAATCTACTTGACTAAAAATTCTAAAATTTTTACAGAATTTAGTTTTGTATCTTAAAATAATTCCTTTAAAATTTCAGATCAAACTGAACACAAAATCTTGGTCAAATAGTTCACCTAACCAGACTGCCCCAATTGCCCTGCATCCTGGCAGCAGTTCTGAACTTTGTGAATTCCATAAATCAAATTCAATCAACGTGGTTCCAAATTATTTTTCTCAAATACTAGACTCACTAAGCAATAACATATCCAAAATTCAATTGGATATGATTTTTCTACATTTTATTAAAAATCCCGAAATACAGCTGTCTCAGTTAAGGTACCTGCTGGAACAGGTCTAATAAAAATAATCTTTCTAAACTCATAACCATTCCAAAATCGAATCAACATATTTTTCAGTCATTCTAGACTTATAGAGACACAACATATCAAAAATTCACTTCAAAAACATTTTTCTATAATTAATTAAAAATCATACAAATCACAGCCTTTACTAATTGTAAAACAGAAACAATTTCACTAAACACAACTCTTACTCTTCCATCACCAACACCAACCCAACTTCTCATCTATCAAGCAAAATCAATACTTAAAATCACACCATAAGCAACTTAATCATACCATCATCAAATCACAACTCAACTCAAGCATAACTTCAAAAATAACAAGGGTAAACAAGAGCAAACTTACCAAATAATGAAATTCCGTGAAACTCCAACTTGTAACTTTGAAAACTTCCTTCACTTTGAACTTGAAATCATCAAAACCATCACTTGTTCTCTTGCTCTCTTCTCTCTTTGATGAGCCGGCCACACAACAACAACAAGAAGAAAAAATGATGAAGAAACACAAAGTCAATAGGCATTAAATACCCATCCAAAAGAAAATTACTATAATACCCTCATCCATTTAACTAAGCTTTTGTCATATCTATACCCATTTAAGTAATTCACAACCAACACAAAAATATCCTCTTTCCTTGACTTTCCATTTTGACCACTTTATATGTTATATATATCACCATATAAGCAACATATACAATTATCTCTAAACCCTCTTTTCTTTCCCAACCACCATACAAAAACATTCTCTTCCTATTTCTCAATTCAAACCAACAACAACAACAACAAAACTTCTAGGGCATGCATAGGGATATTACACCAAATGTTGTAAGAGGTATGTTTCCACTTAGTGGGTACCTCATTAGTTAAATATCATGTAATTTAAATTATTTTTCTATTTTAGAACTAATGTAAAGGACATGTTTCTACCTTTCGGTGGGTGTCCTATTTAGGCATGGATGTAAGAGCATGTTTCCATCTTCGGATGGGTGTCCATTTATTTGCTTTATTTGGACATTGTTTTCATTTTTAATATGTTGATGCTTTATTTTAATTATTGTGTGTAATATGGATAATGTTGTTATGTTTAAAAATTTTATAATATTAAGACCTGTAAAGGAGGCCGGTTCCAATGAACCGGGCGTTGTGGGGGTGCTGGGCCATTTCTCACCTTCCCCACATGTACCCAACTTTTCGAACCCATTAGGGGGTTGGGGGATTCCTTAGGAATTGAGTCATCCAGCCCCTTCTTTTTCCCAGCCCGTCCGGGTGGCAACTCTACTTTCTCCGGACTTAGGTCCGTGCTCTCTATGGCCCCGAGCCTAAACAGTGCCGAAGTCGCAAGAACCATTCCACTGGGAGTGGGAGCAAAAATCCCCGCTCACAGTGGCAACTCCACTGGGGATAAGGGAAGTTGATTCCATTAGTCTTTATATTATTCTATTCTTTTTTATAATGATATTATCCATTACATCATATTAGATTGCATTGTGTGCGTGAGTTAGGGCGCCCGTGTTATCCGTGTTGTGTTATGTGAGGGATACCATACTTTCACTCAAGGTATGGAGATCGAGCATGGCATAACCACTAATAGCCTTGTACCATTTTGTATATACTTGCTATGGGAACCTAAGCTTTTTTACCCAAAGACTAAAGCTCATGTAATTGGCCTAGTCACTTTCCTTAGGTTTTACCCCAAATGCATATTGTTTGACTATGGTTAATTTATCGTGGCTTAAATCATGGCTTATTTGGTTTGTTCTTTTTCTAATATGACCTAAGTACATTGTAAGCTCAAAATAAATTTTTCTTTAAAATCCAAAAGGCCAAAGCTATTTTCAAAATTTTTCAAGATGGTCTTTGGACATAAGACTTTTTTAAAAACAAATAAAAAAATTTTTTTCCCATGGCCCAAATACTAAGCCCAAAATCGATTTTTCTAAAATCTTTTTACAATGGGCTTAGAAATAAAATTATTTTTCATTCAACCTTTTCTTACAAAGAGCTTTCAAAATATTTAGATCAATTATGAAATACCAAAAATCAATTGTGGGCCTAGTTTATACTAAGAATAAATTAACCATGAGCTTATTTTTGGCATGAATCATTAGTTACCTTTTTCATGTGAGAAATCTACCTATAATAAACCTCTGAACTTAGTTTTAATCCAATATAGCATAAAAGCTACTTTAGTTGTTTGAATGGATTAAAATCTAATTAATGGGAATTATCATGGATTGATTTCCATTTTTGAAAATATAACTATTGGTTGAAACATTCGAGGGAATTATTCGAAAGCAAGGTACCCCATGTTGGTATTTTGTTAGTCATATACCTAGGAAAAGAGACTCGCCATTCGTGTGTGGGTGATATAAGATTGGAAGGAACGTCCTAATTATCCTTGTTTGTTTGTGCATACATGCATACATGTATACATTTGCATCTCATATCATTGATCCTCTCTGGCTCACAGCCCTGGATTATGACAGTTCAAAAGCTTACAACAATCCGACCTACGCCAGAGACGAAGTATCTAGCAACGACTCAATCACTTGCTCACCAAAAACAATGGAGCCCGAACAAACTCAAAGGATGGTGGATGAGGCCCTCAACGCCAAGATGGAAGAAATAAAAGAGGCCCTAGCTGAGACCATGAAGAACCAATTGACTGCAATTTTAGAAAATCATGCCGAAGCATCTGCTAGCACTAAGAAGCCAAAGGACAAAGGGAAGTCTAAAGTTGATGAAGTAGCTTTTGATAATGATAAGGTGGTCATTGATGATGATGATTGGGCTCAATACTACCAAGATCCTCAAGACAAAAAGGAGCCAAAGGTTGTTGAGAAGGCAACTATTGAAAAGACCGAGACTTCTGATGTTGAAAATATGATTACTGATTTAGAAAAGAAATTTGAGAAGAAACTAAAAACCGAAGAAATGTCCGAAGTTGACAAATTATTTGAGCTAGATGAAGAAGTTCCGTATAAGTTCAAGATGCCATCTTTTGCAAAGTTTGATGGAACCAGAAATGCTCATCTCCATGTGAAGCAGTATATCACTGCTATGCAGTCTGCCCGAGCTACTAAGGCTCAAACTCTAAGGTACTTTATGCTCTCATTGGACCCTGTTGTCCAAAATTGATTTAACACTTTAGAGGAAAGTACTCAAAAAGATTGGGACATGTTATACAAGGCTTTCATTCAGCAATATGGGCATAATGTTGAGTTCAAAGTTACCTTAATGGAAGTGGAGTCCATTAGACAAAGGCCAACTGAAAATTTTGTGGACTATGTGAAAAGGTGGAGAAATAAGGCTGCTTTGCTCAAGAAAAGGCCCGATCAAATAAGGATGATCGTGAGAGGTGTCCTGCCTAGTCTTCGTGAAAGGATGTCTCATACACTCATCCGTGACTTCAAAGATCTTCTCCAAGCTAGTCTACAAATTGAAGAGTGGGAAAGGGAGAAAAATCGCTTTTCAATAAGAAGGAATGAAAAAGGGAATATCAGCCTAGCAATCAAAGCACGTAAAAAGAAGTTGATATTAATGCGACTGGTCAAGGAAATAAAAGACAATTCTCAGAATTGGGGAAACCTCTATCTTGGGTTTTTAGCAAGCTCCTCGACCTTTACATAATCCACTGCCACCAAACTTTAATGCCGAGGCCTTCTGTCAATTTCATCAAATGCAAGGGCATGAAACAGATAAATATGCTCGTCTAAGGCTTGAGATTCAAGACCTAATCGATAGTGGCAAGCTACCCGAGCTGGATAAGCCCAATACCATGAACAACCCTTTGCCTAAATTTGAAAGAGTGCCACCACCAGCAACCTTCATGGTGGGAAAAGGATTGGAAGAAGATTTTATTTTATCATCTTTTCAAGATAGGAATGTTGAAGATTCAAAAGGAAAAGAAGCTTAAACTCAACGAACTTTCCTTAGCTTGAATGTTGCTTTTCAATTTTACTTTCTTTAATATTTAAATTGGAACAATCTTGTTTTTCAAATTTAAAATTGCTTGAATAAATTACTTTCATCAAAATTTTGTTGGTCTTTATCCATTTTTGTGCTCAACCGATGAGGAATCAAGCTTGATAACTCATGAATTAATATATCTCGGCATCATGACTTGAATGACTTTACTAGATGAGGGAATTGCTCTATAGCATAGAGTTGTGTATGATTACTTAGAGAGGGCTCCTGCATAATTATCTTTGTCTAGGTCCTAGTCAGTCTTAGAAAATGCTTTGACAAGCTTTCGAGGCAAAATTGAACTCTGCTTATTTAAGGGAGAGATGATCTAGGCATTGTTTGGTTAGCCAACAACTAGTATCCACCCAATTAAATATCAATCCCTAGTTGTCCCTTTGAGCCTTCATAAATTTATAGCTTTCTTTTCATTGGCTTACAAATCCCAATAAACTACCCTGAGCTGTTGTGATACTTTTGATAAATCTTATGATTACTATGATGAAGAGGCAAGAAGATCAAAGAAAGAAATGAATAGTCAATACCATGAGGATAGTTGAAGTTCTCAAAACCATAAGGGTAGTTGATGTTTTCAAGACCATAAGGGCAGTTGAAGTTTTCAAGACCATAAAGGTAGTTGAAGTTCACTTAATATCTCCAATATATAAAGACAACATCAGAGTACCAAATGATTTATCCTTGGTAAAGAAGATTTATGTCACTCCACTCTTCCATTATTGGAAGCCCAAGTTAGTACAAACAAGACAACTCTTTTAGAGCTAGAACCAACTAAAAAAAACAAAGCAAAAAAAAACAAACAAAAAAAAGAAGAAAAAAAAAGAAAAAGGGAAAAGAAAAAAAAGAAAAAAAAGAAAAAAAGAAAAAAACCTAAAAAGGGGGTTCAGAAAGCCAACTGAGTTCTCTTTTACCTAAAGCAGCAAAAGGCTTCCATTTGGTCCAACCCTACTAAAAATTCAATCAAAATTTGAGAAAAAGGAGAAAGACCATTCAGTTCTTGAAAGTTCTATACTTGACAGTCCTACAAGGAAGAAGGACAAAATTATAAAATGCTCAAAGAAAGAAAAGAGTAAGAAAAATAAAAAGATAGAAAAGGGAGAAGAAGAAAAGAAACAAGTTTGGGTAACAAACTTTTTGCAATGGCAGAAACTGTCCTAATAAAGATCCAGATTAATGCCAAGAAGATAGAAGGAATTTGGAGTCTAGCAAGATTGCTTTTAGATGCCTAAAGTTCAAACAAGAAATTTGTAGTGTGAAGGTTTGTCCATTGTGTCACATCAGCACCAATTTCAAAATGGCCTTCATTTAAACCTGTGTCCCTTATAGGCCCCATTTCAAGCCTATCAAAGACCTGTTGATCTCTCTTGGTAGGTAGAGTCTATTAGTGGAGATAGTTTGGATAAGCATGCATATGAGATAGATAGTATTTAAACTCAATGAGACCTTTGGCCAAGTAATGTGTATGTGCCTATCTGAAGTGCAACAGTTCTTGCTTAAATAGAAATAATTCTCGAGTTTAGTATGGTAACTAGGGTTATCATGTTATAGATATGTTAATTTGGAAAATCAAGTCCTGTGGTGCATTGACATTAATTTGGCAAAGCCAACATTTGATTTCAAAATCAAAATTTAAAAAAAAAATAGAGTTTTGTCATACAAAGCCTTCAAGTTAAGGGAAGTATGTTGAACCTCCAAAGGACACATTGGGTAAAGGAAATGATTATTGGCAAGGTCATGAAGAAGCTATCAACTGACATGCTGAAACATTATTCAAAATAGATGAATCCCTAACTCTCCTGCTTGGGGCCTCCATTATTCATGTTTTCAATATTTCAAAGATAAAAGTCATAAATGGGAAGCATTCTTTTATTCCAATGCAAGACTTGAACGAGTGTCAAAAAGGAACCAATGAGAACACTTCTGCTGATCACCTCGGTCTGTGAGTCGATGAAATGACTGTAAGTATTATTCATGCATATCATGCATACATGAGCATATCACATCGCACTTTCTTGTCTTGTATTGTCTATTCCTTTTCAAAGTGAACAGCAAATACCTTGCAAACTAAAGAATCAAAAGAAGATATTGAATCAAGGGGGCATGGAAAGCCTATTTGCTTGTGGAAGCTCCAGTCATTTTGCAAAAGAAGAAATACGTGCTTGTGCAAAGAACTAGACGGAGCCCGCATAGAAAAATCATGGGTTTGGGCCTACAAAGGGGGCAACGCTTCTCCTTTTCAAATTTTGAGTTTATGCATAAACAAAATATTTTAAATATCTTGCCACGCAGGGGACAAGGAGAAGATATGAAGGCTAGCTAAAAAGATAGATTTTTTTGTTCATGTTTAATTAATGAACAAGAAAAAGAATTCTGAAAAGAATAAAAAATCATCATCAATCAAAAGAAAAAATTAGAATGAAAATGCAAAAGACAAAAGGTTAGTCCAGCTAAAAGGGTTAAAGCAAGGGTAAAGACCCAATTTACAATGGATAAAGATCCATGTTTCGAGAGTAAAGACCCGATTTTCAATGGATAAAGATCCATGTTTCAAGGGTAAACACCCGATTTCCAATGGATAAAGATCCATGTTTCAAGGGTAAATACCCGATTTCCAATGGATAAAGATCCATGTTTCAAGGGTAAATACCCGATTTTCAATGGATAAAGATCCATGTTTCAAGGGTAAAGACCCGATCTCTAATGGATAAAGATCCATGTTCCAAGGGTAAAGACCCGATTTCCAATGGATAAAGATCCATGTTCCAAGGGTAAAGACCCGATTTCCAATGGATAAAGATCCATATTTCAAGGGTAAATAACCGATTTCCAATGGATAAAGATCCATGTTTCAAGGGTAAAGACCCGATCTCTAATATCCATGTTGGTAAAGACCCGATTTCCAATGGATAAAGATCCATGTTTCAAGGGTAAAGACTCGATTTCCAATGGATAAAGATCCTTGTTTCAAGGGTAAAGACTCGATTTCCAATGGATAAAGATCCTTGTTTCAAGGGTAAAGACCCGATTTTAAATGGATAAACATTCATATTTCAAAGGGTAAAGACCCAAAGTCCAAAGGATAAAGAACCTTGTTTCAAGGGTAAAGACCCGAGTTCAAATGGATAAAGATCCATATTTCAAGGGTAAAGATCCAATTTCCAATGGATAAAAGATCCATGTTTCACGGGTAAAGGCCCAATCTCCAATGGATAAAGATCCATGTTCCTAGGTTAAAGACCTAATTTCTAATAGATAAAGATCTATTTTTGGTGGGTAAAGACCTATAATTCATAAAATTGGAACAACTAGTTATGTTAGAATTCTCAACTGATAAAAGGTCAGCCAAATCAAACAAATCTTGGGTCCAAGTACCCAAATTCAATCCAATCTTGGGTCCAAGTATCCAATCTCGGGTCCAAGTAATCAAATCAAATTCAATCTTGGGTCCAGGTTCCCATTCTCGGGTCCAAGTACCCAAATCAAATCAATCTCGGGTCCAAGTACTCAATCTCAGGTCCAAGTACCCAAATCAAATCAATCTCAGGTCTAAGTACCCAAATTCAATCCAATCTTAGGTCCAAGTACCCAATCTCGGGTCCAAGTACCCAAATCAATTCAATCTAGGTTCCAAGTACCCAATCTCGGGCCCAAGTACCCAATCTCGGGTCCAAGTACCCAATCCCGAGTCCAAGTGCCCAAATTCAATCTAGTCTCAGGTCCAAGTACCCAAAACAAGTTCAAATAACCATCTCATCAAAAATTAAGTCTTGTTGCTTTTCACTCTCTAAAGTCTCAGATCGTTCAAACAGGAGGCAAACTGTAGCCCTTAATTTTTGACCCAGTCCGGTCCAATATATTTTATATAGTCCAAAATAATTTTTATTATATTAATTAAATAATTTTTGCTTTAGTATCTAATTTTTATTAATAAAAAATAAACATAAACAAATCAAAATCAAAAAATAAAAATAAAAATAAAAAAAAATCGGCGACGAAAAAATCATCGCCGAAAAATAGTGCGCGGGACGATGGCCGTGTGCCATTTCACTCGCAGGCAGGCGAAATGGCCCACAGGCCAGTCCCTTGCCCCTTCCGTAGCCAACTGCGGCAATTTTTTTTTACCAGCGTAATTTTTCCGCAGCAATTTTTTTTCGCCAGCGAAATTTTTCCAACGCAAATTTTTCTGAAACCTAATGCAATCAGATTTCGGTTTCCTTTTCTTATCAATATTATGTTCCGTGAATAGCTAGGAATGAACCATAAAATTCTTCTATAAATAATACCAAAAACAACATAAAAAAGGGAGGAAAAAATCAAGAAATCGGAGGGAAAAATCAGACAGAAACTTAGAGGTAAAATTTGATCTGAAACTAAGTAGGAAAGAGGTGAAACAATCTGATTTTTTGAGAGAGTAGAAAAATAATCCAAGCAATTCAAAGGCAGCAAAGCTTGTCTTTGTTTTTTGTTCATCCAAGAAGAAATTTTTGGTGGAACAAAAAAACCAAGGTATGCATCAATTGTTTAAATATTATTCTTCACAGTAGCTAAATCATCCCATTATTTCATTTAATTCAAAAACCCTAGAACCTCAATTCACTATTTCTAAAGTTTAAAAACTTTAATTTGTTGCTTTGTTTTCCAAAAAGTTTCAAATTATTATTTTTGTTTCTTCAAAACCCCAAAATCCTAATTTGCTTTCCAAATTTTCAAAACCCTAAATTGAGTTCTGTTTCTTTCCAAAAGCCCTAAAAACTTCTTTTTTGATTTTATAAACTTTAAATAATTTTGTTTATTTTCATAAAACTTCATAAAATTATCAATTGAATTTTTCAAATTCTAAAAAATAATGCATTCCCCGAAACACTAAATCAAAAATTCTAAAACCCTAATTCAACTTCAAAAACCAAAACAGTGAAACCTAACCCCCTTAAAACCTTAAACCCTAATTTTTTCTAAACCTTAATCCTTTAAAACTCTAAAAACCATATAAACATAAATATTATAATTTAACACACTAAGCTTGAAACCATAATTCAATGAGTAACCGTAAACCATAAATCTAAGTATTTTAGAGTGTCCAAAACCTAAATTCATTATTTTACATCACAAACCCTAATTTTGTTAATCAAAGAACTTTACCAACTTTTTAAATCATAAAACCTTAATCTATTTTAATTCCTTTAAAAACTCACAGTAGCCTAATTCCACAAATTTCAAAACCCTAAACACATGAAATAAAGAACCCTAAATGGAAACAGTAGCCATAATTTAGATTTTTATTTGCCTTATTCAATTCTATATTTGATTATGCTTTGATTTATTTTATATGCTTTAATTTATTATTTAATTTATCATGGATAGATGTTTACTTTCTATTGATATTTAATACCTTTGATGAATGATTTATTTATGATAAATGGTTATTTACTTTTATCAATTTATTTAGATTTCCAAATGTTGTAAGAGGTATGTTTCCACTTAGTGGGTACCTCATTAGTTAAATATCATGTAATTTAAATTGATTTTCTATTTTAGAACTAATGTAAAGGACATGTTTCTACCTTTCGGTGGGTGTCCTATTTAGGCATGGATGTAAGGGCATGTTTCTATCTTCGGATGGGTGTCCATTTATTTGTTTTATTTGGGCATTGTTTTAATTTTTAATATATCGATGCTTTATTTTAATTATTGTGTGTAATATGGATAATATGGTTATATTTAAGAATTTTATAATATTAAGACCTGTAAATGAGGCCGGTTCCAATGAACTGGGCGTTGTGGGGGTGCTGGGCCATTTCTTACCTTCCCCACATGTACCCAACTTTCCGAACCCATTAGGGGGTTAGGGATTCCTTAGGAATTGAGTCATCCACCCCCTACTTTTTCCCAGCCCATCCGGGTGGCAACTCCATTTTCTCCGGACTTAGGTCCGTGTTCTCTATGGCTTCGAACCTAAACAGTGCCGAAGTCACAAGAACCATTCCACCAGGAGTGGGGGTGAAAATCTCCGCTCATAATATCCAAGCCATGAAGTGTCTTAGTCATGTCTCATATTTTTCCACCATTTTGATCCATCAATCCAATCTTTTGCACTTCCATCTAAATCAAACACTTCAAACAAACTTTAAATACATATTGAAAGAAAAATTAACTTAAAGCAAATAAAAATTAACCTAAACATGTATACATATTTGATCAAAATAGTAGCCCGTGTGACAGGCAGGAATACTCACCACTATACTAATACCAAACCCTTCAAGTTCATTTCAAACCATACATGGCCTTATTAGTTTAGAAAAATGATTTGGAAGTCTATAATCTTTAAAACCTGAAGGTTGTTCAACATAAACTTCCTTATTTATGAAATCATTTACAAATGCACTTTTGACATCCATTTGAAATAATTTGAAATTCATATGACATGCAAATCCTATTAGCTTCTAATTTAGCTATAGGAGCAAAAGTCTCATAATAGTTAATGTTTTCCTCTTAGTTATAGCCTTTGATAACCAATCGAGCTTTGTTCCTAGTTATGAGACCATCCTTATTAAGCTTATTCCATTACACCCATTTATATCCAATGATTGGATGATTCTTGGGTCTAGAAATTAACTCTCAAACTTTATTTCTTTCAAGTTGTTTGAGTTCATTTTGCATTGCAATCACCCTACACTCATCACTAAGAGCCCTTTTAATAGTCCTTGGCTCAATTTGAAAAACAAAAGCTAGAGTATAATATAAATATCTAAGCTTAGAATGAGATATTTACACCCTTGGAGGTATCTCCAATTATAAACTTCTTAGGATGATCCTTGAGATAGTGCCACTCCTTAGATAGCTCTCTTGGGGCAACTCTTGATGCACAACTTGTTCTTAAGGTTGTTTAATCTCATCTTTCTTTATGGGATCCTTCACCTCAAGCTTTTCAAAAGTACTTATAAGATCATCAAGAGTACTACCTTCCCTATAATTAAGCTTAAAGGATTCATCAAAAACCATATGCATAGACTCTTTAAGAATTAGAGACGTCCTATTAAAGAATCTATATGCTTTTCCAATGGAGGAATAACCTAAAATACTCCCTCATCTAATATGGATTATGACTGTCTAAGGTTGGATTTGGTATTTAATATAAAGCATTTGCATCCTAACACTCTAAGATATGAGACCTTAGGTTTTCCACCATTCCATAACTCATAAGAAGTTTTAGCCATTATGGGTCTTTTAAAAATTTTATTTTCTATATAGAATGAGGTGTTAATGGCTTCAACCCAAAAGTATAAAGGGAGTTCATATTCATTGAGCATTGTTCTAACCATTTCAACCAAAGTCCTATTTTCATTATAAAATATCATTTTGTTGTGGTGTTCTAGAAGTGAAAAAATAATGTTGAATGCCAATTTCATTTCAAAAGTTTTTGAAATCCTCATTTTAAAATTCACTACAATGATCACTCCTAATAGAAGTAATCATGTAGCATTTTTCATTTTTTATCATGAGCTAAAAAATTAACCCAAGTAAACCTAGAGTAGCCTTCTATATGGTCAAATGCATGCAATTTTCCTCCTAAACTAGTAACTCTATTTGGTCTAAACAAATCTAAATGAATCAACTCAAGAGGTCTAGAAGTACTTAAAAAATTCTTGGATTTGAAAGAGATTTTTTTATTGCTTTCTAAGTTTGCATGGTCAACAAAATTTATCCTTATAGAACTTCATCATGAGAGACCATTGACTAGCTCTTTCTTGTTTAGATATTAGAGTTGGTCCATGCTTACGTGTCCCAATCTTCTATTTCAAAGCCATAGATCATTTATAATAGGAACTAAACATGTAAAAACATTTTTAGTATCAAGATGTAAGATAATTTATAGGTATTGCCAATTTTCCCTCCTTTGAATACAAGTGCACCATCAAGGGATGTAATCTTGCATTCTTTGGAATCAAAATTAATATTGCAACGTTTATCACAAAGTGACTTACACTAATCAAATTATGTTTTAAACCCTCAACTAACCAAATATTGTAACCTTTATCACAAATTGACTTGCACTAAGCAAATTATGTTTTAACCCTCAACTAACCAAATATTATCAATTAAATTATTATCATGTGCACTAATGGAACTAATGCCAATAATCTTATCTTTAGTACTATTTGAAAAGTTACACTACCACCCTTCTTAGAAGTAAGGGATGTGAAGAGCCTTGCATTACTGGCAATGTGCCTTAAACATCTACTATGTACAAGCCAAATGATCTCTTTGGTTATAGATTTAAGACACACCTATGAAATAAAAGCAATTCATTTCTTTTTTGGTACCAAATGAACTTGGGTCCTAGGGGTTTAGTCTTAGAAGAGTCCTCAAGTTTGAGGTAAGCATTCCTAATGCAATAGTGACATTGATACAATTGTTTATTTCTTTTTATCCTTCTTCTAGCAAACCTTGAAAGATGATATTGGGTATATTGGCATGCACATGTGTGTTATGAATTAGTGTGAGTTTCAACATACTTGTGTTTGTGCACTTTTTTAGTATACATGTATACATGATTAGCTCTTGGAGGCTTAGCTCTAGAGCTTTATGAGCCTTATGAAGTCTTTTTAAGACTTTTAGGTTTAGTGGGTGCTTTAATGTTCTTCACCACCTCAATACTAGAAGTTTAAGGTGTCAAAGCTTTGACAAATGTAGGGGCCTTTGACATGGATGTGGATGAGCTATCATAGCCTAACCCAAATTTGGTGCTAGATGGCCTTTGTACACTAAATAAAGTGTCCAAGGCCTCCTTACTCTTATGAAATTTAGAAATAGAGTTTTTTAATTCTTCAATTTATTTCCTTAAAAAAACATCTTCTTTAGAAACTTGATCTAAACTAGATGAGATTTTGGAAATATTGTCTAAGGAGCCTTTTAGTTGCTCATTGGAGGTCTTCAATACAATTTTGGAAATTTTTTTTAATTCAAGAAAATCATTTTCTAGTTTAGAATATATTTGTTTATAAAATTTTATTTTTGAAAATTATTTTTGCTCTTTTAGTTCATATGAACTAGAAGCTCATCATCATCCTCATCCTCACTAACATCATCATCAAGACTATTATTTGAAGTTAAGGATATAAAAGTTATCTCATTTAATGAATTTTCTTCATCTCTCATTGCCATGAGGCAAAGGTTTTCACTTCCATGTTCTTCATCTTCATCACTTGAAGAATCATCATCCCTTATGGCCTTAAGAGCTTTCTTCTTATCCTTACCCCATTTCTTCTTATTATTGAGCTTAAAATGATCACTTTTGATGTGGCTTGTTTGCCACATTCAAAGAACCTCACGTCACTCTTCTTCTCCTTATCCTTGGATGAGGTGTTAGGGTATGAGCCCTTCTTCACATAAAATTTTTTATTCTTGATAAAAGAGCCACCTCATGATAACCTTTCTTGATAAAAGAGCCGCCTCTTCAACCTCATCTTCATCTTTATTTTCTCCTTCACTAGAGCTTTCACTTTCCTTGGTCTTCTTTGAGGCTTTTAGATCAATTTCTTTCTTTTTCTTCTTGACACCCTTCTCTTTTTATTTCCCTAGAGTCATCTCATAGGTGAGAAGTTTGCGTACATGCTCATTATCCTTAGCTTACTAAGATCATAAGCATCCTCAAAGGATGAAATATTTGACTTAAAGTTTTTCTTTAGGATTGCTCTATGGATTTTGTTGTCCTTATCCTCTTAAGAATATATCTTGCTATACTTCTTAAAGTCATTGACAATAGCAAGTAATCAATTTGTCATCCCAGTGACATTTCCACTTAACTTCATCTTAAAGAGTTCATACTCTTTCATAAGCATTTGAATTTTCTTAGACTTCACTTGGGTCATACCCTCATGATAGTTCTCAAGAGTCCTTAAAATCCCATATGCACTTGTATTGTGTTGGACTCTTCCTAATTCCTATCTTGATATGGAATTGACAAGGATGGATTAATCCCAATTGTTCTTGTAGAGATCCCTTTCTTGTGCTTCAATCCATTATTTTCTAGGAATAGGCACTTGGACACCTACTTCTTATGTAGGGCCTTTCTATTCTTCGGTTACATACTTCCATAATTCAATTTCTTCACAATCAAGAAACATATACATCTTGTATCTCCAACAAGTGTAATTAGTTTCATTAATGTAGGGTCTACGATTAGAGTTAAGGTTTCCAAGGGAAGGAGTCATGGTTGTCATTGAAGTGGAGGTAGTTAAAGGAGGAATGGTTGCCATAATTAATCAAAATTTCACACTTAAGTTTAAGAAAATTTTGAGGCTCTAAGAGAGGGGGTAAATTGGCATTTTTGGTGAAATAAGGCTAGTTTAAAATTCTTTGGCAAGTAAAAAGGAAAGAGTTAGAGAAGAAGGAACACATAAATTTATAGTGGTTTGGATTAAGCCAATCCTACATCCACTCATTAACTATAAATTGAGTATTCCACTAACTTTTGTTTTTACAAGTTAAACCCTAACATAGTATTTTAACAAGCTCACACCAAACTTTTACATGGTTTGAGAATCCTCACAACCCAAAAAGGGCTTTCCCTTTTGGCTCACTCTCTAACTAACTCAATACACTAGTGTTTAATGCTCACACCGAACACTTAAACTACAATAAATGAAAATTGAAGAATAAGGTAATTCAAGAAATAAATATGCGAGAATGAAATTTGGTGGAGTACTTATCACCATCTAAAGTCCAAAGAGATGTTGGAGAAGAGGGCTAGAAGATCAAGGTTTCACCAACCAAAATATCTTGCATTAAGTGCTTGTCAGAGGACTTTTCTAATCGAATTGCCTTTGTTTCAGATGAGAAGCTTGAAGTATGGGTGGACCATGCTTGATCCAGTTGTACAAATTGAGTTTATGTCTAACATTCTTCCACATCTAGTACACGTGGTAAGCATTAATTGAGCTGACACAAGATGGTCAAATTTCAACTACCTTTTAAATTTGTTCTAGTCGGGTTTCCATTTGGTTCAGTTGAAATTCTCAAAATTTTAAAATTTTTCTCTTTTTAAATTGTCCACTTGTCCCTCTCTAATTGGTAACTCAATTTGTGCCCATATCTACTCTAATAGATTCAAATTTACTAAATAGACTAAATTTTAGCCTTGTCAAACTTTGCTTGGTTTGTTGAAGGATTGGCGGTGACTCTTAGCATGAAACTTGCTAGAGATTTTAGATAATTTTTCTCTAGTGTTGTTTCATTGTACTATAGCCTAGTCAAATTGGAATAAAGTATCTTACTGAGAACTTAGGAGTACTAGCTAGACATGAACCTTACTGGACAGACTTTAATTTTTTCTCAATTATTTACTAGTTAGATTACCTTTGGTCCAAGGAGATTATATGGTCCACTGTGAAAGTGGGTGCAACTCTTGTTATGATCCTTACTATGTGACTTTGGTTATAAAGTTACGCTCTGGCCTAGTCAATCTATATAGAGTCTAGTCAGGACTAAGCTTTTTTCAATATTTCTTTGAAGTTTACATATGTCCTACACAATGAACCTCAATAACAATATTAGTTCAATTTAATTTGATTGCCTAAAGTTTAAAATAGAGTTTAGTAGGAAAAGGATTCTAACATATTAAAAGGCTCTCATTCCAATTCAAAATGGATAAGTAAACACAATTGGAATTTTATTCTAATTAGTGCGCCCATTAAAATCCACGTAATTTGTTTTATCTTTTCTTTATCTCTTTTGTTTACATTTATTTTTTCCGCAATTTATTACTCGCTTAAATATTTTCTATTATTTTGCTTATATTCATTTATTTGAGGATTTATGCTTACTTATGCCCAAAAGATATGAGCTAATGGTCCTTTATATCTATAATCTTAGAGTTTTAATTATTAATTTTAGTTGGGAATTTGTGCTTGACATAGTACCCATAAGGGCTAGAGTCAAAGCTCCTCTGTGTATAAAAGTTTAGGTTGTAACCTTATTTTTATTCTCGCATTAGATGGATATCAAGATTATAATTGCACATGCATATAATAATTTTCCATTCATATTTTAATTGTCATTGCACAAAAATCAAAAGTTTTCAACTGTTAAAGGTTTTTTTAGAGGGAAATTTTATTTTAAATAAAGTCCACTTGAAAACCTAGCCCAAAATCGATCGTAATTGGTTTCAAACTAGTGCCTTTTAGGTTAAAAATTAAATATTTCTTATTGAATCATAATAAATGGGTTTTCCCTTAAAATTTTCCCAAAACAAAGAAATTAATGTGTTTTGAACCCTTAATTTTGCAATTGCTTTAAATTGTATTGATTATGATTCCAACAAAATTAGAATCGCACCAATCAAGAGTCAGGAGGGCCCAATGGGACCAGACTAGCTCGAAATGGCCTCAAGAATCCTTCATTTTGGAATTGAGAAAATATCATCAATTTTTCCACTAAATGAAAGTCCACATGATAATGATTCCAATGCAATATGAATTACAAGAATCGGAGGTCAAATGGGCCCAAAATCGTACATTGTGCACTCGGACTGTCCACATGGCCCGAGGCAGCCATGCAACTCATCTGATGTGGGCATGGCCCAGGGACATTTTGTTCTAATTTTTTATACTATTTTCACTATTAATTAAAGTTTTCTTCTTCAAAAAAATGGGATTCAAAATTTTACACTCCAAAACTCTGTCGAAATTCTTTCTAACATAAAAAAATAACAAATTCATCTTAGATCAATTTAACCAAATTTAATATGATTCTCTTATAATTTTTTGGACTTAACGGCATTTTGCATAGGTTCTTAAGTGGAGGTATAAAGCTACAAAGCCCTCTAGCCATTGGCCAAGGAAAAGCAACTACCCAAGGTACCATAGTCTTTTCTATCTCAATTTCCATTCGGTAAATAATTAACTAAAATTGGTTAATTTTAGTCCTTTACAACAAAGGTATGAACTACTTACACCTCTTATTCCCATTTAAATGGGATAAGAAGGCCAGATCAGTGCTTGGATGAGGCCTTATAGATATTACATGTGCTTCCTTCATTGTAAGATAGGATTTTATTAAAATCACCTACAAGCAACCATGGTGTAGACCCTTAATTTTAGCCCTAAGTTGGTATGGTCCTAATTAAAGAATGCCAAAATAAATTTGATCTAACCTTAAAAGATTTGAACCTAGTTTATAACTTTTAAATAGGTCAGTCTAGTTTCAAAAGGCATAAATTCAATTGGTTCAAATTGTTTAGCCCAAAATTAAATTTGCTCAGCCAAAATTAAATCGGTTTGGCCCATGCATTAAAAACCATTTATACCAGTTTAAGTCGAGAGTGTCCGAGTTGACATGAACAAAGGCTCATGTTGATTTGACAAACCCAAATTGACTTAGGCTAGCCCCATGTCAATTTAGACTTGCCAAATCGACATGACCCTAATTTTAAAACTATTTTAGCGGACAATTTGATTCCTAATTAGGCTAGAATTCATTTAAAACACGGATTAAGCAAAATTAGGTTTAGCATTAAGTTTTTCTTTACCTATAAATAACAAACACGTAGCAACATTGATCAGGGATTATCAAGAAAATAATCAACAATTAGCACGGTTTAGTAAAAAGCAACATAGAAGCAAGAAGCAAGGCAGTCTCTAACCAAAAAACTAAAATTAGTGCAAGCGAACTAAAAAGGTTGAATTAATATATCAAACTTTGGTTCAACCAACAACGGAGGTTTGGCTTCAATCATTAAATTTGTTTAAATTCATAGTAGCTTCATCTATTGATTTACAATTTGTTTAAGCATGCAGTAGATGTGTTTCCTTTAAAAAATATCAGCACAATTGTTTGGTTATCAAATTATTTTATTCAGTAGCTTAATTACCAAAACTCTAGTACTTGTTTCATAAAACCTAATCTGTTTCTTTTTAATTTCCAAAATACTAAAATGTTTTCTAATGTTTAGACCCTAATTTTTAAATTATTTTTTTAATACCCAGCAACCCTAAATCCTTAAATTCTAAACACCAAACCCTAAACCATAAAACCATAAACCAGTTTATCAATCTCCAAAAACCATAGCTCAAGAAACCGTAGCTCACTAAACCCTGATATCTAGAATTCAAACCTTAATCCCTAATCAGTAAAACCCAATTCTTAAACCTTAAAATCCTAAATCATAATTTCCAAACCTAAAATACCAAAACCCTAACATCCAATAATCCTAAAACCGTAATTCCAAAATACCAAAATCCTAATCTAATTCCAAAATGCTAAAACCCTAATATTCAGTAAAACTAAAACCCTACTCCCAAAATATTAAAAGCTAAACCCAGTAAAACTAAAATCCTAATTCCAGTAGCTTAATTCCTAAACCCTAATCCAAAAACCCAATTTCCCAATACTTAATCCTAAAACCAAGACTCCAAGACCTAAAACCCTAATCCAGTAACCTAATTTTTATATCCAAAAACCTAAAACCCTAATTTTTATATCCAAAGCCCTAAAACCCTAATTTTCATATCCAAAGCCCTGAAACCATATTGTTCACCTTAAAAACCCAAAATTTAATGTGTAAATGCCAATTTTGTATATTTAATGCTAGATTTGACTATATGATTTATTATATATCTTGATGGATTATTTATTTTGTGATGGTTGATTTATGTGATTTATGATGAATGGTTGAATGTTTTCTTTATTATTATTATTATTGGTTTATTTTGGTTTCAATAATGTAAGAGGTATATTTTCACTTTATAGGTATCTCATTAATTAAGTTGAATGTTATTTATCATATGTTTTGAGACTATTGTAAGGGATACATTTTCACTTATGGTGGGTGTCCCATTTTATTTATTTATCTTTTCTTTTCTTTTGGACATTGAACTATTTTAAAGGCATATTTTCATCCATGGATGGGTGCCTATTTATTATTTTGTGTAGACTTATTTTGATTTTAATAAAATAATTCTTTATTTTTAATGTTTGCATGTAATATGGATAATATCATAATATTTAAGAATTTTATGATATCTAGACCTAAAAAGGAGGTTGGTTCTAATGAACCAGGAGTTATGAGGGTGCTAGGTCATTCTCACCTTCCTCATATGTACCCAACTTTTCGAATCCATTAGTGGTTGGAGATTTCTTAGAAATTGAGTAATCCACCCCTTTCTATTTTTCAAGCATGTCTGGGTGGTGACTCCATTTTCTTCAGGTTTAGGCCCGTGTTCTCTAAGGCCCTGAGCCTAACAGTGCCAAAGTCGCAAGAACCATTCCAGATGGGAGTGGGGGCAAAAATCTTCACTCACAATGGCAACTCCAGTAAGGAGAAGTGAATTTGATTTCGTTGGTCTTTATATTATTTTATTCTTTCTTATTATGATATTATCCATTGCATCATATTAGATTGCATTGTGTGCGTGAGTTAGGATGTCCGCGTAACCCATGTTGTGTTATGTAATGGATACCATACTTTTACTCAAGATATAGAAATCGAGCATGGTATGACCACTCATAGCCTCCTATCATTTGGTATATACTTGTTGTGGGAGCCAAAACTTTTAAACCCAAAGACTAAAGGTCATATAATTGGCCTAGTTACTTTCCTTAGATTTTTACCCAAATGCTTGTTTGACTATGATTGCTATATCTTGGTTTGAACCATGACTTATTTGGTTTGTTCTTTTCCTAATTTGACCTATTTATATTGTAAACTAAAAAATATTTTTACTTCCTTAAACCTAAAAGTCCAAAATTATTTTCAAATCTTCAAGATGGTCTTTGGACATAAAACTTTTCTAAGATGGGTCAAAATTCTTTTCTACCTCATGGCCCAAGAACAAAGCCCAAGATTCATTTGTAAACAAATCTTTTTTCAATGGAATTTGAAAACTATTTTTTACTTCATTCAAATTACAACTTTTCTTAAATGGGCTCAAAATTATTTTTCACTTCATGACCCAAGCCTTTTTTCTTAAATGAGCTTGCAAATTAGTTAGGTTAATTATAGAATATTAAAAATCAATTATGGGCCTAATTTACACAAAGACTTGTTAATCATGGGCTTGTCTGTGGCATGAATCATTAGTTGCTTTTCCAAATGAGAAATCCATTTATGATAAACCTTTTTTATTTAATTTTAATCCAATATAGCATAAAAGCTATCTTTTGTTGGACCAATGGATTAAGATTTAATTAAAGAAAATTATCGTAGACTGACTTCTATTTTTGAACATACAATTATTGGTTAAACTATCTGAGAAAATTGTTCAAAAATAAGATATCCCATGTTGATATATTGTTAACCATATACCTAGGAAAAGAGACTTGCCATTCATGTGTGGAAGTTAAAAGGTTCGAAGGTCCGTTCCTACTCTATTGGTTTGGTTTATGTATCCATGCATACATGCATATATTGCATTTCATATCATTGATCCTTTTTGGCTCATAGACCCGGAGTATAGTAGTTCAAGAGCCTACGGCAATCCGACCTACACCAGTGACATGGAATCCAACAACAATGTAGTCAATGTCTCACTAAAAGCAATGCAACCTGAACATATTCAAAAGATGGTGGATGATGCAATCAACTCTAAAATGGAAGAATTAAAGGGGGTCCTAACTGAGACCATGAAAAGCCAAATGGCTGCAATGTTTGGGAATACTACTTAAGCATCTGCTAATACCAAGAAGCAGAAAGATAAGGAAATTGGTGAAGTGGCCTTCGATGATGACAAAGTAGTTGTCGATGATGATGATGACGATTGGGCCCAGTATTTTCAAGAACTTCAAGATAAGAAGAAAGAGCTGAAGGTTATAGAGAAATCAACTGTTGAGAAGACTGAGACTTCCAATGTGGAGAAGATCATTGCTAATATAGATAAGAAGTTTGAGAAGAAGTTAAAAGCTGAAGAGATGTTAGAGGTGGACAAACTGTTTGAACAAGATGAGGAGGTCACTTATAAGTTCAAGATGCCATCATTTGCTAAGTTTGATGGAACTGACAACCCTCATCTTCATATCAAGTAATACATCACTCTATGCAGTATGCCCGAGCTACTAAGGGTCAAACTCTAAGGTACTTCAAGCTTTCTTTGGATCATGTTGTGCAAAATTGGTTCAACACTTTAGAGGATTGTACTCAAAAGAACTAGGACTCATTGTACAAAGCCTTCATTCAATAATATGGGTACAATGCTAAGTTGGAGGTTACCTTGATGGAAGTTGAGTCAATAAGGTAGAAATATAATGAAAACTTTGTTGACTATGTGAAAAGATGGAGAAAAATGGATGCATTGCTCAAGAAGAGACCCTATAGTCAGATCATATTAGGATGATTGTTAGAGGGCTGCTACCTAATCTTAGTGAGAGGATGTCCCACACTCTTATAAGGAATTTCAAAGATCTTCTCCAAGCTGGTTTGCAAATAAAAAAGTGGGAAAGGGAGAAGAACCATTTTTCTTCAAGAAGAAATGAGAAAGGGAGCTATCAATCTGGCAGTCAAGGCACCCAAAAAGTAGTCGATGTTAATACAACTGCCAATAAGGTAATTTTTAGATTTGAGAAAACCATTTTCCTTTGTTTTCAATAAGCTACAAAAGAGAGGGCTGTCAGAGCCATTGGCCCCTCGCCCGTTGCCGAATCCTCTACCACCGAATTTGATGCTATGGCATTTTGCCAATCCCACCAAATACAAGGGCACAAAATAGACAAAATCTTAAGATTGAGGCATGGGATCTGGGACTTGATTGATAATGGGAAGTTTCCCAAACTTGACAAGCCTAGCACGAAGGATAACCCATTGCCAAGGTTCAATAGGGTGTCACTACCGGCGACTTTCATGATCGAGGGAGGTTTGAATGAGAAGTTCATTCTGTCTTCTTTTCAAGACGTGGATGAAAAAGCAACCAAAGAAGAAGTGGTGATTAGTAAGATGGAGCAAGTTGTGGTTGAAAAGGAAGTGGTTATCTGTGTTGTGAGCAAGTTTTGAGATTTGACTTATAGTGATGAAGATTTTTAGCTAGAGAAGGAAGAGTGAACCTGTTCTAAACCCAAAGGAGATGAAGTAATGAACACTCACTCTAATAAGCCTTATGCAAGGCCACCACTAAAGGAAGTAGAAGTTGATAAAGGGAAAAATATTGAAACAGGGAGTAAGGAAGATGAAGATGATGTTGTTCTTAAACAATTGAAAAGGACTCAAACTAGCATCAACATATTTGTGAGCGGGGATTTTTGCCCCCACTTCTGGTGGAATGGTTCATGCGACTTCGGCAATATTTTGGCTCGGGGCCTTAGAGAACACAGACCTAAGTTCGGAGAAAATGGAGTCGCCACCCGGACGGGATGGGAAAAAGAAAAGGGTGGATGACTCGATTCCTAAGGAATCCCCAACCCCCTAATGGGTTCGGAAAGTTAGGTACGTGTGGGGAAGGTGAGAAATGGCCCAGCACCCCTACAACACCCGGTTCATTAGAACCTGCCTCCTTTACAGGTCTAAATATTATAAAATTCTTAAATATAACAATATTATCCATATTACACACAACAATTGAAATAAAGCATCGTTCTATTAAAATCAAAGTAATGTCCAAGCAAAAAAAAATAAATGGACGCCCATCCAAAGATGGAAACATGTCCTTATATCACCCATGTCTAAACTAATAAGACACCCACCAAAAGGTAGAAACATGTCCTTTACATTGGTCTAAAATATAAAAGCAATTTAAATTACATATAACTTAATTAATGAGGTACCCACAAAGCGGAAACATACCTCTTACAACATTTGGAAATCAAAATAAACCGATAAAAGTAAATAACCATTCATCATAAATAAATCAAGTATCAAAGATATTAAACATCAATCAAAATATATAATAAATATTTATCCATGATAAATTAAATAAATCAAGCATTTAAAATAAATAAATCAACCATCAAAGCATATAATAAATTACATAATCAAATCTAAAAATAAAGCAAGTAAAGATACAAATTAGGGTTTACTGTTTAAAGTTCTTTAATTAATATTTAGGGTTTTGGAATTTTAGTATTATTATTATTATTGTTGTTGTTGTTGTTGTTGTTGTTGTTGTTGTTTGTTTAACCTACTACAAAGGTTTTGGAAAATTGGAATGAATTAGAGTTTCATGGATCAAATTAGGGTTTAGGAGTAACATTATGAAATTAGGGTTTTAGGATATTAAAACATTAGGTTTATAATTCTTGGTTACTGGATTGTTGTTTTGGATTTACTATATTGAGTTTGAATGTTTAGGTTTATAAGGTTTTAAGGTTTTAAGAATTAGAGTTTAGGAAAACTAGGGTTTACGGTTGTGGGGGAATTAGGGGTTAAGAAAACTTAGGGTTTAGATTAACTAGTTTGGGGTTTACTGTCTTGGTTTTGGAATTGAAGAAAATAGTTTAGAGTTTTATAAAGTAATTGGGATTTTTTAGAAACTGTAAAGTAAGTTTAGAGTTTGGATATTTAACAAAACATTTGGAAATTTCGGAAAAGGATTAGAAGAAAATAGTTTAGGGTTTGTAAAAGCTTTTGGAAATAGGAAAAACGATTTAAGGTTTCTGGTAATAAAAGAGTATTTTTTTAGGGTTTTTGGAAATAGAAGGAATAATTTAGGGTTCTAAGGCTTTGAAGAAATAAATTAGGATTCTAAGGTTTAGAAGAAATAAATTAGGGTTCTAAGGTTTTTGAAGAAACAAAAAAGTAACTTTTAGGGTTTTTGAAAATAGAAGAAATGATTTAAGGTTCTAAGGTTTAGAAGAAATAAATTAGGTTTCTAAGATTTTTGGAATCAAAAGAAACAATTTATTAGTTTTCAATGATTGAAGCTACTATAAGAAAATAAAAAGGAAATTAGAGATTCAAACCTTCATTCGTTGGTTCCACCAAAAATTGCTTCTTGGATGAACAAGGACAAAGGCAAGATGGCTGCCTTTGATAGCTTGATTGCTTGCTCGCTTATTGCTCTCAAATCTAAAGTTCCACTATCCGATCTAAGTCCAAAGTTCTCTCCTCTAAAAAGTTCGATCCCTTCACTACCAAATCCCCCTTTTTGTGTGTTTTTAGTGTTATTTATAGGAAATTTAGAAGATTAATTCCAATTGTTTAAGGAAACTATACTTAATTAGGAAAAGAAAACCAAAACCAAATAGAATTTGGTTTCGAAAAAAATTACGATGGAAAAATCTCACTGGCAAAATTTGCGACGGGCTGCGAAAGCTGGGCACTTGGTGTGAGAGAGAATTGGCGTGGAAAATTGCGAGCACATGGCTAGAAGCCATTTCTCCCGTAGGAAGTTCCTGCGGGCGAAATTGGCGATGAATTTTTTCATCGCCGATTTTTATTTTTATTTATTTATTTATTTATTTATTATTTATTTATTTTTTGTTTATTTATTATTTTTATTTTTTATTCACTTTACCATTTTTAATTTTTAAAAAACTAAAATAAATATTAAAATATTACAAAAATTATTTTGGACTATAAAAATAACGGACCGGACTGGGTCAAAAATTAAGGGTCTATAGTTTGCCCCCTGCTTAAACGATTTGAGACTTTAGTAAAAGAGAGTGAAAAGCAATAAGACTTAATTTTGATGAGATAGTTACTTTAATTTGTTTTAGGTACTTGGACCCGAGACTGAACTTGATTTGGGTACTTAGACCAGAGACTATATTAAATTTGGGTACTCAAACTCGAGATTGATTTTATTTGGGTACTTAGGCCCGAGATTGGGTACTTGGACCTGAGGCTGAATTTGATTTGGATACTTGGGCCCGAGATTGTGTACTTGGACCCGAGATTGAATTTGATTTGGGTACTTAGACTAGAGCTTGAATTGGATTTGGGTACTTGGACCCGAGATTGAACTTGATTTTGGGTACTTGGACCCGAGATTGAATTGGATTTGGGTACTTAGACCAGAGACTGATTTGATTTGGGTACTTGGACCCGAGATTGAATTGAATTTGGGTGCTTGGACCCGATACTAGATTGAATTTGGGTACTTGGACCCAGGATTGGATACTTGGACCCGAGATTGATTTGATTTTGGTACTTATTCCCGAGATTGGGTACTTTGACACGAGACTGAATTTGATTTGGGTACTTGGACTCGAGATTGAATTTGATTTGGGTACTTGGACCCGAGGTTGAATTTGATTTGGGTACTTGGACCCGAGATTGGGTTTGATTGACCTTTTATCAGTTGAGAAGTCTGACTGCTCCGGTTATTCTATGCATTGTGGTTCTTCACCCTCAAAATGGATCTTTATCCTTGGAGATCAAATCTTCACCCTTGTAAATGAATCTTCATCCTTGAAAATCGGGTCTTCACCCTTGAAAATGGAATTTCATCCTTTTGGACTTCGGGTCTTCACCCTTTGAAATTGGATCTTCATCCTTGGAATCAAGTCTTCATCTTTGAAAAATGGATCTTCATCCTTGTAAATTGGGTCTTCACCCTTGAAAATGGATCTTCATCCTTTTGGAGTTCGGATCTTCACCCTTTGAAATTAGATCTTCATCCTTGGAATCAGGTCTTCACCTTTGAAAAATGGATCTTCATCCTTGTAAATCGGGTCTTCATCCTTGAAAATGGATCTTCATGACTTCGGGTCATCACCCTTTGAAATTGGATCTTCATCCTTGGAATCAGGTCTTCACCTTTGAAAAATGGATCTTCATCCTTGTAAATCGGGTCTTCACCCTTGAAAATGGATCTTCATCCTTTAAGTTGAGTCTTCATCCTTAGAAATCGGGTCTTCACCCTTGAAAGTGGATCTTCATCCTTAGAGATTTGTTTTATATTGGCTTCAGCTCTTCTAGCTGGACTGATCTTTTGTCTTTTGCGTCTTAATTCTTTTGATAGTTCTAAAGTTCCATTCTTTTGTTCTTCCTTTTTGCAAAAATTCAGCTATTTTTAGTTGGCCCTCATATCTTCTCCTGCCCTTGCGTGGTGAAATATTAGCAAGTGAGTTTGAAAATGTTTTGTATATAAACTCAAAAAATTGAAAAGGAGAAACGTTGCCCACTGTGTCGGCTTAAACCAAAGATTTTTTCTACGCAAGCTTTGATTGATGTTTTTGTTGTCTAGTTCTTCACACAAGTACGCATTTCTTCTCTTTGCAAAATTACTAGAGCTTTCTCAAGCAAGGTGTAATATCCCAATGCATGCCCTAAAAGTTTTGATTATGTTGTTGTTGTATATTGAATGGAATGTATATGTTATGTGATAAGAAAAGAAATTGGAAAGAGAATGTTTGTGTATATGTGTTTTGCAAGAGAAAAGAGGGTTTAGAGAGAAATGTATATGTTGTTTATATGGTGATATATGTAATATATAAGTAAGTCAAAGGGGAAGTCAATGGAAGAGAGATATTTATTTGGTTATTGGTGAAATGACTATTAAGGGCATTGGATTAAAAAGAAAGCTAGAACAAATGATTAAAGGGTGTTTTTGTAATTGCTTGAATTGGAACACTCGGTGGAGATTAAAAGAAGAGTTGACTTTGTTTTTGTGGTTCATTTCTTCTTTCTTCTTTGTGTGGCCGGCTCCTCCATAGACAAAGGAAAGCAAGAGACAAAGAGAAGATCTTGATGTGTGAAGCTCAAATTGAAGGAAATCTAAGTGATTAAGTTGGTGATTCAAGAAGTTTTGTAACTTTGGTAAGTTCTCTTGTGATTTTTGTGCTTATTTGAAATGATATTTGAGTTTGATAGAACTTTTAAGAGTGTGTTGGTTGATTTTGAGATGTGAGAAGTGTTTGAGTGATTTGATGATGGATTTTGAGTATGGATTGAAGAAAAGAGTAAGTGGTTGAAAGAGATGATGTTGTTTTTGTGGTGAGGGTTTTGAGATGATTTTGTGTTTTGTGTTTGATGTGTGTTTTGGCTTGTTTTGGTGTGTTGCAAGTTTGAGATGAGTTTTGAGTATGTTTTGTTAAGATTGTTTGAAGAGGATGTTAATGAATGGAAGTGTGTTGTTGAGTGTTTGGTTGTTTTGATTGGAGTCTTGATTTGTGGTCGGACACGCCCGTGAGCACGTCCAGGGTTTTTAGACGTGTCAATTGTGTTGGAGGCAGTAGGTTTGACACGACCAGTAGCACGCCCATGTTATTGAGCGTGTCATAGCTACTGTAAGATTTGAGAATTTATACGCCCAGGAACACGCCCATGTTGTTGAGCGTGTAAATACTTCTGTGTTGTGGAGTTAGAGCACGGTCATGAACACGCCTGTGTGGGTGAGCGTGTCAGTGTTAGGGTTTGCCCTAATTAATTCCTAATTGGATTATCTCTTGTGAATTCCTAAGCAAGTATATGCTATTACTTTTGATTTAGGTCTTGAAGATAGTGATTGATTATTGATCTAAGAGGTAGAAGGATCTTGAACAAGGAAGTGTTAAGAGTGGTGTGATTTGCTTTTGAGGTAAGTACAAAACCTATATGATTGTGTGTAAGTACAAATGTGGCATTACTACATTGTTAATTTATATGAGCAATGTGTGTTGTTATGTTTATATCAATGATGATATATATATGAATAATGTGAACGACATGATGATGCAAATGATTGTGTATAAGAAAGATTGAAATGCTATGATGTGAATTGAGATGAAATGAAATATAAAGCCATTGTGATTGGCTATGATAATTCAAATAAAATGTAGAGCCATTGTGATTGGCTATGTTGATTCATTTGGGAATGAAATTGATAACAAATTAATAAATGAGTTGTGTGGCTAATGTGTTATTCCATTTTCAGAGTTTGTTGTTGGTGGCATGCCTAATGATAGTAACAATCTCTTGAAGTTAGGTTGGGCTTGATCCTTGAAGCCAAGTTGGGTTGAAGTTTAACATGTTTTACTCCCCTTGAAGCTTGGTTGGGTTTAGTCCTTGAAGCCTAATTGAGATGTTACAACCCTTGAAGCTAGGTTGGGTTTGGTTCTTGAAGCCAAGTTGGGTTGAGACTTAGCATGCTTTGTTCCCCTTGAAGCTTGGTTGAACCTAATCCTTTAAGCCTAGTTGGGTATACGTGATAATGATAAATGTGAGAAAACCAAAGCATTAACTCTGAAAATTGAATGGCATATTAGTGTGTTTTGGGCCCATGCTTGTCTTTGTTTAATGTGAGTCATGAATGATAACTTGATTGATTAATGAAGGAGAGGGAAAGATGTTGAAATGTGGTATGCTTATATGATTATGATTTGTGATGTGCAAAGGTGTGATGTTAGCTTTTCACCTATGTTGTTGTCTTTATTGATAACATGTGTGACATTGCATTGCACTAGAGCATCATATTAGCATGATTTGTCTTACTAAGCCGTTGGCTTAGCGCTATAGTGTTGATCGCGCAGGTAACAGAGTTGAACCCGAGAGCTCTCCGAGACCGAGTGAGAGTAGACACTGAAGATTTTGTTGTGGGATTTAAAGATCAGAGAAAGGCTGCCAATCATGTAAATTACTTCATGTTTTGTAAAGAATTGATTTTAATGTAAATATATGTATATTTGTAAATATAGATTTAAATGCTTTCATATATGTAACTATTTTATAAATTCCGCTGCGTACTAAATAAACATATCTATATCTACTTTGTTTTATCTTACAAGTTAATTACTTATTATTTATATTGTATACTGAAAAAGATTATGATATCATTTAAAAGGTGTTTCTTGAATGGAAGAAAAATCCGTAGCATCCTTATATTCGATACATGTATACTACATTGTGGTGTATGTAGTGTGTATGTATTGGGTGTGGGGGTGTTACAATTGTTTTGGTATCAGAGCCTAGGTTTGAGATTCTCAACCTAGGTAAAATGTAAGAAAAAGAATATTTTTACTTAAAAAGTGAATTTTTGAATAACATACATGTTTGGAATTGGCAGTCTCTGATCTTTAATAAGATGTATTCTGCTGTGTTTGCAGACATAGGTTGTGATGGATCCTCATTTGCGTCAGTTAGTTGAGGGTAGTGAGGAGAGTGTAGCTCCGGAGGATAGAGCTAGAGTTGATAGTGCTGGGGAGGCACCTGCTTCGGTGTCGGGGAGACCAGCTGGTGAGGAGATTCCACCGGTTTGGCTTAGGCATGTGATAGAGGCTTTGAGGCAAGCACCAGTGCAACCACCACCGCCACCCCCTCAGCCTGTGGTGTCAGTGAGGCACTATGATAAACTAAGAAAGTATGGAGCAGAGGATTTCTTAGGTACTGTTGATCCAGCTGTAGCGGAGCAGTGGCTTGATAAAGTACAGAGAATCTTTATTCAGTTGCAAGCCACCCCAGAGGAAAAGTTTGATTATGCCAGATCATTGCTACAGAAGGATGCATACGACTGGTGGAGGACAGTGCCCCATTCTATGGATGATCCACCAACCTTGTCCTATGCTGACTTTTTGAGAGAGTTTGAGTTGAAGTATACTCCAAGGGAGTATAAGGACATGAAAAAGATGGAGTTTTTGAACTTAAAACAAGATAGCCGGACTGTAACTGAATATGAAGTTGAGTTTATTAGATTGAGCCATTATGCTGGGGGCATTATAGCTGATGAGATAGATAGATGCAGGAGATTTGAGGAGGGATTGAGGCCCTCTATCATGTGTCTAGTGGCTGGATCTAGATATCATGATTTTTCCCAGCTTGTGGCAGCAGCTCGGAGTGTGGAGCGAGCTCAAGTTATTGCAGCTGCTTCAGAGGAAGAGATTAAGGTTAGAAGACCCCAGTTGGAGGCAGGGTCTTCTTCTGCGAAGAGAGGTAAAGGAAGTTTTGTTCCTAGGGTCAGTAGGAGTCAGAGGCCAGCTGGTAGGTCAGTGCAGTTTCAGAGGCAGAGATTTAGACCTGCAGCTTCAGCGGCGAGTGCTCCGACCCCAATGATTCAGAGATCCACCCTACCTATCTGCATTCATTGTGGTAGGCCACATGGTGGTCCTTGCTGGAAGACTGGTGTAGCAGGGGTTTGCTTCAGATGTGGATCACCTGATCACTTTGTTAGAGATTGTCCTGAGAGACAGGAGCAGATGTCAGTGGATACTGCAGCTTCTCGACCTAGTGTGAGGGGAGGTCGAGGAGGCAGGGGTGTCAGCAGAGGAGGAAGATCTGGATTCAGTGCTAGAGGAGGTTCTACATTCAGGGAGAGTAGACCAGAGGAGGTTGGATCTTCCCAGAGGGTATATGTTATGCAGAGGCAGCCAGATGCTTCGGCAGTCATAGCTGGTACTTTTTCTTTATTTGATACTTCAGTACTTGCTTTGATTGATCCGGGTTCCACACATTCATATATTAGTGCATCTGTTTTGCCTGTGTTTGATGTGCATGCTGAATCCCTAGGATTTGATGTGTTGGTGACAAATCCTTTAGGGCATAGTGTGATTGTTAGCAAGGTACACCGAGATAGTGTAGTAGTGGTGCAGGGTGAGGAGTTCATTGGAGATTTGATTGAGATGCCATTTAAGGATGTTAGACAAATGATCTTAATTTTGATCCTTGACAACTCAAATGGATGATCTATTTAACTTGTGTTTGAGAAATCTTGTTGCAGGATTAGGTTGCTTCAATTAAAGGTAAACAGAACAAGTATAGCGGTCGCACCTCACCTGAATACGACCGCTCCAAGCAATTACAGAATGAAACCTTGTCACAGTAGGTTTCACGGTCAGAAGTTCGACCTCAGTCGCGACCGCTTCTACATAATAGCGACCGTCCTAATATTTGCACGACCGCTACTCAAGGAACTTAAATCATTACAATCACAGTAAGGTTCGCGGTGACAAGAACGGTGAATGATTCGACCTCGCTTACCACTTTAGCGACCGCCCCATTCAGAGTCACGACCGCCCAACAATTCAAGAAGAAATTGCTCAAAGAGACAGTAGTGTTCGCGTCCTCAGGTGCGTCCAGAAGTTCGACGCGAAAATGTGAGTTCGACTGCGAAAAGCTACCAAGGGCGACCGCGAAGATTCAAATTATGGCGGACATCTCTTTTGCTCTGTCAGAAAGTGACACGTGACATGACCGTTGTAAACCCACTTCAATATTCAAAAAGGGCGACCGCACCTCTGCTTGGAGCGACCGTCCCGACAAACACAGCATGGACAAGAAATGGTCTGACAAACACATCATGGGCAAGATTCCAGCTGCAGAGCACTAAAATTCGACCGTTGAAGCTTTTTAAAAGTAGCGACCGTCCCTTGTTAAAAGGACGACCGCGTGAAGCATGAGCGCGACCATCCTTGTATGAAGGGCGACCGCGAAGTGCTTCGGATAGTTTAAGTAAAGAAGGTCTAATCTGCCAAGACTTTATTCTCAACATCAATAACGGCTAGTAAGACCACATTGGCTATAAATACAAAGTTTCTATGAGAAAACAATAGAGACAACATTGAGAAAAGATTTTCATAGCCAAGCAACAAATTTACTTTTACTTGTATTTGAATTGTTATGAATGTTAGGTGTTAGCATTGAAAACACCATTGTAAAAGTTTGAGTGTAAGCTTGGGAAACACTTGGGTTATGAGAGTAAGCCTTGTAAAACTCTTGTTAGGTTGTGAGAGTAAGCCCTGTAAAACTCTTGTTTGGGTTGTAAGTGTGAGCCTAAGAAAAACACTTGTAAAGTTGGAAGTGAGCTTGTGAAAACTTCAAAGACTAGTGGAACCTTAACAAGTTGTTAAGGAAGTGGATGTAGGATTGAAGTAAATCCGAACCACTATAAATCTTGTGTGTTCTTTCTTTCTTCCATTACTCAACCAATTCTCTATTCCGCATTTCTTATTTGTTGAGTTTTTTAAATTGTCATTACTTCTTGAGGAAACCAATTCACCCCCCCTCTTAGTTGCCATCTTGGGACAACAATTGGTATCAGAGCCCTGAGATTTCTTGAACTTAATTGTGAAATCTGATCCACAATGGCAACTTCTTCTTCATCAAGCTCTCATGGAAATCTTAACTCTATTCTTAGACCCTACTTTGATGGAACGGATTACTCATACTGGAAACACAAAATGTATTTGTTTCTAGATAGTGAAGGGATTGAACTATGGGATTTCGTGGAAATCTCCTACTCATGAAGTTGACGGTATTCAAGTTCCACTTCCCAAAGCTCAATGGTCAACTAGCAATAACAAAGATCGATTCAAGAACAATAGAGCTGCTTCCATCTTGATGAACTCCATTTCAAGAGAAGAAGGTGGAAGAGTTCAACATTTAACTTGTGCACATTGCATTTGGAAAACACTTGAAAACTACCATGAAGGTACAACTCAGGTAAGATTTACCAAGAAACAAATGCATGTTCATGAGTATGAGCTATTCAAGATGAAACCAAATGAAAATGTCACCGACATGACAAATCGCTTGCTTGCTATTGTCAATGAACTAAAGAAGTATGGCAAGGTATATGATCAAGGTGATGTAAACAGTAAAATCTTGAGAGCCCTAAGAGCTAGAAAGAACTTTGAATCCAAAGTATCATCCATAGAAGAAGCTCATGATCTCAGCACATTAAGAACCGACGAGCTAGTTGGTAAATTACTCACTTTTGAACTGCACAGTGAAAAAGAAGAAGATCAAGGTGAGAAAGAAAAGAGAAAACCAATTGCACTCAAAGCAATCAAAGAAGCTGAGAGCTCAAGCAATGAAGGTACTGATGATGAAGATGAAATGGCAATGTTCTCAAAAAGAATGAATGAATGGAAAAGGAAGAAAAGATTACAAGCAAACAAAGGTACACCTCCTAAATTCTCCTTCAAAGATAAAGAAAAGAAAAATGAGGTGAAGTGCTATGAATGTGGAAAAACTGGTCACATCAAATCGGATTGCTACAAATTGAAGAACAAAAGGAAATGGGATAAAGAAAAGAAAAAGTCTCTCAAAGCCACATGGGATGACTCTTCCCCAAGTGAAGAAGAAGAAGAGGAAGGAATTGCAAATCTTTGTCTCATGGCTATTGAAGATGACTCCAATGAGGTAAGTACTCAATCCTTTGATCTTGTAGCACATGATGATATAAATGATATAGATGATAGTGACTTGATTGAGCACATGAGTTCTAAAATAGAAAAATATTTCTCTAAAATGATGCTCTATAAAGAGAAAAACTCTAAGTTAGAAAAGGATTTTATATGCTTAAAGAACTCTACCTTAGAATTGAAAACCTCAAATGAACACTTAATAAATACAATAGGAGAATTAAATAAAAGCTCACATGACTTAGAAAAGGTGATTAAAGAGAATGAGGCATTGAAGCATGAACTAAAAGAACTAAAAGAATCAATTTCCAGATTTCATAAAGGAAAGGAAGCATTGAACACATTAATTAATAATCAAAGATCACCTTCCTTGAAATATGGATTAGGATTCAATGGCTCAACCAATATTACACCTAGCAAACCAACATTTGTGAAAGCATCTACAACTAAAATTTCTGATGTTCATATCAAAGATGCTTGCACCAAGTCTAAAAGAACTTCTTATGGTTCGCTAGGAGATAAAGCCAAAAATAATTATGCATTGTTGTTCACTAAACTTGTACAAAAGAAATCACATACTTGTAGTTGTATGTATAATGCAAAAAGAAAAATGCAGAAGCATAGGATACCATGGCAATGCACATATTGCATGAAATTTGGACACAAAAACTTCTATTGTTATATAAGAAAGGCTCATCTCAAGCTAGAAGACTCTTTTTCTACCAACCATCAAGGACCCAACTTCATGTGGGTACCTAAAAGAAGATGATCACAATTGTCTTGCAGGTATGCCTAAAATCTACTATCAAAGAAAGCACATGGCTTGTGGATAGTGGATGCTCAAGGCATATGACTGGAAATGCAAAGCTCTTTACAAGTATTATCTATAAACATGGAGGTAACGTAACTTTTGGAAACAATGCTAAAGGTAAAATTCTTGGTGTTGGTTCCATTGGTTCTATTGGTAAGGATTTAATTGAAGATGTATGGCTTGTTGATGGTTTGAAACATAACTTGCTAAGTGTTAGTCAACTTTGTGATAAAGCATACTTTGTCAAGTTTGATTCCAAGGAATGCAAAATCACAAATTCAAATGATGTTATCATATTTAAGGGCACTAGAACAAACAACACTTACAATGTCAGCATACATTCAAATCATACATGTTTAATGTCCACTAATAATGATGCATGGTTATGGCATAGAAGACTAGGACATGCTGGTATGGATCAATTGAAATATATTTGTAATGAGAACTTAGTTGATGGCTTACCTAAGATAAAATATGATAAAGATAGGATTTGTGAACCTTGTCAACATGGTAAGCAACATAAAAGCTCATTTAAATCAAAGAGTGTTATAAGTACCTCTAGACCTTTAGAGCTCATTCTTTTAGACTTGTTTGGACCAAATAGAGTTACAAGCTTAGGAGGCAAATCATATGCATTTGTTCTTGTTGATGACTACTCTAGATTCACATGGGTTAATTTCTTAGCTCAAAAGAATGAAGCCTTTAATTACTTCAAAACTTTTGCAAAAAGAGTTCAAAACGAAAAAGGATATGTGATCACATCTATTAGAAGTGATCATGGCAAAGAATTTGAAAATGAGAACTTTGAAGACTTTTGCAATGAACTTGGCATTTCACATAATTTTTCTGCTCCTAGAACTCCACAGCAAAATGGTGTAGTTGAAAGGAAAAATAGAACTTTAATTGAAATGGCTAGAACAATGCTCAATGAATATGATTTACCATCTTATTTTTGGGCGAAAGCCGTTAATACAGCTTGTTACATTGCAAATCGTGTTTATAAAAGGCATTTAACTAATAAAACTTCTTATGAGCTATGGAATGGAAGAATACCCAGAATTGGATATTTTAGAGTATTTGGATGCAAATGCTTCATATTGAATACCAAGGATAATCTTGGAAAATTCTCATCCAAATCAGATGAAGGCATATTCTTAGGATATTCATCATATAGCAAAGCATATAGAGTATTTAATATGAAAACTCTAGTTATAGAAGAATCAATGCATGTTGTATTTGATGAATCATCTAAACTTGATCAAAAGAAAGGTATTACTTTCAATGACCCTGCAGGTACTCTTGAACCTCTTGAATCTATTGATGCTCCAAAGATCAATCAACTTGAAGAAAAGACTCAAGATCTACCTAAGGATTGGCAATACAAGAAAGATCATCCAAAGGAACTCATCATTGGAGAAACATCAAAGGGAGTAACTACTAGATCTAAAATTAATCATGTTGATGTTGATGTTAATGTTGCTTTTGTTTCTCAAATTGAACCAAAAACTATTGAGGAAGCTTTAAATGATGAAAATTGGATAACTGCAATGCAAGATGAACTTAATCAATTTGAAAGAAATAATGTTTGGCAACTTACTCCTAGACCTATAGATCATTCTATAATAGGATGCAAATGGGTTTATAGGAATAAGCTTGATGAAAATGGTCACATTATTAGAAATAAAGCAAGATTGGTAGCCAAAGGTTATAATCAAGAAGAAGGTATTGACTATGATGAAACCTTTGCTCCCGTAGCCAGATTAGAAGCAATTAGAATATTACTTGCTTTTGCATGTCATATGAATTTTAAGCTTTATCAAAAGGATGTTAAAAGTGCATTTCTAAACGGACTCATAAATGAAGAAGTTTATGTTGAACAACCTCCTGGTTTTGAAAACTACAAATTTCCTGATCATGTTTTCAAACTTACCAAAGCTTTATATGGATTAAAGCAAGCACCTAGAGCTTGGTATGATAAACTTAGTGCATTTTTGCTTGAAAATGGTTTTTCAAAAGGAAAAGTAGACACAACTCTTTTTGTTAAAAAGGATAAGCACAACATTTTGATTGTACAAATTTATGTGGATGACATAATATTTGGAGCTACTAATGAAGCCTTGTGCAAAGAATTTGCTTCTTGTATGACTAGGGAATTTGAAATGAGCATGATGGGTGAACTCAAGTTTTTCCTTGGACTGCAAGTCAAGCAATGTAAAGATGGGATCTTCATCAACCAATCCAAATATATAAAAGAACTCATCAAGAAATTTGGAATGGATGGCTGCAAAACTAGCAAAACTCCTATGAGCACATCATTGAAATTAGGTAAAGATGATAATGGTAAAGCAGTAAATGAGAAGAAATATCGAGGTATCATCGGATCACTACTTTACTTAACTGCTTCTAGGCCTGATATAATGTATAGGGTATGTCTTTGTGCTAGATTTCAAACTAGTCCTAAAGAATCACACTTGAATGCCACTAAGAGAATCTTGAAATATTTAAGTGGTACAATACATTTAGGACTTTGGTATCCTAAAAACACATCATTTCATATTATAGGATTTTCAGATGCAGATTATGCTGGTAGTATATTAGATAGGAATAGCACAACAGGAGCATGTCACTTTCTTGGTAATTGTCTAGTTTCTTGGCATAGTAAGAAACAAGCATCGGTTGCTTTATCCACAACGGAAGCTGAATATGTTGCAGCATGTTTTTGTTGCACACAAGTATTATGGATGAAACAACAATTGCTTGACTATGGTAAAGTGTTTAACAATATCTCCATTAAATGTGACAACACTAGTGCTATCAATTTGTCTAAAAATCCTATCCTACATTCTAGGTCCAAGCATATAGATATTAGACATCATTTCTTAAGGAAAAATGTACAAAATCAGAACATAATCCTAGAATTCATAGATACAGAAAATCAACTTGCTGATGTCTTTACAAAACCCTTGAATGAAGATAGACTTAACTTCATCAAACTCAATTTAGGAATGATTGATGGAATCACTTTGAGTTAATTAGAATTTTTGCCTTACAATAAAGTTTCTATGTGCATGAAATTAATTTTTCTTAACACACTTGGAATATCTTTCATCTTTCCATGAATCTCTTATTTTTAAGTTTGTCGCGGTCGCTCCAGTGTTCTTTCGCGATCGCTACTTCGTCTGCTAGTTTCATTCAATAAAGATCTCTAAGCGCGGTCGAGAAAATTTGTGCGCGACCGCACCAATTTGAATAGTTTCGACCGTTACAGTTGTTTTCTTCACTCGCGAGCATACTGATCATAATAATGGTCGCTGTACCCCATGTCGCGATCGCACCTTGTTAAATCTGCGACCGCACCCTGTACACTCTGCTCGAAAATTTATAACCGTTGGCTGTGTGACAGGTCGCAACTCTTAACTTTCAACAGTCATAAACGACTATTTTCTTTAATTCATCTATTTAAGAGTGTTTTGCATCAGTTTATCTGATATTTTTCCTATTAAAACACACAAACTTCCTTCTGAAACCCAAAAAAACTTCTACTTCTCAATCACCCTCTGTTTTCCAGTTTACTTCTACTCTCTCTATTCTAATGGCTCCCAAAAGAAAAACCACCTCCAAAATTAAAGGTCAAGCCAAGAGAGTTCCAGGAATCACCATTAGAGAACCTATTGTTGAACCTCCATCTCCTCCACAGTCAAAAAGGGGTGAGAAAATTCACAAACCTCACCACCAAACCTCTGAGGAAGACATTAGGTATGCAATGCTTAAGAAAAACAAAGTTGAAGGCACCAAATCTCCTTTTGGTGGGATGCTTTCTACATTGGGCATCAAGGACGAAATTGAGAGATTGTTGGATGTCCTTGGATGGGAAAAATTTGTCTTTCCAGAAGAGGTAGGCTACTCCAGTCTTAGCAAAGAATTTCTGATGTCTCTTCAAATAGAAAAGAGTGCAAACTCTGCTCTAGGTTGGTACGGGGTAAGGTTTAAGCTTTTTGATCATTATCAATCCTTAACCCTAGAAGATTTTGGCAGCATTTGGAACTTCCCTTCTGAAGGTATAACCTCTTACAATGACCAAATCTTCTCAAACCAAACCCTTTCTGATTTCTGGCGAGAAATTTCCATTGAAACTTCTTTTGAAAAGGAATCTAAAGCCAGACATATCAAATCTCTCACCCACTGGATGCTCCATAGGATCATCACCTACACCATCCACCAAAGAGCTGATGGGAATGAGAAAGTCACCAAAAGAGACCTCATCTTTCTATATGCTTTCACCCACAACATCAAAATAAACACCACCAAGTTCTTGATTGATACCTTTTATCATCATGCTGTTACAAGAACTGGTACCTTCTTCCTATCCTCTCAAGTTACTCAAATAGCTAGGCACCTAAACCTTCTGAATGATTTGAACTTAGCCACTTTGAGAAACCCTTTCACTCTAGCCTCTAGTGCTATCACAATAGATTACTTAGAGCATGCTGGATGTGTAAGGAAGATTGAAGGATCTTATGTATACTCCTTTGGCAAGAAAGGTGTTATGGACAAACAAAAGAAAAGGCCAAGGTATACAATTGAGGGAGAGGGAGATTCTGTAGAAGTTGCTGTGGAATTACCCCCAAAACCAACTTCATCAAAAGCTGCTCAAGAAACTGCTTCAACCTCCACACAACTCATCCTCCAAGCTATCAAGACTCTCTCAAGAAAACTCTCTAAGTTCAAGAAAAGTGTCTCCAAGAGATTCCAGCACTTGAACAAAAGGATAGACCTTATATCCCACATGCACCATGATCTTTATGACATGCAAGGCAAATTGGACTTGCCTCAATGCAATCTTGAAGATTGGGATATAAGTGATCACACCCAAAGCGTTGCTGAAGAAGAAGAGTCCATTAGCACTAGCTCTGCCTCAAGATAAGGGGAAAGCTCCTTTAGTTGAAGAAGAGTTAGATGTAGATGATGACTCAGAATAGCTTAGCTTTAGTTTGTTTTTGTTTGCATTTTCATATGTTTGCTACTTTGCTTTCTGTCTTGTACTTTCCTCCACTTTAATCTACCTAATGTTTATATTCCCTTTCATTGCTTTGTTAATGGTTTTGCTTAACATTTATTTCATTTTGCCTATGCCAATGGGGGAGAAAATACCAAAATGGAATGAAAATACAATAATGGGAAAACAAGAACAATTTGTTAAGAACAATAATGAAAATTTGTTGAAATTTGTTGAACATTTGTAAATAAGGGAAAAATGTTTATGGGGGAGAAATGTTTGCATCAAACATTAACATTTGCACCAAGATAAACTAATAATCACAATGCTCTTAACCATGATTGTTGCATATGTTAAGGGGGAGCATTTTAGACTTATTATTTTTTCTAATCATTCCATTTGAATTGTCAAAGTCAAAATGGGGGAGATTGTTAGACAAATGATCTTAATTTTGATCCTTGACAACTCAAATGGATGATCTATTTAACTTGTGTTTGAGAAATCTTGTTGCAGGATTAGGTTGCTTCAATTAAAGGTAAACAGAACAAGTATAGCGGTCGCACCACACCTGAATACGACCGCTCCAAGCAATTACAGAATGAAACCTTGTCACAGTAGGTTTCACGGTCAGAAGTTCGACCTCAGTCGCGACCGCTTCTACATAATAGCGACCGTCCTAATATTTGCACGACCGCTACTCAAGGAACTTAAATCATTACAATCACAGTAAGGTTCGCGGTGACAAGAACGGTGAATGATTCGACCTCGCTTACCACTTTAGCAACCGCCCCATTCAGAGTCGCGACCGCCCAACAATTCAAGAAGAAATTGCTCAAAGAGACAGTAGTGTTCGCGTCCTCAGGTGCGTCCAGAAGTTCGACGCGAAAATGTGAGTTCGACCGCGAAAAGCTACCAAGGGCGACCGCGAAGATTCAAATTATGGCGGACATCTCTTTTGCTCTGTCAAAAAGTGACACGTGACATGACCGTTGTAAACCCACTTCAATATTCAAAAAGGGCGACCGCACCTCTGCTTGGCGCGACCGTCCCGACAAACACAGCATGGACAAGAAATGGTCTGACAAACACATCATGGGCAAGATTCCAGCTGCAGAGCACTAAAATTCGACCGTTGAAGCTTTTTAAAAGTAGCGACCGTCCCTTGTTAAAAGGACGACCGCGTGAAGCATGAGCGCGACCATCCTTGTATGAAGGGCGACCGCGAAGTGCTTCGGATAGTTTAAGTAAAGAAGGTCTAATCTGCCAAGACTTTATTCTCAACATCAATAACGGCTAGTAAGACCACATTGGCTATAAATACAAAGTTTCTATGAGAAAACAATAGAGACAACATTGAGAAAAGATTTTCATAGCCAAGCAACAAATTTACTTTTACTTGTATTTGAATTGTTATGAATGTTAGGTGTTAGCATTGAAAACACCATTGTAAAAGTTTGAGTGTAAGCTTGGGAAACACTTGGGTTATGAGAGTAAGCCTTGTAAAACTCTTGTTAGGTTGTGAGAGTAAGCCCTGTAAAACTCTTGTTTGGGTTGTAAGTGTGAGCCTAAGAAAAACACTTGTAAAGTTGGAAGTGAGCTTGTGAAAACTTCAAAGACTAGTGGAACCTTAACAAGTTGTTAAGGAAGTGGATGTAGGATTGAAGTAAATCCGAACCACTATAAATCTTGTGTGTTCTTTCTTTCTTCCATTACTCAACCAATTCTCTATTCCGCATTTCTTATTTGTTGAGTTTTTTAAATTGTCATTACTTCTTGAGGAAACCAATTCACCCCCCCCCCCCTCTTGGTTGCCATCTTGGGACAACAAAGGAATATGATGTGATCCTAGGCATGGATTGGTTAGCTAGACATGGAGCTGTGGTAGATTGTAAAAAGAAAATTGTTTCTTTGAGAACTGGTGATGGTAGAGATGTGATAGTATCTAATGAGCAGGAACAGCTAGCATCTTTGTTTGTTTCAGCTGTTGCAGCCAGGAGGTTGATTAGAAAGGGGTGTGATGCTTACCTTGCTCATGTGGTGGATACTAGAGTGAAGGGTTCTCAACTTGATGATATACCCACAGTTGCAGAGTTCCCAGATGTGTTTCCAGAAGAGTTACCAGGATTGCCTCCTGAGAGAGAGGTGGAGTTTGGTATTGAATTATTGCCTGGTACCACTCCTATCTCTATTACTCCTTATAGAATGGCACCTACTAAATTGAGGGAGTTGAAAGTGCAATTACAGGAGTTGTTGGATAAAGGATTTATTCGCCCCAGTGTTTCTCCTTGGGGAGCTCCTGTCCTATTTGTGAAGAAGAAAGATGGTACTATGAGATTGTGTATCGATTATAGGCAATTGAACAAGGTGACTATTAAAAATAAATATCCTTTGCCTAGAATCGATGATCTCTTTGATCAGTTGAAGGGTGCAGCTGTGTTTTCTAAGATTGATTTGAGATCAGGGTACCATCAGTTAAGGGTCAGAGTTGATGATGTTCCTAAGACCGCCTTTCGGACCAGGTATGGGCATTATGAGTTTCTAGTTATGCCTTTTGGTCTGACGAATGCACCGGCAGCTTTTATGGACTTGATGAATAGGGTGTTTAGGCCCTATTTGGATCAGTTTGTGGTGGTCTTTAATAATGATATTCTGGTGTATTCGCGGAATGAGGAGGAACATGACAAGCATCTGCGGATTGTGCTGCAGATTTTGAGAGAGAAGCAATTGTTTGCTAAACTGTCGAAGTGTGAGTTTTGGCTTGACCAAGTAACTTTTCTCGGTCATATAGTTTCAGCAGAGGGTATTAGAGTTGATCCGAGTAAAGTTGAAGCTATTCTGAATTGGAGTCCACCAAAATCAGTGACTGAAGTTAGAAGTTTTCTGGGTTTGGTAGGCTATTACCGACGGTTTGTGAAAGGATTTTCCTTGATAGCTACTCCACTCACCAGATTGCTTCGAAAGGGAGTAAGATTTGTGTGGACGGATCAGTGTCAGGCTAGTTTTGAACAGTTGAAAGAAATGTTGACTCAAGCACCTGTCCTTATTTTACTTGTGGAAGGCAAACCATATGTGATTTACAGTGATGCTTCACATAGTGGTTTGGGGTGTGTGCTAATGCAAGAAAGTAAAGTTATAGCTTATGCTTCTCGGCAGTTGAAGCCGCATGAGCTCAATTATCTGACCCATGATCTAGAATTGGCAGCCATTGTGTTTGCATTGAAGATTTGGCGACATTATTTGTTTGGGGAGAAATGTTTCATCTACACTGATCACAAAAGCTTGAAATATTTGGGTGTCCAGAAAGAGCTTAATCTGCGACAGAGGAGATGGTTGGAATTGATTAAAGACTACGACTGTTTGATTGATTACCATCCAGGTAAAGCAAATGTTGTTGCTGATGCCTTGAGTCGGAAGTCTTTAGCAGGTTTAACTGTTTATTCGCTCTCATTGCTTGTTGAGTTGAGAGCATTGCATGCCAGTTTTGTAACTTGTGATGATGGTGCATTGTTGGCACAGTTGCAATTGAAACCAGTTTTGTTGGATCAGATTAAAGAGGCTCAGTTGGTTGATGAGAAGGTTCAAAAGATTGTTTCAGATTGCCAGAGTGGAAAGAGTCAAGATTTTATTGTGAGAGATGATGGGAGTCTCTGGTTTAAGAACAGATTGTGTGTACCCGATAATGTTAATTTGAAGAGGATTATTTTGGAAGAAGCACATCAGTCAGTGTTTGCTATGCATCCGGGCAATACAAAGATGTATCATGATTTGAGGCAGCATTACTGGTGGTCCGGTATGAAGAGAGACATAGCGGAGTTTGTATCCAGATGTCTCACATGTCAGAAGGTAAAAGCAGAGCATCAAGTTCCAACCGGGTTACTTCAGCCTTTGTCAGTGCCTGAATGGAAGTGGGAAAATGTGACAATGGATTTTTTGTCTGGGTTGCCATTGACACAAAGGAAGTATGATGCCATATGGGTGATTGTTGATAGGTTGACTAAGACAGCTCATTTCCTTCCGGTTCGGATGGATTACTCTTTGGAGAGGTTTGTTGAGCTGTATATCCATGAGATTGTAAAGTTGCATGGTGTCCCAATTTCTTTAGTGTCTGATCGAGATCCCCGGTTTACTTCAAGATTTTGGAAGAGTTTGCATAGTGCTTTGGGTTCTCGACTGCACTTCAGCACTGCTTTTCATCCACAGTCGGATGGACAGTCAGAGAGGGTGATACAAATTATTGAGGATATGTTGAGAAACTGTGTTATTGATTTTTCTGGAAGTTGGGACAGATTTCTACCGCTTGTGGAGTTTGCTTATAACAACAGTCATCAATCCAGCATTGGTATGGCACCATTCGAAGCATTGTATGGCAGACGGTGTAGGACACCTCTTTGTTGGAGTGAACTTGGGGAAGGTAAGTTAATTGGGCCTGATTTGATTAAAGAAACTGAAGAGAAAGTGAAGTCGATTTGAGGCAGGCTAAAAGCAGCTTCAGACAGACAGAAGTCTTATGCAGATCTGAAAAGGAGAGACATAGAGTTTGATGTTGGAGATAAAGTATTTTTAAAAGTGTCTCCTTGGAAGAAGATATTAAGACTTGGTCGGAAAGGGAAATTGAGTCCTCGATTCATTGGACCGTATGAAGTTTTAGAAAGAGTTGGGCCAGTTGCTTATCGGCTTGCTTTGCCACCTGAGTTGGATCGTATCCATAATGTATTCCATGTTTCTATGTTGAGAAGATACAGATCGGATCCGTCTCATGTGTTGCCGATTGAATCTATCGAGATGAATTAAGATCTGACATTTGAAGAGGAACCAGTTGCTATCTTGGCACCTGATGTGAAAAAGTTGAGAAACAAGAGAGTGCCATTGGTGAAGGTTTTATGGAAGAATCATGCAAAGGAAGAGGCAACTTGGGAAAGTGAGCAAACAATGCGAGATCAATATCCTCAGTTGTTTCGGGCTTGATATCAGGAAATTTCGAGGACGAAATTTCTTTTTAGAGGGGGAGAATTGTAATATCCCAATGCATGCCCTAAAAGTTTTGATTATGTTGTTGTTGTATATTGAATGGAATGTATATGTTATGTGATAAGAAAAGAAATTGGAAAGAGAATGTTTGTGTATATGTGTTTTGCAAGAGAAAAGAGGGTTTAGAGAGAAATGTATATGTTGTTTATATGGTGATATATGTAATATATAAGTAAGTCAAAGGGGAAGTCAATGGAAGAGAGATATTTATTTGGTTATTGGTGAAATGACTATTAAGGGCATTGGATTAAAAAGAAAGCTAGAACAAATGATTAAAGGGTGTTTTTGTAATTGCTTGAATTGGAACACTTGGTGGAGATTAAAAGAAGAGTTGACTTTGTTTTTGTGGTTCATTTCTTCTTTCTTCTTTGTGTGGCCGGCTCCTCCATAGACAAAGGAAAGCAAGAGACAAAGAGAAGATCTTGATGTGTGAAGCTCAAATTGAAGGAAATCTAAGTGATCAAGTTGGTGATTCAAGAAGTTTTGTAACTTTGGTAAGTTCTCTTGTGATTTTTGTGCTTATTTGAAATGATATTTGAGTTTGATAGAACTTTTAAGAGTGTGTTGGTTGATTTTGAGATGTGAGAAGTGTTTGAGTGATTTGATGATGGATTTTGAGTATGGATTGAAGAAAAGAGTAAGTGGTTGAAAGAGATGATGTTGTTTTTGTGGTGAGGGTTTTGAGATGATTTTGTGTTTTGTGTTTGATGTGTGTTTTGGCTTGTTTTGGTGTGTTGCAAGTTTGAGATGAGTTTTGAGTATGTTTTGTTAAGATTGTTTGAAGAGGATGTTAATGAATGGAAGTGTGTTGTTGAGTGTTTGGTTGTTTTGATTGGAGTCTTGATTTGTGGTCGGACACGCCCGTGAGCACGTCCAGGGTTTTTAGACGTGTCAATTGTGTTGGAGGCAGTAGGTTTGACACGACCAGTAGCACGCCCGTGTTATTGAGCGTGTCATAGCTACTGTAAGATTTGAGAATTTATACGCCCAGGAACACGCCCATGTTGTTGAGCGTGTAAATACTTCTGTGTTGTGGAGTTAGAGCACGGTCATGAACACGCCTGTGTGGGTGAGCGTGTCAGTGTTAGGGTTTGCCCTAATTAATTCCTAATTGGATTATCTCTTGTGAATTCCTAAGCAAGTATATGCTATTACTTTTGATTTAGGTCTTGAAGATAGTGATTGATTATTGATCTAAGAGGTAGAAGGATCTTGAACAAGGAAGTGTTAAGAGTGGTGTGATTTGCTTTTGAGGTAAGTACAAAACCTATATGATTGTGTGTAAGTACAAATGTGGCATTACTACATTGTTAATTTATATGAGCAATGTGTGTTGTTATGTTTATATCAATGATGATATATATATGAATAATGTGAACGACATGATGATGCAAATGATTGTGTATAAGAAAGATTGAAATGCTATGATGTGAATTGAGATGAAATGAAATATAAAGCCATTGTGATTGGCTATGATAATTCAAATAAAATGTAGAGCCATTGTGATTGGCTATGTTGATTCATTTGAGAATGAAATTGATAACAAATTAATAAATGAGTTGTGTGGCTAATGTGTTATTCCATTTTCAGAGTTTGTTGTTGGTGGCATGCCTAATGATAGTAACAATCTCTTGAAGTTAGGTTGGGCTTGATCCTTGAAGCCAAGTTGGGTTGAAGTTTAACATGTTTTACTCCCATTGAAGCTTGGTTGGGTTTAGTCCTTGAAGCCTAATTGAGATGTTACAACCCTTGAAGCTAGGTTGGGTTTGGTTCTTGAAGCCAAGTTGGGTTGAGACTTAGCATGCTTTGTTCCCCTTGAAGCTTGGTTGAACCTAATCCTTGAAGCCTAGTTGGGTATACATGATAATGATAAATGTGAGAAAACCAAAGCATTAACTCTGAAAATTGAATGGCATATTAGTGTGTTTTGGGCCCATGCTTGTCTTTGTTTAATGTGAGTCATGAATGATAACTTGAATGATTAATGAAGGAGAGGGAAAGATGTTGAAATGTGGTATGCTTATATGATTATGATTTGTGATGTGCAAAGGTGTGATGTTAGCTTTTCACCTATGTTGTTGTCTTTATTGATAACATGTGTGACATTGCATTGCACTAGAGCATCATATTAGCATGATTTGTCTTACTAAGCCGTTGGCTTAGCGCGATAGTGTTGATCGCGCAGGTAACAGAGTTGAACCCGAGAGCTCTCCGAGACCGAGTGAGAGTAGACACTGAAGATTTTGTTGTGGGATTTAAAGATCAGAGAAAAGCTGCCAATCATGTAAATTACTTCATGTTTTGTAAAGAATTGATTTTAATGTAAATATATGTATATTTGTAAATATAGATTTAAATGCTTTCATATATGTAACTATTTTATAAATTCCGCTGCGTACTAAATAAACATATCTATATCTACTTTGTTTTATCTTACAAGTTAATTACTTATTATTTATATTGTATACTGAAAAAGATTATGATATCATTTAAAAGGTGTTTCTTGAATGGAAGAAAAATCCGTAGCATCCTTATATTCGATACATGTATACTACATTGTGGTGTATGTAGTGTGTATGTATTGGGTGTGGGGGTGTTACACAAGGGACTTTCCATGCCCCCCTGATTTGATATCTTCTTTTGATTGTTTACTTCACAGGGTGTTTGCTGTCACTTTGACAAAGAATAGACAATACAAGACAAGAAAGTGCAATGTGATATGCTCATGTATGCATGATATGCATGAATAATACTTACAGTCATTCCATCGACTCACAGAATGAGGTGATCAGCAGAAGTGTTCTCATTGGTTCCTTTCAGATGCTCATTCAGGTCTTGCACTGGAATAACAGAAAGCTTTGCGTTTATGGATTTTATCTTCAAGATGTTGAAAATATTAATAATGGAGACCCCAAACAGCAGAGATACATCCATTTCAAATTATGATTCAGTATGTCAATTGGTAGCTTCTTCATAACCTTGGCAGTAATCATTTCCTTTGCCTAATGTGTCCTTCGAGTTTCAATGATTCGACACACTTCCCTTAACTTGAAGGTTTTGTAATATTTTTCTTTTCAATTTTGAATTTTGATTTTGAAATCAAATGTTGGCTTTGCCAAATTAATGTCAATGTACCTCAGGACTTTATTTTCCAAATTAACGTATCTATAACATGACAACCCTAGTTACCGTACTAAACTCGGGAATCATTTCTATTTAAGCAAGAACTATTGCACTTCAGATAGGAGCATACACATTACTTGGCCAAAGGTCTCATTGAGTTTAAATATTGTCTATCTCATATGCATGCTTATTCAAACTATCTCCACTAATAGACTATACCTTCCAAGAGAGATCAACAAGTCTTTAATAGGCTTGAAATGGGGTCTATAAGGGACATGGGTTAAATGAAGGCCATTTGTAAGTTGGAGTCGATGTGACACAATGGAGAAACCTTCACACTACAAATTTCTTATTTGAACTTTAGGTAGCTAGGAGCAATCTTGCTAGACTCTAAATTCTTTCTATCTTCTTGGCATTAATCTGAATCTTGATTAGGACAGTCTTTGCCTTTGCGAAAAGTTTGGTACCCAAATTTGTTTCTTTTCTTCTTCTCCCTTTTCTTTCTTTTTATTTTTCTTACTCTTCCCTTTCTTTGAGCATTTTATCATTTTGTCCTTTTTTCTTGTAGGGCTATCAAGTACAGAACTTTCAGGAACTGGATGGTCTTTTTTCTTTTTCTTTGATTTTGATCGAATCTTTGGTTGGGTTGGACCAATTCAAGTCAAATCATCCTTATAAACCAAATAGAAGCCTTTTGCTGCTTTAGGTAAAAGAGAACTCAGTTGGCTTTCTAAACTGCCTTTTTAGGTTTTATTTTTCTTCTTTTTTTCTTTTCTCTTTTCCTTTTTTCTTTTGTCCCTTTTTCTTTTTTTCTTTTGTCCTTTTTTTCCTTTTCTTTTCTTTTCTTCTTTCTTTTTTTTTTTTGGCTCTAGCTCTAAAAGAGTTGTCTTGTTTGTACCAACTTGGTTTCCAATAATGGATGAGTGGAGTGACATAAATCTTCTTTAACAGGGATAAATCATTTGTTACTCTGATGTTGTCTTGATATATTGGAGATATTAGGAAAACCTCAACTACCCTTTTGGTCTTGAGAACTTCGATTACCCTTATGGTCTCAATAACACCAACTATTTTTATAGTCTTGACTATGCATTCCATTCCTTGATCTTCTTGCCTCTTCACCATAGTGATCATAAGACTTGTCAAAAGTATCACAACAGCTCAGGGTAGGTTGTTGGGGTTTGTAAGCCAATGAAAAGAAAGCTAAAATTTTATGAAGGTTCAAAGGGACAACTAGGGATTGATATTTAATAGGGTGGATACAAGTTGTTGGCTAACCAAACAATGCCTGGATCATTTCTCTCTTAAATAAGCAGAGTTCAATTTTGCCTCGAAAGTTTATCAAAGCATGTTCTAAGACTGACTAGGACATAGACAAAAGTAATTATGCAGGAGCCCTCTCTAAGTAAGCATACACAACTCAATGCTATAGAGCAATTCCCTTACCTAGTAAAGTCATTCAAGTCATGATGCCTAGATACATTAATTCGTGAATATCAAGCTAGATTCCTCATTGGTTGAGCACCAAAATGAACAAAGACCAACAAAATTTTTTATGAAAGTAATTTATTCAAACAAATTTAAATTTGAAAAATAAGATTGTTCCAATTAAATATTAAAGCAAAATTTGAAAAGTAACATTCAAGCTAAGGAAAGTTTGTTGAGTTTAAGCTTCTTTTCCTTTCACATCTTTAATATTTCCATCTTTAAAGGATGATAAAACAAAATTTTCTTCTAATCCTTTTCCTACCATGAAGGTTGCTGGTGGTGGCACCCTGTTGAACCTTGGAAATGGATTACCTTTGGTATTGGGCTTATCCGGCTCAGGCAACTTGCCATTATCAATTAAATTCTGGATCTCATGCCTCAACTTCATACAATTGTCTATTTTGTGTCCAGGCCTTTGATGGAATTGGCAAAATGCATTAGTATCAAAGTTAGGTGGAAGAGGATTAGGCAAAGGACGAGGAGTCAAGGTTTGTAACAATCCCTTCTTTTGTAGCTTATTGAGAACCCAAGACAGTGGCTTCCCTAATTCTAAAAACTGCCTCATTCCTCCTTGACTAGTGGCATCAACTTCTTTTTGTGTGCTTTGATTGCCCGACTGGTAGTTCCCTTTCTCACTCTTCAATTTGTAGACCAGTTTGGAGAAGATCTTTGAAATCCCTTATAAGGGTGTGAGATAGCCTTTCACGGAGGTTGGGCAGGACGCCTCTGAAGATCATCCTTATTTGATCAAATTCATTAGGCCTTTTCTTGAGTAAAGCAGCCTTATTTCTCCATCTTTTCACATAGTCCACAAAATTCACATTTGGTCATTGCCTAACGGACTCAACTTCCATTAAGGTAACTTCCAACTCAACATTATACCCATATTGCTGAATGAAAGCCTTGTATAACATGTCCCAATCTTTTTGAGTACTTTCCTCTAAAGTGTTAAACCAATCTTGGACAACAGGGTCCAATGAGAGCATGAAGTACCTTAGAGTTTGAGCCTTAGTAGCTCGGGCAGACTGCATAGTAGTGATATACTGCTTCACATGGAGATGGGGGTTTCCAGTACCATTTTACCTAGCGAAGGAAGGCATCTTAAACTTATAAGGGACCTCCTCATCTTGTTCAAATAGTTTGTGATCTCAGACATCTCTTTGGTTTTCAATTTCTTCTCAAATTTCTTTTCTAAATCAGCAATCATCTTTTCAACATTAGAAGTTTCAATTTTCTGCATAGTTGATCTTTCAACAATCTTTGTTTCTTTCTTCTTGTCTTGAGGATCTTGGTAGTATTGAGCCCAAACATCATCATCATCAATGATCACCTTTTCATCATCAAAAACCACTTCACCAATTTTAGTCTTCCTTTTGTCCTTTGGCTTCTTAGTGCTAGCAGATGCTTCGGCATGATTTCCTAAAATTACAGTCAATTGGTTCTTCATGGTCTAAGCCAGGGCCTCTTTTATTTCTTCCATCTTGGCATTGAGGGCTTCATCCACCATTCTTTGAATTTTTTCGGGCTCCATTGCTTTTGGTGAGCAAGTGATTGAGTCGTTGCTAGATTCTTCACCACCGGCGTAGGTCGGATTGTCATAAGCTTTTGAACTGTCGTAATCCAAGGCTGTGAGCCAGAGAGGATTAATGATATGAGATGCAAATGTATGCATATATGCACAAACAATTAACAAACAAGGATAAATAGGACGTTCCTTCAAACCTTATAACATCCACACACAATTGGCGAGTCTCTTTTCCTAGGTACATGGTTAACAAAATACCAACATGGGGTACCTTGTTTTCAAATATTTCCCTCGGACGTTTCAATCATTAGTTGTATTATCAAAAATGGAAATCAATTTATGATAATTCCCATTAATTAGGTTTTAATCCATTTATCCATCTAAAGTAGCTTTTATGCTATATTGAATTAAAACTAAAATAAGAGGTTTATTATAAATAGATTTCTCACTTGAAAAAGCAACTAACGATTCATGTCAAAAAATAAGCCCATGATTAATTACTCTTAGTATAAACTAGGCTCACAATTGATTTTTGGTATTTCATAATTGACCTAAATATTTTGCAAGCTCTTTGTAAGAAAAGGTTGGATTTTGTTTCTAAGCCCATCGTAAAAAGATTTTAGAAAAAATGGATTTTGGGCTTAGTAAAAGAATTTTTGATTTGTTTTTTAAAAAAGTTTTATGTCCAAAGACCAACTTGAAAAAGTTTTGAAAATTACTTTGGTCTTTTGGACTTTAAAGAAAAATTTATTTTGAGCTTACAATGTACTTATGTCATATTAGAAAAAGAACAAACAAAATAAGCCATGATTTAAGCCAAGATAAATTAACTATAGTCAAACAACATGCATTTGGGGTAAAACCTAAGGAAAGTAACTAGGCCAATTACATGAGATTTAGTCTTTGGGTAAAAAGGCTTAGGTTCCCATAGCAAGTATATACAAAATGGTACGAGAAGTATGGTATCCCTTACATAACACAACACTCGTAACACGGGCATCCTAACTCATGCACGCGATGCAATCTAATATGATGCAATGGATAATATCATTATAAAAAAGAATAGAATAATAAAAAGACCAATGGAATCAACTTCTCTTTTCCCCAGTGGGGTCTCCACTGTGAGCAGGGATTTTCGCCCCCACTCCCGGTGGAATGGTTCTTGCGACTTCGGCACTGTTTAGGCTCGGGGCCACAGAGAACACGGACCTAAGTCCAGAGAAAATGGAGTCGCCACCCAGACGGGCCGGGAAAAGAAAGGGGTGGATGACTTGATTCTTAAGGAATCCTCAACCCCCTAATGGGTTCGGAAAGTTGGGTACGTGTGGGGAAGGTGAGAAATGGCCCAGCACCCCCACAACGCTCGGTTCATTGGAACTGGCCTCCTTTATAGGTCTTAATATTATAAAATTCTTAAATATAACAATGTTATCCATATTACACACAACAATTGAAATAAAACATCGTTATATTAAAATCTAAGTAATGTCTAACGAAAACAAATAAATGGACACCCATCCGAAGATGGAAACATGTCCTTACATCACCCATGTGTAAACTAATAGGACACCCACCAAAAGGTAGAAACATATCCTTTACATTGGTCTAAAATATAAAAGCAATTTAAATTACATAGAACTTAATTAATGAGGTACCCACAAAGCGAAAACATACCTCTTACAACATTTGGAAATCAAAATAAATCGATAAAAGTAAATAAACATTCATCATAAATAAATCAAGTATCAAAGATATTAAACATCAATCAAAATATATAATAAACATTCATCCATGATAAATTAAATAAATCAAGTATTGAAAATAAATAAATCAACCATCAAAGCATATAATAAATTACATAATCAAATTAAAAAATAAAGCAAGTAAAGATACAAATTAGGGTTTACTGTTTAAAGTTCTTTCATTAATATTTAGGGTTTTGGAATTTTAGTATTATTATTATTATTATTTATTTAACCTATTGCAAAGGTTTTGAAAAATTGGAATGAATTAGAGTTTCATGGATCAAATTAGGGTTTAGGAGTAACATTATGAAATTAGGATTTTAGGATATTAAAACATTAGGTTTATAATTCTTGGTTACTGGATTGTTGTTTTGGATTTACTGTATTGAGTTTGAATGTTTAGGTTTATAAGGTTTTAAGATTTTAAGAATTAGGGTTTAGGAAAACTAGGGTTTACGGCTGTGGAGGACTTAAGGTTTAAGAAAACTTAGGGTTTAGATTAACTAGTTTGGGGTTTACTATCTTGGTTTTGGAATTGAAGAAAATAGTTTAGAGTTTTATGAAGTAATTGTGATTTTTTAGAAAATGTAAAGTAAGTTTAGAGTTTGGATTTTTAATAAAACATTTGGAAATTTTGGAAAAGGATTAGAAGAAAATAGTTTAGGGTTTTTAAAAGCTTTTGGAAATAGGAAAAACGATTTAAGGTTTTTTGTAATAAAAGAGTATTTTTTTTAGGATTTTTGGAAATAAAAGGAACAATTTAGCGTTCTAAGGTTTTGAAGAAATAAATTAGGGTTCTAAGGTTTAGAAGAAATAAATTAGGTTTCTAAGGTTTTTGAAGAAACAGAAAAGTAACTTTTAGGGTTTTTGAAAATAGAAGAAAGGATTTAAGGTTCCAATGTTTAGAAGAAATAAATTAGGATTCTAAGATTTTTGGAATCAAAAGAAACAATATATTAGTTTTCAATGATTGAAGCTACTGTGAGAAAATAAAAAGGAAATTAGAGACTCAAACCTTCGTTCGTTGGTTCCACCAAAAATTGCTTCTGGGATGAACAAGGACAAAGGCAAGATGGCTGCCTTTCATAGCTTGATTGCTTGCTTACTTATTAATGTCAAATTTGAAGTTCCACTATCTGATCTAAGTCCAAAGTTCTCTCCTCTAAAAAGTCCGATCCCTTCACTGCCAAATCCCCCTTTTTGTGTGTTTTCTAGTGTTATTTATAGGAAATTTAGAAGATTAATTCCAATTGTTTAAGCAAACTATACTTAATTAGGAAACGAAAACCGAAACCAAATAGAATTTAGTTTCAAAAAAAATTAAGTTAGAAAAATCTCGATGCTGAAATTTGCGACGGGCTGCGAAAGCTGGGCGCTTGGTGCGAGCAAGAATTGGCATGGAAAATTGCTAGTGCGCGGCTAGAAGCCATTTCGCCCACAGGAAGTTCCCGCGAGCGAAATTTGCCTTGGCCAATTATCTTCAGCGACGAATTTTTTCGTCGTCGATTTTTCCATCGCCGATTTTTATTTTTATTTTTATTTTTATTTTTTATTTATTTTTATTTTTGTTTATTTATTATTTTTATTTTTATTCACTTCACCATTTTTCATTTTTTAAAAACTAAAATAAATATTAAAATATCACAAAAATTATTTTGGATTATAAAAAATAACGGACCGGACTGGGTCAAAAATTAAGGGTCTACACTGTTGTGAAGGCTAGCCCCAATGAATCCATGGTAGAGTTCATGGTCTTGGATATCCCCATCACCTTTGCACTGTTATTGGGATGGCACTATTTTAATCCTCTTAGTGGAGTTTCTTCTACACTCCATCAGAATATCAAGCTCTAGAATGGGGATGAAATAGTGATTATTGAGGCTGAGGACAATGAAGTGGTGAATGCTTTGATTATTGAGAGGCCTCTCAATGGATTCCAAGTAGCTATTTTCTAATGATGAATTAGTAGATCTCAAAGTCCTGACTATGATGAAGAACATGAACTATCTACCAGGTGTTGGCATTGGAAAGGGTAAGGCAGGTGTGACTTAGCTTCTGGATTTCAAGACTCAGACTTTCAAAAAAAGGGTTGGGATATAATGAAGCTAATAAAGGTGCTTAGCCTAAGAAGAATGAGAAGATGAGTTTCCCAACACTCGAGGAAATTTTTGTCAAAGCTTCAGACATAGGACCACTCCAAGGGAAGCCCGAACCAATCATGTTCATAGGAAAGTTGATCCCAGGGTTTGAGATCTTTACTGATGTTCCTGAACTAGTAGAACAAATGGAGAAAGAGCTTGTCCTGCCAGCTAACAAGGAGCCTAATCCATAAGATAAGAAGGAAGCTATTCTAAAGATCTAGAAGACTACAGAGGGGATTGCTACTCTCATTGAAGAATAATTTGAAGAACTTTTAGTTTATGATTATGAGAACAAGGACTTTGATTTTGATTTTAATTTGTTTGCTTTGTATGAGGATGATGATGTTTTCTTTTCCAAGATGAATGTAATAAAGTCTGATTTTGCTTACTTGTGTGATGTTTTTCCTGATGGTTGCATACATTCAAATAGTGATTACATGAGCATTTTTTAATATTAACTCTGTTGACACACAATCATTAAATTTGGGAACAACTGACAATCCTAAAAATATTACCATAGCATCTGACCTTACTCCTAAAGAAAGAGGGAGATTAGAAAAAATATTTAAAAAATATGACAAATTTTTTGCTTGGTCTTTTGAGGAAATGCCTGGGATTGATTGAGACATAGCCAAGCACCTGATTCCCACTTACACTCACATGAAACCTGTCAAACAAAAGTTTAGACAATTAAGGTTGAAATGGACATAATTGATCGAAGAAGAAGTCACCAAGTAGATACAAGTCAAGTTCCTTGAGGTGATAGATTACCCTGACTGGTTAGCAAATGATGAATTAGTAGATCTCAAAGTCCTGACTATGATGAAGAACATGAACTATCTACCAGGTGTTGGCATTGGAAAGGGTAAGGGAGGTGTGACTGAGCTTCTGGATTTCAAGACTCAAACTTTCAAAAAAAGGGTTGGGATATAATGAAGCTAATAAAGGTGTTTAGCCTAAGAAGAATGAGAAGATGAGTTTCCCAACACTCGAGGAAATTTTTGTCAAAGCTTCAGACATAGGACCACTCCAAGGGAAGCCCGAACCAATCATGTTCATAGGAAAGTTGATCCCAGGGTTTGAGATCTTTACTGATGTTGCTGAACTGGTAGAACAAATGGAGAAAGAGCTTGTCCCGCCAGCTAACAAGGAGCCTAATCCAGAAGATAAGAAGGAAGCTATTCTAAAGATCTAGAAGACTACAGAGGGGATTTCTACTCTCATTGAAGAATAATTTGAAGAACTTTTAGTTTATGATTATGAGAACAAGGATTTTGATTTTGATTTTAATTTGTTTGCTTTGTATGAGGATGATGATGTTTTCTTTTCCAAGATGAATGTAATAAAGTCTGATTTTGCTTACTTGTGTGATGTTTTTCCTGATGGTTGCATACATTCAAATAGTGATTACATGAGCATTTTTTAATATTAACTCTGTTGACACACAATCATTAAATTTGGGAACAGCTGACAATCCTAAAAATATTACCATAGCATCTGACCTTACTCCTAAAGAAAGAGGGAGATTAGAAAAAATATTTAAAAAATATGACAAATTTTTTGCTTGGTCTTTTGAGGATATGCCTGGGATTGATTGATACATAGCCAAGCACCTGATTCCCACTTACACTCACATGAAACCTGTCAAACAAAAGTTTAGACAATTAAGGTTGAAATGGACATAATTGATCGAAGAAGAAGTCACCAAGCAGATACAAGTCAAGTTCCTTGAGGTGATAGATTACCCTGACTGGTTAGCAAATATCATCTCCGTACCAAAGAAGGATGGAAGAATTAGGGTTTGCATGGAATATAGAGACTTGAACAAGGCTTCCCCTAAAGATGACTTTCCTTTACCCCATATAAATATCCTTATCAATAGTGCAGCCTCTAAAGTGTTACACTGATTCATAGATGAATTTTTTTGATACAGCCAAGTGTTAATGGCCCAAGAAGATAAATCCAAAACTGCCTTCATCACTATGTGGGGTATGTTTTCCTATAAGGTGATGTCGTTTGGGTTAAAGAATGCTAGAGCAACCTACCAAAGGATGGCCACCACCTTGTTTCATGATATGATGCACAAAGAAGTCAAGGTCTATATTGATGATATGATGGTGAAGTCAGATACAAGGGAGCAATATTTTTAAAATTTAGAAATCTTCTTTGAAAGAGCAGTAAAGTATAAGCTAAAGTTGAACCCAAAGAAGTTTGTGTTAGGGGTTTTACTTCAGGCAAGTTATTAGGACACGTGATCAGTCCAAATGGCATTAAGATTGATCCTGACAAGATCAAGGCAATCATGGATATGCCAGCCTCTAAGATGGAGAAGGAGGTTCAAGGGTTTATTGGCAGGTTACAATACATTAGCAGGTTCATAGCAAAGCTTACCATAATTTGTGAACTAATCTTCAAACTGCTTAAAAAGAACTAGCCAGTTAAGTGGAATGAAGAGTGTCAAAAAGCCTTTGAGTATATAAAAAAATATTTATTGAATCCACCTATTTTAAAACCATCTACACTCTGTAGACCTTTGTTACTATACTTAGCAGTAGAAGAAGAGTCTATAGGAGCAATGCTGGCACAAGTAGATGAATTGGGAGTTAAATATGCAATCTACTATTTGAGTAAAAAGCTTCCACCTTATGCAATTAAGTATAGTATCATTGAAAAGACCTGCATAGATATGGTTTAGTCATCTAAGAAGTTACAACATAATTTTTAGTCTTATAGTGTTCGAGCAATTTCTAGGATAGATCTAGTAAAGTATTTAAGGGAGAGACCTTCGTTGATTGGGAAGTATAGCAGATGGTTGATTATTTTGAAGAATTTGAAATTGAGTATATAACCAGGAAAACCATCAACAGAAGAGCAGTAGTAGAATTCTTAGCCTAATAACCATTGTTGGACAGTGAGGAGGTGATTTTAGAATTTCCCGATGAGCATTTGAAGGTCATTGAAGTACAAGGGTAGAAGATGTACTTTGACAAAGCAGTGAATAGAAAGGGAGCAGGTTTAGGAGTGATATTTGAATCGCCAGAAGGAGAGCTCATCCCCTTAGCTTAGAAGTTGAAATTGAGGGCAACCAATAACATGGTGGAGCATAAAAGCTTGTACTTTTTCCATGGAAACACTGATAATCATGAAGGTGGATATAGTGCAGGTCTTTGGTGATTCTTTGTCAATGGTATTTTAGACGATTAATTTTTTACCAAGTCTAGTCTAATATTTTAAAATAAGTCCAAAATAATTTTTGTGATATTTATTATTTATTTCGATACTTATTTTAATATTTATTTTACTATTTATTATTTATTTTATTTATTTTTAAAAAAATATACATATATAAAAAAAATCAGACGGACCAATCGGTGAGCAACACGTGGCAAGGTAGTTCGCTGCAGGCCGAAAGGGCCTACGGTGAATTGGCTTAGGTCAATTCACCGCAGGTGCAAGCTGCAGCGAATTGGCCTGCCCTTGCAGGCGCTCGCCCGATTGTTTGCGTCCCAGCCTCCTTACTTGCTCGTTGCTCTCATTTCAGCATCTCGTGCCAACGCGTTGGTCGATTTTTGCTAAAATTCTATTTTTGCTCGGAAACATCAATTAATTTCCTAAATAGTTTTAACTTCCTTAATATATTTGGTTTTATTTTAAATTTCTATAAATAGTAGTCTTAAACACAGAAATATGGACGACAAAAATTACTCAATAATTACTATTGGTCTTCTGAACTTTGAAGCAACCTGAAGTAGCCGAGAATAAAAAGAACACTCCCATCAACAAGGCAATAAGGCTGTGTTGTCTTGATCAAAGCTTTCCTAGAATTCCTACGGTGCAATTGTGATGGAGCCAACAAATGACGATATTTTTCTTAATCAATTTATTATAACATACTTTTGATAGTTTTAACATAGAATATGCATGATCTTTATTTAAAATTAAATCCAGTAGAGTATTAGCATGAATTCTTCAAAATACATGATTATTTAGTCAGCATGCTAATAGCTTTCTTTAAAGTTTTATGTGATGTCATTTAATTTTTCTGAAATATTATTAACAGTAGCCTATTTATTCCAACTTCAAAGCTTTGATCATTATTTTTTTCCAAAGACCTAATTTATAAATTTCAAAACCCTATTTGCATGGTATGAGCCCTAAACCGTAATTAATTCCTTTTTTTTTTAAATCTTTACAGTAGCTTAATACTTAAAAAAATAATTATAATAATATTAGTTTTTCAAACCCTAAAACCTTAGTTTTTGAATATAAACCCTAAAATGTTAAAACCCTAATCCTTATTTTTAAAAGAAGAAACCCTAAACCCTAATTGTATTTTCCTAAACCATAATTCATAAAATCCTAGCTTGTATATTTAGTCTTTAATTGCTATTAGAATCCCGCTTTACATATTGTATTCTTAATTTAAATCTTTATATCTTGATCTTTATTTGTGTAATATCCTCATTTATGCCCTAGAAGTTTTGCATATTGTTGTTGCTGTTATTGTTATATATTGGATTGAATATATGTGTTAAATTGTAAGAGAAAAGAAATTGAGAAGAGAAAGTATATGTATATGTATTTTGGGAAGAAATAGGGTTTAGAGACAAATTTATATGTTGTGTATATGTTAATATATATGACATATAAAGTGGTCAAAAGGCATGGTCAATGCAAGAGAAGATATTTATTTGAGATTGGTAAATTACTTAATTGGGCACATATAAGACAAAAAGATAATTATGTGAATAAGGGCACTTTGGTAATTGCTTGGATAAAATCATATGGTGGATATTTAAAGAAGGTTTGACTTGTGTTTTCTTCATCATTTCTTCTTCTTCTTCTTGTTGATGGCCGGCCCTCCATAGCCAAAGAGAAAGAAAGAGACAAGTGATGGTTTTGATGATTTCAAGCTTAAATTGAAGAAAGATTAAGTGTTCAAGTGTTGATTTAAGAAGTTTTTAACTAAGGTAAGATCTTTTCTCTAATTTCTTCAATTCTTTTGAAGTGGTATGATTAAGTTGCTTATGGTATGGTTGTAAGTATTGATTTTGCTTGATAGATGAGAAGTTGGGTTGGTGTTGGTGATGGAAGAGTAAGATTGGTGTTTAGTGAAATTGTTTCTGTTTTAGGATTAGTAAAGGCTGTGACTTGTATGATTTTTAATTAATTTTAGAAAAATGTTCTTGAAGTGAATTTTTGCTATGTTGTGCCTCTATGAGTCTAGAATGACTGAAAAATATGTTGATTCGATTTTGGAATGGTTATGAGTTTAGAAAAATTATTTTTAGTAGAACTGTTCCAGCAGGTACCTTAACTGAGACAGCTATATTCCGGGATTTTTAATAAAATGTAGAAAAATCATATCCAATTGAATTTTGGATATGTTGTTGCTTAGTGAGTCTAGTATTTGAGAAAAATAATTTAGAACCACGTTGATTGAATTTGATTTATGGAATTCACAAAGTTCAGAACTGCTGCCAGGATGCAGGGCATTTGGGGCAGTCTGGTTAGGTGAACTATTTGACCAAGATTTTGTGTTCAGTTTGATCTGAAATTTTAAAGGGATGATTTTAAGATAAAAAAACTAAATTCTGTAAAAAATTTAGAATTTTTAGTCAAGTAGATTATTTTATACAATTTTTCAAAATAAGGATAAAATGGAGTTTAAAACCAGAATGTACTATTTATGGTTAGGGTTTTAATTCTTTGTTCTTCTTGCATTGCTTTGGTTTTCCAAAGGTAGGTTGGTCCTTAAACCTAAACCTAAATACTTTAAACACTCTTGAATCAATGAATGTTATAATCAATTGTTCTTTGCCCTAATTGCATTGTTGAGATTGAACAATGTTATGTTGTGCATTGTGAATGGTAATGTGTTTCATGAGTAATGTGGAATGAAATGTTGATATTTATGAATGATGCTATGTGAGATATAATGTGATCATGGATGAGATATATATATATACTTGAATAATGAGATGTTATATTGTGAAATGAAATGTGAAGCCATTGTTATTGGCTAAGATGATGTAATTGAAAGAAAGAAGGCATGTTTGCCTAAATGTGATGAGAATTGAGAATGGAAATGAATTGTTTGTTTAATATGTTATTCAGTTTCAGAGTTCTGGATTTGGGTGGCATGCCTAAGAAATGATGAAAGGTAACAGTCTTGCCGGGTTGAGGACCTCCTCATAGGTGTTGAGTTGATGGTCCAAGAGACTGGGTCTGTTACACTATGAGATATATGATTTGTAACAGTCTTGCCGGGTTGAGGATCTCCTCATTTGTGTTGAGTTGATGATCCAAGAGACTGGGTCTGTTACACTATCCATGGATAGAGATACATGTATATACATTGCCTACGGGCGTGATTATTGTGACTATGAACCAAAGCAGTAACTCTGAACTCTGAATATCGTATTAAATACTTGTTGGGCCCATAGGTGTCAAGGTTATATGAATGTCCTAAATAATGTTATGAGTTTAATGAAATGAGATGTTGGTTATGGAGTATGATTGATTAATGTTGAAATGTGGTATGCTCATATGACTATGATTTGTGAAATGCATAATTGTGTGGTTAACTTTATATTTATGATGTTGATCTTATCAATAACATATGTGGCATTGCATTTCATTAAAGCATACCGTTAGCATGTTTTATCTTACTAAGCCATTGGCTTAGCGCGATAGTGTTTAATCGCGCAGGTAGTAGATTGGATAGAGTTGAACCCGAGAGTTCATCAAGACCTAGTGAGAGTAGACCTTGAAGAATCCATTTTGGGAGCTTAAAGATCATAGCAGACTTGCCAATCATGTATAAATTTTATGTGTTGTAAAACTTGAGTTTTGATGTATATGAAATTGTAAATATGTAAATATTTTATAACTTCCGCTGTGTAATATTTAAATATGGGGGTTGTCACAAAACCTTTATTTTATGTTGTACTAGAAGAGTAAATCCTTTTTGCAGGTTGTAGTTGAGGTTACAAGGGGGATTTATTGGGAGTGTACTGAAAATGATTTTGTTTGCATTGGTTTGTGTAAAATGTTTTTAAAAATAAGAAAAAAACCGGTTTTGTCGACACTTGGGACTCAATTTTTAGGCGAAACTATGGCAAAAATTTTGTAAAAATCGGAACTAAAATTTGACTAAGTAAAATTGGTAGCAACATTAGGTTAGTGTGGCGCCTCTACTCAGCTTACATATGTAGGTTGGGAAGGTGTGTTACAATTGTTTTGGTATCAGAGCCTAGGTTTGAGATTCTCAACCTAGGTAAAATGTAAGAAAAAGACTATTTTTACTTAAAAAGTGAGTTTTTGAACAAAAATACATGTTTGGGATTGGCAGTCTCTGATCTTTAATAAGAGGTATTCTGTTGTGTTTGCAGACTTAGGTTGTGTTGGATTCTCACTCTCGTCAGTCGATTGAGGGTAGTGCCGAGAGTATTGCTCCTGCTGAGGGAGCTAGAGTTGATAGTGTTGAGGAGGCACCTGCTTCGGTGTCGGGTAGACCAGCTGGGGAGGAGGTTCCGCCAGCCTGGTTTAGGCCTATGATGGAAGCTATGAGACAAGCACCTGTGCAACCACAGCCACCGCCACCACCCCCTCAGCCTTCAGTACCAGTAAGGCACTATGATAAGCTAAGGAAATATGGAGCAGAGGATTTCTTTGGTACAGTTGATCCGGCTGTAGCAGAACAGTGGCTTGATAGAGTTCAGAGGGTATTTGTGCAGTTGCAAGCCACTTCAGAGGAGAAGTTTGACTATGCAAGATCTTTGCTACAGAAGGATGCCTACGACTGGTTGAAGACAGTGCCCCATTCTATGGATGATCCTCCAACACTGTCTTACACTGATTTTCTGAGGGAATTTGAGTTGAAGTATACTCCTAGGGAGTATAAAGATGGGAAGAAAAGAGAGTTTCTAGATTTGAAGCAAGATCATCGGACCGTAACTGAATATGAAGTTGAGTTTATTCGACTGAGTCAGTATGCTGGGGGTATCATTGCTGATGAGATTGATAGATGTTGGTGATTTGAGGAGGGATTGAGACCCTCGATCATGTGCTTAGTGGCTGGATCCAGATATCAGGATTTCTCACAGCTTGTGGCAGCAGCTCGAAGTGTAGAGCGAGCTCAAGTTATTGCAGCTGCTTCAGAGGAAGAGGTTAGGGTTAGGAGGCCCCAGTTTGAGGCAGGGTCTTCTTCTGCAAAGAGGGGTAGAGGAAGTTTTGTTCCTCGGAGTAGTAGGAGCCAGAGACCAGCGGGTAGGTCAGTGCAGTTCCAGAGGCAGAGATTTAGACCTGCAGCTTCAGTAGCGAGTGCTCCTACTCCTGGAGTTCAGAGATCCACCTTACCTGTGTGTAACCAGTGTGGTGGAAGACATGGGGGCGTTTGTTGGAGGTATAGTAGATCAGGGGTATGCTTCAGGTGTGGATCACCTGATCACTTTGTGAGAGACTGTCCTGAGAGACAGGAATAGATGTCAGTTGATACAGCAGCTTCTCGACCTAGTGCGAGGGGAGGCCGAGGAGGCAGAGGTGCCAGCCGAGGAGGTAGACCAGGGTTCAGTTCTAGAGGAGGTGCTACATCCAGGGAGGGTAGACTAGAGGAGGTTGGATCTTCCCAGAGGATATATGTTATGCAGAGGCAGCCAGATGCATCGGCAGTCATAGCTGGTACTTTTTCTTTATTTGATATTTCAGTACTTGCTTTGATTGATCCGGGTTCCACACATTCATATATTAGTGCATCTGTTTTGCCTGTGTTTGATGTGCATGCTGAGTCCCTAGGATTTGATGTGTTGGTGACAAATCCGTTAGGGCATAGTGTGATGGTTAGTAAAGTGCACCGGGATTGTGCAGTGAGGGTGCAGGGTGAGGAGTTCCTTGGAGATTTGATTGAGATGCCATTTAAGGAATATGATGTGATCCTAGGCATGGATTGGTTAGCTAGACATGGAGCTGTAGTTAATTGTAAAAAGAAAATTGTTTCTTTGAGAACTGTTGATGGTAGAGATGTGATAGTATCTAACGAGCAGGAACAACTAGCCTCCTTATTTGTTTCAGCTGTTGCAGCTAGAAGATTGATTAGGAAGGGGTGTGAAGCCTATCTTGCTCATGTGGTGGATACTAGAGTGAAGGGTTCTCCTATTGATAGTATTGCCACAGTTGCAGAGTTCCCTGATGTTTTTCCAGAGGAGTTGCCAGGATTGCCTCCTGAGAGAGAGGTGGAGTTCGGTATCGAATTGTTGCTTGGTACCACTCCTATCTCGATTACTCCTTACAGAATGGCACCAGCAGAATTAAGGGAGTTGAAAGTGCAATTACAGGAGTTATTGGACAAAGGATTTATTCGCCCCAATGTTTCTCCTTGGGGAGCTCCTGTGCTATTTGTGAAAAAGAAAGATGGTACTATGAGGTTGTGTATCGATTATAGGCAATTGAACAAGGTGACTATTAAAAATAAATATCCTTTGCCTAGAATTGATGACCTTTTTTATCAATTGAAGGGTGCAACTGTATTTTCTAAAATTGATTTGAGATCTGGGTACCATCAGCTGAGAGTCAGAGCTGAGGATGTTCCGAAGACCGCCTTTCGGACCAGGTATGGGCATTATGAATTTCTAGTTATGCCTTTTGGTCTAACGAATGCACCTGCAGCTTTTATGGATTTGATAAATAGGGTGTTTAGGCCCTATTTGGATCAGTTTGTAGTGGTCTTCATTGATGATATACTGGTGTATTCGCGGAATGAAGAGGAACATGATATGCATCTGCGGATTGTGTTGCAGATTTTGAGAGAAAAACAGTTATTTGCCAAATTGTCGAAATGTGAGTTCTGGTTGGATCAAGTAGCTTTTCTCGGACATATAGTTTCAGCAGAGGGTATTAGAGTTGATCCGAGCAAAGTTGAAGCTATATTGAATTGAAGTCCACCCAAGTCTGTGACTGAGATTAGAAGTTTTCTGGGTTTGGCAGGCTATTACAGGCGGTTTGTGAAAGGGTTTTCTTTGATAGCTACTCCACTCACCAGATTGCTTCGTAAGGGAGTGAGATTTGTGTGGACGGATCATTGTCAGGCGAGTTTTGAGCAGTTGAGAGAATTGTTAACTCAAGTGCCTGTTCTTACTTTACCTGTTGAAGGTAAACCTTATGTGATCTACAGTGATGCTTCACATAGAGGTTTGGGGTGTGTATTGATGCAAGAAGGTAAAGTTATAGCTTATGCATCTCGACAGTTGAAACCGCATGAGCTTAACTATCCAACCCATGATTTGGAATTGGCTGCCATTGTGTTTGCATTAAAGATTTGGCGCCACTATCTGTTTGGGGAAAAATGTTTCATCTACACTGATCACAAGAGTTTGAAGTATTTGGGTGTCCAGAAAGAACTCAATCTTCGTCAGAGGAGATGGTTAGAATTGATTAAAGACTACGACTGTTTGATTGACTATCATCCAGGTAAAGCAAATGTTGTTGCTGATGCCTTAAGTCGGAAGTCTTTAGCTGGTTTAACAGTTTACTCGCTCTCGTTGCTTGTTGAGTTGAGAGCATTGCATGCCAGTTTTGTACCTTGTGTTGATGGTGCATTATTGGCACAGTTGCAATTAAAGCCGATTTTGTTAGATCAGATCAAAGAAGCTCAGTTGGCTGATAAGAAGATACAGAAGATTGTTTCAGATTGTCAGAGTGAAAAGGGTAGAGATTTTATTGTGAAGAGCGATGGGAGTCTCTGGTTTAAGAACCGATTGTGTGTACCCGATGATGCTAATTTGAAAAGGGTCATTTTGGAAGAAGCTCATCAGTCTATGTTTGCTATGCATCCGGGTAATACGAAGATGTATCATGATTTGAGACAGCAATATTGGTGGATTGGTTTGAAGAGAGACATTGCAGATTTTGTGTCAAAATGTCTCACTTGTCAGAAGGTTAAAGCAGAGCATCAAGTTCCAACCGGGTTGCTTCAACCGTTGTCAGTGCCAGAATGGAAGTGGGAAAGAGTGACAATGGACTTTGTGTCTGGGTTGCCATTGACACAAAGGAAACATGATGCCATATGGGTGATTGTGGATAGATTGACTAAGACAGCTCATTTCCTTCCGGTGCGGATGGATTACTCTTTGGAGAGATTGGCTGAGCTGTATATCCATGAGATTGTGAAACTGCATGGTGTTCCAACTTCTTTAGTGTCTGATCGAGATCCCAGGTTTACTTCCAGATTTTGGAAGAGTTTGCATAGTGCTTTGGGTTCTCGACTGCACTTCAGCACTGCTTTTCATCCACAGACGGATGGTCAGTCAGAGAGGGTGATACAGATTATTGAGGACATGTTGAGAAGCTGTGTCATTGATTTCACTGGAAGTTGGGATAGATTTTTACCTCTGGTGGAGTTTGCATACAACAACAGTCACCAATCCAGCATTGGTATGGCACCGTTTGAAGCATTGTATGGCAGACGGTGTAGGACACCTCTTTGTTGGAATGAGCTTGGAGATAATAAGTTGGTTGGACCTGATTTGATTCAAGAAACTGAGGAAAAAGTGAAGTTGATCCGAGGTAGGTTAAAAGCAGCTTCAGACCGACAGAAGTCTTATGCAGATCTGAAGAGGAGAGACATTCAGTTTGATGTTGGAGATAAGGTGTTTTTGAAAGTATCTCCTTGGAAGAAGATTTTGAGGTTCGGTCGGAAAGGAAAATTGAGTCCTCGCTTCATTGGGCCGTATGAAGTGTTAGAAAGAGTTGGGCCAGTTGCATATCGACTTGCTTTGCCACCTGAGTTGGATCGTATTCATAATGTATTCCATGTTTCTATGTTGAGGAGGTACAGGTCAGATCCATCTCATGTGTTGCCATTTGAGTCTATCGAAGTGAGCCCAGATTTGACATTTGAAGAAGAACCAGTTGCTATCTTGGCACGTGATGTGAAAGAATTGAGGAACAAGAAAGTGCCATTGGTGAAGATTCTTTGGAAGAATCATGCAAAAGAAGAAGCAACTTGGGAAAGTGAGCAAACTATGCGAGAGCAATATCCTCAACTATTTTAGAGTTGATATCAGGTAATTTCGAGGACAAAATTTCTTTTTAGAGGGGGAGAATTGTAATATCCTCATTTATGCCCTAGAAGTTTTGCATATTGTTGTTGCTGTTATTGTTATATATTGGATTGAATATATGTGTTAAAGTGTAAGAGAAAAGAAATTGAGAAGAGAAAGTATATGTATATATATTTTGGGAAGAAATAGGGTTTAGAGACAAATTTATATGTTGTGTATATGTTAATATATATGACATATAAAGTGGTCAAAAGGCTTGGTCAATGCAAGAGAAGATATTTATTTGAGATTGGTAAATTACTTAATTGGGCACATATAAGACAAAAAGATAATTATGTGAATAAGGGCACTTTGGTAATTGCTTGGATAAAATCATATGGTGGATATTTAAAGAAGGTTTGACTTGTGTTTTCTTCATCATTTCTTCTTCTTCTTCTTGTTGATGGCCGGCCCTCCATAGCCAAAGAGAAAGAAAGAGACAAGTGATGGTTTTGATGATTTCAAGCTTAAATTGAAGAAAGATTAAGTGTTCAAGTGTTGATTTAAGAAGTTTTTAACTAAGGTAAGATCTTTTCTCTAATTTCTTCAATTCTTTTGAAGTGGTATGATTAAGTTGCTTATGGTATGGTTGTAAGTATTGATTTTGCTTGATAGATGAGAAGTTGGGTTGGTGTTGGTGATGGAAGAGTAAGATTGGTGTTTAGTGAAATTGTTTCTGTTTTAGGATTAGTAAAGGCTGTGACTTGTATGATTTTTAATTAATTTTAGAAAAATGTTCTTGAAGTGAATTTTTGATATGTTGTGCCTCTATGAGTCTAGAATGACTTAAAAATATGTTGATTCGATTTTGGAATGGTTATGAGTTTAGAAAAATTATTTTTAGTAGAACTGTTCCAGCAGGTACCTTAACTGAGACAGCTATATTTCGGGATTTTTAATAAAATGTAGAAAAATCATATCCAATTGAATTTTGGATATGTTGTTTCTTAGTGAGTCTAGTATTTGAGAAAAATAATTTAGAACCACGTTGATTGAATTTGATTTATGGAATTCACAAAGTTCAGAACTGCTGCCAGGATGCAGGGCATTTGGGGCAGTCTGGTTAGGTGAACTATTTGACCAAGATTTTGTGTTCAGTTTGATCTGAAATTTTAAAGGGATGATTTTAAGATACAAAAATAAATTCTGTAAAAATTTTAGAATTTTTAGTCAAGTATATTATTTTATACAATTTTTCAAAATAAGGATAAAATGGAGTTTAAAACCAGAATGTACTATTTATGGTTAGGGTTTTAATTCTTTGTTCTTCTTGCATTGCTTTGGTTTTCCAAAGGTAGGTTGGTCCTTAAACCTAAACCTAAATACTTTAAACACACTTGAATCAATGAATGTTATAATCAATTGTTCTTTGCCCTAATTGCATTGTTGAGATTGAACAATGTTATGTTGTGCATTGTGAATGGTAATGTGTTTCATGAGTAATGTGGAATGAAATGTTGATATTTATGAATGATGCTATGTGAGATATAATGTGATCATGGATGAGATATATATATATACTTGAATAATGAGATGTTATATTGTGAAATGAAATGTGAAGCCATTGTTATTGGCGAAGATGATGTAATTGAAAGAAAGAAGGCATGTTTGCCTAAATGTGATGAGAATTGAGAATGGAAATGAATTGTTTGTTTAATATGTTATTCAGTTTCAGAGTTCTGGATTTGGGTGGCATGCCTAAGAAATGATGAAAGGTAACAGTCTTGCCGGGTTGAGGACCTCCTCATAGGTGTTGAGTTGATGGTCCAAGAGACTGGGTCTGTTACACTATGAGATATATGATTTGTAACAGTCTTGCCGGGTTGAGGATCTCCTCATTTGTGTTGAGTTGATGATCCAAGAGACTGGGTCTGTTACACTATCCATGGATAGAGATACATGTATATACATTGCCTACGGGCGTGATTATTGTGACTATGAACCAAAGCAGTAACTCTGAACTCTGAATATCGTATTAAATACTTGTTGGGCCCATAGGTGTCAAGGTTATATGAATGTCCTAAATAATGTTATGAGTTTAATGAAATGAGATGTTGGTTATGGAGTATGATTGATTAATGTTGAAATGTGGTATGCTCATATGACTATGATTTGTGAAATGCATAATTGTGTGGTTAACTTTATATTTATGATGTTGATCTTATCAATAACATATGTGGCATTGCATTTCATTAAAGCATACCGTTAGCATGTTTTATCTTACTAAGCCGTTGACTTAGCGCGATAGTGTTTAATCGCGCAGGTAGTAGAGTGGATAGAGTTGAACCCGAGAGTTCATCAAGACCTAGTGAGAGTAGACCTTGAAGAATCCATTTTGGGAGCTTAAAGATCATAGCAGACTTGCCAATCATGTATAAATTTTATGTGTTGTAAAACTTGAGTTTTGATGTATATGAATTTGTAAATATGTAAATATTTTATAACTTCCGCTGTGTAATATTTAAATATGGGGGTTGTCACAAAACCTTTATTTTATGTTGTACTAGAAGTGTAAATCCTTTTTGCAGGTTGTAGTTGAGGTTACAAGGGGGATTTATTGGGAGTGTACTGAGAATGATTTTGTTTGCATTGGTTTGTGTAAAATGTTTTTAAAAATAAGAAAAAAACCGGTTTTGTCGACACTTGGGACTCAATTTTTAGGCGAAACTATGGCAAAAATTTTGTAAAAATCGGAACTAAAATTTGACTAAGTAAAATTGGTAGCAACATTAGGTTAGTGTGGCGCCTCTACTCAGCTTACATATGTAGGTTGGGAAGGTGTGTTACAATTTGACTTATAATGTATGGTTTACTTTCATAATGAATGGTTGAATGTCTTTTATTGGTTTACTTTATTTTTCATTATGTAAGAGATATGTTTCCACCTTGTGAATACCTCACTATTTAAGCTTCATCTAATTTAAATTATTTTCATATTTTAGGATTAATATAAAGGATATGTTTCCACCTTTTGGTGGATGTCCTATCTAGTTTTAGACTTTGGATGATGTAAGGGCATGTTTCCATCCTTGGATGGTTGTCCATTTATTTATTTTATTTGGACATTGCTATGATTTTTAATAAAGTATTTATTTATTCTTATGATCACATGTAATATAGATAATGTCATTATATTTAAGAATTTTATAATATTAAGACCTGAAAAGGAGGTCGGTTCTAATGAACTTGGCGCTGTAGGGGTGCTGGGCCATTTCCCACCTTCCCCACGCGTACCCAATTTTTCAAACCCAATAGGGGATTGGAGATTCCTTAGGAATCGAGTCATCCATTCCTTTCTTTTTCCCGGCCAATCAGGGTGGTGACTCCATTTTCTCTGAGTTTAGGCCCGTGTTCTCTAAGGCTCCGAGCCTAACAATGTCGAAGTTGCAAGAATAATTTCACATGGAAGTGGGGGCAAAAATCTCCACTCATAGTGGCGACTCCACTGGAAATAAGAGAAATTGGTTCCGTTGGTCTTTATATTATTTTATTCTTTCTTGTCATGATACTATCCACTACATCATATTAGATTACATTGTATGCGTGAGTTAGGATATCCGTATTATCCGTGTTGTGTTATGTAAGGGATACCATACTTTCACTCAAGGTATGGAGATCAAGCATGGCATAACCACTCATAGCCTTGTACCTTTTGGTATATACTTGCTATGGGAACCTAAGCTTTTCAATCCAAAGACTTAAGCTCATGTAGTTTATTTAGTTACTTTTTTTAGGTTTTTACCCCAAATGATTATTGTTTGACTATGGTTAATTTATCATAGTTTAAATCATGGCTTATTTGGTTTGTTCTTTTTTTAATATGATGTAATTACATTGTGAGCTCAAATAATTTTTTTCCTCTAAATCCAAAAGACCAAAACTATTTTTAAAATTTTCAAAATGGTCTTTGGACATAAAACTTTTCCAAAACAAGTCAAAAATTATTTTTCTCATGACCCAAATACAAAGCCCAAATTTTATTTTTTCTAAAATCTTTTTATGGGCTTTGAAACAAAACTATTTTTCTACTTCATTACGACCTTTTGAATGAGCTTACAAATATTTAGGTCAATTATGAAAATACCAAAAATCAATTGTGAGCCTAGTTTATACTAAGAATTATTAATCATGGGCTTGTTTTTGGCATGAATCATTAGTTACTTTTTTAAGTGAGAAATCTATTTATAATAAACCTCTTAATTTAGTTTTAATCCAATATAGCATAAAAGCTTTTTTAGTTGATTGGATGGATTAAAGCCTAATTAACAGAAATTTTCATGAATTGATTTTCATGTTCAAAAATATAACTATTGGTTAAAATCATATGAGGGAATTATTCAAAAAATATGATACCCATGTTGGTATTTTGTTAACCATATACCTAGAAAAAGAGACTCAACATTCATGTGTGGAAGTTACAAGGTTGGAAGGGACGTCCTAATTATCTTTTTTTGTTTATTGTTTGTGCATACATGCACACATACATTTGCATCTCATATCATTGATCCCCTCTGGCTCACAGCCCTAGATTACAACAGTTCAAAAGCCTATGACAATCCAGTAGCAACTCAGTTAGCTTCTCACTAAAAGCAATGGAACCTGAGCAGATTCAAAAGATGTTGGATGATGCCCTTGAAGTTGAAATGGAAGAACTAAAGGGGGCCCTAGCTGAAATCATGAAGAGTCAAATGGCTGCAATGTTTAGGAACACTGTTGAAGCATCCTATGAGCGGGAATTTTTGCCCCACTCCAGTGTGGAATGGTTCTTACGACTTCGGCACTGTTGGGCTCAGGGCCTTAGAGAACACGAGCCTAAACTAGGAGAAAATAGAGTCGCCACCCGGACGGGCCGGGAAAAAGAAAGGGGTGGATTGACTCGATTCCTAAGAAATACCCAACCCCCTATTGGGGTCAAAAAGTTGGATACATGTGGGGAAGGTGAGAAATGGCCCAGTGCCCCTACAACTCCCGGTTCATTTGAACCGGCCTCCTTTTCAGGTCTTAATATTATAAAATTCTTAAATATAACGATATTATCCGTAATATATGCAATAATAAAAATAAATAAATACTTAAAAAAACCATAACAATGTCAAAACAAAACAAACAAATAGGTACCCATCCATGGATGGAAACATGCCTTTACAATTGTCCAATGTGTGAGCAGGGATTTTCACCCCCACTCCTGGTGGAATGGTTCTTGCGACTTCTGCACATTTTAGGCTCGGGGCCTTAGAGAACATGGGCCTAAGCCCATAGAAAATGGAGTCGCCACACGGAAGGGTAGGAAAAAAGAAAGGGTTGGATGACTCGATTTCTAAGGAATCCTCAACCCCCTAATAGGTTCGGAAAGTTAGGTATGTATGGGCAAGGTGAGAAATGACCCATCACCCCCACAATGCCCGATTCATTGGAACTGGCCTTCTTTTCATGTCTTAATATTATAAAATTCTTAAATATAATGATATTATCCATGCTACATGTGATCATAAGAATAAATAAATACTTTATTAAAATCACAACAATTTCCAAATAAAATAAATAAATGGACACCCACCCAAGGATGGAAACATGCCCTTACATCGTCCATATCTAAAACTAAATAGGACACCCACCGAAAGGTGGAAACGTGTCCTTTACGTTGGTCCAAAAAACTTTAAAATAAAATAAATTACATGATGCTCACGACATGAGGTACCCAAAATATGGAAGCATACCTCTTACAATGTTTTGAAATCAAAACAAATCAATAAAAATACCCAACCATTCATTATAAATAAATCATTCATCAAATACATCAAATATCAATCAAAATATATAATAAACATTCATCTAATTTAAATAAAATAGTAAGTATATAAATTTAGGGTTCATGCATCAATTTAGGTTTCTTTGGTTTCATGTTTAACAAGTAAGGTCTTGTAATTTAGCTTACTGGATTAATCAATTTGAGAAATATTTAATATAAAAGAAGTAATATAGCTACTGGATGTTTTAAAGATTTAGGGTTTCAAAAGTTTTATGAAAATAATATTAAAGTTTAGGGTTTAAATAAATAAGATTGAAGATCATGAAAATTGGATTTAAGTTAGGTATTTAGAAAGAATATGCTACTGTGAATCTTTCAGAAAAATAGATTTGGTTACGATTTTAAGAAAATAGTATATTGTTTTATGGTTTTAGAAAAGTGTAATTAGGATTTTAGATTTCAAAAATATGTTTTACGGGTATTAAGGCATTAGGGTTTTGAAAAATAATTTTTAGGGCTTTAAATAGAGCTTGGATGGTAAGTAGAATAATTGATCATCTATTGTACATTTAAACAATTAATCCAATTGAGTGATGAAGCTACTGTAAACATAAATAGGTAAATAGAGATTCAAACCTCCGTTGTTGGTTCCACCACAATTTTAAATTCTGGTTGAACAATAACAAAGACAGTGTGGTTGCCTTTGATGGGTTGTATGTTGTTTGTAGCCTCTTGATCCTTCAAACTTAAGATTGTCAATCAACTACCAAAAGGAATTCAGATAGTTCTTGAATAAAATTCCAAAAGTCTCAATCCCAAAAGTCCGACCCTCTCTTTGGCCGAAAAATCCCCATCCCCTTTTATGTGTCTTTAATGTGGTATTTATAAGAAAAAATAAAAACATAATACTAATTGGTTAAGGAAATAAAAATCGTTTAGGAAATAAAATTAAAAACCATGTAGAATAAGATTTCAAAAAAACTACGCTGGCAAAAATTGCTACAGGGCGGTGTTAGCTGGGCACTCAGGCCGCGTGTATTTCTACTGCAATTTTGCCTGTGACAAAATTTGCCCGCAGCCAGTTCACCGTAAGCAAAACTTGCGGTGAATTGGCTTGAGGCCACTTCGCCGCAGGATTTGGCCCAAGCCAATTCGTCGCCGATTTTGTCCGTCGCCGATTTTATTTTTTATTATTTTTATTTATATATTATTATTTTTTTAAAAAAATATAAATAAATAAATGAAAAATAAAACAATATTATATTAAAATAAATAAATAAATAATAAATAAAATAAATAATAAATAATAAGTGAAATAAATAATAGATAATAAATATTAAAATTAATAATATATATTACAAAAATTATTTCGGACTATTTTAAAATCTTTAAACTGAACTAGGTCAAAAATTAAAAGTCTACAGTTTGTCCTCTACTTGAGTGATCTGAGACTACAACAACAGAGAGCGAAAAGCAATGTAATTTTTGACTAGTTTTAGAGTCATACCGAATTCCATAACCAAGCTTGGTTTAAGTTCTGGACTAAAAAATAATTTGGGTTTTGAACCGGTGGTGAGTTCTGGACTTAAAAATAATTTGGATTCTGGACTCGAGGTGAGTTCTGGACTAAAAAATAATTTGGGTTCTGGACCCGAGGTGTAACACCCTTATACCTCATATACGTACAATATATATTTTCAGCATATGTAAAATACGCATATACGATATAAAAATGTCACAGACCGATTTAATAAAAATTTTCATATTTCTGTTTTAAGATTTCAAATACTAATATATAAAATAAATAGTATATAAATATTCTTTGCTTGTTATAGGAATCCAAAATAAATATTTTATATGAAAATCTCTGGAAAAAATTCGCCAGAGTTTTGCTTGTAATTTGAACGTTTCCAAAATTCAACAAAACACAACCTGCATAAAACAAACACTCCAAATAAAATCAATTCACCAATTCACTAATACTTCGCAATTTCTCCATATTTTCTCAAAATACTTATATATAGGTATATATATATCAACATTACATATAAAATCCCATCTTAAACAAAATTATTCAAATCATTCTTTACAATTTACAATATATGCTTCAAAAACATATCATGACATACATAATATCAAAAATGTACATGCTGGCAACTGGCTCTGATCTTGATGTACCTAAAACAACTCTTCAAGCTTAATAAATACAAATCTAGACCCGACCAGGTCTAGCAAAACTCTTCGGCTCTACCAAAACGTCCATGACACCTGCGCGACGAATTACAATCGTGCTAAGCCGAAGTCTAGTGGTACAAACATTAACAACAATACAGTCCAAATGAAATGTCAATGCACAACACATATACATATCACAACTCATAACATTATATCTCATTATATTGCTCAATTTTATCACAATTCATAATTCACATTAAAACAAAGACAAGCATGGGCTCAAAAAGGATCTAATATGCTATTAAAATTTCAGAGTTACAACTTTGGTCCATTATGACACCATGTGTCTAGCCCCGTAGGCAATATATCCATGGATAATGTAACAACCCTAGTCTCTTGGAACTCAACCCGGCTAGACCCTTAGGCCCCAGTATCTTGGTCCTCAACCTAGCTAGACTGCTACAATTTTTGAGGCTTACGACCCAGTCTTTTCACCCCAAAAACATCATATTTATCAGCTGGCCTGGCTTACGACCTAGTCTTTTCACCATTCCAGCATTTAGCCCATAGGCAATCATAGGCATGCCGCCAAACCCAGAACTCTGAAAATTGAATAACATACTAGGCACACAATTTATTTGTAACACCCCCACATCCAATGCACACACACTACAACTACAACCATGTAGCATAAGTGCACCAAACATAGGGATGCTACGGTTTTCTTCAACATTCAAAACATTTAAATAGATACAATACTATTATCATTATATAATATAGAAAAGTAGATCATTTACTTTTAAAATAAAACACATTAGATATATATATACATACATATAGTTATTTCACAGCGGAAGTCATAAAATATTTACATATTTGAAAACACTTAATTCCATATTTACAAATATACAAATATGTACATTTAATCAATACTTTACAAAATATAAAAAGAGTTATACATGATTGGCAAATCTCCTTTGATCTTTAAGTCTCCAAAATCAACTCTTCAATGTCTACCCTCACTCGGTCTCGAAGAGCTCTCGGGTTCGATTCTAACAGTTCTATCACCTGCGCGATTAAACACTATCGCGCTAAGCCAAGGGCTTAGTAAGATAATCATGCTAATGATATGACTTCGTGCAATGCAATGTCATTTCTCAAACCATAATATATATGTAACACCATATATGCAAAATTTACAATATACTTTCACATTACATATCACATTTTATTATCTTTTCATATACCTCATTAGTATTCATTTAATCATCAATACAAAGCAAAACAAACATCATTCATGACTCACATTAACCATAGACAAGCATGGGCCCAAGACACACTAATATGCCATTCAATTTTCAGAGTTAATGTTTTGGTTCTATCATCACATTTATCAATATCAATATCATAGACCCAACTAGGCTTCAAGGATTAAGTTCAACCAAGCTTCAAGGGGAGCAAAGCATGCTAAGCTTCTACCCAACTTGGCTTCAAGAACTAACCCAACCTAGCTTCAAGGGTGGTAACATCTCAATTAGGCTTCAAGGATTCAATCCAACCTAACTTCAAGAGATTGTTACTATCATTAGGCATGCCACCAATAACATACTCTGAAAATGGAATAACACATTAGCCACACAATTCATTTACATATCAATTATCATTTCCATTCTCAATTCTCATCAACATTTAGGCAAACATGTCTTCATTCTCTTAATATTATCATCATAGCCAATAACAATGGCCTCACATTTCATTTCACAATATAACACTTCATTATTCAAGTGTATACTTATCTCATCCATGATCACATTATATCTCATATAGTATCATTCATCATAGCCAAACACAATGGCATTGTCTCATATCATATCTTATTTGAATTATCATTTCATCTTTGATACAACATTTCAAGGTACATTACTCATAAAATACAATACCTTTCACAATGCATAACATAACCTTGTTTAAATCTCAACAATGCAATTAGGGCAAAGAACAACTTATATGATTCATAGCTTTAGGATCTTCCATATGCATTTGATTAGTTCATTCATTGATTCAAGTGTGTTTAAAGTGTTTAGGGTTAGGTTTAAGAACCAACCCACCTTTGTAGAACCAAAACAATGCAAAAAGAACAAAGAAACAAAACCCTAACCAACTCATTTGATGGACACGGGCAGCACACATGAGGGACACGGCCAAGCTTGTGGCCGTGTCTCTCAATTCAACTTTGGCAGTAGCAAACACGGCTTAGGGACACGGCTGTGTCACCCAAAAATTAATCCAACACGTCCAAAATCATATGACTTGGCCGTGTCTCACATGGCCTTTGGCCGTGTCTCCCAAAACCAAAACCCTAATTGTAACCAACTCTCTTCCAAATGCATTAAAACTCAATATACATCATACCACATGCTTCAAATGAACATCATCAATGTTCTAAATACATAATCATTTCAATAATCACTTTAAAACACCTTAATATCACAATTAAACAAACACCATCTCAAAACCCTAACTCAAACTCTACTCTTGATTTTCCACTATCAATCTTCACTTATTTTTTTATAATCACAACCAAACCAACACAACCTCCAATTTTTAACTTACAATCAACTCTAACACTTATAAACACACATCAACACACTAAATCATCATCTCAACAATTCTCAATACACCTTAACCACAATTTCCAAATTAATAAAAGAAAACAAGAAATTACTTACCTAAAGTGAAGAAATTCCACAAATCTTCAACTTGATTCTTCAATTCTCCCTTCAATCTTGATCTTACTATCAAGAACACTTCTCCTTCCCTTTTGCTAATGGAGAGCCGGCCACTACCATCAAGAGGAAGAGAAAATGATCAAAAATCACAAAGTCAATCTTCCTTTTAATCTCCACCACAAAATTTCCAAAAGTAAATTACCTCAAGGCCCTTAACCATATAACTAACCTTTTGTCTTATATGAGCCCATATATGAACTTTCACACTCAACAAGAAAATATCTTCTTCCACTAACCAACACTTTGACTCTCCCTTTGACCATTTTATATGTTATATATATCACAATATACACAACATATAAACTTGTCTCTAAACCCTAAATTCTTTCCCAAAACACTTATACTTTTCTTTCTCAATTTAAACCAACAATCCAATAACAACAACAACAACAACATGCAAAACTTCTAGGGCATAAATGAGGATATTACATTATTCATATTTCTCATTATCAAATTCTTTCATAATTCCTTTATCAAAACTTTTCTCATTTTCTCATGATCAAACTAGGCACATTGCATTATTATATCATCTTTTTCTCACTTTTTTTCCCATTTATTCATTTTTCTCATTATCAATTTCTTTCTCATTGTCACATATTCAATCTAGGCAGAGTGCCTTATTTTCACATTTTTTTCTCATTTTTCACATCTTTATCATTTTTCTCACTTTTCTCACTTTTCTCATTTTTATCAATATTAATTCATTTCATTATTCCACATATCTCATTTTTTCATTCACAACACATTACCCAATTACTTTGGGTATTTTCACATAATATACATATTTCACATTCTACACAATTTAGATATTATCAATGGCTTTTCACAATACATTTAACACATATATGACATTACAAATGTCATAGCACATTATTCATATACAATCAATGAACCAAGTAACTTAACATATTTTTCAACCAAAATGTGTTAAGCCCAAATGTCATGCAAATATAAACAATATATTTAAAATTTGTACATACCTCTACTAGCAACCCAAAGCAAGCTTAACACAACCTCCAATCCTATCCTTCCAACTTGCCCTTCACCATTTGGATGAAGCAAATCAACCTCCCTCAATGCCTATACCAAATGTGATCATACATAATCATTTAATATCACATTCTAAGGTATTCTCAACATCAAACCATAATTAAATATCACTCTAAACCAAATCCCAAAAGTAAGCTTCACCTCACTGTAGACCCTTAATTTTTTACCCAGTCCGGTCCAATATGTTTTATTTAGTCCTAAATGATTTTTGTTGTCTAATTGGTCCAAAATAATTTTTGCTTTAGTATCTAATTTTTAAAAATCGGTATCGAAAAAATCGGTGACAAAAAAAATCGTCGCACAGGCCCGTGGGCATTTCGCCCGCAGAAGCTGCCTGCGGGCGAAATGGCATGTGCCATTTTGCCTGCTCCTCTCCCTCTGACATAGTTTCCTGCGGCAGATTTTTTTGCCAGCGTATTTTTTCCTGCGGCAATTGTTTTTGGCAGCGCAATTTTTCCGATGCAAATTTTTCGAAACCTAATTCAATTAGGTTTTGGTTTCCTTTTCTTATCAATATTACTTGCCGTGATTAATTAGGAATAAACCATATGAAAACTCTATAAATAAGGACCAAAGGCAATGAAATTGGGGGAGGCCGAAAGGGACAGTGAAAAAGAAAATCCAAATCCGTGAAGGAAAAGCTTGAATTCAATTGATTTTTAAAGTTGCAGAAACAGGATTTAAGGGATTCAAAGGGCAAAAAGGCTGGTCTTTTGAGCTTGTTCATCCAAGAAGCAATTTTGGTGCAACTTACAAAATAAGGTATGAAATTCTAATTTCTTTATATTTTTTCACAGTATCTAAAACTAGGATTTTGTGTTTTTCAAAAGTTAAAATCTTAGAACTTTAATTTAGTTTTTCTAAAGTCAAAAAAACCTTATTTCGTTGGTTTATTTTCCAAAAGGCTTAAAATTGTTATTTTTACTTCTTTAAAATCTTAAAACCTTAATTAAACATATTTTTCAACAAAACCAAAATTTGATTATATTTCTTTCAAAATTTTAAACTTAGTTCTGTTTCTTTCAAAAAACCTTAAAAAACATCTTTTCTATTTATAAAAACTTTAATCCATTTGTTTAAATTCATAAAACTTCATAAAATTATCAAATTGATTTCCAAATTTTAAAAGCCAGTTCATCACCGAGACCCTAATTTTAAATCCCGAAACCCTAATTCAACTCCTAAACCTAAAATAATAAACTCTAACTCCTTTAAAACTTTAAACCCTAAATTCTTCTAAACCTTAATCCTTTAAAACATTAAAAACCTTTAAAATATAAATACTTTAAATTTAGACAGTAGTTTGAAATCACCATTTAAAACCACAAATTAAAAGTATTTTAAAGTGTCTAAAACCCTATTGTAGACCCTTAATTTTTGACCCAATCCAGTCCATTATGTTTTATTTGGATTAAAATGATATTTGTTGTTTAATTGGTCCAAAATAATTTAATTAAATAATTTTTATCTTAGTATTTAATTTTTATTAATAAAAAATAAAAATAAACAAATAAAAATCAAAAAAATAAAAAATAAAAATAAAAATTGGAGTCGGAAAAAATCGGCAGGGAAAAATAATCGCACGGGCCTGAGGGGGTTTTGCCCGCAGGAAAATCCTGCGGGCAAAACCTCCTGCAGGCGAGCTATTTCGCCCGCAGGAAACTCCTGCGGGCGAAATATTTGCCCGCAGGAATTTCCTGCGGGCGGAGTTATTTCGCCCACAGGAATTTCCTGCGGGTGAAATAACTCCCCGCAGGAAATTCCTGTGGGCGAAATAACTTTCCCGCAGAAATTCCCTGCGGGCTGGCACGCAGTCGCCAGCCACGACCCACGCACAAATTTTTTTTTCAATTTTTTTTGAAACCTAATTCAATTAGGTTTTAATTTCTTTTTTTTATTAATATTAGTTATCGTAGTTAATTAGGAATAAAGAACCTAAAGCCACTATAAATAAGGACTAATTAAACCAAGAAAGAGGAGGAAACTTTTATAGAGGAGCTTGAGGTTTTGAAACCAAATTAGTGAAGGAAAAGTGAAATCAATTCAAGTGATATTTAAAGCAGCAATACCATGTATTAATAAATTGAAAGGCAACCAAGGCTGGTCTTTGGAGTTAGTTCATCCAAGAAGAAGCAATTTTGGAGCAACTTACAAAAAAAAGGTATGAAATTCTAAATTATATTTTTTTACACAGTAGCTAAACTAAGTTTTTTTTTTTGTGTTTTTCAAAAGTTAAAATCTTAAAACTTTAATTTAGTTTTCCAAAGTTAAAACACTAAAACGTGATATTCTCTTCTAAAAAGACTTCAAATTATTATTTTTTCTTCTTCAAAAGTCTCAAAACCCTAATTGAACATATTTTTCTACAAAACCAAAACCAAATTCTATTTCTTTTAAGATTTTAAAGTAGGTTCTATTTCATTCAAAAAGCCTTAAAAAAACATCTTTTCTACTTATAAAAACTTCAATCCTTTTGTTTAAATTCATAAAACTTCATAAAATGTCAAATTGCTTTTTAAAACCCTAAAAATAATTCATTACCCGAGAACCCTAATTTCAAAGCCTAAAACCCTAATTCAACTTTTTAACCTAAAACAATGGACCCTAATCCTTTTAAAATCTTAAACCCTAATTTTTATGAACCCTAATCCTTTTAAAACATAAAAAACATAAAAACTCAAAAATTCACAGTAGCTTAATTCACTATTTAAAAATCATGAATTAAAAAGTATTTCAAAATATTCAAAACCCTAGTTTCATGTTTTCACCATTCAAACCTTAATTTGGTTAATCAAAGAATCTTATCAACCATTTAAAACTTAAAACCCTTATTTATTTTAATTCCCTAAAAAGTCACAGTAGCTTAACTTTAGAATTTCCAAAACCTTAACACATGAGATAAAGAACCCTAAATAGAAAGCTATAATTGAACTTTTATTTGTTTTATTCAATTCCATATTTATTTATACCTTGATTTATTTCTTATGCTTTAATTTATTTAATTTCAATACTTGATTTATTTAATTTATCATGGATGGATGTTTATTTTATATCTTGATTAATAGCTTTAATGAATGATTTATTTATTTTGGATGATTATTTGCTTTTATCAATTAATTTAGACTTCCAAATGTTGTAAGAGGTATGTTTCCACTTGGTGGGTACCTCATTAGTTAAACATCATGTAATTTAATTTCTTTTCTATTTTAGAACCTTTGTAAAGGACATGTTTCTGCCTTTTGGTGGGTGTCCTATCTAGGCATGTGATGTAAGGACATGTTTTCATCCTTGGATGGGTGTCCATTTATTTGTTTTGTTTTGTTTGGACATTGTTTTGATTTTAATATAATGATGCTTTCTTTTTATTGTGTGTAGTATGGATAATGTTATTATACTTAAGAATTTTATAATATTAAGACCTGTAAAGGAGGCCGGTTCCAATGAACCGGGCGTTGTGGGGGTGCTGGGCCATTTCTCACCTTCCCCACACGTACCCAACTTTCCGAACCCATTAGGGGGTTGGGGATTCCTTAGGAATCAAGTCATCCACCCCTTTCTTTTTCCTGGCCCGTTCGGGTGGCGACTCCATTTTCTCCGGACTTAGGTCCGTGTTCTCTAAGGCCCCGAGCCTAAACAGTGCCGAAGTCGCAAGAACCATTCCACCGGGAGCGGGGGCAAAAATCCTCGCTCACACCTAGTTTCATGATTTCACCATTCAAACCTTAATTTAGTTAATCAAAGAGTCTTACCAACCTTTTCAAAACATAAAACCTCAATCTATTTTAATTCCATAAAAAAAAGTCACAGTAGCTTAATTTTATGAATTCCAAAACCTTAACACATGAGATAAAGAACCCTAAATTGAAATAGTAGCTATAATTTGGATTTTTATTTACCTTATTCAATTCCATATTTGATCATGCTTGGTTTTATTTTATATGCTTTAATTTATTTAAGTTCAATGCTTGGTTTATTTAATTTATTATGGGTGGATGTTTACTTTCTATTGATATTTAATATCTCTGATGAATGATTTATTTATTATGAATGGTTATTTATTTTTATCAATTTATTTAGATTTCCAAATGTTGTAAGAGGTATGTTTCCACTTGGTGGGTACCTCATTTGTTAAATATCATGTAATTTAAATTACTTTTCTATTTTAAAACCAATGTAAAGGGCATGTTTCTACCTTTCGGTGGGTGTCCTATTTAGGCATGTGATGTAAGGGCATGTTTCCATCTTCGGATGGGTGTCCATTTATTTGTTTTATTTTGTTTGGACATTGCTTTGATTTTAATATATTGATGCTTTCTTATAATTATTGTGTGTAATATGGATAATGTTGTTATATTTAAGAATTTTATAATATTAAGACATGTAAAGGAGGCCGATTCCAATGAACCGGGAGTTGTGGGGGTGCTAGGCCATTTCTCACCTTCCCCACATGTACCCAACTTTCGAACCCATTAAGGGGTTGGGGATTCCTTAGGAATCGAGTCATCCATCCCTTTCTTTTTTTCGGCCCGTCCGGGTAGCGACTCCATTTTCTCCAGACTTAGGTCCGTGTTCTCTAAGGGCCCGAGCCTAAACAGTGCCGAAGTCACAAGAACCATTCCACTGGGAGTGGGGGCGAAAATCCCCGCTCACAGTGGCGACTCCACTGGGGATAAGAGAAGTTGATTTCGTTGTTCTTTATATTATTCTATTCTTTTTTATAATGATATTATCCATTGCATCATCCTAGATTGCATCGTGTGAGTGAGTTAGGATGCCTGTGTTACCCGTGTTATGTTATGTAAGGGATACCATACTTTCACTCAAGGTATGGAGATCGAGCATGGCATAACCACTCATAGCCTCATACTATTTGGTATATACTTGCTATGGGAACCTAAGCCATTTAACCCAAAGACTAAAGCTCATGTAATTGGCCGAGTTACTTTCCTTAAGTTTTACCCCAAATGCATGTTGTTTGACTATGGTTAGTTTATCTTAGTCTAAATCATGGCTTATTTGGTTTGTTCTTTTTCTAATATGAAATAAGTATATTACAAGCTCAAAATAAATTTTTCTTTAAAGTCCAAAAGATCAAAGCTATTTTCAAAATTTTTTCAAGTTGGTCTTTGGACATAAGACTTTTCTAAAAACAAATCAAAAATTTTTTGGCCCATGGCCCAAATACTAGGCCCAAAATCCATTTTTCTAAAATCTTTTACAATGGGCTTAGAAACAAAACTAGTTTCACCCAACCTTTTCTTACAAAAAGCTTGCAAAAATATTTTAGGTCAATTATGAAATACTAAAAATCAATTGTGGGCCTAGTTTACACTAAGAATAAATTAACGATGGGCTTGTTTTTGGCATGAACCATTAGTTACCTTTTTCAAGTGAGAAATCTATTTATAATAAACCTCTTAATTTCATTTTAATCCAATATAGCATAAAAGCTACTTTAGTTGGTTGAATGGATTAAAACTTAATTAATAGGAATTATCATGGATTGATTTCCATTTTCAAAAATATAACTATTGGTTGAAATGTCCGAGGGAATTATTCGAAAGTAAGATACCCCATACCTAGGAAAAAGGACTCGCCATTAGTGTGTGGATGTTATAAGGTTGGAAGAAACGTCCTATTTATCCTTATTTGTTGATTGTTTGTGCATACATGCATACATACATTTGCATCTCATATCATTGATCCCCTCTGGCTCACAGCCCTGGATTACGATAGTTCTAAACCTTACAACAATCCGACCTACGCCGAAGATGAAGTATCTAGCAACGACTCAATCACTTGCTCACCTAAAATAATGGAGCCCGAAAACATTAAAAGGATGGTGGATGAGGCCCTCAACGCCAAGATGGAAGAAATCACAGAGGCCCTAGCTGAGACCATGAAGAACCAGTTGACTGCAATCTTATAAAACCATGCCGAGGCATCTGCTAGCACTAAGAAACCAAAGGACAAAGGGAAGACCAAAGTTAGTGAAGTGGTTTTTGATGATGAAAAGGTGATCATTGATGACGATGATGATTGGGCTCAATACTACCAAGATGTTCAAGAGAAGAAAAAGAACCAAAGGTTGGTGAGAAAGCAACTATCGAAAAGATCGAGACATCCGATGTTGAAAAGATGATTGCCGATTTAGAAAAGAAATTTGAGAAGAAGCTGAAAACCGAAGAGATGTCTGAGATCGATAAACTATTTGAACAAGATGAAGAGGTCCCTTATAAATTCAAGATGCCTTCCTTTGCTAAGTACAATGGCACTGGAAATTCTCATCTTCATGTGAAGCAGTATATTACTGCCATGCAATCTGCCCGAGCTACTAAGGCTCAAATCCTAAGGTACTTCATGCTCTCGTTGGACCCTGTTGTCCAAAATTGGTTCAATACATTAGATGAAGGAACACAAAAGAGTTGGGATCTACTTTACAAAGCCTTCATCCAACAATATGGGTATAATGTCGAGATAGAAGTTACCTTAATGGAAGTAGAGTCCATAAGACAAAGGCCAAATGAGAATTTTGTGGACTATGTGAAGCGATGGAGAAACAAGGCCGCTTTGCTCAAGAAAAGGCCCAATGAATCTGATCAAATAAGGATGATCGTGAGAGGTGTCTTGCCCAATCTCCGTGAAAGGATGTCTCACACCCTTATAAGGGATTTCAAAGATCTTCTCCAAGATGGTCTGCAAATTGAAGAGTGTGAAAGAGAGAATAATTGCTTTTCAATAAGAAGGAATGAGAAAGGGAATTACCAACCTAGTAATCAAAGCACGCAAAAAGAAGTTGATATTAATGTAACTGGTCAAGGAAATAAAAGACAATTCTCAGAATTGGAGAAACCTCCATCTTGGGTTTTTAGCAAACTGCAAAAAGAAAGGGTTGTTGCAACCGTTAGCTCCTCGACCACTACATAATCCACTGCCACCAAACTTCAATGCCGAGGCCTTCTGTCAATTTCATCAAATGCGAGAACATGAAACAGATAAATGTGCTTGTCTAAGGCATGAGATCCAAGACCTAATCGATAGTGGAAAGCTACCTGAACCGGATAAGCCCAATACCAAGGACAACCCTTTGCCTAAATTTGGAATAGTGCCACCACCAGCAACCTTTATAGTGGGAAAAGGATTGGAAGAAGATTTTGTTTTATCCTCTTTTCAAGATGGGAATGTTGAAGATGTGAAAGGAAAAGAAGCCTAACTCAATGAACTTTCCTTAGCTTGAATATTGCTTTTCAAATTTTACTTTCTTTAATATTTTATTTGAACGATCTTGTTTTTCAAATTTAAATTTGTTTGAATAAATCACTTTTATCAAAAATTTCTGTTGGTCTTTGCTCATTTTGGTGCTCAACCAATGAGGAATCTAGCTTGATAATTCATGAATTAATATATTTATGCATCATGACTCGAATGACTTTACTAGGTGAGGGAATTGCTCTATAGCATTGAGTTGTGTATGCTTACTTAGAGAGGGCTCCTGCATAATTACCTTTGTCTAGGTCCTAGTCAATCTTAGAACATGCTTTGACAAACTTTCGAGGAAAAATTGAACTCTGCTTATTTAAGAGAGAAATGATCTAGGCATTGTTTGGTTAGCCAACAACTAGTATCTACCCAATTAAATATCAATCCCTAGTTGTCCCTTTGAGCCTTCATAAAATTTTAGCTTTCTTTTCATTGGCTTACAAACTCCAATAGCCTACCCTAAGCTGTTGTGATAATTTTGACAAGTCTTATGATCACTAAGATGAATAGGCAAGAAGATCAAAGAAAGCAATGATCAATCAAGATCATGAGGATAGTTGAAGTTTCAAGACCATGAAGATAGTTGAAGTTCTCAAGACCATAAGGGTAGTTGATGTTCTCAAGTCCATGAGGGTAGTTGATGCTTTCAAGACCATAAGGGTAGTTAAAGTTTTCTTAATACCTCCAATATATCAAGACAACATCAGAGTAACAAATGATTCATCCCTGTTAAAGAAGATTTATGTTACTCCCCTCATCCATTATTGGAAGCCCAAGTTGGTACAAACAAGACAACTCAGTTTGAGCTAAAAAAAATGAATCAAACAAAAAAAAAGAGAAGAAAAGAAAACAAAAAAAAAGACAAAAGAAAAGAAAAAGAAAAGGAAAAAAGAGAAAAAGAAAAGAAAAGAAAAGAAAACCTAAAAAGGCGGTTCAAAAAGCCAATTGAGTTCTTTTTTACCTAAGACAACAAAAGGCTTCCAATTGGATACTAGTTGTTGACTCGTCAAACAATGCCTAGATCATTTCTCCCTTAAATTAGCAGAGTTAAATTTTACCTTGAAAGTCCGTCAAAGCATGTTCTAAGACTGACTAGGACCTAGACAAAGGTCATTATGCAGGAGCCCTCTCTAAGTAAGCATACACAACTCAATGCTATAGAGCAATTCCCTCACCTAGTAAAGTTATTCGAATCATGATGCATAGATGTATTAATTCATGAATTATCAAGCTAGATTCTTCATTGGTTGAGCACCAAAATAAATAAAGACCATGAAAAATTTAATGAAAATAATTTATTCAAACAATCTTAATTTAAAAAACATAATTGTTCTAATTAAATATTAAAGAAATTAAAATAAATAGAGTAACACTCCAAGCTAAGGGAAGTTCATTGAGTTGGAGTTGAAGATACTTCATTTATTTAGGCATATCAAGGGCAAGGATTTTTTCCATCATCAAGGGTCATTGCTTCATCATCCATAGTTAGCCCAAGCTTGCTTAGTTGCACATCATCTTTAGCAACTTCTCTATCCATATCATGACAAGATAACAAGATAAAACTCTTCATGAAGGTTGCAAGCGATGGTGCCCTTTCAAATTTAGGTAGAGGATTACTTTTGGTATTGGGCTTATCTGGCTCGGGTAGCCTACCACTGTCAATCAAATATTGGATCTCGTGTCTTTGATGAGCATATTTATCCATCTCATACCCTTATATTTGATGAAATTGACAGAAGGCCTCGGTATTGAAGTTTGGTGTCATAGGCTTATGTAGAGGTCGAAGTGCCAATGGTTGTAGAAATCCATCTTCATTAGATTCTCTAACATTTTTGACAAAGGTTCCCCTAAGTCTGAAAATTTATGCTTCTTTGCTGGTTCAGTTGCTGGATTTTTCTCAACACCTCTTCTTTTCCTTTGATTTTGCTCATTGGGGTGGTAGCTGCCCTTGTTGCTCCAGTTAGACAACACATGGTTTGGCTGGTCTTATAGAATAGGGATTGATCCCTCATTTTTCATTCGATCTCTATTAGTGAACATGTTCCCCGTTGATGCTACCTTTTCCTTTGTCCTTCGGCTTCTTGGTGCTAGCAGATACCTCGACATTATTCCTAAAATTGCAGCCAATTGGTTCTTCATGGTCTCAGCCAGGGTCTCCTTTAGTTCTTCCATTTTAGCATTGAGGGCATCGTCCACCATTTTTTGAATTTGTTCGGGTTCTATTGCTTTTGGTGAGAAAGTAATTAAGTTGCTGCTAGATTCTTCATCTTCGATGTAGGTCGGATTATCGTAAGCTTTTGAACTATTGAAATCCAGGGCTGTAAGCCAGAAAGGATTAATGATATGTAATGCAAATGTATGTAAGCATGTATGCATGTATACACAAACAATAACAAACAAGGATAAATATGATGTTCCTCCAAACCTTATATCATTCACTCACAAATGGTGAGTCTCTTTTCCTAGGTAATATGGTTAACAAAATACCAACATGGGGTATCTTGTTTTTGAATAATTCCCTCAAACGTTTCAACCAACAGTTATATTTTCAAAAATAGAAATCAATTCATGATAATTCTCATTAATTAGGTTTTAATCCATTCAACCAACTAAAGTAGCTTTTATGCTATATTGGATTAAAACTGAATTAAGAGGTTTATTATAAATAGATTTCTCACTTGAAAAAGTAACTAACGATTTATGCCAAAACAAGCCCATGATTAATAATTCTTAGTATAAACTAGGCTCACAATTGATTTTTGGTACTTCTTAATTGACTTAAATAATTTGTAAGCTCTTTGTAAGAAAAGGTTAGATGAAATGCAAAAATAGTTTTGTTTGAAAAACCCATTGTAAAAATGATTTTTAGAAAAAATGGATTTTTGACTTTGTATTTGAGTCATGAGAAAAGAATTTTTGATTGGTTTTTAGAAAAGTTTTATGTCCAAAGACCATCTTGAAAAAATTTTAAAAATAACTTTGGTCTTTTGGACTTTAATAAAGAATTATTTGAGCTTAAAATGTAATTAGGTCATTTTAGAAAATGAACAAACTAAATAAGCCATGATTTAAGACAAGATAAATTAACCATAGTCAAACAATAAGCATTTGGGCTAATAACCTAAGGAAAGTAACTAGGCCAATTACAAGAGCTTTAGTCTTTGGTTTAAAAGGCTTAGATTCCCATAGCAAGTATATACCAAAAGGTACAAGGCTATGAGTGGTTATACCATTCTCGATCTCCATACCTTGAGTGAGAGTATGGTATTTTTATTCAATGAATATTTATTCACTTTAAATTGTATGTAATATGGATGATATTTTAAAATTTTAAGAATTTAATAATATTTAGATCTGAAAAGGAGCTCGGTTCCAATGAACTAGGCATTATGGGGGTGATGGCTCATTCTCACCTTCCCTATGTGTACCCAATTTTTGAACCCCATAGGAGGTTGGGGATTTCAAGTCATTTACCCCTTTCTTTTTTCCTATCCTGTTCAGGTGGTAACTCCATTTTCTTCCAGTTTAGGCCTATGTTCTCTAAGGCCCTGAGCCTAATAGTGCTGAAGTTTCAAGAACCATTCCACATGGGAGTGGGGGAAAAAATCTCTGCCCTTTGACCCATTGAGATATTAGAGTCCCTCAATGGTTTTGTGACTTTCTCATTTCATGAGGATTGTGAACGGGGATTTTTGCCCCCACTCCTGGTGGAATGGTTCTCACAACTTCGGCACTGTTTAGGCTCGGGGCCTTAGTGAACACGGACCTAAGTCCAGAGAAAATGGAATCACCACCCGGACAGGCCGGGAAAAAGAAAGGGGTGGATGACTCTATTCCTAAGGAATCCCCAACCCCCTAATGGGTTTGAAAAGTTGGGTAAGTGTGGGGAGGGTGAGAAATGGCCCATCACTCCCAAAACGCCCGGTTCATTGGAACCGACCTTCTTTACAGGTCTTAATATTATAAAATTTTTAAATATAACAATATTATCCATATTACACACAACAATTAAAATAAAGCATCATTATATTAAAATCAAAGCAATGTCCAAACAAAGCAAATAAATGGACACCCATCCAAAGATGGAAACATGCCCTTACATCATCCATGTCTAAGCTAAATAGGACACCTAATAAAAGGTAGAAACATGTCCTTTATATTGGTGCAAAATATTAAAGCAATTTAAATTACATAGAACTTGATTAATGAGGTACCCACAAAGTGGAAACATACCCCTTACAACATTTGTAAATCAAAATAAATCGATAAAAGTAAATAACTATTCATCATTCATCAAAGATATTAAACATCAATCAAAATATATAATAAACATTCATCCATGATAAATTAAATAAATTAAGCATTGAAATTAAATAAATCAACCATCAAAGCATATAATCAACTACATAATCAAATCTAAAATTAAATAAAGCAAAAAAATATAAATTTAGGGTTTTAAAGAATTATCAATTGAATTTAGAGTTTTCGGAACTTAGGGTTTTAGAAACTAAAGTTTTATAATTAGGGTTTTGAAATTAGGATTTTTTTAAACTAGGGTTTTGGAAACTACGGTTTTGGAATTATGATTTTTAAAACTAGGGTTTTGGATTAGGGTTTTGGATAGTTAGGGTTTTTGGAATTAGGGTTTTGGATAATTAGGGTTTTTGGAAATAGGGTTTTGGATAGTTAGGGTTCTTAGATTTGACTTACTGCCTAAAAAAAACTTAATTTTGGATTTGGAAAAATAAATTAAGGTTTTGGAAAAATAATTAATATTTTGGAGTTTAATATTGAAATGGTTTAGGGTTTTGGATAAAAATAGTTTGAGGTTTTGAGTTTTAATGAAATAACATACGGTTCTTGAAGTTAAAGTAAACAAGATAGATTTTAACAATTAATTTAAATTCTCGATGGCTACTGGATAGTTTTATGTTTTTTATGAAATATAAATATGGGGTTACGAATATCAATCAATCAATGTAATAATTAAAGCAAACGATTAAAGTTATTAAAACAAAAACTAATTTACTGCATGTTCAAAGATCAAGGTACTGTGTGTTCAAAGATCAAGGTACTGCATGCATGTTCTTATTAGTCAAAGAAACGAAACTACTGTAAAGATAAATAATTCATGATTAAATATCAAACCTCCGCTCGTTGGTTCTTCCGCAATTAACTTCTGGATGAACAATGAACAAAGGCAGCGTTGCTGTCTTTGATGGACTTATGACTTATGAATGTTTGCTGCTAACATTTTCTGTTTGTTGCTGTCTCTCTTCAATGTTCCTTGCTATCTTGTTAATGTTCCTTGCAGTCCCCTGTTAATGTTTTTCTCTTGTTAATGTTTTCTCCCCCTTTTTGAATTTTGAAACGTTAATATTTATAGTCGAACCTCACTCAGAATCCTTAACCTAATATAAATCAGTCCCTAAAACAAATTCTAGTTGAATTAGGAAACGTATTGAACCCATGTCGACCTAGTTGCCCTAGGTCGACATGAGACAAACCTCATGTCGACCTTGGGTTGCCCAAGTCGACATGAGGCATGCTCATGTCGATCTTGGGCTGCCAAGGTCGACATGAAGCATGCTCATGTCGACCTATCCTCCTAAGGTCGACATGAAGCATGCTCATGGCAACATAGCTTGCCCAGGTCGACATAAGTCCAACCTCATGTCGATCTGGGCTGCCAGATTGACATGAGGCATGGTAATGTCTCCCAGGCCGGCCTCACTTAATTCTACTTGATTTTAGGGTTTTACAATTAAATATATGCCTCTTTAATCCGAATCGACTCCTTTAAAATTATAAACTAGGTTTAAATATTTAAAGTCAGATTAAATTTATTTTGGCATCCTTTAATTACGACCATATCAAATTGGCGTCAAAATTAAGGGTCTATAGTTTGCCCCCTGCTTGAACGATCTTGAATTGATTCAGAGAGTGAAAAGCAACAAGGCTTTTAATTTTGGCAAAAATAGACTTAATTTTCTTGAGATGGCTTTAGTTTTAGTTTATGGACATGGTTCGAGTTCTGGACTCAGAAAAGACTTGGGTTCTGGACCCGAGATGGTTTGGGTTCTGGACCCAGTTCGAGTTCTATACTCAGAAAAAACTTGGGTTCTGGACCCGGGATGATTTGGGTTCTGGACCCAGTTTGAGTTCTAGACTCGAAAAAGACTTAGGTTCTAGACCCGAGATGGTTTGGGTTCTAGACCTGGTTTGAGTTCTGGACTAAAAAAAGATTTGGGTTCTGGACCCGAGATAGTTTGAGTTCTAGACCCGGTTCAAGTTTTGATCTCGAAAAAGACTTGGATTCTAGACTCGGGGTGATTTGGGTTCTGGACCCAGTTCGAGTCTCAGAAAAGACTTGGGTTCTGGACCCGAGATGATTTGGGTTCTAGACTAAAAAAAGAATTGGGTTCTGGTCCCGGGATGATTTGGATTCTGGACCCGATTTGAGTTATGGACTCGAAAAAGATTTGGGTTTCGGACTAGAGATAGTTTGGGTTCTGGACTCGGTTTGAGTTCTGGACTCGAAAAAGATTTGGGTTCAAGACCCGAGATAGTTTGGGTTCTGGACCCAATTCGAGTTCTGGACTCGAAAAGACTTAGGTTCTGGACCCGGGATGATTTGGGTTCTGGACCCAGTTTGAGTTCTGGACTCGAAAAAGACTTGGGTTCTGGACCCGATTTGAGTTTTGGACTCGAAAAAGACTTAGGTTCTGGACCCAGTTTGAGTTATGGACTTGAAAAATACTTGGGTTCTGGACCTAAGCTATGTTCTGGACTTAAGAGGGGATTTAGGTTTTGGACCCGAGCTAAGTTTTGGACTTAACATAGATTTTAGGTTCTGATCCTAAGGGTAATTTGGGTTCTGGACTTAAGAGAGATTTTATGTTCTGAACCTAAGGGTAATTTGGGTTATGGAACCAAGATTTAACTATTTGCAAAAAATACTTGTAGTCAGTAGTAAGCTAAAATAATTTGCAAAAAATTTAGCTAATTTTTATCATGCACATATCTTCTCCTTGCCCCCTGCGTGTAAAAATATTTAAAAGTGTAAAAATATTTATATACACGCAAGTATCTGATTAATTGAATTGACTAATTGAGACTGTTTATATACTATTTACCTGTAACACCCCACATCCAATACACACACACTACAAACACCACAATGTAGTATACGTGCACTGAACATAGGGATGCTACAGATTTTCTTAACATTCAAAAATAATAAGTAATCAATTTGTAATATAAAACAAAATAGATATATAAATACATTTAGTTAATACGAAGCGGAATCTAGAAAATATTTACCTATATGGAAACACTTGAATACATATTTACAATTATACATATATTTACCGTATAAACAAAACTTTACAAAATATAAAAGAGTTATACATGATTGGCAAATCTTCTCTGATCTTTAAGTTCCAAAATCAACTCTTCAATGTCTACTCTCACTCGGTCTCGAAGAGCTCTCGGGTTCAACTCTATCAACTCTATCACCTGCGCGATTAAACACTATCACGCTAAGCCAAGGGCTTAGTAAGACAATTTATGCTAATGTTATGCTTTAGTGCAATGCAATGTCAATTCTCAATCCATATTATACATGTAACATCATATATGCAAAACTAACAACATACCTTTACATTTCATAATCCAACATATGTAGACATATCACATTTCAACATCTTTTCATATACCTCATTAGTTACTCATTAAACCATTCATGAACAACACAAAACAAAGACAAGCAGGGGCCCAAGACACACTAATATGCCATTAAATTTTCAGAGTTAATGCTTTGGTTTTATTATCACATTTATCAATATCATAATCCCAACTAGGCTTCAAGGATTAGGTTCAACTAAGCTTCAAGGGGAGCAAAGCATGCTAAGCTTCAACCCAACTTGGCTTCAAGAACCAACCCAACCTAGCTTCAAGGGTTGTAACATCTCAATTAGGCTTCAAGGATTCAATCCAACCTAACTTCAAGAGATTGTTACTCATATTAGGCATGCCACCAACAACAAACTCTGAAAATGGAATAACACATTAGCCACACAATTCATTTATATTTCATTCTCAATTCTCATCATCAATTAGGCAAACATGCCATATATCATTCAATTGAATCATCATAGCCAATCACAATGGCCTTGTCTCATATCATCTCTTATTTGAATCATCATAGCATCTTTGATATAACATTTCAATATACATTACTCATGAAACACATTACCATTCACAATGCATAACATAACATTGTTCAATCTCAACAATGCAATTAGGCAAAGAACAATTTATATCATTCATAGCTTTAGGATCTTCCACATCCATTTGATTAGGGCATTCTTTGTTTGAAGTATGTTTAAAGTGTTTATATTAGGGTTTAGGTACCAAAATACCTTTGAAGAATCATAACAATGCAATTAGAACAAAGAATAAAAACCCTAACCAACACATTTGAGGGACATGGGCAGCCCACTTGAGGGACACGGCCAAGCTTGTGGCCGTGTCTCTCAACCTCAATTTGACAGTAAGCAACACGGGCAAGGGACACGGCCAAGCTTGTGACCGTGTCTCTCAACCAAAAATCACAGTAGCTAACACGGCTAGGGGACACGGCCGTGTCTCTCAAAAACCAATCCAACACACCCAAAATCCCTTGGCTTGGTCGTGTCTCTCTTTCCCTTTGGCCGTGTCACCCATGAATTAAAACCCTAACATGCACAACTTTCCTCCAATTACACTCCAACTCATCATACACAATATAGCATGGTTCAAATGAATGGAAACAATGTTCTAAACACAAATTCATCACAAGAATTACTTCACAAAACATTCATAATACATTTAAACACAAACCATCTCAAAACCCTAAAACCAATATCCTTTTCCATATTCCAAAATCAACATCCACCACTTCCAACAACAACACCTATTTAAACTCTTAACTTAAAACCAATTTAACACTTGAAAACACATCACCACCACATCTTATCATCAAATCAACAAACCCTAATTAACTTCCAATACCACTTCAAAAGAATAAAAGAAATCAAAGGAAAGATCTTACCTTAGTTAAAAACTTCTTGAATCAACACTTGATCACTTAATCTTTCTTCAATTTGAGCTCAACACATCAAGATCCTCTCTTCACCTCTTGCTTTCCTTTGTCTATGGAGGAGCCGGCCACTACAACCAAGAAAAAGAGAAAATGATGAAGAAACAAAGTCAATCCTTCTTTAAATCTCCACCATGTGATTCAATTCAAGCAATTACCAAAACACCCTTATCCATATAACTAACCTCTTGTCTCTTATAAACCCATTATAGTAATTTCACATATCCCATAAAAATATCTCTCTTCCATTGACTCTCCCTTTGACTTATGTATATGTTATATATATCATCATATAAACAACATATACACTTTTCTCTAAACCCTCTTTCTTTCCCAAAACACATATACATAAGCATTCTCTTACCAACTCCTTTTCTTATCACCTAACATATACATTCAATCACATTTTAAACCAACAACAACAACAACAACAACAACATAATCAAAACTTCTAGGGCATACATGAGGATATTACAATTCTCCCCCTCTAAAAAGAAATTTCGTCCTCGAAATTACCTGATATCAACTCTGAAACAATTGAGGATATTGCTCTCGCATGGTTTGCTCACTTTCCCAAGTTGCTTCTTCTTTTGCATGATTCTTCCACAAAATCTTTACAAGTGGCACTCTTTTGTTTCTTAACTCCTTCACATCACGAGCCAAAATAGCAACTGGTTCCTCTTCAAATGTCAGATCTGGACTCACTTTGATAGATTCAATTGGCAACACATGAGATGGATCCGATCTGTACCTCCTTAACATAGAAACATGGAATACGTTATGAATACGATCCAACTCAGGTGGCAAAGCAAGTCGATAAGCAACTGGCCCAACTCTTTCCAAAACTTCATACGGTCCAATGAATCGAGGACTCAATTTCCCTTTCCGACCAAACCTCAAGATTTTTTTCCAAGGAGATACTTTCAAAAATACCTTATCTCCAACATCAAACTCTATGTCCCTCCTTTTCAGATCTGCATAAGACTTCTGTCGGTCTGAAGCTGCTTTTAACCTACCTCGAATCAACTTCACTTTCTCTTCAGTTTCTTTAACCAAATCAGGCCCAATTAACTTACTATCTCCAAGTTCATTCCAACACAGCGGTGTCCTACACCGTCTACCATACAGTGCTTCGAATGGTGCCATACCAATGCTGGATTGGTGACTGTTGTTATAAGCAAACTCCACAAGTGGTAGAAATCTGTCCCAACTTCCAGAGAAATCAATGACACAGCTTCTCAACATGTCCTCAATAATCTGTATTACTCTCTCTGACTGCCCATCTGTCTGTGGATGAAAAGCAGTGCTGAAGTGCAGTCGAGAACCCAAAGCACTATGCAAACTCTTCCAAAACCTGGAAGTAAACCTGGGATCTCGATCAGACACTAAAGAAATTGGGACACCATACAACTTCACAATCTCATGGATATACATCTCAGCTAACCTCTCCAAAGAGTAATCCATCCGAACCAGAAGAAAATGAGTTGTCTTAGTCAATCTATCCACAATCACCCATATAGCATCATGCTTCCTTTGTGTCAATGGCAACCCAGACACAAAATCCATTGTCACTCTATCCCATTTCCATTCAGGCACTGACAAAGGTTGAAGCAACCCGGTTGGAACTTGATGCTCTGCTTTTACCCTCTGACATGTGAGACACTTTGATACAAACTCCGCAATGTCTCTCTTCATACCAATCCACCAGTAATGCTGTCTCAAATCATGATACATCTTTGTATTGCCCGGATGCATAGCAAACACTGACTGATGTGCTTCTTCCAAAATGATTCTTTTTAAATTTGCATCATCGAGTACACACAATCTGTTCTTAAACCAGAGACTCCCATCATCTCTCACAACAAAATCTCCACTCTTCCCATTCTGGCAATCTGAAACAATCTTCTGAATCTTTTCATCAGCCAACTGAGCCTCTTTAATCTGATCTAACAAAACTGGTTTCACATGCAACTGTGCTAACAATGCACCATCATCACAAGATACAAAACTAGCACACAATGCTCTCAACTCAACAAGCAACGAGAGAGAATAAACAGTTAAACCCGCTAAAGACTTCCGACTCAAGGCATCAGCAACAACATTTGCTTTACCTGGATGATAATCAATCAAACAGTCGTAGTCTTTAATCAATTCCAACCATCTTCTCTGTCGAAGATTGAGCTCCTTCTGAACCCCCAAATACTTCAAACTCTTGTGATCAGTGTAGATGAAACATTTCTCCCCAAACAGATTGTGGCGCCAAATCTTCAATGCAAACACAATGGCTGCCAATTCCAAATCATGGGTTGGATAATTAAGCTCATGCAGCTTTAACTGTCGAGAAGCATAAGCTATAACTTTACCTTCTTGCATCAGTACACAACCCAAACCACTATATGAAGCATCACTGAAAATCACATATGGTTTGCCTTCCACAGGTAAAGTAAGAACAGGCGCTTGAGTCAACATTTCTCTCAACTGTTCAAAGCTAGCCTGACACTGATTTGTCTACACAAATCTAACTCCCTTTCGAAGCAATCTGGTGAGTGGAGTAGCTATCAAAGAAAATCCTTTCACAAACCGTCGGTAATAGCCTGCCAAACCCAGAAAACTTCTAACTTCAGTTACAGACTTGGGTGGACTCCAATTCAAAATAGTTTCAACTTTACTCGGATCAACTCTAATACCCTCTGCTGAAACTATATGACCGAGAAAAGCTACTTGGTCCAACCAAAACTCACACTTCGACAGTTTAGCAAACAACTGCTTCTCTCTCAAAATCTGCAACACAATCCGCAGATGCTTGTCATGTTCCTCTTCATTCCGCGAATACACCAGAATGTCATCGATGAAGACCACCACAAACTGATCAAGATAGGGTCTAAACACCCTATTCATTAAATCCATAAAAACTGCAGGTGCATTCGTCAAACCAAAAGGCATTACTAGAAACTCATAATGCCCATATCTGGTCCGAAAGGCTGTCTTGGAAATGTCTTCAGCTTTAACTCTCAATTGATGGTACCCAGATCTCAAATCAATTTTAGAAAACACAGCTGCACCCTTCAATTGATCAAAGAGATCATCAATTCTAGGCAAAGGATATTTATTTTTAATAGTCACCTTGTTCAATTGCCTATAATCGATACACAATCTCATAGTACCATCCTTCTTCTTCACAAATAATACAGGAGCTCCCCAAGGAGAAACACTGGGGCGAATAAATCCTTTATCCAGCAACTCCTGCAACTGCACCTTCAGTTCTCTCAACTCAGCCGGTGCCATTCTGTAAGGAGTAATAGAAATAGGAGTGGTACCAGGCAATAATTCAATACCAAACTCTACCTCTCTCTCAGGAGGCAACCCTGGCAACTCTTCTGGAAACACATCTGGGAACTCTGCAACTGTGGCAATACTATCAATAGGGGAACCCTTCACTCTATTATCTACCACATGAGCAAGATAGGCTTTACACCCCTTTCTAATCAATCTCCTAGCTGCAACAGCTGAAACAAACAAAGATGCTAACTGCTCCTGCTCATTAGATACTACCACATCTCTACCATCACTGGTTCTCAAGGTAACAATTTTCCTTTTACAGTCTACCACAGCTCCATGTCTAGATAGCCAGTCCATGCCTAGAATCACATCATATTCCTTAAAAGGCATCTCAATCAAGTCTCCAAGGAACTCCTCACCTTGCACCGTTACTGCACTATCTCGGTGCACCTTGCTCACAATCACACTATGCCCTAATGGATTTGTCACCAACACATCAAATCCTAGGGACTCAGCATGCACATCAAATATAGGCAAAACAGATGCACTAATATTTGAATGCGTGGAACTCGGATCAATCAAAGCAAGTACTGAAGTATCAAATAAAGAAAAAGTACCAGCTATGACTGCCGAAGCATCTGGCTGCCTCTGCATAACATATATCCTCTGGGAAGACCCAACCTCCTCTGGTCTACTCTCTCTGGATGTAGAACCTCCTCTAGCACTGAACCCAGATCTGCCTCCCCGGCTGCTACCTCTGCCTCCTCGACCTCCCCTCACACTAGGTCGAGAAGCTGCAGTATCAACTGACATCTGTTCTTGCCTCTCAGGACTATCTCTAACAAAGTGATCTGGTGATCCACATCTGAAACAAACCCCTGCTACACCAGTCTTCCAACAAGGACCTCCATGTGGCCTACCACAATGAATGCAGATGGGTGGGGTGGATCTATGAGTCACCGGAGTTGGAGCACTCGCCACTGAAGCTATAGATCTAAATCTTTGTCTCTGGAACTGCACTGACCTACCAGCTGATCTCTGACTCCTACTGACCTGAGGAGCAAAACTACCTTTACCTCTCTTTGTAGAAGAAGACCCTGCCTCAAACTAGGGCCTCCTCACCCTAACCTCTTCCACTGAAACAGCTGCAATACCCTGAGCTCGCTCCACACTCCGAGCTGCTGCCACTAGCTGGGAAAAATCATGATATCTAGATCCAGCCACCAAACACATGATAGAGGGCCTCAATCCCTCCTCAAATCTCCTACATCTATCTATTTCATCAGCTATAATGCCCCCAACATACTGGCTCAATCGAATAAACTCAACCTCATATTCAGTTACAGTCTTGCTGTCTTGCTTCAAGCTTAAGAACTCCATCTTCTTCATGTCTTTATACTCCCTCGGAGTATACTTCAATTCAAACTCTCTCAAGAAATCAGCATAGGACAAGGTTGGTGGATCATCCATAGCATGTGGCACTGTCTTCCACCAATCATATGCATCCTTCTGCAGCAAAGATCTTGCATAATCAAACTTTTCCTCTGGGGTGGCTTGCAACTGAATAAAAATCCTTTGTACTTTATCAAGCCATTGTTCCGCTACAGCTGGATCAACTGTACCAAGGAAATCCTCCGCTCCATATTTCCTTAGTTTGTCATAATGCCTCACTGATACCAAAGGCTGAGGGGGTGGTGGCTGTGGTTGTACTGGTGCTTGCCTCAAAGCCTCTACCACATGCCTAAGCCAGACTGGCGGAACCTCCTCACCAACTGGTCTCCCCGACACCGAAGCAGGTGCCTCCTCAGCACTATCAACTCTAGCTCCCTCTCTAACCTCATCAGGAGCAACGCTTTCAGCACTACCCTCTACTGATTGCCGTAAATGAGAGTCCATCACAACTTATGTCTGCAAACACAGCAGATTATACCTTATTAAAGATCATAGATTGCCAATCCCAAACATGTATTTTATTTCAAAACCAACTTTTTAAAATCAAAACATTTCAATTTCTTAAATTTTACCTAGGTTGAGAATCTCAAACCTAGGCTCTGATACCAAAATAATTGTAACACCCCACATCCAATACAAACACACTACAAACACCACAATGTAGTGTACGTGCACTGAACATAGGGATGCTACAGATTTTCTTAACATTCAAAAATAATAAGTAATCAATTTGTAATATAAAACAAAATAGATATATAAATACATTTAGTTAATACGCAGCGGAATCTAGAAAATATTTACCTATATGGAAACACTTGAATACATATTTACAATTATACATATATTTACCGTATAAACAAAACTTTACAAAATATAAAAGAGTTATACATGATTGGCAAATCTTCTCTGATCTTTAAGTTCCAAAATCAACTCTTCAATGTCTACTCTCACTCGGTCTCGAAGAGCTCTCGGGTTCAACTCTATCAACTCTATCACCTGCGCGATTAAACACTATCACGCTAAGCCAAGGGCTTAGTAAGACAATTTATGCTAATGTTATGCTTTAGTGCAATGCAATGTCAATTCTCAATCCATATTATACATGTAACATCATATATGCAAAACTAACAACATACCTTTACATTTCATAATCCAACATATGTAGACATATCACATTTCAACATCTTTTCATATACCTCATTAGTTACTCATTAAACCATTCATGAACAACACAAAACAAAGACAAGCAGGGGCCCAATACACACTAATATGCCATTAAATTTTCAGAGTTAATGCTTTGGTTTTATTATCACATTTATCAATATCATAATCCCAACTAGGCTTCAAGGATTAGGTTCAACCAAGCTTCAAGGGGAGCAAAGCATGCTAAGCTTCAACCCAACTTGGCTTCAAGAACCAACCCAACCTAGCTTCAAGGGTTGTAACATCTCAATTAGGCTTCAAGGATTCAATCCAACCTAACTTCAAGAGATTGTTACTCATATTAGGCATGCCACCAACAACAAACTCTGAAAATGGAATAACACATTAGCCACACAATTCATTTATATTTCATTCTCAATTCTCATCATCAATTAGGCAAACATGCCATATATCATTCAATTGAATCATCATAGCCAATCACAATGGCCTTGTCTCATATCATCTCTTATTTGAATCATCATAGCATCTTTGATATAACATTTCAATATACATTACTCATGAAACACATTACCATTCACAATGCATAACATAACATTGTTCAATCTCAACAATGCAATTAGGCAAAGAACAATTTATATCATTCATAGCTTTAGGATCTTCCACATCCATTTGATTAGGGCATTCTTTGTTTGAAGTATGTTTAAAGTGTTTATATTAGGGTTTAGGTACCAAAATACCTTTGAAGAATCATAACAATGCAATTAGAACAAAGAATAAAAACCCTAACCAACACATTTGAGGGACACGGGCAGCCCACTTGAGGGACACGGCCAAGCTTGTGGCCGTGTCTCTCAGCCTCAATTTGACAGTAAGCAACACGGGCAAGGGACACGGCCAAGCTTGTGACCGTGTCTCTCAACCAAAAATCACAGTAGCTAACACGGCTAGGGGACACGGCCGTGTCTCTCAAAAACCAATCCAACACGCCCAAAATCCCTTGGCTTTGCCGTGTCTCTCTTTCCCTTTGGCCGTGTCACCCATGAATTAAAACCCTAACATGCACAACTTTCCTCCAATTACACTCCAACTCATCATACACAATATAGCATGGTTCAAATGAATGGAAACAATGTTCTAAACACAAATTCATCACAAGAATTACTTCACAAAACATTCATAATACATTTAAACACAAACCATCTCAAAACCCTAAAACCAATATCCTTCTCCATATTCCAAAATCAACATCCACCACTTCCAACAACAACACCTATTTAAACTCTTAACTTAAAACCAATTTAACACTTGAAAACACATCACCACCACATCTTATCATCAAATCAACAAACCCTAATTAACTTCCAATACCACTTCAAAAGAATAAAAGAAATCAAAGGAAAGATCTTACCTTAGTTAAAAACTTCTTGAATCAACACTTGATCACTTAATCATTCTTCAATTTGAGCTCAACACATCAAGATCCTCTCTTCACCTCTTGCTTTCCTTTGTCTATGGAGGAGCCGGCCACTACAACCAAGAAAAAGAGAAAATGATGAAGAAACAAAGTCAATCCTTCTTTAAATCTCCACCATGTGATTCAATTCAAGCAATTACCAAAACACCCTTATCCATATAACTAACCTCTTGTCTCTTATAAACCCATTATAGTAATTTCACATATCCCATAAAAATATCTCTCTTCCATTGACTCTCCCTTTGACTTATGTATATGTTATATATATCATCATATAAACAACATATACACTTTTCTCTAAACCCTCTTTCTTTCCCAAAACACATATACATAAGCATTCTCTTACCAATTCCTTTTCTTATCACCTAACATATACATTCAATCACATTTTAAACCAACAACAACAACAACAACAACAACAACATAATCAAAACTTCTAGGGCATACATGAGGATATTACATTACCACTATTCATTTACTTTATAATTAGTAACCTACTATTTATACATATTACCTTACTATTTATAAATAGTAACTTACTATTTATCAATAGTAATATTTACTTTTTTTTTCACGAGACTACTATTTTTTATATCTTTTTTCCTTTGCCATTCCTCTATATAAGCAGCTCATTTCTTCATTTCATTTTTTATAAACAGTTCGTATTATTTCTTTCCTTTCAAATAAAACACTGTCAATATTGTAAGATTCATAAAGCTCAAGCAGTTACCATGGCAGCTGTCCAACACTCTTCAAAGCATAGGACTCGATCAAATAATGAATTGATTTCTTACCTTCGAGATAATGAAATTGTGCAAATTTCGATGTTACCCGGCATGCATCTCCATCGGAGTTCCAAAGATAAAACACCGGTAAGTGGTAATTTTTCGTACATATAAGTAATTTATTGCAAGATTTTATTAGTATAATTATGTTCATATAGATTATACAAAAATAAGTATGTAGCAGAATTTATTTGACAAAATTTACAACTTTATGCATGAAAAATGATTGTGTAAGAATGAAACACATCAATTGTTGTACGAGAAATTATTTGTCTGTGTCCCCTTTTTATTTATTTATTTATTATTATTATTACCTTTTTTATTTTATTTTTATTTATTTTATTTTATCATTATTATTTTTTATATTTATTATTATTGTTTTACATATTTATACAAAAGTATTTTTTTTAAATTAATAATAATTTTTTATTATTATTTATTATTATTTTATTTATTTTTTGCTTTATATATTTATACAAAATTATTTTATCTTATTATTATTTTTTTATTATATATATTTTTAATTTAAATTTTTTAATTTAATTAATTTTTTTAACATTTAACATATTCTATATTATTTACTATTTCATATTACTATTATTTACTTTTTTATTTATTTATTATTATAGTTATACTTTTTGTTAAGTTTGTGTGTGTGAAATTACATGTGTACTTACCTGGACTTACCTGCATTTGGGCAGCATGATGGTTGCGATATCAAAGTAGGAGGAAATATTCACAAGGCCCTGTATGTAGTAAAGGGAATGGTGCGGGAAAGTGGTTTTGAGGACTTCATTTTGCAATTACCAGCACGGGCTATCAAATAGACCGAAGCATGATCCAGGCGCTTGGAGAACGATGGTTGGACACAACTCATACTTTTCACTTGCCCATTGGAGAGATGACAATTGGTCTGGTTGACTTTGCTGCTATAACCGGCCTCTAATTTGATGGAACCCCCGTCCCTTTGACCTGCAATATTTTGAAAGAAGAAGAAATCCAACAATTGATCGGTGTCAAGCCCCGATATAAAAAATCGTATAAGATTCGATATGACTCCATCCGAGAGTATTGGGTAAAGTATACTTGACCCGTGCAGGGTGAGAGGGAAAAACAATATACTCAGGGATTTTTATTATATTTGTTGGGGGCAACCATTTTGCGTAGCATTGAGTCCGCCATTCACTTATCTGTGTTGCGTGCCCTTTCTGACTTGGATCACGTATCTTCTTACACATGGGGGGAAGCTGGTCTAGCTTCTCTTTATCACGATTTTGATGTGCTTTGTAGGAAGAAAAGATCCTTTATTGGTTTCGCGGCCATTGCTGAGGTGCTATTTCCTTTAAAATTATTGATCCACACAATGCATGTGCATAGGCTTGATTTTCTCTTTCATGTACAGGTCTGGGCATACGAGCATAACTTGGTGAGGGTTCCAAACATTACACAGCCACGAGTCAATTTTCCAAGGTTAGGTGTTTGGTTGTCGAGTAGCAGGGAAGTGGCCGGGAGTCACCATGTGCACTCTCACCATTACCACTTGAGTCGTCTGACCTGGGATCAAGTAAGAAAAATGTTAATATTAATATCAAACCTATGATAAAAGATAAATTACCGGTTTGCTTTTCTGCAGGTGGATACAGCCTGGTGGAGAGCTGAAGAGAAAAATGGTTGGATTAGATGCATGACTGATGCAATGCCTTTGCACAACTCTTGTCAAATTATGGCTGGCCCTGTAATATCCCAAAGCGTGCCCTAGAAGTTTTGATATAATTGTTGTTTTAATTGGATTTAATGGATGTGTGTAGTTGGAAAGAAAAAGGAAGTGAAGAGAGAGTGTATATGTTGTATATATAGCAATATATACAACATATACAAGTCAAGTTAGTGGAGGTTAAAAGATGATTAGTTAATGATTTTAAATTAATTAAGTTAATTAAGTGGAATTTGAATTAGTGGAAGTGGAAGAAGATATTTTATTATTTTAATATTAAATGCTTGGAGGAGAGGGTTTTGAGGAGTTAGTGGTTGAGAGTTTGACTTTGTTTCTTCTTTCCTTCTTTCTTCTTCGTGGATCACTTGCTTTCCTTTTCTTTTCTTTCCTTTTCTTTTGTTTTGGCCGGCACTTCATAGCAAGAGAGCAAGAGAGAGAGTTTTGGTCTTCCAAACTCAAATTGAAGGAAGTTTTCAAGTGATCAATTTGGACATTTAAGAGTTTCTTCATCCTTGGTAAGTTCTCTACTTGATTCTTTGATTTTCTTTGAGTTTGTGAGTGAGGTTGGGGTTGATATGAGTTTGTTTGATTGTGGTGTGTTTAAGAGTGTTTGGTTATATTGATTTTGGATTTTGGGGATGGATTTAAGGAAAGAGTAAGTTGTTAAAAGAGAAAGTGTTATGGTTGTGTTTTGGGTTTGTGGTGATGATTATGATTTGTGTTTGAGGTATGTTTTGAGTTGTTTTTGTGTTTTTGCAAGTTTGTTATGGTTCTTGGGTGTGTTTAGTTAAGTTTATTTGAAGTGGAAGAAGGTGGAAGTAAGAGGATTGTTAGATGTGAGGTTGTTGTTGCCGGAATCTGTATTTTTGGCCTGACACGCCCATGAGCACGGCCAAGTCTTTGGGCGTGTCGATGGTTCTGTGTTGCAGCAGCATTTACATGTCTAGTGACACGCCATGTCACTGAGCATGTCATAGCTACTGTGTTGGTGAAGGATTAACACGGCCATGAACACGCCCATGTTGTTAGACGTGTCAATGTTTCTGTGAGACAGAATATACTACACGTTCAGTGACACGCCCGTGGTTCTGAGCGTGTCAAAGCTTCTGTGTTGTGAGTTTAGGGCACGGTCAGGGACACGCCCGTGTTTTTGAGCATGTCATGTTTAGAGTTTGCCCTAGATGATTCTTAGCTTTATTATCTTATATGTATCTCTAAGTGAGTGTATATGATTACCTTTGGTTTTGGTTGTGAAGAAGTTGAATTGCCCTAAGCTAAGTGTTGAGAATTCTTGGAGGAGGAAGTGTATAGGTTGGTGTGAGTTGGTTTTGAGGTAAGTACAAATTACATTGTTGCATACACTCACATGATTTGATACTTAACATATTTGATTATACATATGTTAAGCAATTGATTACATGGTTAAAACATTTGATGATATGATGAATTATGAAATGTATGTTAATGCAATGGGTTGTGTACACTTGAATGATGAATTGAATTAATGTGATTTGGGATATAATGAGATATAAAACCAATGTGATTGGCTATGATGATGGTGTTAATGCAATTGATATTATATATTATCTTGATGAGATATGAAGCCATGGTTGTTGGCTATAATGATGCAAATGAGATGATTGAGGCATGGTTGCCTATTTGATTATGGAATATGAAATGAGAAAGAGATTGTTAAAGATGTAATTGAAATAATTGTGTGTCTAATGTGTTATTCAACCTTCAGAGTTTTAGGTTTGGCGGCATGCCTATAAAGTACTGGATAGGTGAAAAGACCGGGTCGTAAGCCGATTCCAGTTGATAAATGTGAAATGTGAATTATAGGTAACAGTCTTGCCGGGTTGAGGATCTCCTCGAGTTTAGTCGGGTTGAGGTCCAAGAAACTGGGTCTGTTAGCCTATCCATGGATAGAGATATATATATATATCGCCTACGGGCTTGATGATTGTGATTATGGACCAAAGCAGTAACTCTGAACTTTGAATAACATATTAGTGTATTTTGGGCCCATGTTTATCTTTGTTTTCAATGTGATTTATGAATGATGAAATAAATAAATAATAAGATTCTTGAGAATTGTTTATATGTTTGAAATTATGACATTTGCCTTTTATTATAGTATAATATTATTGTCGTTTGTACCACTAAGCCGTTGGCTTAGCGCGATTGTGGTTCATCGCGCAGGAGACAGGGAAGAACCAGAGAGTTCCTCTAGGCCGAGTAGAGTCTAGATTTTGAGGTGTTGATAGTGGAGCTTAAAGATCAAAGACATACTGCCAAACACGTATATATATTTTATGTTTTGTAAAACTTGAGTTTTGATGTATAAGTATTTGTAAATATTTGTTATATTTTCCACTGTGTTTTAAATAAATATTTTATCTGTTGTGTTTTATAATGTAACTTAAATGTTTTAAATCTGTTCATATTATTGTAAAAGAAGTGAGTCATTTGGTTAGTAAACTGTGGCATTCCTAGATTCAGTATACGTATATTACGATCGTAAAAGCATGCTATGTACATATACAGGGTATAGGAGTATTACAGGCCCAGTCTCTAGTGGGTGGTTTCTAGGCGATAGAGTACATGACTGGTTCCTTGGACCTAACCGGCGCAGAGTACCAGTTGATATTCCATCATTTGTTCTGAACATTAATGCAATGTTGTAGCCCTTTTGGAGTCGTTCCCATATTGGTTTCGATGTTCATGACTTCCTACTCTCACCGGATGTGTCATATGCTCAATTTATCCAGGATTATCTGCTAAGTTTTGAAGTGTCACCTGTTGGTGTCCGTGGGTTGTCTGGAGGTGAAGAAGAAATAGAAGCGGATCAAGGAGAAGATGAAGAAGATGAGGGAGTGGATGAGGATGAGGAAGAAGATGAGGAGGAGTCTTCTTCCCAATCCCATGGAAATTCTGGGGCTGGCACTTCCCCGGTAGCTATCACTTTGTCATTGCAACTGTCTCTTCGTTTATCTATTCTGATTATTTATATGATCATTGTAAGCTGCTGGTTCCTCTGACTATGGGGTTGTCCCTCTATATGATACCCCGATACAGCGATAGTTTTCTCCATTTGCCCCTTCTCATTTAGATGTGCCATCTGATTCACAGAGCTTTGATATGAGTTACCTGGTCAGTCATTCTTATCCCATAATGATGTATGCTTACATGTATGCATGAAAATGTATGGACTTACCCTTTCCTTTTCTGGCTCACAGTGGATGCTTGAGGAGAAAAATAGGAAGCTTCAGGAGGAATTAGATGCGAGCCGTCGACATGCGGCACATTTTGAGGAAATGTATCAACAAGAGGCATGGGACTTCCGATACTTTCAATTTCAGGGCATGAGAGAACCAAATGCCTCTTCATCAAGAGGATCCTGGACTGTTGTCCATGATATACCACCTCCCTGTTTAGGCAATGATAGAACCAATTTTCAAAGTCCTGGAGGTTTAGATATTCCTTCTTCGAGCAGATATGGGACAGATAATATGCCCCCTCCTCCAACGGGTGATGATTTTTTTAGGACTTTGTCTGATTATGAACCGCCTCCTTCCTCGCAGTGACAAAAATATAAAACTTGTAATAAAAACTTGTAATAAAACTTGTAAAAATTGGTAATGATAATAATAATTTTTGTTTTGTACATTTTTTTTTACTCTTGTTCTTTTTTTTTATTAGATACAGTGGCTTTGTCAAATCAGTGCCATAGTACCTCAGGACTTGACTTTTCAAATTAACATATCTATAACATCACAGCCCCAGTTACCATACTAAACTCAGGAATTATTTTATTTAAGCAAGAACTGTTGCACTTCAGATAGGCACATACACATTACTTGGGCAAAGGTCTCATTTGAGTTTGAATATTTTCTATCTCATATGCATGCTTATTCAAACTATCTCCACTAATAGACTCTACATACCAAGAGAGATCAACAGGTCTTTGATAGGCTTGAAATGGGGTCTACAAGGGACATGGGTTAAATGAAGGCTATTTGTAAGTTGGAGCTGTTGTGACACTATGGGCAAATCCTCCCACTAAAAATTTCTTGTTTGAACTTTAGGTAGTTGGGAGCAATCTTGCTAGACTCCAAATTCCTCCAATCTTCTTGGCATTAGTATGGATCTTGATTGGGACATTCTTCGCCTTTACAAAAAGTTTTATACCCAAATTTGTTTCTTTTCTTCTTCTCCCTTTTCTTCCTTTTCATTTTTCTTACTCTTCCCTTTCTATGAGCATTTTATAATTTTGTCCTTCTTCCTTGTAGGACTGTTAAGTACAGAACTTTCAAGAACTGGATGGTCTTTCTCCTTTTCCTCTGATTTTGTGGTGTCTTTGGTCGGGTTGGACCAATTCAAGTCAAACTGTCCTTATAAACCAAATGGAAGCCTTTTGCTGCTTTAGGTAAAAGAGAACTTGGTTGGCTTTCTGAATCATTTTTAGGTTTTATCTTTCTTTCTTCTTCTTTTTTTTTCTTTATTTTTTTCTTTTTCTTTTCTTTTTCTTTTCTTCTTTTTTCTTCCTTTTTCTTTTCCCCTTTTTTTTCTTGTTTTCTTTTCCTTTTTTTTTGTTCTAGCTTTAAAAGAGTTGTCTTGTTTGTACCAACTTGCATTTCTAATAATAGATGAGTGGAGTGACATAAATCTTCTTTAACTGGGATAAATCATCTGTTACTCTGATGTTATCTTGATAGATTGGAGATATTAGGTGAAATTTAACTACCTTATGGTCTTGAGAACATCAACTATCCTTACAGTCTTGGCTATGCATTCCATTCTTCGATCTTCTTGCCTCTTCACCTTAGTGATCATAAGACTTGTCAAAAGTATTACAACAGCTCAGGGTAGGTTGTTGGGGTTTGTAAGCCAATGAAAAGAAAGCTAAAATTTTATGAAGGCTCAAAGGGACAACTAGAGATTCATATTTAATTGGGTAGATACTAGTTGTTGGCTAACCAAACAATGCCTAGATCATCTCTCCCTTAAATAAAGTAGAGTTCAATTTCACCTTGAAAATTTGTTAAAGCATGTTCTAAGACTGACTAGGACCTAGACAAAGGTAATTATGCAGGAGCCCTCTCTAAGTAAGCATACACAACTCAATGCTATAAAGCAATTCCCTCATCTAGTAAAGTCATTCAAGTCATGATGCCTAGATGCATTAATTTATGAATATCAAACTAGATTCCTCATTGGTTGAGCACCAAAATAAACAAAGACCAACAAAATTTTTGATAAAAGTAATCAAACAAATTTAAATTTAAAGAAACATAATTGTTCAATTGAAAAGCAACATTCAAGCTAAGGAAGGTTCATTGAGTTGGCGTTGAAGATACTTCATTTATTTAGACATATCAAGGGCAAGGCTTTTTTCCATCATTAAGGATCATTGCTTCATCATCCACAGTTAATCCAAACTTGTTTAGTAGTACATCCTCTTTAGCAGCTTCTCTATCCATATCATGATGAGATGCCAAGATAAAACTCTTCATGAAGGTTGTAAGCGGTGGCGCCCTTCCAAATTTAGGTAGATGATTATTCTTAGTGTTGGGTTTATCAGGTTTAGGCAGCTTACCACTATCAATTAAATTCTGGATCTCATACCTTAACTTCATACATTTATCTGTTTCGTGTCCAGGCCTTTGATGGAATTGACAAAATGTCTTAATATCAAAGTTAGGTGGAAGAGGATTAGGCAAAGGACAAGGAGTCAAGGGTTATAACAATCCCTTCTTTTGTAGCTTATTGAGAACCCAAGACAGCGGCTGTCCTAATTTTGAAAATTGCCTCAATCCTCCTTGACCAGTGGCATTGACATCAGCTTCCTTTTGTGTATTTTGATTGCTAGGCTAATAATTTCATTTTCTAGAAAAATAGTTCTTCTCTCTTTCCCTTTGACTTTTTCCACTGAGGTGATAGTCGCCCTTATTGCTCCACTTAGACAGCACATGGTTCGGTTGGTCTAGTAGAATAGGGATTGGTCCCTCATTTTTCATTCGACCTCTATTAGTGAACATGTTCTCCACGGATGCTGCCTTAGCATTGTTGATAAGCTCTAGAATTTCAATCAACTGGGTCTTCATAATTTCAACCAATTGATCTTGTAGCTCGGTCATCCTAGCTTCGACAACTTCATCGATTATATCCCGTAGCTGGTTTGCATCCATCCTCCCAATGAAGCACTTGAATAAAAAATCAATGCTGTAGATGATATCGTTGTAAGCTCTTGAATTGTCGTACTCTAAGTCTATGAGCCAAAAAGTATTAATGATATGTCATGTGATGCATGTCTGCATGTATACACAAATAATAAACAAACACGGATAAATAGGACGTTCCTTCCAACCTTATAACATCCACACGCGAATGGTGAGTCTCTTTTCCTAGGTAATATGGTTAACAAAATACCAACATGGGGTACCTTATTTTCGAATATTTCCCTCAGACGTTTCAACCAATAGTTATATTTTCAAAAATGGAAATCAATTCATGATAATTCCAGTTAATTAGGATTTAATCCATTCAACCAACTAAAGCAGCTTATATGCTATATTGGATTAAAACTAAATTAAGAGGTTTATTATAAATAGATTTCTCATTTGAAAAAGTAACTAATGATTCATACCAAAAACAAGCCCATGATTAATTATTCTTAGTATAAACTAGGCTCACAATTGATTTTTGGTATTTCGTAAATGACCTAAATATTTTGCAAGCTCTTTGTAAGAAAAGGTTGGATAAAAGTAATTTTGTTTCTAAGCCCATTGTAAAAAAGATTTTAGAAAAAATGGATTTTGGGCTTAGTATTTGGGCTATGAACAAAAGAATTTTTGATTTGTTTTTAGAAAAGTTTTATGTCCAAAGACCATTTTGAAAAGTTTTGAAAAAAGCTTTGGTCGTTTGGACTTTAAAGAAAATTTTATTTGAGCTTACAGTGTATTTAAGTCATATTAGAAAAAAGAACAAACCAAATAAGCCATGATTTAAACCAAGATAAGCTAACCATAGTCAAACAACAAGCACTTGGGGTAAAAACCTAAGGAAAGTAACTAGGCCAATTACATGAGCTTTAGTCTTTGGGTTAAAAGGCTTAGGTTCCCATAGCAAGTATATACCAAAAGGTATGAGGCTATGAGTGGTTATGCCATGCTCGATCTCCATACCTTGAGTGAAAGAATGGTATCCCTTACATAACACAACACGGGTAACATGGGCGTCCTAACTCATGCACACGATGCAATCTAATATGATGCAATGGATAATATCATGATAAGAAAGAATAGAATAATATAAAGACCAATAGAATAAACTTCTCTTATCTCTAGTGGCGTCGCAACTGTGAGCGGAGATTTTTTCCCCCACTCCTGGTGCAATGGTTCTTGCGACTTCGGCACTGTTAGGCTCGGGGCCTTAGAGAACATGGGCCTAAGCCCAGAGAAAATGGAGTCTGTACCGGGACGGGCTGGAAAAATAGAAAGGGGTGGATGACTCGATTCCTAAGAAATTCCCAACCCCCTAATCGGTTCAAAAAGTTAGGTACATGTGGGGAAGGTGAGAAATGGCCTAGCACCCCCACAATGCCCGGTTCATTGGAACCGGCCTCCTTTACAGGTCTTAATATTATAAAATTTTTAAATATAACAATATTATCCATATTAAACACAACAATTGAAATAAAGCATCATTATATTAAAATCAAAGCAATGTCCAAACAAAGCAAATAAATGGACACCCGTCCGAAGATGGAAACATGCCCTTACATCATCCATGTCTAAGCTAAATAGGCCACCCACCAAAAGGTAGAAACATGTCCTTTACATTGGTCCAAAATATAAAAGCAATTTAAATTACATAGAACTTGATTAATGAGGTACCCACAAAGTGGAAACATACCCCTTACAACATTTGAAAATCAAAATAAATCGATAAAAGTAAATAACCATTCATCATTCATCAAAGATATTAAAAATCAATCAAAATATATAATAAACATTCATCCATGATAAATTAAATAAATTAAGCATTGAAATTAAATAAATCAACCATCAAAGCGTATAATAAACTACATAATCAAATCTAAAATTAAATAAAGCAATAAATATATAAATTTAGGGTTGTAAAGAATTATCAATTGAATTTAGAGTTTCGAAACTTAGGGTTTTAGAAACTAAAGTTTTATAATTAGGATTTTGAAATTAGAATTTTTAGGGTTTTTGAAACTAGGGTTTTAGAACTAGGGTTTTGGAGTTAGGATTTTTAAAACTAGGGTTTCGGAATTAGGGTTTTGGATAGTTAGGGTTTTTGGAATTAGGGTTTTGGATAGTTAGGGTTCTTAGATTTGACTTACTGCCTAAAAAAACATAATTTTGGATTAGGAAAAATAAATTAAGGTTTTGGAAAAATAATCAATATTTTGGAGTTTAATATTGAAATGGTTTAGGTTTTTGGATAAAAATAGTTTGAGGTTTTGAGTTTTAATGAAATAAAATACGGTTCTTGAAGTTAAAGTAAACATGATAGATTTTAACAATTAATTTAAATCCTCGATGGCTACTGGATAGTTTTATGTTTTTATGAAATATGCCAGTGGGGTTACGAATACCAATTGTTCAATGTGATAATTAAAGTAAACGATTAAAGTTATTAAAACAAAAACCAATTTACTGCATGTTCAAAGATCAAGTTACTGTGTGTTCAAAGATCAAGTTACTGCACGCATGTTCTTATTAATCAAAGAAACGAAACTACTGTAAACATAAATAATTCATGATTAAAGATCAAACATCCGCTCGTTGGTTCCTCCATAATTAACTTCTAGAAGAACAATGAACAAAGACAGCATAGCGTTGCTGTCTTTGATGGATTGATGACTGATGAATGTTTGCTGCTAACCTTTTCTGTTTGTTGTTGTCTCTCTTTAATGTTCCTTGCTATCTTGTTAATGTTCCTTGCCGTCCCCTGTTAATGTTTTTCTCTTGTTAATGTTTTCTCCCCCTTTTTGAATTCTGAAACGTTAATATTTATAGCTGAACCTCACTCAGAATCCTTAACCTAATATAAATCAGCACCTAAAACAAATTGTAGTTTAATTAGGAAACGTATTGAACCCATGTCGACCTGGTTGCCCTAGGTCGACATGAGACCAACCTCATGTTGACCTTGGGCTGCCCAAGATCGACATGAGGCTCATGTCGATCTTGGGCTGCCAAGGTCGACATAAAGCATGCTCATGTCGACCTAGCCTCCCAAGGTCGACATGAAGCATGCTCATGTCGACCTAGCTTGCCCAGGTCGACATGAGTCCAACCTCATGTCGATCTGGGCTGGCAGATCGACATGAGGCATGCTAATTTTTTACAGGTCAGCCTCACTTAAATTATTCTGCCTTTTTTAACTTATGGACCTAAAATTTTTAATTTGTACCAATTGCACATGATTTTAGGGTTTTACAATTAAATATATGCCTCTTTATCCTGAACCGACTCTTTTAAAAATTATAAACTAGGTTTAAGTATTTAAAGTCGGATTAAATTTATTTTGGCATCCTTTAATTAGGACCATATCAAATTGGGGTCAAAATTAAGGGTCTACAGGGATATTAGAGTCGCCTGATGAACCTATTGGGATATTAGAGTTGCCCAAATCCAGAGTTGGGTCTAGAACCCAAATCCAGACTCGGGTCCATAACCCAAATCCAACATTGAATCTGGAACCCAAATCAGTTCAAGTTCATTAAAACCAAGATATTAGAGCCCCTTGGTCATTTTCATTAGGATGTTAGAGTTTCCCAATTGCCCATTGAGATATTAGAATCTTTCAATGGTCTGATGTTGATACTCAAAGATTCTTCACCATCGAGTATCCATCCTTTGGATTTCTTTTCGCTTGTCGCTATTTTTTGTTTTACATATTTTTGGTGAAGCTATATCAATACTTTTTACTCTCTTCTACTGAAGTCTCAGATAGTTCAAGCATGGGGTAAAACTGTAGACCCTTAATTTTGGTCTTAAACTAGGATGGTCCAAATCCAGAATTTTAAATTTGAACCAATCCAATTTTAAAAGCTTAAACCTAGATTGATTCCATTTTAAAGGCCCAAATTAAATCCAATCCAATTTTAAAAGCTCAAATTAAATCCGGTCCAACTTTAAAAGTCCGATCAAGCTCGGTTTAACCTTAAAGGCCAAAAAATGGCGAATTGGCTTTCTAATCCGCCTTAGCCATTAGCTCATGGCAAATTGGGATGCCTAATTCACCATGAACCATGGCTCATGGCAAATTGGGGAGTCCCAATTTGCTATGAGCCCACTTATGGCAAATATGAGCATCCTAATTCACCACGAACCCTGGTCCATGGTAAATTGGCATGCCCAATTCGCCATGGGTCTTAAACTCAAGTTTTAATTATGGTTTCAAGGAAACTTAAGCTTCCTAATTAGATTCATATTCTAGAGGCTTTCAGATAAGCAGAGATTAGTGTTTTTTATTAAGTGGTTTTAACATCCGTCATTGCCCATAAATACAAGGTTTAAAAAAATGAGGTAGCAGCAACACTTAAAGAAGAAGAATTAATAACAATCAACTAGAATTAAAAAAACACACATAGAGTAAGAACAAAACAAAATAGAAAATGACAGCTTCCTAGAACATCTATTCATCCATTGAGCATCAAAGTATCATCCAAGATTTCACTCAATCCAAGCTATCCAGAAAATAATCGTTCAATCAATCTTGGTTCATTAAGCCTACCTTAGAGGATGCAACAATGCAGGAACAATTAATATTAAACTATTTAATTGAACATATTGATTAGATTTAATATTTCATTTGTTGTATTACCCAATTATAAATTGAATTGATTGGTTATCTTTAATACATCGTCCACTGTGTTACCAAAATTATAGATGTGATTTTGTATGTCCTTTTATAGTAAGCTATAGGTTCAAACGTAAAATTAATCAAAGGATTAATAGACCCTAACTTTGAATCTAAAAAACCTAAAAAATCCTAGTTTTCTTGGTCTGTAACCATGTTTTATATTTATTTATGTGTATGTATGCATGAAAATGCATGTTCTTACCTTTTTCCTTATTTAGCTCACAGTGAATGCTCGAGGAACAAAACATGAAGTTTTAGGAAGAGCTAGATGCCATCCATCAAGAACCAAGCACCAGCCATCAAAATACTACTTATTTCAAAAATCTATACCACTAGTTAGAACAAAACTTCTGAGACTTTCAGCTCTAGGGCTTCAGAAATACTGATGTTTCTTTGCCAATGGGACCCCATGCTGATGACTATCATGTGCCTCCTCCACCATCAAGCAATCAATTTTTTTAGGGCATTATTTGATTATGGATCACCTCCCTCTTCTCAGTGATTAGCTTGTATTGTACCAATTAATGCATATGTAATAACACTGAATTTTTTAACAATATTGACATTTGCTTTTCTAATTTTACTTTTCTCTTTTTTTAAATGAACTTTTTATTTCCTTCCTTCTATTTTTCCTTAATATATAAACAAAACCCTTTTTCCTTTTAACTATATATATAAACAAAATTCATGACAAATTCGTTTTAAATCAAGATGAATTCATCATGAATTAGTATTGTCCAAAGCAAATTGAAACCCATGACGAATTCACTTGGGTCCAAGATGAATTCATCACAGATCCCTTTTCCTAATCAGTCTTCAAAAAAATTATTCTATTTAAGTCACCTTCCATCACTCCTTTTGCACACACAATTTAAGTCTCACCAAAAAATGCAAATGCTATTTCAAATTTTAAAGCCTAAAGTTCTTTGATTGACCAGAGGTAAGAAAATTTTACTTGGTCCTTTAATCGATTTTTGTTCATCCCATTTTACTTCTACCAAGGCATGGGGACACATGTTCTACTAATGCTTGCTTGGTTAATTTTTGCTTATTTCTATTGATGGTGATATTGACCCTTGAATGTTAGATATTATTGATCAATTGAAAGGAGGATTTTCACTAGGTACTTTTATTTTAGCTGAAACCATAATTGGGTTGGATCAATTCAAGACTAGTTCTTTAAGAAGATTGACTAGAAGTCCCTTGCTGCTTCACGTAATTACCTAAACTACCATTGTTGCACTCTAATTAACTCTACCACAAAGCGTCACTCGCAAGTATACGAGGTAGTTGTAGCAAAGGTGATCACCCCAAGGTCGTCTCACAAGGAAGCTAGAATAGCTAATTGACTATCAGATTATAAATAACAAGTGATTAATAGATTTAAATTGCTAAAACTAATGAAGAAGATCGATTAAAGTTTAAAACAAATAAAAGTAAACTGGACTGATGAATTGATTTACTTAATAGAATGGTCTAGGGTTTGCACTTCCCTACTACTTATATGTATGAACGGTTATTCCTCTTAACTAATTTAATTTCAAAGATTAAATCTCAAGCAACTTAATTAATCGAATCAAGGAAATAAGCTCTCACATTCAAACCTTTCTCAAATAATCTTGTTACAATTGAAATAATCTTTTCGTAGGTTATATCTCTAATTCACCTAAGTCCCAAATTGAATTGTTCCAGCATTAGACTTCATCTCTCAATCCTTCATCTAATACCTTAAAACACATAATTGGTGGCCAATCAATTATATATTAACAATATTCCATTCAATCAAGGCTAAAGAAATAATTAGTTAAGAGCAATAACCAATTCATACAATCATAGCAGATCCATACAAACCCTAGACTAGATCAAATTAGTTCATAATGCTATCAAACATACTCATCTCATTAAAATTCAAAGAAATCAATTTAGACATAGAAGAATTCATGAGTACAATTCCAATGAAATTAAAGAGATAAAGTTCGAGAACAAAACCAAATTACAAACTCCCTTAGCTCTTGAAGAATCTCTTGTTCAGAACTTGCTCGATGAATGTATCAATGGCCAGAACAAATCTAATCTAAGCTAGTTTAATCAAAGTGTAATCAAAAGATCAAAGAAAACAAGATATCAAAACCCTAATATTCTTTGACGGCTAAAACAAACTCAAACTCTCCACACATCTTTGAAAACCCTAATTTTAATATTTATACGAAACGAAAAATCCGCATCTTCATTAATCCATGAGTGACACGGCCAGGCTCAAAGGAACTTGGCCGTGTCTGAGGTCTTTGGAGGGACACGGCCACAAGCTTGGCCGTGTCCCCTGAAGGTGTCATCTACTGCTTGATTTTCATCTTTCTTTTTCTTTAGACTTGAGTGAGACACGGCCAAGCTTAAGCAACTTGGCCGTGTTGGACAATTTTGGAGGGACACGGCCACAAGCTTGGCTGTGTCCCTTGCATGTGTCACCTTCTGTGTCTTAGTCTTCTTCCTTAGCTTGGTATGAGACACGGCCAGTGGCTTGGCCGTGTCCTCTGCATGTGTCAGCTACTATCCATTTTTTTCTTCTTCTTTGTTCCTTGGCTTTTTAACCTAAAACAAAACTTGAAACAAACTTTAACAAGAAGTAAATAAATATTAACCAACAAAACATGACACCACACTTAAAACTAGGACAAAAATAACAAAAACACTGAAATAAATTAAAACTACCAAAATTAATGAAAACACTAAATAAACCGATTGAAACTACCAAAATACCTAAAGAAAACAATAATTATCATAATAAATAAGATACAAATCTATAACAAAAACTAATAAAACAGCCATTTCGGATTTTTAATTTAGGTCATCATTTATTTATTTCTCTAATTTTTACTTAGCCCGCCCATGCAGATTTTTAGAGCTTATGAGCTCTTATTATTATTTTTAATTTTAGTCATATTTTTTATCTAGTCCTCCCTTATAGGTTTTCAGAACTAGCGAACCTCCCTAATTTTTGCCTAGGCCTTCCTTGTAGGTTTTTAACCTAGCAAACATTTTTTTACATAACTTTTGTTTCTTTTCAGATATGGCTATAGAAGCACTTCTACTTGCTTGACACTTCGGTTGTAGATTATGGCAGATATTTACCACAACATCATTCTACAATAAGACCACTTCGTCCAACTTCTTCATATGTCAAGTGTGTTGATTGGATCCATTTATGAGTTGTAATCAACATCCCTTCATTAGTACCTTTGTGGAAGATTACCCATATCACCATTCAAATGTATCTAATGTATTTTCCCTTTGCTACTCTCCACCGAGGCACTTGGTATGATCCTCATTGACTTGACATCCAATATGGAGCTGAGCCTTGAGGTTCTAAATTTACTCTTTATTTTGGACATGCCTCGCTTAACTGAAGCCTTCTTGGATCATTTGAGGTAGAGTTAGCCTGCACATTACACTTACTAACTTCCATGACTTTTGCATTTATCAGCTCTTTAGATAAAATGATAATAGGATGAAGAATAAAATATATTTATGTAGACCTTTAATTTTTGAACTCATCTAGTCCGATATTTTTAAACAATCCAAAATAATTTTTATGGTATTTTAATATTTATTATTTATTTTAATGAAATAATATTTATTTTAATAATATTTATTACTTATAATTTTTATTTTTAATAATAAAAATAAAAAATTGAAGACGGCAAAATCGGCAACGGCAGAATCGGCTTTGTTCAATTCACCGCAGGAATACTTGCAACGAATTGGCCATAGGCCAAAACTTGCTGCAAATTGGCTATGGGCCAATTTACCGTTGAGATGAAATTGTGCCCCACGTGCAATTTTGCCCGCGCCCAGCACGCAGCTCGCCCCCACTCTCCCACGCGCAGTTTTCGCCGAAACCTTATTTTACTTGGTTTTTGATTTTATTTCCAAAACGGTTTTTAATTTCCTTAATATACTAGATTTCTTATTTTAGTTGCCTATAAATACCACATTAAAACACACAGAAAAGGGACTTTGATCTTTTAGAGGATTTTTTAAAGAAACTTTGGACTTTTAATTTTTCCTGAGACTTAAAGGCTGAAACCATAGAAAAATAGAGAAGAAAAAGAAAAGAAAGCAAGGAAGACGAAAGCATCAAAGGAAATAGAATTATACAAAGGCAGTGAACGCATTGCCTTGATTTTGCTCTGCCAGAAATCTTGCATTAAAGCAGGCAGTAGCTTGTTTTAACTTCTTCAATTTGGTGGAGCCTTCACACGTAGGTAAGTTCTTCTAAATTCAATTTATTAAATTAATAATCACCTCCACTTTTCAAAACTATATCACAACATTTTTAATACTAAACTTCTTCTTAATTTCTTTCATACAGTAAGCATAAGTTTTAATTTAAATCAATAACATAACCATCAAAACACTAATCTAATTTACTCAAACCCTATTGTTATTTTCATAAAAACACCAAAAACTTATTTTTTAAAACTTCGACCCTAACTTATAAAACCTAAAACCATGTCTTAAACCCTAATTTCTAAACTAAAAATCCTAGCCTTGTTTTCCAAAACCCTAATCATATTTTCCTCAAACCCTAAAACTAGTTTTCAAAATTTTCAACACCAAAACCTACATCCCTAAAAACTAGTTTTCAAAATTTTATGGGGGCGCTGCCCCTTTGACCCCTGCCCGCTAACCGGCTAGCAGGACCGCCATATGGGCTCGTCGAAGGGATCAATATTCAATTGTGTATTATGAGTCTGTGTATTTAACTTTTTTTCCAAAGCCCTAATTTAGTAATTAAAATTCTAAAATCCTATTTTAAGATGCGAATCCTAAATTTATACATTTATTACTTTATTTAATTTTAAATTTGATTATGTAGTTTATTATATGTCTTGATTATTGGTTTATTTAATTTTGATGTTTGGTTTATTTAATTTATCATGGATGAATATATTTTTTTTGAATTATTATTTGTTTATTAAAATTGTAAGAGGTATGTTTCCATGATTGGGTACCTTATTAATTAATTTTCATGTAATTTAAAATATTTTTATATTTTGGGATTAATGTAAAGGATACATTTTCACCTTTTGGTGGGTGTTCTATTTAGTTTTAGACATTGGACGATGTAAGGACATGTTTCCATCCTCGGATATCCATTTATTTATTCTGTTTAAACATTGTTTTTATTTTAATATAATAATGCTTTATTTTAATTGTTACATGTAGTATGGATAATATCATTATATTTAAGAATTTTATATTATTAAGACTTGAAAATGAGGCCGGTTTCAATGAACCGGGCGTTGTGGGGGTGCTGGGCTATTTCTCACCTCCCCCCACATGTACCTAACTTTTTGAACCGATTAGGGGGTTGGGGATTTCTTAGGATTCGAGTCATCCACCCCTTTCTATTTTTCCAGCCCGTCTGGGTACAGACTCCATTTTCTCCAGGCTTAGGCCCATGTTCTCTAAGGCCCCGAGCCTAACAGTGCTGAAGTTGCAAGAACCATTCCACCGGGAGTGGGGGTAAAAATCTCTGCTCACAGTAGCGACGCCACTGGAGATAAGAGAAGTTGATTTCGTTGGTCTTTATATTATTCTATTCTTTCTTATCATGATATTATCCATTGCATCATATTAGATTGCATCGTGTGCGTGAGTTAGGACGCTCGTGTTACCCGTGTTGTATTATGTAAGGGATACCATACTTTCACTCAAGGTATGGAGATCGAGCATGGCATAACCACTTATAGCCTTGTACCTTTTGGTATATACTTGCTATGGGAACCTAAGCCTTTTAACCAAAAGACTAAAGCTCATGTAATTGGCCTAGTTACTTTCCTTAGGTTTTTACCCCAAATGCTTGTTGTTTGACTATGGTTAATTTATCTTGGCTTAAATCATGGCTTAGTTGTTTTGTTCTTTTTCTAATATGACCTAATTACATTGTGAGCACAAATAAGTTTTTCCTCTAAATCCGAAAGACCAAATCCATTTTTAAAACTCTTCAAGATGGTCTTTGGACATAAAATTTTTCTAAAAATAAATCAAAAAATTCTTTTCTCATGACTCAAATACAAAGTCAAAAATCCATTTTTTTCTAAATATCTTTTTTTTAAATGGATTTTTCAAATAAAAATATTTTTGCATTTCATCTGACCTTTTCTTACAAAGAGCTTGCAAATTATTTAGGTTAATTACGAAATACCAAAAATCAATTGTGAGCCTAGTTTATACTAAGAATTATTAACCATGGGCTTATTTTTGGCATGAATCATTAGTTACTTTTTCAAGTGAGAAATCTATTTATAATAAACTTCTTAATTTTGTTTTAATCCAATATAGCATAAAAGCTACTTTAGTTGGTTGAATGGATTAAAACCTAATTAATGGGAATTATTATGAACTAATTTCTATTTTTGAAAATATAACTATTGGTTGAACCATCCGAGGGAACTTTTTAAAAATAAAATATCCCATGTTGGTATTTTTGTTAACCATAAACCTCGGAAAAGAGACTTGCCATTCATGTGTGGAAGTTATAAGATTGGAAGGAACGTCCTATTTATCCTTATTTGATTATTATTTGTACATACATGCATATATGTATCACATGACATATCATTAATCCTTTCTAGCTCATAGACCTAGAGTACGGCAATTCAAGAGCATACAACGACACCACCTACAACATTGATTTTCGGTTCAAGTTCTTCATTGGAAGGATGGATGCAAACTAGTTAAGGGACATAGTCAATGAAGTTGTTAAAGCTAGGATGGCCGGGCTAAGAGATCAATTGGTTGAAATTATGAAGACCCAGTTGATTGAAATTTTGGAGCTCATCAACAATGCTAATGAGGCATCTCCCATCAACATAACAAAGAAGGGAAAGGAAGCATCAACGAGGAACATGTTCACTAATAGAGATTGAATGAAAAATGAGAGATCAATCCCTATTCTATGAGACCAGCCGAACCATGTGCTATCTAAGTGGAGCAATAAGGGCGGCTACCACCCTAGTGGGCAAAGTCAAAGGGAAAGAGGAGGTGTTGAGAAAAATGCAATAACTGAACCAGCAAAGAAGCGTAAATTTTCAGACTTAAGGGAGCCTTTATCAAAGATGTTAGAAAATCTAATAAAAATGGATTTGCTACAATCATTGACACCTCAGCCTCTACATAAGCCTCTACCACCCAATTTTAATGCCAAGGTCTTCTGTCAATTTTATCAAATGCAAGGGCATGAGACAGATAAATGTGTTTGATTAAGGCATGAAATCCAAGATTTGATTGACAATGGAAAGCTGCTTGAGCCTGATAAGCCCAACACTAAGAATAATCCTCTGCCTAAATTTGGAAGGGCACCATTGCTTACAACCTCCATCTCCATGAAGAGTTTTATCTTATCATCTTGTCATGATATGGATAGAGAAGCTGCTTAAGTTGATGTGCTACTAAGTAAGCTTGGGCTAAATGTGGATGATGAAGCAATGACCCTTGATGATGGAAAAAATCCTTGCCCTTGATATGTCTAAATAAATGAAGTATCTTTGACTCCAACTCAACAAACTTCCCTTAGCATGGAGTGTTGCTCTGTTTATTTTGCTTTCTTTAATATTTAATTGGAATAATTATGTTTTTTAAATTAAGATTGTTTGAAAAAATTATTTTCATCAAATTTTTCATGGTTTTTGTTCATTTTGGTGCTCAACCAATGAGGAATCTAGCTTGATTATTCATGAATTAATATATTTATGCATCATGACTTGAATGACTTTACTAGGTGAGGAAATGTTTCTATAGCATTGAGTTATGTATGCTTACTTAGAGAGGGCTCCTACATAATGACCTTTGTATAGGTCCTAGTCAGTCTTAGAACATGCTTTGAAGGACTTTTGAGGAGAAATTAAACTCTGCTTATTTAAAGGAGAGATGATTTAGGCATTGTTTGAAGAGCCAACAACTAGCATCCATCCAATTAAATATCAATCCCTAGTTGTCCCTTTAAGCCTTCATAAAATTTTAGCTTTCTTTTCATTGGCTTACAAACCCCGATAACCTACCCTGAGCTGTTGTGATACTTTTAACAAGTCTTATGATCACTATGGTGAAGAGGCAAGAAGGTCAAAGAATGGAATGCATAGCCAAAACTGTAAGGATAGTTGATGTTCTCGAGACCATAAGGGTAGTTGAAATTCACCTAATATCTCCAATCTATCAAGATAATATCAGAGTAACAAATGATTTATCCCTGTTAAAGAAGATTTATGTCACTCCACTCATCCATTATTAGAAACCCAAGTTGGTACAAACAAGACAATTCTTTTAGAGCTAGAATAAAAAAAAAGAAAAGAAAAGAAGAAGAAAAAAAGAAATGGAAAAAAAAGACAAAAGAAAAAAAGAAAAAAGAAATAAAACCTAAAATGGTTCAGAAATCCAACCAAGTTCTCTTTTACCTAAAGCAGCAAAAGACTTTCATAAGGACAGTTTGACTTGAATTGGTCAAACCCAACCAAATATTCAATCAAAATAGGAGAAAAAGGAGAAAGGTCATTTAGTTCTTGAAAGTCCTGTACTTGACAGTCATACAAGAAAGAAGGACAAAATGATAAATTGCTCAAAGAAAGGAGAAAGAAAAAGAAGGAGAAAGAAAAGAGAAAAGAAAAAAGAAATGAATATGGGTACCAAACTTTTTGCAAAGGCAAAGACTATCCCAATCAAGATCCAGATTAACACTAAGAATATGGGAGAACATTTAAAGCTCTATCTTTTCATGCTTCCAACTGTCTAAAGTTTCAACAGAAAATCATAGTGTGAAGGTTTGTCCATTGTGTCACATCAGCTTCAATCTCAAAATGGCTTTCATTTAACCCATGTCCCTTATAGACCCCATTTTAAGCCTATCAAAGACATGTTGATCTCTCTTGGTAGGTAGAGTCTATTAGTGGAGATAGTTTAGATAAACATGCATATGAGATAGATAATATTCAAACTTAATGAGACCTTTGACCAAGTAATGTGTATGTGCCTATCTGAAGTGCAATAGTTCTTGCTCAAATAGAAATGATTCACGAGTTTAGTATGGTAACTAGGATTGTCATGTTATAGCTATGTTAATTCTAAAAATTGAGTGTTGAGGTAAATTGACATTGATTTGGCAAAGCCAACATTTGATTTCAAAATTCAAAAATCAAAAAAGAAAAAAAAATTTACAAAGCCTTCAAGTTAAGGGGAGTATGTCGAACCATCGAACCTCGAAGGACACATTGGACTAAGGAAATGATTATTGGCAAGGTTATGAAGAAGCTACTAGTTGACATGCTGAAACATAGTTTGAAATGGATGTATCCTTGACTATGCTGCTTGGGCCTCACCATTCATGTTCTCAACATCTTAAAGATAAAACCCATAAATGTGAAGCATTTTATCATTCCAAAGCAAGACCTGAACGGGCATCTGGAAGGAGTCAATGAGAATACTTCAGTTGATCACCTCGGTCTATGAGTCGATGGAAGCACTATAAGTATTATTCATGCATATCATGCATACATGAGCATATCACATTGCATTTTCTTGTATTGTATTGTCTATTCTTTGTCAAAGTGAACAGCAAACACCCTGTGAAGTAAATAATCAAAAGAAGATATTAAATGAGGGGCATGGAAGACCCATTGGTTGAGGAAGCTCTAGTCATTTTGCAAAAGAAATAAGAGATGCATGCTTATGCAAAGAACCAAACAAAATACAAACATCAATCATAGCCTGCATGAGAAAAATCATTGGGGGTAAGGAGAAAATATAAGGGGCAGGCTAAAAAATGGCTGAATTTTTTGTAAAAGTGCAAAAGAATGGAACACTAAAACTATCAAAAGAATGAAGATGCAAAACTCAAAAGATCAGTCCAGCTAGAAGAGCTGAAGCCAATATAGGATAAATCTCTAAGGATGAAGATCCAACTTAAAGGATGAAGATCCACTTTCAAGGGTGAAGACTCGATTTCCAAGGATGAAGATCCAATTTAAAGGGTGAAGACCCAAAGTCCAAAGGATGAAGATCTGTTTTGAAGGGTGAAGACCCTGCCAAAGATGAAGATCCAACTTAAAGGATGAAGATCCACTTTCAAGGGTGAAGACCTGATTTCCAAGGATGAAGATCCAATTTCAATGGTAAAGACCCAATTTCCAAGGATTAAGATCCATTTTCAAAGGTGAAGACCTGATACTGAGGATGAAGATCCACTTTGAAGGGTGAAGCCCCAAAGTCTAAAGGATGAAATCCATTTCAAGGCAGAAGACTCGATTCCAGGGAAGAAGATCCAATTACAAGAGTGAAGACCCGATTTTCAAGGATGAAGATCCATTTTCAAGGGTGAGGACCCGATGTCAAGGATGAAGATCCAATCCCAAGGGTGAAGACCTGATCTCCAAGGATGAAGATCTAAGGTCCAAGAATGAATATCCACTTTTGGTGGGTAAAGACCCACAATTTATCAAAGAATGGAATAGCTGGAGTAGCCAGAATTCTCAACTGATAAAAGGTACCTCGGGTCCAGAACCCAAATTTTTCTAGAGTTCATAACTCGCTCAGGTCCAGAACCCAAATTATTCTAGAGTCCATAACTCGCTCAGGTCCAGAACCCAAATTATTCTAGAGTCCATAACTCATTCTGGATCCATAACTCAAATCATTTTTTAAGTTTAGAACTTATTCTAGGTCCATAATCCAAATTATTTTTTAAGTCCGGAACTTACCTCGTGTCCAGAACCCAAATTATTTTTTAAGTCCAGAACTTACCCCGGGTCGAGAACCCAAATTATTTTTAAGTCCAAAACTTACGTCGGGTCCATAACTCAAATTATCTTTAAAGTCCAAAACTTATCCTTATTTTTAAGTCCATAACTTACCCCAGGTCTAGAACCCAAATTATTTTTTAATCCAGAACTCAAACTAACCTTGGGTATGAAGTCCAGTTTGGCTCTAAACACAGTCAAAAACCATATTATTTTTCGTTCTCTTTTGCTGTAGTCTCAAATCGCTCAAGTAAGGGGCAAACTGTAGACCCTAAATTTTTTACCCCGTCCAGTCCGATATTTTTAGACAGTCCAAAATAATTTTGTGGTATTTTAATATTTATTATTTATTTTAATAATATTTATTACTTATAATATTTATTTTTAATAATAAAAATAAAATAAAAAATTGGCGACAGTAAAATCAGCGACTGTAGAATCAGCGACTAATTGGCTTGGGCCAATTTGCCGCAGGAACAATTGTGACCTATTACCTGCGGCAAATTGGCCCGTGGCCAATTTGCCGCAGTAATGAAATTGCACCCCGCGCAATTTTGCCCGAGCCCAACCCACAGCTCGGCCCTAGCTCGCCCGCGCACAATTTTTGCCTAAATCTTATTTTACTTGGTTTTTGATTTTATTTCCAAAACAGTTTTTAATTTTCTTAATATACTAGGATTTTTTATTTTAGTTGCCTATAAATACCACATTAAAACACAGAAAAGGGACTTTGATCTTTTGGAGGATTTTTTTAAGAAACTTTGGACTTTTAATTTTTCCTAAGACTTGAAGGCAGAAACCATAGAGAAACAGGAAAGAAAACGAATAGAATGCAAGGAAGATGAAAGCAACAATGGAAATAGAATTATATAAAGGTAGTGAATGCATTGCCTTGATTTTGCTATGCCAAAAATCTTGTATTAAAGCAGGCAGTAGCTTATTTTAATTTCTTCAATTTGGTAGAGCCTTCACATGCAGGTAAGTTCTTCTAAATTCAATAAATTAAATCAATAATCACCTCCACTTTTCAAAACTATATCACAATATTTATTTACTCAACTTCTTCTTAATTTATTTCATACATTAAGCATAAGTTTTAATTTAAATCAATAACATAATCATCAAAACACTAATCTAATTTACTCAAACCCTATTGTTATTTTCATAAAAATACCAAAACCTTATTTTCTAAACCTTAAACTCTCACTTATAAAACCTAAATCCCAAAACCATTTCTTAAACCCTAATTTCTAAACTAAAAACCCTAGCCTTGTTTTCCAAAACCCTAATCATATTTTCCTCAAACCCTAAAACTAGTTTTCAAAATTTTCAACACCAAACCTACATCCCTAAAAACTAGTTTTTAAAATTTTATGGGGCGCTGCCCCTTTGACCCCCGCCCGCTAACCGGCTAGCGGGACCATCGTATGGGCTTGTTGAAGGGGTCAATATTCATTTTTGTATTATGAGTCTGTTTATTTAACTTTTTTCCAAAGTCTTAATGTTATTAAAATTCTTAAACCTTATTTTAAGATGCGAACCCTAAATTTATACATTTATTGCTTTATTTAATTTTAGATTTGATTATGTATTTTATTATATGTCTTGATGATTGATTTATTTAATTTTGATGTTTGGTTTATTTAATTTATCATAGATGAATATTTTTTTCAATTATTATTTGTTTATAAAAATTGTAAGAGGATGTTTCCATGACTGGGTATCTCATTAATTAATTTTCATGTAATTTAAATTATTTTTATATTTTGGGATTAATTTAAAGGACACATTTTCACCTTTTGGTGGGTGTTCTATTTAGTTTTAGACATTGGATGATGTAAGAATACGTTTTCATCCTCGGATGGGTGTCCATTTATTTATTTTGTTTAAACGTTGCTTTGATTTTAATATAATGATGCTTTATTTTAATTGTTGTATGTAGTATGGATAATATCATCAAATTTAAGAATTTTATAATATTAAGACCTTAAAAGGAGGCCGGTTCTAATGAACCAGGCATTGTGGTGGTGCTGGGCCATTTCTCACATTCCCACACGTACCCAACTTTCTGATCCCTTTCTATTTTCCCAGCCCGTCTGGGTGGCGACTCTATTTTCTTCAGGCTTAGGCTCGTATTCTCTAAGGCCTCGAGCCTAATAGTGCTGAAGTCTGAAGAACTATTCCACTGGGAGTGGGGGCGAAAATCCCCGCTCACAGTTTCCTTTATTTTTTAGTTTGTCATCACTTTTTGCTATTTAGCGATATATTTTTTATGTTGGTCAAATATTCATAATAGTGCACATAAAATAGTTTTATTACTAACTTTGTCTCTTTAAATTAGGAACAACCATAAACATAAAGCCAGCATATACAAAATTACTCCTATCGCCAACCAGCCCTTTTAGGTTTTCTAATTAGCAATTCTCTCTCATTTTTAGCCCTAATTGTTGCGTAGCCTACCCTTTTGGGCTTTCAGAACTAGTGTGCTGCTCTTATCTTGTTTAGGTAGCCTCTTTAGTTTTTCAACCTAGCAAGCTATAATTTTTCAATTTTTATTTTTCTCTCTTTTTTCAAATATAAAACTTCTTCATTACTAAACTAGTTTACTAAACTCATTCCCATCTATATCTGACAACTTGATGATACCTTTCTTCATTACTTCTTTCACAATTTATAGCTCTTCCTAACTTGGTCTGAACTTTCCTCTCAATCAAAAACATTTGGTTTGCATTATTTTAACACTAAGTCTCCGGTCTTGAGTTTCCTAATTTGAAACCTTCTATTGTAATCTCATGTTATCTTCCTTTGGTACAGCTGGTGATAATATAATTCCTTCAACCTTCTTTCTTCCAATACAGCCAGTTGCGTGTATCTACTTAATGCCCATTTTGTCTTTGGAAACTTAGCTTCCAAGACCACCCTTAGTGACTTTATCTAAATCTCGATAGGTAGCACTGCTTCTGTAATATCCCAAAATTTTAAAAATTTTAACTTTTAGAAATTAAATAAATGATTAAAAAATAAATAATAATAATAAAATAACATTTAATTGAAAAAGTAAAATGTGTATATGATATATATATGTAGATATACATAACATATACAAGTCAATATTTTAAATTGGTCAAATGGTATTTTAAATTATTGAAAAATTATTTGTGTTGTTAGTAGAAGATGATTTTTTTTATAATAATTAAGTAATATATATTTTACTTGGTGGAAATTTAAAGTGGAGAATTGTGTGGTTAAAAGAGTAGTGGTTGGTTAGAGACGAGTTTGGGGTCATCATCTTCTTCTTCTTTCTCCATTGAAGGCTGATTATCTCCATTAGAGGAAAGGAGGGATTTTTTTCCTCCAAGCTCAAGTAATTGAAGGATTTTAAGTGTTCAAGTTGGAGTTTTGAGGATTTTCTCCATATTTGGTAAGTTTTCAACTTGTTTCCTTAATTTCTTCCATGAAAGTTTTAATATGTGTTAATTGTATGTCTGATCTAGTATGTGTTAATGGTTGGTATTGGTATGTATGAAGTTGTTTTGAGCTGTTAACTATGATTTTAGGGTTGGATTGAAGAAATGGTTAAGTTTGGTGAAGAGAATAAGAGTTTTAGGTTATGTAACTTTTGAGTTGTGAAGCTATGGTTTTTAATTGAGTATTTTGCTTTTAATTGAGTTGTTTTGATGTATATACAAGTATTTTATGTTAAAAGGATGGATATGGTTGAGTTTGAATAGAGTTAAAAAAAAAAAGGGAAAGAAAGATAATTTTGGATGTGACAATTATGTGTTGATATTAGGATTTTGGCCTGACATGGCTGTGTGACATGCCCGGTGACACAGCCATGTCTTTGGGCATGTCGATGGTTCTTTTTTTAGTGTTGGTGACACGTGAAGTGACATGCCCATGTCATTGAGTATGTCAAAGCTTCTGTAATGTTATAGTATTGACACATGCAGTGACACGCCCATATCACTGAGTGTGTCATAGCTACTGTATTGTAAGAGTTTTGGAATGGGCAGGAACATGCCCATGTCTCTGGACATGTCTTATCTTCTATAATATAGAGCTTAGGACACTTTCATTGATGCGGCCATGTGACTATGCATGTCAAAGCTTCTTTGTTATGGGTTTAGGGCACAGTCATTGACACGCCCGTGTTGTTGAGCATGTCATTTGTAGATTTTGCCCTAGATAGTTCTTTTCCTTATTGTCCTTTGTGTTCCTTACCCATGTGTTGAGAGGTTTTTTATATGCCTATAAGTGTATTACTAAGTGATTATTTATAATCACATTTGGTTTAGGCTTTGAGGAGACTTGAGTTACCCAATCCAAGTGTTGAGGGATATCATGGAAGAGAAGGTTGAAAGTGGTGTTTGAGCTTGTTTTGTTGCTTTTAGAGGTAAGTACAAACTTTGAATAATTGGTTATATTTTCATAACATTGGACTTAACACACTTTGGTTGGAAGATGTGTTAAGTTACTACATTATTTGTGCAAGAGTAATACGCTATGATTTGTATAATGTCATAAATGCATTATATGTAATGTGAACTATGTGCAAGATATGATAATTACCCAAAATGTTTGGATAACGCGGTTTGTTATGTATAATTTAAAGATGTTATGCAAAGCCATTGGTGATGGATATATTGATATAAATGAGATAAATGAGGCAATATGCCTAGCTTGATCATGAGAAAATGAGAAAGATATTGATAGTGGAATTATGAAAAAAAATTGTGTGCCTAGTATGTTATTCAATTTTTAAAGTTCTGTGTTTGGCGGCATGCCTATGACGTAGTAGTCCCTTGAAGCTGGGTTGGGCCTAGCCCTTGAGACCTAGTTGGGATGTTATATAGGAGGTTATCCTCATTGTGATATGATTTGCCTTCGGGGCTAGCTTTTAGCAATTACTTGATTTGCCTTCGGGGCTAGACACATGGTGTCAACTTGGACCAAAATAGTAACTCTAGGATTTAAATAGCAAATTAGATCCTTTGGGCCCATGCTTGTGTTTGTTTTTATGTGAATTATGAATTGTGGAACAGTTGAGCAATATATTAAGATAAAGTATTATGAGATATAATATCCTTATGAATTGTGCATTGGCATTGCATTTGAACTTTATTGTTATCAATGTTTGTATTACTAGGCTTTTGGCTTAGTGCAATTGTGATTCATCGCACAGGTGACAGGGTAGATTTGGTTGAGCTGGAGAGTTCATCTAGACTGAGCTGGGTCTAGGCTTAAGATCTCGAGTGTAGAGTTGATTGTTGGACATCAAGATCAGAGATAAACTGCCAGCATGTACATATTTTATATTTTTGTACATATTGACTTCATGTATATTATATTATATTTTGATATATATATGTATATATCGCAAACAATCAAAAATATTTTGGATAAATATTTGGTAATGAAGTTATGTATGTGTTTTAGCAAGTACTATTTTATCTATTATTTACATTATATCAGTTAAATGATTTAGGTTTACACAGATTCAAAAAGTAAGGATTTTTATTAAAATGGGTTGTGGCATTCTTGTATCGTATATTCGTATATTACATATGTTCAATGTATGTATTATATATATATATAAGGTATAAGGGTATTACAGCTTCCATTCCATAAACCAAAGAAAATGACATTATTTTTGTCGGAGTTCGAACACTTATTTTGTACCTCCATGAAGCAAAAGGAAGCATTTCTAACCAATCTCTATATGTCTTAGTCATCTTGAAAATAATATGCTTGTTTGTTCCTTTCACTGTACCATTTGCTTTTGATCTATATGGGGAGGATCGATGATGACAGATCCAGTGCTTAAAAAATAAATCCTTAATAGCTCCTTAAAACTACACCCCATTGTTTGACATGACACTATGTGGAATCCCATATTTGCATATGAGATTTTTCTTAATAAATCGAGCCATTTGCCTTACCCCTAGCTTGTTGAAAGATTTAGCTTCAACCCACTTTGAAAATTAATCGACCGCCACTACTATAAATTGGTGACCATTTAAGGTTGTTGTATATATCTTCCTAATAATGTCAATCCCCCAAGGTACAAAAGGCCAAGGAAAAGACATATAATGTAATTGCTCTGGAGGTAGATAGTTCAAATTTCCATATAGCTAGCATTGTTGGCACCTTTGCACAAAATCAACATAATCTTTTTCCATTGTCAACCAGTAGTAGCATTGTTGAATTATCTTCTTATCTAGAGCTATACCATTCATGCGGGGTCCATAGGTTCTTGCATGTATTTCTAACATGATTTGCCTAACTTTAGACCTCCTCAAATATCTTGCACTCCATTTGGCCAACTTTAATATAGCTCTTCTTGAAAGGTGATGTACTATGAAGACCATTGTCTTATTGCTCTCCTTTCCTCTCTTATTGCCCTCAATGGATATTTCCTATTTTCTAAAAACTGCTTAATAGTATTATACCATGTATCATGATCCGTATTAGTTTTTATGACCATTTCATACTCATAGCAAAGAGTTGATGAACTGGTCAAAACAAGAGGTTTAAGATATATTTGACAGAATCCTCCTATACCAAAGCTAGTGTGACTAAGGCATCAACCATCTACTTTTCTTCTCTCAGCAGGCGTATGAACCTATAATTTGTGAAATTCCTCCTCGCCATAGTCAAGTAATCATGGCATGGCTTTAGATTTTCTTCCTTCAACTCCCATTCTCTATCCATTTGGGATACCACTAGCAATGAGTCACCAAAAACTTGCACTCTATCAACCTTCATTATCATCAAGGTTTCCAAGCCAAAGATGCATACTTTATATTCTACCATATTGTTGGTTACCTTGAATTTTAATTTCTTAGCTAAGGGGATGAGTTCCCCTTCTAATGATTCTAATATAAATCCTAACCCGGTTCCCTTTTTGTTCACTACTCTATCAAAATACATCTTCCATTCTTGCAATTTTATGGCCTCCAAATGTTCATCTGAAAATTCAAAGGTCACTTTCTCCCTATCAGATAGTAGTTGTTGAGCCAGAAATTATGTTACTACTCTACCTTTAATGGTTTTCCTAGGTATATATTCAATCTCAAATTCTTCTAGGATTATCAACCACTATCCATACCTGCCAATCAGCAAGGGTTTCTCTCTCAAATATTTAACTAGATCAATCCTACAAATTGCTTACTTATTATAAGACTGAATGTAATCCCGCGACTTCTTTGATGACCAAACCACAGTAATAGAAGTCTTTTCAATGATACTATCCTTAATCTCATAAAGAAAAAGTTTTTTACTTAAGTAGTAAATTTCATGCTCGATTCCTAATTCATCTACATGGGTTACCATTGCCCCTATTGATTCCTCTTCTACTGCTAAGTATAGTATTAGTGGTCTACCGGGTTTGGGTGGTTTTAGGACAAATGGATTCAATAAATATTCTTTTATGCACTCAAAAGCCTTCTAACACTCCCTATTTCACTCAATTGGTTGGTTCTTTTTAAGCAATTTAAACATAGGTTCACAAATTATTGTAAGTTTTATAATGAACCTACTTATGTATCGTAACCTTTCGATAAACCTCAAAACTTTATTCTCTATCTTAGGGGCTGGCATATCCCTAATTGCCTTAACCTTGTTAGGATTAATCTCAATGTCATTTGGGCCAATGACATGCCCTAATAACTTACATAAAGTAACCGTAAACACACACTTCTTTGGTTTTAGCCTCAGATTGTACTCTACTACTCTCTTAAAGAAGTTCTCCCAAGTTTTTGAAATGATGTTCTCTGGTCTCTGATTTCACCATCATATCATCAATATAGACTTCGACCTCCTTATGCATCATTTCATGAAACAAGGTAGTGGCCACCCTTTGATAGGTTGCTCCAGCATTTTTTAATCCAAATGCCATCACCCTATAGCAAAATATATCCCATGTAGTTATAAAGGCAGTTTTAGCTATCCTCTTGGGCCATTAACACTTAATTGTAATAAAAACATCTATCTACAAATGAGTGTAGCTGGCTAAAGGTTGTACTATCGATTAGGACATCTATAAAGGGTAAAGAAAAATCATCCTCAAGGGAAGCCTTAATCAAATCTCTGTAATCTATACAAACTCAAATTCTCCTATCTTTCTTTAGCACAGGGACAATATTGGCCAACCAGTTAGGATAATCTATTAGCTCCAAGAACTTCACTTGTATCTATTTAGTAACTTCTTCTTTGATCAATTCTATCCATTACAACTTTTGGCGCCTCAGCTTTTGTTTGACAAGCTTCATGTGAGTATAGGTAGAAATCATGTGCTCAACTATATCTTAATCAATTCCTAGTATATCTTTATAAGACCAAACAAAAACCTCTTCATATTTCTTGAATATTTTTTCAAATTTCTTTCTCTCTTCAAGAGTAAGGTCAGATGTTATGCTAATATTTTTAGGATTTTTAGTTGTTCCCAAATTTAATGATTGAGTGTTAATAGAATTAATATTAAAAATGCCCATATAATCACCACACAAATGTATACAACCATCGGGAAAAGCATTACAAAAGTAAGTAAAATCAAACTCTATTACTTTCATTTTGGAAAAGAAAACATCATCATCCTCATAAAGCACAAACAAATTAAAATCAAAATCAATATTCTTATAATCATAAACAACGAGAATTTTAAATTGTATTTCAATGAGAGTAGTAATTTCCACTTGAGTCTTTTGGATCCTTGGGGAAGCTTCTGTAATATACTAAAATTTTGAAAATATTAATTTTTGAAAATTAAATAAATAATTTAAAAGTATATATATATAATTAAGTGAAAAAGAAAAATGTGTATATAATATATATATATATGTAGATATACATAATATATATAAGTCAACATTTTAATTTGGTCAAATGATATTTTAGTTATTAAGATATTAATTAAATGGCTAGTGGAAGATGAAATATTATTTATTAATTAAGTAATATATTTTACTAGGTGGAGAGTAAAAGTTGGAAAATTGTGTGGTTAAAATAAGAGAGTAGTTGGATTGAGTTGAGTGGATGATTATCTTCTTCTTCTTCTTTCTCCATTGAAGCCGGCCACCTTCACCAAAGGAAGAGAGGAATTTTGGTTCTTGCTAACTCAAGTAATTGAAGGATTTCAAGTGTTCAAGTTGGATTTTAAGGATTTTCTTCATATTTGGTAAGTTTCCAACTTGTTTCTTTGATTTCCTTTGGAAATTGTATTTGCGTGAATTGGATGTTTGGTATAGCATGTGTTAAAGGTTGATATTGGTATGTTTGAAGTTCTTTTGACTAGTTAACTATGAAATTTAGAGTTGGATTGAAGAAAAGGTTAAGTTTGGTGAAGAGAATAAGAGTTTTGGATTGTGCAAATTTAAGTTGTGAAGTCATGGTTGTAATTGAGTATTTTTGCTTTAAATTGAGTTGTTTTGATGTTTACATAAGTATTATATGGTATAATGATGGATTTGGTTGAGTTTGTATGGAGTTGAAAAGGTTAATGAAAGATAATAGTTGGATGTGACAATTATGTGTGGATATCAGAATTTTGGCCCGACACGCCCGGTGACAGGCCATGCCTTTGGGCGTGTCGATGTTCCTATGTTCAATGTTAGGGACACAAGCAGTGACACACCCATGTCACTGACTGTGTCACAGCTTCTGTGATGTTGTAGTATTGACACGAGCAGTGATACGCCCATGTCACTGAGCGTGTCATAGCTACTGTGTTGTTGTAGCATTGACACGAGTAGTGACACACCCATGTCACTGAGCATGTCATAGTTACTGTATTGTTGTAGTTTTGACTTGTGTAGTGACACGCCCATGTCACTGAGTGTGTCATAGCTACTGTGTTGTTATAGTTTTGACACGTGCAGTGACACGCCCATGTCACTAAGCATGTCACAGCTACTGTGTTGTAGGAGTTTTGGTACGATCATTGACACGCCCATGTCACTAAGCATGTCAAAGCTTCTATGTTGTGTGTTTAGGGCACGGTCATTGACACGCCTATGTTGTTGAGCATGCCATGTGTAGAGTTTGCTCTAGATAGTTCTTTTCCTTATTTTTCCTTGTGTATCTTATCCTTGTGTTGAGAGGTTTTGTTTATATGTATAAGTGTATCACTAAGTGATTATTTATAATCACATTTGGTTTCTGCTTTGAAGAGATTTGAGTTACCCAATCCAAGTGTTGAGGGATATCTTGGAAGAGGAGGTTGAAAGTGGTGTTTATTGCTTTTAGAGGTAAGTACAAACTTTGATTAATTGTTTATATTTACATGACATTGGGACTTAACACATTGGGCTGGAAAATGTGTTAAGTTACCTACTACATTATTGATGCATTAGAAATATGCTATGGTTTGTATAATGTTACAAATGCATTATATGTAATGTGAACTTTGTGCAAAATATGATAATGGCCCAAAATGTATGGGTATTGTAATTTGTTATGTATAAATTAAAGATGGTATGTAAAGCCATTGGTGATGGCTATTTTCATATAAATGAGATATTTGAAGCATTGTGCCTGGTTAGATCATGAGAAAATGAGAAAAGATTTGATAATGGAATTATGAAAGAATTGTGTGCCTAGTATGTAATTCAATTTTCAGAGTTTTATGTTTGGTGGCATGCCTAAGATGTAACATTCCCTTGATGCTGGGTTGGGCTTGGTCCTTGAAGCCTAGTTGGGTGTTACATGATGTAGCAGACCCTTGAAACTGGGTTGGGCCTAGTCCTTGAAGCCTATTTGGGATGTTACATATGAGGTAATCCTCATTGTGATTATGATGTACCTTTGGGCTAGACACATGGTGTCATCTTGGACCAAAGCAGTAACTTTGGATTTTGAATGGCATATTAGATCCTTTTTGGCCCATGCTTGTGTTTGCATTTATGTGAATTATGAGTTGTGGAACAATTGAGCAATTTAACAAGATATAATGATATAATGTTATGAGATATAATATACGTATGTGTTGAGCATTAGCATTGCATTTGAACTATTTTGTTATCAAAGTTTGTACCACTAAGCTTTTGGCTTAGCGCGATTGTGATTCATCACGCAGGTGACAGGGTAGATTCGGTTGAGCCGGAGAGTACGTCTAGACTGAGTCGAGTCTAGGCTTGAGATCTTGAGTGCAGAGTTGATTGTTGGACATCAAGATCAGAGACAAACTGCCAGCATATATATATTTTATATTTATATACATATTGATTTCAAGTATATTATGTTATATATATTTTGATGTATATACATGTATATTCCTCAAACTATCAAAAATGTTTTAGATAAACCTTTGGTAATGGAGTAATATATGTGTTTTAGCAAGTAATGTTTCATCTATTATTTATATGATGCCAATTGAATGTTTTAAATTTATACAGATTTTATAAGTGAAGATTTGTTTTGTTAAAATGGGTTGTGACATTCTTGTATCCTATATTCGTATATTACATACATTGGGTGCATGTAGTATATGTATATTGGGTATAAGGGTGTTACAATTGTTTTGGTATCAAAGCCTAGGTTTGAGATTCTCAACCTAGCGTGTCATAGCTACTATGTTGTTGTAGTATTGACACGAGCAGTGACACGCCCATGTCACTGAGCGTGCCATAGCTACTTTGTTGTTGTAGTTTTGACATGTGCATTGATAGGCCCATGTCACTGAGCGTATCATAGCTACTGTGTTGTTGTAGTTTTGACACGTGCAGTGAGACATCAATGTTACTGACTGTGTCATAGCTACTGTGTTGTAGGAGTTTTGGCATGGTCGTTGACACGCCCATGTCACTGAGCGTGTCAAAGTTTCTATGTTGTGGGTTTAGGGCACTGTGATTGACACGCCGTTGTTGTTGAGCGTATCATGTGTAGAGTTTGCTTTAGATATTTCTTTTCCTTATTTTTCTTTGTGTATCTTATCCTTGTGTTGAGAGGTTTTGTTTATACGTATATGTGCATCACTAAGTGATTATTTATAATCACATTTGGTTTAGGCTTTGAAGAGATTTGAGTTACCCAATCCAAGTGTTGAGGGATATCTTGGAAGAGGAGGTTGAAAGTGGTGTTTGTTGCTTTTAGAGGTAAGTACAAACTTTGATTAATTGTTTATATTTACATGACATTGGGACTTAACATATTTGGTTCGAAAATGTGTTAAGTTACCAACTACATTATTGATGCATGAGAAATATGCTATGGTTTGTATAATGTTACAAATGCATTATATGTATTGTGAACTTTGTGCAAAATATGATAATGGCCCAAAATGTATGGGTATTGCAATTTGTTATGTATAAATTAAAGATGGTATGTAAAGCCATTGGTGATGGCTATTTTGATATAAATGAGATATTTGAAGCATTGTGCCTAGCTAGATCATGAGAAAATGAGAAAAGATTTGATAATGGAATTATGAAAGAATTGTGTGCCTAGTATGTAATTCAATTTTCAGAGTTTTATGTTTGGCGACATGCCTAAGATGTAACAGTCCCTTGATGCTGGTTTGGGCTTGATCCTTGAAGCCTAGTTGGGTGTTACATGATGTAGCAGACCCTTGAAATTGGGTTGGGCCTAGTCCTTGAAGCCTATTTGGGATGTTACATATGAGGTAATCCTCATTGTGATTATGATGTGCCTTTGGGCTAGACACATGTGTCATCTTGGACCAAAGCAGTAACTCTGGATTTTGAATGGCATATTAGATCCTTTTGGGCCCATGCTTGTGTTTGCATTTATGTGAATTATGAGTTGTGGAACAATTGAGCAATTTAACAAGATATAATGATATAATGTTATGAGATATAATATACGTATGTATTGAGCATTAGCATTGCATTTGAACTATTTTGTTATCAAAGTTTGTACCACTAAGCTTTTGGCTTAGCGCGATTGTGATTCATCACGCAAGTAACAGGGTAGATCCGGTTGACCCGGAGAGTACGTCTAGACTGAGTCGAGTCTAGGCTTGAGATCTTGAGTGTAGAGTTGATTGTTGGACATCAAGATCATATACAAACTGCCAGCATGTATATATTTTATATTTTTGTACATATTGATTTCAAGTATATTATGTTATATATATTTTTATGTATATACATGTATATTCCGAAAACAATAAAAAATGTTTTAGATAAACCTTTGGTAATGGAGTAATATATGTGTTTTAACAAGTAATGTTTCATCTATTATTTATATGATGCCAATTGAATGTTTTAAATTTATACATATTTTATAAGTGAAGATTTGTTTTGTTAAAATTAGTTGTGACATTTTTGCATCCTATATTCGTATATTACATATATTGGGTGTATGTAGTGTATGTATATTGGGTATAAGGGTGTTACATTTCTTTTGGTACCAGAGCCTAGGTTTGAGGTTCTCAACCTAGCGTGTCATAGCTACTGTGTTGTTGTAGTATTGACATGAGCAGTGACACACCCATGTCATTGAGCGTGCCATAGCTACTGTGTTGTTGTAGTTTTGACATTTGCAGTGACAGGCCCATGTCACTGAGCGTATCATAGCTACTGTGTTGTTGTAGTTTTGACACGTGCAGTGACACGTCAATGTCACTGACCGTGTCATAGCTACTGTGTTGTAGGAGTTTTGGCATGGTCATTGACACGCCCATGTCATTGAGCATGTCAAAGCTTCTATGTTGTGGGTTTAGGGCACGGTGATTGACACGCCCGTGTTGTTGAGCGTGTCATGTGTAAAGTTTGCTTTAGTTAGTTCTTTTCCTTATTTTTCTTTGTGTATCTTATCCTTGTGTTGAGAGGTTTTGTTTATACGTATATGTGCATCACTAAGTGATTATTTATAATCACATTTGGTTTAGGCTTTGAAGAGATTTGAGTTACCCAATCCAAGTGTTGAGGGATATCTTGGAAGAGGAGGTTGAAAGTGGTGTTTGTTGCTTTTAGAGGTAAGTACAAACTTTGATTAATTGTTTATATTTACATGACATTGGGACTTAACACATTTGGTCGGAAAATGTGTTAAGTTATCAACTACATTATTGATGCATGAGAAATATGCTATGGTTTGTATAATGTTACAAATGCATTATATGTATTGTAAACTTTGTGCAAAATATGATAATGGTCCAAAACGTATGGGTATTGCAATTTGTTATGTATAAATTAAAGATGGTATGCAAAGTCATTGGTGATGGCTATTTTGATTTAAATGAGATATTTGAAGCATTGTGCCTAGTTTGATCATGAGAAAATGAGAAAGGATTTGATAATGGAATTATGAAAGAATTGTGTGCCTAGTATGTTATTCAATTTTCAAAGTTTTGTGTTTGGCGGCATGCCTAAGATGTAACAGTCCCTTGAAGCTGGATTGAGCTTGGTCCTTGACTCCTAGTTAGGTGTTACATGATGTAGTAGACCCTTAAAGCTGGGTTGGGCCTAGTCCTTGAAGCCTAGTTGGGATGTTACATATGAGGTAATCCTCATTGTGATTATGATGTGCCTTCGGGCTAGACACATGGTGTCATCTTGGACCAAAGCAGTAACTCTAGATTTTGAATGGCATATTAGATCCTTTTGGGCCCATGCTTGTGTTTGCATTTATGTGAATTATGAGTTGTGGAAAAATTGAGCAATTTAACAAGACATAATGATATAATGTTATGAGATATAATATACGTATGTGTTGAGCATTAGCATTGCATTTGAACTATTTTATTATCAAAGTTTGTACCACTAAGCTTTTGGCTTAGCGCGATTGTGATTCATCGCGCAGGTGACAGGGTAGATCCGGTTGAGCCGGAGAGTACGTCTAGACCGAGTCGAGTCTAAGCTTGAGATCTTGAGTGTAGAGTTGATTGTTGGACGTCAAGATCAGAGACAAACTGCCAGCATGTATATATTTTATATTTTTGAACATATTGATTTCAAGTATATTATGTTATATATATTTTGATGTAGATACATGTATATTCCGCAAACTATCAAAAATATTTTAGATAAACCTTTGGTAATGGAGTAATATATGTGTTTTAGCAAGTAATGTTTCATCTATTATATATATGATATCAATTGAATGTTTTAAGTTTATACATATTTTATAAGTGAAGATTTACTTTGTTAAAATGGGTTGTGACATTCTTATGTCCTATATTCGTATATTACATATATTGGGTGTATGTAGTGTACGTATATTGGGTATAAGGGTGTTACAGCTTCCTTCTTCTTTTCTTGGCTGGATTCCTCGTCAGCTAGTAAGACAAGCTTCTTTTCTACCTATTTCATAAGCTCAGCAACATCAATAAATATCTTAAAACCTAGAATCGTCTTTCCTATAAACATGATCAGCTTTGGCTTCCCTTGCAATGGTCCCAACTCTGGACCTATGACAAATGTCTTGTCTAGTGGAGGGAATTCCACCTTCTTATCTCCCTTCAGTAAAATACCTTCAACGGTGTCCTGGTAACCCAAACCTTTTCTAGAAACTTGAGTCTTGAAATCAAGAAGCTTTGTCACACCTATTTTTCCTTTCCCAAGGCCAGTTCCTGGTAGATAATTTTTCTACTTAATCATGGTCAAAACTTTAGAATCTAATATCATATCACCAGAAATAACATCCACCTGAATCCATTAGGAGGCCTTTCTATCATTAGGACATTCACGACTTTATTATCTTCAGCTTCAATTACCACTGTCTTATCCCCATCTGGAAACTTAATCTTTTGATGGAGTGTGAAAGAAAACCCACCAAGAGGATGAAACTAAGGGCATCCCAACAATAATGCAAAGGTGATCGGTATATCTAAAACCATAAACTCTATTATAGATTCAATAGGGCCCGCTTTTATTGCAGCTTTAAAAGTCCCTTTAGCTTGCCTTTTAGTATGATCATAAGCTTGGATTGTCACCTCAGTTGGACTTAGGTCACATGTCAACATGGCCAGCTTTGGTAGAATTTTGAGTGTGTACACATTTATAGTGGATCCATCATCAACCATGACACAAGGGGTCCATTTCCCTTTTACCTCTACCTTAATGAAAAGTGGACAGATGTGGTCTCTTCCTTCTTTTGATACGTCAGCATCTGAGATAGAAATCATCCCAACCTCAACCTTTTTTTCTTTTTGAATATCTTCACCTTTCTTCACCTCTTTAGCTTTCTTTGCTCCCATAAAATTAACTAACTCCTCTAGTGTTATAGAAGTAAAAATCAGTATGCTAGCTATAGCTTTTGCTATCGTCTGCAGATGCTTTTTGGGTGTAGCTGGTAAATCCCAAATGTTGATACTAGCTTGGGTCATTTTTAATTGCTTAAGGACAACATCATCTTTCTCTTCTTTCCCTCCTATCTTAGCATCTTTCCCTTTGTTAGCCTCTAATTCTTTTAGAAGAGCCCTTCTATAAGGCTTGCCAAAGCATGCACCTCTTCCTCTTCAGTTTCAATCCAAGCCCACTCTTCTTCCTTGGACTCTGATTCACCATCACTATCAATTGAGTCCCAACATTCATTCAGTACACAAATCATCATTGCCTCCTCATTTATAGTTGGTTTAATCTTACTAAATAATATCTTCTTCTTTATAGTTTCTCCATCTAAGTCTTGAAAAGATGACAAGGAAAAATTTTTCCTCAATCCTCAACCTATCATAAAGGTTATTGGAGGAGGCACTCTTCCAAACTTAGGCAAATGATTTCTCTTGATGCTGGGTTTATTTGGCTAAGGTAACTTACCACTTTCAATCAAATATAAGACTTTATGCCTTAACCGAATACATTTATTTGGTATCAAAGTTTAGTGGTCAAGAATTTAGCGAAGTAAAGAATCATTATTGTCTATTCTTTGTCAAAGTGAACAGCATACACTCTGTGAAGTAAAGAATCAAAAGAAGATATCAAATCAGGGGGGTATGGAAAGCCCATTGCTTGAGAAAGCTCTAGTAATTTTGCAAAGAGAAGAAATGCGTGCTTGTGCAAAGAACTAGACAACAAAAACATCAATCAAAGCTTGTATGGAAAAAATCTTTGGTTTGAGCCTACACAGGGGACAAAGTTTCTCCTTTTCAATTTTTTTAAGTTTATATACCAAACATTTTTAAACTCACTTGCAAATATTTTGCCATGCAAGGGAGAAAGGACAAGATATGAGGGCCAACTAAAAATAGCTGAATTTTCGTGAAAGGAAGAACAAAAGAATGGAACAACCAGTTAAGCTAGAATCCTCAACTGATAAAAGGTCAGTCAAATCAAATTCAGTCTCGGGTCCAAGTACTAAATCTCGGGTCCAAGTACCAAAATCAAATTCAATCTTGGGGCCAAGTACTCAATCTCAAGTCCAAGAACCCAAATCAAATTCAATCTCGGGGCCAATTACCCAATCTCGGGTCCAAGTACCCAAATCAAATTCAATCTCGGGTCCAAGTACCCAAATCAAATTTAATATCGGGTCTAAGTATACAATCTCGGGTCTAAGTACCCAAATCAAATTCAGGCTTGGGTCCAAATACCCAATCTCAGGTCTAAGTACCCAAATCAAATTCAATCTCGGGGCCAAGTACCCAATCTCGGGTCCAAGTACCCAAATCAAATGCAGTCTCAAGTCCAAGTACCCAAACTTGGGTCCAAGTATCCAAATCAAATTCAATCTCGGGGCCAAGTACCCAATCTCGGGTCCAAGTACCCAAATCAAATTCAGTCTCAGGTCCAAGTACCCAATCTCGGGTCCAAGTACCCAAATCAATTTCAATCTTTGGGCCAAGTTGTAACGACCCCACCTGCACGGCCTTACGACAGCTGGTCTATTGGGCCTTTTCTCCCGTAGGTGGACCGTAGTCCCAGCCCTCAACCCGGCAGGCCGCCACAGTACTGGACTGCCCTCGCGGGCTCTCCAGCAGGATTTGTTTATTTGGCTCCCAAAGGAGTCGCCTCCCCAGATCGAACACCTGACCTCTCCCTTAAGAGAGCCAACGAGCACAATCCAGTGTAGAAATGGTACTGGATTGTGCTCGTTGGCTCTCTTAAGGGAGAGGTCAGGTGTTCGATCCGGGGAGGCGACTCCTTTGGGAGCCAAATAAACAAATCCTGCTGGAGGGCCAGCGAGGGCAGTCCAGTACTGTGGCAGCCTGCCGGGTTGAGGGCTGGGACTACGGTCCACCTACGGGAGAAAAGGCCTAATAGACCAGCTGTAGTAAGACAGTGCAGGTGGGGTCGTTACAGATAAAAAAAAATTAGTAAATCCGTCTGTGACATTTTTGTACCGTATATGCATATTTTACATATGCTAGAAATATGTTTTGTACGTATATAGGGTATAAGGGTGTTACATTTGTTTTGATATCAGAGCCTAGGTTTGATTTTCTCGACCTAGGTGGGATGATAGAGAGAGAAAATGGGGGATTTGAAAATTAGTTTTTAATTGTAATACATGCATTGGCACTGGCAGTTTCTGATATCTGATATAGTATTTTCTGCTTTGTTTGCAAATATAGGTAGTTATGGCGTCTCGGCCGTGTCAGGCTGCTGAGGGTAGTGCAGAGAGTGTCGCTCCAGATGAGGGTAGAGATGGAGCTAGAGTTGTATATGCTGGTGAGGCATCTGTTTCTGTGCCTGTGAGACCAGCAGCTGATGAGGTTCCGCCTGGCTGGGTATGGCATATGGTAGAGTTGTTGAGGCAGGCTCCAGTTCCGCAGCCACCACAGCCACAACCGCAGCCGCAGTTGTTGGTGAGGCAGTATGATAAACTGAAAAAGTATGGGGCTGAGGACTTTGTTGGCACTACAGACCCTGCTGTAGCAGAGCAGTGGGTAGACCGGGTTCAGAGGATATTTATTCAGTTACAGGCTAGTCCAGAAGAGAAGTTTGATTATGCCAGATCTCTTCTGCAGAGAGATGCATATGATTGGTGGAAGACGATTCCACATGCTCTTGATGATCCACCAATCTTGACCTATGATGATTTCTTGAGGGAATTTGAGCAGAAGTATACTCCGAGAGAGTATAAAGATGCAAAGAAGATGGAGTTCCTGAGCTTGAGACAGGATACTAGGACAGTGACCGAGTATGAGATCGAGTTTATCCGATTGAGTCACTATGCTGGTGGGATTATTTTTGACGAGTTTGACAGGTGCAGGAGGTTTGAGGTGGGACTGAGACCCTCTATCATGTGCATTATTGCAGGCTCTCGGTATCAGGATTTCTCCCAGTTAGTTGCAGCTGCCAGGAGTGTTGAGAGGGCGCAGAATCTTGCAGCATCTACCAGGGTTGAGGAGACCAGATTTAGGAGACCCCAGAGTGAGGCAGGGTCTTCATCAGTGAAGAGAGGTCGAGGGGGATATTTTCAGAGGTTTAGTAGGAGTCAAGGGCAGTTTGGCAGGTCAGTATAGCAGCAGAGACAGAGACAAAGACCTGCAATTTCAGTGGCTAGTGCTCCGACTCCAGTGGCTCAGAGACCTAATCCACCTACTTGCATTCATTGTGGTAGAGTACACGGAGGTGTCTGCTGGTGGAGAGGTGCTTCGAGAGTGTGTTTTAGATGTGGGTCATCAGACCATTTTATTAGAGATTGTCACGAGCCACCAGAGGTTAGGCAGGCAGATACTGCATATTCTCGACCCAGTGTCAGAGGGGGTCGTGGTGGCAGAGGTTTTAGTAGAGGTGGTTGCCCTGGGTTTAGTCAGAGAGGAGGCTCTACATCCGGAGGCAGTAGGCCAGATGAGGCTGGGCCATCTCAGTGGGTTTATGTGATGCAGAGGCAACCAGATGCTTCAGTCGTCATTGCAGGTACATTTTCTTTATTTGGTATTTCAGTCCTTGCTCTATTAGATCTTGGATCTACGTATTCATACATAAGTGCATCCATCTTGCCTGTGTCTGAATTGCATTATGAGTCCCTAGGATTTGATGTCTTGGTGACAAATCCTTTAGGGCATAATATTGTGGTGCGCAGGGTGCACCGAGATAGTCTAGTTGTTGTTCAGGATGAGGAGTTTCTCGATGACCTAATTGAGATGCTTTTTAGGGAATATAATCTAATTTTGGGCATGGATTGGTTATCCAAGCATGGGGCTGTGGTAGACTGCCAGAAGAAATGTGTTACTTTGAGAACACGGGATGGTAGGGATGTTATAGTATCTAGTGAGCAGAGGTATCTTTCATCTATGTTTGTTTCAGCTGTTTCAGCTGGGAGAATGATTCGGAAGGGATGTGAGGCTTATCTTGCTCATGTTGTAGATAATAGAGTAGTAGGATCCCTGCTTGAAAGTATACCCATAGTTGCCAAGTTTCCAGATGTTTTCCCTGATGAGTTGCCAGGGGTACCTCCTGAGAGAGAAGTGGAGTTTGGTATCGATTTGTTGCCTGGTACCACTCCTATCTCTATTACCCCTTATCGGATGGCACCTGCTGAGTTGAGAGAGTTGAAGGTGCAGTTGTAGGAGTTATTGGATAAAGGGTTTATCTGCCCTAGTGTGTCCCTGTGGGGAGCGCCTGTGTTGTTTGTGAAGAAGAAGGATGGAACCATGAGATTGTGTATTGATTATAGGCAGTTGAATAAGGTGACCATCAAGAACAAGTATCCTTTGCCTTGGATAGATGATCTCTTTTATCAGTTGAAGGGAGCAGCAATATTTTCTAAGATTGATCTGAGATCAGGGTACCATCAGTTGAGAGTCAGAGATGTGGATGTACCCAAAATAGCTTTTCGTACGAGGTATGGGCATTATGAGTTTTTGGTGATGCCCTTTGGATTGACGAATGCACCAGCAGCTTTTATGGATTTGATGAACAGGGTATGCAGACCATATTTAGATCAGTTTGTGGTGGTCTTCATTGATGACATTTTGGTGTATTCGCGTAATGAGGAGGATCATGATAGACATTTGCGGATCGTATTGCAGACTCTGAGAGAGAAGCAGTTGTATGCTAAACTGTCTAAGTGTGAGTTTTGGCTCGATCAGGTAGCTTTTCTTGGTCATGTGGTTTCAGCAGAGGGTATTAGAGTTGATCCGAGCAAAATTGAGGCTATCTTGAATTGGAGTCCACCAAAGACTGTGACAGAGGTTAGAAGTTTTCTGGGATTGGCAGGCTATTATCGTCGGTTTGTGAAGGGTTTTTCTACAATAGCTACACCACTCACCAGATTACTTCGGAAAGGAGTTAAGTTTGTGTGGACAGATCGTTGTAAGGTGAGTTTTGAGCAGCTGAGGGAGATGTTGACTCAAGCTCCTGTCCTTACCTTGCCTGTGGAAGGTAAACCATATGTGATATATAGTGATGCTTCACACAATGGTTTAGGTTGTGTTTTGATGCAGGAGGGTAGAGTAATTGCTTATGCCTCTCGATAGTTGAAATCGCATGAGCTGAATTATCCAATGCATGATTTGGAATTAGCAGCAATAGTCTTTGCCTTGAAGATTTGGCGGCATTATTTGTATGGGGAAAAGTGTTTCGTTTATACAGATCATAAGAGTTTGAAATACCTGGGTGTTCAGAGAGAGCTGAATCTTCGGCAGAGATGGTGGTTAGAGTTGATTAAAGACTATGACTGTTTGATTGATTATCATCCTGGTAAGGCAAATGTTGTTGCTGATGCCTTCAGTCAAAAATCTTTGGCAGGTTTGACTGCTTATTCGCTCTCATTGCTTGTTGAGTTGAGAGCATTGCATGCTAGATTTGAGTCTTCTGATGATGGTGCTTTGATGGCTCAGTTGCAGTTGAGGCCAGTCTTGTTGGATCATATTAGGGAGGCTCAATTAGCAGATGAGAGAATTCAAAAAATTGTGCTGGTTTGTCAGAAAGGGAAAAGTCGAGACTTTTATGTGAGGGATGATGGCAGTCTATGGTACAAAGATAGATTGTGTATTCCTGATGATGCAGAATTGAAAAGAATGATATTAGATGAAGCACATCAGTCACTTTTTGCTATGCATCCTGGGAGTACCAAGATGTATCAGGACTTGAAGCGACATTATTGGTGGTCAGGTTTGAAGAGAGACATAGCAGAGTTTGTATCCAGATGTCTCACTTGCCAGAAAGTGAAGGTTGAGCACCAAGTTCCTTCAGGATTGCTCCAACATTTATCAGTGCCAGAGTGGAAATGGGAGCGAGTGACAATGGATTTTGTGACTGAACTACCTTTAACTCAGAAGAAGTATGATGCAATCTGGGTGATAGTTGATATGATGACGAAGACAGCTCATTTTCTTCCAGTTCGGATGGATTATTCTCTTGAGAGGTTGGCTAAGCTATATATCAATGAGATAGTCAGGTTGCATGGAGTCCCAGTTTCTTTGGTGTCAGATTGAGATCCTCGGTTTACTTCTAGATTTTGGAAGAGTTTGCATAATGCTCTAGGGTCTTGATTGCATTTTAGTACTGCTTTCCATCCTGAGACAGATGGACAGTTAGAGAGAGTGATACAGATTCTGGAGGATATGTTGAGGAGCTGTATCATTGATTTTGCCGGGAATTGGGACAGATTTTTGCCATTAATTGAATTTGGTTATAACAATAGTCAGTCGAGTATTGGGATGACTCCTTATGAGGCTTTATATGGCAAGAGATGCAGGACACCTTTGTGTTGGGATGAAGTTGGAGAAGGTAAACTGGTTGGTCCCGATTTGATTAAGGAAACAGAGGAGAAAGTGAAGGTAATTCGGGGTCGTTTGAAAACAGCTTCAGACCGATTGAAATCTTATTCAGATTTAAAGATAAGAGACATAGAGTTTAGTGTGGGAGATAAAGTGTTTCTGAAGGTGTTTCCATGGAAGAAAAGTTTGAGATTTGGCTGCAAAGGGAAGTTGAGTCCTCGTTTCATAGGACCATATGAGGTGTTGGAGAGAGTTGGTCCAGTGGCTTATAGACTAGCTTTGCCGCCTGAGTTGGATCGAATACATAATGTTTTCCATGTCTCGATGCTTCGAAGATATAGGTCTGACCCATCTCATATCTTGTCAGTGGAGTCCATTGAGGTGAGTCCATATCTGACTTACGAGGAAGAACCAGTGGCGATTTTGGCACGAGAGGTTAAAGAATTGAGGAATAAGAGGGTGCCACTTGTGAAAGTCCTTTGGAGGAATCATGCCACTGAGGAGGCGACATGGGAAAGTGAGCAGATGATGCAGAGTCAGTTTCCCCATTTGTTCCAGACTTGAGGACAGGTAATTTCGGGGATGAAATTTGTTTTAGGGGGAGAGAATTGTAACATCCAAAATTTTTGAAAATTTCTAATTTTTAGAAAATTTGATAAAATAAATTATAATTTAAAAGGATAAATTAAATTAATAGTTTTAAATGAAAAATGAAGGGATTTTAAATGAAAAAGTAGAATATATATATGATATATATACAAAATATACATAACATATATAAAAGTCAACACTTTTTAAAAGAAAAGGGTATTTTGGTAATTAAATCTTATAAATTCAAAATTAATAAAATAATTCAAAAATAAATTAATTTTGAATGGAAGAGGAAAATTAGGACTTTTGATTTATTAAAAAAATAATTAAATAATTAAATATTAAATTATTTTAATATATATATATATGTGGTTAAAAAAAAAGATGAAAAGGAAAGAATATTTAAAAGTCTTCTTCTTCTTCTCAAGAACGTGGCTTCCATGGATGATTGAAGATCAAGGATTTTTCTTCTTCCATACTCCATAAATTGAAGGAATTAACAAGTTTCAAGTGGATTTTTGGTGATTTCCACCAAAATTAGTATGTTTCCATCTCTTTTCTTTGAATTCCTTGGAAATTTAGATTATGTGAGAGTTTGGATTTTTATGTAGTATGTTGGAATTGGTGTGTATGATGTTATTTTGGGTAGTTAACAATGATTCTAAGGTTTGATTGAAGAGATGATGGAGTTTGGTTAAAGAATGGTGAAGAGAGAGAATTTAGGGTTATGGATTTTTGGGGTTTTGAAAACATGAATTTTAATTGTGCAAATTGATTCCAAATGAGTTGTTTTGATTCATAAACAAGTATTTTAAAGTCAAATATTGGATTTGGTGGTGTTGGGTTGGAGTTTGAGAATGGAAGTGGAGATTTAGAGTTTTGGAAAAGTGATTTTTCAAAGTGGTTGAATTGTGTGATTTTATTTGTTTAAGCATGTTGTTTAGTGTTAAAAGTGATGAATATAAGCTTAGAATGAGTAATGGATTGTGTTGGAATGGAAAACCTTCAATGGGGGAAGGTTAGGCCATTTTTGAGATTTTGTATATAAGAGTGTATTTTTATAATGTAAATGATTTAAATGTATTAAAATATGTTTTTAATAATATAAATAAACTTTAAACACTAATTTAATTATAGTAGAATGGAATTCTAATGTTGAAGTAAGGAAAGGCTAAATTTTTGGAAATTTATAGGAGTGATGTGTAATTATGATTTAATGTTGAAAATGCCATTAAATGTGATACTAAATGATTGTTTGCTATCACATTTGGTTTAGGCATTGAGGGAGATTGATTTGCTTCATCCAAGTTGTGAAGAGCAAGTTAGAAAGATTGGATTGAAGGTTGTTTTTAGCTTGCTTTGGGTTGCTAGTGGAGCTATGTACAAACTTTGAATATAATGTCTATATTTGCATAATATTTGGACTTAACACTTTTTGGTTGAAAAATGTGTTAAGCTACTTGGTTCATTGATTGTGTATGAATAATATGCTATGACATTTGTAATGTCATATATGTGTTAAATGCATTGTGAAAAACCATTGATAATGGCTAATTTGTGTAACATGTGAAATATGCATATTATGTGAAAATACCCAAAGTAATTGGGTAATGTGTTGTGAATGCAAAAATGAGATATGTGTAATAATGAAATGAATTGATATTGATAAAAATGAGAAAAATGAGAAAAGTGAGAAAAATGAGAAAGATGTGAAAAATGAGAAAAAAAAGTGAAAATAAGGCAATGTGCCTAGATTGAATATGTAAAAATGAGAAAGAGATTAATAATGAGAAATATGAATAAATTGTGTGCCTAGTATGTTATTCAATTTTTAGAGTTCTGGGTTTGGCGGCATGCCTATGATTGCCTACGGGGTATACGCTAGAATGGTGAAAAGACTGGGTCGTAAGCCAGGCCAGTTGATAAATATGATGTTTTTGGGGTGAAAAGACTGGGTCGTAAGCCTCAAAAACTGTAGCAGTCTAGCCGGGTTGAGGACCAAGATACTGGGGCCTAAGGGTCTAGCCGGGTTGAGGTCCAAGAGACTGGGGCTATTACATTATCCATGGATATATATATTGCCTACGGGGCTAGACACATGGTGTCATTATGGACCAAAGCAGTAACTCTGAAATTTGAATAGCATATTAGATCCTTTTTGGGCCCATGTTTGTCTTTGTTTTACTGTCAATTATGAATTATGATACAATTGAGTAATATAATGTTATGAGTTGTGCTTATGAATTATTTGAAAAATATAAGAAAGTGGATTGATGTGACATCTATATGCATTGTGCATTTGGTATTACATTGAGTTATATTGTTATTATCAAAGTTTGTACCACTAGGCTTTGGCTTAGCACGATTGTTTCCATCGCGCAGGTGACAGGGTAGACCTAGTTGAGTCAGAGAGTTCTTCTAGACCAGGTCGGTCTAGACTTGTAGTTGAGCTTGTAGAGTTGCTATCGAGATCAGAAACACTGCCAGCAACATGTATATATTTTTATGTTATTGTACATTTTGAGTTTTATGCATAATATATTATGTTTTGAATTTTACGTATTGTATATTATAAAGAATATTTGGGTCAATGTATTTAAAATGGGAGAGTAAGTGTGTTTTAAATTATATATATCTATATGTATAAATGCTTGAGAAAATTGGTGAAATTGAGAAGTATGGTTGAGAGGGTGATTGGAAATTATTGGGAGTGTTTTCTTTTTGCAGGTTGAGTAATTGATAAATTTTGGGATGTCCAAAATACAGATAAAACTCTGGCAAATTTTTTCTAGAGATTTTTATATATATTATTTATTTTGGGTTCTTATAACAAGTAAATAATATTTATATTCTATTTAATTTTTATATATTTAAAAAAAATTTAGTAAATCCGTCTGTGACATTTTTGTACCGTATATGCGTATTTTACATATGCTAGAAATATGTTTTATACGTATATAGGGTATAAGGGTAGAAATGGTACTGGATTGTACTCGCTGACTCTCTTAAGGGAGAGGTCAGGTGTTCGATCCGGGGAGGCGACTCCTTTGGGAGCCAAATAAACAAATCCTATTGGAGGGCCCGCGAGGGCAGTCCAGTACTGTGGCGGCCTGCCGGGTTGAGGGCTGGGACTACGGTCCACCTACGAGAAAAAAGGCCCAATAGTCCAGCTGTTGTAAGACCGTGCAGGCGGGGTCGTTACACAAGTACCCAATCTCAGGTCCAAGTACACAAATCAAATTCAGTCTCGAGTCCAAGTACCCAATCTCGGGTTCAAGTACCCAAATCAAATTCAATCTCGAGGCCAAGTACCCAATCTCGGGTCTAAGTATCCAAATCAAATTCAGTCTCGGGTCTAAGTACCCAAATTAAATTCAATCTCGGAGCCAAGTACCCAATCTCGGGTCCAAATGCCCAAATTAAATTCAGTCTTGGGCCTAAGTACCCAAATCAAATTCAATCTCGGGGCCAAGTACCCAATCTCGGGTCCAGGTACCCAAATCAAATTCAATCTCGGGTCCAAGTGCCCAATCTCGTGTTCAAGTACCCAAATCAAATTCAATCTCAAGGCCAAGTACCCAATCGCGGGTCCAAGTATCCAAATCAAATTCAGTCTCGTGTCTAAGTACCCAAATCAAATTCAATCTCGGGGCCAAATACCTAATCTCAGGTCCAAATGCCCAAATTACATTCAATCTCGGGTCTAAGTACCCAAATCAAATTCAATCTCGGGGCCAAGTATCCAATCTCGGGTCTAGGTACCCAAATCAAATTCAATCTCAGGTCCAAGTATCCAATCTCGGGTCCAAGTACCCAAATCAAATTTAGTCTCGGGTCCAAGTACCCAATCTCAGGTCCAAGTACCCAAAACAAATTCTGTCTTGGGCCCAAGTACCCAAATCAAGTTCAGTCTCGGGTCCAAGTATCCATCCCCATCAAAAATTAGTCAAAGATCTTATTGCTTTTCACTCTCTTTTGCCGTAGTCTCATATCGTTCAAGCAAGGGGCAAACTGTAGACCCTTAATTTTTGGCTCATTCAAATCTGACAGTCTAAAATAATTTTTGTGGTATTTTATTTATTTTAATAATATATTAATTACTAATAATATTTAATAGTTATTTTTAATAAAATAAAAAATTTTAAAAAATAAAAAATAAAAAAATCGGACAGACCGGCGAGTGCCGCGCGGCAGCCCATTTTGCTACAGCCAATTCTGGGGAAATTGGCTTGCTTGCTAGCACGCCGCGCCCATTTTTGCCAATGCAATTTCTGCCAGTGCAGCTCGTGCGCTGCCGATTTCTTAACCGAACCTTGTCATACCCAGTTTTCTAATTTTTCCTAAATAATTGGTATTTCCTTATTAAAATAGGATTAGGACTCTTTATTTTCCTATAAATACTAGCATTAAACACACGAATGAGAAAGGAGAAAAAAACCCTAGAAAACGGCAACCAAAGAAAAAGAAGACAGATAAAAACAGCAAGGCCAGAAACAAATTATCATCAATCGAGGAGTATAACAATGAACATTCATCAACTAACAGAGGCAGTGATTACCGTGTTTGATCTTTGCTCGACAAAAATAAATATTGATGCATTCAGTAGCTTGGAGTCAATATACAATTCGGTGGAACCTTCAACGCAGGTTTTGTGTCTTAATCTTGAATTTGGTCAAACATTCAATTGCTATATTGTTTTTGTTCTTACTGGTTTTCATTTATTTTTATTATCATTTTGATTCAATAGTGTAAATTGATAAACCCTAATTATGTATTCTGTTCATTATTGTTTCATCCAATAGCTCAAAAATCCAAAGAATTCCAAAAGCCTCGAACTATCTTCTTAATTCTCTAAACCCTAATTTTCTTTACAATTTCTAAAAAATTTTATCTTAATTGTTTCTATAAAAATTCTAAACTATTTTCTAAAATCCTAAAATGAAATATGTTTTCCGAAATATATAAAACCCTAAACTATTGTAACACCCCTTAACCCGACTATTTCCAGCCGAGCCAAGTGCGCTACAGTATATGCAACATGGTATACAGAACATGAACTAAATAAAATTTTTTCTTTTTTATTTTTAATAATAATAATTTACACATTTCTTTAATTGTTATAATTACATTTTGAAAGTCCTTAACACTACATGCCAAGCTAAACTTTGCTTTGCTCCTCACTTCGCCTCCTGTTGCGCACTCTGGTGCTCCTTTGTAGCTTCTCATTTGTCAGCTTGGACTCCATAACCTACGAGTTTAGAAAACTAAACTCGCTAAGCATATAGCTTAGTGGGTACTTTAACCGTTAAATAGAAATTAGATGCAAACCACACAATGTTACAGACATGGCACAGCCAACCCAATCATCAATATAAATATTCTCAGGTTCTTATTATATTTCTCCTATTATTTGTTAAGCTTTTATGACAGTGTGCTATTCATTTCTATTGATTTACTGCCACTGGATGGTACCTCATCCTATGTCTGTTAGTTGCCTAACATTTCTGTTGATTACTGATCTGATGGTTATGTATTTGTATTTTATGGCATTATAATTTCTATATCATTGTAGGCCCAATACTCTCTTGTTTTGATTTCCGTTTGTTAAATAACTTATACATGAATTAAATGTGTGTATTCACTATCTTTGTCTTATGCTTTCCTTCGGTAGTTTGGCATGAATGGTTATTCGTGTGTTCATATGCTCCTTTCATTAAGTTCACATATATTTGTTAAGGTTTGGATAAGTCATATAAGACATTAACCAACTGAATAATGTTTATTACCCTTTGCCTAGTTTAATATTTTGACGGTTCGAAATTTATTTTATTAAAAATTCATAGGGCACCAGTGATTAGGAATCTGTCTATTTTTATCCTAAATCAGCTCAATAGAACTAATTAGTAGTTCAAAGTTTTCATTCCAGGCCTTTGGGCCGGACTGCACTTTTTAGGCCACACCGGGTTTTACAACACTGCAAAAATCCCTCGGTGGGCTTTAAAATCTAAATAAAACACAATTGGGATGTGATTTTCAAAAAACAAAAAAATGCTATCTTGTTCTTAATTGGTCAAGCTTTCAAGAGCATATTTTTTTTATAATTTATTTCATTCCAAACGAATATTTTATCTCAATTATACCTCATTTATTTCTTACCAAATGAACAGTGAATTCTAACATTTAGTTTATTATGTACCTTGTTATCTTGTTTCCCCAATAACTTTTGTTCTACTAATCCGAATGTAAAAATTCTTGTTTTCAATCGAACTAGACTCATATGAGTCCTTATGGTTAAATTTCTAGATTTAAATTTGTTACACATAATTCTTGATGACTCCTTGAACTCTTCCCTGGCTAATTGGTTACTCAAGTCTGCGCAATGCGTAGTATTTCATTTATAACTTTACCTACGCAACTCGGATTGAAACAATTCTTATCTTAACTTAAACTAGACACATAAGGATATATTCAGAAAAACGTTCAGCTTAAAACAGGCAACACGTGATTTTTGGCACAATTTCTAATTCAGCCCTGCAGTCTGCTAGGGTCTGCCTGCGCATGGTTCGCTCATTCGTGTGTAACTTCTACATTTTAAGTCCAATCGAGATGAATCCAACTCCTATGATTCACCAACATACAAGGGTTCATTTATATATTCTATCACAACATCTAATCCTGAGGTAAATGGACCAAAACCTGGACTCAAGGCACAAATCTCAGTCTGTCCGGTTTTACAATTTCAGTGTGCATGAGTTATGCTCTTTTGATCATAGCTTTTTATCTACAAGTGGGATTTAGGAAATTGCAAATTCTATGGTTTCCTAACCCAAAAGGGTACATTTAAGTCTTCTTAAAAGCTTCTAAATGTGTCATTAAGGTCACCTAAAAGTAGTCCGAAGTCACAGGTTACTGACTGAGGAATCTCAGTTTTTCAGTTTGTACGCCTGGTATCATTTTGATTATAACTTTTATTCCACACATGAAAATGAGTTGGTTCCAAAGCCTATGGTTTACTGACTTAATGGAGAACAATTAATTCTTCTTTGTCAATTTCTATTTCTATAATTGTGCTAGTCTAAATTTCGGTTGAAATTCCATAAAAATGCAGGACACATGGCTGGCTGCAACAAAACAACACAACATAGCACTCCCATATTTACCTCCCTTATAACCTCAACCCCAAAATCAATCAATACACAACAAACACTTCTATATCATCATCAATCTCAACCACATAACCATCACAACTCAAGAACATGAACAATTATAGCAATTACACATCCAAATGCAAAGGCAATAGAGATCACTAATTCAAGAAGGTTAAAGTACCAAACCTTTTTCCCCTTTGCTTTCCTTAGCTCATCTTTGATCTTTTTCTTCTTTTTCCTCTAGCTTTTCTTGATTTCCTACAAGAATTCCAGCATACACACTTTAAACATACATCCTATGGTTTGAAAACAAAAGCTACCAATTCATTTCTTGACAATTTTTCCTCAATCTAATCTCCTCTAACCTTAAAACCATTATTTCTTTCATCAAATCCTTCAAATAATTATTTCTTGAATTTTCTCCAAATCTAGCTACATGAACCCTAATTTCAATCTCTTAAATTAACCATTAATCCCTGAAATTAAAACTAGAGATAGGTTTCTCTTACCTTATAATCTTGTTTGTCACCAAAATCTTCAACCAAAAGCCTTAAACTTTGGAAAAATCACCTCCTTCTTCCTTCTCTTATGGTTTAGAAGAGTTCAACATGTAAGAGAGGGCTTTTATTTTCTTTCCTTAGCTTATTTTGATCCAAATGGCAGCCATAAGTGGTGAAAATATGTTGGTATAGATGTTGACTTCCAATTGGTACCCCTGATAGCAAAAATGGCCACTTTTAATTGGTCCACTTGCCTTCTTCTTTTATCTATTTATTTGGCAAGCCATTAGGCTTCATTTTATTCATATTTTGACCCCCTCAACTTTCTTCTGCTGTAATTTTATAGTCTAGGGTGTGAAAATATCAAAATACCCTCCAGCGATTAATCGATTGTAACTTTTAAACCGTGTGTTTTCGGGAAAAATTGAAACCCACGGTTATGACCCGATTAATCTTGAGAATATTCTTCCGGGGTCAGATATGGGCACTATTAAGAACTTTCAACTCTTAATTTTTATGTTTACATAGTTGTCCCTAACTTTTGAGAAATTTTCACTTAGGTCCTTTTGATATCCCTTCCTGACCTTGCTGTCTTTCTTTATTAATATCTTTTTACTCACAACTCTAAATTAAGTAATTCTTATTCCCACTGAAACTAGAAATCCGGGGCTACATTGGGTCAAAATTTTAGGTCGATCCTAGCTATATCTGATTTTTGACGGTCCTTCGAAGTCAAGCCAACTATGCTGTCCTGAGGCAGCTTGCACATTATCTACTAAATCCATCATATCTTATTTTGTACAACTCCAAATTGAGTAATTTCAAGTTATACATCTAGACACAAATAAACAATTAAGTCTTCTTTGAGACTCTCTAATTCTGTCATTAACTTGGATGAAATTCGAGCTCAAGTTATAGGTCATGTTCTAAACTCCTTTGTTCTAAGCCTAAATCATATCCTCTATGTCTGTTTCTTACCAATATGGGATTCGGAATGTTACAATTCTATCCCCCTTAATTTAAGCTTCGCCCTGAAGCTTACTCATTCTATATACTTGATGTTCTTTAACTACTGTCTATTGCTTTTGCCACTCTTTCACCTTATTCACTTGATTGCTCTCTGTCATCTCTCTCTATATTGTTTACGCATTGCCTTATTTTGACACTTATTCATTTACTGGAATTAACTATTTTAAGATTCAACATGTTTTACCTTTTGTATTCTATTTTCTTCCCATCTCTGCTCACTTGCTGTTTATTATTCTACAAGATTGTCCAATAGACTATTATGTGGTTCAACATTCTTTGACTTTTGTCACGATTTCTCATTTGAAGCATCACTATTACTCTCTTGTATTTCCTTCAACTTTGATTCATGTTTGTTCTTTCTCATTCCTTCTTGTACGTTTTTCACTTTCTAATGTATTCATTTCTAAGCTTCCTTCTCTTTGCATTGTGGTTATTCTTTATTTACTTCTTACTGAATTTGTATGTCCTATGTATATTCGTGCAGTGTGGTGGCATTCCTTAAGTATCGGCTCATCTGACTTTCCTTGTGTTGTCATATATATATCTCAAATAATAGCTCATGGGTGATCAGTCCATGATACCATTATTCTCGAAGTACTATTTATTTCATTACGTGTCTCGCTCTATGTTGGTTACGGCCGATCCCAACATAAGGTGAGAACATCTTTCCTTTTTTATTACATTTCAAACTCTTTCTTTCCTTTCTTTTTCGAATATGTTTCAATTCACTTTCTGTTTATTTTCATATATACTTTTTTTTTCATCTGTATATTATCATATATTTTTCTTACTTAGCTCCTCAAGGTAATAACAGTAGAATCAAAGTGGGATGAGGCAATACCATATGGAACCAGCATGGCACGGGTGGCCCTCACCACCGTTTCATTTCCATGGCACAGGTGGCCCTCACCACCATTTTCATATAACAGGAGTGGCCCTCACCACTCTATAATCAACCAATGGCCCCAGTGGCCCTCACCACTGAGTATATATATCGGTGCCAGATAAATATCAAACCAGTGGCCCTCACCACTGGCCCCAATGGCCCTCACCATTGAGTATAAATGTTAATGCCATATAAATACACTCATCCCAACTCTGATTCAATCTTAATTACCAAGGTAAGCATATCTTTCTAATATTTTATTCTCTTTCCTTCATTCTTTCCTGCTTTCTATATGCATGGATTGCCATATGTTTCATATGTATTAACATCCGCATGGATGTCACCATATCATATCTCGAGCCATTTCTTGGCTCATTCACAATGCTCAGTGGCACATACGGGCTCATTGGCATTTTTATTCACTCATACTGTCATATTATTTATTTCCCCAGTGCTATACTTTATGAGCCTTATATTGTTCAAGTATCAGGCTTTCCACTGTTTCATCTCTTTATTCTCTTTCTGCATATGTATTATTTAGCACATCTTTATGTATGTATGGTATGTCTTTCTATTTGTACAGTGTATGTTACTTTTTATGTGAAGACATTTAAATATTGTATGTATAGTACTCAGTATGTCTCACATAAGTATAGATATTATATGCACCGTGTTCGGTACGTCTCACATGGATATGCTTTGTACAATTTATGATATATCACATGTACATTGATTTGCGGGTCCAATCATTCATAGCTTTATTTTCAATTCAGTAACCATAACATTCCCATAATAAGTCAATCTCATAATATTGGCATAGTAATCAAACTCATTTAACATGATTGAATCACATTCATATCAATGCACACATAGGCACAAAAAAAAATTCTCAAGTTGTCAGAACACATTACCAAACATTTCCAACACAAGTTTAAATAGTTCATTATATAAGAAATACATGATTTCAACCAGGTAAAGCATTAATCCTGGAGAATCTAACTAGTTTTGCTTCCTTTTCTTAGTTCTCAATTTTATTTTCTATGATTTTTTTTCTTGTCGTACTATTATTCTTCACTCTTTCAATTTTAGACTCTTGTATTATGGTCGGTATTCTATTCGTTATTATTCTTTCGGTGCTTTTACTACTTACCTCTCATAATTGCCTTAACCTTTATTGCATATATTACGGTCTTTAACATACTTGTTTTTGCCCTTATGTGTATTTATCTTGCTCATATAAATTTTTGGTTTCTATTCTTAACTTACTGTTCATTCTTTTTAACCTTCTGAATGTCTGCCACTATCTAATTTCTTTCTATCATACTATGTATCTGTATATATATGCACCTTTCGGTCTACTTTCTATCATTTCTTACTGACCGTTTATTCCAATTGTCATATATTTCTCAATTTCTAACTAGTACAGGGCTTACTATTTCGTGTTAATCATATTCACTCATTGCATTAACCTCTTTCTACCTGATATCTTTCTATCTCACTCCATTTACCTTTCCTCCGTATCCTAATTGGCATGTACTTTCCTATGGTTAACTGCCTAGGAACTGCTAAACCAATGCTCTGATACAAAAAATTGTAACACCCCTTAACCCTACTATTTCCAGCCGAGCCAAGTGCGCTACAGTATATGCAACATGGTATACAGAACATGCACTAAATAAAATTTTTTTCTTTTTTATTTTTAATAATAATAATTTACACATTTCTTTAATTGTTATAATTACATTTTGAAAGTCCTTAACAGTACATGTCAAGCTAAACTTTGCTTTGCTCCTCACTTCGCCTCCTGTTGCGCACTCTAGTGCTCCTTTATAGCTTCCCATTTGTCAGCTTGGACTCCATAACCTATGAGTTTAGAAAACTAAACTCGCTAAGCATATAGCTTAGTGGGTACTTTAACCGTTAAATAGAAATTAGATGCAAACCACACAATGTTACAGATATGGCACAGCCAACCCAATCATCAATATAAACATTCTCAGGTTCTTATTATATTTCTCCTATTATTTGTTAAGCTTTTATGACAATATGCTATTCATTTCTATTGATTTACTGCCACTGGATGGTACCTCATCCTATGTCTGTTAGTTGCCTAACATTGCTATTGATTATCAATCTGATGGTTATGTATTTGTATTTTATGGCATTATAATTTCTATATCATTGTAGGCCCAATACTCTCTTGTTTTGAGTTCCGTTTGTTAAATAACTTATGCATGAATTAAAGGTGTGTATTCACTATCTTTGTCTTATGCTTTCCTTCAGTAGCTTGGCATGAATGGTTATTCGTGTGTTCATATGCTCCTTTCATTAAGTTCACATATATTTGTTAAGGTTTGGATAAGTCATATAAGAAATTAACCAACTGAATAATGTTTATTACCCTTTGCCTAGTTTAATATTTTGACGGTTCGAAATTTATTTTATTAAAAATTCATAGGGCACCTCAATAGAACTAATTTATAGTTCAAAGTTTTTATTCCAGGCCTTTGGGCCGGACTGCACTTTTTAGGCCACACCGGGTTTTACAACACTACAAAAATCCCTCGGTGGGCTTTAAAATCTAAATAAAATACAATTGTGATGTGATTTTCAAAAAATGAAAAATGCTATCTTGTTCTTAATTGGTCAAGCTTTCAAGAGCATATTTTTTTATAATTTATTTCATTCCAAACGAATATTTTATCTCAATTATACCTCATTTATTTCTTACCAAATGAACAGTGAATTCTAACATTTAGTTTATTATGTACCTTGTTATCTTGTTTCCCCAATAACTTTTGTTCTACTAATCCGAATGTAAAAATTATTGTTTTCACTCGAACTAGACTCATATGAGTCCTTATGGTTAAATTTCTAGATTTAAATTTGTTACACATTATTCTTGATGAATCCTTGAACTCTTCCCTGGCCAATTGGTTACTCAAGTCTGCGCAATACGTACTATTTCATTTATAACTTTACCTACGCAACTCGGATTGAAACAATTCTTATCTTAACTTAAACTAGACACATAAGGATATATTCAGTAAATTTTACAGCTTAAAATAGGCAACACGGGATTTTTGGTACAATTTCTAATTCAGCCCTGCAGTCTGCTAGGGTCTGCCTGCGCATGGTTCGCTCATTCGTGTGTAACTTCTTCATTTTAAGTCCAATCGAGATGCATCCAACTCCTATGATTCACCAACATACAAGGGTTCATTTATATCTTCTACCACAACATCTAGTTCCTGAGGTAAATGGACCAAAACCTGGACTCAACGTACAAATCTCAGTCTGTCCTGTTTTACAATTTGAGTGTGCATGAGTTATACTCTTTTGATCATATATTTTCCTCTACAAGTGTGATATAGGAAATTCCAAATTATATGGTTTCCTAACACATAAGGGTACATTTAAGTCTTCTTTTACAGCTTCTAAATGTGTCATTAAGGTCACCTAAACGTAGTCCCAAGTAACAGGTTACTGACTGAGGAATCTCAGTTTTTCAGTTTGTACGCCTGGTATCATTTTGATTATAACTTTCATTCCACACATGAAAATGAGTTGGTTCCAAAGCCTATGGTTTACTGACTTAATGGATAACAATTAAGTCTTCTATGTCAAGTTCTATTTCTATCATTTTACTAGTCTAAATTTCGGTTGATTTCCAGAAAAATGCAGGACACATGGCTGGCTGCAACAAAACAACACAACATAGCACTCCCATATTTACCTCCCTTATAACCTCAACCCCAAAATCAATCAATACACAAAAAACACTTCTATATCATCATAAATCTCAACCACATAACCACCACAACTCAAGAACATGAACAATTATAGCAATTACACATCCAAATGCAAAGGCAATAGAGATCACTAATTCAAGAAGGTTAAAGTACCAAACCTTTTTCACCTTTGCTTTCCTTAGCTCATCTTTGATCTTTTTCTTCTATTTCCTCTAGCTTTTCTTGATTTCCTACAAGAATTCCAGCATACACACTTTAAACATATATCCTATGGTTTGAAAACATAAGCTACCAATTCATTTCTTGCCAATTTTTCCTCAATCTAATCTTCTCTAACCTTAAAACCATTATTTCTTTCACCAAATCCTTCAAATAATTATTTCTTGAATTTTCTCCAAATAGCTACATGAACCCTAATTTCAATCTCTTAAATTAACCATTAATCCGTGAAATTAAAACTAGAGATAGGTTTCTCTTACCTTATAATCTTGTTTGTCACCAAAATCTTCAACCAAAAGCCTTAAACTTTGGAAAAATCACCTCCTTCTTCCTTCTCTTATGGTTTGGATGAGTTCACCATGTAAGAGAGGGCTTTTATTTTCTTTCCTTAGCTTATTTTGATCCAAATGGCAGCCATAAGTGGTGAAAATATGTTGGTATAGATGTTGACTTCCAATTGGTACACCTGATAGCAAAAATGGCCACTTTTAATTGGTCCACTTGCCTTCTTCTTTTATCTATTTATTTGGCAAGCCATTATTCATATTTTGACCCCCTCAACTTTCTTCTACTGTAATTTTATAGTCTAGGGTGTGAAAATATCAAAATACCCTCCAGCGATTAATCGATTGTAACTTTTAAATCGTGCGTTTTCGGGAAAAATTGAAACCCACGGTTATGACCCGATTAATCTCGAAAATATTCTTCCGGGGTCAGATATGGGCACTATTAAGAACTTCTGACACTTAATTTTTAAGTTTACATAGTTACCCCTAACTTTTGAGAAATTTTCACTTAGGTCCTTTTGATATCCCTTCCTGACCTTGCTGTCTTTCTTTATTAATATCTTTTTACTCACAACTCCAAATTAAGTAATTATTATGTCCACTGAAACTAGACATCCGGGGCTACATTGTGTCAAAATATTAGGTCGATCCTAGCTATATCTGAGTTTTGACGGTCCTTTGAAATCAAGCCTACTATGCTGTCCTGAGGCAGCTTGCAAATTGTCTACTAAATCCATCATATCTTATTCTGTACAACTCCAAATTGATTAATTTCAAGTTATACATCTAGATAAGACACAAATAAACAATTAAGTCTTCTTTGAGACTCTCTAATTCTGTCATTAACTTGGATGAAATTCGAGCTCAAGTTATAGGTCATGTTTTAAACTCCTTTGTTCTAAGCCTAAATCATATCCTCTATGTCTGTTTCTTACCAATCTGGGATTCGGGATGTTACAACTATCTTATTAATTCTCAAAACCCTAACCCCAGTGTCTTAATTCCTTAATTTTTCTAAACCCTAATCTTCTTAAAACTCGATCCAGTAAACCCTAGTTTTCCTAAAACCTAATTTGTAAAACATCAAAACCGTATCAACACCTTAATTTTTCAAACCCCCGTCCAGTAAACCTAACAAACCATTAACCAAATCTTATAAATCTCATAAATCTTTCTCTCTAGTAAACCTAAAAAATCTTAAACCCTAATCCCAATCTTTTAAAATTATAAATCCTAATGTCTTAAGATTCCAAAGCCCTAATTTCATGATGTTAGCCCTAAACCCTAATTTGATTAACCAAAAAACCTTACTACTTTCTTAAATTTATAAAACCCTAATCCATTCCATTTTTCCAAAAATCTACACAGTAGTCTAAATAATAATAATAATAATTTCAAAATCCCCAAAACCCTAAATGTTAATTAAAGAACCCTAAATTGAGACATAAACCTAAATTTGTATCTTTACTTGCTTTATTTAATTTTAGATTTGATTATGTAGTTTATTATATGTTTTGATGGTTGATTTATTTAATTGCAATGCTTGATTTATTTAATTTATCATGGATGGATATTTTCTTTATTATTATAATTATTATTTGTTTATTTTGGTATTAAAATTGTAAGAGGTATGTTTCCATTATTGGTTCCTCATTAGTTAAATTTTATGTAATTTAAATTGCTATTATATTTTAGATCAATGTAAAGGACATGTTTTCATCTTTCGGTGGATGTCCTATTTAGTTTAGACATGGACGATGTAAGAACATGTTTCCATCCTCAGATGGGTGTCCATTTATTTGCTTTGTTTGGATATTGCTTTGATTTTAATATAATGATGCTTTATTTTAATTGTTGCATGTAATATGGATAATATTGTTATATTTAAGAATTTTATAATATTAAGACCTGCAAAGGAGGCGGGTTCCAATGAATCGGGCATTATGGGGATGCTGTGTCATTTCTCACCTTTCCCACATGTATCCAACTTTCCGAACCCATTATCCTTAGGAATCGAGTCATCCACCCATTTCTTTTTCTCGACTTGTTCCAGTGGCGACTCTATTTTTCTCCGGGCTTAGTTCCATGTTCTCTAAGGCCCTGAGCCTAAAGAGTGCCGAAGTCTCAAGAACCATTCCACCGGAGTGGGGGCAAAAATCTCCGCTCACAATGGTGACTCCACTGGAGATAAGAGAAGTTGATTTCGTTGGTCTTTTTATTATTCTATTCTTTCTTATCATGATATTATCCATTGCATCATATTAGATTGCATCGTGTGCATGAATTAGGACGCCCGTGTTACCCGTGTTGTGTTATGTAAGGGATACCATACTTTCACTCAAGGTATGGAGATCGAGCATGGCATAACCACTCATAGCCTTATACCATTTGGTGTATACTTGCTATGGAAACCTAAGCCTTTTAACCCAAAGACTAAAGCTCATGTAATTGGCCTAGTTACTTTCCTTAGGTTTTTACCCCAAATGCTTGTTGTTTGACTATGGTTAACTTATCTTGGCTTAAATCATGGCTTATTTGGTTTGTTCTTTTCTAATATGACCCAAGTACATTTGTAATCTCAAATAAATTTTTCTTTAAAATCCAAAAGACCAAAGCTATTTTCAAAAACTTTTTAAGATGGTCTTTGAATATAAAACTTTTCTAAAAACAAAATCAAAAATTCTTTTCTTGTGACCAAAACACAAAGCCCAAAATCCATTTTTTCTAATTTTTTTTTACAATGGGCTTAGAAATAAAGTTATTTTCATCCAACCTTTTCTCACAAAGAGCTTACAAATTATTTAGGTCAATTATGAAATACCAAAAATCAATTGTGAGCCTAGTTTATACTAAGAATTATTAATCATGGGCTTGTTTTTGGTATGAATCATTGGTTACTTTTTTGAGTGAGAAATCTATTTATAATAAACCTCTTAATTTAGTTTTAATCCAATATAGCATAAAAGCTACTTTAGTTGGTTGAATGGATTAAAACCTAATTAATGAAAATTATCATGAACTGATTTCCATTTTCAAAATATAACTATTGGTTGAAACGTCGGAGAGAAATATTTAAAAACAAGATACCCCATGTTGGTATTTTGTTAACCATATACCTTGGAAAAGAGACTCGCCATTTGTGTGTGGAAGTTATAAGGTTGGAAGGAACGTCCTAATTATCTTTCTTTGTTTATTGTTTGTGCATACATGCATACATACATTTGCATCTCATATCATTGATCCTCACTAGCTCATAGCCCTAGATTACGATAGTTTAAAAGCTTATGACAATCCGACCTACACCAAAGATGAAGAATCTAGTAGCAACTCAATCACTTGCTCACCAAAAGCAATGGAGCCCGAACAAATTCAAAGAATGGTGGATGGCACCCTCAATGCCAAGATGGAAGAAATAAAAGAGGCGCTGGCTGAGACCATAAAGAACCAATTGGCTGCTATTTTAGAAAACAATGCCAAGGAATTTGCTAGCACTAAGAAGCCAAATAACAAATAGAATGCTAAAGTTGGTGAAGTAGCTTTTGATGATGATAAGGTGATCATTGATGATGACGATTGGGCTCAATACTTTCAAGATCCTTAAGACAAAAAGGAGCCGAAGGTTGTTGAGAAGACAACTGTTGAAAAGACCGAGACATCTGATGTTGAGAAGATGATTGCTAATTTAGAAAAGAAATTTGAGAAGAAGCTGAAAATCGAAGAGATGTCCGAGATTGACAAACTATTTGAACAAGATGAGCATGTCCCTTATAAGTTCAAGATGCCTTCCTTTGCTAGATACAATGGTACTGGAAACCCTCATCTCCATGTGAAGCAGTACATCACTGCTATGTAGTCTCCCCAAGCTACTAAAGCTCAAACTCTAAGATATTTCATGCTCTCATTGGACCATGTTGTCCAAAATTGGTTCAACACCTTAGAGGAAAGTACTCAAAAAGATTGGGATGTTGTACAAGGCTTTCATTCAACAATATGGGTATAATGTCGAGCTAAAAGTAACCTTGATAGAGCTGGAAGCCATTAGACAAAGGCCAAATAAGAATTTTGTGGACTATGTGAAAAAGTGGAGAAATAAGGTTGCTTTGCTCAAGAAGAGGCCCAATGAATCTGATAAAATAAGGATGATTATGAGAGGGGTGTTGCCTAGTCTTCGTGAAAGGATGTCTCATACACTCATCCAAGATTTCAAAGATCTTTTGCAAGCTGACGTGCAAATCGAAGAATGGGAAAGGGAGAAGAGCCGCTTTTCGGTAAGAAGGAATGAGAAAGGAAATTATCAGCCTAGCAATCAAAGTACACAAAAGGAAGTTGATGTTAATGCCACTAGTCAAGGAGGAATAAGGCTGTTTTCGAAATTAGGGAAGCCACTGTCTTGGGTTCTCAATAAGCTACAAAAGAAGGGATTATTACAACCCTTGACTCCTCGTCCTATGCCTAATCCTCTTCCACCTAACTTTGATACTAATGCATTTTACCAATTCCATCAAAGGCCTGGACACGAAATGGACAATTATATGAAGTTGAGGCATGAGATCCAAAATGTAATCGACAGTGGTAAGCTACCTGAGCCAGACAAGCCCAATACCGAGAATAATCCTTTGACTAAGTTTGGAAGAGTACCTCCACCGGCAAGCTTCATGGTGGGAAAAGGATTGGAAGAAGATTTTGTTTTATCATCCTTTCAAGATGGAAATATTGAAGATGTGAAAGGAAAAGAAGCTTAATTCAACAAACTTTCCTTAGCTTGAATGTTGCTTTTCAATTTTATTTTCATTAATATTTAATTGGAACAATCGTGTTTTTTAAATATAAAGTTGTTTGAATAAAGTACTTTCATTAAAATATTTGTTGGTCTTTGCTCATTTTGGTGCTCGACCAATGAGGAATCTAGCTTGATATTTATAAATTAATGTATCTAGGCATCATGGCTTGAATGACTTTACTAGGTGAGGGAATTGCTCTATAGCATTGAGTTGTGTATGCTTACTTAGAGAGGGCTCCTGCATAATTATCTTTGTCTAGGTCCTAGTCAGTCTTAGAACATGCTTTGACAGACTTTCGAGGTGAAATTGAACTCTGCTTATTTTAAGAGAGAGATGATCTAGGCATTGTTTGACGAGCCAATAACTAGTATCCACCCAATTAAATATCAATCCCCAGTTTTCCCTTTGAGCCTTCATAAAGTTTTAGCTTTCTTTTCATTGGCTTACAAATCCCGATAACCTAAAGTTCCAAAACCCTAAGTTCCAAAAAAACCCTAAATTCTTTAAAACCCTAAACTTATATCTTTATTTATTTTATTTAATTTTAGATTTGATTATGTAGTTTATTATATGTTTTGATGGTTGATTTATTTAATTTCAATGCTTGACTTATTTAATTTATCATGGATGTATATTTTCTTTATTATTATGATTATTATTTGTTTGTTTCAGTATTAAAATTGTAAGAGGTATGTTTCCACTTTGTGGGTACCTCATTAGTTAAGTATTATGTAATATAAAATGCTTTTATATTTTGGACCAATGTAAAGGACATGTTTCCATCTTTTGGTGGGTGTCCTATTTAGTTTAGACATGGATGATGTAAGGACATGTTTCCATCCTCGGATGGGTGTCCATTTATTTGCTTTGTCTGGACATTGCTTTGATTTTAATATAATGATGTTTTATTTTAATTGTTGCATGTAATATGGATAATATTGTTATACCTAAGAATTTTATAATATTAAGACCTGCAAAGGAGGCCAGTTCCAATGAACTAGGCGATGTGGGGGTGCTAGGCCATTTCTCACCTTCCCCACATGTACCCAACTTTCCGAACCCATTAGGGGGTTGGGGATTCCTTAGGAATAGAGTTATCCACCCCTTTCTTTTTCCCGGACCTTTTGGGTGGTGACTCTATTTTTTTCGGGCTTAGGTCCGTATTCTCTAAGGCCCTGAACCTAAACAGTGCCGAAGTCGTAAGAACCATTCCACCAAGAGTGGGGACAAAAATCCCTGCTCTCAGTGGCGACTCCACTGGGGATAAGAGAAGTTGATTCCATTGGTATTTATATTATTCTATTCTTTCTTATAATGATATTATCCATTGCATCATATTAGATTGCATCGTGTGCATGAGTTAGGATGCCCGTGTTACCCGTGTTGTGTTATGTAAGGGATACTGTGAGTGGGGATTTTTGCCCCCACTCCCGGTGGAATAGTTCTTGCAACTTTGGCACTGTTTAGGCTCGGGGCCTTAGAGAACACGGACCTAAGTCTAGAGAAAATGGAGTCGCCACCCGGACGAGCCGGGAAAAAAGAAAGGGATGGATGACTCAATTCCTAAGGAATCCCCAACCCCTTAATGGGTTTGAAAAGTTGGGTACGTGTGGGGAAGGTGAGAAATGGCCCAGCACCCCCCACAACGCCCAGTTCATTGGAACCTGCCTCCTTTACAGGTCTTAATATTATAAAAATCTTAAATACAACAATATTATCCATATTACACACAATAATTAAAAGAAAGCATCAATATATTAAAATCAAAGCAAAGTCCAAGCAAAACAAATAAATGGACACCCATCCGAAGATGGAAACATGTCCTTACATCACATGCCTAAATAGGACACCCACCGAAAGGTAGAAACATGCCCTTTACATTGGTTCTAAAATAGAAAAGAAAATTAAATTACATGATATTTAACTAATGAGGTACCCACCAAGTGGAAACATACCTCTTACAACATTTAGAAATCTAAATAAATTGATAAAAGTAAATAACCATTCATAACAAATAAATCATTCATCAAAGGTACCAAACATCAATAAAAAGTAAACATCCATCCATGATAAATAAAATAAACCAAGCATTAAACTTAAAATAAATTAAAGCATATAAAATAAATCAATACATAATCAAATATAGAATTGAATAAGGCAAATAAAAAATCAAAGTTATAGTTACTATTTCCATTTAGGGTTCTTTATCTCATATGTTAAGGTTTTGGAATTCATAGAATTAGGCTAATGTGACTTTTTTATGGAATTAAAATAGATTAAGGTTTTATATTTTAAAAGGTTGGTAAGACTCCTTGATTAAACAAATTAAGGTTTGAATGGTGAAATCATGAAACTAGGGTTTTGGACACTTTAAAATACTTTTGATTTGTGGTTTTAAATGGTGATTTCAAGCTTACTGTGTAAATTTAAAATATTTATGGTTTTATGGTTTTTAATGTTTTAAAGGATTAAGGTTTAGAAAAAGTTAGGGTTTAAGGTTTTAAAGGGGTTAAAGTTTACTATTTTAAGTTTGAAAGTTGAATTAGGGTTTTAGGATTTAAAATTAGGGTCTTAGGTGATGAATTGACTTTTAGAATTTGGAAATCAATTTGGTAATTTTATGAAGTTTTATGAATTTAAACAAACGGATTAAAGTTTTTATAAATAGAAAAGATATTTTTTAAAGCTTTTTGAAAGAAACAGAACCAAGTTTAAAATTTTGAAAGAAATAGAATCAAATTTTGGTTTTGTTGAAAAATATGTTTAATTAAGGTTTTAAGAATTTGAAGAGGTAAAAATAACAATTTTAAGTCTTTTTGGAAAATAAAGTAACGTATTAGTGTTTTTAAACTTTGAACAAAGGGAATTAACGTTTTAGGATTTTTGAATTAAAAGACATCATTTATTAGTTTATGCTACTGTGTAAAATATAAAGAAATTAGAATTTCATACCTCCTTTTGATGATTCCTCCAAAAATTGTTTTTCTTGGATGGATTAAAACCAAGACAATTGTTGCCTTTTGAATTGCTTCAATCGTGTCCCTGCTATTCCAGAAAAAATATCAAATTGAATTGCTTCTTTTCCTTCACTGATTTGGTTTCAACGTTGTTTCCAAGCAACTGTCCAATTTTTTATTTTCGGCCTCCTTCAATTTGATTGCCTTTGGTTCTTATTTATAGTAGTTTTATACGGTTTATTCCTAATTAATCATGGCAAATAATATTGATAAGAAAAGGAAACTGAAACCTAATTGAATTAGGTTTCAAAAAATTTGCGTCGGAAAAATTACGCTGTCAAAAAAAATTGCCGCAGGAAAAAATGCGCTGGCAAAAAAATCTGCCGCAGTCAACTGCGATGGTGGGCGAGGAGCGGGCTACCATTTCTCCCGCAGGATTTTCCTGCGAGCAAAATGGTGGGCGAAATGTCGTGTGCCATTTCGCCCACAGAAAAAATCTGTGGCCATTTCGCCCGTAGGAAATTCCTGTGGGTGAAATGCCCACGGGCTCGCGCGACGATTTTTTCGTCGCCGATTTTTTCGATGCCGATTTTTATTGTTATTGTTATTTTTTTTATTTGTTTATTTTTATTTTTTAAAAATTAGATACTAAAGCAAAAATTATTTAACAAAAATTATTTTGGACCAATTAGACAACACAAAAATTATTTTGGACTAAATAAAACATATTGGACCGGATTGGGTCAAAAATTAAGGGTCTAAAGTTTGCCCCCTGCTTGAATGATCTGAAACTTTAGTGAAAGAGAGTGAAAAGCAATAAGACTTAATTTTTGAGATGGTTGAGGTTTTGGGTTCTAGACCCGGTTTGAGTTATGGACTCAAGGATAAATTCTAGATTCTAGACCTAAAAAAAATTTGGGTTCTGGACCCCGGTTTGAGTTCTGGATTCAAGGATGATTCTAGGTTCTGGACCTAAGAAAATTTTGGGTTCTGGACCCGGTTCGAATTCTGGACTCAAGGATAATTCTAGGTTCTGGACCTAAAGAAAAATTTGGGTTCTGGACCCGGTTCCAGTTCTGGACTCAAGGATAATTCTAGGTTCTAGACCTAAGGAAAAATTAGGTTCTGGACCCGAGCTAAGTTATGGACTTAGAAGAGATTCTAGGTTCTGGACCTAATGGTAAATTTGAGTTTTGGACCCGAGCTAAGTTCTGGACTTAGAAGAGATTCTAGGTTCTGGACCTAAGGGAAAAATTTGGGTTCTGGACCCGGTTCGAGTTCTGAACTCAAGGATGATTCTAGGTTCTGGACCTAAGGAAAATTTGGATTCTGGACCCGGTTCGAGTTCTGGACTCAAGGATGATTCTAGGTTCTGGACCAAAGGAAAATTTGGGTTCTGGACCCGGTTCGAGTTCTGGACTCAAGGATGATTCTAGGTTCTGGACCTAAGGAAAATTTAGGTTCTGGACCCAGTTCGAGTTCTGGACTCAAGAAAGATTCTAGGTACTGGACCTAAGAAAAATTTGGGTTCTGGACCCGAGCTAAATTCTGGACATAGAAATAAATTCTAGGTTCTGGACCTAAGAAAAATTTTGGTTCTGGACCCGGTTCGAGTTCTGGACTCAAGGATAATTCTAGGTTCTGGACCTAAGGAAAATTTGGGTTCTGGACCTGGTTTGAGTTCTGGACTCAAGGATAATTCTAAGTTCTGGACCTAAGAAAAATTTGAGTTCTGTGCCCAAGCTAATAAAAAAAACTTGGCTAATTTTTAGGCATATGTCTTCTTATTGCCCCCTATAAAAATATTTATATACCTGTAATTATTTGAATGATTAAAATGAATAAATGAATTTACTGTTTATTTACTGTGTAGTCACTGTTCATACACTATTTACTATTCATAAGTAGTAAATTTACTATTTGTAAATAGTATCAAATAGTATTTACTATTGAAAATAGTAATTTTACTATTCATCAATAGTAATACTATTTATGAATGGCAACCTTTACTATTTTTCAACAGTAATACTATTTATAAATAGTAATATTTACTATTTATCAATAGTAATACTATTTATAAATAGTAAAATTTACTATTCATGAATGGTAAAATTTACTATTTATGAATAGTTTTGAATTTGGTTTCTTTGCTTGCCGTTTCTCTATAAAAAGCCATAATTTCTTCATTTCATTTCACAATTTCAATTTTAATTCCGTAACTCTCAAATTTCTTTTCAATTTTAGCATATATTTTTCAAAAATAATGCATGTTTCGAGGTCGGGGACTCATTCTAATACCGAGTTATTGGAGTTTATTCAGCATCATGAAGACAAAAATCTAGATATACTGACCGGGATGCTGCTTCATCGCAGTTCCAATGAAAAGAGCGCGGTAATTATTTTTCTTTCTTATTGCTCTTGATTTTTTTTGCTATTATTTGTTATTGTGAAATATAAATTAATTTAAGTAGACAGAATAACACGTACTTACCTGGTATTAACTTACCTGGGTCTGTGTTAGCATGATCGTTGTAACACCCCTATACCCCGTATACGCACACTACATACCACCATATCTGTAATATACGTATAGTGAATATAGGAATGATACGGTTTACTAAACAAACAAATCATTCCTTTTAACAATAATACGAGAAAACTTGAAAACATTCAAATTATACTATGAAGTACAATAGATAAAATGTTTATTCAATACGCAGCGGAAAATATAGTGGTATTTACAAATATATATACATCAAAATCCATGTTTACAAAACATAAAATTAATACATGTTTGGCAGTTTGTCTCTGATCTTTAAGCCCACAATCAACACTTCAAAGTCTAGACTCGACTCGGTCTAGATGAACTCTCTGGCTCTACTCTATCACCTGCACGATGAACCACAATCGCGCTAAGCCAACGGCTTAGTGGTACAAACCACAATTCATGAATCACATTGAAACAAAGTGTAATATCCCAAAATGTGCCCTAGAAGTTTTAGTATAATTGTTGTTTTATTTGAATTAAAATGTATATGTTATTGGAAAGAGAAAATAATTTAAAGAGGAGTGTATATGTTGTATATATGGACATATATATAACATATACACAAGTCAAATGGATGGTCAAAGGAAGAGGATATTTATTTTGGTTATGTATGAAAATCCCAAAAAAGGGCAGCTAGCCCAAAAGGCCTGTTTAGAGAGCCAACAAAGTTCTTACCTAAAGCATCAAAAGACTTCCACTTAGTTTACAAGGATGGATTGACTTGAATTGGTCTAATATTAGGTGAACTTCAACTATCCTTATGGTCTTGACTATGCATTTCTTTCTTTGATTTTCTTTCCCTTTTATTTCTCAGTGATCATAAGACTTGTCATGTAACACCCCTTCCCGACCTACATATGTAAGCCGAGTAGAGGTGCCACACTATCCTAATATTGCTACCAATTTTACTCAGTCAATTTTTTTTAGTTCCTTTTTCACCTTATGGCATCATTTCCTTCCGACTTTATGAAAATACAAAGCTTGAATGTCTTTCCATCTTCTTGGCAGAATTCTAGATCCAATCAATACCCTGGGTGTTACATGACAAGTCTTATGATCACTGAGAAATAAAAGGGAAAGAAGATCAAAGAAAGAAATGCATAGTCAAGACCATAAGGATAGTTGAAGTTCACCTAATATTAGACCAATTCAAGTCAATCCATCCTTGTAAACTAAGTGGAAGTCTTTTGATGCTTTAGGTAAGAAGAACTTTGTTGGCTCTCTAAACAAGCCTTTTGGGCTAGCTGCCCTTTTTTGGGATTTTCATACATAACCAAAATAAATATCCTCTTCCTTTGACCATCCATTTGACTTGTGTATATGTTATATATATGTCCATATATACAACATATACACTCCTCTTTAAATTATTTTCTCTTTCCAATAACATATACATTTTAATTCAAATAAAACAACAATTATACTAAAACTTCTAGGGCACATTTTGGGATATTACAAACTCGGCTTACATATGTAGGTCGGGAAGGGGTGTTACATGACAAGTCTTATGATCACTGAGAAATAAAAGGGAAAGAAGATCAAAGAAAGAAATGCATAGTCAAGACCATAAGGATAGTTGAAGTTCACCTAATATTAGACCAATTCAAGTCAATCCATCCTTGTAAACTAAGTGGAAGTCTTTTGATGCTTTAGGTAAGAAGAACTTTGTTGGCTCTCTAAACAGGCCTTTTGGGCTAGCTGCCCTTTTTTGGGATTTTCATACATAACCAAAATAAATATCCTCTTCCTTTGACCATTCATTTGACTTGTGTATATGTTATATATATGTCCATATATACAACATATACACTCCTCTTTAAATTATTTTCTCTTTCCAATAACATATACATTTTAATTCAAATAAAACAACAATTATACTAAAACTTCTAGGGCACATTTTGGGATATTACACAAAGACAAGCATGGGCCCAAAAGACACTAATATGCCTTTCAACTTTCAGAGTTAATGTTTTAGTTCAATTATCACATTTATCATTATCATTATCATTATCCCAACTAGGCTTCAAGGATTAGGCTCAACCAAGCTTCAAGGGGAACAAAGCATGCTAAGTATCAACCCAACTTGGCTTCAAGAACCAAACCCAACCTAGCTTCAAGGGTTGTAACATCTCAACTAGGCTTCAAGGACTAGACCCAACCAAGCTTCAAGGGGAGTTAAGCATGCTAAACTTCAACCCAACTTGGCTTCAAGGATCAAATACAACCTAGCTTCAAGAGATTGTTACTATTACGCATGCCACCAACAACAAAACTCTGAAAATGGAATAACACATTAGACACACAATTCATTCATTATTTCATTATCAACTCCATTCTCATTTGCTCATAATCATTTAGGCAACCATGCCTCAATTATCTCATTTGCATCATTATAGTCAACAACTATGGCTTCACATCTCATCAATAGAGTATACATAACCAATTGCATTGGACATATATTTTAAATTCATCATCATCTAGGCAAACATGCCCCACTTATTTCACTTGAATCATTATAGCCAACCACAATGGCATCACATCTTATCATATCTTAATTAACATTAAAGCAATTCATCATTAGAGTATTCATCATAACCAATTGCATTGTACATACATTTGAATGATCATCATATATTTCACATTACACAATTCATAGCATTAATCAAATGTATCAACAATATAATAAATTACTTAACACATTTACAACCAAATGTGTTAAGTCTCAAAATCATGTAAATGAATGCAACCATGTAAGTTTGTACTTACCTCAAGAACAATTCACACCAATCTATACACTTTCTCTTCCAAGAATTCTCAACACTTAGGTTAGGGCAACTCAACCTCTTCACAACCTAATTCAAAAGGAATAATACACACTTAATTACAAGTACACATGAATTCCAATACAATTATTCACCTATTAGTTTCATACTAGACCCATAGATCACAAATTATAAGCCAACACAACTATCTAGGACCCCACGGTCATGGCCTCACAACCCCACGGTCGTGGCCTCACAACCCCCATGGGCGTGGTTAGAAAACGAATCTGTCCAATCTGCTTAACACCCTCACGGTCGTGGCATCCAAGGGCCACGGGTGTGGCATCCAATTTGCTTTTGTTTCAGACCAAACTCATGTATTCTATGCTTTAAACTTTATTAAACACAAACATCTTGAAGATCTACAAAAATAATTGATCAAACTCACAACATACATCAATTACCAATTCAAAACCATAACATAAACACAACTCCTATTCTTCCATTCAACTACAAAATCACAATCAATTAAACCCAACACTCTCAAACACATCACAATTAAACATACTCATGCTCTTGATAATCCAACACCAAACTCAAACACAACTTAAAATAAAACAAGAGAATCAAGAAGAAACTTACCAAAGTTAATGAAACTTCTTAAATTTCCAACTTGATCACTTGAAATCTTTTTCAATTTTGAGCTTGGAAAACAAAAACTCTCTTTCTCTCTATTGCCTTTGTGATGCCCTGCCAACCAAAGAAAGAAGAAGAAAATGAAGAAAAAGAAGAGGCAAAGTCAAACATTTATTCTCCACTTAAACCTCCACTAAGCAATATATCATTAAAATATTCTAATATATTCTCTTCCACTCATTAATTTTCCTTTTAATTTATTTCACTAATTTAAAATAAATAATTATCTTCTTTTGACTTTCATTACCTTGACTTGTATATGTTGTATATATTTCTATATATACAACATATACACTCTCCCTCTTTACTTCTTTTCTCCTTCCATGAAACTTATACACTAAATCAAAATACAACAATAATTCCAAAACTTTTAGGGTATACTTTGGGATATTACAATTCTCCCCCTCTAAAAAGAAATTTCGTCCTCGAAATTACCTGATTCAAGTTTGGAACAACTGAGGATACTAATCTCGCATCGCTTGCTCACTCTCCCAAGTTGCCTCTTCTCTACCATGATTCTTCCAAAGAACCTTTACAAGTGCCACTTTCTTATTTCTTAACTCTTTCACTTCATGTGCCAAAATAGCAACTGGTTCTTCTTCAAATGTCAGATCCGGACTTACCTCAAGAGATTCAACAGGCAAAACATGAGATGGGTCTGATTTGTACCTCCGCAGCATAGAAACATGGAAGACATTATGAATTCTATCCAACTCAGGCGGCAAAGCAAGTCGATAAGCAACTAGTCCAACTCTTTCTAATACCTCATAAGGTCCAATAAAACGAGGACTTAGCTTCCCTCTTCGGCCAAATCTCAAAATCTTTTTCCATGGAGACACTTTCAAAAATACTTTATCTCCAACATCAAACTCTATGTCTCTTCTCTTCAAATCTGAATAAGATTTCTGCCGATCTGAAGCTGCTTTCAACCGATCCCGAATTATCTCCACTTTCTCTTCTGTTTCTTTAATCAAATCAGGACCAACCAATTTGCCTTCTCCAACTTCATTCCAACATAGAGGCGTCCTACATCTTCTACCATACAATGCCTCAAATGGTGTCATTCCAATACTGGATTGATGACTGCTGTTATAAGCAAATTCCACAAGTGGCAAAAATCTGTCCCAACTTCCAGAAAAATCAATGACACAACTTCTCAACATATCCTTAATAATTTGTATCACTCTTTCTGACTGCCCATCTATCTGCGGATGAAAAGCAGTGCTAAAGTATAATCGAGAACCCAAAGCACCATGTAAACTTTTCCAAAATCTCGAAGTAAACCGAGGATCTCGATCAGACACCAAAGAAATTGGGACTCCATGCAACTTCACTATCTCATTGATATACAGCTCAGCCAACTTCTCCAGAGAATAGTCCATCCGAACTGGAAGAAAATGAGCTATCTTTGTCAACCGATCAACAATCACCCAGATAGCATCATGCTTCTTCTGAGTCAATGGCAAACCAGACACAAAATCCATTGTCACATGTTCCCATTTCCATTCAGGCACTGATAAAGGTTGAAGCAACCCTGTTGGAACGTGATGCTCAGCTTTCACCCTCTGACAAATGAGACATTTAGATACAAACTCCGCTATGTCTCTCTTCATACCTGACCACCAATAATGCTGCTTCAAATCTTGATACATTTTAGTACTCCCAGGGTGCATAGTAAAAACCGATTGATGTGCTTCTTCTAAAATAATCTTTCTCAATCTTGCATCATCAGGAACACACAATCTATTCTTAAACCAAAGGCTACCATCACTTATCACATGGAAATCTCGGCTTTCCCCATTTTGGCAATCTGACACAATCTTCTGAATTTTCTCATCAACTAATTGAGCCTCTTTAATCTGGTCTAACTACATTGATCTTAACTGCAACTGAGCTAACAAGGCTCCATCATCACATGATTCAAAACTAGCATGCAACGCTCTCAACTCAACAAGCAACGAGAGTGAATAAACAGTCAAACCTGCCAAAGACTTCTGACTCAAGGCATCAACAACAACATTTGCCTTACCAGGATGATAATCAATCAAACAATCATAGTCTTTGATCAGCTCTAACCATCGTCTCTGCCGAAGATTCAGCTCTCTCTGAACACCCAAATATTTCAAACTTGTATGATCTGTATAAATAAAACATTTCTCTCCATACAAATAGTGTCGCCAAATCTTCAAAGCAAAAACTATAGCTGCTAACTCCAAATCATGCGTCAGATAATTCAAGTCATGCGGCTTCAACTGCCGAGAAGCATAAGCTATGACTTTACCTTCTTGCATCAAAACACAACCTAAACCATTATGTGAAGCATCACTGTAAATCACATTTGGTTTATCTTGCACAGGCAAAGTAAGAACAGGAGCTTAAGTCAACATCTCCTTCAACTGCTCAAAACTAGCTTGACACTAATCTGTCCACACAAATCTAACTCCCTTTCAAAGTAATCTGGTGAGTGGAGTAGCTATCAAATCATAAAGCGTCAATAATAGCCTGCCAAACCTAGAAAACTTTTAACTTCAGTCACTGACTTCGGTGGACTCCAATTCAAAATGGCCTCAACTTTACTCGGATCAACTCGTATACCATCTGTTGAAACCACATGACCCAGAAAAGTCACTTGATCAAGCCAAAACTCACACTTTGACAGCTTAGCATACAATTGCTTCTCTCTCAAGGTCTGCAACACAATCCGCAAATGCTTGTCATGCTCCTCTTTATTACGCGAATACACCAAAATATCATCAATAAAGACCACTACAAACTGATCCAGATAGGGTCTAAACACCCTATTCATCAAATCCATGAAAGTTGCAGGTGCATTCGTCAATCCAAAAGGCATCACTAAAAACTCATAATGCCCATATCTTGTGCGAAAAGCTGTCTTAGGAACATCTTCAGCTCTAACCTTCAACTGATGGTACCCTGATCTCAAATCAATCTTGGAAAACACTGCTGCTCCCTTCAACTAATCAAAGAGATCATCAATCCGAGGCAACGGATACTTATTCTTAATAGTCACCTTGTTCAATTGCCTATAATCGATGCACAACCTCAAAGTACCATCCTTCTTCTTTACAAACAAAACAGGAGCTCACCACGGAGAAACGCTAGGGCGAATAAACCCTTTATCCAACAACTCCTGCAACTGCACCTTCAACTCTATCAATTCAGCAGGTGCCATTCTATAAGGAGTAATAGAGATGGGAGTGGTACCAGGCAACAAATCGATACCAAACTCAACCTCTCTCTCAGGGGGTAACCCTGGCAACTCCTTAGGGAAAACATCTGGAAATTCAGCAACTGTGGGTATACTATCAAGTTGAGAACCCACTACTCTGGTATCCACAACATGAGCAAGATAAGCATCACACCCTTTTCTAATCAACTTCCTAGCTGCAAAAGCTGACACAAACAAGGATGCAAGTTGTCTCTGCTCACTAGATACCATCACACTTCTACCATCACTGGTTCTTAGAGTAACACACTTCTTTTGACAGTCTACCACAGCTCCATGCTTAGACAACCAATCCATGCCTAAGATTAAATCATATTCCTTAAAAGGCATTTCAATCAAATCACCCAAAAACTCCTCACCTTGCACCACAACTGAACTATCTCGGTGCACCTTCTCACCACAACACTATGTCCTAAAGGATTTGTCACAAAGACATCAAATCCTAAGGACTCAGAATGCAATTCAGACACAGGCAAGATAGATGCACTTATGTATGAATGAGTAGATCTTGGATCAATCAAAGCAAGAACTGAAATGTCAAATAAAGAAAATGTACCCGCAATAACTGCTGAAGCATCCGGTTGTCTCTGCATCACATACACTCGCTGAGAAGACCCAGCCTCATTTGGCTTACTGCCTCCAGATGTAGAGCCTCCTCTCTGACTAAAACCAGGTTGACCACCTCTACTGAAACCTCTGCCCCCTCGATCACCTCTGCTAAAACTAGGTCGAGAAGCTGCAGTAGCAGTCTGTCTATCCTCCTGTAACTCAGGGCAATCTTTAATAAAATGAGCTGGTGACCCACATCTAAAGCATACTCCTGATCCACCTGTCTTCCAACAAGCACCCCCATGTGTCCTACCACAATGAACACATATAGATGGAATGGATCTCTGAACCACAGGAGTCGGAGCACTCGCTACAGACACTGTAGGTCTCGATCTCTGCCTCTGATACTGAACTGACCTACCTGACTGCCTCTAGCTCCTACTGACTCTCGGAACAAAACTTCCTCGGCCTCTCTTCATAGATGAAGACCCTGCCTCAAATTGGGATCTCCTAACTCTGGTCTCCTCCTCGGTAGCAGCTGTTGCAATACCCTGTGCTCTCTCAATACTTCTAGCTGCTGCAACCAATTGAGAAAAATCCTGATACCGAGAACCAGCAACAATACACATAATAGAGGGCCTCAATCCCTCCTCAAATCTCCTACACCGGTCAATCTCATCTGCAATAATCCCCCCTGCATAATGACTCAACTGGATAAACTCTACCTCATACTCTGTCACTGTCCGATTATCTTGTCTCAGATTCAGAAATTTCATCTTCTTGACATCCTTATACTCCCTCGGTATATATTTCTACTCAAACTCCCGTAGAAAATCACCATAAGATCATCCATGGCATGTGGAACCGTCTTCCACCAATCATAAGCATCTTTCTACAGAAGGGATCTAGCATAATCAAATTTCTCTTCAGGAGTGGCTTGCAACTGAATAAATACCCTCTGCACTCTATCCAACCATTGCTCAGCTATTGCAAGATCTGTAGTGCCTAAGAAATCCTCAGCCCCATACTTCCTCAATTTATCATAATGCCTCACCGGCACTTGAGGTTGTGGTGGCGGTGGCGGTGGCGGCTGCACTGGAGCTTTCCTCAACAATTCTACCACATGCCGTAACCAAACCGGCGGAACCTCATCAGCAGCTGATATCTCTGGCACAAGAGCAGGTGCCTCACTAACTCTCTCAACCCTAGCTCCATCTCTACCTTCTTCAGGAGCTACACTCTAAGCACTACCTTCTATTATGGACTGACGTGACTAAGACGCCATCACTACCTATATCTGCAAACACAGCAGAATATACCTCATCAAATATCAGAGACTGCCAATACCAAAACATGTATCTTATTTTAAAAACAATATTTTAAAATCAAAATTTTCTTTTCTTACAATTTACCTAGGTTGAGAATCTCAAACCTAGGCTCTGATACCAAAACAATTGTAACACCCCTATACCCCGCATACGCACACTACATACTACCATATCTGTAATATACGTATACTGAATATAGGAATGCTACGGTTTACTAAACAAACAAATCATTCCTTTTAATAATAATACGAGAAAACTTGAAAACATTTAAATTATACTATGAAGTACAATAGATAAAACGTTCATTCAATATGGTGTGTAGAGAATGTACAATAGATAAAACATTTAAAGGAAATGGTGAATGAAGATGGGGAGAATGGTGTCTTACTCTCTCAGGCAAGAACCAAGGAAGAAGATGATATGGTGTGTAGAGAATGTCCACTCAATATATTCAATATGTTTTCTTTTCCCTCCATGCTCTTCCATTTTCCCTCTCTCTCTTTTTTTTAAACTTTTAAGACACCCCATCACTCTTTGTCTCCCACTTTCCAATTTGTTTTATATTTCTTCCATAAATCCTTCCACCTTTCACTCCTTTTTATCCTTTTTGTTCCCCACTAATCCATACCTCGTGCAAGCATACCAAGTGATCCAGGGTGATATGGCCAAGCTTGTTGGTCGTGTCTCTTGGTTTTTTCTTGGGACACGACTAAGCTTCTGGTCGTGTCCCTTGCTGCCTTGTTCTTTTCTTTGTTTCCAAGGGGTGACACGGACAAACTCCTGGCCATGTCATGTGACAAAGCCAATGGCTTGGCCGTGTCTCTTGATGGTGTCACTCTCTGCTTCTTTCTTTTCTTTCTTTGCCTTTTGTTCCTTTGGTGAGACACGGCCAGTGGCTTGGCCATGTGTCTTGGCCGTGTCTGCTTCTGTCCAACTTTGCTTGAGGGACACGACCAAGCTTGGTTAATCCTGGCCTTGTCCTGCCTTGTCCTTGATCTCTTCTTCTTTTGATCAGAGACACGGCCAAGCCATGTCTAGCTTGGCCGTGTCACATGCTTTTCTCCAACAAGTCCATCAAATTTTAGTTAAAAACTCCATCAAATACACCTCAACCTAAATCAACAACTTCAAACAAACTTAAGTACAAATTAAGATGAAAATTAACTTAAAATCAACAAAAACATCATAGAAAATATATACAAAATTGATCTAAACAATTACCCCACACTTAATCCTTTGCTTGTCCCCAAGCAAAGTTAAAATCAAAACAAATAAAACAAGATAAATATTGTCAAGTTCAAGAGTTATAAGGATGCATTAAGACTCCCATCTTATTAATTCCACAATCATAATTGAATCAAGAATAATCAGTAATCAAGTAACTTAATGGTCGATCCATGCATACCAAAAATTATCACTCCCTCACAAAACCTCTTAAGTGTTTAATTGGGTAGTGTTTAAGATCTCGACATTCAATGAAAGATTAGGACTATAGGCTTGGTTATCAATCAAATCTCCATCACCTAATCATAATCAAGCATCAATCATAAGGTCTTTTATTTTGTTGTAACGGGGCTAAGGGAAAGGCATGACATTTGGGAGAGTGAGTTTGTTCATTTAGGTCAAGAGTACTTCAAGAGTGAAGCAAGCAATGTAGCATGATCAACAATCCCAAAATTCCTCTAAATCACTTAGCACTAAGCATTTAAGTGCTTTTAAGCAACTCCATTTGTTTAATTAGCAAAGATAAATTCCAAACTCATTATAACCCTTCCGACAAGAATAACAACTTCTATTATTTTGATTTTCATTATTCTTTTTATTTTTTTTATTTTTTTTACAATAAGGTTTCCAACTAAAGAATACAATAATTTGTAATTTAAAACCCATTGAATTCAACCCCACACTTTATTCAGCATAACACTCCATTATCAATGCTTTTGAAATGCTCTTGACCTAATGAACGGGTAATAGTTAAAGTGAAATGGTTTTAGCTAATGGTGTTGCGAAAAAGAAAGAAAGGGAAAAATGAAATAAGCTCAAAGTTGGCGAACTAAGGTCGGATGTAAGGTTGGGCCTTTTAAGCTAAAATGGATTCTCCTAAATTGCCTTAATCATATTGATGCCTAATTGAAATCTTTATGTAGTCTCAAAATGCATATCAAAGCAAGTTCTAGCAATTCATCAATCAAAGATGTTCACACACAAAAAGAATGATAAGTTGATGGCTCAATTCCTCACTAGTTTAATGGCAATGCAAAGAATAACCATCAAAATTGACAATAAGAACTAATTCTAATCAATTCTGAAATTCATGCTTAAAAAATTCAAAAGTCATCTATCAACAATCTTATAACAATTGAACTTATCAATATCCATCAAAATAAAATATAAAACCAAACACATAACTTAACAAAACAACTATAACAAAACACTTACAAAAAATAGACAATTTACATTTATGAACCAAAGACTTAGCACACACCCCACACTTTAAGTTGTACATTGTCCTCAATGGAAACAAGGATAATAAAGAAAAAGAGTTAAGGTACAACCTATTTTCCATCGTTCCCTTGTGACGCAAGTGCTACCTTTTCATTCACAAACAACAATTGTTCAAGAACAAAATACAATATATATAAAATAACCACAATATAAAGTGTTAACATTAAAAACAATAACAACGAAAATATGCAATAACTAAAAATAAGAAAGTAAAAAGTGTTCTCAAAAGGTTGGAGCTGATTTGATCTATGGTTATGGAGGATGGGACGATAATGTAGCTGAAGGATGGAGGCTCAGAATCTTAGCAAGGTTGCAATTGATTTGGTCCAACTGTTGCATGACTGCAGCATGGTTACGATCGACCTTGCTTTCCAGTGCTTCAATCCTATTAATGATCTCCTGATTGTCCGGGATTGGAGCATCTTCATCCAAATCAAGAGAATCCGAGTTGGACTCCTCATGGACTCGTGTTCTCTTTTGCCGGCCCTCCGGTACCTCTGGCTCAGCTGAAGCCATAACATAGGCCCCTCCTTTTCTTATAACCATATGCATCTTCTCAAGTGTGGCCAGGTCTAACGAATCATTACTCGAGATTTTAGTCATACGGCAGTTGCTCGGGTCAAAATCATCAAGAAGGGTCATTACTAAAGTTGTAACTAATCCTCCAATACAAATGGCACCCCTCTTTTTATTCGCCACACTATGAAAAACATCGGCTAACCAATAGCCGGTACAAACGGGTATGGCATTGCTAGCACAGTCTAAGAAAAAGAGTTCACTTATTTCCACAACACCTGTGCTTTCCTTTCGTCCAATGAACCCACATGACATAAAGCGATGTAAATATCTTAGGGCGGGATTTGCCAATTTCATTGCCTTGGCCGATTTGGCCACATAGGTTCCCGAGCCCAGTGCTCCCCATGCAAATTGTTGTTTAAAACTTTTAGGTACACATTGTTCCCCTTGCTGATGGAAATCAAATATATCATTCAATTGCTCAATACTAATAACAAATGGTTTCCCAAGCAGTTTAAAATGTAGCCTAGTGCAAATTTTTTTGTCATCTCTTTCAACCTTAAGAGAGGTTAAAAATTCCATTGTAAGCTCTTGAAATTACAAAGGTTTAAGAGAAACTAATTTCTCCCATCCAAGGTTTTGAACAAAGCTATAAAAATTATTGCTAATATGAAGAGCATTAAGGGATTCTTCACTTACATACCTCGTTGGAAAGAAACCCCTAGCGAGAAGAGTCACTCTCCTTGAAGATGATGATGATAAAGATGGAGCTGAAGTTGGAGGTTGCCTCCTCTTGTGGTGGGAGACCATCTTTGTTCTAGTCATATTGATAATTTTGGTGAAAATGAAGCTTTAATGGATTTAATTGCTTTTTGATGAGAAAAGAAGAAGATTGAATGGGTTTAATTTGGTTTTGGTTAAGAAAAATGGAGGATTTAGTAGGATTTTGGAGCTTATAGAAAGAGATTAAGGAGGTTTTGGAGAGAGGGAACCGAGAGAGTGAGAGAAGAAAAAGGGAAGTTAGGGATTTAAAATGAAAGAAAAGGGCTGAAATCGTGTTTTTTAAACTTGAAAATTGATGTGACACGGCAAAGCTTGGTGTAGCTTGGCCGTGTTTGATTGGTTTAGAGGGACACGGCCAGTGGCTTGGACGTGTCCCTTGAACATGTTTGATACTGAAATAAAAGATTGCAAGACAAATGAAAGGGACACTGGCATAAGCTTGGTCGTGTCTATGTGACACGGCCAAGGACACGACCAAGCCTTTTGGCCGTGTCTGTGACTGTGTATTTTTGGGTTTGCTTGACACGGCCAGTGGCTTGGCTGTGTCAAGTGGCAGTGTCCTTCACTGCCATTTTGGTTTTTAATTTTTTTTAAATATGTTTTATTTGTGTCACCAAATAAAAAAACGCAATCTTCTTCCTTGGTTAACCCTGAAACACATTCAAGAAAAAGAAAAACCGATCAAAGTACCCATTCCATTTTATTTAAACTCAACATGAAATTAAAATTGTTAAATATGAAATTGTATCTATGAAAAGAAATGCAAACCGATGGGTTGCCTCCCATTTAGCACTTCTTTAATGTCGTATAGCTGGACATTGTTGCATTATTCGTCAACGAACACCATGCTTTCCACCGTTTTTGCAACTTTGATTTCTTCAAAGTAGGGCTTCACCCTTTGTCCATTGACCTTAAACGTCTCGTTGGTTTTTAAATTAAGCAACTCAACAACCCCATATGGGAATGTTTGAGTAACTTGAAAGGGTCCACTCCAACGTGACTTCAATTTTTCGGGAAACAACCGCATTCTTGAATTGAAGAGAAGGACTTTCATTCCTGGTTCAAAAGTCCTTCGAAGAATCATCCTGTCATGAATAGCTTTTGTCTTTTCCTTGAAGATCCTCGAATTCTCATAGGCTTCATTCTGAATCTCATCAAGCTCGAAAATCTGAAGCATTCTTTGCTCCCTTGCTTTATCTAAGTCCATATTCGTGGTATTTATTGCCCAATAAGCCTTGTGCTCCAATTCCACCGGGAGGTGGCAAGCTTTTCCAAAGACCAACCTATAGGGACTCATTCCCAATGGGGTTTTAAAAGTAGTCCTATAAGCCCACAATGCTTCCGAGAGTCGGATTGACCAATCCTTCCGAGTTGTGCTCACTGTCTTTTCCAAAATCCCCTTGATTTGCTTGTTTGAGATCTCAGCTTGCCCGGACGTTTGGGGATGGTATGGAGTTGCCACTTTGTGTCGGATGCCCATCTTGGTCATCAACTTTTCAAACCATTTGTTGCAAAAATGGCTTCCTCCATCACTCACTATTGCCTTGGGGGTTCCAAACCTGCTCAAAATATTCTCCTTCAAGAATTTTAACATAATGTTAGCATCATTAATGTTTAGTTCATTTTTGTACTTGTTTTTAGTATGATTTTATGTGTGTTTTAGTTAATGTTTTGATTAATTTGTGTTTTAAGTATGTTTAAAGTGTTGTTTTCAGGTTTAGGAGCAAAAACACCCTTGGAAGATCAAAACCGGGCAAGAAAAGCATGAACCAAGCAAGACATGGCCATGTCCCTCAAAAGAAATTCAAGGCAGAAGCAGACACACCCAGAGACACGGCCAAGCCTCTGGCCGTGTCTCATTCAAAGAAAAGGAGAAAAAGAAGCACACAGGAAGAGACACACCCAGGTGACACGACCAAGACAAAAATGGCTTGGTCGTGTCCCATTCATGCCAAGAACAAAAGAGCAAGCAAAAATAAGCAGAAACGGACACCGTCAAGGGACACGGCCAAGACACTGGCCGTGTCACATGACATGGTCGTGTCTCACTCTGTATCAAAGAAATTGAGGAACACGGCCAGGAGCTTGGCCATGTCCCAAGAATGGAAAAACAAGAGACACGGCCAAGCTCCAAATGGCTTGGCCGTGTCACCTCTCACCACCAAAGAAAGAAAAGAAAGAAAGAAAGAGGTCCAGTGAGGGATACGGCCAAGAGACACGGCCGTGTCCCATGAAGAATCAAGAGACACGGCCAAGCCAACCTTGGCTTGGCCGTGTCACCTCGTGAAAAAGTGAAAAAAGTGCAAGAGACACGTCCAAACTTGTCTTGGCTTGGCCGTGTCCCACCTGAAAAGTCAAAATTCTTTCAACAAAGTGGGGGACAAAGTGGGAGACAAACACTATTGCTTGCCAAAAGAAATAGAAAACAAAGAAAAAGTGGGGGACAAAAAAAAATGGGATGAGTTGGAAGGCATGGGTGTTGATTTTTTAATGAATTAAAAGGAGAGGAAGAGGAAAATGGAGGGAGTTGTTGGGTTCTTGGAGCCAAATTTCTGCAAAAAAAAACATGGGAGAGGGAGAGAGTGACACTCTCCCTTGTCCCTTCACCTCCAACCTCCATTTCCATCCTCTTCACCTTCTCCATCTTCCATTGATAGGATCTTTGAGGTTCTTTGGGATAAATTGGGTTACAAGTTCTCAAAGGTTGAAGAAGCTTCAATTGAAGGAGTGGTGACTTGAGAAAGCTCCATTCCATCTTCCAAAGGCATATCCATTGAAGGTGGGTGACTTGAGAAAGCTCCATCCAAAGGTTTGGTGACTTGAGAAAGCTCCATTCCACATTGCAAAGGGAAATCAACCATTGAAGAGGGCTTGAGTTCTTCATCAAATACATCAAGTGGAGCTAGGAGGAAGACTAGCAATCCTACTCTTGGCATCTTCACAAGGGGTTTTTCTATTCTCTCTTTTAATTCATTTCTTATTGTTGTTGTTGTATTAATAGAATTGATATTGCAATGGACAATTTGTATTTGTGTTATATTGAGTTGAATGAATGTTATAAATTAATGATGTTGAACTAAATACCCATGTTTAGGGTTTGTAGTATATTTGGTTGAATGTCTTAATTTGATATTTACATTGATGTTCCTTGTTGATTGGTTGATTGTATTGAATTAAATGCTAGGTTGATAGATTAGCTACCTATTGATCTTTGAATATTGGATGACGGACCGAGAGGTGAAATCCGATATCGGAACTATATAATCGACCACCCTATGAATGAATTAGAAATATAAGTTCTAGGGTTTCGTTAATTTGGTAATGTAAAAGAATTGGTCATTGTTAATTCATGAATGTGAGAACTAATGGATTGGTAATTGACTAATTAATCTTAAGGAACAAATTAATTTACAAGGTTATGTTAATGGACACTTGAGAATTGAGCTTTGATTGAATGGACCTATGACCCTAGGCACCTTCCCAATAATCGATTCGATCTTGTACACCCACTCACATTAATCTCTACGCACGGTTAAATTTAGGTTTAACTATTCTCGCACCACTCCAAACAACAAACTCTCACATTTAAATAAATTGTCAATCAAGCTATTACAAACCACACCTTCTTGGGGAAATGACCTTGGGGCGATCACCTTTTCTACAGCTACCTCGTATACTTGCGAGTGACGCTTTGTAGTAGTACTTAATTCGAGCGCAACAAGTTTTTGGCACCGCTGCCGGGGAGGGCTGTCGTAGTAGTAGTAGTTTGATTTTTTTACTTGTTTATTTTTTTTCTTTGAATTGTTTGTTTGTTTTCTTGTAAATTGTTTGTTTGTTTGTTTGAATTTTGTTTTGTTGTTTGTTTTCTTTAAGTTTCTAAGTGCCTTGTGTAAAGATGCAGTTTTCAAGGCACGGACGAGTTTACGATAGGGACGATGATTCTGAAATGGCATGGCAATTAGCAGAATTGACGAATCAACTTAAGGTTCTAAATGCAAGAGGAAGAGCACCTATGCCACGCCAAGAGATATGTGCAGCATGTGGCAATGTAGGCAATAGTGCAAACATGTGTTCCATGGGTTTTGGACGATACCAAGAATGGCAAGAGGAAGAATATAACTACCAAGGTTTCCAACAAATAGGAAGAAATGACACATATTCCAATCCTTATAATCCCAGCTGGATTAGCCAACCAAATTTTTCTTGGGAAAATCAGCATTACATTCCACCTCAAAATTTTTTTCAACCTTACCAAAGAGACTCTTGCTCTCAAGAGCAATATTCAAATCAAGAGTACCTTAAGCCACCCACATTAGAAGATAGTTTGAATGCCTTCATTCAAACTAGCACACGAAACCAAGATCACCTTAAGGAACCCACCTTAGAAGAAAGTTTGAATGCCTTCATTCAAACTAGCACGCAAAATCAAAATCACCTTAAGGAACCCACTTTGGAAGATAGTTTGAATGCCTTCATTCAAACTAGCTCACAAAACCATGATCAATTCGAGAAATCCACAGTGGATGATGATTTGAATGCTTACCTTCAAATTAGCACACAAAATCAAGAAGGGAGCAATGAGAGATTTGATTCTTTGGAGGAATCCTTGAAGAGGGTGGAAATGCAAGTTGGGCAACTGGCACATCAACTCCAAGCACAACAGAAGGAGGAATTTCCTAGCCAATTGGAGCAAGTCAAGGTAATCACAAATTTGACGAGTGAACAGGTGATATATAACAATTTTTGTGATTCCTTTGATGCAGGGACTAATCAAGAAGACATTGGTGAGGAAATGCTGCCCAATATGGATAAACAAAGTCAATCAAAGGAGGAGGAGAATTTGGACTCATCAACTTCATCACAATTGTATGAACCTCCGAATCCTTTGCAACCAATTCCATTCCTAAGTAGGCTGAAAGAAGAGGAGCAAGGTAAGCAACTTTCTAACATCTATGATATGCACTCCCAAGGAGAAAGTGGATATAAGCTTGAGATGGGTATGCTTTTAGAAGAAGAACATGTAATGCCCAATTTAGAAATTAAGGAGTGTAAGCTAGTTTTAGATGTTGAGGTTGTTGAGAGGGGACTTGACATTGTTAAGGTGAATGAATAAGTGATTCAACCAAATTTGGTTGAACTTAAAGAGTTCCCAAAAATCATCTCCTCTACTCTTGGTGGTGATGAAGAGCATACAATGGATAGAACCATGCTGCACAATGAAATAGGATTTAACAACGTTCCTATAGCATGGGAGGATCACCCCGAGGCAACCTTAACATGTCCCTTTGAGACATGTTCTCTTCAAGGAATACTATTTAGGGGTTGCCAAACATCGGGTACGTTTCAAAGTTACATGTTGTTCATCCTCTCAGTCCTGGGCTCCAATTGCATTATGGGTGGAAGGAGCCCTACACATCGTATATGGGAACGATGGAAATCAGGTTTCATCTAAACCCTCCCTGTAGTATGCATGCTCACATTGAGGACAATGTGAATCTTTAAGTGTGGGGTGCATTATGTGTTTTGTGTTTTTACTTTTGTTTTTGTGTTTTTACTTTTAAGTTATTTTTGTTTAAGTTTTAGTTAATGTTTTTGAATGTTTTTCATTGAATAAATGAATTTTAGGAAGTTCAATTGTTATAAAATTTGTTGATAGATGACCTTTGAATTTTTGAAGCATGAATTTGAGAATTGAGTAGAATTGGTACTTATTGTCAATTTTTGTTGGTTTTTCTTTGCATTGCCATTAACCTAGTGAGGAATTGAGCCATCAACTTATCATTATTATTGTGGGTAAACATCTTTGATTGATGACTTGCTAGAACTTGCTTTGAAATGCATTTTAAGATTGCATAAAAATTTCAATTTGGCATCAAGATGATTAAGGCAATTAGGTGAACCCACTTTGGCTTAAAAAGACCAACCCTATTTTTAACCTTAGTTGGCCAATTTTGAGCCTATTTCATTTCCCTTTTCTTTCTTTTTCACAACACCATTAGCTTGAACCTTGTTGTTTAACTCTTATCCTTTCATTAGGTCAAGAGCATTTTAAGAGCATTTATGACCGAGTGTTGTGTTGAATTAAGTGTGGGGGTTAAATTTAGTAGGTTTAATGTGGCAAAGCAAAAATAAAAAAAGAAAAAAAAGAAAAATATATATATATATAATAATAAGAATAATTGTTATTCTTGTTGAAAGGGTTGGAATGTATCATTACAAGATTTAATAAGCGAGTTCCCTTGAAAAGCTCTTTAATGTCAAGGGGTAGATGAGAGGAAGGTGTTTTGGGATTGTTGGGTTATATATAAATGGTTACTTCATTCTTGAAGTGCTCTTGAACTTAATGATTAAGCTCACATTTCCTAAATGCCATGCCTTTACCTTAGCCCCATTACAACCCAATAAAGACCTTTTGATTGATGCTTGATTATTTTTTTGTGGTGGAGATTTGATTGATAAGCAAGCCTATGGTAATAATCTTTCATTGATTGTTATGAGTGTAAACACCACCATGATCAAACACTTGTAAGAGTTGGTGAGGGGGTGACAACATTGGTTATGCATTGGAAAGCCACTTAATTGCATGAGTGTCGATTTTGTTTGATTCGATATTGATTGCGGATTTAGGGATAGGGAAGTCATGATACATCTTTATAACTCTTGAACTTAACAAAATTTATCTTGTTTATTGTGTTTTGATTTTAGCCTTGCTTGGGGACAAGCAAGGAGTTAAGTGTGGGGTATTTGTTTAGTTCATTTTTGTACTTGTTTTTAGTATGATTTTATGTTTGTTTTAGTTAATGTTTTGATTAATTTGTGTTTTAAGTATGTTTAAAGTGTTGTTTTTAGGTTTAGGAGCAAAAACACCCTTGAAAGATCAAAACCGGGCAAGAAAAGCATGAACCAAGCAAGACATGGCCAAGCCAAGCAAGACATGGCCATGTCCCTCAAAAGAAATTCAAGGCAGAAGCAGACACACCCAGAGACACGGCCAAGCCTCTAGCCGTGTCTCATTCAAAGAGAAAACAAAGAACAAACCAAAGAAAAGGAGAAAAAGAAGCACACAGGAAGAGAAACACACAGGTGACACGGCCAAGACAAAAATGGCTTGGCCATGTCCCATTCATGCCAAGAACAAAAGAGCAAGCAAAAAGAAGCAGAAACGGACACCGTCAAGGGACACGGCCAAGACACTGGTAGTGTCACATGACACGGCCGTGTCCTCTGGCCGTGTCTCACTCTGTATCAAAGAAATTGAGGGACACGGCCAGGAGCTTGGCCGTGTCCCAATAATGGAAAAACAAGAGACATGGCCAAGCTCCAAATGGCTTGGCCGTGTCACCTCTCACCACCAAAGAAAGAAAAGAAAGAAAGAAAGAGGTCCAGTGAGGGACACGGCCAAGAGACACGGCCGTCTCCCATGAAGAATCAAGAGACACGGCCAAGCCAACCTTGTCTTGGCCGTGTCACCTCATGAAAAAGTGAAAAAAGTGCAAGAGACACGTCCAAACTTGTCTTGGCTTGGCCGTGTCCCACCTGAAAAGTCAAAATTCTTTCAACAAAGTGGGGGACAAAGTGGGAGACAAACACTATTGCTTGCCAAAAGAAATAGAAAACAAAGAAAAAGTGGGGGACAAAAAAAAAATGGGATGAGTTGGAAGGCATGGGTGTTGATTTTTGAATGAATTAAAAGGAGAGGAAGAGGAAAATGGAGGGAGTTGTTGGGTTCTTGGAGCCAAATTTCTGCAAAAAAAAATGTGGGAGAGGGAGAGAGTGACACTCTCCCTTGTCCCTTCACCTCCAACCTCCATTTCCATCCTCTTCACCTTCTCCATCTTCCATTGATAGGATCTTTGAGGTTCTTTGGGATAAATTGGGTTACAAGTTCTCAAAGGTTGAAAAGCTTCAATTGAAGGAGTGGTGACTTGAGAAAGCTCCATTCCATCTTCCAAAGGCATATCCATTGAAGGTTGGTGACTTGAGAAAGCTCCATCCAAAGGTTTGGTGACTTGAGAAAGCTCCATTCCACATTACAAAGGGAAAATCAACCATCGAAGAGGGCTTGAGTTCTTCATCAAATACATCAAGTGGAGCTAGGAGGAAGACTAGCAATCCTACTCTTGGCATCTTCACAAGGGGTTTTTCTATTCTCTCTTTTAATTCATTTCTTATTGTTGTTGTTGTATTAATAGAATTGATATTGCAATGGACAATTTGTATTTGTGTTATATTGAGTTGAATGAATGTTATAAATTAATGATGTTGAGCTAAATACCCATGTTTAGGGTTTGTAGTATATTTGGTTGAATGTCTTAATTTGATATTTACATTGATGTTCCTTGTTGATTGATTGATTGTATTGAATTAAATGCTAGGTTGATAGATTAGCTACCTATTGATCTTTGAATATTGGATGACGGACCGAGAGGTGAAATCCGATATCGGAACTATATAATCGACCACCCTATGAATGAATTAGAAATATAAGTTCTAGGGTTTCGTTAATTTGGTAATGTAAAAGAATTGGTCATTGTTAATTCATGAATGTGAGAACTAATGGATTGGTAATTGACTAATTAATCTTAAGGAACAAATTAATTTACAAGGTTATGTTAATGGACACTTGAGAATTGAGCTTTGATTGAATGGACCTATGACCCTAGGCACCTTCCCAAGAATCGATTCAATCTTGTACATCCACTCACATTAATCTCTACGCACGGTTAAATTTAGGTTTAATTATTCTCGCACCACTCCAAACAACAAACTCTCGCATTTAAATAAATTATCAATCAAGCTATTATGAACCACACCTTCTTGGGGAAACAACCTTGGGGCGATCACCTTTGCTACAGCTACCTCGTATACTTACGAGTGACGCTTTGTAGTAGTACTTAATTCGAGCGTAACAATTAGTCCTAGTGGGGATTGATTATTTAAATGATGATTTTTTATAAAAAGAATAAGAAAGTTGAGCTAATTTACATAAATTAACTAAAATTACCTTGGTGCAGCTTTTGCTCCTCAATGACTTGTCTACCTCTTTTACATTAATAATTCATTAAAAATGATAAGCAATCAGCATACATTACAGAAATGTTCTTATAGATTAAAAAATGTTCCTTACCTTTTCTTCAAGTTTAACCAATGACAAGCATAAGGATACATTTATCACTTTTCCATTTCAGTATTTATCCCTACTGCAAATTGGTAGTTGATCTAATTTTCTTAAGTAAAAATCAAATTACTACACCCATTATCTTATTAAAGAGAAAAAGTATTTTACAAATAAAATTGGACCTATTACTCGACCACTAGGAAAAGTGATTGCTAATGGTAAACCCCTAAGGAAGCAAAGGGATAGAACAGAGCATATTGTGGCTGCTCTGGAATAATAATAAGACTTAACTCTATACTGAATCAGCACACATTTTATTTTCTTATAGATAAAAAATGTTCCTTTCCTTTTCTTCAAGTTCAACCAATAATAAGCATAATAATGAATTAATGATAAGTTTATCACTTTATTCCATTCCAGTATTGATTTTAGGATTTGTCTTGTAAACATAAAATTTGGCTTACAGAGATGGTGCACGAAGGTATAAAATCAAAATAGATAGAAATATCATTAAAGCACTTCAGCACTATAACAAAAAGGGGATGAAAAAAAAATTGATAAGCAAAACATATACACCCAGAGAATCTCACCTGCAATACATGCAGGTGTGAAAAAAGAACATAATAAACACTATAGAGATCACAGCAAATCACCATTTTTCTAGGATTTGCAAGCAATCCTCAAAATTAAATTAGGATGTTAAGTGAAGATGAACTTACTATTTGGATGGAACATTCTAGAAACAAAGCGCATTGTTGGAGGTTTATTTGGATAATCTTCTGTAAACTGTAGTGTCAATTTAAACGTGCCTGAACAACTCAAAAGACATACAGTTATGAGTTTGCTAGTAATACAAGAACCTTTGACAAATTAAGAATGCCTCTCAATAACCAAAATGTAACATAATTCCAAACTTTACCACAATTGGCTTTACATAAATGCCATTTTTTCAAGTTCTAGAGTTACTAACCATGTAGGCTTGCTCTCAAATTTGTGAGTTACATCAAGGGAAAATCAAGTCTCACATATACAAATTTAGAATACTCAATAAGTAACATTATCATCTGCACATCTTAATTAGAGGTTATGGTTATTCCTGCACCAGAGGTAGATTCATATTCGCTGACTACACATATTATCACTACCAGGAATGCCAATGAAGATTATGAGTCTAAGGATCAAAGATCTTGCACTATCAATAAATCACTTGGAATGGTCTTTGAGATTCACATTTGAGAAGTAAAATCATTAAAAGGTTGAGATAGCGGCAAGAAGCATATTTGGAAGGATTGGGAAGCCTTTGCTTATCCTCTTTTGGAGGGGCACCAAGTCTTCCAATTATGGAAATTTCGTGTGATTCTTATGAAAATTTTCCCCACATATTGATCTCAATACATTCTTTCAATAGCATCAAATGGGATTGAATTGATTGACTATATATTCTTCATGAGGGGCAGTTAAGAAGTTTGGGAACCAATTTCTAAAGTACTTTGTGAGACGCAGAATCTGAAGAACAAAGATGATGAGATTCAGTCCTATAAACAAAGAACAAGGGATATAGAATAAAATTTGTAAATACTTTGTAAAGAAAGAATATAGTGTTATGAGTCTTATACATTGTTTGCTGGCCATTGATGAACTCTGTTATTTACCAATTAGCTCTGTTTTAGTGTTACGAAAGTTGTTTTCAAGAATCTGAAATCACAAATTAAAAACTCAATCACACTGAAACTAATTATAATAAAATAATATTCTTTCTGCCAAAACCCTTTCAATGACTACATTAACATGTTGAAAGTTACTGAACCAGCTAGGAAAAGAGAAGCACGACGCAAGTGCATTAAGAAGCACAAATGCAACTCACCTTGTCATTTACTTGGCAGAATGTCAGTTTCTCAGTGAAAATAGAATCTTCATTGCTCACCTTAAATTGACGCGACACAATCTAAATAAAACAAAGAAGAGACATCTTAATATAAAAAAATTTGCACAAAGAAGAGACCCAAATAAAAAATCTACCCTCTCAGTGAACCAAACATATATTAATTAAAAAACCCAGAAATCAACAACTTAACAAAGCCAGTGACCGTAAAAAAAAAAAACAACTTACCAAAGCCAGCAATAGTTTGAACCAAAAACCCATCAATCCTAACACGTTAACAAAAAATTTAAAATATATATATAAAGAAATAATTTATCTACACCGTAACACCAGTAACAGAGAATATAAGCAAACCTTGCAAAGATTAACCAAAAAATGAACCTATATAGAGAACTGAAAAAAAAAATTAAAAAAATTAAAATATTAAAATAAGCACCAAATAATCAAGAACAATCACAATCACAATAAACACATCTGACAAGAACAATCACCCAAAAAATTATTACTCGGATCAAAGAACAAGAACAATTTCTTACCTGAAAATTGAAAACCAAAAAAAAAATTTGAAACACTAGCAAGTATGACGGTGATGTCTGAGCAAAGACGATGGACGGACAAAACACCAAGAACAATAGGGGCGACAGAGAAGACTTAAGAGGGAAGATACTAGATAGAAATGGAGAACGGCAAGAAAATGAAGAGAGAGGCAATAGAGTAACTTAGGGTTAGGTCATCTAATCTTCTCACAAAAGAACGCCATTTTTATTTTTATTTTTTAAAATGATATATTTGGCTTTTTTTTTGTTGATATTTGAATATTAGCTCCTTTTTTTTTGGTTCAAAATGTTAGCTTATTTTGCTTCAAATAAATTATTTGAGTTAATAAATTTAACTATGATTTTTTCTCTCTTTTTTTTATTGCTACATTTCAACTTTAACTTATTTTGTCTTATATAAATTTATTGCTACTTGAATTAATTAATTTTTACTCACGAATAAATTTTTTGGGTAAATTTTGGTTGAAAAATTAATAATTTAACTATTATATTATAAAAATTATATATAATATATACCAATTTTATTAATATTTTATTTATTATGAAGATAGCGGCGAGCACGCTGGATTTAGCGATGAAGATGGTGAGAGGCAGCTGCTAGTTTGGGAAATGAATCCAAGGTTAGGTTTGATTTAGGATTTCGTTGTTTCAATAAACTGAGAAATAAAAATAAAAAATAAATACTAAAATATTTAATTTAAATAAATAGAAAACAAAATAAAAACGGGCGTATAAATGAATGAACCGCTTCCTAATTTTCATTTATGCCTTTTTTTATTTTTTTTATTTTTTATTCTCGGTGTATTGAAATTCCAAAATTTTACCCCAAATGTATATTAATTTTTAGAAAAAAAAATAAAACTAAAATTATTTGAATAATTTCCTCAAAAAATTATCTGAATAATGATCATATTAAAATAACTTATTTATACATTTAATGAAATATTTTATTAAAATTTCTAATCATGTAAACTATTTGATAAAAAATTATTTTCTCATAAATTTTTTTTTGACTGAATAAGATAATATAAAATAAATTTATTTTCTCATAAGTTTTTCTCATAATATGAAATTAAAATTCAGGAACGAGTAGAGCAGTTCTCACAGATAAAATTCCCTTTCAGTTTTACGACGAAAATTTGCGATGGCTATTTTCTGTCGCAAATTTGCTATGGATTTGCCACCGCTTTGCGACGGATACATATATATATAGTCAAATCTTATTTCCGTCGCAAATCCGTAGCAAATGGGTAGCAAATTTGCAATGAATCTGTGACCAATCTGAGACGGTAAAAATTTTCAGCAAAAATCCTCGGCGGGAGTAATCCCCGCCAACTTTAGCGACGAAACTTTGTGACGAACAAAAATTCGTCGCAGATTTATTACGGATTTGCAACCGATTTGCGACGGCTTTCTCAAAATTCCATCAACTTGTTATTCTGTTGCAAATGAGTTGCAGATCCGTCGATTTTCCGTTTCAGATTTCCGTCGCAAATGCCAAATATTTTTGTAGTGAAATGTCATGCAAATATAAACAATATATTCAAAGTTTGTACATACCTCTACTAGCAACCCAAAGCAAGCTTAACACAACCTCCAATCCTATCCTTCCAACTTGCCCTTCACCACTTGGATGAAGCAAATCTACCTCCCTCAATGCCTATACCAAATGTGATCATACATAATCATTTAATATCACATTCTAAGGTATTCTCAACATCAAACCATAATTAAACATCACTCTAAACCAAATCCCAAAATTAAAATTCACCTCACTTTAACTTTGAAAAACCATATCAAGCCATTTAAAGTAGTGTTTTAAGTTTATTAATATCATTAGAAATATATTTTAGCATGTTTAAACCAATTACATTAATTAACCACATGCTTATGTCCATAACCATAAAATGACATAACCTTCACCATTGAAGGATCTCCATTCCAACTCAATCCAATTATCATTTCAATCTTATTTCCACCACTTATATCCTTAAATAACATGATTAAGCATTAAAATCAAACAATTAATCATTCTTTGAAAATTCACTTTTCCAAAACTCTAAATCAATATTACCCTCTTCAAACTCTAACCAAACACAACGAAATCCAATATTTGACTTTAAAATACTTGTTTATGCATCAAAATAACTCATTTGGAATCAATTTGCAAAATTAAAAATCATGATTTTAAAAACTCAAATGTTCCATAACCCTAAATTCTCTCTCTTCACCAATCTTACCTAAACTCAACCATTTCTTTAATCCAACCTTAAAATCATTATTTATTCATCAAAAGAACATCTTCAATACCCATTCCAACAATTATAACATGCTCTTTCAAAAACTCAATTCATACATATTCATAAGCTTTAAAGAACTTCATAATTTTGAAAATAAAACTTAGTTACTTGTTGGAAAATCACCAAAACTACTCTTATTCCCTTGAAACCTTGAAGAATTTGATGATGGAAGAAGCTAAAAATCTCCCTCTTTGGCCATGAAATTCGTCCTTGAAGGAAAGAAGAAGAAGAAGACTTTATTTTTTTATTTCTCTTTCCTTTCACCCTTTAATTTTAAACCATATATATATATATATATTAAAATAATTTAATAATTATTTATTTAATAAATTAAAAGTCCTAAATTCCCTATTCCATTCAAAAATAATTTATTTTTGAATTATTTTATTAATTTTAAATTTCTAAGATTTAATTACCAAAATACCCTTTTACTTTGACTTTTCTTTTAAAAAGTGTTGACTTTTATATGTTATGTATATTTTACATATATATCACATATATGTTCTACTTTTTCATTTAAAACCCCTTCATTTATCATTTAAAACCATTAATTTAATTTATCCATTTAAATTATAATTTATTTTATCAAATTTTCAAAAATTATAACTTTTCAAAAATTTGAGATATTACACATATGCACAAGTATTGTGTATCTTATATACACATCAAATGTACCTTATATGTGCATTAAATATTAAGTATGTAATGTTTTAATCCAACATATACAATTAATATACCATATGTATATGTTATGTATACTCTAGATATATATATTGAGTATATACAATTTATATGTCCAAATACTTATTTAATTTCTCCAAAATCACGGATGTTACATCAATTTTTAAGCTTTGGCTCTGGAAAGAGCAGATGATGTGCGACCGCTTGGTATAGAAGGACGACTGTACAAAGGGAGCAATCAAGTTTATTTTTGATAATTTTTCAAGTGTACATGCTCAAAATAGATTTTGGGAGAATTAAAGAATGATTATGCAAGAGATTTTCCATCAATCATGCCAATATTTTATTTTATAAAATTCAATCTTTCTTCTTTTAAGGCTTTTGTAAAAATATCAAAAAGTTGATTTTGAGTTTCAACAAATTCTAAAACTCCATTGTGATTTTGAACATTATCCCTTAAAAATTGATATTTAATTTATATATGCCTAGACCTAGAATGCTGAATGGGGTTTTTGGACAAGTTAATTGCACTTGTGTTATCACATTTAATAGGAATATTATTAAATATTTTTTCATAATCAAGCAATTGTTATTTCATCCAAAGAACTTGTGAGCAACAAAAAATGTAGCAACATATTCGTCTTCGGCGGTAGATAAGGTAACCAATACTTATTTCTTGCTAAACCAAGAAACTAAGCATTCAATAAGAAAATGCCATGCTCTTGTGGTACTTTTCCTATCTAGTAGGCTACTGGCAAAATCCGCATAAAAAAAACCTAATATGTTAAATGATGTGTTCCTAGAATACCATAGACCTAAATACAATGCACCACTCAACTATTTTAAATTTCTTTTAGTTCCATTCAAATGTGATTCCCTAGGACAAGATTGAAATCTAGAACACAAAAATATTCTATACATTATATCCAGTCTAGAGGTTGTTAAGTAAAGTAATGATATGATAATACCTCATCTCATCTACTGCCTTACCATTTTCATCTTTGTTAAATTTCAAGGATGTGCTCATAGGAGTTTTACTTGATTTGCAACCATCCATGCCAAATTTCTTGAAAAGTTCCTTTATGTACTTGGATTGGTTCATGAGAATACCATCCTTGCATTGCTTGATTTGTAGTCTAAGGAAGAATTTGAGTTCACCCATTATGCTCGTTTTAAATTTCCTAGTCATACAAGAAGCAAATTCCTTGCATAAAGATTCATTAGTAGCACCAAACATAATGTTATCAATATAAATTTTCACAATCAAAATGTTATGCATCTTCTTTTTAACAAAAGGAGTTGTGTAAGATGGTAAGAAGGTAACTCATACTCATTGAGCATTGTGCTAGCCATTTCTACCAATGTTCTATTTTTCCTTTCAACCACACCATTTTGTTGTGGTATTCTAGGAGCCAAAAAGTTATATGAAATCCAAAATTCATTGCAAAAATTTTCAAAGTTCTCATTTTCAAATTCTTTGCCATGATCACTTCTAATAGATGTGATTACGTAACCTTTTTCATTTAAAACTTTTTTTGCAAAAATTTTAAAATGTTTGAAAGCTCCATTCTTTTGAGCTAAGAAATTAACTCATGTAAACCTTGAATAATCATCAATAAGTACAAATGTTTATAACTTGCCACCTAAGCTTGTAACTCTATTTGGTCTAAACAAATCCAAGTGAATGAGTTCTAAGAGTCTAGAAGTGCTTACAATATTTTTAGATTTGAATGAACTTTTATATTGCTTACCAAGTTGACAAGGTTCACAAATCCCATCTTTATCAAATTTTACTTTAGGGAGACCATCACCTAGTTCTTCTTTACTAATGCATTGTAAGTGATCCATACTAGCATGACCTAGTCTTCTATGCCATAGCCAAGCATAATTACTTATGGTAATTAAACATTCAAATGCATTATTGGAATGTAAGTCAATTTTATAAGTATTGCAAATTCTAGCTCCTTTGAATACAAGTTCACCATTTGAATTGGTAACTTTGCATCCTTTAGAGTCAAAAATTACATCATATTCTTTATCACATAATTGACTTACACTACAAAAATTATGTTTTAACCCATCAACAAGCCATACATTTTCAATTAAATTTTTTCCAAGCATGCCAATGGAACCTATGCCTATTATTTTACCTTTAGCATTATTATCAAAAGTTACATTACCTCTATGCTTGTAAGTGAGTATTGTTAAAAGCATTTCATTACTAGTCATATGCCTTGAGCATTCACTATCCATAAGCCAAATGTTTTCATTGATAGTGGACTTTAGAAATACCTACAAAACAATATGATCTATCTTCTTTTAGGTACACAAATGAAGTTGGGCCATTGGGGGTTAGTAGCAGAAGGATCCTCTAATTTAAGATGAGCCTTCCTAATGTAGCAAAAGTGCTCTTATGCCCAAATTTCATACAATAAGTGCATTGATACAAGGTTTTATACTTATGCACTTTCTTATTGAAATGCAATGAACTATTTACACAATTACAACTATGAGCTGAGTGAAATTATTTTTGAGCATTTTTATGTTTATATGAATTTCTATTATACATGTATGCATGATTTGCTCTTGAAACTTTTGTTCTAGAGCCTTGTGAATCTACGATAATCCTTTTAGGATTTTTAGGCTTGATTTGTGCATTTGTAAACTTTACAACATCAGCACTAGATGTTTATGTTGTAGAAGCTTCAATAAATGTTAGTACATTAAGTGAAGTGTTAGATGAGCCAATGAATCCTAAACCATGTTTCAAGGAAGTTGATATTTGATTATTGATTAATGTATCTAAGACCTCTTTTTCCTTGTGAAATGGAGGTTGTCCCATTGTTCTTGAACCGATCTATCACATTGCCACTTGACCATTATGATTTGGGAAGAGAAACTTGGACACCATCAACTCCATGAGTAGGAGGTTTTCACTCATTTTTAACAAATTTCCAAAGCTCAACTTCATCACTATCTAGGAATAAATACATCTTGTGTTTCTAATAAAAATAATCAGTTCCATCAAAATAGGGTCTAAGGAATGAATTTAGGTTTCCATATTTAGAGGGAGTAGAGTTAAGAGGTAGAGGTTTTGTTGGTGGAATGGCTGCCATTTTGGATCAAATTTGACAATTAAGTTTAAAGAAATTTACTAGCTCTGATGCCAATTGTTGTCCCAAGCAAGCAACCAAGAGGGGTGAATTAGTTGATTTGAGCAGTGATGATAAATTTAAAATTCAAAAGCAAGATGAAGAAGATATAGAAGAAGACAAGAATGAACACAAATAATTATAGTGATTTAGATTTAGCTCAATCCTATGTCCACTTCCTTAACAACTTGTTAAAGTTCCACTAGTTTTGAGTTTTTACAAGCTTAACTCCAACTTGGTGTTTTCTCTAGCTCACATCAAACTATTTCAATGGTTTGAGATCAAACCTCACAACCCTTACAAGAGTTTTCCCAGGCTCACTCTAACAACCTAAGTGTTCCCAAGCTCATACTTAAACTTTTAATGGTATTTAATGCTCACACCCAACACTCCAAGTTTATATGTTTTTTATTTTTAGATAAGAAAATGAAAAATATTGTTCAATGAAATTACAATCACAATCTTACAGTTTTCTAACCATAAAAATGAAGTTTAATGTGGTATTTATAGCAATGTGGCTTGAACTAGCCATTTGAGGTGTTTTTCACATGTCTAATGCTTGTTTTCCACTAAATTGGTGGCTGGAGCTCAGTGTGTGGTCGCTCAACCCGGTGTGTGGCCATACGATTTGAATGTTCTTTGTAACGGCTAATTCCAATGGTCAAATTTTATTATTTGATAGAATCCAGCTTGTCTATACCTTTGTGTCGTGATGTCACATAGCTTGGTGTGTAGTCGCTCGGCATAAGGTTACAGTTAAGTTTAAATTTCTTCATCCATATGTTTGGTCATCAATGGTTCGAGGTATTTGGCACTAAGATTCAAATTTGCTAGACTTGTATGGTTGCTCGGTTCATTCAGGCGGTCGCACAAGGCTTTGAGCATTGAGGACGTGCAAGGCAAGCTGACCGCTATCTCTTCTGTCTCTTCTATCACTTTAGCATTGAGGACGTGCAAGGCAAGCTGACTGCTATCTCATAAAGGATTCCACCTTTTAATGTTCTTTTTTATGTGTGGTCAGTCGGATGTCTCAGGTAGTTGCACAAAGTTCTAGCATCCTGACTTTAGCTGTAACACCCCTTCCCGACCTAAATATGTAAGCCGAGTAGAGGTGCCACACTATCCTAATGTTGCTACCAATTTTACTCAGTCAATTTTTTTTTGTTCCGATTTTTACAGAAATTTTGCCATAGTTTTGCCTAAAAATTGAGTCCCAAGTGTCGACAAAACTGGTTTTTTTCTGATTTTTTAAACATTTTACACAAACCAATGCAAACAAAATCATTCTCAGTACACTCCCAATAAATCCCCCTTATAACCTCAACTACAACCTGCAAAAAGGATATACACTTCTAGAACAACATAAAGTAAAGGTTTATTATGAAATACAGTAAATAAAATATTTGTTCACTATGCAGCGGAAAATAACAATATTTACAAATTCATATATATCCAAACTCAAGTTTTACAACCCATAAAATTTATACATTTCTTTGGCAGTCAGTCTTTGATCTTTAAGCGCACTATCAACACCTCAAAATCTAGACTCGACTCGGCCTAGAGGAAGTCTCTGGTTCTTCCCTGTCACCTGCCCGAAGAATCACATTCGCGCTAAGCCAACGGCTTAGTGGTACAAATTATAGTGCTATGATGCTTTAATGCCATGCTAATGTCACACAATCAAGATTCAAGATCAATTCAAGAGAATATTATATTTCAAATCTTACCGGTTTCAATAATGTATGTATAGTAGTCATCTCATTATTCATTTGTTTCACCATTCAATAGTCACATTTAAACAAACACAAGCATGGGCCCAAAAATAATCTAATATGCCATTCAAAGTTCAAAGTTACTGCTTTGGTCCATAAACATAATCATCAATACATTTATCCATGGATAATCAACTAGATTTGAGTTTACGACCCGGTCATTTCACTCAATCTAGTTCCAATAATTTGTTTTTGAGGTTTACGACCCGGTCATTTCACCCCAAAAACATCACATATCATATTTATCAACTCGAATTGGCTTACGACCCGGTCATTTCACCTATCCAGTTATTCATAGGCATGCTGCCAAAACCAGAACTCTGAAAATTGAATAAACATATTAGGCACACAATCATTTTATTTATCTCTTTTTCAATCTCTTTCCATTTCATTTCTCACAATTAATTAGGCAACCATGCCTCCATTATATATTTCATTATATTTCAAATCACATTAATCAATTCATTATTCAAATGGATATAATCAATGACATTAACACATATTTTACATGCTCATCACAACATTCACATTACACCAAACATGATGTTATTAATATACATCAACAATGCATTAGATTCCTTATCACATTTACAATCAAATGTGTGTCAAATCTCAATATCATATGAATGTATGAAATAATGTAATTTGTACTTACCTTAAAACCAACTCACACCAATCTATACACTTACTCTTCCAAGAATCCTCAACACTTAGGTTAGGGCAATTCAACCTCTTCACAACCTAATCCAAAAGGAGTATTAGCAAAATGACCATATGAATAGTACATTCTGATTTTAGACTCCACTCTATCCTTATTTTGAAAAATTGTATAAAATAATCTACTTGACTAAAAATTATAAATTTTTACAGAACTAAATTTTACATCTTAAAATCATTCCTTTAAAATTTCAGATCAAACTGAACACAAAATCTTGGTCAAATAGTTCACCCAACCAGACTGCCCCAATTGCCCTGCATCCTGGCAGCAGTTCTGAACTTTGTGAATTCCATAAATTAATTCAATCAACGTGGTTCCAAATTATTTTTCTCAAATACTAGACTCACTAAGAAACAACATATCCAAAATTCAATTGAATATGATTTTTCTACATTTTATTAAAAATCCCGAAATATAGCTGTCTCAGTTAAGGTACCTGCTGGAACAGGTTTAGTAAAAATAATCTTTCCAAAATCATAACCATTCCAAAATCGAATCAACATATTTTTCAGTCATTCTAGACTCATAGAGGCACAACATATCAAAAATTCACATCAAGAAAAGTTTTCTATATTTAAATAAAAATCATACAAGTCACAGCCTTTACTAATTGTAAAACAGAAAAAATTTCACTAAACACAACTCTTACTCTTCCATCACCAAAACCAACCTAACTTCTTATCTTTAATTCCATTTCAACACTTTTACGCACACCATACACAAACACACTCCAACCATCAACAACACTCCATCAAACTCAAACAAAATTCCAAATAGAACAAGAGAAATCAAGAGAAAACTTACCAAAAATGATGAACTTCTTGAATTTCTAACTTGTTTTCTTCTTTCAATTAGCTCTTAAAATTCAAAAACCCTCACTTGCTCTCTTGTTTCCTTGAGGTCCGGCCAACACAAAGAGAAAAGGAAAAAAAAAAGACAAAATAAAGAGACAAAGTCAAATTTCCCTCTCTTTAAACCTCCACCAAGCAATTTAAAAAGAAAATTACCTAAATACCCTCTTCTATACAATTAAACTCCCTTTCACTTACTTGCCCTTTTTAGTAATTTCATACATAACCAAAATAAATATCCTCTTCCTTTGACCATCCATTTGACTTGTGTATATGTTATATATATGTCCATATATACAACATATACACTCCACTTTAAATTATTTTCTCTTTCCAATAACATATACATTTTAATTCAAATAAAACAATAATTATACTAAAACTTCTAGGGCACATTTTGGGATAATACAATTCTCCCCCTCTAAAAAGAAATTTCGTCCTCGAAATTACCTGATATCAATTCTGAAACAGTTCAGGATACTGATCTCGCATCGCTTGCTCACTCTCCCAAGTTGCCTCTTCTCTACCATGATTCTTCCAAAGAACTTTTACAAGTGGCACTTTCTTATTTCTCAACTCTTTCACTTCATTTGCCAAAATAGCAATTGGTTCTTCTTCAAAAGTTAGATCTGGACTGACCTCAATAGATTCAACTGGTAAAACATGAGATGGGTCAGATCTATACCATCGCAACATAGAAACATGGAAGACATTATGGATTCTATCCAACTCAGGCGGCAAAGCAAGACGATAAGCAACTGGTCCAACTCTTTCTAATATCTCATACGGTCCAATGAATCGAGGACTCAGCTTCCCTTTTCGACCAAATCTCAATATCTTTTTCCAAGGAGACACTTTCAAAAATACTTTTTCTCCAACATCAAACTCTATGTCTCTCCTCTTCAAATCTGAATAAGACTTCTGTCGGTCTGAAGCTGCTTTCAACCTATCCCGAATCATCTTCACTTTTTCTTCAGTCTCTTTAATCAGATCAGGACCAACCAATTTGCCTTCCCCAATTTCATTCCAACATAAAGGCGTTCTACATTTTCTTCCATACAATGCCTCAAATGGTGCCATTCCAATACTGGATTGATGACTGTTGTTGTAAGCAAATTCTACAAGTGGCAAAAATCTGTCCCAACTTCCAGAGAAATCAATGACACAGCTTCTCAACATATCCTCAATAATCTGTATCACTCTCTCTGATTGCCCATCTGTCTGCGGATGAAAAGCAGTGCTAAAGTGCAATCGAGAACCCAAAGCACCATGTAAACTCTTCCAAAACCTCGAAGTAAACCGGGGATCTCGATCCTACACTAAAGAAATTGGGACTCCATGCAACTTCACTATCTCACTAATATACAGCTCAGCCAACTTCTCAAGTGAATAGTCCATCCGAACCGGAAGAAAATGAGCTGTCTTTGTCAACCTATCAACAATCACCCAAATGGCATCATGCTTCCTCTGTGTCATAGGCAAACCAGACACAAAATCCATTGTGATTCTCTCCCATTTCCATTCAGGCACCGTTACAGGTTGAAGCAACCCTGTTGGAACTTGATGTTCAGCTTTCACCCTCTGACAAGTGAGACATTTGGACACAAATTCTGCTATGTCTCTCTTCATACCAGACCACCAATACTGCTGTCTCAATTCATGGTACATCTTTGTACTTCCCGGATGCATAGCAAAAACCGATTGGTGTGCTTCCTCCAAAATAACCTTTTTCAAACTATCATTATCAGGAACACACAATCTATCCTTAAACCAAAGGCTACCATCACTTCTCACAAAGAAATCTCGGCTCTCCCCATTTTGGCAATCTGAAACAATCTTCTGAATTTTCTCATCTGTCAATTGAGCCTCCTTAATCTGATCCAATAATACTGGTCTCAATTGCAACTGAGCCAACAATGCACCATCATCACATGCTTCAAAACTAGCATGTAACGCTCTCAACTCAACAAGCAACGAGAGCGAATAAACAGCCAAACCTGCCAGAGACTTCCGACTCAAGGAGTCAGCAACTACATTTGCCTTACCAGGATGATAATCAATCAAACGGTCATAGTCTTTGATCAGCTCTAACCATCGCCTTTGCCGAAGATTCAGCTCTCTCTGGACACCCAAATATTTCAAACTTTTATGATCCGTATAGATAAAACATTTCTCCCCATACAAGTAGTGTCGCCAAATCTTCAAAGCAAATACTATAGCTGCCAATTCCAGATCATGTGTCGGATAATTAAGCTCATGCGGCTTCAACTGCCGAGAAGCATAAGCTACAACTTTACCCTCTTGCATCAAGACACATCCTAAACCATTATGTGAAGCATCACTGTAAATCACATATGGTTTATCTTCCATGGGTAAAGTAAGAACAGGTGCTTGAGTCAACATTTCTTTCAACTGTTCAAAACTAGCTTGACACTGATCTGTCCACACAAATCTAACTCCCTTTCGAAGCAATCTGGTGAGTGGAGTAGCTATCAAAGAAAAACCTTTCACAAACTTTCGATAATAGCCTGCCAAACCCAGAAAACTTCTAACTTCAGTCACTGACTTTGGTGGACTCCAATTCAAAATGGCCTCAACTTTACTCGGATCAACTCTTATACCATCTGCTGAAACTATATGACCGAGAAAAGTTACTTGGTCAAGCCAAAACTCACACTTTGACAGCTTAGCATACAACTGTTTCACTCTCAAGATCTGTAACACAATTCGCAGATGCTTGTCATGTTCTTCCTCATTACGTGAATACACCAAAATATCATCGATGAAAACCACCACAAACTGATCTAGATAGGGCCGAAACACCCTATTCATCAAATCCATGAAAGCTGCAGGTGCATTCGTCAATCCAAAAGGCATTACCAAAAACTCATAATGCCCATATCTTGTGCGGAAAGCTGTCTTAGAAACATCTTCAGCTCTAACCCTCAATTGATGGTACCCTAATCTCAAATCAATTTTGGAAAACACCGCTGCTCCCTTCAACTGATCAAAGAGATCATCAATTCGAGGCAAAGGATACTTATTCTTGATAGTTACTTTGTTCAATTGCCTATAATCGATGCACAACCTCAAAGTACCATCCTTTTTCTTTACAAACAACACAGGAGCTCCCCACGGAGAAACACTAGGGCGAATAAACCCTTTATCCAACAACTCCTGCAACTGTACCTTCAACTCTCTCAATTCAGCAGGTGCCATTCGATAAGGAGTGATAGAGATGGGAGTAGTACCAGGCAACAAATCGATACCAAACTCAACCTCTCTCTCAGGGGGTAACCCTGGCAACTCCTCTGGAAATACATCTGAAAACTCAGCAACTGCGGGTATACTATCAAGTTGAGAACCCATTACTCTGGTATCCAAAACATGAGCAAGATAAGCATCACACCCTTTTCTAATCAACTTTCTGGTTGAAACAGCTGAAACCAACAAGGATGCAAGTTGTCTCTGCTCACTAGATACCAATATACTTCTACCATCACCAGTTCTCAAAGTAACACATTTCTTTTGACAATCCACCACGGCTCCATGCTTAGACAATCAATCCATGCCTAAGATCAAATCATATTCTTTAAAAGGCATTTAAATTAAATCACCAAGAAACTCCTCACCTTGAACCACAACAGCACTCTCACGATGCACCCTACTCACCACAACACTATGTCCTAAAGGATTTGTCACTAAGACATCAAATCCTAAGGACTCTGAATGCAATTCAGACACAGGCAAGATAGATGCACTTATGTATGAATGAGTAGATCCTGGATCAATCAAAGTAAGAACTGAAATGCCAAATAAAGAGAATATACCAGCTATAACTGCTGAAGCATCTGGCTGCCTCTGCATCACATATACTCTCTGAGAAGATCCGGCCTCATATGGCCTACTGCCCCTGGATGAAGATCCTCCTCTCTGACTAAACCCAGGTCTACCACCTCTACTGAAACCTCTGCCCCCTCGACCACCTCTGCTGACACTAGGTCGAGAATCTACAGTATCAGCCTGCCTATACTCCTGCATCTCAGGACAATCTCTAACAAAATGAGCTGGTGATCCACATCTAAAACACCCAGCTGATCCACCAATCTTCCAACAAACATCCCCATGGGTCTTACCACAATGCTCACATACAGGTGGAGTAGACCTTTGAATCACTGGAGTCGGGGCACTAGCTACAGAAACTATCGGTCTCGGCCTCTGCCTCTGATACTGAACCGATCTGCCCGACTGTCTCTGGGTTCTACTAGTTCTGGGAACAAAACCTCCTCGACCCCTCTTCATAGATGAAGACCCTGCCTCAAACTGGGGTCTCCTTACCCTGGTCTCTTCCTCAGTAGCAGCTGCTGCAATACCCTGGGCTCTCTCCACACTCCTAGCTGCTGCAACAAGCTGGGAAAAATCCTGGTATCTAGACCAGCCACAAGACACATAATAGAGGGCCTCAATCCCTCCTCAAATCTTCTGCACCGGTCTATCTCGTCTGAAATAATACCTCCAGCATAGTGACTCAACCGGATGAACTCGATCTCATATTCTGTCACAGTCCGGCTGTCCTGCTTCAAATTCAGAAATTCCATCTTCTTAACATCTTTATACTCCCTCAGAGTATATTTCAGCTCAAACTCCCGTAGAAAATCACTACAGGACAATGTAGGTGGATCATCCATAGCATGAGGAACTGTCTTCCACCAATCATAGGCATCTTTCTGCAGGAGGGATCTGGCATAGTCAAATTTCTCATCCGAAGTGGCTTGCAACTGTATGAATATTCTCTGTACCTTATCCAACCACTGCTCAGCCACTGCAGGATCGGTAGTGCCCAAGAAATCTTCAGCCCCATATTTTCTTAACTTGTCATAATGTCTTACCGGCATCTGAGGCTGTGGTGGTGGTGGTGGTGGCTGCACTGGAGCTCCCCTCAACAGTTCTACCATATGCCTTAACCAACCCGGCGGAGCCTCCTCTGCAGCTGATCTCTCTGGTACAGAAACAGGTGCCTCACTAACCCTCTCAATTCTAGCTCCATCTCTACTCTCTTCAGGAGCTACACTTTCCGCACTACCCTCAACAGACTATCGTGAATGAGATGCCATCTCTACCTATATCAAGAAACACAGCAGAATATACCTCATTAAAGATCAAAGACTGCCATACCAAAACATGTATTTTACTCAAAAACCCACTTTAAAAATCAAAATATTATTTTTCTTACAATTGACCTAGGTTGAGAATCTCAAACCTAGGCTCTGATACCAAAAATTGTAACACCCCTTCCCGACCTACATATGTAAGCCGAGTAGAGGTGCCACACTATCCTAATGTTGCTACCAATTTTACTCAGTCAATTTTTTTTTGTTCCGATTTTTACAGAAATTTTGCCATAGTTTTGCCTAAAAATTGAGTCCCAAGTGTCGACAAAACTGGTTTTTTTCTGATTTTTAAAACATTTTACACAAACCAATGCAAACAAAATCATTCTCAGTACACTCCCAATAAATCCCCCTTATAACCTCAACTACAACCTGCAAAAAGGATTTACACTTCTAGTACAACATAAAGTAAAGGTTTATTATGAAATACAGTAAATAAAATATTTGTTCACTATGCAGCGGAAAATAACAATATTTACAAATTCATATATATCCAAACTCAAGTTTTACAACCCATAAAATTTATACATTTATTTGGTAGTCAGTCTTTGATCTTTAAGCCCACTATCAACACCTCAAAATCTGGACTCGACTAGGCCTAGAGGAACTCTCTGGTTCTTCCCTGTCACCTGCGCGAAGAATCACATTCGCGCTAAGCCAACGGCTTAGTGGTACAAATTACAGTGCTATGATGCTTTAATGCCATGCTAATGTCACACAATCAAGATTCAAGATCAATTCAAGAGAATATTATATTTCAAATCTTACCGGTTTCAATAATGTATGTATAGTAGTCATCTCATTATTCATTTGTTTCACCATTCAATAGTCACATTTAAACAAACACAAGCATGGGCCCAAAAATAATCTAATATGCCATTCAAAGTTCAAAGTTACTGCTTTGGTCCATAAACATAATCATCAATACATTTATCCATGGATAATCAACTAGATTTGAGTTTACGACCCGGTCATTTCACTCAATCTAGTTCCAATAATTTGTTTTTGAGGTTTACGACCCGGTCATTTCACCCCAAAAACATCACATATCATATTTATCAACTGGAATTGGCTTATGACCCGGTCATTTCACCTATCCAATTATTCATAGGCATGCCGCCAAAACCAGAACTCTAAAAATTGAATAAACATATTAGGCACACAATCATTTTATTTATCTCTTTTTCAATCTCTTTCCATTTCATTTCTCACAATTAATTAGGCAACCATGCCTCCATTATATATTTCATTATATTTCAAATCACATTAATCAATTCATTATTCAAATGGATATAATCAATGGCATTAACACATATTTTACATGCTCATCACAACATTCACATTACACCAAACATGATGTTATTAATATACATCAACAATGCATTAGATTCCTTATCACATTTACAATCAAATGTGTGTCAAATCTCAATATCATATGAATGTATGAAATAATGTAATTTGTACTTACCTTAAAACCAACTCACACCAATCTATACACTTACTCTTCCAAGAATCCTCAACACTTAGGTTAGGGCAATTCAACCTCTTCACAACCTAATCCAAAAGGAGTATTAGCAAAATGACCATATGAATAGTACATTCTGATTTTAGACTCCACTCTATCCTTATTTTGAAAAATTGTATAAAATAATCTACTTGACTAAAAATTCTAAAATTTTTACAGAACTAAATTTTACATCTTAAAATCATTCCTTTAAAATTTCAGATCAAACTGAACACAAAATCTTGGTCAAATAGTTCACCCAACCAGACTGCCCCAATTGCCCTGCATCCTGGCAGCAGTTCTGAACTTTGTGAATTCCATACATTAAATTCAATCAACGTGGTTCCAAATTATTTTTCTAAAATACTAGACTCACTAAGAAACAACATATCCAAAATTCAATTGAATATGATTTTTCTACATTTTATTAAAAATCCCGAAATATAGCTGTCTCAGTTAAGGTACCTGCTGGAACAGGTTTAGTAAAAATAATCTTTCCAAAATCATAACCATTCCAAAATCGAATCAACATATTTTTCAGTCATTCTAGACTCATAGAGGCACAACATATCAAAAATTCAATTCAAGAACATTTTTCTATATTTAATTAAAAATCATACAAGTCACAGCCTTTACTAATTGTAAAACAGAAAAAATTTCACTAAACACAACTCTTACTCTTCCATCACCAACACCAACCTAACTTCTTATCTTTAATTCCATTTCAAAACTTTTACACACACCATACACAAACACACTCCAACCATCAACAACACTCCATCAAACTCAAACAAAATTCCAAATGGAACAAGAGAAATCAAGAGAAAACTTACCAAAAATGATGAACTTCTTGAATTTCTAACTTGTTTTCTTCTTTCAATTAGCTCTTAAAATTCAAAAACTCTCACTTGCTCTCTTGTTTCCTTGAGGTCCGGCCAACACAAAGAGAAAAGGAAAAAAAAAATGACAAAATGAAGAGACAAAGTCAAATTTCCCCTCTCTTTAAACCTCCACCAAGCAATTTAAAAAGAAAATTACCTAAATACCCTCTTCTATACAATTAAACTCCCTTTCACTTACTTGCCCTTTTTAGTAATTTCATACATAACCAAAATAAATATCCTCTTCCTTTGACCATCCATTTGACTTGTGTATATGTTATATATATGTCCATATATACAACATATACACTCCTCTTTAAATTATTTTCTCTTTCCAATAACATATACATTTTAATTCAAATAAAACAACAATTATACTAAAACTTCTAGGGTACATTTTGGGATATTACATTAGCGCTCACTGAGACCACGATCCTTTATGAGTTTATGAATTTTTAGCTCGATTTGGTGTGGATGCTTGGTGCTCGAGTACATTCGCTTGCCTATATTGCGACCTTACTTCACTGCTCATTGATAATGCGAATTCTTCTGTAAGATTTATGCATTTTATTTGGTATGTCTGTGCATGTGCTTGGTTTTCTTGGTCTATTGCACATTCAGCTTGGTATACTGCTTTACAGCTTGCTTAGCTCAACAATTCTATATGAGTTACTCTCTTTAGCTCAGCAAGACTATATGTGATTCTCAGCTTTCTATAGCTTCAACATTTTCTTAGATCGACACTTTTATCTGTGCTGTTTGGTTAGCTTGACAAATCTATCTATGGCGTAGCTCAGTGGCTCGGGCAACTTTTTATGGTCGCTCAGTTTATTAGGAGGTCACACAAAGGCGCTCGATTTTTATCCCTGTAGTACAAAGCTTGTTTGAAATCATTACTACTTTATCAATTTGATTATCAATGATCCAAATAGAGTTTGATTGTCCAACAATGTCAATAATGTTCTTTGATTTTTAAGTAAAGAAATGGAAGAAGAAGAAGAAAGAAAAGAGATGGTGATGGTGAAGATGAGGTTAGGGTTTGATGATGATGAAGAAGAAAATCCCTTTTATTTATAATGATTTCCAATTTTGCCCCTTATAGATATATATATATATATTTATAAAAATATTTAAATAAAATATAATTAAATATTTGATATTTATCTCTTCCTTTGACTTTTAATTATTATTATTATTATGATGATCATCATCATCATCATTACATTTTCCAACATAATCTTATTCTCTTCATATATGTATGGTATATTTTATGTATATGTATGTCTTATATATCTCATGTATATTTCAAATATACTATAAATATATATCTCATATCCATAATATGCTGATCTTATATTTCTCTCTACCCATCATGCCTATTTAATCCTCCATATCAATTACTTCAATGTACACTAAAAATGGGGATATTATAATTCTCTCCCCCCTTAAATAATTTCATCCTCGAAATTACATACTATCAACCAAATCCATTCAAAAAAAAATATGAACCTTAATTCCTTACAAAATCTATCTCACACAATTCATTATAAATCACAATTGTCACAATCATTAACCATATAATTTCTACTCTCCCCCTTATATTTTTTCTCGATCACTTTTTGAAATTTCAAATCTCCCTTCTGTATTCCTTTAATCTTATCAGACTTCATGGAGTGCTAGAGTCTATTATATCATATCGAGACCCATGCTTTGCTTTAAGATTTTAGAAAAGTTTTCAAAAAGCATTGGGTACTTGACTCAATTTTAGCACTACATTCCATCCATAGACAAATGGCCAATCAAAAAGGGTGATATAAATACTTAAAGATATACTTAGAAGTTGTTATTGAATTTAAAGATAGTTGGGATAGACATCTACCATTAGTGAAATTTGCTTATAATAACAACTACCAGAATTGTATTGGTATGGAACCATATGAAGCATTATACGGAAGGAAATGTAGAACTCCCATATGTTGGGCTAAACAAAGTGAAAATAAGTTTGTGGGACTTGATCTCATCAAATAAACTGAAGATAAAGGGAAACTCATAAAGGATCGACTGAAAGTTGTAATGGATAGACAAAAGTCTTATACAGATTTGAAGAGAATGGACATTGAATGCAATGTGGGGGATAAAGTATTTTTGAAAGTATCACCGTGGAAGAAAGTTCTTCCTTTTTGTAAAAGAGGAAAACTAAGTCCTAAGTTTATTGGACCATGTGAGATACTTGAACGTGTAGGTTCAGTAGCCTATAGACTAGCTTTACCTCAAAAATTAGCCAAGATACATAATATATCCATGTGTCGATGCTTAGAAGATAGAGATCGGACCTGTGACATGTAATACAAGTAGAATCCATTGAAATATAACCAGATCTAAGTTATGAAGAAGAACCAATGACTATCTTAGCTAGAGAAATCAAAGAATTACAGAACAAACACATCCCTCTAGTAAAAGTATTAAGGAGAAACCACTCAACTGAGGAGGCCATGTGGAAAAGTGAAGAAACAACAAGGCAATAGTACCCTCAACTACTTCAAACACCTTAAAGAGGTAAATTTCGAGGATAAATTTCTTAAAAGGGAGAGAGTTGTAATGTTTGAAATTTTTAAGCTTTGACTTTCTAAATTATACTGATATGGGATTGTGTATAATGTAGAGAAGGACTCAGATATTTGTAATACATGAAAGATATGGTTATTTAAGTCTTAAAATGTTAAAAATTAAATTCAGATATGGACTTAAGCTGTATTTCTGCAAAATAATCTTTAAATGGTAAAACCTTACAAAAATGCCTTTTTGACCTAGAATTGGATTTTTATTTAAATTGGGATTTGAAATATAGATAATAGATCTTTAAATTAATTAAAGAAATAATTTTTATGATTTTATAGAATTAAAAGTCAAATTAGAAATAATTTAAGAAAGTGGGTGTACTAAAGTTATGGTGGGCGCACCTTATATGATCAAAACCTAATTAATGTGTATAAATAAATAAAAAATCTATTTTCTTCTTCTTCCCCATCCCAAAACCAAGTTAGCACCATTCCATAACCAAAAATTTCATTTCTTCTTCTTCTTCCATCAAACTTAAGTAGAAAATTAAGGAAAATTCACATATATCTCAAAATTTTTAGTAGAATTTATTAGATTAGGTTAGAAACATCAAAATCACCACCAAAAATTCATGAAAAATTAGGAAAGAAAGGTAAAGTGCTACTTTTTTAGAGGTTAGTGCTTGTTTGTTCAAATTTGCTATTCTTTTATTTTCTTTTGATTTTCGTAAATTATGTAAATTAATTTTACTACTTTGATTGAATTTTTGTGATGAATTTTGTTAATTGAAATTATTGAAAAATAATATTAGGATATGTAACTATGTGAAAGATAAATTGATTAGAATTCATTTTTGAATAATTTTAAGTTTGTATGTACAGATTTTAGCTTGAAACTATGGTTAAAACAATTTTTGATTCATTAAAGAATCTTTTTAGGGTTATGGAAGTTTAGGGTTTAGAAATTTAACATGGAATTAGTTAGCGAAATAACTGTTCATAAATTTATAAATAAATGGATTTGTGTAGTTGTTAACTTTAAATCATGGTTGGATTATTTTTTTGATCTATAAAAGTGCTAGATAATGGTTTTGAAATATTTAGAATTTAGAAAAAAAATATGGAACAAATTCTTAAAGAAACTGATTTTGAATTCATAATTGATGAAGAATAAATATATTTATGTAGTTTTTAAACAAAAAAATTAAGTTTAAAGAAATTTTGGAATTTTCAATGTAACACCCCTTCTCGACCTACATATGTAAGCCGAGTAGAGGCGCCACACTATCCTAATGTTGCTACCAATTTTACTTAGTCAAAATTTTAGTTCCGATTTTTACAGAAATTTTGCCATAGTATTGCCTAAAAATTGAGTCCCAAGTGTCGACAAAACTAGTTTTTTTCTGATTTTTAAAAACATTTTACACAAACCAATGCAAACAAAATCATTCTCAGTACACTCCCAATAAATCCCCCTTATAACCTCAACTACAACCTGCAAAAAGGATTTACACTTCTAGTACAACATAAAATAAAGGTTTATTATGAAATACAGTAGATAAAATATTTGTTCACTATGCAGCGGAAAATAACAATATTTACAAATTCATATATATCCAAACTCAAGTTTTACAACCCATAAAATTTATACATTTCTTTGGCAGTCAGTCTTTGATCTTTAAGCCACTATCAACACCTCAAAATCTAGACTTGACTCGGCCTAGAGGAACTCTCTGGTTCTTCCCTGTCACCTGCGCGAAGAATCACATTCGCGCTAAGCCAACGGCTTAGTGGTACAAATTACAGTGCTATGATGCCTTAATGCCATGCTAATGTCACACAATAAAGATTCAAGATCAATTCAAGAGAATATTATATTTCAAATCTTACCGGTTTCAATAATGTATGTATAGTAGTCATCTCATTATTCATTTGTTTCACCATTCAATAGTCACATTTAAACAAACACAAGCATGGGCCCAAAAATAATCTAATATGCCATTCAAAGTTCAGAGTTACTGCTTTGGTCCATAAACATAATCATCAATACATTTATCCATGGATATTCAACTAGATTTGAGTTTACGACCCAGTCATTTCACCCAATCTAGTTTTGAATAATTTATTTTTGAGGTTTACGACCCGGTCATTTCACCCCAAAAACATCACATTTCACATTTTTCAACTGGAATCGGCTTACGACCCGGTCATTTCACCTATCCAGTTATTCATAGGCATGCCGCCAAAACCAGAACTCTGAAAATTGAATAAACATATTAGGCACACAATCATTTTATTTATCTCTTTTTCAATCTCTTTCCATTTCATTTCTCACAATTAATTAGGCAACCATGCCTCCATTATATATTTCATTTGCATATCATAGCCAATAACCATGACATCATATCTCAAATGATCTCAAATCACAATAAAACAATTCTTCATAACATCATATCTTTCACATTTCATTTCATCATCACATCTTGCACATTTCATATTTCATTATATTTCAAATCACATTAATCAATTCATTATTCAAATGGATATAATCAATGGCATTAACACATATTTTACATGCTCATCACAACATTCACATCATACCAAACATACATTATTAATATGCATTAACAATGCATTAGATTTCTGTTGTCCCAAGATGGCAACCAAGAGGGGGGGTGAATTGGTTTTCTCAAGAAGTAATGACAATTTAAAAAACTCAACAAACAAGAAATGCGGAATATAGAGTTGGTTGAGTAATTGAAGAAAGAAAGAACACACAAGATTTATAGTGGTTCGGATTTACTTCAATCCTACATCCACTTCCTTAACAACTTGTTAAGGTTCCACTAATCTTTGAAGTTTTTACAAGCTCACTTCTAACTTTGGTGTTTTCACAAGTTCACACCTAACTTCACAAGTGTTTTTCTTAGGCTCACACTTACAACCCAAACAAGAGTTTTACAAGGCTCACTCTCACAACCTAACAAGAGTTTTACTAGGCTCACTCTCACAACCCAAGTGTTTCCCAAGCTTACACTCAAACTTATACAATGGTGTTTTCAATGCTAACACCTAACATTCATAACAATTCAAATACAAGTTTAAGTAAAAGAAAATTTGTTGCTTGGCTATGAAAATCTTTTCTCAATGTTGTCTCTTTTTTGTTTTCTCATAGAAACTTTGTATTTATAGCCAATGTGGTCTTACTAGACGTTATTGATGTTGAGAATAAAGTCTTGGCAGATTAGACCTCTTTACTTAAACTGTCCGAAGCACTTCGCGGTCGCCCTTCATACAAGGATGGTCGCGCTCATGCTTCAAGCGGTCGTCCTTTTAACCAGGGACGGTCGCTACTTTTAAAAAATCTTCAACGGTCGAATTTTAGTGCTCTGCAGCTGGAATCTTGCCCATGATGTGTTTGTCGGACCGTTTCTTGCCCATGCTGTGTTTGTCGGGACGGTCGCGCATCACAAAGTGCGGTCGCCCTTTTTTGAATACTGAAGTGGGATTACAACGGTCATGTCACGTGTCATTTTCTGACAGGGCAAAAGAGATGTCCGCCATAATTTGAATCTCGCGGTCGCCCGTGGTAGCATTTCGCGGTCGAACTCATATTCTCGCGTCGAACTTCTGGACGCACCTGAGGACGCGAACACTACTGTCTCTTTGAGCAATTTCTTTTTGAATTGTTGGGCGGTCGCGACTTTGAATGGGGCGGTCGCTATAGTGGTTAGCGAGGTCGAGTCATTCACCGTTCTTGTCACCGCGAATCTTACTGTGATTGTAATGATTTAAATTCCTTGAGTAGCGGTTGTGCACATATTTGGCCGGTCGCTATTCTGTAGGAGCGGTCGCGACTGAGGTCGAACTTCTGACCGCGAAACCTACTGTGACATGGTTTCATTCTGTAATTACTTGGAGCGGTCGTATTAAGGTGAGGTGCGACCGCGATAAATGTTCTGTTCACCTTTAATTGAAATAACCTAATCCTGCAACAAGATTTCTCAAACACAAGTTAAATAGATCATCCATTTGAGTTGTCAAAGATCAAAATTAAGATTATTTGTCTAACAATCTCCCCCATTTTGACTTTGACAATTCAAATGGAATGATGAGAAAAATAATAAGTCTTAAATGCTCCCCCTTAACATATGCAACAATCATGGTTAAGAGCATTGTGATTATTAGTTTATTTTGGTGCAAATGTTATTGTTTGAATGCAAACATTTCTCCCCCATAAACATTTCTCCCTTATTGCAAATATTCAACATGTATACTTGTTTCTCCCATTATTGTTCTTATCTTTGGTTTCCTCTATTGGTTCATTCCATTGGTTCTTCTCCCCCATTGTCATAGGCAAAATGAAACAATTGTTAAGCAAAATTATTAACTAAACAATGAAAGGGAAAGTACCAAATTATATATATTAAAATTGGAGGAAAGTACAAAGCAGAAAGTGCAAAGCAGAAAACATATGAAAATGCAAACAAACTAAAGCTAAGCTATTCTGAGTCATCATCTAACTCTAACTCTTCTTCAACTAAAGGAGCTTTCCCCTTATCTTGAGGTGCAACAGAGGCAGAGCTAGTGCTAATAGACTCTTCTTCTTCAGCAACGCTTTGGGTGTGATCACTTATATCCCAATCTTCAAGATTGCATTGAGGCAAGTCCAATTTGCCTTGCATGTCATAAAGATCATGGTGCATGTGGGATATAAGGTCTATCCTTTTGTTTAAGTGCTGGAATCTCTTGGAAACACTTTTCTTGAACTTAGTGAGTTTCCTTGAGAGAGTCTTGATTGCTTGGAGGATGAGTTGTGTGGAGGATGAAGCAGTTTCTTTAGCAGCTTTTGATGAAGTTGCTTTTGGAGGTAATTCTACTGCAACTTCTACAGAATCTCCCTCTTCCTCAATTGTATACCTTGGCCTTTTCTTTTGTTTATCCATAACTCCTTTCTTGCCATAGCAGTATACATATGACCCTTCTATCTTCCTTACACAACCAGCATGCTCTAAGTAATCCATTGTGATAGCATTGGAGGCTAGAGTGAAAGGGTTCCTCAAAGTAGCTAAGTTCAAATCATTCAGAAGTTTTAAGTGTCTAGCTATTTGAGTAACTTGAGAGGATAGGAAGAAGGTACCAGTTCTTGTAACAGCATGATGATAAAATGTATCAATCAAGAACTTGGTTGTGTTCATTTTGATGTTATGGGTGAAAGCATAGAGAAAGATAAGGTCTCTCTTGGTTACTTTCTCATTCCCATCTGCTCTTTGGTGAATGGTATAGGTGATAATCCTATGGAGCATCCAGTGGGTGAGAGATTTGATGTGCTTGGCTTTAGATTCCTTTTCAAAGGAAGTTTCAATGGAAATTTCTCGCCAGAAATCAGAAAGGGTTGGGTTTGAGAAGATTTGGTCATTGTAGGAGGTTATACCTTCAGAAGGGAAGTTCCAAATTCTGCCAAAATCTTCAAGGGTTATGAATTGATACTGATCAAAGAGTTTGAACCTTACCCCGTACCAACCTAGAGCAGAGTTTGCACTCTTCTCTATCTGGAATGACATTAGAAACTCCTTACTTAGACTAGAGTAACCTACCTCTTCTGGAAAGACAAAATTTCTCCATCCAAGGACATCCAACAATCCTTCAATTTCGTCCTTGATGCCCAAAGCAGACAGCATCCCACCAAAAGGAGATTTGGTGCCTTCAACCTTCTTCTTCTTTAGCATGGCATACCTAATGTCTTCCTCAGTGGTTTGGTGATGAGGTTTGTGAATTTTCTCACCCCTTTTTGATTGTGGAGGAGATGGAGGTTCAACGACAGGTTCTCTAATGGTGATTCCTGGAACTCTCTTAGCTTGTCCCTTTATTTTGGAAGTGGTTTTTCTTTTGGGAGCCATTAGAATAGAAGAAACAGATGAGAGCAGGAAAACAGAGGTTGATTTGAGAAGCAGATGAGTTGAGAAGATTTTAGGGTTTTAGATTGTTTTCAGAAGCAAAATATCCAAGAAATTTGATGTAACTTACTTTTAAATAGATGGAGTTAAGAAAATAGCCGTTTTTGACTGTTGGATATTAAGAGTTGCAACCTGTCACACAGCCAACGGTTATAAATTTTCGAGCAGAGTGTACAGGGTGCGGTCGCGGATTGAAGATAGTGCGATCGCTACTTATGGTCTAGCGACCATTATCAAGATAAGTATGCTCGCGAGAGAAGAAAGTAACTGTAACGGTCGAAACTATTCAAATTGGTGCGGCCGCGCACAAATTTTCTCGACCGCGCACAGGGATTTTTATTGAATGAAACTGGCAGACGAAATAGCGATCGCTAAATAACACTGGAGCGACCGCGATAAACTTAAAAAATGAAAATTTCAAGGAAAGATGGAATGACATTTCTAATGTGTTAAAGAATTAACTGCATGCACATAGAAACTTCATTGGAAGATAATTAATTCAAAGTTATTCCATCAATCATTCCTAAATTGAGTTTTATGAAGTTAAGTCTATCTTCATTCAAGGGTTTTGTAAAGACATCAGCAAGTTGATTTTCTGTATCTATGAATTCTAAGGTTATATTCTGATTTTGTACATTTTCTCTTAAGAAATGATGTCTAATATCTATGTGTTTGGATCTAGAATGTTGGATAGGATTTTTAGATAAATTGATAGCACTAGTGTTGTCACATTTAATGGAAATATTGTTAAAAACCTTACCATAGTCAAGCAATTGTTGTTTCATCCATAATACTTGTGTGCAACAAAAACATGCTGCAACATATTCTGCTTCCGTTGTGGATAAAGCAACCGATGCTTGTTTCTTACTATGCCAAGAAACTAGACAATTACCAAGAAAGTGACATGCTCCTGTTGTGCTCTTCCTATCTAAGATACTACCAGCATAATCTGCATCTGAAAATCCTATAATATGAAATGATGTATTCTTAGGATACCAAAGTCCTAAATGCATTGTACCACTCAAATATTTCAAGATTCTTTTAGTGGCATTCAAGTGTGATTCTTTAGGACAGGTTTGAAATCTAGCACATAGACATACACTATACATTATATCAGGCCTAGAAGCAGTTAAGTAAAGTAGTGATCCGATGATACCTCGATATTTCTTCTCATCTACTGCTTTACCATTATCATCTTTACCTAATTTCAATGATGTGCTCATAGGAGTTTTGCTAGTTTTGCAGCCATCCATTCCAAATTTCTTGATGAGTTCTTTTGTATATTTGGATTGGTTGATGAAGATCCCATCTTTACATTGCTTGACTTGCAGTCCAAGGAAAAACTTGAGTTCACCCATCATGCTCATTTCAAATTCCCTAGTCATACAAGAAGCAAATTCTTTGCACAAGGCTTCATTAGTAGCTCCAAATATTATGTCATCCACATAAATTTGTACAATCAAAATGTTGTGCTTATTCTTTTTAACAAAAAGAGTTGTGTCTACTTTTCCTTTTGAAAAACCATTTTCAAGCAAATATGCACTAAGTTTATCATACCAAGCTCTAGGTGCTTGCTTTAATCCATATAAAGCTTTGGTAAGTTTGAAAACATGATCAGGAAATTTGTAGTTTTCAAAACCAGGAGGTTGTTCAACATAAACTTCTTCATTTATGAGTCCATTTAGAAATGCACTTTTAACATCCATTTGATAAAGCTTAAAATTCATATGACATGCAAAAGCAAGTAATATTCTAATAGCTTCCAATCTAGCTACGGGGGCAAAGGTTTCATCATAGTCAATACCTTCTTCTTGATTATAACCTTTGGCTACCAATCTTGCTTTATTTCTAATGATGTGACCATTTTCATCAAGCTTATTCCTATAAACCCATTTGCATCCTATTGTAGAATGATCTATAGGTCTAGGAGTAAGTTGCCAAACATTATTTCTTTCAAATTGATTAAGTTCATCTTGCATTGCAGTTATCCAATTTTCATCATTTAAAGCTTCCTCAACATTTTTTGGTTCAATTTGAGAAACAAAAGCAAAATTAACATCAACGTGATTAATTTTAGATCTAGTAGTTACTCCCTTTGATGTTTCTCCAATGATGAGTTCCTTTGGATGATCTTTCTTGTATTGCCAATCCTTAGGTAGATCTTGAGACTCTTCTTCAAGTTGATTGATCTTTGGAACATCAATAGATTCAAGAGGTTCAAGAGTATCTGCAGGGTCATTGAAAGAAATACCTTTCTTTTGATCAAGTTTAGATGATTCATCAAATACAACATGCATTGATTCTTCTATAACTAGAGTTTTCATGTTAAATACCCTATATGCTTTGCTATATGATGAATATCCTAAGAATATGCCTTCATCTGATTTGGATGAGAATTTTCCAAGATTATCCTTGGTATTCAATATGAAGCATTTGCATCCAAATACTCTAAAATATCCAATTCTGGGTATTCTTCCATTCCATAGCTCATAAGAAGTTTTATTAGTTAAATGCCTTTTATAAACACGATTTGCAATGTAACAAGCTGTATTAACGGCTTCCGCCCAAAAATAAGATGGTAAATCATATTCGTTGAGCATTGTTCTAGCCATTTCAATTAAAGTTCTATTTTTCCTTTCAACTACACCATTTTGCTGTGGAGTTCTAGGAGCAGAAAAATTGTGTGAAATGCCAATTTCATTGCAAAAGTTTTCAAAGTTTTCATTTTCAAATTCTTTGCCATGATCACTTCTAATAGATGTGATCACATATCCTTTTTCATTTTGAACTCTTTTTGCAAAGGTTTTGAAGTAATTAAAGGCTTCATTCTTTTGAGCTAAGAAATTAACCCATGTGAATCTAGAGTAGTCATCAACAAGAACAAATGCATATAATTTGCCTCCTAAGCTTGTAACTCTATTTGGTCCAAACAAATCTAAATGAATGAGCTCTAAAGGTCTAGAGGTGCTTATAACACTCTTTGATTTAAATGAGCTTTTATGTTGCTTACCATGTTGACAAGGTTTACAAATTCTATCTTTTTCATATTTTATCTTAGGTAAGCCATCAACTAAGTTCTCATTACAAATATATTTCAATTGATCCATACCAGCATGTCCTAGTCTTCTATGCCATAACCATGCATCATCATTAGTGGACATCAAACATGTATGATTTGAATGTATGCTGACATTATAAGTGTTGTTTGTTCTAGTGCCCTTAAATATGATAACATCATTTGAATTCGTGATCTTGCATTCCTTGGAATCAAACTTGACAGAGTATGCTTTATCACAAAGTTGACTAACACTTAGCAAGTTATGTTTCAAACCATCAACAAGCCATACATCTTCAATTAAATCCTTACCAATGGAACCAATGGAGCCAACACCAAGAATTTTACCTTTAGCATTGTTTCCAAAAGTTACGTTACCTCCATGTTTATAGGTAATACTTGTAAAGAGCTTTGCATTTCCAGTCATATGCCTTGAGCATCCACTATCCACAAGCCATGTGCTTTCATTGGTAGTAGATTTTAGGCATACCTGCAAGACAATTTTGATCATCTTCTTTTAGGTACCCACATATAGTTGGGTCCTTGATGGTTAGTAGAAAGAGTGCCTTCTAAATTGAGATGAGCTTTTCTTATATAACAATTGAAATTTTTGTGACCAAATTTCATGCAATATGTGCATTGCCATGGTATCCTATGCTTCTGCATTTTTCTTTTTGCATTATACATACAACTACAAGTATGTGATTTCTTTTGTACAAGTTTAGTGAACAACAATGCATAATTATTTTTGGCTTTATTTCCTAGTGAACCATAAGAAGTTCTTTTAGATTTGGTGCAAGCATCTTTGATATGAACATCAGAAATTTTAGTTGTAGATGCTTTCACAAATGTTGGTTTGCTAGGTGCAATGTTGGTTGAGCCATTGAATCCTAATCCATATTTCAAGGAAGGTGATCTTTGATTATTAATTAATGTGTTCAATGCTTCCTTTCCTTTATGAAATCTGGAAATTGATTCTTTTAGTTCTTTTAGTTCATGCTTCAATGCCTCATTCTCTTTAATCACTTTTTCTAAGTCATGTGAGCTTTTATTTAATTCTCCTATTGTATTCAGTAAGTGTTCATTTGAGGTTTTCAATTCTAAGGTAGAGTTCTTTAAGCATATAAAATCCTTTTCTAACTTAGAGTTTTTCTCTTTATAGAGCATCATTTTAGAGAAATATTTTTCTATTTTAGAATTCATGTGCTCAATCAAGTCACTATCATCTATATCATTTATATCATCATGTGCTACAAGATCAAAAGATTGAGTACTTACCTCATTGGAGTCATCTTCAATAGCCATGAGACAAAGATTTGCAATTCCTTCCTCTTCTTCTTCTTCACTTGAGGAAGAGTCATCCCATGTGGCTTTGAGAGACTTTTTCTTTTCTTTATCCCATTTCCTTTTGTTCTTTAATTTGTAGCAATCCGACTTGATGTGACCGGTTTTTCCACATTCATAGCATTTTACCTCATTTTTCTTTTCTTTATCTTTGAAGGAGAATTTAGGAGGTGTACCTTTGTTTGCTTGTAATCTTTTCTTCCTTTTCCATTCGTTCATTCTTTTTGAGAACATTGCCATTTCATCTTCATCATCAGTACCTTCACTGCTTGAGCTCTCAATTTCTTTGATTGCTTTGAGTGCAATTGGTTTTCTCTTTTCTTTCTCACCTTGATCTTCTTCTTTTTCACTGTGCAGCTCAAAAGTGAGTAATTTACCAACTAGCTCGTCGGTTCTTAATGTGCTGAGATCATGAGCTTCTTCTATGGATGATACTTTGGATTCAAAGTTCTTTCTAGCTCTTAGTGCTCTCAAGATTTTACTGTTTACATCACCTTGATCATATACCTTGCCATACTTCTTTAGTTCATTGACAATTGCAAGTAAGCGATTGGTCATGTCGGTGACATTTTCATTTGGTTTCATCTTGAATAGCTCATACTCATGAACATGCATTTGTTTCTTGGTAAATCTTACCTGAGTTGTACCTTCATGGTAGTTTTCAAGTGTTTTCCAAATGCAATGTGCACAAGTTAAATGTTGAACTCTTCCACCTTCTTCTCTTGAAATGGAGTTCATCAAGATGGAAGCAGCTCTATTGTTCTTGAATCGATCTCTGATATTGCTAGTTGACCATTGAGCTTTGGGAAGAGGAACTTGAATACCGTCAACTTCATGAGTAGGAGATTTCCACTCATTTTCCACGAAATCCCATAGTTCAATCCCTTCACTGTCTAGAAACAAATACATTTTGTGTTTCCAGTATGAATAATCCGTTCCATCAAAGTAGGGTCTAAGAATAGAGTTAAGATTTCCATGAGAGCTTGATGAAGAAGAAGTTGCCATTGTGGATCAGATTTCACAATTAAGTTTAAGAAATCTCAGGGCTCTGATACCAATTGTTGTCCCAAGATGGCAACCAAGAGGGGGGGTGAATTGGTTTTCTCAAGAAGTAATGACAATTTAAAAAACTCAACAAACAAGAAATGCGGAATATAGAGTTGGTTGAGTAATTGAAGAAAGAAAGAACACACAAGATTTATAGTGGTTCGGATTTACTTCAATCCTACATCCACTTCCTTAACAACTTGTTAAGGTTCCACTAATCTTTGAAGTTTTTACAAGCTCACTTCTAACTTTGGTGTTTTCACAAGTTCACACCTAACTTCACAAGTGTTTTTCTTAGGCTCACACTTACAACCCAAACAAGAGTTTTACAAGGCTCACTCTCACAACCTAACAAGAGTTTTACTAGGCTCACTCTCACAACCCAAGTGTTTCCCAAGCTTACACTCAAACTTATACAATGGTGTTTTCAATGCTAACACCTAACATTCATAACAATTCAAATACAAGTTTAAGTAAAAGAAAATTTGTTGCTTGGCTATGAAAATCTTTTCTCAATGTTGTCTCTTTTTTGTTTTCTCATAGAAACTTTGTATTTATAGCCAATGTGGTCTTACTAGCCGTTATTGATGTTGAGAATAAAGTCTTGGCAGATTAGACCTCTTTACTTAAACTGTCCGAAGCACTTCGCGGTCGCCCTTCATACAAGGATGGTCGCGCTCATGCTTCAAGCGGTCGTCCTTTTAACCAGGGACGGTCGCTACTTTTAAAAAATCTTCAACGGTCGAATTTTAGTGCTCTGCAGCTGGAATCTTGCCCATGATGTGTTTGTCGGACCGTTTCTTGCCCATGCTGTGTTTGTCGGGACGGTCGCGCATCACAAAGTGCGGTCGCCCTTTTTTGAATACTGAAGTGGGATTACAACGGTCATGTCACGTGTCATTTTCTGACAGGGCAAAAGAGATGTCCGCCATAATTTGAATCTCGCGGTCGCCCGTGGTAGCATTTCGCGGTCGAACTCATATTCTCGCGTCGAACTTCTGGACGCACCTGAGGACGCGAACACTACTGTCTCTTTGAGCAATTTCTTTTTGAATTGTTGGGCGGTCGCGACTTTGAATGGGGCGGTCGCTATAGTGGTTAGCGAGGTCGAGTCATTCACCGTTCTTGTCACCGCGAATCTTACTGTGATTGTAATGATTTAAATTCCTTGAGTAGCGGTTGTGCACATATTTGGCCGGTCGCTATTCTGTAGGAGCGGTCGCGACTGAGGTCGAACTTCTGACCGCGAAACCTACTGTGACATGGTTTCATTCTGTAATTACTTGGAGCGGTCGTATTAAGGTGAGGTGCGACCGCGATAAATGTTCTGTTCACCTTTAATTGAAATAACCTAATCCTGCAACAAGATTTCTCAAACACAAGTTAAATAGATCATCCATTTGAGTTGTCAAAGATCAAAATTAAGATTATTTGTCTAACAATTTCTTAACACATTTACAATCAAATGTATGTGAAATCTCAACATCATATGAATGTATGAAATAATGTAATTTGTACTTACCTTAAAACCAACTCACACCAATCTATACACTTACTCTTCCAAGAATCCTCAACACTTAGGCTAGGGCAATTCAACCTCTTCACAACCTAATCCAAAAGGAGTATTAGCAAAATGACCATATGAATAGTACATTCTGATTTTAGACTCCACTCTATCCTTATTTTGAAAAATTGTATAAAATAATCTACTTGACTAAAAATTATAAATTTTTACAGAACTAAATTTTACATCTTAAAATCATTCCTTTAAAATTTCAGATCAAACTGAACACAAAATCTTGGTCAAATAGTTCACCCAACCAGACTGCCCCAATTGCCCTGCATCCTGGCAGCAGTTCTGAACTTTGTGAATTCCATAAATTAAATTCAATCAACTTGGTTCCAAATTATTTTTCTCAAATACTAGACTTACTAAGAAACAACATATCCAAAATTCAATTGGATATCATTTTTCTACATTTTATTAAAAATCCCGAAATATAGCTGTCCTAGTTAAGGTACCTGCTGGAACAGGTTTAGTAAAAATAATCTTTCCAAAATCATAACCATTCCAAAATCGAATCAACATATTTTCAGTCATTCTAGACTCATAGAGGCACAACATATCAAAAATTCACTTCAAGAACATTTTTCTATATTTAATTAAAAATCATATAAGTCACAGCCTTTACTAATTGTAAAACAGAAAAATTTTCACTAAACACAACTCTTCCTCTTCCATCACCAACACCAACCTAACTTCTTATCTTTAATTTCATTTCAGCACTTACAAACACACCACAAGCAATCCTAACCATATTATCAACAACACTTCATCAAACTCAAAAATAACTTCATAAACAACAAGAGCAATCAAGAGAGAACTTACCAAAATAATGAAATTTCTTGAAATTCCAACTTGTTTATTTGAAATTTCCTTCAATTTTGGTCTTGGAAAATCAAATCCCTCTTTTGCTCTCTTGCTTGAGTGATGGCCGGCCAAACACAAAGGAAGAAGAAGAAAAATAAAAATGAATGGCAAAGTCAACTTTACTCCCTTCTTTAAACCTCCACCAAGTAATTTAAAAAGAAAATTACTTAAATACCCTCACCTATTTATTTTACTTCTCTTTCACTTATTACCCTATTTAGTAATTTCACAAAGAACAAATTAAATATCTTCATCCCTTGACCATCACATTTGACTTGTATATATGTTGTATATATTTCCATATACACAACATATACACTTTCTTTTAAATTTCTTTTCTCTCCCAAATTAACATATACATTTTAATTCAAATAAAACAACAATTATACTAAAACTTCTAGGCACATTTTGGGATATTACATTCAAAGTTTTGAATTTAGGATTATGTAAGTTTATGGTTCTAAGAAAATTTAAAATTTGGAATTAAAATGATTGTTTAAAATATGTTTGATGAATGTGTTTTAAATGCAAAATGTTTGAATTTAAATTAAGGAGTATCTTATTACATGTAAGGTAAAACTAAAGAATATTGAAAGATAAAGAATGTTGTAAGGAAAAAATTTTAGTTAAAGTGGATATTCTAATTATGTAATTGATTAACAAGAAAATAAAGAAGTATTTACTTAAAAGTAATATTTTAATAAAATTTACATAATTTAAAAATTAATTGGAATGAGAAAAAAATAATTAAAGTGCCCAAATGCACTGAAGCAAAATCTAGTTATCAGATTAATAGGTAGCCAAAGGAGGGATGTCTATAGTGTTAGTGTGCACTTTGTGCCACTAGTGGACACTTTGTGTCACCAGTGATATTGGATAATTATGTTATTAATGAACACTTTGTGTCACTAGTGATAATGGACACTTTGTGCCATCAGTGGCCATTAGTTATATTCTTTACAGTGGGCATTTACTTGCCATTAGTGTTTCGTTATCTGAATCTAGGATTTTAAAATTAGTATATAAGGGTAAAGGAGTTAAATGAAATTTAAAGAAAATGAATAAAGTGTAATGTAAGTGTTTACAAAAATTATGTGAAAAATGTGAATGTAATATGGAACTTTTATCTTTGTTGAAAAGGTTTTAATCACTAGTTACAAAGTGAATATACTATTGTAAACCCTTAATTTTGGCCCTAAACAAGTCCGATCCCAATTGAAAGAGGCCAAGCCAAATTCAGTTTGATTTTAAAGCTTAACCTAGTTTAAAGCCTTGAATTAGATCGATCCAATTTTAAAAATCCCAAATTACGCTCGATCTAATTTGTAAAGTGCAAACAAGTTCGATCCAAAGTCAAAATTAATTCAGTTGCATTTAATTTGGTATGAATATCCAATTTGATATTAGCATGTCCAATTTGACATGAGCATAAAGCTCATGTTGAATTGGACATGGTCCAATTCAATATGATTTTACTCTTTTGGATTGGACATGGTCTAATTCGATATGAGCATAAGATATGAATCATATCGAAGTAGCCAAATTTCAATTTGACATGAGCCGAGTTTAGGATCCTAAATTAAGAAGGATTTGGATAATCAAACAGAGTTAAGATTGGTAAACTATTTTAACCCTAAGTTTGGCCTATAAATAAAAGAATTAAAAGGGGAATTTAAGAGCCACTTTTTAGAGAATCGGACAGCCATAGTAATTAAAAAAAAATAAGAGCCAACAATTAGGGTTAGAGAGACAAGACCAGAATTAACAAATTAAAAGAAGTGGCCATTGAAAGCAGAAAATAAAAGAGGCAAAAAGCAATTACGAGAGACAGTAACCAAAGTAAAAAGTAATCTTCAAATTATTTTAACCTCAGCCAAGACTTATCTGATATAGCAAATCATAGCACCAACATGCAAGTGTTCTGTGAAGAAGTTGTTGTGCTTGGGGGCAAGGTTTGGTTCGATGATATAACTTGGTGGAGCCAACAACGCAAGTATTGTAATATTCCAAAATTTTTAAAAATTTCTAATTTTTGAAAAATTTGATAAAATAAATTATAATTTAAAAGAATAAATTAAATTAAAGGTTTTAAATAAAAAATGATGGGATTTTAAATGAAAAAGTGGAATATATATGGGATATATATACAAAATATACATAACATATAAAAGTCAACACTTTTTTTAAAAAAATTCAAAGTCCAATGGCATTTTTGTAAATAAATTTTAAAACTTTAAAACAAAAAGAAATTATTTTTGAATGGAAGAGGGAATTTAGGACTTTTAATTTATTTAATAAATTATTAAATTATTTTAATATATATATATATGGTTTAAAATAAAGATGAAAGGAAAAAAGAAAATTAAAAAGTCTTCTTCTTCTTCTTCATCTTCTTCTCCACAAGGGCCGAAATTTCATTTAACAAGTTTTAAGTGGATTTTTGGTGATTTTCACCAAATTTAGTAAGTTTCTAACTCTTTTCTTTGAATTCCATGGAAAATTGATTTATGTGAGTTTTGGACGTTTGAAGTAGTATGTTATAATTGTTGGAATTGGTGTGTATGATGTTATTTTGGATAGTTAATAATGATTTTAAGGTTAGATTGAAGAGATGATGCAGTTTGGATAAAGAATGGTGAAGAGAGAGAATTTAGAATTTTTGGGGTTTTGAAAACATGAGCTTTAATTGTGCAAATTGGTTTCTAAATGTGTTGTTTTGATTCATTAACAAGTATTTTAAAGTCAAATATTAGATTTGGTTGTGTTTGGTTGGAGTTTGAGAATTGAAGTGGAGATTTAGGGTTTTGGAAAAGTGATTTTCCAAAGTGATTGAATTGTGTGATTTTATTTGTTTAAGCATGTTGTTTAGTATTAAAAATGATGAATATAAGCTTGAAATGAGTAATGGATTGTGTTGGAATAGAAAACCTTCAATGGGGGAAGGTTATGCCATTTTTAAGATTTTGTGTATAAGAGTGTATTTTTAAAATGTAAATGATTTAAATGTATTAAAATATATTTTTAATAATATAAATAACCTTAAAACACTAATTTAATTGTATTAGAATGGAATTCTAATATCAAAGTAAGGAAAGGCTAAATTTTTGAAAATTTATAGGAGTGGTGTTTAATTATGGTTAAATGTTGGAAATGCCATTAAATGTTATACTAAATGATTATTTGCTATCACATTTGGTTTAGGCATTGAGGAAGATTGATTTGCTTCATCCAAGTGGTGAAGGGCAAGTTGGAAAGATAGTATTGGAGGTTGTTTTAGGATTGCTTTGGGTTGCTAGTGGAGGTATGTATAAACTTTGAATATATTGTTTATATTTGCATGACATTTGAGCTTAACACATTTTGGTTGAAAAATGTGTTAAGCTACTTAGTACATTGATTGTGCATGAATAATGTGCTATGACATTTGTAATGTCATATATGTGTTAAATGCATTGTGAAAAGCCATTGATAATGGCTAAATTGTGTAAAATGTAAAATATGTATATTATGTGGAAATACCCAAAGTAATTGGGTAATGTGTTGTGAATGCAAAAAATGAGATATGTAGTATAATGAAATAAATTGATATTGATAAAAATGAGAAAAGTGAGAAAAATGAGAAAGATGTGAAAAACGAGAAAAGTGAGAAAAAAATGTGAAAATAAGGCAATGTGCCTAGATTGAATATGTGAAAATGAGAAAGAGATTAATAATGAGATATGAATAATATTGTGTGTCTAGTATGTTATTCAATTTTCAGAGTTCTGTGTTTGGCGGCATGCCTATGATTGCCCACGGGCTAGATGATGGACGTCATTGTGAAAATATTTTTGAGGTGAAAAAACTGGGCCATAAGCCTAAAAAATAAATATTTAAAGCTAGGATGAGTGAAAAGACTGGGTCGTAAGCTCATGCCTAGTTGGAATATTCCATTGATATATTGCCTACGGGGCTAGACACATAGTGTCATTATAGACCAAAACAATAACTCTGAAATTTGAATTGCATGTTAGTTATCTTTGGGCCAATGTTTGTGTTTGTTTATATGTGAATTGTGATTATGAAATATTTGAAAAATATAAGAAAATGGAATGATGTGACATCTATATACATTGTGCATTGACATTGCATTGAGTTTTATTTTTATTATCAAAGTTTGTACCACTAGGCTTCAGCTTAGCGTGATTGTTTCCATCGCGCATGTGACAGGGTAGACTCAGCTGAGCCAGAGAGTTCTTCTAGACAAGGTCGGGTCTAGACTTGTAGTTGAGCTTGTTGAGTTGTTATCGAGATCAGAAACACTGTCAGCAGCATGTATATATTTTTATGTTATTGTATATTTTGAGTATTATGCATAATATATTATGTTTTGGATTTTATGTATTGTATATTATAAAAAATGTTTTGGTCAATGTATTTGAAATGGGAGAGTAAATGTGTTTTAAATTATATATATTTATATATAAATGTTTGAGAAACTTGGTGAAATTGAGGAGTATGGTTAAGATGGTGATTTGAAATTATTTGGGAGTGTTTTCTTTTCGCAGGTTGTGTTTTGCTGAATTTTGGAATGTCCAAATTACAGACAAAACTTTGACAAATTTTTTCCAGAAATTTTCATATATAATATTTATTTTGGGTTCCTATAACAAGTAAAGAATATTTATATGCTATTTAATTTTATATATTTAGAATTTAAAATTTTAAATTGGAAATGTGAAATTTTTTTATTAAACTGGTTTGTAATATTTTTGTACTGTATATGCATATTTTACATATGCTGGAAATATGTATTGTACATATATAGGGTATAAGTGTGTTTTGGTATCAGAGCCTAGGTTTGAGGTTCTCGACCTAGGTGGGTTGATAGAGAGAGAAAATGGAGGATTTGAAAATAGTTTTTAATTGTAATACGTGCATTGGCACTGGCAGTTTTTGATCTCTGATATAGTATTTTCTGCTATGTTTGCAGATATAGGTAGTTATGGCGTCTTGGACACATTAGGCTGCTGAGGGTAGTGCAGAGAATGTGGCTCCGAATGAGGGTAGAGATGGAGCTAGAGTTGTGTCTGCTGGTGAGGCATCTATTCCTGTGCCTGTAAGACCAGCAGCTGATGAGATTTCACCTGGTTGAGTATGGCATATGGTAGAGTTGTTGAGGCAGGCTCCAGTTTCTCAGCCGCCATAGCCATAGCCGCAGTCGCAGTTGCCGATGAGGCAGTATGATAAACTGAGAAAGTATAGAGTTGAGGACTTTATTGGTACTACAGACCCTGCTATTGCAGAGCAGTGGCTAGACAGGGTTCAGAGGGTATTCATTCAGTTGCAGGCTAGTCCGGAAGAGAAGTTTGATTATGCCAGATCTCTTCTGTAGAGGGATGCATATGATTGGTAGAAGACGGTTCCACATGCTCTGGATGATCTACCAGTCCTGACCTATGATGATTTTCTGTGGGAATTTGAGCAGAAGTATACACTGAGAGAGTATAAAGATGCAAAGAAGATGGAGTTCCTGAGTCTGAGACAGGATACCCGGACAGTGACCGAGGATGAGATCGAGTTTATCCGGTTGAGTCACTATGCTGGTGGGATCATTTCTGACGAGTTTGACAGGTACAGGAGGTTTGAGGAGGGACTGAGACCCTCTATCATGTGCATTATCTTAGGCTCCCGGTATTAAAATTTTTCCCAGTTAGTTGCAGCTGCTAGGAGTGTAGAGAGAGCACAGGGTCTTGCAGCAGCTGCCAGGGTTGAGGAGACCAGAGCTAGGATACCCCAGAGTGAGGCAGGGTCTTCATCAACAAAGAGAGGCCGAGGGGGATATTTTAAGAGGTTTAGTAGGAGTCAGGGGTAGTTTGGCAGGTCAGTACAACAACAGAGACAGAGATAGAGACTTGCAGTTTCAGTGGCTAGTGCTCCGACCCCAGTGGCTCAGAGACTTGTTCCACCTACTTATGTTCATTGTGGTAGAGCACATGGAGGTGTCTGCTAGTGGAGAGGTGCTTCGGCAGTGTGTTTTAGATGTGGGTCGTCATACCATTTTATCAGAGATTGTCCCGAGCCACCAGAGGTTAGACAGGCAGATACTACAGCTTTTCAACCCAGTGTCAGAGGGGGTTGTGGTGGTAGAGGTTTTGATAGAGGTGGTCGATCTGGGTCTAGTCAGAGAGGAGGTTTTACAATTGGAGGTAGTAGACTAGATGATGCAGGACCATCACAATGGGTTTATGTGATACAGAGGCAGCCAGGTGCTTCAGCTGTTATTGCTGGTACTTTTACATTATTTGGTACTTTAGTTCTTGTTTTATTAGACCCTGGGTTCTCATTCTTACATCAGTGCATCCATCTTGCCTGTGAGTGATTTGCATTCTGAGTCCTTAGGATTTGATGTTTTGGTCACAAATCCTTTAGGGCATAGTGTTGTGGTGAGCAGGGGCACCGAGATAGTCCAGTTGTTGTTCAGGATGAGGAGTTTCTCGGTGATCTGATTGAGATGCCTTTGAGGGAGTATGATATGATTTTAGGCATGGATTGGTTATCCAAGCATGGGGCTGTGGCAGACTGTCATAAAAAATGTGTTATTTTGAGAACACGTGATGGTAGGGATGTTATAGTATCTAGTGAGCAGAGGTATCTTTCATCCATGTTTGTTTCAGCTGTTTCAGCTGGGAGGATGATTCGGAAGGGATGTGAGGCTTATCTTACTGATGTTGTAGATACCAAAGTAGTGGGGTCCCTATTTGACAGTATACCCACAGTTGCTGAGTTTTCAAATGTTTTATCTCATGAGTTGCCAGGGGTACCTCCTGAGAGAGAAGTGGAGTTTGGTATCGATTTGTTGCCTGGTACCACTCTTATCTCTATTACCCCTTATCGGATGGCACCTGCTGAGTTGAGAGAATTGAATGTGCAGTTGTAGGAGTTATTAAAAAAAGGGTTTGTCTGCCCTAGTGTGTCCCCGTGGGGAGCGCCTGTGATGTTTGTGAAGAAGAAGAATGGCACCATGAGATTGTGTATTGATTATAGGCAGTTGAATAAGGTGACCATCAAGAACAAATATCCTTTGCCTCAGATAGAAGATCTCTTTGATCAGTTGAAGGGAGCAGCATTATTCTCTAAGATCGATCTGAGATCAGGGTACCATCAGTTGAGAGTCAGAGATGTGGATATACCCAAGACAACTTTTTGTATGAGGTATGGGCACTATAAGTTTTTGGTGATGCCCTTTGGATTGACGAATGCACTAGCAGCTTTTATGGATTTGATGAACAGGGTGTTTAGACTATATTTAGATCAATTTGTGGTGGTCTTCATTGATGACATCTTGGTGTATCCGCGTAATGAGGAGGATCATGATAGGCATTTGCGGATTGTATTGCAGACTCTGAGAGAGAAGCAGTTGTATGCTAAGCTGTCTACGTGTGAGTTCTGGCTCGATCGGGTAGCTTTCTTGGTCATGTGGTTTTAGCAGAGGGTATTAGAGTTGATCCGAGTAAAGTTGAGGCTATCTTGAATTGCAGTCCACCGAAGACTGTGACAGAGGCTAGAAGTTTTTTGGGATTGGCAGGCTATTATTGTCAATTTGTGAAGGATTTTTCTATGATAGCTACACCATTCACCAAATTACTTTGGAAAGGAGTTAGATTTGTGTGGACAGATCAGTGTCAGGTGAGTTTTGAGCAGTTGAGGGAGATGTTGACTCAGGCTCCTGTCCTTACCCTGCCTGTGGAAGGTAAACCATATGTGATATACAGTGATGCTTCACATAGTGGTTTAGGGTGTGTTCTAATGCAGGAGGGTAGAGTCATTGTTTATGCCTCTCGACAGTTGAAACTGCATGAGCTGAATTGCCCGACGCATGATTTGGAATTAGCAGCAATAGTTTTTGCCTTGAAGATTTGGCGGCATTACTTGTATGGGGAAAAGTGTTTCATTTATATGAATCACAAGAGTTTGAAAAACCTGGGTGTTCAGAGAGAGCTGAATCTTCGACAAAGACGGTGGTTAGAGTTGATTAAAGACTATGACTGTTTGATTGATTATCATCCTGGTAAGGCAAATGTTGTTGCCGATGCCTTGAGTCGAAAATCTTTGGCAGGTTTGACTACTTATTCACTCTCATTGCTTGTTGAGTTGAGAGTGTTGCATGCTAGATTTGAGTCTTTTGATGATGATGCTTTGATGGCTCAGTTACCGTTGAGGCCAGTCTTATTGGATCATATTAGGGAGGCTCAGTTGGCAGATGAGAGAATTCAAAAAATTGTGTTGGTTTGCCAGAAAGCGGAGAGTCGAGACTTTTATGTGAGGGCTAATGGAAATCTATGGTACAGAGATAGATTGTGTATTCTTGATGATGCAGAATTGAAAAGGATGATATTAAAGGAAGTACATTAGTCACGTTTTGCTATGCACCCTGGGAGTACCAAGATGTATCAGGACTTGAAGCGACATTATTGGTGGTCAGGTATGAAGAGGGACATAGCAGAGTTTGTATCCAGATGTCTCACTTGCCAGAAAGTGAAGGCTGAGCACCAAATTCCTTCAGGGTTGCTCCAACCTTTATCAGTGCCAGAGTGGAAATGGGAGCGAGTGATAATAGATTTTGTAACTGGACTGCCTTTGACCCAGAAGAAGCATGATGCAATCTGGGTGATAGTTGATTGGATAATGAAGACAACTCATTTTCTTCCAGTTCAGATGGATTATTCTCTTAAGAGGTTGGCTGAGTTGTATATCAATGAGATAGTCAGGTTGCATGGAGTCCCAGTTTCTTTGTTGTCAGATCGAGATCCTCAGTTTACTTTGAGGTTTTGGAAGAGTTTGCATGATGCTTTGGGTTCTCGATTGTATTTCAGTACTGCTTTCCATCCTCGGACAGATGGGCAGTCAGAGAGAGTGATACAGATTCCGGAGGATATGTTGAGGAGCTGTACCATTGATTTTACCGGGAATTGGGACATATTTTTACCACTAATTGAGTTTGCTTATAACAATAGTCATCGGTCCAATATTGGGATGGCTCCTTATAGGCCTTATATGGCAGGAGATGCAGGATACCCTTGTGTTGGGATGAGGTTGGAGAAGGTAAACTGGTTGGTCCCGATTTGATTAAGGAAACAGAGGAGAAAGTGAAGATGATTCGGGTCGTTAGAAAGCAGCTTCAGACCGACAGAAATCCTATTCAGATTTAAAGAGAAGAGACATTAAGTTCAGTGTGGGAGATAAAGTATTTTTGAAGGTGTCTCCATGTAAGAAAATTTTGAGATTTGGCAGCAAAGGAAAGTTGAGTCCTCATTTCATAGGACCATATGAGGTGTTGGAGAGAGTTGGTCCAGTGGTTTATAGACTAGCTTTGCCTCTTGAGTTGGATCGAATACATAATATTTTCCATGTCTCGATGCTTCAAAGATATAAGTCTGACCCATCTCATATCTTGTCAGTGGAGTTCATTGAGGTGAGTCCAGATCTGACTTACGAGGAAGAATCAATGGTGATTTTGGCACGAGAGGTTAAAAAATTGAGGAATAAGAGGGTGCCACTTGTGAAAGTCCTTTAGAGAAATCATGCCACTGAGGAGGCGACATGGGAGAGTGAGCAGGCAATGCAGAGTCAGTTTTTCTAATTATTCCAGACTTGAGAACAGGTAATTTCGGGAACGAAATTTGTTTTAGGGGGAGAGAATTGTAATATCCTAAAATTTTAAAAATTTCTAATTTTTAGAAAATTTGATAAAATAAATTATAATTTAAAAGGATAAATTAAATTAATGGTTTTAAATGAAAAATGGAGGGATTTTAAATAAAAAGTGGAATATATATGTGATATATATGCAAAATATACATAACATATAAAAGTCAACACTTTTTAAAAGAAAAGTCAAAGTCCAATGGCATTTTTATAAATAAATTTTAAAAATTTAAAAATAATAAAATAATTCAACAATAAATTATTTTTGAATGGAAGAAGGAATTTAGGACTTTTTATTTATTTAATAAATTTTTAAATAATTAATTTTAAAATTATTTTAATATATATATATATGGTTTAAAATAAAGATGAAATGAAAAAAGAAAATTAAAAAGTCTTCTTCTTCTTCTTCTTCTTCTTCTTCTTCTTCTTCTTCTTCACAAGAGCCAAAATTCCATGGGAGCTTGAAGCAAGATTTTGATTCTTCCATACTCCATAAAGTGAAGGATTTAACAAGTTTAAGTGATTTTTTGGTCATTTCCACCAAATTTAGTAAGTTTTCAACTCTTTTCTTTGAATTCCATGGAAAATTGATTTATGTGAGTTTTGGACTTTTGAAGTAGTATGTTATAATTATTGGAATTGGTGTGCATGATATTATTTTGGGTAGTTAACAATGATTTTAAGGTTAGATTGAAGTAATGATGGAGTTTGGATAAAGAATGGTGAAGAGAGAGAATTTAGGGTTATGGATTTTTGGGGTTTTGAAAACATGAGCTTTAATTATTTAAATTGGTTCTAAATGTGTTGTTTTGATTCATAAACAAGTATTTTAAAGTCAAATATTGGATTTGGTTGTGTTTGGTTGGAGTTTGAGAATGGAAGTGGAGATTTAGGGTTTTGGAAAAGTAATTTTCCAAAGTGGTTGAATTGTGTGATTTTATTTGTTTAAGCATGTTGTTTAGTGTTAAAAGTGATTAATATAAGCTTGAAATGAGTAATGGATTGTGTTGGAATGGAAAACCTTCAATGGGGGAAGGTTATGCCATTTTTGAGATTTTATGTATGAGAGTGTATTTTTAAAATGTAAATGATTTAAATATATTAAAATATGTTTTTAATAATATAAATAAACTTAAAACACTAATTTAATTGTAATAGAATAGAATTCTAATGTCAAAGTAAGGAAAGGCTGAATTTTTGAAAATTTATAGGAGTGATGTTTAATTAAGGTTAAATGTTGGAAATGCCTTTAAATGTGATACTAAATGATTATTTGCTATCACATTTGGTTTGGAAATTGAGGGAGGTTGATTTGCTTTATCCAAGTGGTGAAGAGCAAGTTGGAAAGATAGGATTGGAGGTTGTTTTAGGCTTGCTTTGGGTTGCTAGTGGAGGTATGTACAAACTTTGAATATATTGTTTATATTTGCATGACATTTGGGCTTAACACATTTTGGTTGGAAAATATGTTAAGCTACTTGGTACATTGATTGTGTATGAATAATGTGATATGACATTTGTAATGTCATATATGTGTTAAATGCATTGTGAAAAGCCATTGATAATGGCTAAATTGTGTAAAATGTGAAATATGTATATTATGTGAAAATACCCAAAGTAATTGGGTAATGTGTTGTGAATACAAAAAATGAGATATGTGGCATAATGAAATAATTGATATTGATAAAAATGAGAAAAGTGAGAAAAATGAGAAAGATGTGAAAAACGAGAAAAGTGAGAAAAAATATGAAAATAAGGCAATGTGCCTAGATTGAATATGTGAAATTGAGAAAGAGATTAATAATGAGAAATATGAATAATATTGTGTGTCTAGTATGTTATTCAATTTTCAGAGTTATGTGTTTTGCGGCATGCCTATGATTGCCTACGGACTAGATGCTGGGCGTCATTGTGAAAATATTTTTGAGGTGAAAAGACTAGGTCGTAAGCCTCAAAAACAAATATTTAAAGCTAGGATGAGTGAAAAGACTGGGTCGTAAGCTCATGCCTAGTTGGAATATTCCATTGATATATTGCCTACGAGGCTATACACATGGTGTTGTTATAGATCAAAACAGTAACTCTGGAATTTGAATAGCATGTTAGTTATCTTTGGGCCCATGTTTATGTTTGTTTATATGTGAATTGTGATTATGAAATATTTGAAAAATATAAGAAAATGGAATGATGTGACATCTATATGCATTGTGTATTGACATTGCATTGAGTTTTATTGTTATTATCAAAGTTTGTGCTACTAGGCTTCGGCTTAGCACTATTGTTTTCATCGCACAAGTGCTGAGCTAGAGAGTTCTTCTAGACCAGGTCGGGTATAGACTTGTAGTTGAGCTTGTTGAGTTGTTATCGAGATTAGAAACACTGTCAGCAACATGTATATATTTTTATGTTATTGTACATTTTGAGTATTATACATAATATATTATGTTTTGGATTTTATGTATTGTATATTATAAAGAATATTTGGATCAATGTATTTGAAATGGGAGAGTAAATGTGTTTTAAATTATATATATATATCTATATATAAATGTTTGAGAAACTTGGTGAAATTGAGGAGTATGGTTGAGATGGTGATTTGAAATTATTTGGGAGTGTTTTCTTTTCACAGGTTGTGTTTTGCTGAATTTTGGGATGTCCAAATTACAGATAAAACTCTGGCGAATTTTTCCCAGAGATTTTCATATATAATATTTATTTTGGGTTCCTATAACAAGTAAAGAATATGTATATGCTATTTAATTTTATATATTTAGAATTTGAAATTTTAAATTAAAAATGTAAATTTTTTTTATTAAACCGGTCTGTGACATTTTTGTACCGTATATGCATATTTTACTTATGTTGAAAATATTTATTGTACGTATATAGGGTATAAGGGTGTTACAAGTATGATTTTACTAACTCATTTAATTAAATTTCATTAATTATCTTCAATATTTAACATTGTATAATTCATTATTACTTGTTTGATTTCTAATATCATGCAATAAATCATAACCTTAGGTTTAAATTTAGTGGAAACCCTAATTGCACAATTTAAAACCCTAATTTGCATAATTATAAAACCCTAGTTTAGATAAAAGCCCTAATTTTCATATTCAATCCAAGATTTAGGATAAAACCCTAGTTTTGCATGATTAAGCTTTAGTTTAGGATTTAAAATCCTAAAACTCTAATTCCACAACAAAACCTATTTTGTAAATTATTTACCTTTTTTCCGTAAGAGGTGATGCCCCCTTGACCCCTGCCCACTAACTGGTTAGCAGGACTACCGTTTGCGTCGCTCCCTATAATTCATTAGTGGAATAATATTAAGATATGTTTGTTTATTTTCTTTTTATTTATTTAATTATTTTCATATGTTTCTATTATTTTTCTATGCTTTATTCTTTTCATTGGATTTACATGTATTTTTAAAGGAAATTATAAAAAGCATATTTTTACTTTGTGGGTGCCTTATTTCTTTTAATTGTTTATTTTAAATTTCAGGACTTTGGAATTATTGTAAGGGACATATTTCCATCAATCAATGGGTGTCCAATTTTATTTATTTGTATGGACATTGGGATATTATAAGGGCATGTTTTCATATTTGGATGGGTGCCCATTTTGTTTGATTTGTTTAATTTAATATGATGTTGATTTTATTTTGATCATTGCCTGTAATATGGATAATGTTATAATATGATTAAGAATTCAATAATATTCTGACATAAAAAGAAAGCCGATTCCAAAGAACTGGGTGCTATGGAATTGCTGGGTCATTCTCACATTTCTTATGCGTACCCAACTTTCTTAACCTAGTAGAGGTTGGGGATTTCTTAGGAATCGAGTCATCCATTCCTTTCTATCTTTTCAGCCCATCCAAGTGGCAACTCCTATTCTCTGGATTTAGGCCCGTGTTATCTAAGGCGTAGAGCCTAATAGTATTGAAGTTGCAAGAACCATTCCATCGAGAGTGGGGGCAAAAATCTCCGCTTACAGTGGCGACTCCACTAGGGAAAAGAGAAGTTGATTCTATTGGTTTTTATATTATTCTATTCTTTCTTATTATGATATTATCAATTGTATTACTTAGATTTGCATTGTGAGTGTGAGTTAGGATGCCCTGTGTAACCTGCGTTATGTTGTGTAAGGAATACCGTACTTTCACTCAAGGTATGGAGATCGAGTATGTCATAACCACTTATAGCCTCATACCTTTTGGTATATATTTGCTATGGAAACCTAAGCTTTTCAACCCAAAGACTAAAGCCCATGTAGTTGGCCTAGTAACTTTTTTTATGTTTACTCTAAATATTTATTATTTGACTATGATTAACATATCTTGATTTGAGTTATGACCCATTTGGTTTGCTCTTTCCTAATATAACCTAATTATGGTATAAGCCCAAAATGATTTTTTATTCTTTTAAGCCAAAAAGACCAAAACTATTTTTAAACTTTTTTTCAAGATGGTCTTTGGATCTTTTTAAGATGGGTTAAAAATTCATTTTTCTTATCATGGCCCAAGCTCAAAGCCTAAAATTATTTTTAACAAATCTTTTTATAATGGGCTTGAACATATTTTCAATGATGGGCTCAAGACTATTTTTCATTTCATGACATAAATTCAAACATTTACAACCTTTTCTCAAATGGACTTACAATTAGTTGGGCCTGATTTATACCATGACTTATTAATCATGGTCTTGTTTATGGCATGAATCATTAGTTGCTTTTTCAAATGAAAAATCTATTTATGATATACCCTTTAATTTAGTTGTAATCCACCATATAACATAAAAGCTATTTTAAGTTGATCCAATGGATTAAGGCTTAATTAGTGGAAATTATCATGCATTGGTTTATCCGTTTTAGTAAAAATAAAATATCCTATGTTGATATTTTGTTGACCATATACCTAGAAAAAGAGACTCGCCATTTGTGTGTAGGTGATATAAGGTTGGAAAGAACGTCCTTATTCTTGTTTTTTTGTTTTGTTACATGTGCATACATGCATACATTCATTGCATTGATCCTTTCTGGCTTACAGACCTGGAGTATAGTAGTTTAAGGGTATAAACTATAGTACCTGCACTAGTGATTTTGATTCAAGTACTTTATTTGGAAGATCGATTTAAACCAACTAAGGGATATAGTCAATGAAGATTTTGAAGCAAGGATAGCCGAGCTAGGAGATTAATTGGCTAGGATTATAAAGACCCAATTGATTGATATTCTGGAAATCATCAACAGTGCTAATGAGGCATCTCATACTAACATAAAGAAGAAGGGAAAGGCAACTTTAATAAGGAACATGTCCATTGATAGATATCAAATAAGAAATAAGGGATCAATTCCTATTCTACAAGATCAATTGAGCCATATGTTGACTAAGCATTTTAAAGACTTATATGAGGAATGAGAGAAAGAAAAGAACATATACAATGGAAAATCGAGCAATAAGGATGGCTACCATCCTAGTAGGAAAAGTTATAGGGGACAAAGAAATATTGAGAACAATGCAACAACTGAGCCAGCAAAGAGGCATAAATTTTTAGACTTAGGGGAACCTTTGTCAAAGGTGTTTGAAAATCTAATGAATATAGATTTGCTACAAGCATTGGCACCTCAATCGCTACCCAATCCTCTACCATCAAACTTTGATACCAAGACCTCCTTTCAATTTCATCAAATGTAAGGGCGTGAGATAGATAAATGTGTTCGGTTAAGGCATGAGATCTAAGATTTGATTGATAGTGATAAAATACCTGAGCCCAATAAGCCTAACTCCAAGAGCAATCATTTATTTTGGAAGAGTGCCACCTCTAGCAACTTTTATGATATGGGAGAATTGAAGGAAAATTTTATCTTGTCATCATTTTGAGATGTAGATGGAGAAGCTAATAGGGGGGAAATTCTGTTTAGCAAGTCTGAACCAGCTGTGGATGAGGAGACAATGACTATTTATGTTGTGAATGAATTTCGAGTTCAACTGATAGAGATGGTGAATCATATTCCAAAAAAGAAGAATGGGCTTGGTATGAACCTGAAGAAGAAAAAGTGTTAAATACTCACTCTAACAAGCCCTATGGAAGAGCTCTTCCAAAAGAAGTAGAAGATGACAAAGGTAAAGATGCTAAGATAGAAGGAAGGAATAAGAAGAAGATGCTATCCTTAAGCAATTGGAAAGAACCCAAGCAAGCATCATTATCTGGGACTTACTAGCTACATCTAAAAGGCATGAAATACAGAACCTCATCAATCCTTGCCCCTAACATGTCTAAGTAGATGAAGCACCTTCGACTATAATTCAACAAACTTCTTTAGGCTCAAAGTGCTGCTTTTTTTTATTTCATTTTCTTTCTTTGGTGTTTTGGAATAATTATTTTTCAATTAACATTTTTGCAAATAAATTATTTTGTTACATTTATGTTTTTGTTGGTCTTTGTTCATTTTAGTGCTAACCGATGATGAATCTAACTTGATATTCATAAATTAGTGTATCTATGCATCATGATCCTAGGTGAGGGAGTTGTTCTATAATATTGAGCTGTGTATCCTTACTTAGAGAGGGTTCCTGCATAATTACTTTCGTCTAGGTCATAATCAATCTTAGAACATGCTTTGATGAACTTTTGGGCGAAATTAAACTCTGATTATTTAAGAGGGAGATGATTTATATATTGTTTGGTGAGCCAACGACTAGCATCCATCCCATTAATATGAACCCCTAGTTTTTCCCTTTAATCCTTCATGATATTTTAGCTTGCTTTTTATTGGCTTGTAAACCCAAAAATCTATCCTATGTTATTGTGACACTTATGACAAGTCTGATGATTACTGAGGTAAAGGCGCAAGAAGATCAAATAGAGGAATACATAGTCAAGACAATAAGGATAGTTGAAGTTTACCTAAATTGGACTAAATATCTGTTTAATCATTGAAATGACATCAGGGCAACAAAGAATCCATCCTCATTAAAGCAAAATTGTGCCACTCCACTCATCCATTATGAGAAGCATAAGATGGTATAAACAAGATAATTCTATTAGGACCAGGACCAGAAAAATAAAGAATAAAGAATAAAAAGAAATAAAAGAAAAGAAAATAAAGGAAAAGAAAAGACAAAAAAGGAAAAGGAAAAAAGAAGGAAAAAGTGAAGAATAATAGGATTTCAAACTTTTTGCAAAAGCAAAGGTTATCATGATCAAATCTAGATTTTTACCGAGAAGATAAGCTCCATCTTTTCATGAAGCAAGATTTCAACTTCTGTCTTTTCATGGAGTAAGATTTCAAGTTCTATTTTTTATGAAGCATGATAACAAGGTGCCTAAAAGGTGAAAATGAAGTCTAGAGTTTAATATTTCCAACTGTCTATGGTTCCATTAGAAAGTTTGTAGTGAGAAGGTTTGTCCATAGTGTTACATTAGCTCTAATCCAAAAATGGCATTCATTTAACCCATATCTCTTATAGGCCCCATTTCAAGCCTATTAAAGATTTGTTTATCTTTCTTTGTAGGTAGAATCTATTAGTGGAGATTGTTTGAAAAAGTATGCATATGAGATAAATAATATTTCAACTCAATGAGACCTTTGGTGAAGTAATGTGTATGTGCCTATCTGAAGTGTAATAGTTTTTCTTAAATAGAAATGATTCCCAAGTGTAGTGAGTAAATAGGGTTGTGATGTTATAGATGAATTAATTTGGAAAGATTAAGCCCTGAGGTATAATTGACACTGATCTGATAAAGCCAAAATGTGATTTTAAAAAAAGAGGGTTTTATCATACGAGCCTTCAAGTTTAGGAAAGTATGTTGTACTGTCGAACCTCAAATGATATATTGGGCAAAAGTGGACTAATGAAAGGATCATTTGCAAGGTCATGGAGAAGTTATCAACTAATGTGTTGAATCATAGACTGAAATGGGTATCTCTCATGTCTTTGACTACCATGATTAGGCCCACACTACTCATGTTTTCAACATCTTGGAGATAAAAGCCATATATGTGAAGTCTTTTACTGCTCTAACGCAAAACCTGAATGAGCATATGGAAGGAACCAATGGGAGTGCTTTGGATTATCACCTCGGTCTATGAGTCAGTGGAACCACTGTAAGTATCATGTATGTATATCATGCATATATGGGCATATTACACTATATTTGTTATCTTGTGTTGCCTATTCTTTAAACAGAAGACACCCAGTTAAGTAAACAATCATAAGCGGATATAGCATCGGGGGGTATGGAATGACCATTTCTTGAGAAAATCTAGTCACTTTGCAAAAATGGAGATGCATGCTTGTATAAAGAACTAGACAAAACACAAACATTAATCAGAGCCTGCATAAAAAAAATCATTAGTTTGAGCCTATATAGGGGGCAAAGCTTCTCCTTTCAATTTTTAATTTTATGTGTGTATAAAATATTTTTAGACTTTAAATATTTTACCATGCAGGGGGCAAAGAGAGAATATGAGGGCTAAAAAATAGCATAATTTTTTCAAAGAAGAATTCATTGAAGAATGAAACAAATGACTAGAAGAAAGCTAGAACTCTCAGATGACAAAAGGTCAGCAGAATCTATTAAAGAATGGAACAAGTGGCTAGAAGAAAGCCATAACTCTCAGATGATAGAAGGTCAGCAGAATCCATTAAAAATGGAACAAGTGGCTAGAAGAAAGCCAAAACTCTCAGATGATAGACAGTCAGCAGAATCCATTGAAAAATGGAACAAATGGCTAGAAGAAAGTCAGAACTCTCAGATGATAGAAGGTCAGAAGAATCCATTAAAGAATGGAACAAATAACTAGATGAAAGCTAGAATTCTTAGATGGCAGAAGGTCAGCAAAATCCATTAAAGAATGGAACAAGTAGCTAGTAAAAAGCCAAAACTCATAGATGATAAATGGTCAGCAGAATCCATTGAAGAATAGAACAAGTGACTATAAGAAAGCCAGAACTCTCAGATGACAAAAGGTCAGCAAAATCCATTAAAGAATGGAATAAGTGGCTAGAAGAAAGCCAAAATTCTCAAATGACAGAAGATCAATCAAGCTAGAAGAGCTAAAGTTGATCTGGTTTTTCTTGACTCATTGAAGCATCCAGAATAGCCACGGGTCCATAACCCAAATCAAGCCATGGGTCCAAAACCCAAACCAAATCTCGGGTCCAGAGCCCAAACCAAGTCTAGGATCTGGAACCCAAATCAAACCAAATCTCGGGTCCAAAACTTAAATCAAGCCACGGGTCCAGAAACTAAGTCAAATCTCTGGTCCAAACTAAATCTCAGGTCTAGAACCCAAACTAAATCTCGGGTCTAGAATCCAAATCAAGTCTCTGGTCTAAAACCCAAACCAAGTCTCAAGTTTAAAATCCAAACCAATTCATGGGTCCAGAACCTAAACTAGGAGATTACGGGTCCAGAACCCACCCTCATCCGTGATCGACTTATAGGTATATTATTTTTCACTCTCCGAATGAATTCAAGATCGTTCAAGCAAGGGGAAAAACTATAGACCCTTAATTTTTGCCCTAAATAAGTCTGATCTCAATTAAAAGAGGTCAAGCCAAATTCAGTCTAATTTTAAAAGCTCAAACCTAGTTTAACACCTTGAATTAGATTGGTCCAATTTTAAAAGGCCCAAATTATGCTCGGTCCAATTTGTAAAGTTTAAATAGGGCCTGCTGGAGTATATTTAAGGCGAAGCGATGCCATCTCTTGCTAACTTCGCATTCTATTCCTCTTTCCCCATAGATATCATCTCTCATCTTTAAATAGGAGAATTCTAGTTCTTTCTCCTGCATTTAGATCTTTTCACAACTCCGCCTTGGGGCGCTTCGCCCGATTCTTATCCCAAAATTGGCAGTCCTTCAAGCTTCTGATTTTGATGAATTGGAAATATCTCTTTTCCATTTCTATTTACCTAGTTCATATTTTTCTTTCGTGTGTTTCGAGGAGTAATTCAATCTCTTCAATCTCGCGATACCACCTAAATAACTGCAGCTGAAAAGCCTACGGGGCATTAAAAGCTAAAAAAATATAAAACACTTTGCTTTGCCAATAGGCCCTGACGAGAAGATTGACTTAAGATTCCATTTGGTCGCTCAGCTATCTCAAGTTTGATTCAAAGTCAAAATTAATCTAGTTGGGTTTAATTTCATACGAGCTATGCTCATATCTAATTGGACAGTCCAATTTGATATGAGCACTTGTTTATATCGAATTGGAATTCTCCAATTAATACTTATATCGAATTGGACAATGTCTAATTCAATATGAGCATAAAGCTTATGTCAAATTGGATATGGTCCAATTCAATATGGGCTTACTCATGTTGAATTGAACATGGTCCAATTCAATATGAGCTTAAGATCATATTGAATTAGCCGAATTTTAATTCGACATGAGCCGAGTTTCTTATCCTAAATTAAGAAGAATTCGGATAGTCGAATAGGGTTAAGATTGGTAAACTTGTTTAACCCTAAGTTTGGACTATAAATAAAAGAATTAAAGGGGGGAATTTAATAGCCACTTTTTAGAGAATCGGGAAACCACAGTAATTAAGAAATAAAAGCCAGTAATTAGGGTTAGAGAGAGATGGCCAAAATTAATAAATTAAAAGTAATAGCCATTGAAAGCAGAAAATAAAAGAGACAAAAACCAATTAAGAGAGATAGTAACCAAAGCAAAAAGTAATCTTCGAATTATTTTAACCTCAACCAAGACCTATCTAATCCACCAAGCCATAGCACCAACATACAAGCATTCCGTGAAGAAGTTGCAGTGCTTGGGGGCAAGGTTTGGTTCAATAAAATTACTTAGTAGAGCCAACAAAATAGGTATGATTTTACTAATTCAATATAATTAAATTTCATTAATTATCTGCACTATTTAACATTGTATAATTCATTATTATTTGTTTAATTTCCATTCTCAAGCAAGAAATCATAGCCTTAGGTTTAAATTTAGTTGAAACCCTAATCGCACAATCTAAAACCCTAATTTACATAATTATAAAACCCCTATTATAGATAAAAGCCCTAATTTGCATATTCAATCAAAGATTTATGATAAAACCCTAGTTTTGCATGATTAAGTTTAGTTTAAGATTTATAACCCCTAAAACCCTAATTCCATAAAAAAAAAACCTATTTTGTAAATCGTTTACCTTTCAAGGGCGCTGCCCCTTTGACCCCCACCCACTAACTAGCTAGCGAGATCGTCTTATGCGTCGCGTCCTATAATTCATTAGCGGATTAATATTAAGATATGTTTATTTTTTTCTTTTTAATTATTCAATTATTTTCATATATATTTCTATTATTTTTCTTGCTTTATTCTTTTCCTTGGATTTAAATGTATTTTAAATGAAATTGTAAAAGGCATGTTTCACTTTGTGGGTGCCTTGTTTCTTTTAATTATTTATTTTAGTTGGGATTATTATAAGGGACATGTTTCAATCAATCAATGGGTGTCCCATTTTATTTATTTGTATGGATATTGAAATATTGTAAGGGCATATTTTTCATCTTTCGATGGGTGCCCATTTTATTTGATTTGTTTAATTTAATATGATGTTGATTTTATTTTGATCATTGCTTGTAATATGGATAATGTTATAATATGATGAAGAATTCAATAATATTTAGACTTAAAATGGAGGTCGGTTCTAATGAACCGGCCGCTATGGAGGTGCTGGGTCATTCTCACAGTCCCCATGTGTACCCAACTTTTTGAATTTAGTAGGGGTTAGGGATTCCTTAGGAATTGAGTCATCCACCCCTTTCTATCTTCTCGGCCCATTCGAGTGGTAACTCCTATTCTCCAGGTTTAGGCCTGTATTCTCTAAGACCCAGAGTCTAACAATACCGAAATCGCAATAACCATTCCACCGGGAGTGGGGGGCAAAAATCCCTGCGCACAACTATTATTTTAGTTAATAATATTTTAACAAATAACTACAAAATGATTATTTCCTTTTTAATTTAATTCAAAATTTAGAGATTATTATGAATTAGATTAGTGTTTTGAATTCAATGGATTATATTATTTATTAATTTATTTAATGTTCAAAGTGTTAATTTTATTTTCATCTTCTATTATAAATATTTTCATTATAACATAAATTATGAACATGCAAGCACCACTAAGTAATTATTTAGTGTGCTGGATTTATTTCTGACATGCATATCAGACAGGTAGATTAGATCCAGTAGAGTGAGATTTTAAAGCTTCATATCAACTACATCACAGAAAGTGTTTTATGATAAATTTTGTATAATGTATTTTGTTCAGTTCACATAGCAGTGTTTAAAGTTTTAAATGATAGTTGTATAATTATGGGTAATTAGAGATTTTATATACTTCATAGTTGTGAGTTATATTTTAGTGAATTAATGAGATTGAAGTTGAGGTTAAATGTATGAAATATTGGAAGTACATTTTTTGTAGGTTGTGTATTGATTGGTGAAGATGTTGGCAGTGTCAAATTTTAGGAGAGACACTGCTGGTATTTTTATTAATATTAACTTTGGTATTTATTAAGAATTAAATGAAAATATGTAGAAGCTTTGCATGAAATCTCTTGATAGATCTTAAATAGGATTGTCAAAGGGCATTACAATCCTTATCAGAATTAAGAGGCAATTCATGTACAAAATAATTGCGATTTTCCTTAGGAATCCAAGGTTTTTTCCAAATTCTAATATCCTTCCCATTTACTACCCTCTGTCAAATCCCCATTCGAATAACTTCACATGCTTTCATAATGCTCTTTCAGGTAAAACTAGAATTAGCATTCAAATGTACCGATAAAAAATCCTCAGAGGAAAATATTTAGCTTTGAAAATTCTACATGGAAAAGAATCATGACAAGATAATAATCCCCAGTACTATTTGTCGAGCAAGCCAAATTAAAACAATGAAGATCCCTAAATTTCATACCTTCATGTTTTTTACTCACACACATCCTCTCCTAAGAAATCCATCTAATATTTCATCGCCTATCTTTCTTACAATATCATAATGAATTCATAATCCTTTAAAGCTCCTCGTGCAAAGAAATAGGCAATTGAAATACATTCATTCAATATGATGGAATAGCTTGAGCTACAAACTTAAGTAAAATCTCTTTACATGCCCTTAATAGCAATTTGTTATTCCAACAATTCACTTTCTTCCAAATCCTCTTTCAAAAAACAAAAAATAGCTTTTACTTCTCCCCATCAAAGTAGGAAGACCAAAGAAGTCCCCTGTCCTAAGGTTGCATGAACCCCCTAACAAGTCTAACAAATCTCTTTGAACCACCTCAATCAAATTAGAAATAAACATAATGCCTGACTTTTGAAAATTAATTGCTTACCTTGATGCTTTTTCAACACCCCTAGAATCTCCTTTATACTCATAAATTCTTGTGCATTCACCTTAAAGAACAACAAAGAGTCATCAGCAAAGAATAAATGATATATTTTGGTTTCACTCCTACTAGCATGACACCTATGAATCAGTCCATTAATCTCAGCATCCTTAAGTGAAAGAGACAAGCCCTCTGCATAAATAACATATAAATAAGGAGAAAGAGGATCCCCTTGTCTCAACTCCCTTTTCTCTCTAATAGGACCAACTTCTTTACCATTTAATAATACTAAATAATTCACATCAGTAACACATATCATCATCCAATTGATTCATAACCTATCAAAATCCATTGCCTACATCATCGCCTTTAAAAATCCCAGTTAACTCTATCATATGCTTTGCTAATATCAATTTTAAGAGTAGCCCATCCAAAACTTCCCCTAGTCCTTCTCTTCATCCATGAATCAACTCAAAAGCAATCAAAACATTATTAAAATTAGTCGATCGTGCACAAAAGCATATTGAAATGATGATATCAACCTAAATAGTATCTTTTCAATCTATTAGCAATAACCTTATTAATAATTTTATAGAGCCTATTACATAAGGAAATAGGGAAAAAATTCTTCAATGTCTCCGAACTTATATGTTGACCTAGATTTAGGTCAATCTTGATTTTGATAATGGCAAACAAATTGAAGTGATCTAATGGCTTCATTGAGTGTTTATATGGTAGGTAAGAAACTTAGAATGAGCTGAAACGTAAGAAACTTAAAGTACTAAAAATCAACCTTTAAGATTATACGACCACACAAATGGTTACGTGCTTACACAAATGGTTGTGCACCCGCACAATTAGTTGCATGACCTCTAAACTTGATTTAGCAGAAAGATTTATGGTGGGGTGTGGCCGTGAAGTCTCGATGTGTCAAGCAATCTATCACCGCTATGAATCTATGAGATTCATATAGCCATTAGAGGGCTTCAACGGCTAGTTAAAGAACCAATAAGAAGATGCCATGTGTCAAGTAGCCATTAGAGATTTGAATTGTGTGACCGCACAAGAAACTGAGAGACCGTACAAACCATTATCAATCTCACAACAGGTTGCACTACCACACAACAGGTTGGCCAACCGTACAAATAGTCTGACATAGAAATCCAAGAAGATTTTGTGGCTATTGGAGTTGGATTTTTCTACCCACTTCACCAACAGGCAGAATTTATTTGAGTCCTATAAATACCACCTCAAGAAAGTCTTCTAGTAAGAGAATATGTACTATTATTATCCAAACTCTTACAATTTGTTTTCTTAAGTCTTTATTTATTTATCTCTTCATGTAAGGCCGAGTGTTAGCCATTAAAAAATCATTGTAAGGTTTAGTGTGAGCCATAAACACTTGTTGGATTTGAGAGTTATCCTAGAAAACTCTTGTAAGAGGTTTGAGTGTGAGCCTTAGGAAAACACTTGTAAAGTTCAGTTTGAACTTGTGACAACACCAAGTTAGGAGTAAGCTTGCAAAACTCCAAGTATTACCCAATTGAGGTTGGGGACTAGATGGAGTATTGTTGAATTCAAACCACTATAAATCTCTTGTGTTCATTCTTCTTTACTGGACTCCATCTCCATCTTCATCTTCTTATTGCCCAAAATTTTTTAATTTATCATATCTACACTAATTAACCAATTCACCCCTCTTTTAGTTTCTAGTTTGGGATAATAATTGGTGTCAGAGCCTCTAAATTTCAAGAAGCTTAATTGTGAAATTTGATCCATAATGGCAGCCATACCAACAAACACTTCTGTAAACTCTCATCTTAGACCTCACTTCGATTACTCCTATTAGAAATATAAAATGTATTTGTTTCTTGATAATGAAGGAGTTAAGCTTTGGAAATATGTGCTAAATGAATGGAAACCTCCTACACGAGTGGTTGATGGCGTAGAAAAAGAGATTCCATCAAATCAAGGGCAAATGGCATGAAGATGGAGGAGAATGAGCACTCCATCAAATCAATCCCAACAATGCTAAGAGTAAGGCATTTAGCATTGAAAATTGGTAACTTTTCTTTCCTTACAACATTTTAAAGTTTATGATTTTAATTTTCACTTTATATGTTGTGTTTGACGTTTTGGTTAAAAAATGATTTTGCAGTTGACTAAATTATTTGTGTTACACTTTAAATTTGTTCATAATTAAATCAATCACTTTCTTTAATTTCATTTAATTTTCTTTTTCTCTCTTAATTTGAATCCCACCAAAGGAAGAGAAAACTTGGTTATTTAGATAAATGTGGACCTTAATTGTTCTCAAGTTTTCATTCTTGAAGAGATCTTTAGTTGAGGGGGAGTATAATTCAACTATTGGTATTCTGGACAATTTGTTTCAATCAATTGGCACTCTTAATTGATATTAGTATTTTCTATCAATTGATTATTCAAAACTAAGTATAAGACTTAGATTTATGTTAATTTTAAAATTGTGACTTTTGTTTATGGTGATTGGATATTTACATTGACTTTGAATTCTAGCATAAAGTTAATCACCAACATTGATTTTGATCTTGTTTTTGTTTTTAAATTTTTTCATTTCTTATATCCTTCTTTTAAATTACTTGATTGCTCTTCATCTCTCCACCCCTCTTTTTGAATTTTGACAAAGGGGGAGAGAATGTGATGAATTTGAAAATTGTTGAGATTGTTGGACAATCAAACTCTATTTTGATCATTGACAATCAAATTGATAAAGTACTAATGATTTCAAACAAGTTTGTACTACGAGGATAAAATTGAATACCTTTGTACGACCGCCCGAGCTACTAAGAAATCATAGATAAAAGTGTCAAGCTAAGCAAATGATGAAGCTATAGAGAGTTGAGTAGCACATATAGTCTTGTAGAGCTAAAAAGAGCAGCTCATGTAGAATTGTCGAGCTAAGCAAGCAGTGAAGCAGTATACCAAGTTGCATGTGTAACAGCCCGAGAAAATCGAGCGCACACACAGACATACCAAAAAAACAGCATAAATCTTATATAAGAGTTTGTGTTTTTAATGAGCAATGAAGTAAGGTTGCGAGACAGGTGTATGACTGTACTAGAGCACCAAGCGACCACGCTAATATCGTGAGGTAAAAATTCATAAACTCATAAAAAGGATCACGGTTTCAACAAGCAATGGAGTTAGGATGCCAGAACTTAGTGTGATCGCATATGAAATTCGAATGATCACACATAACAAAGACCTAAAAACCTAAAAGTGATAGAATAGATAGCGGTCTGCTCGCATGGCACTTCCTCAATGCTCAAACCCTTATGCGATCGCCCAGATGAACCGAGAAACCACACAAGTCCAAAAAAATTGAATCTTATCACCAATTACCTTGGACAAATGATGTTTGGCCACACAGATAAAGTAATTTAAATTTAACTGTAACATAGTGCCGAGAGACTGCATGACACAGTAGCATGGGAAAGCTGGATTCTATTAGAAAACAAAATTTGACCATTGGAATTAGTCGTTACGGAGAAGTTTCAAACTGTACGATCGCTCACCGAGCCTAGCAACCACAAACTGAGCTTCAACCATCAAATTAGTGGAAAACAACACTAAACAAGTGGGAACCACCTCAAACGGCTAGTTCAAGCCAAATGGCTATAAATACCGTATTTTACTTCATTTTTGTGGTTAGAAAGTAGTAAGATTGTGATTGTAATTTCATTGAACAATATTTTTTATTTTCATATCTAAAAATAAAAAACCTATAAATTTCGAGTGTTGGGTGTGAGCATTAAACACCATTAAAAATTTGAGTGCGAGCTTGAAATACTTAGGTTGTTAGAGTGAGCTTGGAAAAACTCTTGTAAGGGTTGTGAGGATTGATCTCAAACTATTGTAATAGTTTGGTGTGAGCTAGTAAAAACACGGAGTTGGAGTTAAGCTTGTAAAAACTCAAAACTAGTGGAATCTTAATAAGTTTTAAGGAAGTGGATATAAGATTGAGGTAAATCCAAACCACTATAATTCTTTGTATTCTTTCTTCTCTACTCTACTCAATCTTCTTCTACATCTTCTTCATCTTGCTTTTGAATTTTTAATTTATCATCACTACTCAAATCAACCAATTCACCCCCCTCTTGGTTGCTAATTTGAGATAATAATTGATATCAGAGCAAGTAAATTTCTTTAAACTTAATTGTGAAATTTGATCCAAAATGGCATTCATTCCACCAACAAGAACCTATACATCAACCTCTACCTCTACCTCCATGCCCTCTACATGGAAACCTAAATTCATCCCTTAAATCCTATTTCGATGGAACAAATTATTCTTATGGAAATGCAAGATGTATTTGTTCTTAGATAGTGAAGGAATTGAGCTTTGAAATTTTGTTAAAAATGATTAAAAACCACCTGCTTATGAAGTTGATGGTGTCCAAGTTCCTCTTCCTAAATCACAATGGTCAAGTGCCAATGCGGGAGCTTGGTTCAAGAATAATAGGGCAACCTCCATCTTGTTGAATTCAATATTAAGAGAAGAAGGTGGGAGAGTCCAACATCTCATTTGTTCACATTACATTTGAAAAACTCTTAAGAACTATCATGAGAGTACTACCCAAGTGAGGTTCACCAAGAAGCAAATGCATATACATGAGTATGAGTTGTTCAAGATGAAGCCCAATGAAATGTCACCAACATGACAAATTGCTTACTTGCCATTGTCAATGAATTAAAGAAATATGGCAAGATATATGGTCAAAGTGATGTCAATAGCAAAATCTTGAGAGCACTTAGAGCAATGAAGAGCTTTGAGTCAAAAGTTTCTTCTATTGAAGAGGTTCATGACCTTAGCACCTTAAGAACTAATGAGCTTATGGGAAAGCCACTCACTTTCGAACTACGTACCGAAAAGGAAGAAGAACAAGGTGAGAAAGAGAAAAGAAAAGTAATAGCATTCAAGGCAATTAAAGAAGTTGAGAGCTTAAGTGATGAATATAGTGACAATGAAGAAGAAATGACAATACTTTCAAAGAAAATAAGTGATTGGAAGAGAAAGAGAAGATTACAAGCTAACAAGGGTACATTTCCTAAATCCTTCTTCAAAGATAATGATGAAAAGAATGAGGTGAAATATTATAAATGTGGAAAATCCGGTCACATCAAATCGGATTGCTTCAAGTTGAAGAACAAAAAGAAGTAGGATAAGGAAAAGAAGAAATCGCTCAAAGCTACATGAGATGATGATTCCTTAAGTGAAGAAGAAGAGGAAGGAATTGCTAATCTATGTCTCATGGCTATTAAGAACGATAATGACTCCAATGAGGTAAGTACTCAATATTTAAACTTGATTGCATATGATGATGATGATGCTATGGATGATAATGATTTGATTGAACATATGAACCTTATAATAGAAAAGTATTTCTCTAAGATGAAATTTTATAAAGATAAATGTTCCAAGTTAGAAAAGGATTTTGTGTCTTTGAAAAACTCTACATTAGAATTGAAGACCTCAAATGAAAAATTATTGAAATCAATTGATGAAATGACTAAAAATTCACAGTGTAAACACTTAATTTTTGTCCCAGTCCAGTCCGATATTTTTAAACAGTCCAAAATAATTTATGTAGTATTTTTAATAACATTTATTAATTATAGTATTTTTTATTAAAATAAAAAAATATAAAAAAAGAAAAGATAAAAAATAAATTGAAAATAAAAATTGGCGACGGAAGAATCGGCGACAAAAATTTTTCATCGCAGGCGACGAATTGGCTTGGGCCAATTCGCCACAGGAAAATCCTGCGGCAAACTGGCCTGTGGCCAGCACCCAAGCCAGTGTGGCCATTTTTCCGTAGGAAAAACCTGCGGCGAACTGGCCTGTGGCCTGAGCCCAAGCCAGCAGCACCCGCAGTAATTTGTTTTGCCAGTGCACTTTCGCACGCCCGGCCCGTGAGCGATTTTTCCAAAACCCTATTCTACTGGGTTTTTAATTTTATTTCCTAAAACATTTTTCTTTCCTTAGCTAATTAGTATTAGGTTTTTTTATTTTTTCCTATAAATACCACATTAAAACACACATAAAGGGGCTTTTGGACTTTTGATCTTTTAAAAAGGAGGGGAATTTTTTAGGACTTTTGGGAGCTCGGAATTGTTGAAATTCTTTTGGCAGTTTATTCATAATCTTAAGCTTAAAGAATCAAGAGGCAGTAAATAATATACAAACCATCAAAGGTAGCCCACACTGTCTTTACTATTGTTCAACCAAAATTCAAATTGTGGTGGAACCAACAACGGAGGTTTGATTTTCTATTGACTTATTTATGTTCATAGTAGCTTCATCATTCAAATTGATCAAAATTTTAAACATACAATAGATGATTTTTTTTATCAATTATTTTGTTTACCATCTAAACTCTATTTAAAACCCTAAAAAGTGTTTTTTCATAACCCTAAAAACCTTAATACCCGCAAAACTAACTTTTGAAATATAAAACCCTAATTACACTTTTCTAAAACCATAAAACAATAATCTGTTTTCTTAAAACCCTAACCAAATCTATTTTTCTAAGATTTACAATAGCTTGTTTCTTCCAATTTCAAAACCCTATTTTCTAAATCTTAAACCCTAAAATCTTAATTTTCAACACCAAAACTTGCAACCCTAAAAGCCAATTTTTAAAATCTTCTGGGGCACGACCCCCGACCCCTCAAGGGGTGCTGCCCCCTTGACCCCCGCTCTCTAACAAGCTAGCGGGACCGCCGTATTGGCTCGTCGAAGGGGGTCAATATTTATTTATGTATTATAAGTCTTTATGTTTAACTTCCTTTATTATGATTATTCAAAATACAGTAGCTTTATTCAAAATACAAACCTAAACCCTAATTTATTCAAACCATAAATCTTAATTTATTCTATTTTTCAAATCATCACAGTAGCTTATTCCTTTCAAATATCTAAAGATTTTATTTTATTTTTATAAGCTTCAATCTTATTTACTTAAACCCTAAAGTTATATACTTATTGTTTTGTTTAAAATAAATGAATGATTTATTTATGATGAATGGTTGTTTACTTTTATTGATTTGCTTTGGTTTCAAAACATTGTAAGAGGTATGTTTCCATTATTGGATACCTCATTAATTAATTTTTATGTAATTTAAATTGTACTTATATTTTGGGATTAATGTAAAGGACATGTTTTCACCTTTCAGTGGGTGTCCTATTTAGTTTTAGACATGGACTATGTAAGGACATGTTTTCATCCTCGGATGGGTGTCCATTTATTTATTTTGTTTGGACATTGTTGTAATTTTAATAAAGTATTTATTTATTCTTATAATCACATGTATTATGGATAATATCATTATATTTAATAATTTTATAATATGAAGACCTGCAAAGGAGGCCGGTTTCAATGAACTGGGCGTTGTGGGGGGTGCTGGGCCATTTCTCACCTTCCCCATACGTACCCAACTTTTCAAACCCATTAGGAGGTTGGAGATTCCTTAGAAATCGAGTCATCCACCCCTTTCGAACCTAATGCACCAACATTTGTTAAAACTTCTACAGCATAAACATCTAGTATTGATATTGTAAAGAACACAAATGAATAAATCAAGCTTAAAAATCCTAAAAGGATTATCTTAGGATCACAAGGCTCTTGAACAAAAGTTCCAAGAGCAAATCATGCATTCATGTATACTAGAAATGCATATAAACATAAAAATGCTCAAAAACAATTTCACTCAACTCATACTTGCAATTATGTAAATAGTTCATTGCATTTCCATAAGAAAGTGCATGAGTATAAAACCTTGTACCAATACACTTATTGTATGAAATTTGGACATAAGAGAACTTTTTGCTATATTAGGAAGGCTCATCTTAAATTAGAGGATTCTTCTACTACTAACCCCAAAGGACCCAACTTCATTTGGGTACCTAAAAGAAGATAGATCATATCATTTTGTAGGTATGTCTAAAGTCCACTATCAATGAAAATGTTTGGCTTGAAATAGTGGATGCTCAAGACATATGATGGGTAATGCAAAGCTTTTTACAACACTCACTTACAAGCATGGAGGTAATGTAACTTTTGGCAATAATGCTAAAGGTAAAATAATAGGCATAGGTTCCAATGGCATGCTTGGAAAAAATTTAATTGAAAATGTGTGGCTTGTAGATGGTTTGAAATATAATTTTTCTAGTGTAAGTCAATTATATGATAAAGGATATAATGTAAGTTTTGACTCTAAAGGTTGCAAAGTTACCAATTCAAATGGTGAACTTGTATTCAAAGGAGATAGAATTTGCAATACTTATAAAATTGACTTACATTCCAATAATGGAATTAAATATTTAATGACCATAGGTAATGATACTTGGCTATGGCATAGATGACTAGGACATGTTATTATGGATCACTTACAATGTATTAGTAAAGAAGAACTAGTTGATGGTCTCTCTAAAGTAAAATTTAATAAAGATAGGACTTGTGAACCTTGTCAACTTGATAAGCAACACAAAAGTTCATTTAAATCTAAAAATATTGTAAGCACTTCTAGACCCTTAGTACTCATTCACTTGGATTTGTTTGGACCAAATAGAGTTGCAAGCTTAGTTAGCAAGTTATATGCATTTGTACTTGTTAATGATTACTCAAGGTTTACATGGGTTAATTTCTTAGCTCAAAAGAATGAAGCTTTTAATCATTTTAAATTTTTACAAAAGGAGTTCAAAATGAAAAAGGCTATGTAATCACATATATTAGAAGTGATCATGGCTAAGAATTTGAAAATGAAAAATTTGAAAATTTTGCAATGAATTTGAAATTTCACATAACTTTTCGGCTCCTAAAACACCATAACAAAATAGTGTGGTTGAAAAGAAAAATAAAACATTAATAGAGATGGCTAGGATAATGCTCAATGAGTATGAGTTACGATATTACTTTTGGGTAGAAGCCGTATATTTCAAATAGTATTTACAAAAGGCCTTTGATAAACAAAACTTCTTATGAGCTATGAAATGGAAGAGTGCCAAAAATTTCATACCTCAGAGTGTTTGGTTGCAAATGCTTTATATTTAATACCAGGACAATCTTGAAAAATTTTCATCCAAATCAGATGAAAGCATATTTTTAGGATATTCATCATCTAGCAAAGCATATAGAGTATTTAATAAGAGAACACTAGTTGAAGAATCAATGCATATTACTTTTGGTGAATCCTCTAAACTTGATCAAAGGAAAGGTAGTGTTCTTAATGATTTTATAGGTACATTTGAATAACAAGAAACAATTAATGTTCTAAAAAATAATCATGATGAACAAGAATAAGAGTCTCAAGAGCTACCCAAAGAATGACAATACAAAAAGGATCATCTAAAAGATCTTATCATTGATGATACATCAAAGGGAGTAACTACTAGATCTAAACTTAAGTACTTAGATGCTAATTTTGCTTTTGTTTCTCAAATTGAGCCAAAGACAATTGAGGAGGTTCTTATTGATGAATGTTGTGTGATTACTATGCAATATGAACTCAACCAATTTGAGAGAAACAAAGCATGGGAACTTATTTCTAGACCTAAAGATCATCCAATTATAGGATGCAAATGGGTATATAGGAATAAGCTTGATGAAAATAGTCTCATTAATAGAAATAAAGTTAGTTTGGTGGCCAAAGGCTATAACTTAGAGGAAGGCATTGACTATGCTGAGACATTTGCTCCCGTTGCTAGATTAGAAGCCATTAGAATATTGCTTGCATTTGCATATCACATGAATTTTAAACTTTTTCAAATGGATGTTAAAAGTTCATTTCTAAATGGAGAGGAAGTTTATGTTGAACAACCTCCCAGTTTTAAAGATTATAAATTACTAAATCATGTTTTTAAACTTACCAAAGGACTATATGGATTGAAACAAGCTCCAAGAGCTTGGTATGATAGACTTAGTGTATATTTGCTTAAAAATATTTTTCAAAAGGCAAAGTTGACACAACTTTTTTGTTAAAAAGAAAATGCATAATATTTTGATTGTGCAAATTTATGTTGATGACATTATATTTGGTGCTGCTCTTTGTGCAAGGAATTTGTTGTAACACCCTTATACCCTATATACGTACAATACATATTTTCAGCATATGTAAAATATGCATATACGGTATAAAAATATCACAGACCGATTTAATAAAAATTTTCACATTTCTGTTTTATGATTTCAAATACTAATATATAAAATAAATAGTTTATAAATATTCTTTGCTTGTTATAGGAATCCAAAATAAATATTTTATATGAAAATCTCTGAGAAAAATTCGCCAGAGTTTTATTTGTAATTTGAACGTTTCTAAAATTCAACAAAACACAACCTGCATAAAACAAACACTCCAAATAAAATCAATTCACCAATTCACCAATACTTCTCAATTTCTCCATATTTTCTCAAAATACTTATATATAGGTATATATATATATCAACATTATATATAAAATCCCATCTTAAACAACATTATTCAAATCATTCTTTACAATTTACAATATATGCTTCAAAAACATATCATAACATACATAATATCAAAAATGTACATGTTGGCAACTGGCTCTGATCTTGATGTACCCAAAATTAAGCTTGACCTCACTTTAACTTTGAAAAACCATATCAAGGCATTTAAATTAGTGTTTTAAGTTTATTAATATCATTAAAAACATATTTTAATACATTTAAATCATTTACATTATAACAATACACTCTTATACACAAAATCTCAAAAATGGCATAACCTTCCCCCATTGAAGGTTTGCCATTCCAACACAATCCATTACTCATTTCAAACTTATATTCATCACTTTTAACACTAAACAACATGCTTAAACAAATAAAATCACACAATTCAACTACTTTGAAATATCACTTTTCCAAAACCCTAAATCTCTACTTCCATTCTCAAACTCCAACCAAATACAATATTTAACTTTAAAATAATTGTTTATGTATCAAAACAACTCATTTGGAATCAATTTACACAATTAAAAACCATGATTTCAAAACCCCAAAAATTACATAACCCTAAATTCTCTCTCTTCACCAATCTTACCCAAACTCAACCATTTCTTTAATCCAACCTTAAAATCATTAATAACCAATCAAAACAACTTCATTCATATCCAATTAAGCAATTAAATAATCCTACTATAGAATTCCAAAATTTACATAACACATTTTTCCATAGAATTTGAAAATTTGGTAAGAAAGCTTACCAATTGATGAAGAAACTTCTAAAACTCCACTTGAATCCTTAAAATCTCTTCAATTTTTGGAGTATGGAAGAAGCAAATCCCTCTCTTGAAGCCATAAAATTCGGCCTTGAATGAAAGAAGAAGAAGAAGACTTTATTTTTTTTATTTCTCTTTCCTTTTACCCTTTCATTTTAAACCATATATATATATATATATATATATTAAAATAATTTAATAATTATTTATTTAATTATTTATTTAATAAATTAAAAGTCCTAAATTCCCTCTTCCATTCAAAAATAATTTATTTTTGAATTATTTTATTAATTTTAAATTTCTAAGATTTAATTATCAAAATACCCTTTTACTTTGACTTTTCTTTTAAAAAGTGTTGACTTTTATATGTTATTTATATTTTACATATATATCACATATATTATCCACTTTTTCATTTAAAACCCCTTCATTTTTCATTTAAAACCATTAATTTAATTTATCCATTTAAATTATAATTTATTTTATCAAATTTTCAAAAATTAGAACTTTTCAAAAATTTAGGATATTACACATATGCACAAGTAATGTGTATCTTATATACACATCAAATGTACCTTATATGTGTATTAAATATTAAGTATGTAATGTATTAATCCAACATATACAATTAATATACCATATGTATATGTTATATACTCTAGATATATATATTGAGTATATACAATTTATATCTCCTAATACTTATTTAATTTCTCTAAAATCACGGATGTTATAATTTTCTCCCCCTTAAATAATTTTGTCCTCGAAATTATCTAGTATAGTAATAAATCATCCAAATCATTATTTTATCAAATTACATAATTTATATTCTCCCCCTTAGGTTCATTCTTAATTTCCTTTTTACCATTCCCTAACACATCATTATACTGTCTATTTACTCAAACAGTCACAACAGATTATTATATCTTCAATCGAATTGTCATTAGACAAAATTAGTTCATCTCCTTAATATATATACACCACACACCTATTGCACTCAAGATATCTGATCACTTCATTATCTTAAAAATATACTCTCATCACCTTAAATTCAAATGTTAATAACTTTTATCTTAACACAATAATTTTACACATCTTCACTTTGATCTTACTCTTTATACAATTACCACATATTAATTTAATATCTCCATTATACAACAACAAAATCTTATTTCCTTATTAAAATTCATTCCAATTATACTATAACTAACACTTTTCTCTTATAATTATTTGAAACTAATATAACTTAGCTCATTTCATATGCATATACATATCAAAATGTTGTATTATGCACATTATCATATAGCTCGCATATTCTTAATACAACTACACACATTGAATTTCAATAACTACTTGTAAACTTATTACATTTCGGATCAATTGATCTAACTATCACAATATGACCATCACAACCTTATTCTATTTTGACCAACCTTTTGTCCATTTTAAATTCATCAATCTGTTTTCAATTCATGACCTAATTCTATTAGGTCAAATTTATTCTCAAATTTTAATTCTCTTTGAATTCATCATTACAGATAATATTCACTTCCCCTAGTCTCGTTTACTTTATAAATCATTTTCATCAACTTATTCATTTTATACCACTTTCAAACACATTTATTATAACTCTTACTCACATTTCATAATTCTTCCTTTCATTTACCATTTTCTCACATTTCTTATAGTTACCCTATTTACACAAATCACTTTTCTTATACATCATTTAACGCTCATCATATTTTTACAATTCTCTTCTGTTTCCACACTTTCTATAATTATAAACAAATTTCTAGTATAAAATTATAAGATACAACTATGCAAACCATAAGTCTTGACCATGTTTCTTGAAGCATAACTATCAATCTCACCAAAACTATCCAACGGTCATACCATAATAATAGTCACATCCATGGCTTATAAATAAATACTGTCCTTCTATCATTCTTCTTCAAACATTTCCAATCACAATGTTAAGTTCGTATCGCAAAAATCACATATTCATTTTCTAATCTTTTGATACACAAAAAGTTAACACGTTTAAGCTCTGTTTCAAAGCAATTTACTCTTGATCACTTGATCATCATTAGCCTAACTCATGTTTCAACAATATTATCATTAACATCTCTTACATATACACATTCGTTCATATGCTAATTTACACAATTTCAATTTATTACTCCATTTCTAATCTATCTCTTATAAAAATTTTCATTCATTTTTTTTCACTTCCATACTTTCTTCATTATACTTTCCTTTTTCCTTATAATCTCTTATTTATACGCATATACTTTAGGCCCAAAACACTATACAATCATGAAGTTCAGTTGTTAAAATAACAATTTCACCGTCCAGCTCTATTCGGGTCCATTCTCAATCTCAATTCATCACATGACCTAACTCTACGCAAGTCAAGACCTAATCTCTCTTAGGCCTATTAATACATGCAATATCATTCTCAAAATCACCAGACACGTATTGTATAAGGTAGTAAACACTCGATAATATTTTTTTAATCATTCACATACACCTTGGTAAGTCATAATCACAATGTGACTTACATTCCACATTTTCTTATATATCATATTTCTGTTCGTATAGAAAAAAAATCTCATCACACAAATCATACAATTATACTCAATTCCTCTTTTACATATAACCTATACAAAGTTAACATTTATCACCTTTCAAAGAACATTATCATTTCTCATTCTTTTGACATTACTTAGGTTATTCATCAATTCAACATATATACACACTCTGACCACAACATAATTAACATCTTCCTTATTCAATCGCCCATCTCTTAAATAAGTTTCTTATTATATATATTTTTTTTCTAACACTTCACATAAATCTTAGTCACGTTTCCAGTGTGACATCTCTCTCATATATATTTTTTTTTTTGCATTGATCACACCTTTCATATCCATTTTCATCATTTCCAATTCAATTAACTAAAGTAACTCATTTTCATTTGCTTAATCATTTCCCTTTATTTCATAATAAATTTCTATATTATCAACCACATTACACCTTAGTTACTACTTTTATAAGTAACATTACTCATTCAAAATTACTCACATACTTATTAAACATTAAACTATCAATATCTAAACAATCCTCATCGAAATTCCTTTACAACTCTAAATTTCTAATTTACTATTTTACTTAAACATCATTCTATTAATCTCACTTTCAAGAGCTAACTTTATAAACATTATTTTTATATTAATATAACATCAAAACACATCACTTTCACAATTATGGAAACCCATTTCAAAAATTAAAATTTCATATAATGCAACCAACAACATGAACCTCACCAAATCTCACCCATATCACATTCTCAATCTTAAGATCATAACATTTACTTTTAAACAACACTAATTCATTTCCTTACACTAATTAACATCATCCATTTAGATACTTTAATTTTACACACTCAACCCTAAATTATGCATCATTGTTCCATAATAAATAATTCGCTATCATATATGATTTCACTCTTTGATTTTAATTATGAACTCTTTGTTGAAAATTATTAAAAACTCCATATTCCTTCTATACTTATACCCATATGCATATAATTTTTTATAATTTTCTTCATTCATTTGTCTCATAAAAGTAATTTATTACTTACTTACACAAAAATGCATGACTTCCTCAGTTTCATGTCAATCTCACTTTTAATTTTTATATTCCTTACCAATTCTTTATAAAAGCTGGTAAACTTTTATCCATGTGCACTTGACACATATATGGACTTATATTTAAAGCTTTAGATTTTTCCAAGTTGATTTAATATATTTAAAAATTAAATCTTCCAAAATCAGAGAATCTCTCTTTAATAATTTCTCTGGCAGCACCCGGTTGTCCATTTATTTCAAGTATCAAAACTTAATACAAATTCATGAAATTTTAACCGTATGTTATAGGAATACATATGATATTGTTTTATTAGTTTTTGTTATAGATTTGTGTCTTGTTTATTATGATAATTATTGTTTTATTTAGGTATTTTGTTAGTTTTTATCGGTTTGTTTAAAAAGGCAAGGAAGCAAATTTGAAGAGAAAAGGCAAGGAAGCAAATTTGTGTTAGGTTAAAAAGGCAAGGAAGCAAATTTGAAGAGAAAAGGGGCAGTAGCTGACACAGGCAGAGGACACGGCCAAGTCACTGGCCGTGTCCCATACCAAGCTAAGAAGGAAGAGCAAGTCACAAAGAGAGACACAAGCAAGGGACACGGCCAAGTCAGTGGCCGTGTCCCTCCAAAGAAGCCCAGACACGGCCAAGTCACTCCAACTTGGCCGTGTCTCACTAGCATCCAAAGCAAAGAAGATTAAAATTTCACAGAAGTAAACACAGGCAAGGGACACGGCCAAGTCACTGGCCGTGTCCCTCCAAAAAGGACCAACACGGCCAAGTCAGATGAGACTTGGCCGTGTCACTCAACCAAAGAAGAAAGAAGAAAAAAACAAGCAGTAGGTGACACATGCAAGGGACACGGCCAAGTCACTGGCCGTGTCCCTCCAAAGAGCGCTCACACGGCTAAATCACATGCAACTTGGCCGTGTCTCTCATGAACTAAGCCCGTAGCGGACTTTAAAGCGGACGATTCATATAAAAGGAAAAAGAAGCTAGGGTTTTGTGGATGATGTTGAGAGTTGGAGAGCTGGTTTCAGCCGTCAGAGAAAGTTTTAGGGTTTTTAACATTTGTTTTCTTTGATTTTGATTTCACTTTGGATTTAACTAGCTAGATTAGATTGTTCATGCCATTGATATATCCTTCTTGCAAGATTTGAACAAGAGATTTTTCAGAAGCTTCAAGGAGTTTGTACTTGGTTTTGTTCTCGAACTTATTCTCTTTATTTTCATTGAAATTGTATTTATGAACATTATCATGTCTAAGTTGATTTCTTTGAATATTAATGAGATGAGTATGTTTGATAGCATGATGAACTAATTTGATCTAGTCTAGGGTTTGTATGGATCTGCTATGATTGTATGAATTGGTTATTCTCTTAGCTAATAATTTCTTTAGCTTTGATTGAATGGAATATTGTTAATATATAATTGATTGGCCACCAATTATGTGTTTTAGGTATTAGATGATGGATTGAGAGATGAAGTCTAATGCTGGAGCAATTCAATTAGGGACTTAGGTGAATTAGAGATATACCCTATTAAAAAGATTATTTCAATTATAACAAGATTGGTTGTAAGAGGTTTGAATGCGAGAGCTTATTTCCTTGACTCAATTAATTAAGTTGTTTGAGATTTAATCTTTGAAATTAAATTAGTTAAGAGGAATAACCATTCATACATATAAGTAGTGGAGAAGTGCAAACCCTAGACCTTTCTATCAAGTGAATCAAAACATCAGTTCTAGTTTACTTTTATTCGTTTTAAACTTTAATCAAACTTCTTCATTATTTAGCAATTTAAATTTCTTCATTACTTGTAATTTATAAACTGATAATCAATTAGCCACTTTAGCTTCCTTGAGAGACAACCTTGGGGCGATCACCTTTGCTACAGCTACCTCGTATACTTGTGAGTGACACTTTTTGGTAGAGTTAATTTGAGCGCAACAAGTTTTTGGTGCCGCTACCGGGGAGGCTTATTGGCGAAATTGTTTATTAGGCAAAAATATTCTAGATTATTTTTCACTGTTTTCATTTTATTATATTTTTCTTTTGCTTTTTAATAATTTCTTTTTCTAGAAAAATTCTGTTTATGCAAGGTAGGAGATCACTCGAAGGAGAGCTACATCCATTCATTCCAGAAATTCAGAGAGTGAAAAGGAGTAGAGAAGAGTTTGAGCTCTTTACTGGATTTGATACAGAGGAGGACACTTCTGAATTTGAGTCAGATTCTGCACAATCAGTTAAAATGGCTGAAGAAAGACAAAGAACCATGAGAGATTTTGCTGGACCTGTCATTGGGACTTCCACATCTTGTATAAGGTTGACAAATGCAGCAAGGAACTATGAGTTGAAGAACATTCATTACAACATACTGCCATCATTCTATGGAGTTCCAAATGAAGATCCTTTAAACTTTATTAGGGATTTCTACTCCACCCTCAACACTTTTCCATTGGGAGGATTAACAGAGGATCAGTTGAGGATGAGGTGTTTCCCATATACTTTGAAGGATAGGGCAAAGAGCTGGCTTATGATGTTGCCCGAAAACTCACTGACAACTTGGGAGCAAGTTTATAATAAATTCATGGGCAAGTTTTATTCACATCAAAAGACAGCTGAATTGAGAGGGAAGATTGCTACATTCTCTCAATTTGAAGGAGAGCCATTTCATGAGGCTTGGGACAGATTCAAGATGCTATTGATCCAGTGTCCACATCATCACTGCCCACTTCAACTTCTAAATCAGTTTTTCTATGATGGTCTAACCCAGCAATTTCAGAACACTGTTGACAATGCAGCTGGGGGAGCCATGGGAGAAAAGACAACTGATGAGACTTATGAGATTTTTGAGATGTTGGGAGCTAATTCTCAAAAAAAGAGTGTAAGGGGAAGAAGTAAAGGGGTGAATCAACTAGAAGCCAATAGTGAAATGGTGAATCAGATAGCTGAGTTGACAAGGCAAGTACAGATGCTGAACATGAAGAACAATATTTCTTCATCTACTCAAGAAGCGAGTGGAATCTGTGGAACTCTTGGGCATGGAGCAAATATTTGCCCCTCTGCATATGAGTCTTATGGGAATGAAGCTGAGCAAGTCAATGCCATGGGGGGATTCCAACCAAGGGCCAGAAATGATCCTTACTCCAACACTTACAACCCTAGTTGGAGGAATCACCCAAATTTTTCCTGGACGACAAATAATGCTCAACAGCCTTTCCATTTGCTCCAGAGACAGAACCAACAGCAGGGCCAATCCTCAAATCAAGGTCAGCCTAAGAGAGAGAGTTTGGAGGAACGTTTACAGGCTTTTATCCAAGTCAGTGCTAAAAATCAAGAGATGAACAACAAGAGGCTGGATTCCTTAGAAGCATCTTTTAAGAAGGTGGAGACCCAAGTGGGGCAACTTGCTCAATAGATGCAGATTCAACAAAAGGAAAAGTTCCCAAGTCAACCTGAGCAGGCACAATCAGTGACTGTTCTTAGGAGTGGCAAGGTAATTAATAATAATATTGAAAATAATTTTGTGAATGCAGGTGAGCAAGATAATAAAAAGGAAGGAGAACTAGAGAACAAAGGTGCTGAAGAAAGATCAATGGAGAAGTCCTCTACAGCAGATTTGCACAAGGCAAGCAATCCATACCGGCCACCTATACCATTCCCCAGCAGGTTGAAGGATGATAAAAAAGATAAGCAATTTTCAGATATCTTCAACATGCTGTCTAAGGTAAGTATTAACTTACCCTTACTTGAAGCAATTAAGAACATGACGACTTATGCTAAATTCTTCAAAGAACTGATCACCAAGAAAAAGAGGTATGAGACGAATGAAAAGGTGATAGTTTCAGAGGTAGCTAGTGCTGTTCTGCAGCATAAACTACCTCCCAAGCTAAAGGATCCTGGTAGCTTTCTAATTCAAATTACTATGGGGAATGGAAGGGGAACTGAAGGCATGTGTGATCTAGGAGCTAGTGTGAATTTAATGCCTTATTCTATGTTTAAAGAATTAGAACTAGGGGAGCTAAAACCGACAAAAATGGTGTTGCAATTAGCGGATAGGTCTTTTAGATTCCCGAAAGGGGTTATAGAAGATGTGTTAGTTAAGGTTGGAGGGTTGATAGTACCTATGGATTTCATAGTACTTGACATGGAAGGAAGTAACCCTTTACCATCTGCACACACTATTCTGCTGGGTAGGCCTTTCATGGCTACTACCAACACCTTAATAGATGTTAAAAATGGTAAGTTGTCAATGACTGTCTTAGGGCAAACTGTTGAATTTTCTATTTTTAACACTTCTCCTATTCCTACAACTGCTTTATATGAGGAATGTTCTTTAATTAATAGTGTTGAAGCAGTTGTTTCAGATGCTTTCTTGCAAATAGGTTCATCAGATAAATTGGAGCTGAAACTGACCTTAGAAGAGGGGGCTAAACTAGTGATGGAGACCCAAAAGTGCCTTAACCCAAAGGCATATGAGAGCTCGAGGATTTACAAGGATCGCACAAAAGCAATTCATGACAGATTTATTGTGCGACAGACATTGAGTCCAGGTATGAAAGTTTTACTTTTTAATTATCAACTCCGTCTGTTTCTAGGTAAATTCTAGTCTAGATGGAGTGGTGCTTTCGAGGTAACTAAGGTATGTCCTTCTGGTGCCATTGAATTGCTTAACTCTAGAACCAATAAGATTTTTAGAGCAAATAGACATAGAGTTAAATTATACAATGAAGGATTTCAAGAAGTGAGGGTCATTGACAGCACTTTGATCCATGATCCCTAGGCTTTGCATGATGTCCATCTTTATGACATTAAAGAAGCGCTTAATGGGAGGCAACCCATCGGTTTGGATTTATTTTTATAGTTGTAATTTTTAATTTAGCAAATTTTGATTTTATATTTGGTTTAAATAAATGGAACGGGTGCTTTGATCGGTTTTTATTTTGTGTTTCAGGGGTGGTTTAAAGAAGAAGGTTTGCAAAATCTTATTAAAAAAAAAGTAAAAAGTTGAAATGGCAGAAGGAGACAAGGCCAAAGGACTTGGCCGTGTCCCTTGGCCGTGTCACTTGGACACGGCCAAGCCTCAATAAAACCACACTTTGTTTTATTTTCTGCACTTTGTCACAGTGAGTGACACGGCCAAGGAACACGGCCGTGTCCCTTGGCCGTGTCACTTGGACACGGCTAAGCCTCACTACTTTGCTTTTTGCTTTTTATTTTGCACCTTTCTTCACAGAGACGAACACGCCCAAGGAACATGGCCAAGTCACTGGCCGTGTCCCTCAAAAATCTTATGACACGGCCGTGTTGCCCACAACTTGGCCATGTCCCTCACTTTTAGACTTTTAAAAACACGATTTTGCCCAGTTTCTTTCCATTAAATCCCTAAATCCCTGTTTATTCATCTCTCTCACTCTCTCGCTCTCTCTCTCACAAACTCCATTCTTTTTTATTCCAAGCTCCAAATCTTCCTTTAATCCTCAAATCTCTTCACCAAAACTAGAAATAATCCATTAAAACTTCTTCTTTTCTCATAAAATTTTGATTTGATCAAGTTTTGGTTTGAATTTTTCAGATTTCTAGAGATGCCAAGAACAAAGGTTGTTTCACACCGCAAGACGAAGAAGTCTACAACCGAAGGAGCTTCTTCCTCTTCATCAACTTTATCTTCGAAGAGAGTAAGTCTTTTGGCTCGGGGGTTTTTCCCGAAAAGGTATGTTAATGATGAATCTCTTGATGCCCTGCAAATTAGGACTAATTTTGATCGATATGTGCAAATTCTTGGGTGGGAGACTCTAGTCTCCTTGAGACCTTTGCAATTTGAGGAGCTTACTTTAGAATTTTTGACATCTCTCAAGGTTGAAAGAAATGATAAGAAAATCTGCACTAGAATGATGTTTAAATTGCTAGGTAAATCATTTGTGCTTAATATTGACCAGTTAAATGATATATATGGTTTTCATCAGCATGGGGAAAGATCGGTACCCAAAGAATTTAAACAACAATTTGCTTGGGGAGCTTTAGGCTCGGGTACTTATATGGCCAAATCGGCCAAAGCATCTAGATTAAGAAATTCCGCTTTGAGGTATTTGCATAGGTTTATGGCTTGCGGATTCTTTGCTCGGAAGGAGAGCCCGGGTGTGGTTGAATTGAGTGAACTATTTTTCCTAGATTGTGGTTTGAATGCAATGCATGTTAGTGCCGGCTATTGGTTAGCCGATATTTTTTATTCTGTGGCTAATAAAAGGAAGGGGGCAATTTGTGTTGGAGGGTTGGTTACCACATTAGCAGTAGCCCTTGTTGAGGATTTTGACCCGAGTACTAGTCGCATGACTAGAATTTCGGGTAATGACTCTTTGGATTTAGCTACACTTGAGAAGATGCACATGGTGGTGCATAGAAGAGGGACTTATGTGATGCCTTCAGCTGAGCCTGCAGCACCGGGGGACAGGCAGAAGAGAGCACGGGTCTAAGAGGAGTCTGACTCGGATTCTCTTGACCTAGATGAGGATGCTCCGGTTTTGGAAAGTCAAGAGGTACTTCTTAGGATTAAGGCCCTGGAGGGCAAAGTGGATCGACTGGATGGCAAGGTGGACCGTAACCATGCTGAAGTCTTGCAGCAATTGGAACAGATTAATAGCAACCTTGCTAAGATCTTGAGTCTCCATCCCTCGGCTGCATCATCTTCACGCCTGCCTTTTCCGTAGATTTTGAGTTCCTTGCTTTATTTTGTTTAGTGTATTTTTGTTATAATTTTTCATTTTTGTTTTAATGTTAACGTTTTATATTTGGATATTTTATTTTTAAATATTGTAATTTTGTTTTTGAACTTTTGTTTTTGTGATGGAAAGCTAGGATTTTGCCTCACCAGGTACGATGGAAGACAGGTTGTCCTTTAACTCTTTTTATTTATTATTTTTGTTTTACATTGAGGACAATGTAAATTTTAAGTGTGGGGTACTCTTTAAGCTTTCCTTTAATTTTTATTTTGTTTGTCTTGTTTTGCTTATTGTGTTGTTGTGCATGGCATAATTGTTGAAATCTTATTGATCTTTTATGTGATTTTAGCATTGTAGTTGAGACTTTAGTATCAGCATAGAAATGAGCATTTGTATTCATTCAGGATCAATTTTCACATTCTGCAATTCATGACATATAAATCTTTGTGAACCCACCTGTGTGAGTTTTGAGCCTCATAATTTGATATTATTTTCAAGTGATTTTCTTTTCTTAAGTGTGCACCTTCATGATGTTGCATCTCTAGAGTTTGCTTTTGCATACTAATTGAACTCACATTATGATTTAATCTCAATTTTTAAAGTGATGAAGGCAAATTAGGTTAGCCCTTTAGCTTAAAAAGACCTCCCTTAATATTAAATTCCTTAGTGAGCCAAGTTGAGCCTTTGACCTTTTCTTGTTTGATCAACACAATTCACAGCTCAACTTTCTCTTATTATCATCATACCTGCATTAAGGAATGGAGTTCTTATTTTATGACAATAGGGTGGTTTATTTCAAGTTTGGGGTAAGCAAATAAAAATAATAATAATAATATGGTATTGCTATTTGGGGTGAAATGCATACTTTGCACTTTGTATTTGATTAAGAGTTGACTATTCTTTTCCTCTACATGTTAAGCTAGATGATCTATGCAATGTTATATTTTGTATATATATGTATAAAAATAATAATTATTATTATTATTATAAAAATAAAAAAAATAAAATAAAAGAGTATATATATGTATACAAAATTTACATATGTTCTAGCATTGGTTTGCAAAAGAGGAATGTCGGCTTGTGTATTTTTCTTTGAGTATGCAAGTATGTGAAGTTTTAATGGATTGTGAGTATGCCATTTGAGGGAGTTATGAGTGCCTTAGCAAGAGTAGTGTCTAATTTAGATACTCCATTTCTTGATGCTCTAGCTTAAATGTCTTTTCTCACACCTTCACCTTAGCCCCATTGCATCCAAATAAAAGACCTTCGGATTATTTCTTGAGAAAATCAGTGAGGGAGATTGGATAATTAAGCAAGTTTATGGTAGTATGCAATCATGAGTGTTTTGAGTGATTAACTTTTGAAATCGAGTGAAACACTTAGATGGGAGATAAGATTTGCATGTCTGGATTAATGAATGAGTTAAGAAAATCTTGATTGAAGGAAATTGCAACTATTTATGTCTGATGTCTTGAAGGATTTCATCTTATATGTTGGAATTATAGTTAAGGTTGTTTGAGTTTTTAATTTATGCCATGTGAATTTGCTTAAGGACAAGCAAAGTTTTAAGTGTGGGGTAGTTGTTTTATTAGTTTTGTTATAGATTTGTGTCTTGTTTATTATGATAATTATTGTTTTATTTAGGTATTTTGTTAGTTTTTATCGGTTTGTTTAGTGTTTTCATTAATTTTGGTAGTTTTAGTTTATTTCAGTGTTTATGTCATTTTTGTTCTAGTTTTTAGGATTGTGTTTATGTTTTGTTGGTTATTGTCTTTTAAAGTTTGTTTTGAGTTTTGTGTTAGGTTAAAAAGGCAAGGAAGCAAATTTGAAGAGAAAAGGGGCAGTAGCTGACACAGGCAGAGGACACAGCCAAGTCACTGGCCGTGTCCCATACCAAGCTAAGAAGGAATAGCAAGTCACAGAGAGAGACACAAGCAAGGGACACGGCCAAGTCAGTGGCCGTGTCCCTCCAAAGAAGCCCAGACACGGCCAAGTCACTCCAACCTGGCCGTGTCTCACTAGCATCCAAAGCAAAGAAGATTAAAATTTTACAGAAGCAAACACAGGCAAGGGACACGGCCAAGTCACTGGCCGTGTCCCTCCAAAAAGGACCAACACGGCCAAGTCAGATGAGACTTGGCCGTGTCACTCAATCAAAGAAGAAAGAAGAAAAAAACAAGCAATAGGTGACACATACAAGGAACAAGGCCAAGTCACTGGTCGTGTCCCTCCAAAGAGCACTCACACGGCCAAGTCACATGCAACTTGGTCGTGTCTCTCATGAACCAAGCCCGTAGCGGACTTTAAAGCAGATGATTCATATAAAAGGAAAAAGAAGCTAGGGTTTTGTGGATGATGTTGAGAGTTGGAGAGCTGGTTTCAGCCGTCAGAGAAAGTTTTAGGGTTTTTAACATTTGTTTTCTTTGATTTTGATTTCACTATGGATTTAACTAGCTAGATTAGATTGTTCATGCCATTGATATATCCTTCTTGCAAGATTTGAACAAGAGATTTTTCAGAAGCTTCAAGGAGTTTGTACTTGGTTTTGTTCTCGAACTTATTCTCTTTATTTTCATTGAAATTTTATTTATGAACATTATCATGTCTAAGTTGATTTCTTTGAATATTAATGAGATGAGTATGTTTGATAGCATGATGAACTAATTTGATCTAGTCTAGGGTTTGTATGGATCTGCTATGATTGTATGAATTGGTTATTCTCTTAGCTAATAATTTCTTTAGCTTTGATTGAATGGAATATTGTTAATATATAATTGATTGGCCACCAATTATGTGTTTTAGGTATTAGATGATGGATTGAGAGATGAAGTCTAATGCTGGAACAATTCAATTAGGGACTTAGGTGAATTAGAGATATACCCTATTAAAAAGATTGTTTCAATTATAACAAGATTGGTTGTAAGAGGTTTGAATGCGAGAGCTTATTTCCTTGACTCAATTAATTAAGTTGTTTGAGATTTAATCTTTGAAATTAAATTAGTTAAGATGAATAACCGTTCATACAGATAAGTAGTGGAGAAGTGCAAACCCTAGACCTTTCTATCAAGTGAATCAAAACATTAGTTCTAGTTTACTTTTATTCGTTTTAAACTTTAATCAAACTTCTTCATTATTTAGCAATTTAAATTGCTTCATTACTTGTAATTTATAAACTGATAATCAATTAGCCACTTTAGCTTCCTTGAGAGACGACATTGGGGCAATCACCTTTGCTACAGCTACCTCGTATACTTGCGAGTGACGCTTTGTGGTAGAGTTAATTTGAGCGCAACAGATATTGTGTGTAAATTTTTATATTTTTCTGGGTTGGTTTACCATAGTTTCTAGATTTATTTTGTTTTCAATTTCTACAGATTCTGAGTTGCTGAAATTTCTCCAATAATCTGTGTTCTTCTATTTTTCTTAATTAGAGATCCATCTTTAAAATTTATAAAATTTTATACATTTGGATTCTAACATATAGAGAAACTTTCTATTAAATGTTCAAACTCATCCAACATTTCTAGATTTGTCCAATAATTCAGACAATATCACTTTGCAATACATCTATAAAATTTTCTGTAACTATCATGCTCATTTCTCAAACTTTTTATTTTTATATCTTAAATTATTTCCTAGATTATTTTTCTAATTTCACTTATTCATCAATTGAATCAACTATAAATTTTAAATTTCAAATAAAAGTTCCAAAAATTCTTATTCCATAATCTCTAGAATGACGTTTCCACTGCGCCACTCTGATCTATGCAACCCAGACACCATCTCAACTCATATCCATTATATCAAATAGACATTGCTACATCAGGGATCAGATAAATTGCTAGTGCCAATGCATGCATTACAATTGAAATTTTATTTTTTTATTCCAATTTTCTCTCTCTATCATCCCACCTAGGTCGAGAACCTCAAACATAGGCTCTGATACCAAAATAAATGTAACACCCTTATACCCTATATACATACAATACATATTTTCAGCATATGTAAAATACGCATATGCGGTATAAAAATGTCATAGATTGATTTAATAAAAATTTTCACATTTCTGTTTTAAGATTTCAAATACTAATATATAAAATAAATAGTATATAAATATTCTTTGCTTGTTATAGGAATCCAAAATAAATATTTTATATGAAAATCTCTGGAAAAAATTCGCCAGAGTTTTATTTGTATTTTGAACGTTTTCAAAATTCAACAAAACACAACCTGCATAAAACAAATACTCCAAATAAAATCAATTTACCAATTCACCAATACTTCTCAATTTCTCCATATTTTCTCAAAATACTTATATATAGGTATATATATATATATCAACATTATATATAAAATCTCATCTTAAACAAAATTATTCAAATCATTCTTTACAATTTACAATATATTCTTCAAAAACATATCATAACATACATAATATCAAAAATGTACATGCTGGCAACTGGCTCTGATCTTGATGTACCCAAAATTAAGCTTGACCTCACTTTAACTTTGAAAAACCATATCAAGCCATTTAAATTAGTGTTTTAAGTTTATTAATATCATTAAAAACATATTTTAATACATTTAAATTATTTACATTATAACAATACACTCTTATACACAAAATCTCAAAAATGGCATAACCTTCCCCCATTGAAAGTTTTCCATTCCAACACAATCCATTACTCATTTCAAGCTTATATTCATCACTTTTAACACTAAACAACATGCTTAAACAAATAAAATCACACAATTCAACTACTTTGGAAAATCACTTTTCCAAAACCCTAAATCTCCACTTCCATTCTCAAACTCCAACCAAAAACAACCAAATCCAATATTTGACTTTAAAATACTTGTTTATGTATCAAAACAAAATATTTGACTTTAAAATACTTGTTTATGTATCAAAACAACTCATTTGGAATCAATTTACACAATTAAAAACCATGATTTCAAAACCTCAAAAATTACATAACCCTAAATTCTCTCTCTTCACCAATCTTACCCAAACTCAACCATTTCTTTAATCCAACCTTAAAATCATTAATAACCAATCAAAACAACTTCATTCATATCCAATTAAGCAATTAAATCATGCTACTATAGAATTCCAAAATTTACATAATACACTTTTCCATAGAATTTGAAAATTTGATAAGAAAACTTACCAATTGATGAAGAAACTTCTAAAACTCCACTTGAATCCTTAAAATCTCTTCAACTTTTGGAGTATGGAAGAAGCAAATCCCTCTCTTGAAGCCATGAAATTCGGCCTTGAAGGAAAGAAGAAGAAAAAGACTTTATTTTTTAATTTCTCTTTCCTTTCACCCTTTAATTTTAAACCATATATATATATTAAAATAATTTAATAATTAATAATTTAATTATTTATTTAATAAATTAAAAGTCCTAAATTCCCTCTTCCATTCAAAAAAAATTTATTTTTGAATTATTTTATTAATTTTAAATTTCTAAGATTTAATTACCAAAATAGCCTTTTACTTTGACTTTTCTTTTAAAAAGTGTTGACTTTTATATGTTATGTATATTTTACATATATATCACATATATTATCCACTTTTTCATTTAAAACCCCTTCATTTTTCATTTAAAATCATTAATTTAATTTATCCATTTAAATTATAATTTATTTTATCAAATTTCCAAAAATTAGAACTTTTCAAAAATTTAGGAATTTACACATATGCACAAGTAATGTGTATCTTATATACACATCAAATGTACCTTATATGTGTATTAAATATTAAGTATGTAATGTATTAATCCAACATATACAATTAATATACCATATGTATATGTTATATAATCTAGATATATATATTGAGTATATACAATTTATATCTCCAAATACTTATTTAATTTCTCCAAAATCACGGATGTTACATTTGCTTCTTGTATGACTAGGAAATTTGAAATGAGCATGATGGGTGAACTCAAATTCTTCCTTGGACTACAAATCAAGCAATGCAAGGATGTGATCTTCATTAACCAATCCAAGTAAACAAAGAAACTCCTCAAGATGTTTGGAATGGACGGTTACAAATCAAGTAAAACTCCTATGAGCACATCCTTGAAACTTGACAAAGGTGAAAGTGATAAGGTAGTAGATGAGAAAAAATATCAAGGTATTATCATATCACTACTTTACTTAACCTCCTCTAGACCAAATATAATGTATAGTGTATGTTTGTGTGCTAGATTTCAATCTTTTCTTAGGGAATCACATTTAAATACAACTAAAAGAATTTTAAAATACTTGAGGGGTATATTGTATTTAGGTCTATGGTATCCTAGGAACACATCATTTAACATATTTGGATTTTTCGATGCGGATTTTTTCGGTAGCCTACTAGATAGGAAAAGAACCACTAGAGCATGTCATTTTCTTGGTGAATGCTTAGTTTCTTGGTTTAGCAAGAAACAAGTGTCAGTTTGCTTTATCTACCACTGAAGCAGAATATATTGTTGCATATTTTTGTTGCACACAAGTTCTTTGAATGAAACAATAATTGCTTGATTATGGAAAAATATTTGATAACATTCCTATTAAATGTGATAACATAAGTGCAATCAATTTTTCTAAAAACTCCATTCAGCATTCTAAGTCTAAGCATATAGACAATAAACATCATTTTTTAAGGGATAATGTTCAAAATCACAATGTAGTTTTAGAATTTGTTGAAACTCAAAATCAACTTGTGGATATTTTTACAAAACCCTTAAATGAAGAAAGATTGAATCTTATGAAACAAAATATTGGCATGATTGATGAAAAATCTCTTGGATAACCATACTTTAATTCTCCCAAAATATATTTTGATTATGAGCACTTGAAAAATTATCAAAAACTTGATTGGTCACTTTATGCGGTCGTCCTTTTATATCGAGCGGTCACACATCATCTGCTCTTTCCCAAACCAAAGCTTAAAAATTGAACTATCTCCTGAGCTTCAACATATATCTCTCCCGAGCCGAGCTTCAATATTTCTCCAGAGAGAGTGCACAATAATTCGTACGGTTGCCCGAATTCAGAATTTTAAATTTTTGTTGATTATTACACACTCTTAGGCTTGTCTGAGAGCCCCACTTTTTGAAGCTCAAATTAGTGCTAGAGTGAGGCAAATGTAATTCAATTATGCCACATTTATCAAGAGTTTGTACATACGTCTATAAGCTCACAAAAGCAAGCTCAAAATCTCCCTCCAACATACTCTTCCAAGTTGCTCTTCAACACTGGGGTTGGGAAAATCACTTTTCCTTAATGTCTATACCAAATGTGATTAAAAAAATCATTTAATATCACATTTTAAGGCATTTCAAGCATCAAACCTTAATAAATACACTACTTTAAATAAAATCCCAAAATATAGCATAACCTTTCTTTAACTTAGTAAAACCATATTAAACCATTCAAATTAGTGTTTTAAGTTTATTTATATTATTACAAACATATTTTAACATGTTTCAATCAATTACATTAATTAAATACACACTTTTATTCAAAATCCTAAAATGGCTTAACCTTCACCATTTCATTCCAAGTCAATCCAATTATCAATCCAAACTTATATTCATCACTTACATCAATCATTAAACAACATGCTTTAAACATTAAAATCAAACAATTCACCATCTTTGAAAATTCACTTTTCCAAAACCCTAAATCAATACTACTTCATCTAAACTCTATCCAAACATAACCAAATCCAATATTTGACTTTAAAATCCTTGTTTATGCATCAAAATAACACATTTAGAATCAAATTGCACAATTAAATCACATGAATTCAAAAGTCCAATTCTCCCATAACTCTAAATTCTCTCTCTTCACCAAACCTCACTCAAACTTAACTGTCTCTTCAATCCAACCTTAAAATCATAATTAGATACTTAAAACAACTTCATTTATACCCAATCAAGCAATCAAAACATACTACTTCAAAAGTCCAAATCACACATATTCTTAATTTCCATGAAAATCCAAAGAAGAAGTTAAATAACTTACTTTTTCAAGTGGAAATCACTAAAACCACCCTTGAATCCTTGAAAATCCTTCAATTCTTGAAGCATGGAAAAAGAAAATCTTTAAGTTTGGACAACAATGGTGGTTGGCCTTCAAGGGAAAAAGAAGAAGATGAAGATCAAATGATTTTTCTCTGTCTTTCCTCTTTATTTTTAACCATATATATATATATATATAATATTTTAATATATTTTTAATTAATTGTTTATTTATTTAATAAAAATCCAAAATTTACATCTTCCATACAAAAATAAATTATTTTAAAATTATTTAAATAATTTTTAATTTTTAAAGTATATTTATAAAAATACCATTTGACTTTTTGACTTTTCTTTTAAAAATATTGACTTTTGGTTGACTTGTATATACTATATATATTTAATGTATATTTCACTAATACATCCCACTTTTTCATTTAAAATCCTTTCATTTTTCATTTAAATAGTTTATTTAATTTATCCAATTAAATTTTAATTTATTTTATTTAATTTTTAAAATTAGGAATTTTTAAAAATTAGGGATATTACAACCTCAAACGGCTAGTTCAAGCCAAATGGCTATAAATACCATATTAAACTTCATTTTTGTGGTTAGAAAGTAGTAAGATTGTGATTGTAATTTCATTGAACAATGTTTTTCATTTTCTTATCCAAAAATCAAAAACCTATAAACTTGGAGTGTTGGGTGTGAGCATTAAACACCATTAAAAGTTTGAGTGTGAGTTTGGAAATACTTAGGTTGTTAGAGTGAGCCTAGAAAAACTCTTGTAAGGGTTGTGAGAATTAATCTCAAACTATTGTAATAGTTCTATGTGAGCTAGTGAAAATACCAAGTTGGAGTTAAGCTTGTAAAAACTCAAAACTAGTGGAACCTTAACAAGTTGTTAAAAAAATAGATGTAGGATTGAGGTAAATCTGAACCACTATAATTTTTTGTGTTCTTTCTTCTCTACTCTACTCAATCTTCTCCTGCATCTTCTTCATCTTGCTTTAGAATTTTTAATTTATGATCACTACTCAAATCAACCAATTCACCCCCCTCCCCCCCCCCCTCTTAGTTGCTAGTTTGGGACAATAAAAATTATCATTTGCAATCTTGCAATTTAGAAGGGAGAGTTTAAAACTTTATGTTAGACAAATGATCTTAATTTTGATCCTTGACAACTCAAATGGATGATCTATTTAACTTGTATTTGAGAAAGCTTGTTGCAGGATTAGGTTGCTTCAATTAAAGGTGAACAGAACAAGTATAGCGGTCGCACCTCAACTGAATACGACCGCTCCATGCAATTACAGAATGAAACCTTGTCACAGTAGGTTTCGCGGTCAGAAGTTCGACCATAGTCGCGACCGCTCATACATAATAGCGACCGTCCTAATATTTGCCCGACCGCTACTCAAGGAACTTAAATCATTACAATCACAGTAAGGTTCGCGGTGACAAGAACGGTGAATGATTCGACCTCGCTTACCACTTTAGCGACCGCTCATTTATAGTCGCGACCGCCCAACAATTCAAGAAGAAATTGCTCAAAGAGACAGTAGTGTTCGCGTCCTCAGGTGCGTCCAGAAGTTCGACGCGAGAATGTGAGTTCGACCGCGAAAACCTACCAAGGGCGACCGCGAAGATTCAAATTATGGCGGACATCTCTTTTGCTCTGTCAGAAAGTGACACGTGACATGACCGTTGTAATCCCACTTCAGTATTCAAAAAAGGGCGACCGCACTTTGTGATGCGCGACCGTCCCGACAAACACAGCATGGGCAAGAAACGGTCCGACAAAAACATCATGGGCAAGATTCCTGCTGTAGAGCACTAAAATTCGACCGTTGAACTTTTTCAAAAGTAGCGACCGTCCCTGGTTAAAAGGACGACCGCGTGAAGCATGAGAGCGACCATCCTTGTATGAAGGGCGACCGCTAAGTGCTTCGGACAGTTTAAGTAAAGAAGGTCTAATCTGCCAAGACTTTATTCTAAACAGCAATAACGGCTAGTAAGACCACATTGGCTATAAATACAATGTTTCCATGAGAAAACGAAAATATAACATTATTAAGAAAAGATTTTCATAGCCAAGCAACAAATTTCCTTTTGCTTAAACTTGTATTTGAATTGTTATGAATGTTAGGTGTTAGCATTGAAAACACCATTGTATAAGTTTGAGTGTAAGCTTGGGAAACACTTAGGTTGAGAGAGTGAGCCTTGTAAAACTCTTGTGTGGGTTGTAAGTGTGAGCCTAAGAAAAACACTTGTAAAGTTGGAAGTGAGCTTGTGAAAACTTCAAAGACTAGTGGAACCTTAACAAGTTGTTAAGGAAGTGGATGTAGGATTGAAGTAAATCCGAACCACTATAAATCTTGTGTGTTCTTACCTTCCTCCATTACTCAACCAACTCTCTATTCCGCATTTCTTGTTTGTTGAGTTTTTTAAATTGTCATTATTTCTTGACGAAACCAATTCACCCCCCCCCCCTCTTGGTTGCCATCTTGGGACAACAATTGGTATCAGAGCCCTGAGATTTCTTAAACTTAATTGTGAAATCTGATCCACAATGGCAACTTCTTCTTCATCAAGCTCTCATGGAAATCTTAACTCTATTCTTAGACCTTACTTTGATGGAACGGATTACTCATACTGGAAACACAAAATGTATTTGTTTCTAGACAGTGAAGGGATTGAACTATGGGATTTCGTGGAAAATGAGTGGAAATCTCCTACTCATGAGGTTGACGGTATTCAAGTTCCACTTCCCAAAGCTCAATGGTCAACTAGCAATATCAGAGATCGATTCAAGAACAATAGAGCTGCTTCCATCTTGATGAACTCCATTTCAAGAGAAGAAGGTGGAAGAGTTCAACATTTAACTTGTGCACATTGTATTTGGAAAACACTTGAAAACTACCATGAAGGTACAACTCAAGTAAGATTTACCAAGAAACAAATGCATGTTCATGAGTATGAGCTATTCAAGATGAAACCAAATGAAAATGTCACCGACATGACAAATCGCTTGCTTGCTATTGTCAATGAACTGAAGAAGTATGGCAAGGTATATGATCAAGGTGATGTAAACAGTAAGATCTTGAGAGCCCTAAGAGCTAGAAAGAACTTTGAATCCAAAGTATCATCCATAGAAGAAGCTCATGATCTCAGCACATTAAGAACCGACGAGCTAGTTGGTAAATTACTCACTTTTGAGCTGCACAGTGAAAAAGAAGAAGATCAAGGTGAGAAAGAAAAGAGAAAACCAATTGCACTCTGTTGTCCCAAGATGGCAACCAAGAGGGGGGGTGAATTGGTTTTCTCAAGAAGTAATGACAATTTAAAAAAAAACTCAACAAACAAGAAATGCGGAATATAGAGTTGGTTGAGTAATTGAAGAAAGAAAGAACACACAAGATTTATAGTGGTTCGGATTTACTTCAATCCTACATCCACTTCCTTAACAACTTGTTAAGGTTCCACTAATCTTTGAAGTTTTTACAAGCTCACTTCTAACTTTGGTGTTTTCACAAGTTCACACCTAACTTCACAAGTGTTTTTCTTAGGCTCACACTTACAACCCAAACAAGAGTTTTACAAGGCTCACTCTCACAACCTAACAAGAGTTTTACTAGGCTCACTCTCACAACCCAAGTGTTTCCCAAGCTTACACTCAAACTTATACAATGGTGTTTTCAATGCTAACACCTAACATTCATAACAATTCAAATACAAGTTTAAGTAAAAGAAAATTTGTTGCTTGGCTATGAAAATCTTTTCTCAATGTTGTCTCTATTTTGTTTTCTCATAGAAACTTTGTATTTATAGCCAATGTGGTCTTACTAGCCGTTATTGATGTTGAGAATAAAGTCTTGGCAGATTAGACCTCTTTACTTAAACTGTCCGAAGCACTTCGCGGTCGCCCTTCATACAAGGATGGTCGCGCTCATGCTTCAAGCGGTCGTCCTTTTAACCAGGGACGGTCGCTACTTTTAAAAAATCTTCAACGGTCGAATTTTAGTGCTCTGCAGCTGGAATCTTGCCCATGATGTGTTTGTCGGACCGTTTCTTGCCCATGCTGTGTTTGTCGGGACGGTCGCGCATCACAAAGTGCGGTCGCCCTTTTTTGAATACTGAAGTGGGATTACAACGGTCATGTCACGTGTCATTTTCTGACAGGGCAAAAGAGATGTCCGCCTTAATTTGAATCTCGCGGTCGCCCGTGGTAGCATTTCGCGGTCGAACTCATATTCTCGCGTCGAACTTCTGGACGCACCTGAGGACGCGAACACTACTGTCTCTTTGAGCAATTTCTTTTTGAATTGTTGGGCGGTCGCGACTTTGAATGGGGCGGTCGCTATAGTGGTTAGCGAGGTCGAGTCATTCACCGTTCTTGTCACCGCGAATCTTACTGTGATTGTAATGATTTAAATTCCTTGAGTAGCGGTTGTGCACATATTTGGCCGGTCGCTATTCTGTAGGAGCGGTCGCGACTGAGGTCGAACTTCTGACCGCGAAACCTACTGTGACAAGGTTTCATTCTGTAATTACTTGGAGCGGTCGTATTAAGGTGAGGTGCGACCGCGATAAATGTTCTGTTCACCTTTAATTGAAATAACCTAATCCTGCAACAAGATTTCTCAAACACAAGTTAAATAGATCATCCATTTGAGTTGTCAAAGATCAAAATTAAGATTATTTGTCTAACAATCTCCCCCATTTTGACTTTGACAATTCAAATGGAATGATGAGAAAAATAATAAGTCTTAAATGCTCCCCCTTAACATATGCAACAATCATGGTTAAGAGCATTGTGATTATTAGTTTATTTTGGTGCAAATGTTATTGTTTGAATGCAAACATTTCTCCCCCATAAACATTTCTCCCTTATTGCAAATATTCAACATGTATACTTGTTTCTCCCATTATTGTTCTTATCTTTGGTTTCCTCTATTGGTTCATTCCATTGGTTCTTCTCCCCCATTGTCATAGGCAAAATGAAACAATTGTTAAGCAAAATTATTAACTAAACAATGAAAGGGAAAGTACCAAATTATATATATTAAAATTGGAGGAAAGTACAAAGCAGAAAGTGCAAAGCAGAAAACATATGAAAATGCAAACAAACTAAAGCTAAGCTATTCTGAGTCATCATCTAACTCTAACTCTTCTTCAACTAAAGGAGCTTTCCCCTTATCTTGAGGTGCAACAGAGGCAGAGCTAGTGCTAATAGACTCTTCTTCTTCAGCAACGCTTTGGGTGTGATCACTTATATCCCAATCTTCAAGATTGCATTGAGGCAAGTCCAATTTGCCTTGCATGTCATAAAGATCATGGTGCATGTGGGATATAAGGTCTATCCTTTTGTTTAAGTGCTGGAATCTCTTGGAAACACTTTTCTTGAACTTAGTGAGTTTCCTTGAGAGAGTCTTGATTGCTTGGAGGATGAGTTGTGTGGAGGATGAAGCAGTTTCTTTAGCAGCTTTTGATGAAGTTGCTTTTGGAGGTAATTCTACTGCAACTTCTACAGAATCTCCCTCTTCCTCAATTGTATACCTTGGCCTTTTCTTTTGTTTATCCATAACTCCTTTCTTGCCATAGCAGTATACATATGACCCTTCTATCTTCCTTACACAACCAGCATGCTCTAAGTAATCCATTGTGATAGCATTGGAGGCTAGAGTGAAAGGGTTCCTCAAAGTAGCTAAGTTCAAATCATTCAGAAGGTTTAAGTGTCTAGCTATTTGAGTAACTTGAGAGGATAGGAAGAAGGTACCAGTTCTTGTAACAGCATGATGATAAAATGTATCAATCAAGAACTTGGTTGTGTTCATTTTGATGTTATGGGTGAAAGCATAGAGAAAGATAAGGTCTCTCTTGGTTACTTTCTCATTCCCATCTGCTCTTTGGTGAATGGTATAGGTGATAATCCTATGGAGCATCCAGTGGGTGAGAGATTTGATGTGCTTGGCTTTAGATTCCTTTTCAAAGGAAGTTTCAATGGAAATTTCTCGCCAGAAATCAGAAAGGGTTGGGTTTGAGAAGATTTGGTCATTGTAGGAGGTTATACCTTCAGAAGGGAAGTTCCAAATTCTGCCAAAATCTTCAAGGGTTATGAATTGATACTGATCAAAGAGTTTGAACCTTACCCCGTACCAACCTAGAGCAGAGTTTGCACTCTTCTCTATCTGGAATGACATTAGAAACTCCTTACTTAGACTAGAGTAACCTACCTCTTCTGGAAAGACAAAATTTCTCCATCCAAGGACATCCAACAATCCTTCAATTTCGTCCTTGATGCCCAAAGCAGACAGCATCCCACCAAAAGGAGATTTGGTGCCTTCAACCTTCTTCTTCTTTAGCATGGCATACCTAATGTCTTCCTCAGTGGTTTGGTGATGAGGTTTGTGAATTTTCTCACCCCTTTTTGATTGTGGAGGAGATGGAGGTTCAACGACAGGTTCTCTAATGGTGATTCCTGGAACTCTCTTAGCTTGTCCCTTTATTTTGGAAGTGGTTTTTCTTTTGGGAGCCATTAGAATAGAAGAAACAGATGAGAGCAGGAAAACAGAGGTTGATTTGAGAAGCAGATGAGTTGAGAAGATTTTAGGGTTTTAGATTGTTTTCAGAAGCAAAATATCCAAGAAATTTGATGTAACTTACTTTTAAATAGATGGAGTTAAGAAAATAGCCGTTTTTGACTGTTGGATATTAAGAGTTGCAACCTGTCACACAGCCAACGGTTATAAATTTTCGAGCAGAGTGTACAGGGTGCGGTCGCGGATTGAAGATAGTGCGATCGCTACTTATGGTCTAGCGACCATTATCAAGATAAGTATGCTCGCGAGAGAAGAAAGTAACTGTAACGGTCGAAACTATTCAAATTGGTGCGGCCGCGCACAAATTTTCTCGACCGCGCTCAGAGTCATTAGTTTGACTGAAACTGACAGACAGGATAGCGACCGCTGAAGAATACTGGAGCGACCGCTACATACTTAAAAATGAAAGATTCAAGGAAAGGTGGAAAATATTTCTATTGTGTTAAGAAACATTAAATTCATGCACATAGAAACCTTATTGATAGGCAAAAGTTTTAATTAATTCAAAGTGATTCCATCAATCATTCCTAAATTGAGTTTTATGAAGTTAAGTCTATCTTCATTCAAGGGTTTTGTAAAGACATCAGCAAGTTGATTTTCTGTATCTATGAATTCTAAGGTTATATTCTGATTTTGTACATTTTCTCTTAAGAAATGATGTCTAATATCTATGTGTTTGGATCTAGAATGTTGGATAGGATTTTTAGATAAATTGATAGCACTAGTGTTGTCACATTTAATGGAAATATTGTTAAAAACCTTACCATAGTCAAGCAATTGTTGTTTCATCCATAATACTTGTGTGCAACAAAAACATGCTGCAACATATTCTGCTTCCGTTGTGGATAAAGCAACCGATGCTTGTTTCTTACTATGCCAAGAAACTAGACAATTACCAAGAAAGTGACATGCTCCTGTTGTGCTCTTCCTATCTAAGATACTACCAGCATAATCTGCATCTGAAAATCCTATAATATGAAATGATGTATTCTTAGGATACCAAAGTCCTAAATGCATTGTACCACTCAAATATTTCAAGATTCTTTTAGTGGCATTCAAGTGTGATTCTTTAGGACAGGTTTGAAATCTAGCACATAGACATACACTATACATTATATCAGGCCTAGAAGCAGTTAAGTAAAGTAGTGATCCGATGATACCTCGATATTTCTTCTCATCTACTGCTTTACCATTATCATCTTTACCTAATTTCAATGATGTGCTCATAGGAGTTTTGCTAGTTTTGCAGCCATCCATTCCAAATTTCTTGATGAGTTCTTTTGTATATTTGGATTGGTTGATGAAGATCCCATCTTTACATTGCTTGACTTGCAGTCCAAGGAAAAACTTGAGTTCACCCATCATGCTCATTTCAAATTCCCTAGTCATACAAGAAGCAAATTCTTTGCACAAGGCTTCATTAGTAGCTCCAAATATTATGTCATCCACATAAATTTGTACAATCAAAATGTTGTGCTTATTCTTTTTAACAAAAAGAGTTGTGTCTACTTTTCCTTTTGAAAAACCATTTTCAAGCAAATATGCACTAAGTTTATCATACCAAGCTCTAGGTGCTTGCTTTAATCCATATAAAGCTTTGGTAAGTTTGAAAACATGATCAGGAAATTTGTAGTTTTCAAAACCAGGAGGTTGTTCAACATAAACTTCTTCATTTATGAGTCCATTTAGAAATGCACTTTTAACATCCATTTGATAAAGCTTAAAATTCATATGACATGCAAAAGCAAGTAATATTCTAATAGCTTCCAATCTAGCTACGGGGGCAAAGGTTTCATCATAGTCAATACCTTCTTCTTGATTATAACCTTTGGCTACCAATCTTGCTTTATTTCTAATGATGTGACCATTTTCATCAAGCTTATTCCTATAAACCCATTTGCATCCTATTGTAGAATGATCTATAGGTCTAGGAGTAAGTTGCCAAACATTATTTCTTTCAAATTGATTAAGTTCATCTTGCATTGCAGTTATCCAATTTTCATCATTTAAAGCTTCCTCAACATTTTTTGGTTCAATTTGAGAAACAAAAGCAAAATTAACATCAACGTGATTAATTTTAGATCTAGTAGTTACTCCCTTTGATGTTTCTCCAATGATGAGTTCCTTTGGATGATCTTTCTTGTATTGCCAATCCTTAGGTAGATCTTGAGACTCTTCTTCAAGTTGATTGATCTTTGGAACATCAATAGATTCAAGAGGTTCAAGAGTATCTGCAGGGTCATTGAAAGAAATACCTTTCTTTTGATCAAGTTTAGATGATTCATCAAATACAACATGCATTGATTCTTCTATAACTAGAGTTTTCATGTTAAATACCCTATATGCTTTGCTATATGATGAATATCCTAAGAATATGCCTTCATCTGATTTGGATGAGAATTTTCCAAGATTATCCTTGGTATTCAATATGAAGCATTTGCATCCAAATACTCTAAAATATCCAATTCTGGGTATTCTTCCATTCCATAGCTCATAAGAAGTTTTATTAGTTAAATGCCTTTTATAAACACGATTTGCAATGTAACAAGCTGTATTAACGGCTTCCGCCCAAAAATAAGATGGTAAATCATATTCGTTGAGCATTGTTCTAGCCATTTCAATTAAAGTTCTATTTTTCCTTTCAACTACACCATTTTGCTGTGGAGTTCTAGGAGCAGAAAAATTGTGTGAAATGCCAATTTCATTGCAAAAGTTTTCAAAGTTTTCATTTTCAAATTCTTTGCCATGATCACTTCTAATAGATGTGATCACATATCCTTTTTCATTTTGAACTCTTTTTGCAAAGGTTTTGAAGTAATTAAAGGCTTCATTCTTTTGAGCTAAGAAATTAACCCATGTGAATCTAGAGTAGTCATCAACAAGAACAAATGCATATAATTTGCCTCCTAAGCTTGTAACTCTATTTGGTCCAAACAAATCTAAATGAATGAGCTCTAAAGGTCTAGAGGTGCTTATAACACTCTTTGATTTAAATGAGCTTTTATGTTGCTTACCATGTTGACAAGGTTTACAAATTCTATCTTTTTCATATTTTATCTTAGGTAAGCCATCAACTAAGTTCTCATTACAAATATATTTCAATTGATCCATACCAGCATGTCCTAGTCTTCTATGCCATAACCATGCATCATCATTAGTGGACATCAAACATGTATGATTTGAATGTATGCTGACATTATAAGTGTTGTTTGTTCTAGTGCCCTTAAATATGATAACATCATTTGAATTCGTGATCTTGCATTCCTTGGAATCAAACTTGACAGAGTATGCTTTATCACAAAGTTGACTAACACTTAGCAAGTTATGTTTCAAACCATCAACAAGCCATACATCTTCAATTAAATCCTTACCAATGGAACCAATGGAGCCAACACCAAGAATTTTACCTTTAGCATTGTTTCCAAAAGTTACGTTACCTCCATGTTTATAGGTAATACTTGTAAAGAGCTTTGCATTTCCAGTCATATGCCTTGAGCATCCACTATCCACAAGCCATGTGCTTTCATTGGTAGTAGATTTTAGGCATACCTGCAAGACAATTTTGATCATCTTCTTTTAGGTACCCACATATAGTTGGGTCCTTGATGGTTAGTAGAAAGAGTGCCTTCTAAATTGAGATGAGCTTTTCTTATATAACAATTGAAATTTTTGTGACCAAATTTCATGCAATATGTGCATTGCCATGGTATCCTATGCTTCTGCATTTTTCTTTTTGCATTATACATACAACTACAAGTATGTGATTTCTTTTGTACAAGTTTAGTGAACAACAATGCATAATTATTTTTGGCTTTATTTCCTAGTGAACCATAAGAAGTTCTTTTAGATTTGGTGCAAGCATCTTTGATATGAACATCAGAAATTTTAGTTGTAGATGCTTTCACAAATGTTGGTTTGCTAGGTGCAATGTTGGTTGAGCCATTGAATCCTAATCCATATTTCAAGGAAGGTGATCTTTGATTATTAATTAATGTGTTCAATGCTTCCTTTCCTTTATGAAATCTGGAAATTGATTCTTTTAGTTCTTTTAGTTCATGCTTCAATGCCTCATTCTCTTTAATCACTTTTTCTAAGTCATGTGAGCTTTTATTTAATTCTCCTATTGTATTCATTAAGTGTTCATTTGAGGTTTTCAATTCTAAGGTAGAGTTCTTTAAGCATATAAAATCCTTTTCTAACTTAGAGTTTTTCTCTTTATAGAGCATCATTTTAGAGAAATATTTTTCTATTTTAGAATTCATGTGCTCAATCAAGTCACTATCATCTATATCATTTATATCATCATGTGCTACAAGATCAAAAGATTGAGTACTTACCTCATTGGAGTCATCTTCAATAGCCATGAGACAAAGATTTGCAATTCCTTCCTCTTCTTCTTCTTCACTTGAGGAAGAGTCATCCCATGTGGCTTTGAGAGACTTTTTCTTTTCTTTATCCCATTTCCTTTTGTTCTTTAATTTGTAGCAATCCGACTTGATGTGACCGGTTTTTCCACATTCATAGCATTTTACCTCATTTTTCTTTTCTTTATCTTTGAAGGAGAATTTAGGAGGTGTACCTTTGTTTGCTTGTAATCTTTTCTTCCTTTTCCATTCGTTCATTCTTTTTGAGAACATTGCCATTTCATCTTCATCATCAGTACCTTCATTGCTTGAGCTCTCAACTTCTTTGATTGCTTTGAGTGCAATTGGTTTTCTCTTTTCTTTCTCACCTTGATCTTCTTCTTTTTCACTGTGCAGCTCAAAAGTGAGTAATTTACCAACTAGCTCGTCGGTTCTTAATGTGCTGAGATCATGAGCTTCTTCTATGGATGATACTTTGGATTCAAAGTTCTTTCTAGCTCTTAGTGCTCCCAAGATTTTACTGTTTACATCACCTTGATCATATACCTTGCCATACTTCTTTAGTTCATTGACAATTGCAAGTAAGCGATTGGTCATGTCGGTGACATTTTCATTTGGTTTCATCTTGAATAGCTCATACTCATGAACATGCATTTGTTTCTTGGTAAATCTTACTTGAGTTGTACCTTCATGGTAGTTTTCAAGTGTTTTCCAAATACAATGTGCACAAGTTAAATGTTGAACTCTTCCACCTTCTTCTCTTGAAATGGAGTTCATCAAGATGGAAGCAGCTCTATTGTTCTTGAATCGATCTCTGATATTGCTAGTTGACCATTGAGCTTTGGGAAGAGGAACTTGAATACCGTCAACTTCATGAGTAGGAGATTTCCACTCATTTTCCACGAAATCCCATAGTTCAATCCCTTCACTGTCTAGAAACAAATACATTTTGTGTTTCCAGTATGAGTAATCCGTTCCATCAAAGTAAGGTCTAAGAATAGAGTTAAGATTTCCATGAGAGCTTGATGAAGAAGAAGTTGCCATTGTGGATCAGATTTCACAATTAAGTTTAAGAAATCTCAGGGCTCTGATACCAATTGTTGTCCCAAGATGGCAACCAAGAGGGGGGGTGAATTGGTTTTCTCAAGAAGTAATGACAATTTAAAAAAAAAACTCAACAAACAAGAAATGCGGAATATAGAGTTGGTTGAGTAATTGAAGAAAGAAAGAACACACAAGATTTATAGTGGTTCGGATTTACTTCAATCCTACATCCACTTCCTTAACAACTTGTTAAGGTTCCACTAATCTTTGAAGTTTTTACAAGCTCACTTCTAACTTTGGTGTTTTCACAAGTTCACACCTAACTTCACAAGTGTTTTTCTTAGGCTCACACTTACAACCCAAACAAGAGTTTTACAAGGCTCACTCTCACAACCTAACAAGAGTTTTACTAGGCTCACTCTCACAACCCAAGTGTTTCCCAAGCTTACACTCAAACTTATACAATGGTGTTTTCAATGCTAACACCTAACATTCATAACAATTCAAATACAAGTTTAAGTAAAAGAAAATTTGTTGCTTGGCTATGAAAATCTTTTCTCAATGTTGTCTCTATTTTGTTTTCTCATAGAAACTTTGTATTTATAGCCAATGTGGTCTTACTAGCCGTTATTGATGTTGAGAATAAAGTCTTGGCAGATTAGACCTCTTTACTTAAACTGTCCGAAGCACTTCGCGGTCGCCCTTCATACAAGGATGGTCGCGCTCATGCTTCAAGCGGTCATCCTTTTAACCAGGGACGGTCGCTACTTTTAAAAAATCTTCAACGGTCGAATTTTAGTGCTCTGCAGCTGGAATCTTGCCCATGATGTGTTTGTCGGACCGTTTCTTGCCCATGCTGTGTTTGTCGGGACGGTCGCGCATCACAAAGTGCGGTCGCCCTTTTTTGAATACTGAAGTGGGATTACAACGGTCATGTCACGTGTCATTTTCTGACAGGGCAAAAGAGATGTCCGCCTTAATTTGAATCTCGCGGTCGCCCGTGGTAGCATTTCGCGGTCGAACTCATATTCTCGCGTCGAACTTCTGGACGCACCTGAGGACGCGAACACTACTGTCTCTTTGAGCAATTTCTTTTTGAATTGTTGGGCGGTCGCGACTTTGAATGGGGCGGTCGCTATAGTGGTTAGCGAGGTCGAGTCATTCACCGTTCTTGTCACCGCGAATCTTACTGTGATTGTAATGATTTAAATTCCTTGAGTAGCGGTTGTGCACATATTTGGCCGGTCGCTATTCTGTAGGAGCGGTCGCGACTGAGGTCGAACTTCTGACCGCGAAACCTACTGTGACAAGGTTTCATTCTGTAATTACTTGGAGCGGTCGTATTAAGGTGAGGTGCGACCGCGATAAATGTTCTGTTCACCTTTAATTGAAATAACCTAATCCTGCAACAAGATTTCTCAAACACAAGTTAAATAGATCATCCATTTGAGTTGTCAAAGATCAAAATTAAGATTATTTGTCTAACACACTCAAAGCAATCAAAGAAGTTGAGAGCTCAAGCAATGAAGGTACTGATGATGAAGATGAAATGGCAATGTTCTCAAAAAGAATCAATGAATGGAAAAGGAAGAAAAGATTACAAGCAAACAAAGGTACACCTCCAAAATTCTCCTTCAAAGATAAAGAAAAGAAAAATGAGGTAAAGTGCTATGAATGTGGAAAAACTGGTCACATCAAATCAGACTGCTACAAATTAAAGAACAAAAGGAAATGGGATAAAGAAAAGAAAAAGTCTCTCAAAGCCACATGGGATGACTCTTCCTCAAGTGAAGAAGAAGAAGAGGAAGGAATTGCAAATCTTTGTCTCATGGCTATTGAAGATGACTCCAATGAGGTAAGTACTCAATCTTTTGATCTTGTAGCACATGATGATATAAGTGATATAAATGATAGTGATTTGATTGAGCACATGAATTCTAAAATAGAAAAATATTTCTCTAAAATGATGCTCTATAAAGAGAAAAACTCTAAGTTAGAAAAGGATTTTATATGCTTAAAGAACTCTACCTTAGAATTGAAAACCTCAAATGAACATTTGATGAATACAATAGGAGAATTAAATAAAAGCTCACATGACTTAGAAAAAGTGATTAAAGAGAATGAGGCATTGAAGCATGAACTAAAAGAACTAAAAGAATCAATTTCCAGATTTCATAAAGGAAAGGAAGCATTGAACACATTAATTAATAATCAAAGATCACCTTCCTTGAAATATGGATTAGGATTCAATGGCTCAACCAACATTGCACCTAGCAAACCAACATTTGTGAAAGCATCTACAATTGGAATTTCTAATGTTCATATCAAAGATGCTTGCACCAAGTCTAAAAGAACTTCTTATGGTTCACTAGGAAATAAAGCTAAAGATAATTATGCATTGTTGTTCACTAAACTTGTACAAAAGAAATCACATACTTGTAGTTGTATGTATAATGCAAAAAGAAAAATGCAGAAGCAAAGAATACCATGGCAATGCACATATTGCATGAAATTTGGACACAAAAATTTTTCCTGTTATATAAGAAAGGCTCATCTCAAGTTAGAAAACACTCTTTCTACTAACCATCAAGGACCCAACTATATGTGGGTACCTAAAAAGGGATGATCACAATTGGCTTGCAGGTATGCCTAAAATCTACTACCAATGAAAGCACATGGCTTGTGGATAGTGGATGCTCAAGGCATATGACTGGAAATGCAAAGCTCTTTACAAGTATTACCTATAAACATGGAGGTAACGTAACTTTTGGAAACAATGCTAAAGGTAAAATTCTTGGTGTTGGCTCCATTGGTTCTATTGGTAAGGATTTAATTGAAGATGTATGGCTTGTTGATGGTTTGAAACATAACTTGCTAAGTGTTAGTCAACTTTGTGATAAAGCATACTTTGTTAAGTTTGATTCCAAGGAATGCAAAATCACAAATTCAAATGATGTTATCATATTTAAGGGTACTAGAACAAACAACACTTACAATGTAAGCATACATTCTGATCATACATGTTTAATGTCCACTAATAATGATGCATGGTTATGGCATAGAAGACTAGGACATGCTGGTATGGATCAATTGAAATATATTTGTAATGAGAATTTAGTTGATGGCTTACCTAAGATAAAATATGATAAAGATAGGATTTGTGAACCTTGTCAACATGGTAAGCAACATAAAAGCTCATTTAAAACAAAGAATGTTATAAGCACCTCTAGACCTTTAGAGCTCATTCATTTAGACTTGTTTGGACCAAATAGAGTTACAAGCTTAGGAGGCAAATCATATGCATTTGTTCTTGTTGATGACTACTCTAGATTCACATGGGTTAATTTCTTAGCTCAAAAGAATGAAGCCTTTAATTACTTCAAAACCTTTGCAAAAAGAGTTCAAAATGAAAAAGGATATGTGATCACATCTATTAGAAGTGATCATGGCAAAGAATTTGAAAATGAAAACTTTGAAAACTTTTGCAATGAAATTGGCATTTCACACAATTTTTCTGCTCCTAGAACTCCACAGCAAAATGGTGTAGTTGAAAGGAAAAATAGAACTTTAATTGAAATGGCTAGAACAATGCTCAATGAATATGATTTACCATCTTATTTTTGGGCGGAAGCCGTTAATACAGCTTGTTACTTTGCAAATCGTGTTTATAAAAGGCATTTAACTAATAAAACTTCTTATGAGCTATGGAATGGAAGAATACCCAGAATTGGATATTTTAGAGTATTTGGATGCAAATGCTTCATATTGAATACCAAGGATAATCTTGGAAAATTCTCATCCAAATCAGATGAAGGCATATTCTTAGGATATTCATCATATAGCAAAGCATATAGAGTATTTAATATGAAAACTCTAGTTATAGAAGAATCAATGCATGTTGTATTTGATGAATCATCCAAACTTGATCAAAAGAAAGGTATTACTTTCAATGACCCTGCAGGCACTCTTGAACCTCTTGAATCTATTGATGCTCCAAAGATCAATCAACTTGAAGAAAAGGCTCAAGATCTACCTAAGGATTGGCAATACAAGAAAGATCATCCAAAGGAACTCATCATTGGAGAAACATCAAAGGGAGTAACTACTAGATCTAAAATTAATCATGTTGATGGTAATGTTGCTTTTGTTTCTCAAATTGAACCAAAAACTATTGAGGAAGCTTTAAATGATGAAAATTGGATAACTGCAATGCATGATGAACTTAATCAATTTGAAAGAAATAATGTTTGGCAACTTACTCCTAGACCTATAGATCATTCTATAATAGGATGCAAATGGATTTATAGGAATAAGCTTGATGAAAATGGTCACATTATTAGAAATAAAGCAAGATTGGTAGCCAAAGGTTATAATCAAGAAGAAGAGTCCATTAGCACTAGCTCTGCCTCTGTTGCACCTCAAGATAAAGGGAAAACTCCTTTAGTTGAAGAAGAGTTAGACATAGATGATGACTCAGAATAAGCTTAGCTTTAATTTGTTTTTGTTTGCACTTTCATATGTTTACTGCTTATGTTTCATGTCTTGTACTTTCCTCCACTTTCATATATATAATGTTTATATTCCCTTTCATTGTTTGCACTTTTATATGCTTGTTTTGCTTAACATTTGTTTCATTTTGCCTATGCCAATGGGGGAGAACAATACCAAAATGGAATGAACCAAGTGGAATGAACCAAGTAACAGTATACAAAAATGGGAAAACAAGAATAAGAACAATAATGTTGAATATTTGCAATAGGGGAGAAATGTTTATGGGGGAGAAATGTTTGCATCAAACAATAACCTTTGCACCAAGATAAACTATTAATCACAATGCTCTTAACGATGATTGTTGCATATGTTAAGGGGGAGTATTTTAGACTTATTATTTTTCTCATCATTCCATTTGAATTGTCAAAGTCAAAATGGGGGAGATTGTTAGACAAATGATCTTAATTTTGATCCTTGACAACTCAAATGGATGATCTATTTAACTTGTATTTGAGAAAGCTTGTTGCAGGATTAGGTTGCTTCAATTAAAGGTGAACAGAACAAGTATAGCGGTCGCACCTCAACTGAATACGACCGCTCCATGCAATTACAGAATGAAACCTTGTCACAGTAGGTTTCGCGGTCAGAAGTTCGACCATAGTCGCGACCGCTCATACATAATAGCGACCGTCCTAATATTTGCCCGACCGCTACTCAAGGAACTTAAATCATTACAATCACAGTAAGGTTCGCGGTGACAAGAACGGTGAATGATTCGACCTCGCTTACCACTTTAGCGACCGCTCATTTATAGTCGCGACCGCCCAACAATTCAAGAAGAAATTGCTCAAAGAGACAGTAGTGTTCGCGTCCTCAGGTGCGTCCAGAAGTTCGACGCGAGAATGTGAGTTCGACCGCGAAAACCTACCAAGGGCGACCGCGAAGATTCAAATTATGGCGGACATCTCTTTTGCTCTGTCAGAAAGTGACACGTGACATGACCGTTGTAATCCCACTTCAGTATTCAAAAAAGGGCGACCGCACTTTGTGATGCGCGACCGTCCCGACAAACACAGCATGGGCAAGAAACGGTCCGACAAAAACATCATGGGCAAGATTCCTGCTGTAGAGCACTAAAATTCGACCGTTGAACTTTTTCAAAAGTAGCGACCGTCCCTGGTTAAAAGGACGACCGCGTGAAGCATGAGAGCGACCATCCTTGTATGAAGGGCGACCGCTAAGTGCTTCGGACAGTTTAAGTAAAGAAGGTCTAATCTGCCAAGACTTTATTCTAAACAGCAATAACGGCTAGTAAGACCACATTGGCTATAAATACAATGTTTCCATGAGAAAACGAAAATATAACATTATTAAGAAAAGATTTTCATAGCCAAGCAACAAATTTCCTTTTGCTTAAACTTGTATTTGAATTGTTATGAATGTTAGGTGTTAGCATTGAAAACACCATTGTATAAGTTTGAGTGTAAGCTTGGGAAACACTTAGGTTGAGAGAGTGAGCCTTGTAAAACTCTTGTGTGGGTTGTAAGTGTGAGCCTAAGAAAAACACTTGTAAAGTTGGAAGTGAGCTTGTGAAAACTTCAAAGACTAGTGGAACCTTAACAAGTTGTTAAGGAAGTGGATGTAGGATTGAAGTAAATCCGAACCACTATAAATCTTGTGTGTTCTTACCTTCCTCCATTACTCAACCAACTCTCTATTCCGCATTTCTTGTTTGTTGAGTTTTTTAAATTGTCATTATTTCTTGACGAAACCAATTCACCCCCCCCCCCCCCCCCTCTTGGTTGCCATCTTGGGACAACACTTTAAATTTTCTTATGTTTTTGCATAAGGGGGAAGTATTGCATATTTTTGCTGATTATTTTTATTTCAAATTTAATTTGATTGTCAAAATTAAAAAGTGGAAGATTGTTGACCTAGATTTAGGTCAATCTTGATTTTGATCTTATCAAACAAATTAAAGTGATCTAATGGCTTTAATGAGTGTCTATATGGCAGGTTAGCAACTTAGAATGAGCTGAAATGTAAGAAAATTAAAGTGCTAAAAAATATGCCTTTAAGATTAAGCGACCGCACAAATGGTTGTGTGCTCGCACAAATGGCTATGCGCCAGCACAATAAGTTTCGTGACCTCTAAACTTGATCTGGTAGAAGAATTTATGGTGGTGTGTAGAGGTGAAGTCTCGACGAGACAAACAATCTCTCACCGCTATAAATTCATGCGACTGCAAGATTCATATGGCCATTAGAGGGCTTCAATGGCTAGTTAAAGAACTAATAAGAAGATTCCATGTGTCAAGTAACTATTGTAGATTTGAATTGTGTGACTGTAAAGAAAGCTAAGAGACCACATAAACTGTTGTGTGATCGCACAACAGGTTGCGCGACCACACAAAAGATTTTGTTGTTGATGGAGTTGGACTTTTCTACCCACTTCACCAATGGGTAGAATTTGTTTGAGGCCTATAAATACCACCTTAAAGAAATCTTCTAGCAAGAGAATAAGAATATGTACTAATATTATCCAAACTCTTGCAATTTATTTTCTTAAGTCTTCATTTATTTATCTCTTCATGTAAGGTTGAGTGTTAGCCATTAAAACACCATTGTAAAGTTTAGTATGAGCTATAAACACTTGTTGGGTTTGAGAGTTAGCCTAGGAAAACTCTTGTAAGGGGCTTGAGTGTTAGCCTTAGGAAAACACTTATAAATTTCGATGTAAACTTGTGAAAATACCAAGTTGGGAGTGAGCTTGCAAAACTTCAAGTATAGTGGAATACCTAATTGAGGTTGGGGAATGGATGTAGGATTGTTGAATCCGAGCCACTATAAATCTCTTGTGTTCATTCTTCTCTACTCTACTCCATCTCCATCTTCATCTTCTTGTTGCTTAAATTTTTTTAATTTATCATCTCTGCTCCAATCAACCAATTCACTTCCCTCTTGGTTGCTAGTTTGGAACACATTATATTTTAAAATTAAAAAAAATAGTATTAGTGAGAGATTGAGGAAACCTACCCTGCTATAACCACCTATTACAACTCAAAACTACATCATTTCCAATCACATTCCAAAACTTCTGATAAATAGTCGGATTAAGGCCATCCGACCTATGATCCTTATTAGGATGCATCTCATCAACAATAATTTTGAATTCATCATGAGAAAATAAAGTTGTAAGCATCATATTATCTACCTTTGAAATCTTCTTGGGAACTAACTTAATAATGTCTTCCACATTAGCATGGTCCCCACTAAAAGCATTAGTAAAACAGTCCACAATTTGACTCTTCAATCGATCTTTGTCCACCTCCTAATCACCATTAGAATTTTTCAACCCTTTAATAAGATTTATTTTCCTTTGAAAAAATTTGGAATTCCTATCTCCCTCCAACTTTTTATATAAAAAAAACTTTAGCACTTTGTTGCCACTTCCTCTCTTCAATCTCTAACAATAAATTTAATTCTTCCTTTAATCTATTATACTCCTTAAAACTACAAGAATCATCATGGTTTCTAAAAAAATTTAGCTTGCTAAGAATAAACTTCTTTCTCCTACAAAGATCTGCATTCTTTTTTAGTCCCTATTACTCTAACACACGACAAAAATTTTCTTTTTTCCTTAAAATATCAAGTTGGTCATTAATAACCCACCCATTCATAACTACATAATGCAACTCAGGGTCCCTCAACTAACTATTTTCAAATTTAAACTTCTTTTTAATCGCCTACCAATAGAAAGTCACAGTCAATAAGAATAGGTGTATGGTCTGAAATAGTACTTACAATGGTATTAAAGGAGCAATTTGGAAACATAGAATGCTAACTAGAGTTTTCTATGACTCTATCCAAGTGTTCCCGCACCTAAGCTTCAGTTTGACGTCCTCATTCCTAAGTAAAAAAATATCCATGGCAATGAATATCATGAAGGTCACTCTCACTTAAAGCCTCCCTAAAACCATTAATAAAAAAACACAGGTAATATGTACCACCTATCATATCATCTTCAACTAGTAAATAATTGAAATTGCCACTCATACCCCATGGTAAATTACTATGTCTTGCAAGTGCCTTTATCAAATTCCACTATTCCATAAGCTTCTCCTCCAATTTCGTTCTAGGAAGCCATAGTCACCTGTCCATCTCTATCTCCTCCCATCCATCATAGTAATAATAGTATTAGTAAAATTTTGTGAGTAAGCAATGACCTTTATATTTATATTACTATTCTACAGCCCTGCCAAAGTAATGTTTGATATTTTATATTTTTATTTTTTGTATTATCTTTTTATATGTACACTAGTTTGTATATGATATTATGTGTGGGCCGAGGATTGAAATTGGTAGAAAAATAAGGATGAATAAGCCTTAAAAAAAGAGAAAAATAAAATTCGAATATGAATTTATTCAATAATTTTAAAAAGAATTTAGAAGTGATAAAAATTATGAAAATGCTCATGTGGCCATAAAATAAAATTCTACCATAAATGGAATATGAAATAAGGGTAATATGACTTTAAAATAATTAAAATAATTATTTCTATGATTTTATGAAGTTAAAAATTGAATTAAAAGACAGTTAAAGAAAGTATGTATATCGAAGCTAAGTTATATGCATCACATGGAATTAAAACCCATAATAACATAAATATCAACATTGACTTCTACACTCTTCATCCTCTCTAAACCTATCTAGCTCCTCCTCCATCTTTCTTCTTCTTTTTTCCTTTCTCACATAAAAACACTATGAATTCTTGGAAGATAACTCATGGTTTTGATGGAATTTGACTACCTCATGCATAATTCTTCAAGAGCATCATTATATCATCAAGAAAAACTAATAAAAGAAGAAGGAAATTCTCCCCCATTTTGACTTTGACAATCAAATGGAATGATGATATAAATTAACAAGGATATAACTTAGATTGGCTCACAATCTTTCCTTAGTCAAATTGCTCATGTGTTGAATGTTAATAAATTTGTTATAATGCTCCCCCTAAACATATGCACGAGTCATGTTTTATGTTGGAGTATAACTTGGTGCATTAGTAAAATATCATTTGATTATCTTGCATTAGTTAAACAATCATTCCAATCTTTTGGTTATCTTTTCTCCCCCATTGTCATAGGCAAAATGCATAAAAGAAAATATGTAAAGATAATAAACAACTTTGGGTATAACAATTAAAATGTTTAAAGATAGAGGGCAGTACAAAGATAATGTAAGATAGGAAAAAGAAAGCAAGATAAAACAACAGAACATAAAAAAAGGAAAAAATAAACTAATCAGAATCTTCATCCTCATCTATCTCTTCTTCTTCTAAAGGAGCTTTTCCCTTATCAAGAGGAACATTAGAGATAGAGCTAGTGCTGATAGACTCTTCTTCTTCAGGGAGACTTTCTGTATGATCACTTATATCCCAATCCTCAAGATTGCATTGAGGCAAGTCCAATTTGCCTTGCATGTCATATAAGATCATGATGCATGTAAGATCATGATGGAATCTCTTGGAGACACTTTTCTTGAATCGAGAGAGTTTCCTGGAGAGAGATTTGATAGCTTTGAGAATGAGTTTTGTAGGAGATGAAGTAGTTTCCTGGGTAGGTTTAGATGAAGTAGGTTTTGGAGGTAGTTCAATAGCAACTTCCAAGGAGTCTCCTTCTTCCTCAATTGTGTATCTTGGTCTTTTCTTTTGTCTATCCATAATACCTCATTTGCCAAAGTAATACACATATGTACCCTCAATCTTCCTTACACAGCCAGCATGTTCTAGATAGTCAATGGTGATGGCACTAGAGGCAAGATTGAAAGGGTTTCTCAAGGTAGCTAAGTTGAGATCATTTAGTAAGTTCAGGTGCCTAGCTATTTGAGTTATTTGTGAGGACAAGAAGAAAGTTCCAGTTCTTGTAACAGCATGATGATATAGAGTGTCAATCAAGAACTTGGTTGTGTTCATTTGGATGTTGTGGGTGAAAGCATATAAGAATATGAGGTCTCTTTTTGTTACCTTTTCATTCCCATCAGCTCTTTGATGAATGGTGTAGGTGATGATCCTATGAAGCATCCAAAGGGTGAGGGATTTGATGTGTCTAGCTTTTGACTCTTTTTCAAATGAGGTTTCCAAAGAAATTTCTTGCCAAAAGGTAGAGAGTGTTTGGTTGGAGAAGGTTAAATCATTGTAGGAGGTTATTCCATCAATAGGAAAGTCCCAGATTTTTCCAAAGTCTTCTAAAGTTAAGGCTTGGTATTGGTCAAATAACTTAAATCTAACCCCATACCACCCCAGTGCAGAATTTGCATTCTTTTCAATTTGAAAAGACATGAGAAATTCCTTACTTAAACTAGAATAGCCTACCTCTTCAGGAAATACGAATTTACTCCAGCCAAGAACATCAAGTAAACTTTCAATCTCATCTTTGATGTTGAGGGCAGAGAGCATCCCACCAAATGGAGATTTGGTTCCCTCAACTTTCTTTCTCTTCAGAATGGCATATCTCACATCTTTCTCAGAGGTTTGGTGGTGAGGTTTGTGAATTTTCTCACCTCTTCTAGACTGTGGAGGAGATGGAGGAACATCTGTTGGTTCTCTTATGATGATTCCTGAAGGTTTCTTTCCCTTCCCTTTCCCTTTAGAGGTTATTTTCTTTTTGGGAGCCATTAGGGTTGAACAGGAAGAAAACTGGAAAACAGAGAGTGTTTTGAGAAGGAGATGATCTTGAGAAGATTTTAGAGATTTGGAGGGAAGTTTGTATGTTATAAGAAGTAAAATATCCAAGAAACTGATGTATAATGCTCTTAAATAGAAGAAATTAAGAAAATAGCCATTTATGACCATTGAGAGTTAAGAAACGCAACCTGTCATACAGCCAATGGTTACAAAATTTTGAGCAGAGTGTACAGAGTGCGGTCGCCTATTTGTATAGGTACGATCACGAAATACACTGAAACGACCATCAACAAGATTAGTGCGCTCGCGGGTGCAGAGAAAGTCTGTAACGGTCGAAACTGTTCAAATTATTGCTACCGTGCACAAGGTTTCTCGACCGCGCATAGAGGTATTAATTTTAGATGAATCTGGCTGGCAAGATAGCGATCGCTAAAGGCATTGGAGTGAACGCGAGTGACAAAAAAAATGAAAGAGACAAAAAAGATGAAGGATTTTTATAATTTTAGGCAAAAAGTGTATACATTGTGATGTTTAAAAATTTTATTGGTAGGCAATCTTTTATTAATTCAGAGTAGTTCCATCAATCATACCTAAATTAAGTTTAATGACATTGAGCCTATCTTCATTCAAAGGTTTTGTAAAGATATCAGCGAGTTGACTATGTGTATCTATAAACTCTAGGACTATGTTCTGATTTTGTACATTTTCTCTCAAAAAATGATGTCTAATATCTATATGTTTGGATCTAGAGTGTTCGATAGGATTTTTAGACAAATTGATAGCACTAGTGTTGTCACATTTAATGGAGATGTTGTTAAATACTTTGCCATAGTCAAGCAATTGTTGTTTCATCCATAATACTTGTGTGCAACAAAAACATGCTGCAACATATTCGGCTTCCGTTGTGAATAAAGCAACCGATGCTTGTTTCTTACTATGCCAAGAAACTAGATAATTACCAAGAAAGTGACATGCTCCTGTTGTGCTCTTCCTATCTAAGATACTACCAGTACAATCTGCATCTGAAAAACCTACGATATGAAATGATGTGCTTTTAGGATACCAAAGTCCTAAATGCATTGTACCACTTAAATATTTCAAAATTCTCTTAGTAGCATTCAAGTGTGATTCTTTAGGCCAAGTTTGAAATCTTGAACAAAGACATACACTATACATTATATCAGGTCTAGAAGTGGTTAAGTAAAGTAGTGATCCGATAATACCTCGATATTTCTTTTCATCTACTGCTTTACCATTTTCATCTTTACTCAATTTCAAGGATGTGCTCATAGGAGTTTTGTTAGTTTTGCAGCCATCCATTCCAAATTTCTTGATGAGTTCTTTTGTATATTTGGATTGGTTGATGAAGATCCCATCTTCACATTGCTTGATTTGTAGTCCAAGGAAGAACTTGAGTTCACCCATCATGCTCATTTCAAATTCCCTAGTCATACAACAAGCAAATTCTTTGCACAAGGCTTCATTAGTAGCTCCAAATATTATGTCATCCACATAAATTTGTACAATCAAAATGTTATGCTTGTCCTTTTTAACAAAGAGAGTTGTATCTACTTTTCCTTTTGAAAAACCATTTTCAAGCAAATATGCACTTAGTTTATCATACCAAGCTCTTGGTGCTTGTTTCAATCCATATAAAGCTTTGGTAAGTTTGAAAACGTGATCAGGAAATTTGTAGTTTTCAAAACAAGGAGGTTGTTCTACATAAACTTCTTCGCTTATAAGTCCATTTAGAAATACACTTTTAACATCCATTTGAAAGAGTTTAAAGTTCATGTGACATGCAAAAGCAAGTAATATGCTAGTAGCTTCTAATCTAGCTACAGGGGCAAAAGTTTCATCATAGTCAATACCTTCTTCTTGATTATAGCCTTTGGCTACCAACCTTGCTTTATTCCTAACAATGTGACCATTTTCATCAAGCTTATTCCTATAGACCCATTTACATCCTATGATAGAATGATCTGTAGGTCTAGGATTGAGTTGCCAAACATTATTTCTTTCAAATTGATTAAGTTCATCTTGCATTGCAGTCATCCAACTTTCATCATTTAAAGCCTCCTCAATGGTCTTTAGCTCAATTTGAGAAACAAAAGCAAAATTAACATCTATATGATTAATTTTAGATCTAGTAATTACTCCCTTAGATGTTTCACCAATGATGAGTTCCTTAGGATGATCTTTCTTGTATTGCCAATCCTTAGGTAGATCTTGAGTTTTTTCTTCAAGTTCATACTGATTGATCTTTGGAGCATCAATAGTTTCATGAGGTTCAAGAGTACCTGCAGGGTCGTTGAAAGTACTAACTTTCTTTTGATCAAGTTTAGATGATTCATCAAATACAATATGCATTGTTTCTTCAACAACTAGAGTTTTCATGTTAAATACTATATATGCTTTGCTATATGATGAGTATCCTAGGAATATGCCTTCATCTAATTTGGATGAAAATTTTCCAAGATTTTCCTTGGTGTTCAATATGAAGCATTTGCATCCAAATACTCTAAAATATCCAATTCTGGGAATTCTTCCACTCCATAGCTCATAAGAAGTTTTATTAGTTAAATGCCTTTTGTAAACACGATTTGTAATGTAACAAGTTGTATTAATGGCTTCCGCCCAAAAATAAGATGGTAAATCATATTCATTGAGCATTGTTCTAGCCATTTCAATTAAGGTTCTATTTTTCCTTTCAACTACACCATTTTGTTGTGGAGTTCTAGGAGCAGAAAAATTATGTGAAATGCCAAGTTCATTACAAAAACTTTCAAAATTTTCATTCTCAAATTCTTTGCCATTATCACTTCTAATAGATGTGATCACATATCCTTTTTCATTTTGAACTCTTTTTGTAAACATTTTGAAGTAATTAAAAGCTTCATTCTTTTGAGCTAAGAAATTAACCCATGTGAATCTAGAGTAATCATCAACAAGAACAAATGCATATAATTTGCCTCCTAAGCTAGTAACTTTATTTGGTCCAAACAAATCCAAAGGAATGAGCTCTAAAGGTCTAGAGGTACTTATAACATTCTTTGATTTAAATGAACTCTTATGTTGCTTACCATGTTGACAAGGTTCACAAATTCTATCTTTATCATATTTTATCTTAGGGAGACCATCAACTAGGTTTTCATTATAAATATATTTTAATTGATCCATACCAGCATGTCCTGGTCTTCTATGCCATAACCATGCATCATTATTAGTAGACATTAGACATTTAAATGCATGATTTGAATGTATGTTGATATTATAAGTGTTGTTTGTCCTAGTACCCTTAAATATGATAACACCATTTGAATTTGTGATTTTGCATTATTTGGAATCAAAATCAAAATTAACAAAGTATGATTTATCACATAGTTGACTAACACTTAGCAAATTATGTTTTAACCATCAACAAGCCATACATCTTCTATTAAATCTTTACCAATTGAACCAATGGAGCCAACACCAATAATTTTACCTTTAGCATCATTTCCAAAAGTTACATTACCTCCATGTTTGTAGGTAATACTTGTAAAGAGCTTTGCATTCCCGGTCATATGCCTTGAGCACCCACTATCCACAAGCCATGTGCTTTCGTTGATAGTAGATCTTAGGCATACCTACAAGGCAATAGTGGTCATCTTCTCTTAGGTACCCACATGAAGTTGGGTCCTTGATGGTTAGTAATAAAGGTGTCTTCTAACTTGAGATGAGCCTTTCTTATATGACAGAAAAAACTTTTGTGTCCGAATTTCATGCAATATGTGCATTGCCATTGTATTTTATATTTCTGCATTTTTCTTTTTGTATTCCAAGTATTATGCATACAACTACAAATATGTGATTGCTTTTGTGCAAGTTTAGTGTACAAAAATGCATGATTACTTTTAGCTTTATTTCCTAGTGAACCATAAGAAGTTCTTTTGGTACTTTTAGACTTGGTGCGAGCATCTTTATTCTTTACAATATCAACATTAGAAATTTTAGTTGTAGATGCTTTTACAAATGTTGGTTTTCTTGGTGCAATGTTGGTTGATCCATTGAATCCTAATCCATATTTTAAGGAGGGTGATCTTTGGTTACCAATTATGTGTCTAAGGCTTCCTTTCCTTTATGAAATCTTGAAATTGATTCTTTTAGTTCTTTTAGTTCATGCTTCAAAATTTCATTCTCTTTAATAATTTTTTCTAAGTCATGTGAGTTTTTATTTAACTCTTCTATTGAATTCATCAAGTGTTCATTTGAGGTTTTCAATTCTAAGGTAGAGTTCTTTAAGCATATAAAATCCTTTTCTAACTTAGAGCTTTTTTCTTTATAGCGCATCATTTTAGAAAAATATTTTTCTATTTTAAAGTTCATGTGCTCAATCAAATCACTATCATCTAGATCATCAATATCATTATGTGCTACTAGATCAAAGGATTGAGTACTTACCTCATTCGAGTCATCTTCAATAGCGATGAGACATAGGTTTGTAATTCCTTCTTCTTCTTCTTCTTCTTCACTTGAAGAGGAGTCATCCCATGTGGCTTTGAGAGACTTTTTTCTTTTCTTTGTCCCATTTCCTTTTATTCTTTACTTTGAAGCAATCCGATTTAATGTTACCAATTTTTCCACATTCATAGCACTTTACCTCATTTTTCTTTTCTTTATCTTTGAAGGAGAATTTAGGAAGTGTACCTTTATTTGCTTATAATCTTTTCTTCCTTTTCCATTCATTGATTCTTTTTTAGAACATTACCATTTCATCTTCATCATCAGTACCTTCGTTGCTTGAGCTCTCAACTTCTTTGATTGCTTTGAGCGCAATTGGTTTTCTCTTTTCTTTTTCACCTTGATCTTCTTCTTTTTCACTGTGTAGCTCAAATGTGAGTAGTTTTCCCACAAGCTCATCGATTCTCAATGTGCTAAGATCGTGAGCTTCTTTGATGGATGATACTTTTGATTCAAAGTTCTATCTAGCACTTAGGGCTCTCAAGATTTTACTGTTTACATCACCTTGATCATATACCTTGCCATACTTCTTTAGTTCATTGACAATAGCAAGCAAGCGATTTGTCATGTCGGTGACATTTTCATTTGATTTCATCTTGAATAGCTCATATTCATGAACATGCATTTGTTTCTTGGTGAATCTCACTTGAGTCATACCTTCATGGTAGTTTTCAAGTGTCTTCCAAATGCAATGCGCACAAGTTAAATGTTGAACTCTTCCACCTTCTTCTCTTGAAATGGAATTCATCAGGATAGAAGCGGCTCTATTGTTCTTGAATCGATCTTTGACATTGATAGTTGATCATTATTTTTTGGGAAGAGGAACTTGAATACCATCAACTTCATAAGTGGGAGGTTTCCACTCACTTTCCACAAAATCCCATAGTTTGATCCCTTCACTGTCTAGAAACAAATACATTTTGTGTTTCCAGTAGGAATAATTAGTTCCATCAAAGTAGGGTCTAAGAATAGTGTTAAGATTTCCATGAGAGATAGAGTTTGATGAAGAAGAAGTTGCCATAGTGGATCAAATTTCACAATTAAGTTTAAGAAATTTCAAGCTCTGATACCAATTGTTATCCCAAGATGGCAACCAAGAAGGGGTAAATTGGTTTCCTCAAGGAATAATGGCAAATTAGAAACTCAACAAACAAGAAATGTGGAATAGAGAAATGGTTGAGTAGTGAATGAAAGAAAGAACACACAAAATTTATAGTGGTTCGGATTTTCTTCAATCCTACATCCACTTCCTTAACAACTTGTTAAGGTTTCACTAATCTTTGAAGTTTTACAAGCTCACTTCCAACTTTGGTGTTTTTACAAGTTCACACCTAACTTGACAAGTGTTTTACTAAGGTTAACACTCAAACCACTTACAAGAGTTTTTCTAGGATTACTCTCATAACCTTTACAAGAGTTTTACCAGGCTCACTCTCACAACCTAAGTGTTTTCCAAGCTCACACTCAAACTCATACAATGGTGTTTTCAATGCTTACACCTAACATTCATTACAATTCAAATGTAAGTTTAAGTAAAAGAAAATATGTTGCTTGGCTATAAAATCTTTGATTCTCTCTTCACTTTTTACTTTTTTTTTTAGAGTAGCAATGTATTTATAGCCAATGTGGTCTAACTAGCCGTTATAGATAGTGAGAATAAAGTATTGGCAGTTTAGACCTTTTTCAGTAAACTGTTTGAAGCATTTCGCGGTCATCCTTCATATAAGGATGGTCGCGCTTATGTCTCACTCGATTGTCCTTGGACAAGGTACGGTCGTTGAATTTAAATTTGCTTCAACGGTTAAATTTGAGTGCTCTGCAGCAGGAATCTTGCCCATGCTGTGGTTGTCGGGACGGTCGTGCATATGATAGGTGTGGTATCCCTTTTTGAATGCTGAAGTGGGATTATAACGGTCATCACACATGGCATCCTTTGGCTGGGCAAAATGAAAGTCTTCCTAAATATGAATTTCGCGGTCGCCCAAGGTGGCATCTCGGGGTCGAGTTGAGACACTCGCGTCGAACTTCTGGAAGCACCTTAGGACGCGAACACTACTGTCAGTTTAAGCAGATTTCTCCTAAATCATCAGAGCGGTCGTGGATATCAAAGGGCGGTCACTAAAGTGATAAGCAAGACCGTATCCTTCACCGTTCTTGTCACCGCGAACCTTACTTGGATGATTTGGGTTTCTTGTGTTGCGGTCGTCCATGAATGTAGGACGGTCGCTCTTGTGTAAGTGCGGTCGTGACTGAGGTCGGGTTTCTGACCGCGAAACCTACTGTGATATAGTTTCATCCTTCAATTGAATGGGGCGGTCGTTTCCATGTCTTATGCGACCGCTAAACATGCTCTGTTCAGCTTTATTTGAAACAACCTAATCCTGCAACAAGGTTCTTCAAACACATGTTAAATAAGTCATTCAATTTCAGTTGTCAAGGATCAAAATTGAGATCATTTATCTAACAGAAATGACTATTGAAGGAGGTTGAAAATAGAAGTTCATCTTCTTCATCATCCAACTCCAAGTAAGTATTTTTATGTGTGTTTTATGATGGAATTAAGTAAGAAATGGAGGAATTATGTTCACCTAAGCATTGATGGTGGAAAAACAACTCTTGTAGTAAAAAATCCTAAGGAATCCAAGAATCCAAAAGGGAGAATTGAAGTGAGAAAAATCAATTTTGAGGAGCATTGGATTAGAATTAAGTATAATTGAGGTTAGTCCATAATTTACTATTATTTGAATTTTCTTAATTTTCTTATGGAGGTTTGTGGCTTGATTATGGAATTACTTGTGAAGAAATTGATTAAATGGAATTTTCCTTTTTTGGTAGGCCTAATTATACTTATAGTATATATAGAGTAAGTTTGTTTGATTTTAACTTTAATCCATGTTCAAAATAAATAGAGTTAATTAAATATTAAACCATATGATTATGGAGATATTAGGTGATTACGAAGGAAATCTATTATTGGTCGGATTGCATTTCTTGGTGCTTTAGTGTACTTTGTTTATGTTAGTTAATTTGATAATTATGGATTAAAAGAAAATAAGTTTAGATTTAAATGAAATAGAATTTACTTAATTATATTATTTTAAGTTTAAATGTCTATTAGTTGGTGAGAAAAGAGGTTTTGCCTTAAAGAATTGTTTTAGCAAAATTATTCTTGTAGAATTTACATGTTTGAATTTAATTTAAATTGAGTTTATACTTTGGTATGTTAATTTGGATTTTCTTGGAAGACTAGTTAATGCCTAAGTGAAAAAGAACTTGTGAATTTTATTTCTTAATGATTATATTAAGAAAATCAAATTTGACAAGTTTGAGCTAAAAAGATTATTATTTGGAATTTTAAAGATTCAATTATAATTTGAAGAGCTTGATAAGTTTTGTTGAGTTGATTATATTGTTTGCTTATATTCTTTGATGTTTAATTATTAATTTGACATATACATAGTGTGATTCCAAGTTAAAATGTGTTATGAACTAATTAAAAATGGTCTGGATGTGTTGATACATAATTACCTTATGTATATATAGTTATTGATTGAAAGCAACCTCAAAATTATTATTATGACTGAGAAATTGACTAGAAATAAGAAAATAAACAAAGTGCCCAAATTATACATATAATAAACCTAGCTATCGGATAGAATGGCTAGCCAGAGGATAGTCGTCTATACTGTTGTTGGGTATACTTTGTCGCTACTTGATATTATGTGTCACTATTATTACTACACACCATGTGCCACTGCTAGGCCACTGGCCATGCCAATCATAAGTAGGCATAAGTATTACAATGCTTATGTTGAGTTTTCCCTTCTCATCTCAAATTTTGTTACTAGGCATTTAGTTGCTACTACTGAACCCCTTATCCAAGTTTAAAGGTTAAAATTCGGTATATGAGGGCAAATAAGAGAATTTTTAAGTGAAATTTTCTTAAACATGAGATGTGCATTATGGATGCTTCTAAATGAGTTTGTATTGATAATTGTGTAGACCCTTAATTTTTGACCCAATCCGATCCAATATGCTTTATTTAGTCCAAAATGATTTTTGTTATCTAATTAGTCCAAAATAATTTTAATTAAATAGTTTTTGCTTTATTATCTAATTTTTATTAATAAAAAATGAAAATAAACAAATAAAAATATAAAAATAAAAATCGAAGTCTGAAAAAAAATCAGCAGCGAAAAGTGGTCGCGCAGGCCCGTCGGCCCAGCAGCAGCTCACCCGGGGGCCAGCAGGCGTTTCGCCCGCAGGAATTTCCTGCATGCAAAATAACAGCCCGCAGAAAATTCCTGCGGGCGAAATAACAGCCCGCAGGATTTTCCTGCAGGCTGGCACGCCCAGCCACGGGCCCGCTGCCACAGTTTTCGCCAGCGCAAATTGTTTTGATCCAAATTTTAGAAACCTAATCCAATTAGGTTTTAATTTCTTTTTTTTTATTAATATTACTTACCTTAGTTAATTAGAAATAAACAACCTAAAAACCACTATAAATAAGGATCAATTAAACCAAATTGAGGGGGGAAAAACTTTCACAGTAGCTTGATTTTTCTTGAAACCAAATCAAGGAAGGAAAAGGGAAACACAATTCAATTGATCTTTAAAGCAGCAGTAGCACGTATTAAGCAATTCAAAGGCAACCAAGGCTTGTCTTTGGAGCTAGTTCATCCAAGAAGAAGTAATTTTGGAGCAACTTACAAAAAAAAAGGTATGAAATTCTAAATTCTATTTTTACACAGTAGCTAAACTAGGGTTTTTTTTGTGTTTTTCCAAAAGTTAAAATCTTAGAACTTTAATTTAGTTTTACAAAGCTAAAACACTAAAATGTGATCTTCTTTTCTAAAAAGACTTAAAATTGTTATTTTTTCTTCTTAAAAACCTTAAAACACTAATTGAACATATTTTTCAACAAAACCAAAATCAAATTCTGTTTCTTTTAAGATTTTAAAATAAGTTCTATTTCATTCAAAAAGCCTTAAAAAAACATCTTTTCTACTCATAAAAACTTCAATCCATGTGTTTAAATTCATAAAACTTCATAAATCATCAAATTGCTTTTTAAAACCCAAAAGTCATTCACTACCCGAGAACCCTAATTTCAAAGCCTAAAACCCTAATTCAACTTTTTAACCTAAAATAATGAACCCTAATCCTTTTAAAACCTTAAACCATAATTTTTATGAACCCTAATCCTTTTAAAACATTAAAAAACATAAAAATATAAAAACTCAAAAATTGCACAGTAGCTTAAAGCTCAATAAACCAAAAATCACAAATTTAAGTATTTTAAAGTGTTCAAAACCCTAGTTTCATGATTTCATCATTCAAACCTTAATTTGTTTAGTCAAAAAGTCTTACCAACCTTTTAAAACATAAAACCCTAATCTATTTTAATTTCATAAAAAGTCACAGTAGCTATAATTGAACTTTTATTTGTTTTATTCAATTCCATATTTACTTATACCTTTGATTTATCTCTTATGATTTAATTTATTTAATTTCAATACTTGATTTATTTAATTTATCATGGATAGATGTTTATTTTATTGATATTTAAATACTTTTGATGAATGATTTATTTATGGATGATTATTTACTTTTATCAATTAATTTAGATTTCCAAAAGTTGTAAGAGGTATGTTTCCACTTGGTGGATACCTCATTAGTTAAACATCATGTAATTTAATTTGCTTTTCTTTTTTAGAACTTATGTAAAGGGCATGTTTCTACCTTTTTGGTGGGTGTCCTATCTAGGCATGTGATGTAAGGACATGTTTCAATCCTTGGATGGGTGTCCATTTATTTGTTTTGTTTGGACATTGCTTTGATTTCAATATATTGATGCTTTCTTTTAATTATTGTGTGTAATATGGGTAATGTTATTATACTTAAGAATTTTATAATATTAAGACCTGTAAAGGAGGCATGTTCTAATGAACCGGGCGTTGTGGGGGGTACTAGGCCATTTCTCACCTTCCCCACACGTACCCAACTTTCCGAACCCATTAGGGGGTCGGGGATTCCTTAGGAATCGAGTCATCCACCCCTTTCTTTTTTTCCCGGCCCGTCCGGGTGGCGACTCCATTTTCTCCGGACTTAGGTCCGTGTTCTCTAAGGCCCCGAGCCTAAACAGTGCCGAAGTCGCAAGAACCATTCCACCGGGAGTGGGGGCGAAAATCCCCGCTCACAGTGGCGACTCCACTGGGGATAAGAGAAGTTGATTCCGTTGGTCTTTATATTATTCCATTCTTTCTTATAATGATTTTATCCATTGCATCATATTAGTTTGCATCGTGTGCGTGAGTTAGGATGTCCGTGTTACCCGTGTTATGTTATGTAAGGGATACCATACTTTCACTCAAGGTATGGAGATCGAGCATGGCATAACCACTCATAGCCTTGTACCATTTGGTATATACTTGCTATGGGAACCTAAGCCTTTCTACCCAAAGACTAAAGCTCATGTAATTGGCCTAGTTACTTTCCTTAGGTTTTACCCTAAATGCATGTTGTTTGACTATGGTTAGTTGATCTTAGTCTAAATCATGGCTTATTTGGTTTGTTCTTTTTCTAATATGACCAAAGTACATTTGCAAGCTCAAAATAAATTTTTTTTCTTTAAAATCCAAAAGACCAAAACTATTTTTCAAAACTTTTCAAAATGGTCTTTGGACATAAGACTTTTCTAAAAACAAATCAAAAATTCTTTGGCCCATGGCCCAAATACTAAGCCCAAAATCCATTTTTCTAAAATCTTTTACAATGGGCTTAGAAACAAAACTATTTTCACCCAACAATTTTTACAAAGAGCTTGCAAAAAAATACTTAGGTCAATTATGAAATACCAAAAATCAATTGTGGGCCTAGTTTACACTAAGAATAAATTAACCATGGGCTTGTTTTTGGTATGAATCATTAGTTACCTTTTTCAAGTGAGAAATCTATTTATAATAAACCTCTTAATTTTATTTTAATCCAATATAGCTTAAAAGCTACTGTAGTTGGTTGAATGGATTAAAACCTAATTAATGGGAATTATCATGGATTGATTTCCATTTTCAAGGATATAACTATTGGTTGAAATGTCCGAGGGAATTATTCGAAAGCAAGGTACCCCATGTTGGTATTTTGTTAACCATATACCTAGGAAAAGAGACTCGCCATTCGTGTGTGGATGTTATAAGGTTGGAAGGAACATCCTAATTTGTCCTTGTTTTTCTATTGTTTGTGCATACATGCATACATTTGCATCTCATATCATTGATCCTCTCTGGCTCACAGCCCTGGATTACGAAAGTTCAAAAGCTTACAACAATTCGACCTACGTCGGAGATGAAGTATCTAGCAACAACTCAATCACTTGCTCACCTAAAACAATGGAGCCCGAACAAATTCAAAGAATGGTGGATGAAGCCCTCAGTGCCAAAATGGAAGAGATCAAAGAGGCCATGGCCGAGACCATAAAGAATCAATTAGCTGCAATTTTAAGAAACAATGCCAAAGCATCTGCTAGCACCAAGAAAGTCAAGGGGAAGGCTAAAATTGATGAAGTAGCTTTTGATGATGAAAAGGTGGTCATTAATGATGATGATGATTGGGCTCAATACTACCAAGAGGTTCAAGAAAAGAAGAAAGAACCGAAGGCTGTCGAGAAGGCAACTATTGAAAAGACCGAGACATCTGATGTTGAAAAGATGATTGCTGATTTAGAAAAACAAATTTGAGAAGAAGCTGAAAATCGAAGAGAAGTCTGAGGTCAACAAACTATTTGAACAAGATGAAGAGGTCCCTTATAAATTCAAGATGCCTTCCTTTGCAAAGTACAATGGCACTGGAAATCCTCATCTCCATGTGAAACAATATATCACTGCCATGCAGTCTGCCCGAGCTACTAAGGCTCAAACCCTAAGGTACTTTATGCTCTCATTGGACCCTGTTGTCCAAAATTGGTTCAATACCTTGGATGATGGAACGCAAAAGAGTTGGGATCTACTTTACAAAGCCTTCATCCAATAATATGGGTATAATGTTGAGTTAGAAGTTACCTTGATGGAAGTGGAGTCCATTAGGCAACGACCAAATGAAAATTTTGTAGATTATGTCAAGAGATGGAGAAACAAGGCTGCTTTACTCAAGAAAAGGCCCGATGAATCTGATCAAATAAGGATGATCGTGAGAGGTGTCTTGCCCAATCTCCGCGAAAGGATGTCTCACACCCTTATAAGGGACTTCAAAGATCTTCTCCAAGCTGGTCTACAAATTGAAGAATGGGAAAGGGAGAAGAATTGCTTTTCAATAAAAAGGAATGAAAAAGGGAACTACTAGTCGGGCAATCAAAGCACATAAAAAGAAGTTGATGTTAATGCCGCTAGTAAAAGAGGAATGAGGCAGTTTTCAGATCTGGGGAAGCCACTGTCTTGGGTTCTCAATAAGATACAAAAGAAGGGATTGTTACAACCCTTGACTCCTCGTCCTTTGCCTAATCCTCTTCTACCTAACTTTGATACTAATGTATTTTGCCAATTCCATCAAAGGCCTAGACACGAAATAGACAATTGCATGAAGTTGAGGCATGAGATCCAGAATTTAATTGATAATGGCAAGTTGCCTGAGCCGGACAAGCCCAACACCAAAGATAATCCATTTCCAAGGTTCAACAGAGTGCCACCACCAGCAACCTTCATGGTGGGAAAAGGATTGGAAGAAGACTTTGTTTTATCATCCTTTCAAGATGGGGATATTGAAGATGTGAAAGGAAAAGAAGCCTAACTCAATGAACTTTCCTTAGCTTGAATGTTGCTTTTCAATCTTACTTTCTTTAATATTTTGAAACTATTGTGTTTTTCAAATTTAAATTTGTTTGAATAAATTATTTTTATTATAAATTTTTATTGGTCTTTATTCATTTTGATGCTCAACCAATGAGGAATTTAGCTTGATGTTTATAAATTAATGTGTCTAGGCATCATGACTCGAATGACTTTACTAGATGAGGGAATTACTCTATAGCATTGAGTTGTGTATGCTTACTTAGAGAGGGCTCCTGCATAATTATCTTTGTCTAGGTCTTAGTCAGTCTTAGAACATGCTTTGACAAACTTTCGAGGCGAAATTGAACTCTGCTTATTTAAGAGAGAAATGATCTAGGCATTGCTTGGTTAGCCAACAACTAGTATCCACCCAATTAAATATCAATCCCTAGTTGTCCCTTTGAGCCGTCATAAAATTTTATCTTTCTTTTCATTGGCATATAACCTCAATAACCTACCCTGAGCTGTTGTGATACTTTTGACAAGTCTTATAATCACTAAGATGAAGAGGCAAGAAAATCAAAGAAAGCAATGATTAGTCAAGATCATGAGGGTAGTTGAAGTTCTCAAGACCATAAGGATAGTTGATGTTCTCAAAACCTTAAGGGTAGTTGAAGTTCCCTTAATGTCTCCAATATATCAACATTAGAGTAACAAATGATTTATCCCTATTAAAGAAGATTTATGTTACTCCACTCGTCTCTTATTGGAAGCCCAAGTTGGTGCAAACAAGACAACTATGTTTGAGCTAGAACCCAAAAAAGAAAAAAAGAAAGAAAAAAAAAGAGAATAGAAAAAGAATTTTAAAAAAAATTAAAACCTAATAAGGCGGTTCATAAAGCCAACTGAGTTATCTTTTACCTAAAGCAGCAAAAGGCTTCTATTTGGTTCATAAAGACCTTTTTTTTTAGTTGGCCCAACCCAACCAAAGATTCAATTAAAATTGGAGAAAAGGAGGAAGACCACTCAGTGCTTAAAAGTTCTGTACTTGACAGTCCTACAAGGAAAAAGGACAAAATGACAAAATGATCAAAGAAAGGGAGGAGTAAGAAAATTGAAATGAAAGAAAAGGGAAAAGAAGAAAAGAAATGAAGTTGGGTCTTAAACTTTTTGCAAGATCAAAGACTGTCCTGATCAAGATCCAGATTAATTCTAAGAAGAATTTGGAGTCTAGCGAGATTGCCTCCAAGCTGCCTAAAGTTCAAACACGAAATTTATAGTGTGAGGGTTTGTCCATTGTGTCACACCAACTCCTATCTCAAAATGGCCTTCATTTAACCCATGTCCCTTATAGACCCCATTTCAAGCCTATCAAAGACTTGTTGATCTCTCTTGGTAGGTAGAGTCTATTAGTGGAGATAGTTTGAATAAGCATGCATATGAGATAGACAATATTTAAACTCAAATGAGACCTTTGACCAAGTAATGTGTATGTGTCTATCTGAAGTGCAACAGTTCTTGCTTAAATAGAAATGATTCCCAAGTTTAGTACGGTAACTAGGGTTGTCATGTTATAGATATATTGATTTGGAAAAATCAAGTCCTGAGGTACATTGACATTAATTTGGCAAAGCCAACATTTGATTTCAAAATCAAAATTCAAAAAAAAAATGTTTCGTCATACAAAGCCTTCAAGTTAAGGGAAGTATGTTGAACCTCCAAAGGACATATTGGGCAAAGAAAATGATTATTGGCAAGCTGCCAATTGACATACTGAAATATAATTCGAAAGGGATGCATCCCTGACTCTACCATTAGGGGTCTCTACCATTATTCATGTTTTCAACATCTTGAAGATAAAAGCCACAAATGCAAAGCTTTCGATCATTCCAATGCAAGACTTGAACAAGCATCAAAACGGAACCAATGAGAACACTTCTGCTTATCGCCTCGGTCTGTGAGTCGATGGAACAACTGTAAGTATTATTCATGCATATCATGCATACATGAGCATATCACATCATACTTTCTTGTCTTGCATTGTCTATTCTTTATCAAAGTGAACAGCAAACACTCTGAGAAATAAAGAATCAAAAGAAGATATTGAATCAAGGGGGCATGGAAAGCCCATTGCTTGAGAAAGCTCCAGTAAATTTGCAAAGAGAAGAAATACATGCTTGTGAGAAGAACTACACGGCAAAAACATCAATCAAAGCTTGCATGGGGGGCAAGGAGAGGATATAAGGTCCAATTAAAAATAGCTAAATCTTTGCGAAAAGGAAGAACAAAAGAATGGAACAATTAGAACTCTCAAAAGAATGAAGATGCAAAAGACGAAAGATTAATCAAGCTAAAAGAGTTGAAGCCAGGGTAAAGACCCGACCTCCAATGGATAAAAGTCAATGTTTCAAGGGTAAAGACCCAATGTCAAAAGATGAAGATTCATATTCAAGGATAAAGACCCGGTCTCAAAGGATGAAGATCCAATTTGATGGTGAAGAATCACAATGCATAAAACAGCCAGAGCAGTCAAACTTCCCAACTAAAAGGTTAGTCAAATCAAATCAATCTCGGGTCCAAGTACCCAAGCTCGGGTCCAAGTACCCAAGCTCGGGTCCAAGTACCCAATCTCGGGTCCAAGTACCCAAATCAAATCAATCTCGGGTTCAAGTACCCAAGCTCGGGTCCAAGTACCCAATCCCGGGTCCAAGTACCCAATCTCAGGTCCAAGTACCCAAATCAAATCAATCTCGGGTCCAAGTACCCAATCTCGGGTCCAAGTACCCAAATCAAATCAAGCTCGGGTCCAAGTACCCAATCTCGAGTCCAAGTACCCAAATCAAATCAAGCTCAGGTCCAAGTACCCAATCCCGGGTCCAAGTACCCAAATCAAATCAAGCTCGGGTCCAAGTACCCAATCTCGGGTCCAAGTACCCAAATCAAATCAATCTCGGGTCCAAGTACCCAAATCAAATCAAGCTCGGGTCCAAGTACCCAAATCAAATCAATCTCGGGTCCAAGTACCCAATCCCGGGTCTAAGTACCCAAATCAAATCAAGCTCGGGTCCAAGTAACCAATCTCGGGTCTAAGTACCCAAATCAAATCAATCTCGGGTCCAAGTACCCAAATCAAATCAAGCTCGGGTCCAAGTATCCAATCTCGGGTCCAAGTACCCAAATCAAATCAATCTCGGGTCAAGTACCCAAGCTCGGGTCTAAGTACCCAAATCAAATCAATCTCGGGTCAAGTACCCAAGCTCGGGTCTAAGTACCCAATCTCGGGTCCAAGTACCCAAATCAAATCAATCTCGGGTCCAAGTACCCAATCCCGGGTCCAAGTACCCAAAATCAATTCAAGCTAGGGTCCAAGTACCCAATCTCGGGTCCAGAACCCAAAACAAGTCGCCATATCAAAAATTAAGTCTTATTGCTTTTCACTCTTTCAATAAGGTTTCAGATCATTCAAACATGGGGCATACTGTAGACCCTTAATTTTTGACCCAATCCGATCCAATATGCTTTATTTAGTCCAAAATGATTTTTGTTGTCTAATTGGTCCAAAATAATTTTAATTAAATATTTTTTGCTTTATTATCTAATTTTTATTAATAAAAAATAAAAATAAACAAATAAAAAAATAAAAATAAAAATAAAAATAAAAATAGGAGTCGAAAAAAAATCGGCAGCGAAAAGTGGTCGCGCGGGCCCGCCGGCCCAGCAACAGCTCACCCGCGGGCCTGCGGGCATTATTTCGCCCGCAGAAAATTCCTGCGGGTGAAATAACAGCCCGCAGGATTTTCCTGCGGGCTGGCACGCCCAGCCACGGGCCCGCTGCCACAGTTTTTGCCAGCGCAAATTTTTTTGATCCAAATTTTAGCAACCTAATCCAATTAGGTTTTAATTTCTTTTTTTTATTAATATTACTTACCTTAGTTAATTAGAAATAAACAACCTAAAAACTACTATAAATAAGGATAAATTAAACCAAATTGAGGGGGGAAAAACTTTCACAGTAGCTTGATTTTTCTTGAAACCAAATCAAGGAAGGAAAAGGGAAACACAATTCAATTGATCTTTAAAGCAGCAGTAGCACGTATTAAGCAATTCAAAGGCAACCAAGGCTTGTCTTTGGAGCTAGTTCATCCAAGAAGAAGTAATTTTGGAGCAACTTACAAAAAAAAAGGTATGAAATTCTAAATTCTATTTTTACACAGTAGCTAAACTAGGGTTTTTTTGTGTTTTTCCAAAAGTTAAAATCTTAGAACTTTAATTTAGTTTTCCAAAGCTAAAACACTAAAACGTGATCTTCTTTTCTAAAAAGACTTAAAATTGTTATTTTTTCTTCTTAAAAACCTTAAAACACTAATTGAACATATTTTTCAACAAAACCAAAATCAAATTCTGTTTCTTTTAAGATTTTAAAATAAGTTCTATTTCATTCAAAAAGCCTTAAAAAACATCTTTTCTACTCATAAAAACTTCAATCCATGTGTTTAAATTCATAAAACTTCATAAATCATCAAATTGCTTTTTAAAACCCAAAAGTCATTCACTACCCGAGAGCCCTAATTTCAAAGCCTAAAACCCTAATTCAACTTTTTAACCTAAAATAATGAACCCTAATCATTTTGAAACCTTAAACCATAATTTTTATGAACCCTAATCCTTTTAAAACATTAAAAAACATAAAAACATAAAAACTCAAAAATTACACAGTAGCTTAAAGCTCAATAAACCAAAAATCACAAATTTAAGTATTTTAAAGTGTTCAAAACCCTAGTTTCATGATTTCATCATTCAAACCTTAATTTGTTTAGTCAAAGAGTCTTACCAACCTTTTAAAACATAAAACCCTAATCTATTTTAATTTCATAAAAAGTCACAGTAGCTATAATTGAACTTTTATTTGTTTTATTCAATTCCATATTTACTTATACCTTTGATTTATCTCTTATGCTTTAATTTATTTAATTTCAATACTTGATTTATTTAATTTATCATGGATGGATGTTTATTTTATTGATATTTAAATACTTTTGATGAATGATTTATTTATGGATGATTATTTACTTTTATCAATTAATTTAGATTTCCAAAAGTTGTAAGAGGTATGTTTCCACTTGGTGGATACCTCATTAGTTAAACATCATGTAATTTAATTTACTTTTCTATTTTAGAACTTATGTAAAGGGCATGTTTCTACCTTTTTGGTGGGTGTCCTATCTAGGCATGTGATGTAAGGACATGTTTCCATCCTTGGATGGGTGTCCATTTGTTTGTTTTGTTTGGACATTGCTTTGATTTCAATATATTGATGCTTTCTTTTAATTATTGTGTGTAATATGGGTAATGTTATTATACTTAAGAATTTTATAATATTAAGACTTGTAAAGGAGGCCGGTTCCAATGAACCGGGCGTTGTGGGGGTGCTGGGCCATTTCTCACTTTCCCCACACGTACCCAACTTTTCGAACCCATTAGGGGGTCTGGGATTCCTTAGGAATCGAGTCATCCACCCCTTTCTTTTTTCCCGGCCCGTCCGGGGTGGCGACTCCATTTTCTCCGAACTTAGGTCCGTGTTCTCTAAGACCCCGAGCCTAAACAGTGCCGAAGTCGCAAGAACCATTCCACCGGGAGTGGGGGCGAAAATCCCCTCTCACAAATTGTATGTGAAAATATGATTTTTACCATAACTAGTGACATTTTGGTAAATAATTACAATATGAATATTTCCTATTTATTTAAGTTGAATTTGAATTTGTTAATATTAAAATAAGTTAGCTTGAATTTATTTAGTTAAATAATATAATATATTAAATTTTAATTTTAATGTTCATATATTTAAACTAATCATTTGTAGTGTTACTTTATTAATTATGTGAAGATTTAAATAACTTGTTTTAAAATTGTGATTTATGCTATAATTATTATTTTAATTATTTTCTTATGATATTAAATAATAAATTATATATATACAAGTACCACTAAGTATTTTGCTTAGTGTATTAGAATTTCTAACTTGCAAATTAGGCATATTGGAAGAGATTTGGCGAGTGAAATTTTAGGATTTCAGGGATCAACTAAAGCATTAGAAGTGTCATTTTTAAGAGATTTTGGTATTATATATTTAATTACAATTCACATAGTAGTATTTTGGTTACATGACAGTTGTATAATTTTAGCTACAACTTATGATTTTTGTTAAGATATGAAATTGTTAAGTTTGAGGATTATACATAATGTAAATTTTGGATGGAATATAGGTTTCATTTTGAACTTATTTTTGGGTTATAAGACTTGATTGAATGACTTTATTATGGAGAATTTATAGATATATATTTAAACAGGTTGATACAAGTATTTGATATTTGACTTGGATAATACGGTTGATTATTGAGAAAATGGTGTAGTTGGGGTTGAGTTTGACTGAAAGGAATATTGAAGTGTTTTTCTGCAGGTTGTGTTAGATTAAAAAAATTGGTTGTGAATATTATAGAAGAAACTCTGCCGAAATTTATAGTCAGATTATTTTTAAAGCTTAATTAAGATTTATAAAGGATTGTGAAGTACTTATTAGCATCTTCTTATAGTTCTCTGATATGATTGTCAGGAGGTGTTATATTTGGTGGTATCAGAGTTTGGTTTAGGCATTTTCACATATGGGGTCATAGAAAAAGTGAAATACAATTGTCTAAGCTATGTGAACTTAATAAGTAGACATGTATTCTAATGCAGTTGATCTCTTATATATTTGTAGGTGTAGAATGGCTTTAGAATCTCAACAGGGTTCTAAAGAAGAGACTGCAACCTCGCACAGCCAAGCAAGCATGGGGAATCAATAGACAGCCAAACCCTCTAGGAGATAGGCACATCTATATCCATAGTTTATGAGAAACACAGGGGAGATTCTTAGACAGATTATAGGTGCAGTTCCTCCACCACAGCCACATCCACCGGTATCTCAAAGGTCTCCACTAGAGAGACTCAAAAAATTATGAGCTGAAGATTTTAAAGCTCAGGACTCAGATGATTCTTTAGCAGCAAAATATTGGTTGGAAAGGATAAAGAGGGTTCTTGATTTTCTTCACTGCACTGATTAGGAGAGACAGGAGTGTGCAATCTCCTTACTACAGGAGCAAGCCTCTCCCTTGTGAGATACAAAATAGAAAACCACTCCACTTGATAGGCTCACTTGGGCATTCTTCTAGAAGGAGTTCAAGAAGAAATATATTAGTGAAGTGTATATAGAAGAAAGACGCAGGGAGTTCCTATACTTAAAATAGAGGCAGTTATTTATGTCAAAATATGAGAGACTGGTTATTTGTGTGAGCAAATACCTTCTTGAGCTAGTAGCATTTCTGGAACATGGCTTGAATACTCAAATTTGTGTTTACCTAGTGGCACTGAGAATCAAGGAGTTCATATTCTTGTCAATGCAACAGTGGCTATAGAAAATGAAACTAAACATGAGCATAGTAGAAGATAATAACAACAAAGGAAAGGATCACCTAATGATCAATAGCAGAGTGGCCATAAGAAGCAAAAAAGTGTTCAAGCACATATGCATACTCAGGGATCTAGCAAAGGGGTCACACTAGAGGATTCAATTCCCAGAAACCTCGAGTGGTTAGATTTTGTAATCCTACAAGCTTGTCTTCACTGGTAGTTTCTATACCATGCTAGCATTATGGTAGGAAGCATGGTACTAATGTTTGTTGGTATCTAACAAGAGCTTTTTTGAGATGTGACCCCAAAGAGCATAAGATCAAGGATTGTCCTATAATGAAGAAATTTGATGCTTCTAAGGGACAGGGATTCGTATAGGGATCACAGATATGCCATAGACTAGGCAGAGGCTATTGACTTAGTGCTAGCCATTAGAGAGAGTTTGAGATTGTTAGCAGACCCTAGACATAAGGTAGTGTTCCAGCCATGACCTATGCTATGAAGGCAGTGGAGGATCAGGATACTCATGATGTAATTGTTGGTAAATTCTTCTTACTTGTCCTTGATGTTTATGCTTTATTGGATCCTGATTTTTCACATTCATATATATATATATATATATATGCATAACTATAACCTCAAAAAATAACATGCATGATGATAAACTTAAATATGACACGGATATTACTAATCCTTTAGGCCATAATGTGATAGTGAATAGGGTATATCAAATCTGATTAAAATCCATGACATAGAGTTTCCAACTAACCTAATTAAACTTCCATTTCATGATTTTATTGTAATTATGGGAATAGATTGGTTATCCCAACACCAAACATTCATGTATTGTCATTTGAAATCTGTGGCTTTCAAGATTATTAGACATGATGATATTGTTATTTATGGAGAAAGATAGTTTTATCCTTCCAATTGGATTTTGACTACTAAGGCCAGAAGATTAATAAGGAAGAAATGTGAAGCTTACCTTGCTTATGTTGTTGATACTCGATAGACAGGCACCACTTCAGGAGACATACTTACAGTGTGAATTCCTTAATGCCTTCCTAGAGGAATTGCTAGAGGCATAACTAGACAGAGAAGTGAAGTTTGTTATTGATGTTATTCCTAGTATAGCATCAATTTCCATACCACCTTACAGGATGGCATCCCTAAACCTAAAGGAATTAAAAGTACTACTTCAGGAACTGCATGATAAAGAGTTCATCAGACTCAGTGTGTCACCTTGGGGTGCACCAGTCTTATTTCTAAAAAGGAAGGATGGTACAATGTGGTTGTGCATCGACTATGGGCAGTTAAATAAAGTGGCCATCAAAAATAAATATCTGCTTCCTCATATTGATGATATATTTGATCAACTAAAAGGAGTAGGTATTTTCTCCAAGATTGATTTTAAATCGGGTTATTATCACATAAAAGTCAAGGAAGCTGATGTTCTGAAGACAACTTTCAAAACCCAAAATAGGCATTATGAGTTTTTAGTCATGCCATTTGGCTTAATCAATGCACCACCAGCTTTTATGCACTTGATGAATTGGGTCTTTAAGCCTTATCTGAAGTAGTTTATAGATGTTTTCATTGATGACATATTGGTTTATTCCAGGAATAGAGAGACACATGATAAGCATATGAGTATTATGCTATAAATACTGAGAAAGAACCAATTATATGTTAAATTGTCAAAATGTGAACTCTGGTTAACAGAGGTGCATTCCTAGAACATGTAATATCAACTAATCGTATTCATGTAAGCAACCACCAAAGAATGTAATAGAATTTCATAATTTTCTTGATTTAGCCAACTACTACATAAGATTTATACAAGAATTCGTTGAAATAACACTTCCTCTGACTAAACTGCTTAGAAAAGAAACCAGTTTCAAGTGGGATGATCAATGTCAAGATATTTTTGAACAGTTAAAAGCCATGCTGATAGAAGCACCTATTCTAACACAACCAACTCTAGGTAAAGATTATGTAATATATAGTAATACTTCTCACTAAGGAATTAGTTGTATACTGATGCAGGAAGGCAAAGTGATTGCCTATGCTTTTAGGTAATCGAAACCTCATGAGTTGAATTATCCCATACATGATTTAGAGCTTGCACCCATTATATTTACTTTGAAAATTTGGTGGCACTACTTATATGGCGAAAGATGTTATATCTATATTGACCATAAAAACTTGAAATATCTACCTACACAGAAAGAACTCAACTTAAGTGAGATATGAGATATGATGGATAGAATTAATTAAAGATTATTATTGCATCATTGATTACCATCCTAAAAAAAGCTAATGTGGTGGTTGATGCCTTAAGTCGAAAGACTTTGGCAAGTAATAAGTTATTTTATTATGAATAAAACATAATGTATATGTTATGTAACTGAAAAGCGATATAATATGTTATATTGATAGAACTGAGAATTAAGCCTACCTTTAGATAAAAAGTCAAGGAGGCTTAGAAAAAGAATCAGAAGTTGTCAAAAATGATGAGACAAATATATAAGGGTGAGAGATTAGATTATGTTATCCTGGAAGATAATGGTTTATACCATAAAATCAACTCTGTGTTCCTAATGTGAAAGAGTTAAAATAGAGTATCCTTAAAGAAGCTCACAATACCACACATACCGTGAATCCAGGAAGCAACAAGATATATCAAGACTTGAAACCTTTCTATTGGTGGCCTAGTATAAAGAGAGACATTACTGAGTATGTAACCAGATGGTTAGTATGTCAAAAAATCAAAGCATAACACTAAGTACCATCAGATATTCTACAATGCATCTCAATACCATAGTAGAAATAGGACAAAAGTCACCATGAATTTTGTAATTGGTCTTTCAATGCCTAGAAGAAGCATGATGCAATTTGGTTAATTATTGATAGGTTAACCAAATCAGCTCATTTTCTTCCAATCAAAACTAACTACTTGTTGGATAAACTTATAGAATTGTATATAAATGATATAGTTAGACTCCATGAAGTACCAATGTCTATCATATCAGACTAGGACCTACGCTTTACTTCTAGATTTTAAGAAAGTTTTTAAAAAGAATTGGGTACTCAACTCTATTTTAGCACTGAATTCCATATGTAGACTGATGGCCAATTAGAGAGAGTAACACAGATAATTGAAGATATGCTTAGAAGCTATGTTATTGAGTTTGAAGTTAGATGGGACAAACATATACCATTGGTAGAATTCTCTTTTCACAACAGCTATCAAACAAGTATTGTTATGGCATTATATGAGACATTATATGAGAAAAAAATATAGAACTCCTCTCTATTGGACAAAACTAAGTGAGAATAAGCTTGTGGAACCTGACCTTGTCAAATAGATAGAGGACAAAGTGAAACTGATAAATGATCGACTAAAAGCTACAACAGACAGGCATAAGTCTTATTCCAATTTTAAGAGAAACAATATTGAATACAACATGAGTGCCAAGATATTTCTAAAAGTATCACCGTGGAAGAAAGTCCTCTAATTTGGCAAGAAAGGAAAATTGAGTCCTAGTTTTATCTTATTGGGCCATATGAGATACTTGAACGTGTGGGTTCGGTAGCCTACAAACTATCTATACCTTTAGAAATATCCAAGATCCATAATGTATTCCATGTGTCAATGCTCAGAAGATACGGATCAAATCCGTCACATGTAATACAAGCAAAATTCATTGAGATACAGTCCAATCTGAGTTATGAAGAGAAGCCAATAGTTATATTAGCTTGAAAGATCAAGAAATTGCAAAACAAGTGCATTACTCTAGGAAAGGTATTATGGAGAAACCACTCAACTAAGGAAACCACATGAGAAAGTGAGGAAACGATGAAACAACAGTACACTCAATTGTTTCGAACACTCTAAACAAGTAAATTTTGAGGATGAAATTTCTTAAGAGGAAGAGAGTTGCAATGTCTGAAATTTTATGTTGTGATTTTCTATATTATTATATATGTACACTGGACTGTGTATGATGTTATGTGTGGCCCAAGAATTAAAATTGATAAAGAAAAAAATTGTAATACCCCCATACTCTATATAAGTACTATACATATACCTGGTATACATACAATACGTATATAAAGTATAAGAATGTCACTTTTCGCTTTACTTTAAAACCCTTTATTCAAGTTCAAGCGATGTTACATTAAATTAAAGAACATTTACGAAAATCATTATTCGTATAAAAATACAACATAATTAAAATCACATATGTATGCATCACCTTCTAGTTGGTCTCGAGACACTCTTACCCTTCTCGTGGCATCACAGCTAGACTTCCAGATCAACCGCATAAATACCTGCGCGATTAAACATTTGCGCTAAGCCCGAAAGCTTAGTAGTACAACTAAATAATAAAATACACTTTACCAAAATTATCATACCTCATATGTTTAGCATTATGTTTTATTGTTCTCTTACCACGTTTTCCTTTCTCAATGCATTCTTCATAAGTTCCCACTAATCTCATATACATAAACATATACATTAATTCAACCAATTACCATTCAAAAACCTATTCAACACCTTTACGAAAGCAATTCTCACAAATTCCATATTCATATATATATATATTTTACACATCATACTTTATTTTTATAAAATCATATATCAAGAAAGTCCCTCAAAACATATTCACCTTCAATACATCAATGCACATATTACAAAAGCATACTTCATAACATTATTTTATCCACAATTCATCAAACATGAATCATACTTCCAATAAAGGCAGTTGTAGATCTCATTACTCATTTATTTCAACATTTAATATCACATTGACAACAAAGACAGACTCGGGCCCAAACAACACACTAATATGTTATTCCAAGTTCAGAGTTACTGCTTTGGTCCATAATCATAATCATCAAGCCCGTAGGCATTATCTATATATATCTCTATCCATGGATAGTGTAACAGACCCAGTCTCTTGGACCATCAACTCGGCAAATCTCGAGGAGATCCTCAACCCGGCAAGACTGTTACTATAATTCACATTTCACATTTTACATTTATCAAGTAACAGACCCAGTCTCTTAGACCATCAACCCGACTAAATCGAGGAGATCCTCAACCCGACAAGACTGTTACAAATCATATATCTCATAATCACAATTAGCATAGTGTAACAGACCCAGTCTCTTGGATCTCAATTCGTCTCAAATTGAAGAGATCCTCAACCCGGCAAGACTGTTACCTTTCATTTTATAGGCATGCCTCCAAACTCAGAACTCTGAAAATGAATAACATATCAGACACACAATTCATCTATTATTTCATTATCAATTCTCATCATCATCTAGGCAAACATGCCCCACTTAATTCAATTGAATCATCACAGCCAATCACATTGGCTTCATATCACATTATATCTCAAATCACATTTCAAGTTTCATCATTGATATATGCAACATCAATTACATTACTAAACAAACATATCATGAATCAACCATACCATATAGGCATGCTTCAATCATAAAATTAAAGTAATTCATCATCAATGATCTCATGATATTCCACATTATACACAACATGCCATTATTCATATGCATCATCAATCTACATATAGTACAATACAATTCATGAGATTGACAATGCATAAAACCTAACATGGTTCATATAATATCAACGTTATCATCAAATCATATTGATCAATTCAATTCATCACTCAAGTATACATAATCAATGACATTGCACATACTTTTTCATTGATCATTATATCTTCCACATTTCCTATATTATCATTGATATATTCATACATAACAATTTACCTTATTCAAGAACTTAGAATCCTCCATATACATTTGGTTGGATCATTATCGTTTTAAGTGTGTTTAGGTACAAAAGACATTTGAAGATCCAACAATGTTTGAAGACCAAATAACAAACACATTTGCAAACACCCTCAAGGGATACGGCCAAGCTTGTGGCCGTGTCACTCAACACCAATTCAAGCAGTAGCAAACACGGCCAATGGACACGGCCAAGCCAGTGGCCGTGTCTCTCAATACAACAATCCAGTACCAGACACGGGCAAGGGACACGACCGTGTCTCTCCACATAAATTAGACAGTAGCAAACACAGGCAAGGGACACGGCCAAGCCAGTGGCCGTGTCTCTCCAAAACTCATCCAACACGGCCAAATTTGCCCTAACTTGGCCGTGTCTCTCATAACTTGGCCGTGTCCTACAATAATTTAAAGACCAAACACTCAAAATTCATCCAAACCAAACCCCAAATCAACATTTCATCATTTTCCTTACAATTATCTCAACTCATCATCACTTAGATGTTAATTTTACACATTTATATACTTCAATCTCTTGTTATCATCCACTTACACACCAATCAAACCAAACATAACCTAAATCCAAAAGAAATCCAACTAAGAAGATAAAAACTTATATATATAAGTATAATCAATAAATTCAACTCAAGAGATGAGTACTTACCTGAATATGTTGCCAAATCTTCATCTCCATCTTCAATACTCTTAACATCCTTAAGAAATTTTGATGAAGATCACCTTTCTCTCTCTCTCTCGTGCTCTCTCTCTCTCTCGTGCTCTCTTGTCCACGAAGAAGAAGAACAAAAGAAGAAGAAAGAAAGAAGGTTCTCCTCTCTTCCTTCGTTCTTATCTCATATATATATATAATAATAATAATAATAATAATAATAATAATAACAATAACAATAATAATAATAACAACAATTATACCATTAAATCTCCACCACACACAATTCCTTTTGACTTTCTTCTTCTTTTCTCTTTCCTTCAATACACACATTGAATCCAAATACAACAATAACCCCAACACTTTTAGGGTATACTTTAGGATATTACAAAAAAGGTTTAATAAGCCTTAGAAAAAATGGAAAATAAAATCTGGGTATAAATTTATTCGACATTTTGGAAAAGAATTTAAAAGTAGTGAAAATTATGAAAATGTGTGACCATAAAATAAAAGTCTACCGCAACTTACATATGAAATAAGGGTAATATGGCTTTAAAATAATTAAAGCAATTATTTTTTTTATGTTTTTACAAAGTTAAAAACCGAATTAAAAGACAATTAAAGAAAGTATGTATATTGAAACTAAGTTATTTACATCACATGAAACCAAAACCCATGATACTATAAATATCAACATTGACTTCTACACTCTTCTTCCTTTCTAAACCCATCTACCTCCTCCATCTTTCTTCTTCTTAAACAACATGAATTCTTGAAAGTTAACTCATGGTTTTGATGGGATTTGACTAGCTCATGCATAATTCTAAAAGGGTATCATTATATCGTCAAGAAAAATTGAAGAAATATGGAGAAAAGGGCTATTGAAGGAGGTTAAAAATAGGCGTTTATGTTCTTCATCATCCAACTCCAAGTAAGTATTGTTTAGGTGTGTTTTAGGATGGAATTAAGTAAGAAATGGAGGAATTATGTTGAATCAAGGGTTGATGGTGCAAAAACGACTATTGCTGGCAAAAAGTCCTAAGCAACCCTAGAATTCAAAAGGGAGAATTGAAGTGAGAAAAATCAATTTTGATGAGAAATGGATTAGAATTAAGTTTAATTGATGTTAGTGCATGTATAATACATACTTTACTATTATTTGAATTTTCTTGATTTTATTTTCTTATGGAGGTTTGTGGCTTGATTATGGAATTACATATGAAGAAATTGATTAAATGGAAATTTGCTTTCTTGTTAAGCCTAATTATATTTGTAGAATATATAAAGTATATTTGTTTGATTTTAACTTTAATCCATGTTTAAATGAAATATTGATTTAATTAAATGTTAAACAGTATGATTATAAAAGAAATTGGGTGATTAAAAAGGAAAATGTATTTAGATTTAAATGAAATAGAATTTATTTAATTATATTGTTTTAAGTTTAAATATCTATTAGTTGGTGAAAAAAGAGATTTTTGCCTTCAAAATTGTTGTAGCAAAATTATTCTTTAGAATTACATGTTTGAATTTAATTTAAATTGAGTTTATAGTTTGACATGTTAATTTGGATTTACGTGGAAGACTAGTTAATGCTTAAGTGGAAAAAAAAAACAAAAAAAAAAGTGAATTTTATTTCTTGATGATTATATTGAGAAAATTAAATTTGAGAAGTTTGAGCTAAAAAGATTATTATTTGAAATTTTAAAGATTCAAATTATAATTTGAAGAGCTTGATAAGTTTTACTGAATTTATTATACACTTTAATGTTTGCTTATATTCTTTGAAGTTTAGTTATTAATTTGATATATACATGGTGTGATTCAAAGTTAGAATCTGTTATGAACTAATTAAAAATGGTATGTATATTTTGATATATAATTACCTTATGTATATATAGTTATTGATTGAATGCAACCTCAAATTATTATTATGATTGAAAAATTGATTGAAAATTATAAAATAAATAAATTTCCCGAATTATAAATATGATAAACCTAGTTATTAGATTGAATGATTTGTGAAATAGTAGACACTTATAATGCTACTGAGCACACTATGTCACTATTGGATATGATGTGTCACTACTGTTATTGGGCACCATGTGCCATCACTGGGCCACTAGCCGCACTAATTTTATGGAGACGTAAGTGCTACAGTTTTTATCTGAGTTTTCTCTTCTCATCTTAAATTTTGTTACTGAACATTTAGTTGCTACTATTGAACCTGTTATCCAAGTATAGGGATTAAAATATCGTATGAGGGCAAATAAGAAAATTTCTGAGTGAAATTTTTTTAAACATGAGATGTGCATTATGAATGCTTATAAATGAATTTTATTGATAATTATATGAGAAAATATAATTTTTACCTTAACCAGTGATGTTTTGGTAAATAATTGCAATGTGAATATTCCTTATTTATCTAAGTTGAATCTGAATTTGTTAATATTAAAATAAGTTACCTTGAATTTATTTGGTTAAATAATATATTAAATTATAATTTTAATGTTCATGTATTTAAATTAATCATTTATAGTGTTACTTCTGTAATTCAGTGAAGATTTAAATAACTTTGTTTTAAAATTGTGATTTATGATATTATTTAAATTATTTTTTTATGATATTACATAACAAATTATGTATATATAAGCACCACTAAATATTTTGTTTAGCATGTTAGAATTTCTGATGCATAGATTTGGCGAATTAAAGCAGATTCGGCAAGTGAAGTTTTAGGGTTTCAGGGATCAACTGAAACATCAATAAGTATCCGTTTGAAGAGATTTTGGTATTATATATTTAATTATAATTCACACAGTAATATTTTAGTTTAAATGATAATTGTATAATTTTGACAATATCTTATGATTTTTATTAAGACCTGAAATGATCAAGTTTGAGGATTATATATAATTTAAATTTTGGATAAGATACAGGTTTTTCTTTGAACTTGTGTTTGGATTATAAAACTCGATTGAATGACTTTATTTTGAAGAATTTATAAATATATGTTTATATAGGTTGATACCAGTATATGATATTTGACTTGGATAATATAGTTGATTATTGATGAAATGATGTAGTTGGAGTTGAGTTTAACTGAAAAGAAGATAGAAGTGTTTTTTTGCATGTAGTATTATATTGAAAAAAAATTGGCTGTGAATATTATAGAGGAAACTCTGCTGAAATTTATAGTCAAATCTTTTTTAAAACTTAATTAAGATTCGTAAAGGATTGTTAAGTACTTAATAACATTTTTTGATAATTCTATGAAAGGATTGTGGACATGTGTTACACCCAATCCACCAGCTCTCCCAAAATGGCCTGTCTTAAAACAACTCAAAACCAACACTACTTTTAATTTCCTCCACTCTACTGCTAGGATTAAAGTTTCAGTAGGAAAAACAAAATCAGGCTTCTAATGTAGGCAAAATTCTTTTAGGGCTATAACTGTACAAGGATTGCCTATCTCTCGATAGTTCTACGGCATCCACTTCATGGTGACCGGCGGGATTGTAAAGTCAAGTAGGCCGATAACGGTAAAAATTCATTCCCTTCGTAATAATAATTTTCAAAAACTGAAGGAATATTTAATTGAAAATTTATGGGTCTCTTCTTTCCCTCTTCAATCATCATTGGGCTCACTTCGTCATCCTAGCCCACATTTTCATCTTGGCCCACCGTCTTTGTCCACATACCGAGCCATACCATTTAAATTAGAAATTGCTTGATTAATGGCCATAAAAACTAAGGATTCAAATTTTGAATATATCCCATAGAAATAGCCTCATGTTTCACCGCAGAATCTCCACTAAATCCTCTTCTATCATTACGCAACCAAACAGTCGTCTGAGATGAATTCTGATGGCTTTATCGCCCTGAGCGAAACTTTCCCAACCCAACTTGATCTCCTCCCCTCGGCAACGAACTCGTTCACTGTAGAAACTACCATTATGGCCCAGATGACCACACAAGAAAAAAAATACCAGAATCCTCTCATATCTAAATTCAGCATAAAAAACTTCATGTCCACTATCAACAATCTTCTTCCTCCTCTTTAAAGAATTTCATGTATCTACCCGCACTCTGACTCATAGATATTCATAAAAACATTGTTGGATCATTTTCATGTCGTACTGAACATAACTTATAATAAAATGTGTCTCAGCCATCAATTCAAAGAAGAAACCAACATGTAGATTATGTATTTGTATCCAAAAGTCAGAGTAAATTAGAGGCACCTGAACAGGATCCTCCCCTTGCTGCAGTCCATGGAGAATAAAAAAAAGTCAGTTAAAAGTCCATGGTGCACCATCTAGAACCCTAATCAAATCCTCTTCATGATAAAATCGAAACAAAAATCATTTCATCCCAAGCTTCCTAATACTAACTCCACCTATTGGGCCCTAGAGGTCTGCAAGATTAACCCATATAGCCTGAAAATTAATAGAACTCAAGCAAGAAAACCCCCAACCAAGCATAGATCAAAATCATTACCCTGAACGGCCTCTTGTCCTTCCCCTTCCCACGCCGCCTCCTCCTCATCAGTAATCTTAAGATTAGCCAGATGATTATACATACCGATCAACACAAAACCTCAAACAGCTAGAAGACATACAAAGAAAGCTACAGAACTTACAAAAGACATGATCAAAGTCTCACGTGTCAGTTACAACACTATAGATTCAAACTTAATTGGATTGAAATGTAAAGGAGTCTCGCTTGTTCATTTTTAGCGAGCAGGGCTAAAAGATAAACTAAAAGTTAGAATTTATAACTGTTAATATTAAAAATAGCGTTTATCAAAACACACTAACAAAATTTAAAATAATTTTAGAAACATTTACTATTAAATAATAAATATATACCTATTTTGATTTTTAAAATTTAATTCCTTAATTAAATATTAAATTAATTAACATATGCAATTATTTTTATTAATTTACTTTTTAAAATTAATCATAATAAAAAGATATCCTTACACATCATTTTCATCAAATTATTGGAGATTGCTTTTTTTGTGATCGCTGGGCCCAACATAGATAACCAAACAACCCTAAGATTATTTTCAATCGCCGCCATTTAAAGCTGACCACAGCTGACAGCGACCGCAACAAAGAAAGGCCTTATTCTCAAAATTCATCTCACAAATAATGTAATATTCAGAATTAGAGAAGAAAAATTCTTGTAATTTACTAAAGGAAATGAAGCAAGTCCCACATAATTTAATCATTTTAAGTAAATGTCATTTTACTTTGTTAATTAGCATTTATTATCAATTTTTCTCTCTTTCGGCCACATAACATGCAACATATCTTGGCATGAATTATCCCTCCCTTTCTGTACTAAATAAACTCTTAACAGATGAACACAGCAAATGACTTCAATGCTCAAATCAACAATATGTTCAAAAAGGATCGCTTTCCTTTCTATCAGAGACCAGAAGCTACTGGAAATGACAACTACCATCAAAGACAGAAACATCAAAGATTATGAGACTACAAAAAGAATTCAAGAGTCATAAATCAAACTTGATGTTTCATTACAATAATGTGGTAATAATCACAAAAATTACAAATGATTTCTATCATCTATGAAAAAATCTCAACAGCGAAAAGAATGACAAGATATATTTCCTGCTCAAGCATAATCAACAATAAAGCAGGTCGATGAACTATTGTAGTCTGAATTCATTGATGTAAATAATCATTAATCCAAAGCCTTTCTCCAGCTAATTATCAAAGAAGAATCTCATTCCAACTGGCTACTGCAGATACACAACATATTGTACAACATATTGTACACAATTATCTAGTCTTCTCCAAGCTCAAAATCTCAAGCTGACCGTTCTCAACTGTTCCTCCTTCCTTGTGTTTCCAGATAAATAATGTGTTTTACATGCAAAGCATCTACAAGAGGCCTGGATATTGATTGTAGGCTTGAACAGGTGGCATACGTGAGCCATAGGGGTGCATACTGGTTCCATATGGATTACCAAATGGATTTGAAGGCTGTTGTTGTTGTTGTGGCCCCATCATCATCATCATCTGCTGCTGCTGCAACATGTATGCCTGCTGTTGATTGGCCATTGCAGCCATCTGCACAGAAGATGGTGCAGCAACTGCACTGGAGCCATAGAATGGATCATGGGCAGTTTGCATCAAAGGACCAGCCACAGGGGCTGGCTCCCAAGGATTGTAGCTCATAGGCTGGTTGCTTCGTCTGATTGCATCATCATATAGGCTGTCTAATGTGAGTTTATCTAGCCCTCCAGCCTGGTTAATAGACATGAATGAATAATCAGTCAGCATCAGCCCGTACACCAGGAAACAACCACATTTCTTGTGCAAATGAGAATTTCAATTTAACTGAAGTTACCATCCGCTGGTAATGTTTTATTAGGACCTTAAGAACATAATTAACAACAGCATAAATACCAGTTTGCTAGCAGCTGCAGCACTGTCATTTGAACTTGGAGCTGTAACAAGTGCCAGTTCCCATCCTGTAGTACCATTTGCTAGACTTGGGGCAGTAGTACTTGGCTGGTCAGCTGCAACAGCAGAAACCCCATAAAAACAAAAGTAAATTTCCAGCTGCAAACAAACTACTGAACATAGTATCTCCACTCAAAATCTAATGTCATGCTCTTAATTTATTAAATTTCTCCATGCTATAAGGACTTATACCTTTTCTAAAATTAAATTTCAACATGCAACTCTGAACAACAAGCATGTATGATGCATTCATTTCATTAAAACCCAAAATTCTTCAAAGTTTAATATTAGGACAGACAATTAGAAAGAACTTTACCAACTGGAACGATAGCCAGAGCCAGGGCATTTTTCTCCTCTAGTTCTGAAGCAATTGGAACAGGATCATTCAAGCCCTAGCAACCAAAAAGAGAGGAAAGAGCAGTGCATAAGTAAACTACAATTTGTTCAGGATGTTTGCAGACGAGGAATAAGCTGTGCATTGAAGGGAAAAGTCCTCAAACTTACCAACAAATCAGGTGGTTCAACAATGGGTGCAGGCGCTTCAACTTTCTCTGGTTCAGGTGGAGGTGGAGATGGTGGACGCTCCTCCTTCACCTCTGGTTCCTTTTTATATTCTATAGCTAAGACTTCTTTTGGGGCAGCAATTTTATTATCAGCCTGCTTGGTTAAAGATTAAATTATCAAGGAATAATTGCTGATAATAAATATAAGACATTACACTAGGCATAAGACCTTCACTATTGCCTCTCATTCTTGGAACTGTAGATTTGGTAGAAGGTTCATTGTTATGCTTTAGCAAGTGAAAGTCAATAACATCATACTCATGTCAATTTTAGGGTATCTTATGCAGTATGAACCAGCAAAAATGTAAAAAAGTGGATTAAGATATCCCACCACTGTGCTAATTATTCAATCAGATAAAGCTTTTTCTGGGTAAAACCATAAGTTAATTTTTGAACACTTCATATAATTTTCAATAACCAACAAATTCTGATGTTATTTTGCCCTCATTCTTCCCATCCAATACAAGTCCCATTAAACAAAATCTGATATTATTTTCCCTTATTCTCCCCATCCAATACAAGTCCCATCAAACAAAAAGCATCTTTATACCTGATCTTTGCGTACTGTGGACATCTGTGGAGCTTCTTGGACATAGTCTTCCATTGTTCGTAGGAACGACGCAGGAGGCTTCATTATAAATGTATAATTTTGAGAAAAATTTCTTAAAATAACAAGGAAATGCTCAAAGAAATAAATTCCACAAGGCACCAAGAATGAGAATTTGAACCTGCTCAATCTTAATAAATCTTTCTCCACGTCCAATATCCATACTTTTACATATCTCATAAAATTCTGAAAGCCTCTCTGCCTGAGAGCACAGATAGTTCAAAAGTGTGCCACATAGTAACCTGATTTAACGTTCATTCCACAGCTATCCCAAAAAGTTACCTGCTGACAAGCTCTCCTATATATGCCCAAGGCCCTTAAGGCATCATGGCGTTGCATCTCAAAGAACTGCCATCAATGATGTTATGGTAAATAGATTTGTTGAATTGAATTGAACTACCTTCTAATCATAAGACCAATCTCATTGATTACCTTATCAACTAAATTGGCAGTACCATCACTTATAGCTTGGTAGATTTTAACACTTTCAGACGCAACCTATTATTTACAGATGATGAGAAGACAAATTACAACAGGTGAACGCCATCACCCCATCGATCTAGGTAGCATAGAGACCAAGCAAGACTTACAAACTTCACTTACCAATGAAAGGGCTAACTGAATGATAAAGTTGTTAACTGCTGCTCCTTGAGGCTGCACAAGTGTAGAAGAATTTTTCCTTATTTAAAAATAAAATAGTAAGAACCCAAGGAAAATTGCAGTGTAAATTTTTAGGTGCGACAGAGCACCAGCATTTGCAATTCACATAGAGATTCCATTATATTAATATAAATCTGCCATGTTGATTTGCAAAGATTCAACAATTACCTGACAACCAAGAACACAGAAAAGAAGCTGTTGCAAGGCAGGCAGGTGCTCCAGCAATTCAGCAGTTTCCAGATCTTTAGTTCTCTGCATCAAATTTTCATCAATGCATCTCCAGAAAACGTCATCAAATTTTCATCAATGCATCTCCAGAAAACGTTTGACTAACCAAATTATAGAGGCAACAAAAAAACATGTATGTCATCAGTGGATGACAGAAGACGAGATAAAGTTACAGAATTTCAAATTAGTTCATTAGATCATATTTTCCAACTTACAGAGGAGCATGTTAACGTGTAGTTTACATAACTATGATACTGCATTCAAAAAGGGTACAAAAAGTACTAAAAAATATTCAACTGCAGCAAGGTAAGGTTACAGGTGACTTTCAGCACAAATTTTAATGACATATGGTGCTATGACAAAAAAACTACATCCAGCACAGACCAGGGCTAGTTATTGTTGCACCTGCTTCAAAAACATGAGAATCTACGTCACAAATAAGCATCCAAGTAATTTTCTAACCAAAAGACCAAGTTTAAACAAATTCAAATGTTATAATTCACTTAAACAAACTTCTCTCCACAGCACGGGTCCTCTCTATTTTACCACATCAGAGAAAAACTAATACTCAGAAGATTGAAAAATCTATATGGTTATTCTGAAAAAGTCAATTAAGAGATGAAAACAGTAATCATATCTCCCTGAAAGCAAATGATTAAATAAAGATAAATAACAACAACGATGATATGGGGTCAAAAAAATAAATAACATTCTTACAGGTCGATCTGTCTCAACATCATATTTAAGGACACGAAAGCATTCCAGTCTCTCCTCCAAAAATAATGCATAAGTGTGAATCCAGGCAGAATAATCCCATGCTGTCCAACACATAATACTATTAAACAATCATTTAACTAAAACAATAATTTCAAAGAGGAAGGTGAAGGGAAATACCATTTGGACTGGAATCGTCTTTGAAATGAGCCATGTTAAGCATATGGCTCCTGCTTCTACCATAATTAATGAGCTCCTCATGAAATGTGGGATCAACTTCCCTCAAAGCACGATGAATAACAATTAAAGTTTTCAATGCAACCTAAGAACCAACCAACAGTCAGGCAAGTGCAATATAGCAAGTCACACAAGACAGATCTACAATGCATCACATGATTACACGAACATGAAATCAATTGAAGTGGAAAAACAACAGATTGGGATTCAATTCAATGATACACAGCATTTGATAAGTTAACATCAACAATTTATGGAGAACATCAGGATGTAAAATTAAGAGAAAATAAATTAAAGCTATCACTGATCTGAAACACTTGAAGCGACCGGTATAAACCTGCCTTACAGTGCCCTGTTTTAGAACAAGACACATGATGACAAAACAACAATCAATTTCATGCACAGATTTAAAATGAAAAATTACCAAAATTTTCATTTGTTTGCTCACTTGAAAAGAAAATATATCTCTCTGTTTATTCCTTATGCAATATAGAGCAGTATGGGAGATTAAAAACTGGGGAATACATGCCAAATAAAATGTCTTACAAAATATACAATGCAATGACCACCAACACCTACCAAGCATATCTTATATCCTTAAAATTTGATTGTCATGCTGGCTTTATTTACATCATTGTCTCTAGCTATAAATTCACAAACATCCAGAGGATCTTGCAGCATTACAGTGTTCAATATACCATGCTCCCAATGAGCATCAACATATGACTAATGTAATATGACAAAAGGTCTGGTCATTCATCTGAACTTACACATTTACTATCCTAATCTTGTTCCAGTATTTACAGCAATTCTAATAAATATTCGAGTAATTTAGCATGAATAGGGATAACATACATTCAAGGAATCCTAACTTATTTCCAAGACTAAAGAATGAGAATCGGCAACTTTTCTACAATGGAATAGCTATAATTTGTTTCAAACTTCTCAATTCAAAGTGTTATGCACATACTGCCCAATTGTGTGTTTTTGATAACCGTCTGGCAAGAGCATGGATGCAATAAGCAACATCAGCCCGAGGCCTAGTAGCTGAAATGGCAGCAAAAATAGCTGCAAAATGAAATATAAAACAAATATATAAGCCCTCCATTCATCAATGGCTTACTATATAGAGCACCAAAGCTACATCCCACAAGAAATGTGTGGTCTTATTTTTGAGAAAAGAAAGAGATGGAAAGAGCTCACCCACCTCTAATATATTTTTCTTTTGCAGGTCGCTCAACATGATTCGTGGCCTTAACTATAGCAATATCCAATTCCTAATGAAATTATAAATAAAGAAAAAAAATGGTGAACAAAATAAAGATCAAACTTGCACTAAAATTAGGCACGAAATGCATAATTGTTTCCTAACTAAGCACACCTTGTTATCACTATTGACTTTGGCCAACGACACAGTGGTGGTGTCCTTAAGGGCCCCAAGTGCTTTCCTTATGCTTTTCTGTGTACCGCCTCCTGACATTCTCTCTCCCTCTCAATCACAAGATTCTGCACACAACCATTAACCAATCTACATCATTTTCTTTAGCAATCCAAACCAACATAAATCACTCTTCACAACAATACATTGAACAATCCTTATATGATAATTTAGACCCTTTGACTTCAGGCATACAATTCGGATTTTACATTACTTGAATTTAGAATTTTGGATCCAATCTGATAGCCATTCATAAATAAGCAACATTTATATCAACACCAAAACAAATCCAAATTATCAACAAATTCAAAAGGGTTAATTAATTAATTTTTTGAAACATATATAAATCAATATACATGGGCTCTGAATTTCACAAAAAAAAAAGTCATCAAGTGAAAAAAAAAAAGCAGCTAAAATCATCAGAATAAAAAACACGAGATCAAAAAATTAAAAAAAAATAACAATAAGAAAACAAACACTTAAAAATCATCATAAACAAAACAACAAACACAAGAATTTTATCTAAGATAATCATCACAGCAATTGCAAAGCGAAAAACACCTTTAACTTATCAACAAAAGATCTAATAAAAAACCTACCTCGAAAAGAACACAAAAAAAACAAGAAAAAGAAGAAGAAACTGTGAAATTGAAGATTATATGAATAAACACAGACATATATACATAGAGCAATAAAGAGATCAGAGAGCTGATATTACCTGAGGCTGGATTGAGGAGAAGAGGAAGAAGAAGAAGAAGAAGAAGAAGAAGAAAAGGTGCTGTGGTGGTCGGTGGAAGTGAAGGAGAGAAATGGGAGAACAGCGAAAAGTCGAAAAGTCGAGCAGATGAAGAATTTGAGTTGGAAGAGTTCGGTTTGGTTGGGTCGTCGGCGTCGTAGACAAATTATATTCTTTTCTTTTTTTGTTTTTTGGGAAGCTTTTAAATTTTAAATATTATTTATAAATTTTTATCTTATTTTATTTTGTGTGTCAGAAATACGGCTCTGCAAGAAGCTGTACTGCATCTCCCCAAAGGAGTGAAAGCGATGGGGTATTCTTCTCTACATTCTCTCTCATCTTCTTTGTTTAGTCCTCTCTCCTGATTTTGCCATGTCAGCACAGGTTTTTTTTTTAAATTTAAAAAAGGTAAAAAATGTCATGGAAGACTGTAGATGTCCAATGAACAATATATATGGTTTAAAAAAAAAAAGAACAATATATATTTTCTTTTTCTTTTATTTTTTATATCTCAAGTTAAAAATTGTATAAAATTTTTAATTTTGCTGTTTCATTTTTCACTGAACTTTATATGATATTTTCATTATATACTTACTACTGAATTAAAAATTAGTACTTAGTTATAAGATAGGAACTTAAGTATAATTTTTTCATCAAAACATACATTTCTAATCTAAAAAACAAGAAACCAAAATCATATTTAGTGTAACATTTTCAATAAAAAAATATAAATATTAATAATTAAATATTCAAAAAAATTGCATGATTAACATTATATTATTAATTAAATTTGATCATAGCCTTTTTAATTGTATAAATTATGTTATTTTTTTTCTTAATGTTATAGAAGGTTCTTTGAATCTTGATAATGAAAAATATTGGTTATTAACATTATGCAAAACTAATGCCCAAAGGTTTTATATATTTAATTATAATTTCTTTGGTAAAGAAGAAAAAAGTTACGAATAAATGTAAACTAATAACATTATAAATTAATGAATTTTGATTTAATGATATTAAAATTATTTTTAAGATTACAAATTTTAATTTTAATTCAAATATAATTATATATATCAAATGCAATTATAAAAAATAAAATATCAAGAAAAATTATTTAAAAATAATTTCTAAAAATACATATAATAAGAAGTTTGTATTATTATTTGTCTTCCTGATTTATTTTGATATTTTTGTAGAAAATTTATATTTATATTTTATTTTATTTTACTAATACATAAATTTTATTTTGCTAAAAGAGCATGGTATGGTATGATGAATGGGACGTAGCAAATAATTAGACTATAAATGACAGTTTATGTAAATATGATTATTTTTCAAAGAGGGAATCTGAATAATTAATTTTGATTGAACTTCAAAATTAAAAAATGTGAATGTTACTCAAATAGGCGGATGAAAATCTTGAGCAACAATAGAAAGGGAAAGTCGCTTAGAAACAGGGTAGGCTACTGGTTGCGCCAGCTACAAGACACAGAGACATCAATTTTGAATTTCTGGTAACATATTGCCCATTTTTTTTTAATAATATTACTAAATTACCACTTGTTATTATTTTTTTATTTTAAATTTTTAAAAATAAATGGATCTAGTCTGACCTTTAATTAATGATTGCGATCATTCTGCCGCCATAATTGTGGAGACTTGATTTGTGTGCGCCATGGATGAAACGCATATGGAAGAAGTGACTTAGAAAAATTGCCAAAATAAATAAATGAATAAAGGTGAATTTCCATAATTAATCTTAGATTTTTAACTTTTAAGCGAATTACTTCAATGAAGTGTATCGAATTCCAAAATAAATATGTTTCATCAAGAATTAATTAGATTAAGGTTCAATTACATCCATGAAGTATAGCAAAAATTTAAAATAGATATTTTAATCTTTTTTATCTTTTTAAATCCTTTTTTTTTATTTAAAATTATACATTCATTCTCTTGCCGTGACAGAATAATTTTTAGCTGTTAAGTTATGCCCATATAATTTTGTGGGGCTCATATTTTTAACACATAAGCTTCAATATTTTTTCAATATAAACAAGAAGTCCGGTCGTATATTCATTCTTCCCTAAATATGTTTTTTAAAAAAATGAATGAGATTTCCTAAATGTAAATTAAAATCTCTAGTTCTAGCTTGCAAAAAATTCCAAAATCACTTTATAAAATCACTAAAAGTGCTTCTTTGAAGGTTGAAAGATGAAATTTTAGGACGATAAAGAAATCGAAGTGGGTCCCTGTAGATAGTGAAGAAAGTGAGTTCATCCTTAAAGAAAGAAAATTATGAAATAAAAATCTAAAACAGTAACTGTAGCCTGATCCTATATCTATTCTTCCCTAAATTTATTTTTCCAAATCGCAGTCTTACTCTTTCATTGAATCCCTAAATTAAAGCTCTAAAGATGGAGGCTTCAACAAAACCGACACCATCCTCCTCAACAAGCAAATGTGCTGTGGTTTAAGAAGATGAAGCACTATGCAAATGTGGCGCTCCAGCTGTTATTCGTACATCTTGGACCAATAAGAACCCAGGAAGGAGGTTTTTTGTAACCCTAATTACAGAGTATGCCACTTAAAATCAAATTACTTTTCATTTTGGGTTTGTAAATAACATATATTTCAATCAATGACATTTAATTGGTGTTTATTTTTTTTATGTTGTTGATTTTTTTAGGGCAATCTTTTGCTGATGGAAGGAGGATCATTGGTTTTAACCACTTCAAATCGGTTGATCTTTAAATGTTAGAAAGCGCGAAGGAAGTTATTAATGAGTTGAAAAAAGGAAAAGTGGACCTTGATGTAAGAAAATATAATGCTGAGGAAAAGAAACAAAATGAATATTAAGAGACTGTCAGTGACAAATGATGAAATTGCTTCTGAAATTTATAATTTGAAGGAAGCTATGAGGAAACTAAAGCTTGAAATAGGAGGAAAGAGAGATTGAATATGCAATCAGAGTCCATTTTTAGTTGCATTTGTTATTTTGGCATCTTCATTATTGTGCTAATGTTGTTAACAATGTAGTAGCCATAGTTGTAGTTATAGGCTAATCTGTTTATAAGCATAGAATGTAGTGTTTTGGCAAGTGTATGTTTTGACAATAACATTTGAAGTAAGTTCATATAGAATCGTCGGTTGCTGGAATACATTATCTATTTAATTTGTTATTGCATTTTATTCATTTTTTTGTGTTAAAGTCACAGGTGCATTTGGAAAAAAAAATCCAAATAGACATTATTAAATAGAACTTCAAATAACATAACAATACTTCCATTCTAATTGGTTACAAAAGTTGATCACAATATTTTTCATGATATAGAATAGTCAATTTGAGATGTATAGTTCTAGTATCTCAATGCTAAATAACATCATGCAGTTTGACAAATTCTGAGTAACTCATTCTATAATCTAGTGTCTAAAACAAAAAAAAAATAGTTGATGCACTACCAAGTCAAAAAAAACAAAACACATTGTCTAGCTATGTTGCTTTACTAAGTCAAAGACAAAAAAAAAAGAACATTGCCTATCTATGTTTTCATTGAGGCGAACTTTCTTTGAAGATTGCTAACAAGTTGCTCTCATTGCTCTTGTAGTTGACTTTGTGTGAAGCAGGGTTGCCCTTGCATTGCAGCCCTGAAGCTTTGAAGGGTAAATTTCTGGGAATAGTGACATCATAACGTGTAACGACCCTCCCCGACCAGGTCGGCTGCCCGGCCCACTAGTGGCTTACGGCCCGGCCTTTTCACCACCTGGGCACGGAGTCCGCAGGAGGCAAGCGATCGCTATAGTATTGGACAGCCCTCGCGGCCCACCCAGCAGGATTTGTTAATTTGGCCCCAAGGGGTCGCCTCCCTGGATCGAACCCCTGACCTCCCACTTAAGAGAGCCAGCGAGAACCATCCAGTACCATTTCTGCTAGCACCTAAGCTCTGATACCAAAACAATTGTAACACCCCGATACCCTATATAAGTACTATGCGTATACCTAGTATACATACAGTAAATATATAAAGTATAAGGATGTCACTTTTCGTTACCTTTTAAAAACCTGTAACAGAGTTCAAACCATAATACCTTAATTTAAATAACATTTACAAAATCATTATCTTTATTAAAACTTCATTTATACATATAAATACTCTCTCGTCAGAAATACATCATAATTAAAATTTATACATGTATGCATTACCCTCTAGTTGGTCTCGACAAACTTTACTCTTCTTGTGGCATAACAAAAGACTTCATATCTTCCATCTATATACCTGCGCGAATAAACACCAGCGCTAAGCCCGAGAGCTTAGTAGTCCAAATATAAAATATAAACATATAGTATAGAAGTATTGATATATAATGATACATCGATTCAATATATAATTAGTTCTTATCATATCTTCTTTTCTTTTTAATTTTATCTTTAATATATCCTAGCTAATTTCATATATGATGTATATATATACATAATATTATCACCAACCCCAATGCATCACCAATACTCAAAACCAATATATTAATACCCCTACATTATATATATACCACACCAACCATTATTGCAATACACACTTTACATATCATACCAATTATTATTGCAATACACACATTACATATCATACACTCATTATTGCAATACACACATTACACATCATATCACTCATTATTGCAATACACAATTTACATATCATACAAATCATAAATCATATTTCCAATAAAGACAACCTTTATCATCAACCACAATTCATTTACATATTACACTTAATAACATTATATTATTCACAATTCACCAAGCATAATTCATTATTAATACTCACAATCAATATTTCAATACTTGCATTTCACATTGACAATAAAGACAGACTCGGGCCCAAAACACTAATATGTTATTCAAAGTTCAGAGTTACTGCTTTGGTTCATAGTCACAATCATCACGCCCGTAGGCAATGTATATACATGTATCTCTATCCATGGATAGTGTAACAGACCCAGTCTCTTGGACCATCAACTCAACACATATGAGGAGATCCTCAACCCGGCAAGACTTTTACAAATCATATATCTCATATTCACAATTCTCATAGTGTAACAGACCCAGTCTCTTGGACCATCAACTCAACACATATGAGGAGATCCTCAACCCGGCAAGACTGTTACCTTTCATCATTTCTTAGGCATGCCACCCAAATCCAGAACTCTGAAACTAAATAACATATTAAACAAACAATTCATTTATTATTTCATTATCAATCTCATCATCAATTAGGCCAACATGCCTTATCTCTTTCAATTGAATTATCATAGCCAATCACAATGGCTTCATATCATATCATATCTCAATCCATATGATACATATAGCATCATTGATATCACATTTCAAAGTATATTATTCATATAATTGTGAACACTCGAATTTTGAGGCTCGGAAGGCCAATTTCCTCAGACCAGGCGGGACCAGGCAACAACGGTGAAACTCCATCGAAAGTATGTCTTCATGGTACTTGGAATGTCCGGTGCGACACAAGGATCACGGATATGGTCTCGGAATAATTTTTGGAGGCCCGTAGCTCTCGGAAAGTCGGTTTTAGCAGAAGTAGCGCGAGTCGCGGTGGGCCAGGACAGCGGCCCAGCCGCCGGAACCCCCGGCCGCCGTCCAGCCCGATTTTGCCTATATATAGGCTTCAGATTTTCAAAAATGGGGATTTTTTCGGATTTCCTATGCCCAGATGCTGACGAAATTTTTATGCTTAAAAATTTCTAATATTGTGTTGTAGAAACCAAGAATCATACTCAAAAGTGCAAGGAAACAAGATCTGGAACTTAGAAGTGGAAAAATTCTGATCAAGGTAATATCATAATTCATCTTTCGTCAATTCGAGCATATCATAAGCATTCTAATCTTCTTCTTAATTTCTTCTCGGTCAAAGGCCTAATCTTTTTAGGTCTGAGGGCCTAACGGACTAATCAATCACCCTTTCGGCTTTAAGCCACAAATTAATCAATCTTTTTGGCACGGAGCCTAAATTGCATCTCTTTGGTATTAAGTACCTAAACGGCATTATCAAAATGAACTTTTGGCATGGAGCCTAAATCAAACTATTTCGGTACTAAGTACCCGAAATTATACAATTTTTGCACTAAGTGCTAAATCTCACAAATTTGGCAAAAAGCCCGACAACACAGGCCAAAGGCCTAAAAATTGCATTCCTTTGGTACAAAGTACCCAAATCTCACCATTTAGCACTAAGTGCTAAATCTCACAAATTTGGCAAAATGCCCGACAAATGCACGAAGCATATACACACACATGCATGAAGCATAAATTTCATCGCCTTTAAATAGGCTTTTCCAAACTACATGGGCTTTGATCTCCTATTCAAACGGGAGTATGTAGGCATGTTTGGGATTCACCCCAAATAGCAAGTCCACAAACTACCAACAATCTTTTTGTCTTTAAATTTGTTCCATTTTTACAAGTTAATCAAAAGCATGACATAGTCCCCGAATCCTCCTTGGGTTCGCAGACTAGAAACATTTACATTGGACAAGTTATTGGAGTCAAACAAGGGTTTTCTTAGTTTTTCCCTTCGAACAAAATAAACTGAGTGGCGACTCCCGACAACGAGTGAACTTTCGCCGGGATCCTTTTCGGGCGGAAAACCGAGGTTCACAGTTTGGCGACTCCACTGGGGACCCATAAAAATGATTTATGGGATTCTAAGTGGACTACTATTGCTTATTTGATTGATTTGACACTAGGGACCATAAAAACGATTTATGGGATCCTAGTAGATTGTTATTTTTTGTTTAACCAATTTGCCCTTCTTTAGGGTATTTTTATTCATTTTGCAGGGTACCCTAGCATTATATATCCTTTCTTTAAGGATATTGGACTGAAGATTGAAGAAAGGAATCTTTTTCCTTTGATGGATCTATTTTTTTTTACTACTTGTGCATTTGTTTTCTCATTCAGAGAATCTTTTTCTCTTGCATATATGGGGGAATCTTTTTCCTCCATTGCATAAAAAATTATTTTCAAATGAATTTCTTCTCTTTCTGTTCAAAGTTCTGAGTCTGGATAGCAAGTAGCGCTGACCGGCAGGTCTCCTTGATTATGCCGGCGGACAGCCAAAGCGTCCTCCCTGTTGTCGCTAACCATTCCAATCCTTTTGGAATGGCCCATGAGTAATCGTACTGTTGGACCCACGCGAAACTCCTTGTTTCACATGTGGTTAGGTATATCTTACTCAAGACTCAAGGGTCCCTATGATAAGCCAATTCTCTATTTTTACATAACAATAGAACCTTCCCTTAGGTTGTATGTACCCAATGATAGTGCCGCATTCCATTAAAATGAATTGTGATGTGATGAGGTGCATTCATGCAACATAACAACATTGTTTTTGGGGAAAAAATTTTGATGTACATAAGTGGACCAAGAGTTTTCCTACCCTACACACCACCCTGATTTTTTTTACCCTTGACCTTTTCAGGTACCCTCTGTCCGTGTGCCTTCACCTACACCAGACACACCAACACCAACTGTGCTATCCCCTACAAGTTCTACTACCCCAACTTCACAAACTACTCCAATTACTGAAATGGCCACAATTGAACAGATTAAGGCCTTGCTGGATGGTCAGGTTAAGGAAATTGAAGCTAGAATGCAAGAAAAAATTGATGAAGCTTTAGCCGCCCAAAGGGTAGCCATTCTGGCTGAATTAGAAGGAGCACCAAAGACAGCCTCTACTCCTGGAAATTTGGGGAAGGAACCCATTGTGGGGCAAACTAGTACCCCCGTGACTGCTCAGATTAATACCCCTGTTATCAATTTGGAGGATCCACCCTCCAAGAACGAGACAGATGAACTGAAAAGGAAACTTGAATTACTTGAGAGGTCAATCACTGCCATGAAAACTCACAAAGAGGTGGTAGACATGGATTCCTTATCCTTGTTTCCCCAAGCCAGATTACCTCCAAAATTCAAGATGCCGGGGATGGACAGATTTGATGGGACCACTTGCCCTAAAACCCATTTGAAGATGTATGTGGGGGCCTTGAGTCCTTGGGGTTTAAATGATGAGCTCTTTGCTCAACTCTTCCAACAATCCCTGACTGGGGCTGCTCTTAAATGGTTTGTGAGTCTAGACCGTTCCAAGATTATGACATGGGAAGACATCTGCAATGCATTTAACTCTCAGTACCACTACAATATTGAGGTAGATGTCACCAGAAGGGAACTTGAGACCACCAAACAAAACAACAATGAACCCTTCTCCTCGTTCCTTACGAGGTGGAGGGCAAAAGCCGCCCAGATGATCAATCGCCCTTCAGAACAAGAGCAGATTGATATCATAATCAGAAATTTAAGGCCTACATATCAGGCTCAACTGCAAACCCAATATCTACCTACTTTCAAATCGCTCATTGCGACTGCAACCAAGGTAGAAGATTTGATACAGTTGGGTAAAATAGTGGATGAGGGGGCTGCATCGAAATATAAGAAACAAAGCCAAACTCCTTCCTCAAGCAAGGTCAATCAAGTGGCCAATATTGCCCTGCGAATCCTTTACGTGTGGGCAATCTTGGGCTGAGAAATCAGCCAAGAAGGCAATATACTGACCTTGGGGTACCCCTTCATTTGGTGTTTAAAAAGGCTGTGGAAGGGAAATATTTGAAGCCTTTGGACCCAAGACCTCCTCCAAACCCAATACCTTCCAGTTATAAAGTCAATGAATACTGTGAATACCATCAAGGGAATGGGCATAAAACAGATGCTTGCTGGACACTCAAAAACCGCATCCAGGATCTGGTGGATAGTGGTGACATCATTCCTCTCAGGAGGCAACCAAACATTAACACTAATCCTCTGCCCAATCATTCCATCCACGCCATTACTGTGGGAGAAGAGCTGTTTGATCCTTTCAAACTTCTCTTGGAAATGAATGAAGTGTGTGTGTTAGATTTGAACGACCTCGCTGAAGAGGTCAGTGCTCTGACAAGAAGTGGAAGACAATATCAGCCACTTGACTTGGGAAAAACCCCTACAACCTCAAATCCCCCCCATAAGAAAACGCCAGAGCCAAAAGAAGACCCTGTCCTCACTCAGCTTAAACAAACTCAAGCTAAGGTGTCAATTTGGGAACTCCTTGCTTCCTCATTCCCACACCGCCAAGCTCTCAGCGAAGCTTTGAGTCAACTTGATACACCAGTGGACACAAGTCCAGAAACTTTGGTGGCCACTTTGACCCAATCAACCAAGGCATTGAGCATCCGATTTTCTGATATAGACCTACCAGAAGATGGCAGTAAACACAATGACGCTCTATACATCACCATACAGACTGGGGGAAAGACTGTGCCCATGGTTCTCATTGATAATGGGTCAGCCTTAAATGTATGTCCATTGAAAGTAGCAAGCTGTCTGGGGTTGGAGGCTACAGATCTTACACCTTCTGATCAGATTGTGAGAGCATATGATAACACTCGAAGAGAAATTTTGGGTGTTGCCACTCTAGAAATTGCTATTGGGCCGGTGAAAATGAAAGTGCCCTTTTAGGTCATTGATGTACCCGCGAGCTTTAATCTCCTCCTTGGAAGGCCGTGGATTCATCAAATTAATGCTGTACCTTCTTCATTACACCAAAAACTTAAATTCCCTTTTGAAGGAAAAGTAATCACTATCAAAGGGGATACCTGTGAAATCAACAAGAAAACCATGGATCAGTCTCTCCTTGAGGTTGTTTCTGGTGAAACCGCCATGACCTTGACTGGGTTTCATTACGACACAGTTCAATGCATAGAAGGTGAAAAACCCAAAGGGCCATTTGTCTCATATGACTTTGGGGAGGTCCAAATCAACTGCCTAGTGGGAATGATGCTGAGGGTAGGTCTATTGCCCGGAATGGAAATGATCAAGTCTGGGAGAAAGACACCTGTAGTACGGCCATGGGAAGAACCAGAGAATAAGGGAACTTTTGGCTTGGGGTACAAACCTACAGATGAGAAAATAGAAGAGTTTGAGCGTGGAAGGAAGAAAAAGGGAAATTGGGGGGCAAGAAGCCTCAAAATGCGCCCTTACTTTAGAACTCTGAATGGTCACTTTTGCAAACCTGGAAAGGCAGTTCATCACCGTGGTTTTCAGGAACCATTCTATTCTCCTATGACCGGAAAGAAGCTACCGGGTTTTGAAATGTTTGCTGATGTTGTGGCCATAAAAGAAGAAGAGCCAGAACCTGAAACTGACCCCCAAATGGAAGATTTCATGCGGCCTAGTCTCTTTGATGAGGTTGCTATGATAACCAATGTCGAAGACAAAAGGGACTTCACAAAGCTGATCAAGACAACGGATGGACCGCTGAGAAATTGGTACGCCGAGGAGGGACAAGCTGCTGAGGTTAAACCTAGTCCTGTGTCACACCCTGAACTTGAGTCTTGTACTAATTCTGAGTCAAAAACCAAGTCAGAGTCTAATTTTGAGTCTTCTGTAGTTTCAGATTTAGGGAACCCTAATGTCAAATCTAATGTAATCTTGGAGAATGACTCCACCATTATCAATGAAGCTGTTCCGATTCTTGGTTACCCTGTGTCTTTTGCTTTCCAAGTATTATCTAGCAAAAATGAAATAAATGAAATAAAAGAAATAAATGAAAAAATAATAATTGGCAAAGAAAATGAACATACATACATTGCATATGATTGTGCGAATAAGGAACAGGTTGTCGATTGCATCAGGAAGTATGTCGACTGCTTCATGTGGAAGGCAAGTGATGTCACGGGAATAGACCCAGCCATAGCAGTTCACAAGATTCCGCTATACCCCGATGCGAAGCCGGTTAAGCAGAAACTGAGAAGAATGAAGCCAGAATGGTCTTTGAAAATTAAAGAGGAGGTTGCCAAACAACTGGACAATAAGTTCATAGAACCAATTGCCTACCCTTCCTGGTTAGCAAACATTGTGCCGGTCCCGAAGAAAGACGGAAAGGTCAGGATGTGTGTTGACTACAGAGATCTGAATAAGGCTTGTCCTAAGGACGATTTCCCGCTACCTCACATCGATTTGCTGATAGACAGGATGGCTGGGCATATGATGGTTTCCATGACTGATCTTGCGGTCGGGTATAATCAGATCCTGGTGCACCCACCAGACAAAGAGAAGACAGCTTTCATCACAGAATGGGGCACTTTCTGCTACAGGGTTATGCCTTTTGGGTTGATAAATGCAGGGGCTACCTACCAAAGGATGGCGACAACAGTCTTTCATGACATGATTCATAAAGAAGTAGAAGTGTATGTCGATGATATGATTGTCAAGTCAAAATCTCCAGAAGAACACGTTGAAGCGCTTGAGAAGTTCTTCCTTAGACTTCGCAAGTACAATTTGAAGCTTAATCCTGCAAAGTGTCTGTTTGGAGCAACATCGGGCTTATTTTTGGGATATCTGGTCAGCAAAAAAGGAATAGAAGTTGATCCAGCAAAGTCAAAAGCTATTCTGAAAATGCCTCCGCCAGGAACAGAAAAAGAGATTCGAGGCTTGCTAGGTAGATTACAATACATCAGTCGATTCATATCACAGTTGGCTGAGACTTGTGGTCCTATCTTTAAGCTACTAAGGAAAGGTGCTTCACAAGAATGGAATGAAGACTGCCAGAAGGCCTTCGACAAGATCAAAGAATACTTGTTAAGTCCGCCAATTCTACAACCTCCCAGAATGGGAAAGCCTCTGCTCTTGTATTTGTCTGTAACAGATGAAGCCATGGGTGCAATGCTGGCTCAAGAGGCTGAAGATACAAAGGTAGAAAATGCAATTTACTACCTCAGCAAAAGGATGCTGGACTATGAGTTAAAGTATAACAAGATTGAGAAGTTGTGTTTAGCCTTGCATTGGGCTTGTACGAAGTTACAACACTACTTGTCTTCTTACACTACTTATGTCATGTCAGAACAGAGTCCCTTGAAATTCCTTATGGAGAGGCCTGTTTTGGACAGCAAAATGGCTAAGTGGGTGTCAACATTGGCAGCCTTTGACTTGAAATTTGTTCAAAGGAAAGCTGTGAAAGGTGGCGCAATAGCTGACCAATTAGCAGAATTACCTGTGAATGACGAGATGCGAGAAATGGGTTTCCCTGATGAAGACCTCTTGAACATGGAGAGCAGTGTTTGGGAGATGTATTTTGATGGGGCATCCAATTATCATGGAAACGGAATTGGGATTGTGTTCAAAACTCCTTGTGGAGAATACATTCCATTCGCAGTTAAACTTGACTTTAGCTGTACAAACAACGAAGCAGAATATGAAGCTTGCATTAATGGGCTTGAAGCCGCCCTGAAATTGGGGATTAAGGACCTAAAGGTCTATGGTGATTCTATTTTAATAGTATCACAAGCTTTAAGGAAATGGAAGATAAGAGAAGAGCGTTTGGTTCCTTACCTACAACGCCTTGATCATTTGGCACAGCAGTTCAATGATCTATCCTTCGAATATCTCCCAAGAGTAAAGAATCAGTTTGCTGATGCCTTGGCTACTTTAGCTTCCATGATCAATATCAAGGAGGGGAAAGTCATTCGTCCATTGAAAGTTCAGCTTCAAAAGCAACCCGCCCATGTAATGCACTTGGCCGATGGTAAACCATGGTTTTGGGATATCAAAAGTTATCTCAAGGATGGAAGTTACCCGGAGGGATCATCAAAGGTCGATCAGAGGGCCATAAGGCAGCTAGCCACAGGTTACATTCTCAATGGAGATACCCTCTACAAGAGAAGTTGGAATGGAATGCACCTAAGGTGTGTAAATGAAGCAGAGGCTAAGCAGATAATGGAAATGGTACATGGTGGCGAATCAGGACCACACATGTATGGGATCACCTTGGCTCGAAAAATTGCCAATCTAGGATATTATTGGTCCACCATGAATGCAGACTACGTGACATTTGTGCAAGGATGTCATCAATGCCAAATATTTGCTAAGCTACAGAAGCAATCTCCTGTTGCCCTGAATCCAATCACTTCTCCATGGCCCTTCGCTACTTGGGGAATCGATATAATTGGCAAAATACATCCAAAAGCCTCGAATGGACATCAGTTTATCTTGGTAGTGGTGGATTACTTCACAAAGTGGGTTGAAGCAGCTTCCTATGCAGAATTAGATGCCAAAAAGGCAGCACAGTTTGTCCGAACCAACATCCTTTGTCGGTACGAAACGCCGTTTGAAATTATCACTGATAATGGAACTCATTTCCACGCAGAGTTTGCCAAACTCTTGAAGGATAAGAAAATCCAGCATCATAAGTCCTCTCCTTATAGACCTCAAACAAATGGAGCTGTAGAAGCAGCGAATAAGTCTATAAAGGTGATCATACAAAAAATGATCAAGGAACATAGGCGTTGGCATGAGAAGTTGCCATTGGCCTTGTGGGGATACAGAACATCAGTTAGAACTCCTACTGGGGCAACCCCGTATTCACTGGTATACGGAATGGAAGCAGTACTCCCCATTGAACTGGAAGTTCAATCGGCGAGGATAATTCAAGAAAGTCAGATAAATGAAGCTGAATGGATCAGCAATTATCATCATCAGTTGTTGAGTTTGGATGAAAAAAGACTTCAAGCTCTACCTCAGATTTAAGGGTATCAAAGGCGAATGGCCAGACATTTCAACAAAAAGGTCAAAGATCGAAAGTTGGAAGAAGGTTGTTTGGTTTTGAAGGAGATCAGAACACCTGTTACAGATCCTCGTGGGAAGTTTCGTTCTCATTGGGCGGGACCCTACATTTTGAAGAAAATACTTTCCGGCGGAGCCGTCATCTTTTCTGATTTGGATGGTCTGGAGTTCACAAACCCATGCAATCTGGATCAACTAAAGAAATATTATGCATGATCATGCATTGTAATGAACTACATTAGACCTGATTCTCGCAAACTAATTCGAGATATGTAGGCAGCTCTCCTTGAGCACGGTCTAAATTTTAATAAAAATCATTGGTTCATTTTTCTTTTGCCAAAAAACAAAAAAACAAAAACAAAACAAAAAAAATCCCGCTAAGCCGAAAACCCACAAAGGGCGGCTTAGGCAATAGTGGGGCCCGCTAAGCTGAAAACCCGCAAAGGGCGGCTTAGGCAAGAATGGGTAAGAGCTCGCTAAGTTGAAAATCCGAAAGGACGGCTTAGGCAAAAATAAGAGCAAATAAATAAAGTAGATGATGCTTGGAAAGCAAACAAAAGGGTCATTCATTAAGAATCATTCATTACAAAAGAGAATCATCTATTACAAAAAGAGTCGGTCATTACAAAAAAGAGTCAGTCGATTCATCAAAAGAGTCAGACTACAAGTCCTATACATTCAAAAAAACCAAAAAGGTAAAAAACAACCCAAAAACAGAAAAGACAATGGAGTCACCCTGGGATCCAAATCCTACACCCCCTCTCCCTCCAACTCCTGCAGCAATGCGCACCTCCTCGGTTTCTCAACGGGCCAAACCTCAGCTATAAACCAGGTCCTGTACTCTGGAGTGGGCTGAACGAGGGAAGGCTCTGCACCAGGCCTGATCATCCGATGGTCTCTGACCCAAGTCTGTAGAAAAGCCCGAGTAACCCCGGGGGTAATAGGAGAAGCAATGGTAAGCCCGACAGGAAGGGGAACTCTCTGATCAACACCCATCTGCCTGAGGACGCGGGAAGCACTGTACCAAGTACTGTGAGTGAACCCAAGCAGGTAGACATGGTTGTGCATGACATTTGCCTCTATGAATTGAGGGATCCTATACCAAGGGACGAACCATAATAATTCTTCCGGTCCAAGCTCAAACAGCCAAACAGTCCATTCGGCCATAGAGGGAAAAGAAATCTGAATTTTCCTGGTGCGGTACTGCGAAGGGTTGTAGGTCAAAGTCTGGGGGGCTGCCACCACTCGAAGATGATCTCTCAGCCAAACCTGAAAAAATAGATCCCCTTTCTATTTTACAAAGGGAAAGAGAGATGATGGAATAAGCAAAAAAGAAACAAAAGGTATAAATTACCTGAAGGATGACCGGGGTGACGGTCCAACGTTCAAATCCAAGTGCACATCTGTCGAGACTCTGAATAGTCTCAGCCAGGATCATGCCCCCGATACAGTTGAGCTCTTCCATTTGCCTAACCATTGGGCAAAGTTTCAAATCTCCAAAGCCGGGGTCACGGTTGAAGAGGAACCCAGCTAGCAGACAAAAGACGAAGGCTCGCATTCTATGCCTCAATTGAACATCGTCTTCAAAATCGGCGGTCAAGAACTCATCAATTAGGGGAAGCAGCATCGCCTTATCCCCATCTACAATCATGGCTTGGGCTTGGGGTTTTGTGAAGCCAAAAAGCCTCTGAAAAGATCCCACATACCCGATTTGGACCTCATGCCTCACAAGAGGGGCATTTGGATCGCACCCAATGATCGAGTAGAACTCCTCAAAAAGAGGACACATTTCCTCCATCCGAGCCCCAAATCTGAAAACATGGGCTTGGGGATCCCAAAACCTGATGCAAGAGTGCAAGAAATCCCAGTCTACTGCTACACCTCTGAGTGTGGCAACAGCTTTCAACCCGTACCTCCCCATGTTGATCCTTTCAACATTGTGGAGACTTTTGGTCCAATTATGCATCACGTGATTAAAAAGAGGATTCATTGTTATTTGAAAAAAATATATGTATAAGATCTTTCAGTAAGAGGATTGCTTTCTAGCCCACAGATGTAAGACAACCTTGTTTTTTTTATACTGGTCTAGCCCGGGCGGCGGCTCGGCCGCCGTTGCCAGCGGCTCTGCCGCCGTACACGGCGCCTCGGCCGCCGCTGCCGGCGGTTCGGCCGCCACCGACCGTCCTGATTCCTCTTTCTTTTTGGTGTTTTGTAAAATTCTCATGTTTTGGCCCTGTTTAGGCCCTGTTATGTGCAATTTTTTGAGATTGTATCAGGGATTTATTTTTAAAAGAAATTTCTAAAAAGGAAAAAAGCATCATGCATACATATGTGCTGTTAATACTAACAAATAAGTGCAGGTTTACAGATAAGTTCAGATAACAGCTGAAAAACATGAAAGGTACAAAGTACAAAAGAGGAGTAGTTCAAATACAGCAAGCATAGTTAAAGACAAGTATGAAAAAAAAAATCAGTGCCGACCTCTCCGTCTTTGCGGCCTGCTCTGCCTCTCGTAAGCAGCCTCAGTCAAAGCACCAGACAGTTCATCCGAAAAAGCAGTAATCAGTGCCGCCATTTCTGTGATCAGGCCCTCTGGTACCTGTAAAAGAGACAAAATCACAATCAATCTCAAGAGAATTTTATGAATCCTTTTCATGAAAAGTTCTATGAGAATATACCTGAGTGACTTGGGCAAAGCTCTGATATAATGCACCCTCTGCACTAATTGGTCGGGTCACCCAACCACCAGGTGCATGATGACGAACAGCATAAGGCAGCCTCAAGCCGTCTAAAATAGGGTCAAATTGGCCGGTAGCTGTAAGGACAGATGCGGGAGGCCTCAAATGAGATGAGCTGCTGCTTGCTCCAGTGTGTGATGGTCCGGCCCTGAAAGCAGAGGCCTCAGCCCTAGAGGAAGAGGGTCTGTCAGTTCGCCGGTCGGGAGAGGGATGGTCTCTCGGAGTGCTAGAAGTGGGAGCCGAAGAGTGGGAAGACCGATAAGGGGGTACAGAGTCAAATCGTGCCCCAATGCGTGGCATCAGTCGATGAAGACAGTAGAAGTCATAATCCTCCTCATCTGGGGCATAAGCTGACTCGAAAGGGTCGCCCTCATACTGGGACACAGTAACAGGTAGAAGTGTTGTAGATAGCATATCATCAGGGGGGTCCACGGGAACTGCACAGAAACCAGCAATCTGGAAAGCCACCCTCTCAGCGAGATAATACCGTCGAAATTCTGGATGGGGAAGTATGAATCGCCGTCGAGTCAGAAACTCTGATCGCTGAAAGCTGTAATCTTGAGCTATCCACTCTGCCAGTCGGCTAGACATCACTTTAGATGCAACCTGTAAACATTTGTTATATTAGCGAATCATTTTCTCTAATATAATAAAAAAGATGACGATAAAGCATTTACCGAGTCCATTGGGCAGCTGTCGAAGAACGATCTCAGCACTCTGATGGGAAGTTTCCTCTTTGGTACTTCTACCCTCTCTCTATACCACCTTCAAGCAATGGGGGAAAGAGGATCTGCGGGGGCCGGTATCTCACGAAGAAAAGGGGCGATGTCGGGAAAGTACTCGTAAGCCCAAGTCTAAAAAAAAAAAAAGAGAAGGTATCAGAGTTTGTATATGTCAACATACATAAAGATAGGGAAAATGTTCTTTACATTACCTCCCAGAAGTAATACAAGCCACACGGAGTAACACGGGTATAGCAGAGGTCTGACATGTCGTCATACAACCTACACAGCATCATGCTAGCCCAATCGTACCTATGAAGCCGTGTCAGGTCAAGTAGGCTCTTCAGCACATTGAGACTCACTGCATCTTTCCTGTTTGATAAGAAAGAGCTAGCAAACAGGAGAAGCAAGGTAAACCTGGCCGTCTGGTCAGCAGTAAGGTTGCCTGTCTCGTAACCAGTGTAGATACCTGGCGCTTGCTCCACAAGCCACCTCCGCTGAATGCAGCGAGGCGCCTGATATCGAGGATAGTCAACCCCGATCAGAGTAATCATGTCGGCTGAAGAAATGTCCTGCCGCCAGTCATCATAGGACTCCACCATCTCGACGCCAAAGGGAATCCCAGAAATGATGGAAAAGTCAGTAGGCGTCATTGTCATCTCCCCCCAAGAAAAATGGAAGGTGTCAGTAGTAGGCCACCAGCGCTCGGCTAAAGCACAGATTAAATCCCGGTGGATATCTCTGCCCACATCTATAGCCCTCAAATGGTGGAGGAAAGCAGGTCTGATAAGATCCCCCACTGGGTGCCCAGCATCAAAGATGTAAGCCGGAATAGTACCCATCGGACGCTCAGCTATAGATATCTTGATCGTAGAGTTCTAAAAAAAAAGAAAAAAAGATTTAGAAAAGATGGACAAATTCAGAAAAGATTTAAGTCCTTTCCCCAGCCGGGTGTGGATCCCTAAAGGATTATTTCTAAGTTCTTTACTAGAAATAATTACCGATGGCAGAACATAATGAAGCCTGGTACAATTCCTAATTCATTACTAGTACATGTAAAGGAAATGTTCCTAAAATTTATTTCTAAGTTCCTTACTGGAAATAAATAAAATTCCTAAGCATGCATACTAGATGGACAAACAGGAATGTACTCACCTCATAGCAGCCGGTCCGAGAACTGTGCTTCTCCTCCTCAAGTAAAAGATTGCAGGGAGGGAGTGGGATTTCGAGGTCTTCAAAGCCGGTAAAATCCATCGTCGAAAGAAAATTTGAAAGAAGTGAAAGAAGGAGAATGAATGAAAGCAAATGAAAATTGAATGAAATGAGCCTATTTATAGAAAAATATGAAAATGCGGGTCTTTTGCACCTCGCTCAAAATTTGCTCTTCAGAAGACCACTGAGTTCCATAAATCATTTTTATGGACCCCAGTGGGGGGCAATTGTGAACACTCGAATTTTGAGGCTCGGAAGGCCAATTTCCTCAGACCAGGCCGGACCGGGCAACAACGGTGAAACTCCACCGAAAGTATGTCTTCATGGTACTTGGAATGTCCGGTGCGACACAAGGATCACGGATATGGTCTCGGAATAATTTTTGGAGGCCCGTAGCTCTCGGAAAGTCGGTTTTAGCAGAAGTAGCGCGAGTCGCGGTGGGCCAGGACAGCGGCCCAGCCACCGGAACCGGCGGCCCGGCCGCCGTCCAGCCCGATTTTGCCTATATATAGGCTTCAGATTTTCAAAAATGGGGACTTTTTCGGACTTCCTATGCCCAGATGCTGACGAAATTTTTATGCTTAAAAATTTCTAATATTGTGTTGTAGAAACCAAGAATCATACTCAAAAGTGCAAGGAAACAAGATCTGGAACTTAGAAGTGGAAAAATTCTGATCAAGGTAATATCATAATTCATCTTTCGTCAATTCGAGCATATCATAAGCATTCTAATCTTCTTCTTAATTTCTTCTCGGTCAAAGGCCTAATCTTTTTAGGTCTGAGGGCCTAACGGACTAATCAATCACCCTTTCGGCTTTAAGCCACAAATTAATCAATCTTTTTGGCACGGAGCCTAAATTGCATCTCTTTGGTATTAAGTACCTAAACGGCATTATCAAAATGAACTTTTGGCATGGAGCCTAAATCGAACTCTTTCGGTACTAAGTACCCGAAATTATACAATTTTTGCACTAAGTGCTAAATCTCACAAATTTGGCAAAAAGCCCGACAACACAGGCCAAAGGCCTAAAAATTGCATTCCTTTGGTACAAAGTACCCAAATCTCACCATTTAGCACTAAGTGCTAAATCTCACAAATTTGACAAAATGCCCGACAAATGCACGAAGCATATACACACACATGCATGAAGCATAAATTTCATCGCCTTTAAATAGGCTTTTCCGAACTACATGGGCTTTGATCTCCTATTCAAACGGGAGTATGTAGGCATGTTTGGGATTCACCCCAAATAGCAAGTCCACAAACTACCAACAATCTTTTTGTCTTTAAATTTGTTCCATTTTTGCAAGTTAATCAAAAGCATGACATAGTCCCCGAATCCTCCTTGGGTTCGCAGACTAGAAACATTTACATTGGACAAGTTATTGGAGTCAAACAAGGGTTTTCTTAGTTTTTCCCTTCGAACAAAATAAACTGAGTGGCGACTCCCGACAACGAGTGAACTTTCGCCCGGATCCTTTTCGGGCGGAAAACCGAGGTTCACAATAATACATTGCCATACACAAGATTCACAATGCATAAAACATAACATTTTCTCACTTCTCAAAACACATTAACATCATTCATTACTAGAGCATTTATCATAACAAATTGCACATACCTTAAGAATGATCCTCATTTCTTCCTACCTTTCCCATTTCATATTTCATCCTTTATATATATTCTTCATTTACATTCACAATATAATAGCTTATTTAACACTTTCATCCCAATGTGTTAATGTTCAAAGACATATAGGGATATACAATCAAATAGGGTTTATGCTTACCTTGTTAATGATCTTCACATCCTTCACATCATTCAATCATCACCTTAGTCCAATTATGTTAACAATATAATAGATCACTTAACACATTTGCAAACAAATGTGTTAAGCCTCAAATTATGTAATTAAATACAATCATATGTATTGGTACTTACCTCAAGAACTAGTCCCATCAATCTATACATTTCTTTTCTTTCCAAGAATTCTCCACATTTAGGTTAATGCAACCCAATCTCTTCAAAACCTAATCCAAAGGAATATTAGCAAAATGACCATATGAATAGTACATTATGGTTTAAGACTCCATTTTATCCTTATTTTGAAAAATTGTATAAAATAATCTACTTGACTAAAAATTCTAAAATTTTTACAGAATTTAGTTTTGTATCTTAAAATCATTCCTTTAAAATTTCAGATCAAACTGAACACAAAATCTTGGTCAAATAGTTCACCTAACCAGACTGCCCCAATTGCCCTGCATCCTGGCAGCAGTTCTGAACTTTGTGAATTCCATAAATCAAATTCAATCAACGTGGTTCCAAATTATTTTTCTCAAATACTAGACTCACTAAGCAACAACATATCCAAAATTCAATTGGATATGATTTTTCTACATTTTATTAAAAATCCCGAAATATAGCTGTCTCAGTTAAGGTACCTGCTGGAACAGGTCTAATAAAAATAATCTTTCTAAACTCATAACCATTCCAAAATCGAATCAACATATTTTTCAGTCATTCTAGACTCATAGAGGCACAACATATCAAAAATTCACTTCAAGAACATTTTTCTATAATTAATTAAAAATCATACAAGTCACAGCCTTTACTAATTGTAAAACAGAAAAAAAATTCACTAAACACAACTCTTACTCTTCCATCACCAACACCAACCTAGCTTCTTATCTTTAATTCCATTTCAACACTTTTACACACACCATACACAAACACACTCCATCAAACTCAAACAAAATTCCAAATAGAACAAGAGAAATCAAGAGAAAACTTACCTTAAATGAAGAAATTCCACAAATCTCTAACCAAAACCCTTGATTCCTTCTTCAATTTGATTATAGAACTTCAAACACCTCCCTAGCTCTTTCTCTTCTTCAATGGCCGGCCTCTTCAAGAAAGAAAGAAGAAAATACCAACAAGTCAACCACTTTTCTTCTTTTAATCTCCACCATGCAACTTAACCAAAGAAAATTACCTCCATGCCCTTCATCCATTTAATTAATCTTTTGTCTCATATATACCTATATATATAATTTCACATGCCACAAATAAATATCATCTTGTATTGACCAACCCTTTTGACCAATGTATATGTTAGTTATACAACCATATAAACAACATATACACTTCTCTCTACACCCTCTTTTCTTCTCAAAACACAAATACCTATACATTCTTTTCCCAACTTCTTTTCTCTTGTAATTTAACACATATATTCAATCCAATATATAACAATAACATAATCAAAACTTTTAAGGTATACATGAGGATATTAGAATTCTCTCCCCCTTAAATAATTTCGTCCTCGAAATTATCTAGCATAATTGTAATCCATTCATAATACTATACCATCTTAACTTCCATATGAAGTTAATTATACGCTTAAGTCATTATATCATCAAATTATATAGCTTCAACTCTCCTCTTTAGAATCAACCACCTTCTTTAAATTCCATAACTCATCATTCTATATGTTTATACATCTTGTTATTTCCTTAATCAAACATTCAAAAGAACTCATTACATTTCTTGTTAATGTCTTTATATAAGAATCAGATCATTCTATAGTACACTTATACTCCATCTAATCTTTATATTTAATATATTTTGTTATTTCACTTCTGTATAATTACTCTCTTAACTTTAACATTAAAAATCATTGACTTATATCTGAACATTAATTATCCCTTCATTACAATCACTGTCTAAATAGACATTTATCACCCTCAATAGATAACAAAATCCTGATTTTTCATAAATGGAGTTATTTCTTTAGCATGCTTTTCACTTAACTTACATATTAATACATTATCTTTCAACTTATTTTATAAATAACCAATCTTTTTCTCTTCTTATCATGATTAACAACTACTATACTCCACTCATTCATGTCCAATCATACTTTAAAATTTACATCATATACATTATCATGTAAATACCTATTTTCTTAATACAACTATACACATTAAATTTTATTAATGATCCATAATCTTAGCCAAATCCAGATCAATTAATCTATCTGTTACAATATACCCACGTTCCAATCTTGTTCAATTCCAACCAACGATTAAGTAATCTAACTTATCATGAAATTTCACAATTTTCATATAAGTATAAATATAACTTAATTCCATAAGAGCAAACTTATATTCAATTTCTGCTCTCTTTCAATCTATTTTCAGTCAAATCATCATGATAACAAATCACTTCTAATATCTTTTAATATACACATAGTTTATTCTTTATTATCTTAGTATAATTTCCACCAATTCTCATAAAAATGTTATATCATACTTAATATCTATAATTCATTCACTCAAACTTTGAGTTCATTCCCTTAAACCTCAAGTTACATACCATAAACATATTCAGTATAACTTTCATTCATATAATATAATTTCTCCCTTTTACTAACTCTTCACATTTCCTATCATTGGTATATTTATTTCGATTACCTTTTTGTCATATTATCCATAACTCAACACATTTCAAAATTTTTTAATTTTTTTTTCACAGTTATAACCAAATTCTTAACATAAAAAAAAATAATAAGGTACAACTTTAACCATCATAATTTTTAACTATACTTCTCAAACAAAATTGTCAACCTCACCAAATCCGTATTACAATCATTATATCTAAGATCCAAATCCATGGATAACAAATTAACCGATCCAAAATACTAAACAAAACACATGACTTTAAGAGATTAATATTCAAACCTAGAACTTTCAATTCAATACTGTTCTTTTATAATTCTATTCTCAATCTTAACATTTTTAGTATAACAGAAGTTAACACATTCCAACTTCGTTTCAACCAATTTGTATTCGCTTATATGATCCTTATCAACTTAACTCATGCTTTAACAATATTACTATATACATATTCAATCATATACAGTTCTTATACAATTTTCTATTCATCACTTCATTTCTAATCCATCTACAATCTCTTATAATATAATTACATAGAACTTTTCATATGTGAATACTTTGAAACTCTAAATATAATATAATCATCAAGTTCAATACTCATTATAACAATTTCCACTGTCCAATATTACTCAAGTTCTTTCCATTCTCACTTCCATCACATAATCCATCTAGCTTTACACAGTTCAAGACCTAATCTCTCTTAGGTCCACTAATACATATAACATTGTTTTTCCATATCACTAATTCTATAATTATACCACATATATCTTCATAAGCCATCCTCATAATGTGATTCACAAATGTGTTTATATATCATAATTTCATTCATATTGGAAAACTCAATTCACATATCATATACATGTATACACTTAATTATATGCTCTTATAGTATTTTCCTTTTTCATACATTCAATACAAATTTAGTGTTTATCATTTTCTTTTAAACACTATCCTTCTCATTCTTCCAATATGATATAAAGTATTTATTCACACTACAAACATATATATTCCGACTATAGTAACACTTCATATTCATCTCAGTCACATTCCCAATGTGACATCTCTTTCACTTTCGTCTTTAAAAATATTTAATACACTCCCATATTCATTCTTACCCTGTTCAGTAAAATGACTTAAAATAACTCATTTCTATTTACTTATCCACTTCCTCGATTATTTCAAAACAAATTCTCATACTATCAATCACATTACTCAATTCATAATACTTCCATATGCAATACTAGTCATTTCACTTAGCTTATGCATTGCATATACAGTTAACTATCAATATCCCAATAATCTTTATCAAATTCCACTAAAACTTTAACTTCTCAATTTACTACTTCGTTTAAGCTTCAATTTGCCAAACTCATCTTTTCTATCATCACTTTAAAAACATCTTACATATATATCACAAAGCAATATTAAAACATATAATTTCCACAATCATAAAGCTCACTTCAAAAATCTCAAATATCACATATTATCACCATTACCATGAGCTTTCACAATATCCAAGCATCTCACATTTCTAACATTGAATTTACCATGTTCGCATTAAAATAACAATATCAACTTATTTTCTTACTTAACCAATATCATCTCTTTTTCCTTTAAACAAAACCTTAATTTTATATACATATATCCCAACTTTAAAAAATCACACTTTGTCTATACTAACTAACTCATTCACTATTCCACCATTCTTTCCTCATTTTAGTAACATATCTTTCAATAATAACAATCCAGCAATATTTTCTCTGTCTAACAACCTCAACATAAACATTATTATAAAGAGGTTCAAAGTATAAAGGAAAGAATACATATTTTAATCTTGATTTTGATTGCTACTTATTTTCAACTTTATTCTCCTTTTTATTTCTTTATGTTTCAATTCACATTATGCCCTACATAATATTGCTCATAAATATCAACATTACATTTCATGTTGCACACAACATGACATTCTTCATATGCATCATTAATATACAAATATCACATTACATTTCACAATGCGTTTCTCATAATCAATTAGGCACTATGCCTCAATTATAATTCATTTCCAACATCATTGTCAACAATCATAATTTCTCATCACATCAAAATAGTATACACATATATCATCAACTATATTGAACATCTCATATAACACAAATATTCTACAATTTATATTATGCCACATCTGAGACCAACCTAGATGTCAATGCATATGCACGCATTACAAATTTCATTTCAAAACTTTTCCTTTTTATTTCTATTTAAACTTTTCGAAATGGTACTGGATGGTTCTCGCTGGCTCTCTTAAGTGGGAGGTCAGGGGTTCGATCCAGGGAGGCGACCCCTTGGGGCCAAATTAACAAATCCTGCTGGGTGGGCCGCGAGGGCTGTCCAGTACTGTAGCGATCGCTTGCCTCCTGCGGACTCCGTGCCCAAGTGGTGAAAAGGCCGGGCCGTAAGCCACTAGTGGGCCGGGCAGCCGACCTGGTCGGGGAGGGTCGTTACATAACGATCCCTTGAAAATGCAAATTTTCTTCCTCCTTCATTGCTTGTTTGTTTTAACCTTTTTGTTTACTTAATTTCCTTTTTGTTAGGTATGGAAAATCTTGTCTCAATATCTGGAATGTCATTGTGTCTCAAACCTCCATCACCAGCATCCATTATTGTCTCACCACACATGTCAGGCTGTAATAATGTGGATTTAATAAACTATTAACTAATATATACATTAAACATAGACACCCAACATATGGTAGCAACCTAACAGAAACTTATATTGCTTCAAACAGGCAAGTTCATTCTAGTTCATACATTACAAAGAAATGCCTGCAAAGATTTGTCTCATTTATTCATATTGTATGTCATGCTTCCTGTTGATTCTTCTATGAAAACTCTAAAACCACAGCTCTATCTCATTGGTTTTGGCTACTTCTCCTTGCTTTTTCCTCTTGTATTAGGGATTTTTCTCTTGCCCATTTAGCTGGTGGTGATATTTATAAATGGAACTTCATTTTGATTTACACTTTGAGATGAGGCATTCTAAATAGTAGTATCAAATATAACATATTAGATGAAAATACAATTAACCACAATACATTCTATATAAGAAAAACTTATATTTACAAATATTACCTAGTTTAATATCATAATACAACTTGTTTTGTTATGTCCCACTTGCTTACCTATGTTGTATTTCATTTTACTACCACTCTTTGATAACTTCCCACTAACTCTGTTACTTCCAAGCTCATGTGCTTCTCTTACTCTCAACTTTTTTGTTCTACCAGGCATTTTAACTTGGGGTGGTGGTTCAATTGCTTCAAACTCACTAAATTTCATGAATTTTTTCCCAAGCATAGGTTGCATTTTATTTTCATATGTTGCAATGATAATAGTGTGAAATCTAAGTAAATGGATCTATTTTACCATGAGCCAATGCACAAATGGCGTGAGAGCATGGGATTCCAATAATATCCCATGCTTTATATGTACACTACTTCTTGCCCACAAACATAGTATGCATATCTTCTCTGTAATACTCCGATTTTTATGTACTTTGAAATAGTAAATATAGGAGAGTAAATAGTTGTGATGGATAGAGAAAATATAAGATGAATATGTATGATAGCTGTAATATATATGTATATGTTATATATACTTAAAATATATGAGAAATATAAATAGAATATATAAGACATATACATATACCTAACATATGCTACACATATGCATGAGGTATACATTGGTGGTAGGAAAGTTGATTTTAATTAAATAATAATAATAATAATAATAATAAAGGCAAATGAGATTGTTCATGAAATTGATAGGAAGACGGTTGGTCACAATCTGGCAATTAAACTGGATATGGCGAAAGCTTTTGACAGAGTCTCATGGTCTTTTCTTAAGGCAGTGTTACAGAAATTTGGTTTTTCACCTCAATTTATTCGGTTCATTTGTGCCAATCTTGAAGCCACTCATTTTTCAGTTTTGATAAATGGGATTAGCTATGGGTTTTTTCAAGCCAGCAGAGGAGTGAAGCAGGGAGATCCTCTATCGCCTCTTCTGTTTATTATTGCTTCAGAAGCTTTTTCAAGGGGTCTTAAAGCTTCCATTTTTTCTAGTGAAGTTCGGCATTATAAGCTTACTCGAGGTTGTCCTATTATTTCTCATCTCGCCTTTGCAGATGATCTACTTGTTTTCATTAATGGAGATGCTTCATCTGTCACTTTTTTTCAAGATTTCCTTGGTAAATACCAAAGAGCATCTGGGCAATTGGTAAATTTCAACAAAAGTTCTTTCTACATTTCGGAGAAAGCTTCTCCTGAGGCTATTCAGCATATTCAGAATCAACTCCGCATTCAAAGGTCTGATCTTCCTTTCACATATCTTGGGGTCCCTGTCGCTAAAGGTATTACTAGAAATTCTTTTTGTTCTAATTTATTGCAGAAATTTGATAGTAAGTTGATGGGTTGGCACAAACGTTTATTGTCTAAAGGAGGGCGGTTAATCTTGATTCGCCATGTACTTACTGCTTTTCCTAATCACCTTATGGCTTCTATTATTTTGCCTCGTTCTGTTGTGAATGTTATTAATAGGCGGGTGAGCAGGTTTTTCTGGAGCAATGATGTCACTGACAAACACCACTGGGTTAGTCTATCTCGTATGCAATTCCCGGTTATTGAAGGAGGGTTAGGCATACGTTCCCTTGAATGTACACAAGACGCTTATTTGTTGAAGAATTTGGGACAGTTTAAGGCAGGATGTGGCTTATGGCCCACTTACATGAATAAGAAGTATTACAGATCAGGACACATGTCTTATTGGGTTAATGACTCCCCTTTTTGGAAAGCTTTTATGCTGGATTCATGCTAAATACCCAGACTTTTTCAGGTTGGAAAATAATCAATGCAAATTGAGTAATGGGAAATGTGCTTCATTGGTCAATATTTATGAGCAAATTCGTCCTAAGAGGCAAGTGGAGGACAAGTTTCGTTACATATGGAACTCCTCCATTCCGTTGAAGTTATCTATATTTTCTTGGAGCTTATTCCAGGATGGCCTCCCTCTTCCTCATAACCTTTAACGGATTGGAGCTCAAGTTACTTCCTATTGTCATTTTTGCAGGTCGGCAGCAGCCACGGTCGATCATATCTTCTACGAATGCCGACAGATTCAGCCGATTTGGAACATGTTTGCGGCTCATCTTCTTCCCTATAGTAACGGCAGATTAACTTTCAATCACATGCTTCGTTCCTGGTGGAGGTTGTCAAAATTCAAGGTTATTTATGGGATCTTAGGTATGCTCATCCCTCAAGTTATTATGCATGAGACATGGCGTGCTTATTGTAACTGCAACTGGGGGAATCAGAATTTTTTCTTGCTTGCTGCTCTTAACAACATTCAGAATTTGCTTTTCGGATGGGGAGTGATTAATTCAAAGAAAAAGTTCGCTACTCCCATACCCGAATTTTCGGATTTCTTACCAGAAAATTTTGGCAAACATAAGCTCAAGCAAACTCTTGTAAGATGGGAAAAACCTCCTCCTAATATGTTCAAATTAAATGTTGATGCTTCACATACTCAGAGTTCCTCTTCGGGCGGAGCTGTTATTAGGGACAGTAAAGGTATATTCATTGCTAGTTTTTCTTTCTGTTTATTTGCAAACTCGCCTTATGAGGCCGAACTTGCAGCATTATCCATTGGTATTGATTGGTGCTTGAGTCTTGGTTATAAAGGGTTTATCATTGAAATTGACAATCTTGTGTTAGGTCAACAAATTGAGGGGATTCTGAATGCGGATTCCATTCTTGTTGATCGGATTCGTACTGCAATGAGGTCTAACAAATGCTTGATTCAGCACTCTGTTCGGGAATCCAATCAAGTGGCGCATCACCTTGCTCAGCTTATTGGATTCCATGTAACAACATTTAATTTTAACTCTTCCATTGCTTTGCCTAATTTTGTTAAGAGCTTAATCATTTTGGAGAGTGTGGATACTCCATACTTTCGCTTTGCTTAGTCATAGGTACTGAACTTCCCTTTTTATGAAGGGTTTGTACTCTTTTTTGATAATCAATAAAAATTATCCGGTGGTGTCGCCCACCTTTACTAAAATAATAATAATAATAATAATAATAAAGTGAAGAGGATAAAGTCAAAAGGAGAAGGGAGTTGATTGGTGGAGAGTTAATTAAATTAATTAATATATAATATTATATAGTTAGAGATAAGGATGGCAATTGAAAGAAGAGTCTTCTTTCTTCTTCTTCTTCCTCTTTGAACGTGAGATTGAGAGAGAGTGAGAGGAGCTTAATTTTATTCATATACACACCAAATTCCTAAGAGTTTTAAGTGGTTTGAAGGTGGATATTGAAGGTTTGACAAAAAAATTCAAGTACCATTTTCCTTGAGTTTATTTTTATGAATTTTAAGCATATGTATGATAAGATTAGTGAGAGAAAGTGATGATTAATTGAGGAAGATGATAACTATGATATAAATTGATGCATAGATGATGAAGATATGATTAGTTGTGAGAGATGATGATGGATAATGAAATTAAGGAAAGAGAGTGATGAGGAAAGAATAAGGGTTTTATAGAAATGAGTTGGGAATTGAGTGAATTGATATATGGATGATCATATTAATGAATTATATGATGATTATTGTTGATGATGTTGTGTTCAGGCTAAGAGGGATCAAGTGGAGAAGAGTAAGCTTGGATTAACCAAGATTTGTACATACAATCTTTTTAGTTTGTACATGTGATCTTGAGTTTGTACATATAACTTCTTTGGAGTTGCTTATGTGATATGTGAGTATTGTGTTTATGAAAATGGTATGAAAAAGTTGTTTGAAATGTCATGGGTGTACTCTAGAAATTTAGCCTGATAGGCCCACTAACATGCCCATGTCATTGGGCATGTCGTAACTAATGTAATACAGAATAAATAACAGGTGCAGTGACACGCCCATGTGACTGGGCGTGTCAAAGCTTTTGTAAGGTAGATAAATGACATGGTCATTGACACGCCCATGTCGTTAGACGTGTCACTTGTAGTATTTGGCCAAAATAGTCCTTTTCCTTGTCTTTCATCCTCGATTTTGGCCATGTTAAGTATATACAGTGTTAAATATGAAAGGTCTAAATTCAATAAGAACTGTAAAAGATTAGAGGAAAGTGATTATTTATAACGTGTCAAGCAAATATGTTTCTAATGGAAGAGGAGTATTGGTAATGCGTGTGACTTATGTATGAATGATGTGAAATGGTAATGTGATGTGATCATGAATAGTGATGATAACTGGAAAAGTATAAACTAAAGTGATGTTATATATATGTAACCTATATCATTACTTGTCTAATTGTGTTGAGATTGATTGGATATGCATGAGAGGTCCTGAGCAAATGAGAGGTCTTGAGCAGAGCTAGGCCTAGAGGTGTATATGCCAATGGACCTGAGCAGAGCTAGGTCTTGACCCGAGCAGAGCTGGGTCATGTGTTTGAGATGACGGTAGACTTGAGCGGAGCTAGGCCTTGACCCGAGCAGAGTTGGGTCATGTGTTTGAGATGATAGTTGACCTGAGCATAGCTAGGTCATGTGATTGAAATTGAAATGGACCCGGGCAGAGTTGGGTCGAGAAACTGATAGTGTGACAGCTGAACTTAGTAATTGTATAGAGATATTGGGCCCAATAGTTATGTACGAGTATGGAATATGATTTCCAATATTGTAATGATGTGTGAGTGGGATGTGATTCCCAATATTGTAATGATGTGTGAGTGGGATGTGAATCCCAATATTGTGTTTGTGTATATTATATGTGGATAAGAACGCAATGTGATTTCAATGTATGTATATGTTGTTTATATGTACCACTAAGCTTTGAAGCTTAGTGCGGTTGTGTGAATCACGCAAGTAAGTAGATTGCTGAACTGAGAGTCAGATAGTTGTGCTACGAGAAGACTGAGGGTGTTCCAGAGACCAACTGAAAGGTGGTGCATGCATGTACATTTTGTTATTTTGTATTTTGATCATATGCATATGTATATGAATGGATTTTGGAAAGGATAATGTATACTTGTATACATGTAATCGAATGAATCTTGTAAATGGTTTGAAAATGGTATTTTCATTGAGAATGTGGTTTGATAATGAAAATTGTTCTTATATATATATTTGTATAAATACGATAATGAAAGGTTTAAATAGAATTGTAACGTGGCATCCTTATGTCTTATATACATGTTATACATATATAGGGTATATGTTTAGTATGTATATAAGGTATAGGGGTGTTACATTCTCCTTCTGTCACTTCATACCCCATGGCACCACTGAAAAGCACAGAACAACCAAATGCATTTTCCCTATTCTCATGAAATATGTCCATGCATGTTGGACTCCAGCCAGTAAGCCAACTATCAACCATTACTTTATTTATAGCAATTCTGGTCATTACTTGCATACGAATGTCCTTAAGCATTGATGTAATTAACTTGCATCTTGCATTAACAATTGTTGAATTGAATAATTTAGAGAAGTTATTTTCTAATGTGTCTAATTTGCACCTGCTGCTAAAGTAGGCTCTGCATCAATTTTGAGGAGGGTATTTCATCAAATCATCAGCAACTTTCTTACTCATGTTCCCCAACTCTTTTAGATTGTCCTTAAATTCCTCATTATATGTGCTCTAAGAACAAATCCAGAATTTCTTCTTTAATTCACCCCTCCTTATTTCTTGGACCAATTAACATGGATGTGTCTTGCACACCATCTATGTTCAGCTCGAGGAAGTACATTAGTAACTGCTTGTAATAGCCCCTACATATAAATAAATGATATTGTTAATTGTCAAACATCTAATGTTTACAAATTAAATGATAATGAAGTAAGTCAATTACAAACTATAAATATCTTTTGCATATATGATATTAATGTAAGAATGTTGCCATATCCTAAATCAAGCTCCTTAACTAACCATTGTAAAAACCATTTCCAATTAGCCTTATTCTTTGTGGTCACCATAGCCCATGCAACATGAAATATTTGTTCATGCGCATTCTTTCCAACAGCAACCAATACATCACTTTAATAATTCCCTTTAAAAAACATCAATCTAGTCCCAAAAATGGTCTACAACCTTCCTTCCAACCCCTCTTCAATGCATCAAAATATATGAACATTCCCTGGAACACTTTCTTCCTTGCTTTCAAGGTTTCTTTGCACAACTCAATTTCACACTTACTTTGCGGGTTGCTTCTCTTTATTGTATCTATATATACCTCCACGTATCCAAATTCAACAAGATAAAACCCTTTAAGCTCATTCATAATAATTTTTTTTGCCCTCTCGCACTTAGACATATTAACTTTTAATTTTAACTCTTGCTCAACATGCTCTAGTAGCTCCTTGCATTTTGTTTCTAGATTTTTGTACAATTTGTCTTTGAACACATTTTTCTAGGAATTTGGCAGAAGTTGAGAATTATTGAATATTTTATAACAATTGTGTTTAGGCCTTATGGTCTTCACACGGAGGCCTTCGTTAACCCCTTCTTTTGAAAAAAATAACAAAAACCCACACCCAACCTCTTTACATCTTGCTCTGATTCTATTTGGTTCATTAGGTCTCAAAGAAATCATGGTCTTTTGCAATAGTATATTTGGCAATTGTTTGTCTAACTTCTATTACTAATGCAAAAGTCATTCCTAAAGTGAAATGTGGAGTGTCATCATCACCATCATACCTGACTCTCCTTTTCTTCTTCAACAACACCTCATTTGGTTGATCTTTATCAGAATTTTCTTTTTCATCTCTAGTATCCTCACCCTTAGTAGTAGCTTCTTCATCTTTTTCAAAATCTGCTTCTTAATCTGTAGATTCATCACTATCATCATCATCATCCTTTGCATCGCCATCTTCTAAAGTAATCTCAATACTTACAGAGTCATATGTTAAGTTGTGTAAAGGAGCTTCAAATGGAGCTTCTTATGCATCTTTAAATGAAGGATTAGATGCAATTAATGTATCTTCTTGATCAACTAGTACATGTTCATTTGTAGAAAATGATCCAAAATCATTGCCAACAACATGTTCAACTTCATTTACAGCTTGATTCCATTAGTATTTTCACCATAGACTCCATTTAAATTATTCTCCCTCCTATATGCACAACTACATTATGTTATAACCTCATCATGATTGTCTGAAACATACAAAAATGCCATTGATTATGCAAACTCAGGCATATTAATTTCATGATTAGTATAAAAGTGCACTTTCTTTACACTAGTATCATCCAAGATAAATTTCATTATTTTCCTCACATCATCATCACCTTGCACCATAAAATGTCTAGTTTCTAGTTTCACTCCAAGTTTCTAAAAGTACATTGTGCTCACATTAGAATATCCTAACTCAACCTTGTACTTACGCATGATGTCAAAAAAGCAAAGGAAATTCAGGTCAAAAGAGCAGACTCTGTTAGTTATATAAGCAAAAAGTGGGATGAATTTCCACTTCCCAACATGGTGAAACATAAATTCCACATTTCTCATACTTCACCTATTTCAACAATTTGCACCATATTCAGTTGCATTGCATTCACAGTTATTCACAATAACAATAATGAACAAATTAACAGTTTGATTCAATATAACTCACATCATATACTCAAAACCCCAACTCAATATGTTCATAAACCCTAAAGTTGTATGCATGACCAAATAGAACAAAAACCCTAAATCAAACAAACTAAACAAGCAAAACGCGTGTTCCTGCCATCTTTGTCTCTAACAAGCAAACAAACAATAGACCACAAAAAACCTTATTCCCACTTGCATAAAGGGAACACTTATTTTTTTATTCAATAAGCTATATTGACAACTACTTCATATTGGACCAACAACAAAAACATTAACTAACCTTTTTAAAGTGAAAAGCTTACTGTTTTAGATTTTTATTTCAGAATCTTCTTTCTTTAAGGATGAACTCAGTTTTTCCATTGTCTATAAAGACCCACTTTGATTTCTTTTTTGTCTCAAATTTTCATAATGCAACCTTCAAAGAAAGTGCTTTTAGTGATTTCATAAAGTGATTTTGGGATTTTTTGCAAGCTGGAACTAGGGATTTTGATTTACATATGACAAATTTCATTCATTTTTGGAAAAACATTTTTGGGGAAGAATGGATATGGGATCGGACTTTTTATTTAGGTTGAAGAAACATTGAAGCTTAAATGTTAAAAAATATAGGCCCCACAAAGCCACATGGACAAAACTTAACGGCTAAAAACCATTCCATGAGGGCAAAGGCATAGATGTGCGATTTTAGACAGAAAAAGGGGCTAAAAGGATTAAAAAAAGTTAAAGTGTATATTTGAGATTTTCGCTACACTTTGGGGTTTAATTGGACCTTATCCTTAATAATTATAAGATTATTAATCGATTGAAGATTTTTTATATCATATTTTTCATTTTGATATTTTTACATGAAAATAATATATTTTTGCTCTTTAATTTTATACATCATAATTAATCACTTACCTGTTAAAATTAACCTATTTAATATTTAAAACTAATAAGCTAAAACTATAAAACATTTATAGTTTATTTTCATTTAGCTTGTAAACTAAATTTATAAGCTCATAAAATTATCAAAACAGACAATTAATTTAAATTTATGACTCATAAGCTAGTTTGATTAGTTTATAAATTAAGCCATATAGTATTTGGCCTAACTTATAAACTGATAAAATTAATTTATAAACTGGTCAAATTAGTTCATAAATTTTAAATTTAGACCGACCAATTTATTAAAGAGTTTTATAAGTTTATAAGGTAAAAAATTAAGTTAAGGGATCAATTTATTATTTTGGTGCTTATAAGTACTTTGTTTTATAAGCTAGCTTGATTAAGCAATTTATTATATTATCTATTTATTTTTTAAGATCCATTAAGTGCTTTTATTATAATCTATTGGATATCCTTTTGAATTATTTTAATAATAAATATGCTTATAAACTTTTTTTTTACCAAATATGTCAGCTACTTAATAATTATTTAAAAGTATTCAAAATAAACACCTAATTGCTTCAAATTTTTAAATGCTTATAAGTCCAATAATAACTTATAAGAACCAAATGCTTATAAGTTAATTTTTTAAACTAGCCCAAACACCCTCTTATTTATCAACTAAATTTCATCCATGATACCCTAATATAGGGGTATGTATCGGGACGAAACTCCATCTTAGTTTTGTAACATAAAGTTCTTTGAAGTTCAAAAAAGTGCATAATAAATCTTTTCTCACCTATTACAATCGATTTACAAGTTTTCTACTAGTAAGTCACTCCAATGTGGCTTAATTAAAAAAAAATATTGAATCATCATTACTTTCAAAATAAATTTTCTCTTTGACTCCAAAAGAAATTAGTTTCTTTGACATTCTCACCTTTGAAAAAAGGTCAAAAAAGATTGTATGTATGAATAAAATTGGTTTTGTTCATTGTAAACAATCACTTCGTCTCTCTCTTTATCTAAAAGAAAGATTTTTTTAGTATTATTTATAAATATATAATTGAGCATTATTTATATGAATTATGCATCTTGCACATGTATGTGTATGTTTATTATGTGATGACTTGGAGTTCAAGATAATATAGACCATACAAAAAAAAATGCAACTATTGATAAAACATACAACAAAGAAAATGCATATATTGGAGATGAAAATGCAGGTAATGAAGAAAAATACAAAAAACAGAGAAAATAAAGATGAGTTAGTTGATGAGGAGCATAATATGAAAAATGGAGATAAAGATATTGCATCTATTTTAGATAAAATTTGTGCATCAAAATTGGGTGGCAAACCAAAACATTTTGAAGAATTTGAAGATGAACTCTTTACTAAATCAACTTTATTGATGAAATATGGGAAGACTTGAAGAATTTCATAAAAGGGACATGAGGGATTAAACTTTTGCAATAGGCATAATTTTTAAAAATAGAAATGGATTTAAAAAGGCATGCAAAACTCATGGGATAAAGCATACATTTCAGATTCACTTTCCTAGAAATGAAATTGCCACGTCAAAGTGATAAGATATAACATCAAGATAGGTATATTCACCTGCCATAATTTATGGCATTAAAAAGGATATGAAGGATCCAAGTGATGAGATATTTACCATCAAGACAAGTATATACAATCACACTTATGACAAAATTATGAAGAATTTTTTATGTTACATTAAAATGGATAGCACAATAGTACATAGACACTTTTACATCAAACTCTAATTGGAATTTACAAGGTATAATGAGTAGAATGAAATATGACTGGAGGTTGAATATCAACAAGGTGAAAACATAAAGAGTAAGGGAACATGCTTTAAAGTCCATCAATAGAGATTCAAGAGAATAATAAAGGAGGTAATATGATTATAGATAATAGTTAAAGGGAAAATTTAAGAAGTACTATAATTTTTGAAATCGATCAAGGAATTTTTAAAAGTGTATACATCTATTTGGATCCTTTAAAGGATGCATTCAATGAAAAATATAAGAGGCTCATCTGTTTGGATGATTGCTAGTCAGAGGAGAACTTTAATGATTAGTTGTTGTTAGTCGTGGCAATAGATCCAAATAAATGCATTTATGCTTTGGCATATGCAGTTGGAAGAACTGAATGTCATGAATTTTGAAAATGTTTCCTTAAACTATTGAAAGGTGATTTGGAGACGCATAATAACCATAGTTGGACCTTTATGTCAAATACATAAAAGATATGTGCTAGGTAAATTTCACCTATGATAACCCAAGTTACAGTACATTTGGGATATACATATGAATAAAGTTGGTATATAATGGGTGTAATTTACACATTAGTTAGGATAGTATGTACTTAATTTATCCTAAGTTTGGATATCGCTGGGTTTTGAACAAATTCTATATTAATAATTTTTTAAGTAATTATTGTTAACTATGTCTTTATATGAATTTACAAGTGATTAATTGGTGCTATAAATCAATTATTTCTTAATTCTCATTATAAATTTTGTGCTAGAAACTTTATAACACTCTTATACCCTATATAATTATAATACATATACTCTGTATATGTAAAATACATACATATAATATAAAAATGTCATTGTCTCCATCTTTAGAAAATTTCACCAAAATTTCAATAAAATTATTTAATCCTTAAAACATAATTTTATTAGTGTAGACCCTTAATTTTGGCCCTAAGCTAGTCTGATCCCAATTGAAGAAAGCCAAGCCAAATTCAGTCCAATTTTAAAAGCTTAAACCTAGTTTATAGCTTTGATTTAGGTCAGTCCAATTTTAAAAGGGCTAAAATAAACTAGTTAAATCTTTAAACCTTAAAATGGATCCAATACATTATTAAAATTATTAAAATTCCAGTCGGTCCAAATCCTCATAGGCTCTTGCATGTGGCGAATTAGTATGCGAATTAGCCATACTAATTCGCCAAATGTCCTCACCTGTGGTGAATTGGCATGGCCCTAGCCCATACTATGGCCACTGATCCTTATTCCTAATTTAGATTGGCCTCTTGTGTTGGCCATCATATTAAGTATTTATTCCTAATTTAGATTGGACTCTTGGGTTGGCCGTCGAATTAACTATTAGAGTTCTGTTGTGAACCATTCTTGGCCTATAAATAATAAGATTTTAATGATAACGTGGGGTAACTATCAAGCAGTAAGCCACAATTAATCAGGAATCCTAGCAAATATTGAGTGAGAGTTAATAAAGACACCAAATACCATCCACTAACAAAGTAAAAGGCGGTGACACATTACCTTCATTCTGTTCGACCGAGATTTTACCATTGGTGCAAATATAAAGCTTGGATCAACATAAAATATCGATGGAACCAACAATGGAGGTTTGCAATCTCTTATTCAGTTTGTTTTAAATTCATAGTAATTCATCCATTCTTGTTTCATTATTTTATTTTGCTCCTGCACTCTTATAAAGCATCCAGTAGGTAGCATCCATTGGTTTTAATTCATATAGATTTTATTTGAAGCATGATCGGTTGATGTTGGATTTATAATTTATAATAGGCTATATATTTGAATTTGTTTCATTAGTAGCTCATTTAACAATCCAACCATTAGTTTATGCCCAATAAACAGTTTTAGCATCATAGTAAATTGTTTAATCAAATTAACATTAAGTATTTAATATCACAGTAGTTAAGTAATTTCTTAAAACCCCAATTAACCATAAACCCTAATTTCTATAAATATAAAACCCTAGCTTACATAGAAACTGAATTTTCTAACAAAATCATATCCTATAAACCATTTACCTTTCGAGGGCGTGCCCTCTTAACCCCCGCTTCTAACCAGCTAGCAGGACCGCCGTAGGCGTGACCATCGTTGTAGTGCACTATATTTCCTTCATAGGATAATATTAAGATGTGTTTGTTTATTTTCTTTTTAATTATTCAATTATTTTCATATGTGTTGTATTATTTTTTTCTTGCTTTATTCTTTTCCTTATATTTATATTCATTTTTAAAGGGAATTGTAAAAGGCCTGTTTTCATCAAGTATGTGTGCCTTGTTTATTTAGTTTATGTAATTTAGTTTATTTCAAAGACTTTGGATGGATGTAAGGGACATGTTTTCACCTATGGTGGGTGTCCCATTTTATTTACTTTGTTTTCTTTTTGTGGACGTTTGGATATTTGTAAGGGCATGTTTCCATCAATCAATGGGTGTCCATTCATTTATTTGTTTGATTTCAATACAATAAATATTTATTTATTTTAATTTACATGTAGTATGGATAATATTATAATATTTGAGAATTTAATAGTATTTAGACCTAAAAAGGAGGCTGATTAGAATGAACTGGGCATTATGGGTGTGCTGAGCCATTTCTCACATCTCCCATGTGTACCCAACTTTCTGAACTTATTAAGGGGTTGAGGATTCCTTAGGAATCAAGTCATTCACTCCTTTCTTTTTTCTGGCTTGTCCGGGTAGAGACTCTATTCTCTCCGGGTTTAGGCCCGTGATCTCTAAGGCTTTGAGCCTAACAGTGCTGAAGTTGCAAAAACCATTTCACTGGGAGTGGGGGCAAAAATCCTCGCTCACAATTAGGTAAGCTAATGTGTATATATATATGAACATAAATACTTAAATACAAAAGTAGCATTTATTGATTAAAATCTCTGGAAAAATTTCGTCAGAGTTTTGTCTAAAATTTTAATAAATCCCAAATCAAATAAACTCATCCTGCGTTTTAAAACACTCCCAAAATTCATATCTTCACAAAATCCACCATTCCTCTAAGATTATCACTTTATCAAATTTAAATAAAAAAGTTTCTCAACATAAACAATAATCAATATAAATACATATACATAGTGTACATTACATAAAATCTTTCCCAAGACTTATTTAATATACAAAATCAATGTTCATAATGTCAATTTATATATATATATATATACATATATGCATCACCCTCCGAGTTGGTCTCGTGGCACACTTAATCTTCAAACTCCAATCTCATATCTGATAATACCAGTTTGCACTTCCAATCACCTGCGCGGTATACACTACCTCGGTAAGCTCAAAAGCTTAGTGGTACATATATATAAACAATATACATATATCTATCTAAATGTTTTCCTCATAATTTTATTTGCAATATTACTATAATCATCATTTTTATGATAATTTAATTATCACATATATATATCCACACTCACATTTTATACTACAACTCACAATATTTACACAACATACACATACTCACATATACACACATCACATTCAACCACACACACATTGGGCCCAATAACGTCTATATAATTTTCAAGTCTAGTTATGACAAAAACAATTTCTCTACCCAGCTCTGCTTGAGTTCATTTTCAGTCTTAATCTTATGATCTAGCTCTGCTCAGGTCAAGACCTAGCTCTACTCATGTCTATCAATGCATGCATATTCATTCTTAATATTACTGGACAAGTAATTATATACAAACACATAATAACACTATTTCTCACTTTTCAAGTGATGAACTCAATCCTTGATCACTTACACATTACATCTCATTATCATATTTTCCAAGTGATCAAACTTATCATGATCACTTTCACATCACATTTTTCATGTTACTTCCCATCACATTACACAATCAAGGGTCACATTCACAATGTGACCTATTTCCACATATCATTTTCATGTTCTCATTTATTTTGTCAAATTTCTTATTGTTTCATAACCAATTACCACATCAACAACCACATTATATAGTCCTTTTTTCACAATTTAATCACAATTCATAATTTTTCATATCTTTCTTCATATTATTTATCACACTATTTATTTCTCATCTTATCTAATCCATTTTAGCATATTTCACATTTTATACATGAAGCACATAATCATAATAATAACCATTCTTCAATGGCTCATCCTTATGCCTCATGCATTAATTACCCTCTTAATTATACAATGCATATATCCTTATCAAATCCAAAAATGAAAGTGATATAACACATTCTCAAATGCACAATGTGTTATATCAACTACCATATTATTCAAATAATATTTATTAAAACATGTACTAACCTTGTATAATTCTAGAATTAAGCCAAAAGCTCCCTCTAAACCTTACTTCTTTATATGCCCTTTCTCTCTTAAATTTTACATTTCCACTTTACTCACTCCTAAACCATATAATGAGTCAAATTGTTTCATTAAAACATATTCCCATACATTCTATTCAAAGTAATCATCAATTACACAATTTCTACTCAATTTCTAATAAAACCCTAATTTACCCTTACTACCTTATTTAAACTCTAACATTTCAAATTCATTTCCATCATATTACTATAGAGTCATCATTTATACATCAAAACCACATTGAAACAACCTATTACAACAATTAAAAACATTTTCTCCAAAAATTCTAAATTTACATAATATAACCCTAAACCCTAACTTCACCAAAACCTACTCATATCAAATTTTCAACCATATAACCATAACATTTACATTGAAACAACACTAAATCATCTCATTATAATAATTAAAACTACTCATATCAAAACTCAATTTTCACATAATCATACCGTGACCCTAAATTCACAATTCATGCTCATCTCAACAATTCAATCCACAAAATCATCACATATTTATCATTTTAACTTCTTTACTATCTATTTTAGTAATTTAAAACAACTTTCTCTCTTTAGACCCTCATAAATAGTCTTAAAAATTAAAGAAACAAAGCTTAAAGTGATGAAAACTTACCTAAACCTTGATTAAACTTCAAAACCATTTTAAATCCCTTTGAAAATCTTGTGAATTTTAATATATTAAGAAGAAACACACTCTCCCCCCTCTCTCTTTAATTATGGGTTCCATAAAAAAAAAGAAGGAAGAAGATGACCATTTTTATTTCTTTCTCCATTTTCCATCCATATATATATATATATTAATATAATTAATTATTTAATTATCTATTTATTTTTTCCTTTTAATTTCAACCAAGTATTTGTTCTCTTTTGACTTTCTTTTCTTCTTCTTCTTATCATCATCATCTTTCCAACACAATTTTATACTTTGCATATACGTGATATATGTTTTACGTATATGTATATGTCATATATATTTCATGTATACTATATGTATATATTCTTTATACCTTAAGTATATGTTATGTATATTTAATATATATTTTTACTTATATGTATATGTAATGCGTATCCTATACATACATCAAGTATACCATATATGCATATCATATATATATATATATTAAATACATAATATGTATCCAACATATATAATAAATATAAGATATGTATATACTATGTATACACTAGGTATACATTAGGTATATACAATATATGTACCTCTCCCAATGCTTTAATTAACCTCCAATTTATCTAAACTACGAATGTTATACACTTGTTTATAAACTTTAGGGAAAAGTTTAAAGATATCTTTTAGAACATTGTTAGGGCAAGTTACACAACCAAAAAACATTTTTTATTAGGAAAAATAGAAAAAAAAAGAGCTTAGAGGCAAGGAATTGATTGAGGGAGAGACCTTATACTAATTAAAGTAAGTTATAATTTACATAAAAGTTGTTTGTGATATTTTGACATGCAACTTATGTGAGTGCTTTAACAAATACATATTGGATGTAAGAGAGAAACCAATAATTTCAATTTCAACATTAGAGGTAATTAGGAAAAAAATTATGAATGTAATGTAGGGAAAAAAGCAACATGTGGGTTAGTTCAATCGAATGGGATCCCACGTGAACATATATGGGCATTAATTTTTCAATAATGAACAATCTTAGAATTATGTAAAAGAATAAAAAAGAAATATATGTGAAGGTTTATAATCACAACAACAATCCATCAATGGATCAAATGCAAACAATAACAATAAAATCATGGCCCTAGTGTAAAATTGAGAAAAAAAAAGGAAGGAAAAGGAAAGCAAAAAAAAAAATACCGAAAAGGTGGAATTGATCAAAATAAGGGAGAAGCTAAGCAAGAAGGGAGTTGTTAGAATGAGATGCAATATTTGTAGATAGATTGAACACAAGAGATACCATCACTATGAAAAAAATTTATTAATAAAGAATGGATAATTGTAATGAAAATTCCATTACAAAATTGTATTAGATTTGCAAAGGATTAAGGATGACTTAATAAATTAGCAATGGATATTTGCGACGATATAAACTATAGTCAATAATATTCACAATAAGATTTTTGTAATGGTACTAGAACAAATTAGCGACAACATAGTAAGGGTAATTTGTAATGATAAGAACTCCATGACAAAACTTTGGCATGAAGTTGGTGCCATAATTTAGCAACTACTTTTGGATGCAATTATTGTTGTTAATTACGATGGATGATAATTTGTTCTTAGATTTTCTAAATAATATATTGTAAGATAAAATTAATTTAGCGACATTCTGTCCATTTTAATTTGCTATAGTTAGAGGTTTTCGTTATAAATTTTGCCACGGATATAAAATATCTATCATTAGTCTGTTAATGTAATGATTATAATCACATTAATATTATGATGGATTGATGAAACAGTAACCAATTGCGATGGAAAGATTGTCACCGTAAAAAATAGCGATGGATGTACAAACTATCATTAGTTTAGAAATGAAATATAAATAAATGTTTATAGAATTTTTGAAGGTGTCTGCTTTCCATAAAGGATGGCGATGACTTTGTGAAACCATTAATAGTAATGATGGAAAAGTAAATTCCACCATTATATCTAAAATGAATTCATTCATTAAAATTATCATTAAAAGTATGTGACCATATAATAAGGATGGAGAGTTGAGATCCATCATTATTTAGTGACGAATGTTTCAATTTGTAACTGTTGGTGACGAATATGGAGAATACATCATTAATTTTGAAATAAAGTTCCTTTAATTTTACGACATTTTTTATATATCTATAACTATTTGCAACAACAGTTTTATTATCTGTCGTTAGTTGAAATGATTTATTACTTTTAGATATATATAATTTAAATTATTATGATGATATTTGAGATAAATGGTTGGTTCCATAACTAATAGAGACATAATTTACCTTACCATAATTAATAGTGACAATCACTATTTATGTCATTACAAGTTATGAGACCTTTGTAATGAAATTTGTCTGTCACTATGGTTAAAACATATAACTCCAAATTTTTTTCCTCTACATTTTTCATCTTTTCTGCTAAATTCTTTGCCTCCCTTTTGATCATTCTCTTTGTCTCCCTACATTTCCTTCTTTGTCTCCCTCCATTACCCATTTCTCTTCATTTTTCTTTATTTCCCTCTCTTTCTCCTTGCATTTCCCTATTGAATTATTGAGCATCTCCATATCTCTCTGCCTATTTTGGTAAGCTTAATTTTTCTTTTCTTCATTGTTTTCATTTTATTTGCTAATTTTAGTGATTTTTATATATATATATATATATATGTATGGATTTCATTTTTGTTCTATTTAAAGGATATTCTTTGATTTTTAGGTTTTAGGGTTTATAAACAATTTGGGTTCATAATATTAGAATAGGGTTTTGAATAGTTTGACTTTTTATTCTTCCAATTTATCAATAATTTGGGTTTTTTTTTCTAAAAAAATGCTTGTAGGTTTTAGTTCTGATTGACGGCAATTTTGAAGTGGGCTTTATTGGTTTTGTGTTTTAGTATGCTATTATTTGGGTGTTAGTTTTGCCATTGATGTTTTGTGTTTCTTAGTGTTTTATTTGCATGTGAATTTTTGTATTTTATTGCTAGGCTAGGTTATGAATTTTAAGGGTTTTTTGGGGCTGCAATTGTTGGGTTAATCTCATAGTTTGAAATTTTGGCTATTTAAGCAGTAGCTGATAATTATTGGAAGTCCAAAAAAACTGCTAATTTAAAAAGCAATCATATTGTTTAGCCATCAACCATTAGCTATTGCTAATGGCTAAACCAAATAGGCCCTAAATATTATAACTACGAAATAACAAATCTTTTTTCCACATATTATGGATCCTCCTAATAGCTGCTTTTACCACCATATTTCTTTCCACATCAAACTCCATAAAATTTTAAAGCTCTCAAATTAGGAACGTGATAATAAACCTTTTCATTGAATATAGACTATGAAATGTCTCTCAAAAATTACACAACAACAAACCTCTTTCATATGCTAAAACTCAAAATACTATATTGAAGAACAAGCAACCATGAAGATAAAAGAATTAATTTAAAGTCTTTAAATTTAAAGTTCCTAAGAAGAACCATAAGAAATTTCAAGAATTTTTGTTAGAACTACAACAAAAATTTATCCATATGGAAGATATTTTAACTTAGTCAAACTCTTTGTTACTAGTTTTCCATGAAAAATGTTTATAACTACTGCTGTTTTACTTTTCTAATTTTATTTATAACTACTGAAAAATGCTTCATATTAACTAAATAATCAAGTTAGAGATTGAAATGACCATAAATATAGATGGAGAATTGGTAAAGCCATTTTTGTTTTGAATATTGCTAAGCAGTCCATAATTATTTTGAAAGTTGTATTCATAATACTTTTAAATAATATTCATTATTTACAAGTTATAATAAGGAGTTGAAATATATAGGCATTCAATGAATCAGTGATATGTTCTGTATAAAGTGGACATTTAAAATTTAAGTGTAATTGTTGATTTAACACAATTCAAATTATACAAAAAATTGTGAATTTGTGTGAATATACAGTTGTCATATACATTCTCTGAGTTTGGAGATACAAGAATAAACTTTTGGGTTGCCTAATAATATTGGTAACATTTGTGTTTTAGTAATATACTAGAGTTATTATAAAAATGAAAGTTCAATCATCAACATTTTTTTATAGATGGAAGAAGTCATTTAGAGAATTAAATGACCTTTATTGATGTGTGACTTTGAATAGTTTAGGTATGCTAAAGTTGTTATTAAATGATCAAATTGCTTATGGAATCAATTTATGATCATTAATGTTATACACTTCACTTGTGCATTTAGTTATCTTAATGCTTGAATAAGTTAGAGTGTTCAATGTTTTGATTGTATACTTAGTTCTTTTAACGCTTGAATAGGTTGGAGTGTTCAATCCATAAAATAATAGATATATGCAGTTAGAGAACGGCAGGAAGATGCCGCGAAAGTTCTAAAAATTCATGATTAGTAAAAATATCCATATGTAAAGGTATAGGCCATGTACTCGTAAATGGATTAGGTCCTTACCCTTAGAGTAATAAGGATGTATATTTGCAAATTTTACAATAAAAGTGTAATATATAATAACATACTACTATAAAAGTAATTGAATTTTGATGCATTTATTTCTTTATGCCCAAAAATTATAACATGAGTCCAAATTGTCAGTGGATGTATTTAAGGAGAGAGAAAGGTTTCATAAATCCTAAATTTATTAAGGGCGTTGACCAATTTATTAATTTTGCAAAGTAACACCAATGACTTATGGATGATAGTAAGATTTAATGTCCTTATAATCATAGAAAGTGTTGAAATCGAAATTTCTTAGAAGAAGATATGGTTAAAGTACATTTAGGGACCTATTGGAGAATTATTAGCGTTGGTACAATTATGGGGAAACCAAAGATGATATAATGTTTCAATCAGATCTGCAAAATAATATGGAATAACTTGTATTTGCGAATCAACAACATGAGCAACCAATGCATAATAGATTTTAGTCAATGGTTTATGATATTTTTGGCCCTTCTTATAAGTGTAATAATGTGGAGGATGTCCCGACTATTTTAGTTCAACATTTGTTTGACATATTGAAATTAGTAGAACAGGAGGTTTGGCCTAGAAACCATTTTTGGCATTCTCAATTATCGACAGTGGTAATAATTTTGAATCTTAAGGCAAAGCATCATTTCTCTGAAAGGTGTTATGATGAATTCTATTAAATCCTATAAGAATTGATGCCTACTGTCAATATAACGACTAATAATTTCTACAATACTAAAAATTTAATATGGGGGTTTGGGTCTACTAATAGAAAAAATAGATTGTTGTGTCAATAGTTGCATGATATATTGGAGAGGAATATCTATAAATTTTATAGACATCCTTGGTTTAAAAGAATAGGTAGATATGTATCTGGTGATGAAAGAAAAATTGTTCCTTTCACACGGATATACTACTTTCCATTAAAGCCCCATCTTCAACAGCTATATGCATCAAATGCAACTGTTGAGCATATGAGGTAGCATAATGAGCATGTCACTGAAGATGATATCATGCATCATTGCTCTGATTCTTTAGCTTAGAAGTTTTTTAATCACATACATCTAGATTTTTACATCAAAAGCCCAAAATGTAAGGTTGGGTTTGTGCATAGATGGCTTCCAACCATTTAGTCAATCAGGGCAACATTATTCTTAATGGCCTTCTGCTGCTCCAACCCAATAGGAACATTGAGTTATAAGTTCAATATGCTACCTCAAGTTAAAGAAAAGAAACCTAAACATAAACTTCTAGAGGGTTCAAATTTCTTAGCAATGAAATGAATGTTTATGGTTTACTTAAATTTGACATTCTCTTTACAAGTGTCATCTGATGTTCCAAGGTACAAATGCAGTTGCTTCCTTTTCTTTTGTTAATTTTTACATGATTTTTAATTATAGCAAATGGGTTCTGTCAACAATTCAAAAGATTCCACCTTTTAATGATATACTGTTTCATGGAAATTTTAAAAGCAGAGCTAAAAGTGTTGTTGCATGTTTAATTCATGTTCTGAGCCTTTCATTTCACTAAAATAGGTAATCATTGTCTATCATATGCATGCTTTCTTGTCATATATTGCAGTGGTGGAGGTATAGTGGAATATTCAGAGTTAAAATAAAAAATTGACAAACCCCTTACTGAAGTTGATCAAAATGAGAACAAAAAGACATGAGTTATATGCACAGACTAGAATTGAAGTAGGGGTTTAGCTTATTCAATTGTAACTTTAATAAATTAGTAGAATTAAATATTAGTGATAGACAAGCAAGCAATATTTTTTGTCTAATTGCTTGTTACATTACCTTATCCCTTTGATTCTATTTTTTTTTAAAAGAAGATGTCCCAAACTAGCAACCAAGAGGGGGGTGAATTTGTTAATTTGAGTAGTGATGATAAATTAAAATTTTAAAAGCAAGATGAAGCAGATGTAGATTAGATAAAAATGAGCACAAGAGTGTATAATGGTTTGGATTACCTCAATCCTACATCCACTTCCTTAACAACTTGTTAATGTTCCACTAATCTTGAGTTTTTACAATCTTAACTCTAACTTGGTATTTTTCATGAGCTCACACTAAACTTTAACAAGGTTTGAGATTAATCCTTACAACCCTTATAAGAGTTTTCCTAAGGCTCACTCTAAAACCTATATGTTTCAAAGCTAACACTCAACTTACAATTGTGTGTTTTGATGCTCACACCCAACACTCAAACAATACAAATGCTAATTGTAGTATGTGAAATTGAAATTATATTGCTTTGGCTATTAGAATCACAATTACCCTCAAATAAAATATTTCTTAGGGTATTTATAGCCATTTGGACTTGAACTAACTGCTTGAAGTGGTTCCCACATTGGTGGCTGAGACACCTTGTGAGGTCACACAATTCAAATATCTCTCTAATGGCTAACTCCAACGGTGATGTTTTGTTGTCTAACAGGATCTTGTTTACCCATGACACCATGTCTTGCGGTCGCACATCCATTTGTGCAGTCGTACGACACAATGTTACCCTTTAATTTTAATTTCTTCATCCACGTGTCCAAGTATTATTGATCCAAAGTATTTGGCACTAAAATTCAAAACTATTAGTCTTGTGTAGTTGCATGTCATTTCAGGGCAGTCGCACAAATTGTTAAGCATTAAGGAAGCATCGCACGGGCTGACCACTATCACTTCTGTCACTTTAGTGCGGTCGCACGCCTGTTGTGCATCCTGACTTCACTGTATGCTGAGACCACTACCGCTCCCCCTCAAATCATTCTTTCTTTCAATTGTTTCAAATGCGTATGAAATGCATGATCATTAAATTCAAGTTGGATCACTTCTCTCCCTTAATATATGGAACGTATTAAATTTAATTTAAGTTTTGAGTCTTTAAGTTTTAAGTCTACTCCCCCTTTATATAAGGACAATCAAATTCATACAACTTCTCCCCCCTTTGACAAAGGCATAAAGGAAATGAATTGGTAAGAAATAGAAAAAGAAACCTCATTTCATTGATTTGAAATTTTAAATACAAGACAAATGTAAGAAAAAAATAAGTACAAATTAAAATATAATCAAAACAAAGGAACAAAACTAATCAATAACTTTTCCTTTTCCTTTTATTGATGGTGGTGGAGGAGTTGGAGTGCTTTCATCATCATCACCATTAAGGGAATGAGAGGGAGAGTAACCATGGAATGATTGGGAGGATTCTTTATAAGGACTTTCAATGTGCTCACTCACATCCCACTCACTTAGCTCACATTGGGTAAGGTCAAGTTTCCCTTGTATCTCATATATGTCATGGTGAATATGAGACAAAAGGTCAACCTTCTTATGAAGCTTAGTGATTTGCTTGGATACATCCTTCCTAAAAATGGGTGAATTGCTTTTGAAGGGAAGTTATGACCTTGAGGATGAGCTTTAGGATTTTGGAGGATTCACCCTTTTCCTTGGAAGGTTTGGAAGGTTTAGGAGGGTGCTCAACTTTTACATGGGTAGGTTCTCCTTCTTCTTGGGTAATATGGTACCTAGGTCATTTCATTTCTCTTTGGATGACACCCTTGTTTCTAAAAGTATACTCATAGTGATCATCAAACTTTTGGATTCATCTTGCATGGTCAAGGTAGTCTAGGTTGATGGAGTTTGTGGTTGGATCAAATGGATCACTTTGGGTTGTAAGATTTTTAGGTGTTAGAAACCCTAAGTGTCTAGCAAGTTAGGTAACTTAAGAGGAGAGGAAGAAGGTACATGCATTATATTTCCCATGGTGTAAGAAGGTGTCAACAAGGAACCTAGTGGTTTGGATTGGCTCATTATGCTCTAAAGTATATAAAAAGAACAAATCATGTTGAGTGATCTTCTCATTGCCATAACTTCTTGGGTGGATTATGTAAGTGATAATTCTATGTAGGAGCTAAAAGAGGAGAGTCCTAAAATAGATGGCTTTAGATGACCTATTGTTATACTCAGTTTCAATGGAAAGCTCACTCCAAAAAGAAGAGAAATTCTTCAAAGGAAAATCTTATCCGAATAAGAGAAGGCTCCATGGGTTTGGAAACCCCAAACTTCACTAAACTCTTATAAAGAGAGAGCAAAGTCTTGGTCAAAAAGCCTAAAGTAAACTCCATAGAAGCCTATGGGTGCATTATGGTTTTTCTCTACCCTAAGAGACATTAAGAATTCCCTTGAGAGACTAGGATAACCTAACTCATTTAGGAATGCAAATTGCCTCCACCTAATCCTATCAAGGTAGCTAAAGATTTCACCTTAAATATTTAGGGCAAGGAGCATCCATTTGGCTAACATTTTAGTAGGTTCTATGATCTTTTTCTTAAGCATATAATACTTTGTTTTCTCTTCCTCTATTTTGTATTTTGGCTTATGAGGTTGGACACTCTTCCTAGTAAAGTGTTTGGGTTTAGGTTAAGGTTCACTAATGACAATCCCTTTTCCCTTGGTTGAGTCTTTCTTTTTAAAGGTTTTGGTTTTAGGTGCCATAATCCCAATAAAAGCAAAAATCACATGAGAAAGATAGAAATGTAGAAGATAAAAAAGAAAGGTAGAAGATAGAGTGTTAATGTAGCTTGAAAAACTTCACAATTCTTCTTATTGGTGAATAAAGCTTGAATGATTGATTGAAAATGAGTTTAAGTGTTTGCAAAGATGTATTTTCATGCAAAAGGAGGGTATTTATAGACAAAATTTGAAAAACTAGTTGTTTCTAACCATTGCAAGGCAAAATGGGCTAAGTTTTGAAAGTTCCAACGTTAAAAAAAAAAATATAGCAGTTACACTCATTGTGTGATCGTTCAACATTTTATGCGACCGGAAGGAAGGTCTTGCGATCTCTACAGGGGCTAGGTGCTTGCAAAATCGTGCTGAATGTGTAATGGTTGAGAAGTTTGAAAAGTTTTTAACTAGAGCTATCACACGAGCTATTGTGCATTTGCACAAGAGGGATTTCTAAGGCTCGTTATGCACAACTGATGGTGTGACTAATCAGAATTTTTGGAAGACCGCAAGAATGAAAAACGTAAGGATTTTGATATTTTTCAAATAAAAATGATCAAAATATATTTGAAAGTCTCAAAGAGTAATCATACAAGGGTTTTTCCATCAATTATACTAATGTATTATTTTGTGAAGTTTAATCTTTCTTCATTTAAGTCAATTTTAAGTGTCAATGAATTCTAAAACTATATTATGATTTTGAATATTATCTCTTAAAAATTAATGTTTAATGTTTATATGCTTTGACCTAGAATGCTGAATGGGGTTCTTGGAACTTAGAACTTGAGCCTAGTCATCTACAAGTGCACAGGACGTATCAAGTAATAAAGTGATGAGTAGAGAGTATCGTTCCCATGATGAGGGTTGTTCAAAGCACCAAATAATTAAACTGATTATTATTTGGATAACAAAATTGGATGCAAAATTAAATTGAAAGTTAAATAAAATTAAATTACTTTAAAATTAAATCTAATGATATTAAGCTTAGGGTTAAGTCACCTTTATTGATTCATTATGGATTTTCTAAAGTATTGATTTAGTTCAGTTTTCCTTTTTATTAATGATTTGATTCTCCTAAATTAAGCATTAGTCCTCTTAAGTACTAAAACTAATATCAATTTAATCCTTATGTCTACTCTAGTAATCATAAGTGATTAAATCAATTTATTAGGCTTTATGGGAAGCTTTACATAAACCTCTTAAGGGTTTAACCTTATCTCTAAGTGAAAAACTTCCTTAAGATTGTTATATCCTTAGATGAATGTTATGCTTCCTCTCTCGCTCATTCACAAAACACTTTAATTCAATTAATTATTGGCTAGATAATCAAAATATTAAGATCAAAGATAGCAAAATAATAAAAAAAAAATAGACTTAACTAAATCAAATAGTAATATATTATTCCATAATAAATTCAATATAGTGACTAACCCTAAATAGAGTTTAGTTCCTCATAAATGAAATGAAAACACAACAATTATAATTTGAAAATATAATAACAAGAAAGAGCAAACTCTAGTTCTTTGGATTGAAGAAGAGCTCCACTTAGATTCTTTGAATCTCTTCCTTGAATTCTAAATTCACTCTTCTTTCAAAAGAAAGATTAGAACTTAATTGATACAAGTTTAAGAATAAAAATCTAGCCTTACTACAATCTCTCTTGTATTTAACTCTCACTTTTCTATTGACTCACTCTAAATTCAATCTAACTTTCATGCTTAAATTCTTGGAGGAAATGTGTTTATATAGAGTGCTTGAAAGCTTCTTGGTGGTGGCAAGTTGTCAGATACATGAACACAACTTTCTATAACTATTTGGATCTTCAAAGTTTAACTTTTCCTTTTAAAAGTAATAAATTTTATCCCCATGGTCATGGCTGGCCTAGGTTGGAATGGACTGTTTAGAGATTTTCCAACTGTAAATAGTGGCTAAGTGGGCCACAGTCGTGGCTTTTGAATAGATATTGTAAAATTTGACTTTTCTTCATTTTCTTGGCTCAGGCAGTGGGCAAATGTATTCCACGGTCATGGTCTTCATATGCCACAATCGTGGCATTCATTTTGCTTCTAAACTTTTGTGTTTCTTCAATTTTTGATATGGTAGACTCAATTTGAATCCCAGTGTCATGGCCTAGAAGGGCCATGGGCGTGGCTTTTGGATTTTCTTAATTTTTACTTACTTTTCTTCAATTCTTCACCACTAATCATTAAAAGCCTTAAATCTTACCTTTCCAAGATAAAATAAGATAATTCTAACTCAAACAAACAAAATTCATCAAATTTAATTGAAAAATAATTAAAATCATGGTTAGATTTACACAAAATATTGATCATAATTTTACTCTATCAAACTCCCCCAAACTTAAACTATTGCTTATCCTCAAGCAATTGAAGTTTGGCACCATAAGTTCCTTTATATGTTGAGATTATATGCAAAAATTTTAAAAATGAAAATTTTAAATTTTATGTCTTAATTTAGTTTAGTAACCTTACCTATTTCATTTTCACCTCCTTTACTCAGGACATGTAATTAATTGTAATCAATTATCAAACTTTAGACAAACAAATATTCTTTTTATGCAAACTTAACCTAGTCTCATATGCATGCTTAATTAAGCTTTCTCCACTATTAGACCACACTAATTTAAAGAAAATCAGAACGATTTTGATTGGCTTGTAATGAGGTCTTCAAAGGTGAGGGCTAACATAAGGCTTAAAAAACTAGGTTACTTATCTCTCAAAAATCTCTCATACCATATAGCTTTTGTAGAGGATCTTTGGATCTTTGCTTGTTTCTTGACTCCTTTCTCTCCTCTAGGGGATTTTCGCTTTTGATTTTGATATATTATTATTATTGTTATTATTTATATATATATAGATACCCATAAACTGTAAACTTAGGAAGTTATTGCAAATGAGAATTTTCAATACTTTTTCCTCCATAATTTAACACTTCTATTTTGAGAAAATTTTCAAAAGATAATCAACCTTGAAAAAGGTAGTTGATTTGGTTATTAAGTCAAAGAAAAACTTAAGCTAAAATTTATTTTTAGGCTCAAAAAGAGATAACTAGGGGCAATGTTAAAAATGGTGGGCACAAGAGTTTGGTTCATTCAAACAATGCCTAAATCACTTTTCTCCTTTATTTAGCAAGGTCTAATTTCGTCTCAAAAACTCTTTTAAACATGTTCTAGGCCTAGGCAAATAATAATGTGAAAGAATATAAACTTATTATAAAAATTAAATAACTAATCACTTTTAATTATCTGGTTAAAAATCCATAGAATATTATTATTTCACCAAATGTTGACCTTAATTTTCAAAAATTTTAATTGACAAATTTTAACACATAAAATCACATATAAAAAATCTAAAGTAAATTTCAATTATTTTAACACAATATATTTATAAGTTTCTTACAAAAATACACATAATTATATAAATATTAAACAATACTCAATATATAATATAAATCCAAAATAAAACCATAAGTAGTCCATAAATACAAGTATAATAAAATATTTAAAAACATAAAATCAAAGTACCACAAGTTTTGCAAAACCAACATATTGAGGAAAAACTCCCCTACACTTCAAACGCCACTGTTCTCAATGGTCACCAGCATATATATCATCACCAGGTGAAGGGGGCTACTGTGGAGGTGGGTAATAGAGACCGAACTAGGTAAAGAATGAATTGAACTGCTAACTGAGTCCGGTCATCTGAATAGAAATACTCTGAACTTCATGCTCGACTCCTCCAAACTGCTGATCCATGTTTTGTAAAATCAACATATTGAGGAAAAACTCCCCTACACTTCAAACGCCACTGTTCTCAATGGTCACCAGCATATATATCATCACCAGGTGAAGGGGGCTACTGTGGAGGTGGGTAATAGAGACCGAACTAGGTAAAGAATGAATTGAACTGCTAACTGAGTCCGGTCATCTGAATAGAAATACTCTGAACTTCATGCTCGACTCCTCCAAACTGCTGATCCATGTTGTCAAATCTTAGCTCCCAAGCTGCATTCCTGTGATTCATCTCAGTTTCAAAAGAATCAAGCCTGTTAGCAATGAAATCAAATGTGTTTGGTGGAGGAGCAGAGGGACCGGCCTCAGAAGGTCGAGGTGGAGGAGGTTGTGGTTGGCCTACTAGTTCCTCAAAATTACCTCCCTCTCCAAATAATTTCTCCTCATCAATATGGATATCAGTATCAGGTGGACCTAAAACAACATATTGTCTACCTCTCTACTCTGCTAGTCTCATAGCTAAGATGGTACTCATATCAATTGTAGTCTTACTTGGTACTGTTGTAAGATTATTACAACTTTTATTAAGGTATTCAACAATTTTGGTAATCATCCCACCTATGACAATTTTTCTAGATTGCTTAAAACCTTCCTCACATCTTTTGGCAAACTAAAACCAATATTAAAAGATCTTAATCGAATGGCACAATAAAAGAAATGTAACTCTTTTGAATTCACCGTGCCTTGGCTCTCACCTCTACCAAAAATGGTATTTGCTAAGACTGCATGGATGTATCAGTAGAAAGAGTTTTTAAAATTAGAGGCCTTTGATATTTTACTATTAAATCTATTTATTCCCCCTAATCTAGTCCATGTTTCTTTCTCATCAAATCCCATGGTTCTCCTAAAAGTACATTGCAATTCCATTAGACGAATGGCATACCCAAATTCAATTATGAGCCAATTATAATTCTTATCGGCTAGCCTAAACTCTACTTTTCCAATATGCGCATCATTGCTATCCGGTGGAATAAATTGAAAACTACTAAAAAATTCAAGAGTTAACTCCCTATAAGTGGGATAATGCATTCTAACTAACAGGATCCATTGCATATCAATAAACATTTTAAGAATTAAATCATTCCATCCTAATTTCCTAATGACATTACTATCAATGAATCTAGAAGGTACAATTTTACCTCCACTTAATTCATGGTACCTTTTTCGTTGGACTTCATTACAGAAATGAATTTCTAGAGACTTATTTAGTCGTTGAGGTATGAGAGATGAAGGTGGAGATGGTGTTGATGAAGATGAAGATGAAGATTCAATTTGTCACCTCCTTTTTAAACTTTCTCCTTTGGATTTCTTGGCCAAAGTCTTGCTTCTTGGCATTTTGAGGTTTGTTTTGATGATAATTGAAGAATATTTGAAGAAAATTGAGTGAAAAATTGAGTTTTGGTTGTGGGATGAGAGGTTGAGATCATGGGTTTCAAATAAGAGCGGTCAGGATTTGCAAAAAGTGAGGGGAGAGAGAAAATAAGATAGTTTTATAGTGCATAGTGCAGAGGTGCCACGATCGTGGCCCTAAATGCCACAGTCGTGGGCCTTGTTTTAACTGGTTAAAGTGGGCTTTTTCATCGAATTTGGCAAACTTGCATGGAAAGCCACAGCTGTGGCCTTTGGAAGGCCATAGTTGTGGGATAGATTTTACTTCTACCACCATCTGTTTCATATGGTCGTGGCCTAGGTTGGAATGGACTATTTTGAGAGATTTTCCAATTGTAAATGGCGGCTAAGTGGGCCACGGTAGTGGTGTTTGAATGCCACGATCGTGGCTTTTGAATGGATGTTGCAAACTCTAACTTTTCTTCTTTTTTTTTTTGGCTCAGGCAGTGGGCAAATGTATCCTACCATCATGGCCATCATATGCCACGGCGTGGCATTCATTTTGCTTCTAAAACTTTTATTTTTCTTCAATTTTTGATGTGGTAGACTCAATTTGAATCCCAGGTTGTGGCCTTGAAGGGCCGTGGGCCTGGCTTTTGGATTTTCTTTATTTTTACTTACTTTTCTTCAATTTTTCACCACTAATCATTAAAAATCTTGAATCTTGCCATTCCAAGCTAAAATAAGATAATTCTAAATCAAACAAACAAAATTCATCAAATTCAATTGGAAAACAATTAAAATCATGGTTAGAATTACACAAAATATTAATCATAATTTCACTCTATTATTGGATAAGTTAATTGCACTTGTGTTATCACACTTAATAGGAATGTTATCAAATATTTGTCTATAATCAAGCAATTATTGTTTCATCCAAAGAACTTGTGTGCAATAAAAATATGTAGCAATATATTCGACTTCTACGGTAGATAAAGCAACCGATACTTGTTCTTGCTAAACCAAGAAACTAGGCATTCACCAGGAAAATGACATGCTCTGATGGTGCTTTTCCTATCTAGTAGGCTACTGAAAAAATTCATATTTGAAAAAACCTAATATGTCAAATGATGTATTTCTAGGATACCATAGACCTAAATGCAATGTACCATTCAAATATTTTAAAATTCTCTCAGTGGCATTCAAATGTGATTCCTTAGGGCAAAATTGAAATCTAGTACACAAACAAACAATATGAATTATATCGGGTCTAGAAGTAGTTAAGTAATGTAGTGATCTAATAATATCTTGATATTTTTTCTCATCTACTACCTTACCACTTTCATCTTTGTCAAGTTTCAAGGATGTGTTCATTGGAGTTTTACTTTCTTTGCAACCATCCATTCCAAATTTCTTAAGAAATTCCTTTACATACATGGATTGGTTGATGAATATCACATCCTTGCATTGCTTAATTTATAGTCCAAGGAAGAATTTGAGTTCACCCATCATTCTCATTTCAAATTTCCTAGTCATACAAGAAGCAAATTCCTTGCACAGAGATTCAGTAGTAGCACCAAATACAATTTCATCAATATAAATTTGTACAATCAAAATGTTATGCATTTTCTTTTTAACAAAAAGAGTTGTGCCAACCTTGCCTTTAAGAAACTATTTTCTAGCAAGTAAGCACTAAGTTTATCATACCAAGCTCTTGGAGCTTGTTTCAATCCATATAGTGCTAAACATGATTCAAAAATTTATAGTCCTCAAAATTAGGGGATTTTTCAACGTAAACTTCCTCATTTATAAACCCATTTAGAAATTTACTTTTGACACCCATTTGAAAAAGTTTGAAATTCATGTAACAAGCAAATGTAAGCAACATTCTAATAGCTTTTAGCCTAGCAATGGGGAAAAATATCTCATCATTGTCAATGCCTTCCTATTGGTTATAGCCTTTGGCCACTAATCTAGCCTTGTTTCTAGTAATGAGACTATTTTCATCAAGCTTATTCCTATATATCCATTTGTATCCTATAATTGGATGATCTTTAGGTCTAGGAACAAGTTTTCACATTTAGTTTCTCTCAAATTGGTTGAGTTCATCTTGCATAGCAATCATCCAACATTCATCGCTAAGAGCCTCTTCAATGGTTCTTGGCTCAATTTGAGAAACAAAAGTAAAATTAGCATCTAAGTACTTAAGTTTAGATCTAGTAGTTACTCCCTTTAATGTATTATCAATGAAAAGTTCTTTTGGATGGTCCTTTTTGTATTACCAATCTTTGGGTAGTTCTCGAGACTCTTCTTTTTGTTCAATTCTTGAAATTTTTGTTTTTTGTTTATGAATGTTCCTACAAAATCATCAAGAGCACTACCCTTCCTTTGATCAAGTTTAGAGGATTCATCAGAAATAACATGCATTAATTCTTCAACTATTAGTGTTCTCTTATTAAATACTCTATATGTTTTGCTAGAAGATGAATATCCTATAAATATGTCTTTATCCAATTTGGATGAGAATTTTCTTATACCATCATTGGTATTCAATATGAAACATTTGCATCCAAACACTCTAAGGTATAAAATTTTGGGTTTTTTTTACCATTCCAAAGCTCATAAAAGGTTTTGTTTATCAAAGGCCTTTTGTAAATATGATTTGAAATATAACATGCGGTATTAACGGCCTCCGTCCAAAAGGAAGATGGTAAATCGTACTCATTGCGCATTGTCCTAGCCATTTCTACCAATGTTCTATTTTTCCTTTCAACCACAACATTTTGTTGTGCCATTCTAGGAGCCGAAAAATTATGTGAAATACCAAGCTCATTACAAAAATTTTTAAAATTATCATTTTTAAATTCTTTGCCATGATCACTTCTAATGGATGTGATAATATAGCCTTTTTTTCATTTTTAACTCTTTTTGTAAAAATTTTAAAATGATTGAAAGCTTTATTCTTTTGAGCTAAGAAATTAACCCATGTAAACCTTGAGTAATCATCACAAGCATAAATGCATACAACTTGCCACCTAGCTAGCAACTCTATTTGGTCCAAACAAATCTAAATGAATTAGTTCTAGTGGTCTAGAAATGCTGATAACATTTTTGGTTTTAAATGAACTTTTATGTTGTTTACCATATTGACAAGGTTTACAAATTTTTATTTTTATTGAATTTTATTTTGGAGAGACCATCAACAAGTTCTTCTTTACTAATGCATTGTAAATGATTCATGCTAGCATGTCCTAGTCTCCTATGCCAAATCCATGCATCATTACTAAAGGTAATCAAGCATTCAAATGCATTATTAGAATGTAAATCAATTTTATAAGTGTTACCAATTCTAACTCCTTTGAATGAAAGTTCACCATAGGAAGAAGTACCTTTGCATTCTTCATAGTCAAAATTTACATCATATCCTTTATCACATAATTGAATTACACTAAGTAAATTATGTTTCAACCCATCAATAAGCCATACTTTTTCAATCATATTTTCACCAAGCATGCCAATGCCAGTGATTTTACTTTTAGCGTTATTTCCAAAGGTTATATTACCTCCTTGTTTGTTGGTAAGAGTTGTAAAAAGTTTTGCATTGCCCATCATGTGCCTTGAATATCCACTATCCATAAACTAAACACTCCCATTGATAGTAGACTTTAGACATACCTACAAGATAATAAGGTTTATCTTCTTTTAGATACACATATGAACTTGGGTCCTTAGGGGTTAGTTGTAGAATGATTTTTTGATTTAAGATGAGCCTTCCTGATATAGCAAAAAGTGTTCTTATGTCCAAATTTCATACCATAAGTGTATTAATACAAGGTTCTATATTTATGCATTTTCTTATTGAAATTTAATGAACCATGTACACAATTACAAGTGAGTGAAATTATTTTTGTGCATTTTTATGTTTATGTACATGTCTTGTATACATGTACACATGGTTTGCTCTTGGAACTTTAGTTCTAGAGCCTTGTGAACCCAATATAATCCTTTAAGAATTTTTAGGCTTAGTGTGTGCATTTTTATTCTTCACAACTTTAACACTAAAGGTTTGAGTTGTAGAAGCTTTGACAAATGTTGGTGTATTAGATGTAGTGATAGATGAGACATTGAACCCTAAACCATGTTTCAAAGAGGGTGACCTTTGATTATTGATTAATGTGTCTAAGACCTCTTTTCCCTAATGAAATTTTGAAATAGATTCTTTTAGTTCATTTATTTCATCCTTTAAAATTTTATTTTCCTTAATTACATTTTCTAAGCTACATGAGTTTTTAGACATTTCATCAATGAATTTCAATAATTATTCATTTGTTGTCTTTAATTTTAGAGTAGAATTATTTAAGGAAACAAAATCATTTTCCAGCTTAGAGCATTTGTCTTTATAAAATTTCATTTTAGAAAAATATTTTTCTACTCTAAGGTTCATATGCTCAATTAGATCACTATCATCTAAGGCATTATCAACATTATCATTATATGCATTTAAGTTTAAGGATTGAGTATCTACCTCATTAGTGTGATCATCATCCCCCATAGCCATAAGACATAGATTAATAATTCCTTGCTCTTCTTCCTCTTCTTCTTCACTTAAGGAATCATCATCCCATGTGGCCTTGTGTGATTTTTCTTGTAACACCCTTATACCTTATATACGTACAATACATATTTTCAACATATGTAAAATACGCATATATGGTATAAAAATATCACAGACCGATTTAATAATAATTTTTACATTTCTGTTTTAAGATTTCAAATACTAATATATAAAATAAATAGTATATAAATATTCTTTACTTGTTATAGGAATCCAAAATAAATATTTTACATGAAATTCTCTGGGAAAAATTCTCCAGAGTTTTGTTTGTAATTTAAACGTTTCCAAAATTCAACAAAACACAACCTGCATAAAACAAACACTCCAAATAAAATCAATTCACCAATTCACCAATACTTCTCAATTTCTCCATATTTTCTCAAAATACTTATATATAGGTATATATATATCAACATTATATATAAAATCCCATCTTAAACAAAATTATTCAAATCATTCTTTACAATTTACAATATATGCTTCAAAAACATATCATAAAATACATAATAACAAAAATGTACATGCTGGCAACTGGCTCTGATCTTGATGTATCTAAAATAACTCTTCAAGCTCAATAAATACAAACTTAGACCCGACTAGATCTAGTAAAACTCTCCGGCTCTACTAAAACGTCCATGGCACCTGCGCGACGAATTACAATCGTGCTAAGCCGAAGCCTAGTGGTACAAACTTTGATAATAATAAAAATATAAAGTAATGCCAATACACAATGCATATAGAGGTCACATCATTTCACTTTATTATATTTTTCAAATATTTCATACTCACAACTCATAATATTATATTGCTCAATTGTATCACAATTCATAATTCACATTAAAGCAAAGACAAGCATGGGCCCAAAAAGGATCTAATATGCTATTCAAATTTCAGAGTTACTGCTTTGGTCCATAATAACACCATGTGTCTAGCCCGTAGGCAATATATATATCCATGGATAATGTAACAGTCCCAGTCTCTTGGACCTCAACCCGGCTAGACCCTTAGGCCCCAGTATCTTGATCCTCAACCCGGCTAGACTGCTAAGATTTTTGAGGCTTACGACCCAGTCTTTTCACCCCAAAAACATCATATTTATCATTTATCATCTGGGCTCAGCTTACGACCCGGTCTTTTCACCTGCCCAGCAATTCATAGGCATGCCGCCAAACTCAGAACTCTGAAAATCGAATAACATACTAGGCACACAATTAATTCATTTATCTCATTATCAAATACTTTCACAATTCATTTCTCATTTTATTTCTCATAATCAATCTAGGCTCATTGCTTTATTTTCACTTTTTTTTCTCATTTTTCTCATTGTTCACATCTTTCTCATTTTTCTCACTTTTCTCATTTTTTCTCATTTTTATCAATATCAATTCATTTCATTATTCTACATATCTCATTTTTGCATTCACAACACATTACCCAATTACTTTGGGTATTTTCACATAATATGCATATTTCACACTTTACACAATTTAGCCATTATCAATGGCTTTTCACAATGCATTTAACACATATATGACATTACAAATGTCATAGCACATTACTCATACTCAATCAATAAACTAAGTAGCTTAACACATTTTTCAACCAAAATGTGTTAAGTCCAAATGTCATGCAAATATAAACATTATACTCAAAGTTTGTACATACCTCTACTAGCAACCCAAAGCAAGCTTAATACTACCTCCAATCCTATCCTTCCAACTTGCCCTTCACCACTTGGATGAAGCAAATCAACCTTCCTCAATGCTTATACCAAATGTGATCATACATAATCATTTAATATCATATTCTAAGGTATTCTCAACATCAAACCATAATTAAACATCACTCTAAACCAAATCCCAAAATTAAGCTTCACCTCACTTTAACTTTGAAAAATCATATCAAGCCATTTAAATTAGTGTTTTAAGTTTATTAATATCATTAAAAACATATTTTAATACATTTAAATCATTTACATTATAACAATACACTCTTATACACAAAATCTCAAAAATGGCATAACCTTCCCCCATTGAAGGTTTTCCATTCCAACACAATCCATTACTCATTTCAAGCTTATATTCATCACATTTAACACTAAACAACATGCTTAAACAAATAAAATCGCACAATTCAACCACTTTGAAAAATCACTTTTCCAAAACCCTAAATCTCCACTTCCATTCTCAAACTCCAACCAAACACAACCAAATCCAATATTTGACTTTAAAATACTTGTTTATGTATCAAAACAACTCATTTGGAATCAATTTACACAATTAAAAACCATGATTTCAAAACCTCAAAAATTACATAACCTTAAATTCTCTCTCTTCACCAATCTTACCCAAACTCAACCATTTCTTTAATCCAACCTTAAAATCATTAATAACCAATCAAAACAACTTCATTCATATCCAATTAAGCAATTAAATCATGCTACTATAGAATTTCAAAATTTACATAACACACTTTTTCATAGAATTTGAAAATTTGGTAAGAAAGCTTACCAATTGATGAAGAAACTTCTAAAACTCCACTTGAATCCTTAAAATCTCTTCAATTTTTAGAGTATGGAAGAAGCAAATCCCTCTCTTGAAGCCATGAAATTCGGCCTTGAAGGAAAGAAGAAGAAGAAGACTTTATTTTTTTTTATTTCTCTTTCCTTTCACCCTTTAATTTTAAACCATATATATATATATATTAAAATAATTTAATAATTATTTATTAAATTATTTATTTAATAAATTAAAAGTCCTAAATTCCCTCTTCCATTCAAAAATAATTTATTTTGAATTATTTTATTAATTTTAAATTTCTAAGATTTAATTACCAAAATACCCTTTTACTTTGACTTTTCTTTTAAAAAGTGTTGATTTTTATATGTTATGTATATTTTATATATATCACATATATTATCCACTTTTTCATTTAAAACCTCTTCATTTTTTTATTTAAAACCATTAATTTAATTTATCCATTTAAATTATAATTTATTTTATCAAATTTCCAAAAATTAGAACTTTTCAAAAATTTAGGATATTACACGTATGCACAAGTAATGTGTATCTTATATACACATCAAATGTACCTTATATGTGTATTAAATATTGAGTATATACAATTTATATCTCCAAATACTTATTTAATTTCTCTAAAATCACAGATGTTATAATTTTCTCCCCCTTAAATAATTTCGTCCTCGAAATTATCCAGTATAGTAATAAATCATCCAAATCATTATTTTACCAAATTACATAATTTCTATTCTCCCCCTTAGGTTCATTCTTAATTTCCTTTTTATCATTCTCTAATACATCATTATACTGTCTATTTACTCAAACAGTCACAACAGATTATTATATCTTCAATCGAATTGTCATTAGACAAAGTTAGTTCATCTTCTTAATATATATACACCACACACCTATTGCACTCAAGATATCTGATCACTTCATTATCTTAAAAATATACTCTCATCACCTTAAATTCAAATGTTAATAACTTTTATCTTAACACAATAATTTTACACATCTTTATTTTGATCCTACTCTCTATACAATTATCACATATTAATTTAATATCACCATTATACAACAACAAAATCTTATTTCCTTATTAAAATTCATTCCAATTATACTATAACTAATACTTTTCTCTTATAATTATTTGAAACTAATATAACTTAGCTCCTTTCATATGCATATACATATCAAAACGTTGTATTTTGCACATTATCATATATCTTGCATATTCTTAATACAACTACACACATTGAATTTCAATAAATACTTGTAAACTTATTACATTTCGGATCAATTGCTCTAACTATCATAATATGACTATCACAACCTTATTCTATTCTGACCAACCTTTTGCCTATTTTAAATTCACCAATTTGTTTTCAATTCATGACCTAATTCTATTAGGTCAAATTTATTCTCAAATTTTAATTCTCTTCGAATTTATCATTACAGATAATATTCACTTCCCCTAGTCTCATTTATTTTACACATTATTTTCATCAACTTATTCATTTTATACAACTTTCAAACACATTTATTATAACTCTTACTCACATTTCATAATTCCTTTCATTTACCATTTTCTCACATTTCTTATAGTTACCCTATTTACACAAATCACTTTTCTTATACATCATTTAAAGCTCATCATATTTTTACAATTCTCTTCTGTTTCCACACTTTCTATAACTATAAACAAATTTCTAGTATAAAATTATAAGATACAACTATGCAAACCATAAGTCTTGACCATATTTCTTGAAGCATAACTATTAATCTCACTAAAACTATCCAACGGTCATGCCATAATAATGGTCACATCTGTGGCTTATACATAAATACTGCCCTTCTATCATTCTTCTTCAAACATTTCCAATCACAATGTTAAGTTTGTATCGCAAAAATCACATATTCATTTTTTAATCTTTTGATACAAAAAAAAAGATAACACGTTTCAGCTCTGTTTCAAAGCAATTTACTCTTAATCACTTGATCATCATTAGCCTAACTCATGTTTCAACAATATTATCATTAACATCTCTTACATATACACATTCATTCATATGCTAATTTACACAATTTCCATTTATTACTCCATTTCTAATCTATCTCTTATAAAAATTTTCATTCATTTTTTTTTCAGTTCCATACTTTCTTCATTATACTTTCCTTTTTCCTTATAATCTCTTATTTATACGCATATACTTTAGGCCCAAAACACTATACAATCATGAAGTTCAGCTGTTAAAATAACAATTTCACCGTCCAGCTCTGTTCGGGTCCATTCTCAATCTCAATTCATCACATGACCTAACTCTACGCAGGTCAAGACCTAATCTCTCTTAGGTCTATTAATACATGCAATATCATTCTCAATATCACCAGACACGTATTTGTATAAGGTAGTAAACACTCGATAACATTTTTTTAATCATCCACATACACCTTCGTAAGTCATAATCACAATGTGACTTACTTTTCACATTTTCTTACATATCATATTTGTGTTCATATAGAAAAAAAAAATCTCATCACACAAATCATACAATTATACTCAATTCCTCTTTTACATACGACCTATACAAAGTTCACATTTATCACCTTTCAAAGAACGTTATCATTTCTCATTCTTTTGACATTACTTAGGTTATTCATCAATTCAACATATATACACACTCTGACCACAACATAATTAACATATTCCTTATTCAATTGCCCATCTCTTAAAAATGTTTCTTATTATATATTTTTTTCTAATACTTCACATAAATCTTAGTCACGTTTCCAATGTGACATCTCTCTCACATTTTTTTTTTTGCATTGATCACACATTTCATATCCATTTTCATCATTTCCAACTCAATTAACTAAAGTAACTCATTTTCACTTGCTTAATCATTTCCCTTTATTTCATAATAAATTTCTATATTATCAACCACATTACACCTTAGTTAGTACTTTTATAAGTAACATTACTCATTCAAAATTACTCACATGCTTATTAAACATTAAACTATCAATATCTAAACAATCCTCATCGAAATTCCCTTACAACTCTAAATTTCCAATTTCCAATTTTACTTAAACTTCATTCTATTAATCTCACTTTCAAGAGCTAACTTTATAAACATTATTTTTATATTAATATAACATCAAAACACATCACTTTCACAATTATGGAAACCCATTTCAAAAATTCAAATTTCATATAATACAACAAAAAACATGAACCTCACCAAATCTCACCCATATCACATTCTCAATCTTAAGATCATAACATTTACTTTTAAACAACACTAATTTATTTCCTTATACTAATTAATATCATCCATTTAGATACTTTAATTTTACACACTCAACCCTAAATTATGCATCATTGTTCCATAATAAATAATTCGCTATCATATATGATTTCACTCTTTGATTTTAATTATGAACTCTTTGTTGAAAATTATTAAAAACTCCATATTCCTTCTATACTTATACCCATATGCATATAAAGTTTTATAATTTTCTTCATTCATTTATCTCATAAAATTAATTTATTACTTACTTACACAAAACTGCATGACTTCCTCAGTTTCATGTCAATCTCACTTTTAATTTTTATATTCCTTACCAATTCTTTATAAAAGATTGTAAACTTTTATCCATGTGCACTTGACACATATATGGACTTATATTTAAAGTTTTAGATTTTTTCAAGTTGATTTAATATATTTAAAAATTAAATCTTCCAAAATAAGAGAATCTGTCTCTTTAATAATTTCTCTGGCAGCACCAGGTTGTCCATTTTTTTTCAGGTATCAAACCTTAATAAAAATTCATGAAATTTTAACCATATGTTAAAGGAATACATATGATATTGTTTGTAAAATTTTAGATTTTTCTGGGTTGGTTTACCATATTTTCTAGATTTATTTTGTTTTTCAATTTCTACAGATTCTGAGTTGCTGAAATTTCTCCAACAATCTGTGCTCTTCTATTTTTCTTAATTAGAGATCCATCTTTAAAATTTATAAAATTTTATACATTTGGATTCTAACATATAGAAAAACTTTCTATTAAATGTTCAAACTCATCCAACATTTCTAGATTTGTCCAACACTTTTATCACTTTGCAGTACATCTATAAAATTTTCTATAACTATCATGCTCATTTCTCAAAACTTTTATTTTTATATCTTAAATTATTTCCTAGATTGTTTTTCTAATTTCACTTATTCATCAATTGAATCAGCTATAAATTTTAAATTTCAAATAAAAATTCCAAAAATTCATAATCCATAATCGCTAGAATGACGTTTCCACTGCGCCACTCTGATATATGCAACCCAGATACCATCTCAACTCATATCCATTATATCAAATGGACATTGCCACATCAGGGATCAGATAAATTGCCAGTGCCAATGCATACATTACAATTGAAAAATTATTTTTTTATTCCAATTTTCTCTCTCTATCATCCCACCTAGGTCGAGAACCTCAAACCTAGGCTCTGATACCAAAATAAATGTAACACCCTTATACCCTATATACGTACAATACATATTTTTAGCATATGTAAAATACTCCTATATGGTATAAAAATATCACAGACCGATTTAATAATAATTTTTACATTTCTGTTTTAAGATTTCAAATACTAATATATAAAATAAATAGTATATAAATATTCTTTGCTTGTTATAGGAATCCAAAATAAATATTATATATGAAAATCTCAGGAAAAAATTCGCTAGAGTTTTGTTTGTAATTTAAACGTTTCCAAAATTCAACAAAACACAACCTGCATAAAATAAACACTCCAAATAAAATCAATTCACCAATTCACCAATACTTCTCAACTTCTCCATATTTTCTCAAAATACTTATATATAGGTATATATATATCAACATTATATATAAAATCTCATCTTAAACAAAATTATTCAAATCATTTTTTACAATTTATAATATATGCTTCAAAAACATATCATAACATACATAATATTAAAAATGTACATGCTGGCAACTGGCTCTGATCTTGATGTATTCAAAATAACTCTTCAAGCTCAATAAATACAAACCTAGACCCGACCAGGTCTAGTAAAACTCTCCGGCTCTACCAAAACGTCCATGACACCTGCGCGAAGAATTACAATCACTCTAAGCCGAAGCCTAGTGGTACAAACTTTGATAATAATAAAAATATAAAGTAATGCCAATACACAATGCATATAGAGGTCACATCATTTCACTTTATTATATTTTTCAAATATTTCATACTCACAACTCATAACATTATATTTCTCAATTGTATCACAATTCATAATTCACATTAAAACAAAGACAAGCATGGGCCCAAAAAGGATCTAATATGCTATTCAAATTTCAGAGTTACTGCTTTGGTCCATAATGACACTATGTGTCTAGCTCGTAGGCATTATATATATCCATGGATAATGTAATAGCCCCAGTATCTTGGACCTCAACCCGGCTAGACCTTTAGGCCCCAGTATCTTGGTCCTCAACCCGGCTAGACTGCTATGGTTTTTGAGGCTTACGACCCAGTCTTTTCACGCCAAAAATATCATATTTATCATTTATCAGCTGGGCTCGGCTTACAACCCGGTCTTTTCACTTGCCCAGCAATTTATAGGCATGCCGCCAAACCCAGAACTCTGAAAATTGAATAACATACTAGGCACACAATTAATTCATTTATCTCATTATCAAATACTTTCACAATTCATTTCTCATTTTATTTCTCATAATCAAACTAGGCTCATTGCTTTATTTTCATATTTTTTTTCTCATTTTTCTCATTTTTCACATCTTCCTTATTTTTCTCACTTTTCTCATTTTTTCTCATTTTTATCAATATCAATTCATTTCATTATTCTACATATCTCATTTTTGCATTCACAACACATTACCCAATTACTTTGGGTATTTTCACATAATATGCATATTTCACACTTTACACACTTTAGCCATTATCAATGGCTTTTCACAATGCATTTAACACATATATGACATTACAAATGTCATAGCACATTATTCATACTCAATCAATGAACCAAGTAGCTTAACACATTTTTTAACCAAAATATGTTAAGTCCAAATGTCATGCAAATATAAACATTATACTCAAAGTTTGTACATACCTCTACTAGCAACCCAAAGCAAGCTTAATACTACCTCCAATCCTATCCTTCCAACTTGCCCTTCACCACTTGGATGAAGCAAATAAACCTTCCTCAATGCTTATACCAAATGTGATCATACATAATCATTTAATATCATATTCTAAGGTATTCTCAACATCAAACCATAATTAAACATCACTCTAAACCAAATCCCAAAATTAAGCTTCACCTCACTTTAACTTTGAAAAACCATATCAAGCCATTTAAATTAGTGTTTTAAGTTTATTAATATCATTAAAAATATATTTTAATACATTTAAATCATTTACATTATAACAATACACTCTTATACATAAAATCTCAAAAATGGCATAACCTTCCCCCATTGAAGGTTTTCCATTCCAACACAATCCATTACTCATTTCAAGCTTATATTCATCATATTTAACACTAAACAACATGCTTAAACAAATAAAATCACACAATTCAACCACTTTGGAAAATCACTTTTCCAAAACCCTAAATCTCCACTTCCATTCTCAAACTCCAGCCAAATACAACCAAATCCAATATTTGACTTTAAAATACTTGTTTATGTATCAAAACAACTCATTTGGAATCAATTTACACAATTAAAAACCATGATTTCAAAGCCCCAAAAATTACATAACCCTAAATTCTCTCTCTTCACCAATCTTACCCAAACTCAACCATTTCTTTAATCCAACCTTAAAATCATTAATAACCAATCAAAACAACTTCATTCATATCCAATTAAGCAATTAAATCATGCTACTATAGAATTCCAAAATTTACATAACACACTTTTCCATAGAATTTAAAATTTTGGTAAGAAAGATTACCAATTGATGAAGAAACTTCTAAAACTCCACTTGAATCCTTAAAATCTCTTCAATTTTTGGAGTATGGAAGAAGCAAATCCCTCTCTTGAAGCCATGAAATTCGGCTTTGAAGGAAAGAAGAAGAAGAAGACTTTATTTTTTTTATTTCTCTTTTCTTTCACCCTTTAATTTTAAACCATATATATATATTAAAATAATTTAATAATTAATTATTTAATTATTTATTTAATAAATTAAAAGTCCTAAATTCCATCTTCCATTCAAAAATAATTTATTTTTGAATTATTTTGTTAATTTTAAATTTCTAAGATTTAATTACCAAAATACCCTTTTACTTTGACTTTTTTTTTAAAAAGTTTTGATTTTTATATGTTATGTATATTTTACATATATATCACATATATTATCCACTTTTTTCATTTAAAACCCCTTCATTTTTTATTTAAAACCATTAATTCAATTTATCCATTTAAATTATAATTTATTTTATCAAATTTTCAAAAATTAGAACTTTTCAAAAATTTAGGATATTACACATATGCACAAGTAATGTGTATCTTATATACACATCAAATGTACCTTATATGTGTATTAAATATTGAGTATATACAATTTATATCTCCAAATACTTATTTAATTTCTCCAAAATCACAGATGTTACATTTCTTTTCCTTATCCCACTTCTTCTTTTTCTTTAATTTGAAGTAATCCGATTTGATGTGACCCGTTTTGCCACATTCATAACATTTTACTTCATTCTTTTTCTCTTTATCTTTAAAGGAGAATTTAGAAAATGTACCTTTATTAGCTTGAAGTCTTCTCTTTCTCTGTCAATCACTTATTCTTTTGGATAGCATAGTCATTTCATCATCATCATTACTATCTTCATCACTTGAGTTCTCAACTTCTTTGATGGCCTTAAGAGCTCCTTTTGTCCTTCTCACCTTGTTCATCTTCCTTTTCGGTGTGCAATTTAAAGGTGAGTAGTTTTTCCACTAGCTTATCAGTTCTTAAGGAGATAAGGTCATGAGCTTCTTCAATTGAAGAAACTATAGACTCAAAATTCCTCTTTACTCTAAGTGCTCTCAAATTTTTGCTATTAACATCACCTTGAACATAGACCTTGCCATATTTCTTTAGATCATTAACAATGGCAAGCAAATAGTTTGTCATGTCAGTAACATTCTCATTGGTCTTCATTTTGAATAGCTTATACTCATGTACAAGCATTTGAGTCTTGGTGAACCTTACTTGGATAGTACCCTCATGATAATTCTTAAGAGTTTTCTAAATACTATAAGTACAAGTAAGATGTTGGACTCTTTCACCTTTTTCTCTTGATGTAGAATTCATCAAGATGGAGGCTGCCCTTTTATTCTTATAATGAGCCCTTAGTTTGCCATTTGACTATTGAGCTCTTGGAAGAGGAACTTGAACACCATCAACTTCATGAGTAGGAGGTTTTCACTCATTTTGTACATGCTCGCAAAGTTCAATACCTTCACTATCAAGAAACCAATACATCTTATGTTCCAATAAGAGTAATTAGTTCCATCGAAGTAAGGTCTGAGATAGGAGTTTAGATTTCCATGTGAAGAAGCTATAGAGTTGGAAGTAGAAATTGATGCAGAGGTGGTTACCATTGTGGAGTAATTTTACAATTAAGCTTCTTGAAATTTAGAGCTTGGATACTAATTATTGTCCCAAACTAGCAACCAAGGGGGGTGAATTGGTTAGTTTGAGTAGTGATGATAAATTAAAAATTTAAAAGCAAGATGAAAAAGATGTAGAGCATAGAAGAATGAACACAAGAGTTTATAGTGGTTCGAATTACCTCAATCCTACATCCACTTCCTTAACAACTTGTTAAGGTTCCACTAATCTTGTGTTTTTACAAGCTTAACTCTAACTTGGTGTTTTTCACAAGCTCACACCAAACTTTAACAAGGTTTGAGATTAATCCTCATAACCCTTACAAGAGTTTTCACAAGGCTCACTCTAAAACCTAAATATTTCAAAGCTAACACTCAACTTACAATTGTGTTTTTGATGCTCACACTCGACACTCAAATAATAAAAATGTTAATTGTAATATATGAAATTGAAAGTATATTGCTTTGGCTATTAGAATCACAATTACCCTCAAATAAGAGATTTCTTGGTGTATTATAGCCATTTGGACTTGAACTAGCAATTTAAAGTGGTTCCCACATGTTTAGTACTTGTCTTCCACTACCTTGGTGGCTAAGACACCTTGTGCGATCGCACTACAGCTTATGCGGTCATACAATTCAAATATCTCTCTAACAACTAACTCCAACGATAAGATTTTGTTATCTAACAGGATCTTGTTTGCCCATGACACCATGTCTTGTGGTCGCACAGCTATTTGTGCGGTCGCATGACATAATGTTATTGCTTGATTTGAATTTCTTCATCCACGTGTCTAAGTATTATTGATCCAAATTATTTGGCAGTAAAATTCAAAAGTATTGGTCTTGTGTAGTCGCACGACATTTTAGGGCGGTCGCACAAATGGTTGAGCATTGAGGAAGCATCACACCCGTTGACCGCTATCAGTTCTGCCACTTTTAGGTTTTTAGGTCATAGATTTGTGCGGTCGTTTGGGGTTTTGGTGCAGTCGACGCCTACCGTGTATCTTGACTTCACCTGATCATGTTGAGATCGCTACCTCCTCTGTAAGTTTGTGGATTTTAGCTCAATGTGTTGTGCGGTCGCTCAGTTGGCTCAAATGGTCGCATAGAATTCTCGCATTTCAACTTCACCTCTCGCCAAGCCCGCTATTCTTTCTGTAACTTTGGTACGTTTTTCTTGCAAAGTTACGCAGTCGCTCAGTGGGCTCAGGCGGTAGCACAAATATTAGTGTTTCATGCCTATAACAACAAACTTGTTTGAAATCATTAGTACATATCAATTTGATTATCAATTATCAAAATAGAGTTTAATTGTCCAACAGAAGGAATCTTTGATTTAAAGAAAAAGCAATGATGTCAAACCCATTTCTTTTTGTTTTAATGTTTCATTCTATCTTGATGGTTTCCTTGAAATAATTGTATGGATGAAAAAATAGCCTAGATGTTTTATTCTACGAGATTAACTACAATGGCAGTAAATAATCTTTCATGTGGATGAAAAAATGACGTGTTTTGAGTTTATAGGTTTGTTGAACATGTTGCTTTTGTTATGGAATGCCAGTCTCTTTTCCTTTGCTTGCAGTAAATCTTTAAGTATTCTCTCTTTTTTTTTTGGTGTTGTGAGTAATTTTTTTCCTTTTTGTTTCCTTTTTATACAATATTCAATTTGTATAGACATGGAAAGTCCTCGAGCAATGACTGATAGAGCTCATATCCGTGACCACTCCATACCAACTGCTACTCTGACTGTCGAGCCATCAATTACTTCTACAACTGGTTCATCTACCACGAGGAGGATTCGCATCTGGATTTTGAATGGAAGGTAACTTATTTAATGCATGTAAATTATATATATTAATTAACTATGTGATTAAAATATGTTTAATTAATTAATAAACATAATAAGTTCATTCCATGTGGCCACTCTATGTCATTTTTCATAATAAATAATTTTAGGGAGAGACTAGATCCAACTGGGTACCCATGGATAGAAGTGTCTCTAAAATACAAAAATTTTCATTAGCAGAAGTTTAATATGTATCAATAAATTTATTTAGAAATTATTTGTAGTTAAATTCTAAATATATATTATCTAAGTAATGAATTAAATTATATATATCATTTATATATTTTTTTAATTTTTCAAAAACTATCAGTGGCGAGAAGGAGATGGGGTATATAAGACAGTTTGGAAGAAAATTACTGCTAATGAGTATAACAAGACCTTGTACAACTAGAGACGGGCAGATCAAAGACCTCTTTATGTTTTCTTAGGAGGTAGGGGTTAGCTGGCAAGCACGTTGGAGATCTAGACTGTGGCTTGCACATTCCCATACTGCATCCATGAATAGAAGGAGTGAGATTAGTGGACTGAGGACTGGTGTGGTGTGACATACAGTTAGTTCCAAATCTACTGGAGCACACTATGAAGATGGCAGTTAATTTTTATTTTTACAAATTCTCAATTCTTGAAAATATTTATAGTATTTATTTATTTAATTGATAATAATAAATATGTTTTAGACTAAGGAACTGCAACAAACTCCAACTTCATGGGAGTTATTTAAAAGGATGCATACTAAAAAAGATGACACTTTAGTTGATGGTCCAGGCTACAAATGTAAAGTCTATTTAAACTTTTTTAATTTAAATATCTATTTTAAAATTATTTTTTACTATACCACTGTTTATTGTTTATCATTTTATTAAAAAATATATGTATTGCTTAATATAGGATCAAGTTGAGAGTTTGGTGCCCATAGTTTCTCAGTTGGTAGAGGGTTCATTGGAGCCACCGGAGATCAATTATAATGCATTATATTTGGAAACAGTTGGGGAATAGAATAAAAGATGAATAAATGGTTTAGGCTCTCAGACATTGATTTACTATCTGAATTCATCCATCAGCTTAACAAAATTATGGTTGAGAGTTCTTGCCTAGCCAACAACTAAAGCTATTCAAGAGATGGTAGAAGTATAAATACAAGTACAAGTAGGTAATATGCTTCGAGAAGTTTTGTAGGGCACAAATGAGTGGCGCCTAATGATGGAGAGACAGATCACTAGACAATTTGATAATAGATTATCTTTCAGACCATCTGATTCTATTAATTTTTAGTTTTTTCTTATTGTCTAATGTTTTTATTTTAATACTAATGATTTTTATTATAACTTACATATAGTTTAATACATTTGTTCCTATTTTACATTATTAGATATAATATTAATATTATATTACATTCCAAAATATTGAAAATATTGTACATTTTTTAAATGTATGAATTAAAAATCAATAATGAATTAAAAACAAAATAATCATTACAATTTTAATTTTCTTAAAATATTTTTTCCAGCTTGTAATGAATTTATAACAAAAAGCCATTGTAATTTATCACAGAAATAACTATGTTACAAAGTATAACCAACAATTAGTAATGAATTTGTTACAAAATGTAACGAAACATCTATAACATAACCATTGCAAATTACAACGACAAGAATTTAGTTACGACTTCATTACCATTTACGACGGAAAATTTGTTCCAAAATTATTGCAATTAATAACGAATTTGTCAGCAAAAATATTTATAACAAATTGTTGCCAAAAATATCGTCCTTACTTTGTTACAGTTTATAATTACAATTTTGTACCAATTCCATTAGAAATAATGACAGATAAATAGGGTTACAAATTCATCGCTATTAGCAACGACATGTTCATTCAAAATCACCACTAAACTATAATAAAATTTTATCAAAAACATCGTTATAACATTACAACAGATTTTATACTTACATATCCATTGTTATTTATGATTAGAATAAGCCATGAGCTGGGTTTAGGCAGGGCTCAATACAAGCTAAATTTTATATGGTTGAGTCTAAGCCATAACTGATCCAAATTTTTTTTTTCTTTTGTCCTAACCTATTAAATTAATTATTTTCAGAACCCAAACACGTCCTGCATTTATGCCAATTAAAATTAAAAAATACAAGTCTTCAAAATATCCAACATTGTCACGTATGAAACTTTAAAATTACCCATCAAATAATAAAATATTATATAATAAAGGTACCAAATCCAGGTAACATAAAAATTAGTAACATTTGTTGAATAGCATACCAGCCAAAAAATATTCCAATAGTCAGCAACCGTTCAACAATTTTATCTGTTGAATTACAAGTATGAATTATGCCCTATAACGAGTCACCAACATCTTTCAAGTCCAAAATATTATCTAAGGACAAAATCAAAATAAAAGTATAATCTTCAACTTCATATTTGTCCAAAATACTATCTATATAAAGGCAAAATCAAAATGAAAGCCTAATATTCAACTTCAAACTTTATGATATTCAACTTCAAACTTTATGCCTGTAAAAATAAATAAATAAATAAATAAACCATTATTACAATAAAATTGAATAATGACAAAATCTAAATGAAAGTATTACCTGAAATCCACTTTCAGTTTCATCCTCATTATCTCCACAATAATCCTTATCACTAGAACTATCAAAATCACTTTTAGTCTTATCATATCCTACAATTATTAAATAAATTAATATCAACTTTAATATTGAAAATCATGAAAAGATAGATATTAAAATTGAAATAAAATAAATAATTAAGTAATTAAACAATTAATTATTATTTTATATTCACCTTCTTCTTGAATCCAATCTTGAAGACAAATTAGTGCTTGAATGGTCTTTGACTTGAGAGAACTTCTAGTAACAGATATACCTTTTCCTCCCATACTAAAAGCAAATTCTGAAGAGACGCTAGGCAAGGAATACTCAAAATATCATGAGCCATTCTTGATAGTTGTGGATATCTCAATGAACACTTATTCAAAAACTCTAAAACATCAAATTCTTCATTGAAATCATGGTTGGCTCATCCAAATACAAATCCAACTATAACTTATTTTCCACATTAGATGCATCATCTAATCAAAATAATCACCAAACTCATCATCAACAACCATTGTTTTTATTTTTTATTTTGGCTCCATTTAAAGATTTTTCATTAGAAATTCTAATAGTGACAAGTTAATGTTGGGCTGCTTAAATTCTTCATATAATTTTTTAAGATAATTCATAATACTATCAACTTTATCTTGAACTCCATCCTTTTTTCGTAAATCTTACCATAATAATACTTTAAAAAATTGATTTTAAATATAGGATCTAACAAGACTGCACAAGCCAATATGTTATTGTAGTCAATCCAGTACTTATCAAACTGGTCTTGCATTGATTTGGCACTATTAGATAAGATATTATATTGTCCTTGTGCTAATTCTTGCAATTTTGAATGAATTTTCCACACTCCTTTAAGAAACAGATTTGAAGTTCGAGTTTAGTGGCTAAAAACATGCATGTTACATCATAAAAGACTTTTAAGAATTTATGAATTACTTCCACATTTTTCGAATCATCATTTGAAATTGTATAGGCCCTCATGGTTTGATCCTGCCTCTAAAATGGTCAAACACATTCTTATAGTAAAGAGCATTTTTAAGCATCTTAAATGTAGAGTTTCATCTCACGAGTATATCAAGTCTAAACCTTTTTTTCCCTTTCAATTGAGAATTGCTTTGTGCAACATCAAAAAATTAATTTCTTCCTTCTAATTGATAATCTATCAATATACTTTATCATCTCTCTTATTTTAATAATAACACCATCAATTTTTCTATACTAGATTGTACAATCAAGTTCAAAATATGGGTGCAAAAATGGACTTGAAAAAAGCCTCCACCACATATAAGAGATTATTTAATCATAAGATGACTCATAGAATGGCCATCATTGAGTTATTATATGATACATTATCCCAAGTATCATCAATATTTTATTGTTAATTTTCCATTAAGAGAAAAACAAATCAGTTTCATCCACAATACATATGCCATCATAAAGAGGGGGTTAAAGCTCTAAAATGTATTATTATTTTCTTTAATTTCCAATTAGAATCAATAAAATGAGCAGTAACACAAATGTACTCTTCTTTGGTTTGTTGATTTGTCCAATTATTAGTTGTTAGACAAATATTTTCCAAGAATTTTCATTAAATGTCCTTGAGATTATCTCTTTCTTTTACATATAATGAGAAAATCCCCTTTTTAAGTGTTTTCCTACTAAATGGTTTGAACTGAGGGCAAGCTTTACTCATCATATCTCATCATATGCCTAAAGCCTTTTTCTTTCACTATACTAAATTCATGAGTTCCCTGGATTACAAATAAACTAATGAAACAACGAAGCTCATTTTCATTAAATTTGTAAGTTTCATAAATTTGACCACTAAACCAAGTTCAATTGCTAACATAAATGGTCATGATTCACATGTTTGGGACACTTATCTATATGGCACTTCAAGTGTGGAGTCCCATTTTTTGATGCAGCAGCGAATATTGAGTTGACAATACTTGCATTTAGCTTTTGCTCCACTTTATCATCACTAATAATTCATTCAAAATGTTGCCGAACAGTGGAAGATTTTTTTGTTGCTTTGTTTTGGGATTGTATTATGATAATCCATCATCTTTGGTTGATCGTGAAAAATCTTTTGTAGGTGTTTTTGAAAGTAATATGCTAGAATTTAAACTCATTTGCTAACAAAATGAAAAAAAAATTAATTTAATTACTCACATTAATATAAAAAATTCAAGATGGATATTAAAAATAAGAGAATAATAACCTTGAGAAAATGGAACTCGAAGAATTAAGATTGAAAAACAATTGATGCTTTCAATTCTTGAAAATTTGATGAGTGGCATGATTTTAGTTTTAAGAATTTCAAATTGGGGAGTTTGATGAGAATGGAAGAAGTTGAAAAGGGAGAGACTTTTGCATCTGGCGATGTGAAGGTGAATAGTGATGAATAGATTTCTAAATCCAACGCTCCAACTTTCTACTTTTCAATTTACATATGTTCTAACATGTCCCTTAAGTTTTCAGTACTGCATCATTTTAATCAATAAATAATATATTATAAATTTATAATATCATAAGTTATATTTATTTTGTAAGAAAACTATTCTTGCATAAAGTCACACACTCATACTATATTAATATTATATAATATAATGCAAATATATAATATACTAAGTTAACTTGCTCAAGTCAAAATCTCAATGCTATAATTTCTTATTATTTTTAACAAGTTGTAACTTTTTTATATAACTGACACTTTAATATAAATATACAATATATTTAAGTATTTGCAATTAATAATATTAAAATTATATTGATTAGGAATTAAATTATGACAACAATACATTATAGGATAGGTAACAGAATAAATAAAAAAGTGCTCTCCCATCATGGAGTCTTCCTCTCTCAATATATAGCCTTCACCTACCCAAGTGGTTGCTGATATGCACTGCTAGAGCTCCTTCTTCCTCCATAGTAATTGGACAAAACTACATATTTTGTCCTGATTTAGTACATCTCTCTTGCCTCCTTTTAGAAGATTACTTCTCCTTCTCTCTAAACCAAATCTCACATATTCTTACCGAACAGAATCTGCTCTGTCCGGACTATTTTGACTACTCTTCATTTTGCCGATTTTATGTTGGATTTTGCCTACACCCTTATTTTTAGGTTTGTTTTATATGAGTATTTTAGCTTGGAATTTTTGTGGATTTGGTAAAGCTATTATTAGGAAAGCTCTTAAAGATCACATTTATGCCCATAATTCAAGGGTAGTATTTTTGTCAGAAACCAAGCACAAGAAAACTTTTATGGAAAAATGGAGAAGGAAATTTTGATTTCACTTTGTAGAATATGTTGATGCATAAGGCAATGTAGGTGGCTTAGCTCTTTGATGGAAGGAAAATTGGCTTATTTAGACCTTGGAGGTAAGCCCACATTTCACTCTTTGTGCGATATACGATCCTTATTACAAATTTTATGTAATTACATTTGTCTATGGATCCCCATATAAACTAGACAAGAAATTAGTTTTTTTTAAAATTGTTGTCCTCAATTCGGAGAGTTTTACTCCATGGCTATGGTTAAAAAATTTTAATCAAATCTGTTATCTCCACGAGAAATGGTGTGGCAATCAATGGGATACAAGGGGACTATAATTCTTTAGAAATTAGATGAATGATCTTATGTTGATTGATTTGGGTTTTAAAGGTGAGAAATTCACCTAGTCTAACAAACATGAAGGTATCTATAACATTCAATAAAGGTTAGATAGGGGCTTATCGAACATGATGTGGAGACTTAAATTTGGAAAAGGCCCATATTATTCATGGTAACCTCTTGGGTTCAGGCCATAGACCCATAATCCTTAATCTGAAATAGCTCCCTCTTAGACATAAAAGGAGTTTCAAGTTTGAAGACAAATGGATAAAAAAGGCAGATTTTGTTGAGAAAAATAAAACAAGCATGGTCTAATTGTAATGGAGGTGCACCAATGGAGATCTTTAATAGTAAACTGAATGACATGGCTAAAACACTTGTAGTTTGGAATTGTTAATGTAATTTGAATGCAAAGAAGGGTATTGAGGATATCAAGCAACAATCAAAAAATTATATTCTTCGGGTCAAACAGGGCATTTTCATGAAAAAGAAAAGTTTCATCTTAAAGAACTTGGCAAACTTTGAAAAATTGAAGAGCAACATTCATTTCAAAGATCAAGGGTAAAGTGGTTATCTACAGGAGATAGAAATACTAACTAACACAATCCTGAAATTGAGAGATACTTTAGGGCATTAGGTAGAAGATGAAAATGGGATTAATAGTCTATTTTTGTACTTTTATAAAAAGTTGTTTTAAGAAGAGTCTACTAATCATCAATACTTAGTCATTGAGAACTTCCATTTCCAAGACCCTAATGAGCTAAATTCTTCCATCTATGCCATTCCTTCCTTTGATGAGATATATGTGGTAGTTAAAATTATGTGTGCTTTCAAAGTGCTAGGACCTTATGGATTCTCGAGCTTTTTCTTTCAATGCTTCTAGCCGGTTATTATAATAGAGGTTATCAAAGCAGTTTAGAACTTCTTCTAGGAAGGTACTTTATCTCCATCCCTGAATAAAACTAATATTGTTCTCATACCAAAAATTCCTAGTCTAAAGACTGTACAATATTTTTGTCCCATTGCATTATATAATTTTTCTTATAAAATCATATCAAAGATCATTGCATCTAGATTGGAGCCCTTTTTGGATGGGATTATTTCTCTAGAAGAAGGTGCTTTTACACCAAGTAGAATCATACATGAAAATATTCTTATTGCACATGAGATGGTCCACTCTTTAAATTCCAAGAACCCGCAAAAAAACTGTAACATGATTGTCAAATTAGATATGGATAAAGCTTATAATAGAATGGATTGGTTCTTTTGGGAAAGAATCCTTAGGGCGATGAGTTTTTATGAAAGGGCCATCATATTGTTCATGCAATGTGTTTCAACTGTTTCTTATAATATTGTTTTGAATGAAGGATGCATTGGTAGTTTTCAACCATCCAGGGGCTTAAGACATGGAGATTCTTTATTCCCTTCACTATTTTTATTTGTAATTAATGCTTTATATGCTCTCATTCATCAAGTTGTGGAGGAAGGTATGATCAAAGGTATTCAGCTAAATAGAAATTCTCCCTTATTTACTCACTTGCTTTTTGCAAATGACACTCTTTTGAGTGGACAAGCTATAATTGAAGAAGCTTGCAATATTATACGCATTCTTAATTTCTACCGTGCACATCTAGACATATGATTAATTAGTAAAAGTCTAAATTAACATTCAGCAAATCTACCCCAGAGTATCTCAAAGCTAAAATCTCATAGTTTTTGGGTATGAAGATCATAGAGGAAGGAGAGAAATATTTAAGCATTCCTTCTCAATGGGGAAGATCGAAGAAGGATGCTCTTTTATTTTTAAAAGACAGAATTTCTAATAAGATTCACTCTCAGAAATATAATCTCCTTTCACATATAGGGAAAGAAGTAATGATCAAATCGGTTCTTACAGCTATCCCTTCCCATGTGATGTCTTGATTTTTATTCCTGAAAGGATTTTTTAAGGACCTGGATTGCATCATATATACTTTTTAGTGGAAATTTGATGGGGATGGCAAGGGTATCTATTGGAGGAACTGGGGTACTCTTTCAAAATCTAAATTCAGATTTAGCTTGGGGTTTAAAGATTTCCTTTTCTTTAATATTGTTCTTGTGGCAAAGCAATGTTGAAAGCTAGTTCAGGAAAAAGACTCTCCATGGGTTAAGTTACTCAAATCTATCTATTTTCCAAATTGTTATTTCTTAGAGGCAAAGATGGGCTCTAGACCTTTATGGGGTTGGAGAAGTATGATTCAATCTAAAGAGTATATCTCAAGAGGGTTCTGATGGATGGTGAAAAGGGTAACAAAATCAGCATTTGGACCCTTAGGTACCTAATCTCCCACAATTTCGGATTCCTAGTAACAAACCACACTATTCAAATCTATTATAGGTTATAGATCTCATTAATAGACATGGAGGTTGGAATAAGGGTATGAATAATGCCAATTTTCCCTTAGAGGTGGTGATAGCTATCCCTAACATACCCATCTACACACTCCAATGATGAAGATAGAACCATTAATTTGACATCATGAAAGAGTAGGTAAACTTAAAACAAAATTTATGTATTAGTTTTTATGCAATAGATGAGAAGGATTATCTGCTTCTTCTTCCTCCTCTTCATCATCTTTATGTGTTTGGAAATTGATCTGGAAACTTAATGTTCAACCCAATATCAAAAATTTCCTTTGGAGATTGTGTGTGAATGCAATAGCTGTGAAGCTCAATTTATACAAGAGGAATATGTGTCAAGATCCAAAAGGCCCCATTTCCAAAGGAGCTCTTGATTTTGACTAGTTAAAGGTATACTCTCCTATGCTATATGTACTATTAAAGCAAGATATTCTCTAATACATATCTTTTTCTATTGGCAAAAAAAAAAAGATAATATATATTTGATTAATTTGATAAGTACATATAAAGAATTGGATTTTAATAGAAGAAAATTAGTTATATTATATTTCAAGTTATATTGTAATATTAATGTTATTTGACATATATATTTTATGAATAACTATTACATAATTTTTTTATACTGCACTTTCTTTTATATTACAATTTATCAATAAATAGTCATAGTCATATTATTTTTAAATTGTTTTATATTAGATATAATTTTTCATACTATACTGCTACATTTAGTAACTAATGAATAGATTTTAATATATTAAATTATTATTTCATAGTTTATAAATATTATATAATTTGAAATTAGACTTAATTTATAAGAAGTCATGAATATAATTATTCACATAATATGCTAATTATAAAAAATGAATATTGCCCTTCACACATTTAATTTACCATAAATAAACTAGTAAATTGTTAATCTTTCAAAGTTATATGCATATAATTTCAATAAAAAAAAATCAAACACAAATCTTAATTTTTTTGCCATTATATAAATATGTTTATTTATATATAATATGTGATATGCAGGCTGAGCTGGGTTGAGCCTATAAAAAAATAAGCATGTCTTGGCTCGCTTAGAAAAATACTATTATTTATCTAGTTTGGGCTGGACCTATATAAAAATAAAATCCATTGTTGTTCCAAACTAGCAACTAAGAGGGAGGTGAATTGGTTGATTTGAGTAGTGATGATAAACTAAAAATTTTGACAACAAGAAGATGAAGATGAAGATGGAGTAGAGAAGAGAATAATGAACACAAAGAGTATATAGTGGTTCGGATTTACCTCAATCCTGTATACATCTGCTTCCTTAACAACTTGTTAAGGTTCCACTAATCTTGAGTTTTTACAAGCTCAACTCTAACTTGGTATTTTCACAAATTCACACCCAACTTTCACAAGGTTTGAGTTTCTTTCTCACAACCTAACAAGAGTTTTCCAAGACTCACTCTAAAACCTAAATGTTTCAAAGCTAATACTCAACTTTCAATGGTGTTTTTAATCCTCACACCCAAAACTCAATCAGTAAAAATGTTAATTGTAATACAATGAAATGAAAGTAGTTTGCCTTAGCTATATTAATCACAATTACCCTCAAACAAGAGGTTTCTTAAGGTATTTATAGCTATAAGGACTTGAACTAGCCATTTGAAGTGGTTCCCACATGTTTAGAACTTGTCTTTCATTAAATGTTTGCTGAAACATCTTGTGCGGTCTCCATACTCATTAGATGGTCACACAATTCAAATATCTTTCTAACGGCTAACTCCAACAGTAAGATTTTATTGTTTAACAAAATCTTTTGCCCATGATTTCATGTATTGCAGTCGCACAAGTCATTTGTGAGATCGCACAACACAATGTTACCGTTTAATTTGAATTTCTTCATCAACGTGTCCAATTATTATTGATCTAAAGTATTTGGCACTAAAATTCAAAAATACTGGACTTGTGCGGTCACACGTCAGGCTAGGGCAGTCGCATATTTGGTTGGGCATTGAGGAAGCATCGTACGAGGTGATCGCTACTGCTTTTGCTACTTTTAGTTTTTTAGGTTAATGAATTGTGTGGTCACTCAGGTTGGTGGTGCGGTTGCATGGCTTCCTTGCATCCTGACTTCACCATGCACTGAGAATGAGACCTCCTCTGTAAGTTTGTTGATTTAGCTCGGTATGATGTACGAGGGCTCGATTGGTTTGGGCGGTTGCATAAAAGTCTTGTATTCTAACTTCACAGCTCGATACAAGCCCGCTATCCTTTCTATGACTTTAGTACTTGTGCCGTGCAGGTTTTGTGGTGCTCTATGGGCTCCGACGGTCGCACAAAGGTTAGGGTTTTATGCCTATAACAACAAACTTATTTGAATTCATTAGTACATATCAATTTGATTGACAATGATAAATATAGAGTTTAATTGTCCAACATCCATGTCTAAACCTAGCAAGTACTTGATTATTTGGCCATGTCTATTTACAATGAACTTTTATTGGCTCCAGTTAATTTTGTTTATAATATATTGAAAAATCCATTACATATTGTAATAGACAATTATCGCTAATCTGTCATTAATGTTAATGGCAATAGCTTTTTTTGCCTCCCAAAATTTTTTGACTAATCATTTTGTGATGTATATATTTCAGTGATTAATACGTTACAAAGCTTATTAATGATGGAATAATGAAAATGTTTTTGCCACTATTTTACAAAGATCTTGTAATGCATGGATCCATCGACAATCAAGATAGAAGCTCATGGGTAACATACTATTAAAAATATAAATGTAAATATGAGTGGACCACCATAAAGCTAGTCTAATTTATTTATTTATATAATAGCATCTATAGAGACCATCACAAAACTAGTATGTTGGTTCTCATAGACCCTTGAATTTCCATTTGTCTAATTTGGTCTAGAATATAAAAAAATGAAATTGGACCAAAGAAATATAATAAATTTGTCGAGTCTTACTTAAACTCATGTACATGTCATGAACATGGCAAAAGTGCTATGGCTTCTAGCAAATTCACTGCAAGTCATAGGGAATTTGTGACATCCATCATTTTAAATATAATTAAATAATTAATATGGAGTGCAATTAGAGTGATGGTAGAGTAATATGGATAGTGTATACTTAATATATATGTATGATATAAATGAAGTATATATTTCACTAAAAGACAAAAAGTCAAAAGTCGAAAGTGAAAAAAATTAAGTTTAAAATTAATTTTGGACGGAAGAGAATAAATATCTAATATTTTAATAATTTATTATTTTTAAATATATATTAAATAGATGGATAAAATGGGAAAGTAGAATTTATAAAAAGTCATTATCTTCTTCTTTCTTCCATAGATGGCCGAATCTCATCTTTAAATTAAGGGAGAGCGTTTCTTTCAATTACATCAAATCATACAAGATTTCCAAGGATTTGAGGTGGTTTTGAAGTTTTATCAACACTAGGTAAGGATTCTTTTTAATTTAAGAGTTTTCCTTTAAGTTTTGATTATGTAAAGTTTGAAATTTTGATGGAAGAAGTTATAATTGTTGTGATGGGTAGTTTTGAAGTTATTTTGGTGAGGATGTTATGATTTTATGATTAGTTTGTGAAAATAATTGAGGTTTGGTGAAGTTAGAGTTTTGGGAATGAATATGTGAATTTTGGGTTTTTGAAGGAAGTGTTTATAATTGCAAATATGGATTATTTTGATGTTGTTTTGATGTATGTATAATAAATTTATGGTTAAATGATGGAAATGAATAGGTTGAGGGGTAGTTTGAGAGAAGTAGTATTGAATTAGGATTCCACTATGTTTGATTGATTTAAATGGCTTGGAATGTGTTGTTAATGAATTATTTCTACTTATAATTTGATTTAGGATTGAGTGTGGTGCATTTGTAAAACCAAAATATTGATGGGCAAATGGGGAAGTTTAAGTTGGATAGTGATTAAAGCTTGGAACTTGGTATAATTGAGGTTAGTATATTTTTTGATAACTTTTAAATTGAATTTATATAAATGAAATTGATCATTATGGTGTACTTTAAAGGATGTCCTTATTCGTTTAAAGTAGCATTGTGCATTGATATTGTATAGACTAAATATAAAAATAATATGTAAGATGAAATGTGATTAAAAATATGGTTAAACACATACTCTATGCATTGTTGCATAGTTATGTGATGTATGTTGTATTGGGTGATTGATCATTGAAAATAAATTGGTACTTGGATATGATTTGTGTGTAATATATTAGTGATGTGAGAAATAACATTGTTGTGTGCAATATGAAAAATTTATGAAAAAAAAAGATAAAATATGATTTAAAGGGTGAAATATGATAAAAATGATTTTAAAAGATGAGAAAAAACAATATGATAAGTAATGAGAAAGAAAATGTGAAAAATAGCTAAATATGTAAACAAGGTGAAAATTGTAAGAAATGAGAAAATATGATAATAATATGGTAATTGTATGAAAATGTGAGAAATTGATAAATGAGATGAAATATGGAAGTGATCATGAGTGAGTTAGTCACTTGAGAAATTTGGAAAAAATAATGGAAAGCAAATGAGAGTGTGGAAATGTGATTTGAAATGGTGTATGTTGACTCTGCACAATTTCTAGTTCCAGAAAGTTAATGTTGGTATTGCATATATTGATGGACTTGAGCAGAGCTAGGTCTTAAGAATAAGTTTGACTTTAGCAGAGCTAGGTCATGAATTTGAGATTGAATATAAGCCTGAGCAGAGCTAGGCCTTAACCCGTGCAAAGCTGGTTCATGATACTGATATTGTGGTAGCCCAAATTAATTATTCTAGAACTTGATAATTGTATAGAGAATTGTTGGGGCCCAACGTGACATGTTGTGTTAAGTTTATGAAAGTTATGTGATGATGTGTGTGATATAATATCCCAATATGTGTGTATTATGAGATTTGATATTTATATATACTTAATGAATTAATAAGTATTATATGGAAAAGTTAATGAATAACTATATGAGTTTGAGAATGAGTAGATGAATATTAAGTGAGTATATAATATAATAGTATTAAATAATTTACAAATCAATGTCTATGTAAATATGAGTTATGTTATTAGGAATGTACACTAAACCATATGCTCAACGCGATGGTGTGTATCTCGCAAGTGTTAGAAGTGCATACTAGAGAAATTTAGATTGTGATGGAAAATTGGAGTTTATGTGTACCACAAGACCATACCAGTAGTGCTACACATCATGTATAAGATTTTTTGTGAACACTATATTTGTATAATATAATAAGTAATTATGAATGTATTTGAAATGAATAAGGTTTTATTTTGTTTTGAATATGTATATAATGTACATTACTTTTACTTATTAAATACTTAATCTTGTATAAGGAAATAGTGGTTGGAAAGTAATATGATTTTAGGAAATGTTTAATGTTTTATACATTTTGTAAGAGGGTTTAAACATTTGAGTATCCAATAAACAAATGGTGGAATTTGAGGAATTATATATTGGAAGTATTTTTAAGTTGCAGGTTAGGTTGTGATGATTTTAAAATTTATTAAAATTATAGATAAAACTCTGGTAAATTTTTTTTTAGAGATTTTCTTTATTTATTAATAATTATCTATATTAACTAAAATGAGAAATTTTATTATAGAGTTTATCATAGCACTTTTATAATACACATACGAGATATATATGTTATACGTATAAAAGGTATAAGGGTGTTATAGAATTGCAATGAGTCATGGCAAATTTGTCATGAGTTATGGCGAATTATCATAATCCATGGCAGCCATGAGTTATGGCGAATTTCCATGATTATAAATCATTGTGAATTACCATGTCATGAAGAGTTCACCTATAGCTTTGCTTGAGGCATTTTTACAAGCTTTGAATGTGGAGCATTGGATGAGCGGTTTCTTCATGATTGCATGAACATCCTAAGCGAGAACATGCAAAAATGGAGAGAAAGTATAAAAGAGGGGGGAGGGTGGTAACAACAACATTTAGAGTGTGAAAAATCAGCAAAAGGCATTCAAAAAAATAAACAACATTAAGAGTGAAAAAGAAATTAGAGAGAAAAAGAGAAAGGAAAAAATAAAACACAAAAAAAAACAACTAACCCCAAAATCTATAGCCATTAGAGCAGACGTTCAGGAGTTGTAGGAGAACATTTACTGGTTAAACAATTGATTTTGGGGAATGTACATCAATCGGAAGTAAGAATGAACTTACAAATGAAATTTTATTTTCTAAACTCTTTACTCAATTAACTTAATTGAACAATTTGAATTAGTGATATTTTTATTATCCTTTACCTATTTTAATTTATTTTCTTTAAGACAAAATGATAACATAGGTTGATGTTTATTATCTTTCTATATAAATGATACTATAATTGCTTTACTTATCCTTATGATTGTGTTTTATTATGTTTGCATTGCCATTTTTTATGAATTAAGATAATTTCATATTTGGATTAATTCATGTATATTTATTATTATTATACGCAATATAATTATTTCGTTTGCATGCATAATTATGATAGCCCTTTGTCTTCATTTTATGCATTGTTAGTGTTATTATGTTGTTAGTGTTATTATTTTTGTTACATTTTACATAAATGATTGCTAGAAAGCCTATGTATTTCTTTTCATTCTTTCAAAAGATGGATTTTTTATATTTTATTTTTTGTTTATTTGTTACTGCAACTCTGCCTGCGAGTATGGTAGCCGGTCCCAAGCCCGAATAAAGGAGGAGGGTTGCGATAGGTTGGCGGCCAGTGTAAAAATTTTGCCAAACTTTTTATGGATTCTCAAAGCTATCATTATACCGTTGGGACATGCTCACCTAGGCACGCGCTACATCGGCACCCGGGTGTAGTGTTAAATGAGCAAGGGGTTCCACCACATTGACGCCTGGGTGTGGTGGAGTATGAGCAAAGGTTCCCATGCCATGGACGGGTATGGGTAAAGAAGTTAGTCCCGCCATACCAGCGCCCGGATGTGGGGTCAGACAGGAAAGGGCTATCGCATTATGGACGAATGCGGCTAAAGAAGCAAGTCCAAGGGAGCCGATTAAGATTAGGTAGTTGGAATATTGGCACTCTGACTGGGAAGTCTATAGAGTTTGTGGATACTTTGAAAAGAAGGAAGGTTAGTATTGCTTGTTTGCAGGAAACCAGGTGGAAGGGAAATAAAGCAAAAGAGATTGGTAACTCAGGATATAAGCTGTGATATTGTGGCTTGGATAACAATAGGAATGGTGTGGGCATTATTATTGAGCCTACGCTTAAAGACAAGGTGGTGGAAGTGAAGAGAAAGGGAGACAGGATTATCTCTTTGAAGCTTGTTTTGGGAGATGACACTATTAATGTTATTAGTGTTTATGCTCCCCAAGTAGGTATGGACGGAGCATCCAAGGTTCAGTTCTGGGAAGATATGGATGAAATCATGCAAGGTATTCCGGATAATCAGCAAATTTTCATTGGTGGAGACCTTAACGGGCATGTTGGTAAGGACAATAATGGTTATGACAGGGTCCATGGGGGTTATGGTTTTGGCAACAGGAATGAGGAGGGAAAGAGCATTTTGGATTTTGCGGTGGCTTATAATCTAGTGCTGGCAAATACCTGCTTTGAAAAGAGGGGGTCACACTTGATTACCTTTAAGAGTGGACGAACCCAAAGTCAAATAGACTTCATACTTACTCGAAGACGGGACAAAAGTAAGTGTAAGGATTGCAAGGTCATTCCGGGTGAAGCATTGACGGTGCAACATCGTATTGTGGTTTTAGATGTTAAGAATAAAAGTAGCTGGAGGAATGATAAGAAAGTATTGGAACCAAGGATAAGATGGTGGAAATTGAAAGACCTAACTCAAGGTACCTTTAAGGAGGAGTTACCAAAAGAAGACATTTGGAACCTTGAGGCTAGTGCAGAGGACTTGTGGACAAAAATGGAAGGTGGCATTATAAGAAAGTAGGTAGTAAATTGCTTGGGATCTCTAAAGGGGCAGGGCCTCGACCGCACGATGCATGGTGGTGGGATGAGGAGGTTCAAAAGGCTATTAAGGCTAAGAGGGAATGGTATAAAAAGTTACCGAATGTTGTTAATAGCGAGGCATTTGAGGAATATAAGAGGGCTAAGAAAGAGGCAAAGAAGGCTGTTAGTGTAGCTCGTGGCAGAGCCTTAGAAGGGATTTGTCAAAAGTTAGGTACTAAAGAGGGAGAAATAAGCATTTATAAGATTGCAAGGATGAGAGAAAGGAAAAGCAGAGATTTAAGCTAAGTCAAATGTATAAAGGACAAAGATCAACGGGTGTTGACAGGAGATGTTGAGATTAAGGAGAGGTGAAAGGCTTATTTTGAGAAGTTATTCAACCCTGAACATGAACAAGATTTTCAAGGTCTTCATGCAACAAATGGTTATATCAGCTGGTCTAGGAGGATCTTGCATAGTGAAGTAAGAGAAGCCTTGAAGTATATAAAAGTTGGTAAAGCTTGTGGCCCGGATGGTAATCCTATAGAGGTTTGGAAGAACCTTGGAGAGGTAGGAGTTTCCTGGTTAACTAAACTCTTTAATGCTATTGTGAAAGGACGTAAGATGCCGAATGCCTGGAGGAAGAGTATCCTGGTACCCATATATAAAAATAAGGGAGACATTCAATGCTGTACAAATTATCGGGGTATCAAACTTATGAACCATACTATGAAATTATGGGAAAGGATTATTGAACACAGATTGAGGAAGCTTACAAGAGTTTCGGAGAATCAGTTTGGGTTTATGCCAGGGAGATCTACCATGGAGGCTATTTCTCTTCTAAGAAGACTAATGGAATTGTATCAAGAGAAGAAGAAAGATCTCCACATGGTCTTTATTGACTTGGAGAAAGCCTATGATAGAGCACCAAGAGAAGTGTTATGGTGGGTTTTGAAGAGGAAAGGAGTCAGCGGAAAATATATCAACATCAATAAGGACATGTATGAGAATGCATCCACTAGTGTGAAAACACCTGGTGGAGACACTGAGGCTTTCCCCATTACTACCGGATTGCATCAAGGTTCGGCCATGAGTCCATATTTATTTACCCTGGTTATGGACGAGCTAACCAGAAGCATACAAGACGATGTTCCTTGGTGTATGTTGTTTGCTAATGACATTATTTTAATTGAGGAGACTAGTGCTGGTGTAAACCGTAAGTTGAAAGTGTGGGGAAAAACCCTCGAGGACAAGGGTTTTAAGTTAAGTAGGAGTAAAACGGAATATATGCACTGTGAGTTCAGTCTAAGGAAGAAGCAGGAACATGAGGTTAAGTTGGATGGAGTTTTGGTTCCTAAAACCAAGCAGTTCAAATATTTGGGTTCGGTGTTCCAGAATGATGGCCGTATAGATGAAGATGTGGCTCACAGAATACAAGTAGGGTGGTTGAAGTGGAAGGGTGCGACTGGGGTTCTATGTGATAAGAAAATACCTCTGAAAGTGAAAGGTAAATTTTATAGGACGGTTGTTAGACCTGCGATGCTCTATGGTAGTGAGTATTGGGCACCAACGGGACAACATTTGCATAAGATGAGTATAATGAGAATGCTAAGATGGATGTGTGGACATACCAGACTGGACAAAATTAAGAATGTTCATATTCAACAAAAAGTCCAAGTAGCGAATGTCGGAGATAAGGTGAGGGAAGGAAGACTTAGATGGTATGGGCATGTTTTAAGAAGACCTCCTAATGCCGCGGTTCGTAAGTGTGAGAATTTGTTGATTGAGGGGGCTAGAGGTTGTGGAAGACCTAGAACTGTGTGGAATGAGGTGATAACAAGAGACTTACATGCCTTAGATCTTGATGCGGATTTGATTAATGACAGACTTGAATGGAGACGTAAAATCCGTGTCTTGGAAGGGGCCTAAGGCTGGAGTATCTTTTTTGGTGTCTTTTGAGCTTATTTTGTTGAGGATCCATACAGCCAACCCCAACTTGTTTGGGACTAAGACTTAGTTGTTGTTGTTGTTGTTTATTTGTTACTGCTTAAGTTTTATAATTTTTAGTCACGTCCTATTTTATTGTGTGACATAATAAAGCATCCCAATAATTCGATATTTATTACATAACATAATTTGTCTTCTTGTGGCTATGAATATTTATTTTTTATATATATTTGCTCTTTCCCTTGTTTTGTAGGGTTTATTTTATATGTATTATTGAGTGCTTTATTTTGCTTTATTTTACTAATCATTTATTGTTGTTTTTATTTATTTATTTTATGAAACTTATTTCATATGTGGTGTTATTTAATTATTTTCTTAGGACTGTAACAAACTTGTTTCCACCTTCTGATGGGTACTTGCTTTTTGTTCTATTTTATTTTTATTTCAAATTTAAAAGGATTTTTATGTTTTGACCTTCATTATCCATTTCTCTTTCACTGCCGTTTGCATGACTTTCTTATTTAAAAGCTTCATTTCATTGACAATATATGTTTTCTCTATCTCTAACCTTAACACCGTTGCAACGATGTTAGTAGCAACTTCAGTGGCAACATTTGTGTCCTCCTTCATTTTGTCATTCACCTCATTAAGCTTTTGAATTTCATTCTTTAAGCTCTAAATTTGAGTCACAAATGGGTAAAGTATTTCCTTGTCTCTAATACTGCATTTAGGATTTATCCAATTAAAATATTTGCAATCATTCTCGTATATTTCCTTGTCTTTATTGTTAGTGTATGTGCCTTGGGCCATTTATTTGGATCTTTATGTTATACATTCATTATTAATAAATGAGGTTTTATTATCATTATGGTTTGTTTGCATGTTACACAATTTTGATATTTGTCCCTGGTTTATTATTGTTATAGAGATAAAAAAAATAATTCTTAACCAATATGAACATTGATTTGATAATCATCAGATGGTTATGTGTATAGTGATACAAATCAATTTCATAGATACTTGTTAAAGAACAATGTATTGGATAGACCCATCATGAGATTACTACATGGGTTAGTGTCATAAGTAAATCTCATGATAGTTATGTATTAATTCTTTGACTTGAGATTGTCATAGTTTCCAATATAAGGACTATTATATTTTGACATGATCAAACATTATCCGTAACTGGATAGTAATAAAGGTTATGATCATATATGATAGAAATTATGTAGAGGATAATGAACAATCAAGATAGAATTTGTCCCTCTCTTTGAGAGAGATATCTTTTGGGCCCCTCGATAAGTGAGACTGTGAAATGCATGGCCGTGCTCAAATGAATTGATAGTGTGATCAATTTCATTTGTTTTTATCAATCTACTTGGAGATCGAGTAATCATAAGTTTGGACAATATAAGTATGACATTGACCATGACTTATGTTCAAGCTAGATATCGTGTGACAAAGGGATTAATGCATGTACTATTATTAGGCAAATTGGACATTCCTTATATTAATTGGGTAGTTGTAACGCCTTGCTAGAGGCCAATTATGACTTGTTGGTTTAATAGAGATTAAATTGACTGCCAATTAATATGGGCCTATCGGGTCACACACAAGAATGCGCTTTGGGCTGGATATAATATTAATAATATTAATATTAGATATTAATATTTATTATTATTTTTTTTGTTTTATATATATATATATATATTATTAGATAATATATTCAGAATCCTAATTAGTTTTGGATTCTGAATTTGATTTACCTTATCCAATTATATATATTATTAGATAATATATTCAGAATCCTAATTAGATTTGGATTCTGAATTTGACTTACCTTATCCAATTTCGAATTCGATTCTGGAGTGATTATATTCACTCCAGACGTTAAGTCTTTATATAGGTAACTTTAGAAAATAAAAAAAGAGAACAAAAAAAAAGAAACCCTAATACGTTTTAGAGAAAACGTTTTTCAGCCTTCGCCGTTGTAGAGAGCTAGCACTCCAGACGGTAGCATTCGTGTGGATACGCGATAGAGGGTGTTTCGCGATCGAGGCATCTCTTCCAAACTGTGATTTCGAATCATCAACAGGTTAGTTCTTTGTACACTTTCGTCAAATTAAACGAACAGCATGGATCCTGGTGGGAAATCATAGATCAAAAATTTTTCCGCTGCGTGTTTTTGTTTGCAGTGATCTCCTTGATTTCCTAACAGTGGTATCAGAGCCACCTGTTGTTTTCGTTTAAGTCGAAAATGCCATGTTGATATGATTACATGAGATATATTGATTTCGTATGGCATGTTAACTCGTTTTTCATATGATGAGAAAGGATTGGTTTTTGGTTTCGTTTCTGTAAAACCCTAATTCGTTTTTCATATGATGAGAAAGGATTGGTGTTTTTAATTTTTTTTTCATGAGATGATCACGTATATATGATTGGTTGATTAAAACGATTTTCATATGATGAAAACAATTAAGTTTATATGTGATATAAACATTTGGTAATGATTCTGTAATGGGTTGTACATATTCGAAATAAAACAGTAAGAAGGTTAATGAGATTAACGATTCTGTTTTAGGGTTTCGCCAAAGAAAATGTTTAATGAGATTAACATTTCTGTTTGGCTTCGAGGGGTGCTGCCCCTTCGAAACCCCGCCCGCTGACCGGCCAGCGGGAGCCCCGCCCGCTAACCGGCTAGCGGGACCGCCGTATGTTCGCGCCCTATAGTTCGTTACCGCGACATTAAGAATGTCAATATATTTGTTTCTATTTAACATGTTGGTGATGAATATGTCATGTTTGTTTGATGTCTTGGCATGGTGCATAGCATGGCCTTATGACCTATGTGATTGGTTTATTCATATCTTAATTTTGGGTAAATACGGCCTGCGTGTCGTTTATTTTGTTGTAATTTATTTTACTAGTAGTTAGATTTTCTTTTATTGTAATAAATGAATATTCAAGCTACAATGTTTTTGATGGAGATTCATACCAAGGAGAAGATGGTTCCATGGTGATGGAAGCACAAGCTCAAGTTTTGAAGATATGTAATATTGCAAGTGTTGTAATAGATAGGTTTTTCACCTAGGGTTGCCTTTATGATCTTCATTTGGTCTCTTGAAGATCATATTTAGTTTGGCCATGTTATGTCACGTTTACATATTTTGTCATTTGGTATATGATGCTTATGTGATAAATTATATATATGCATATAGGATGCTAAAATATAATGATATGTAATGCAAGACATGATAATAATTTAGTTGAACCCTCATTAATAATTTAAGTCTAAATGCCATCCACGTTTTGAACACCTATCAAAACTAAGATTGTATTAAAGTAGGTATTGCCAAAGCAATATGCTTTAAACATTCCTAGCTAAGTAGGATGAGTAATAGTGCTACTCATATGTTTTAAAATTGGTTAGACTTAATTAGGCTATCAAAATAGTTTTGGGCCTAAGGCATTAGATGGAATTCAACATGCTATGACATATGATGTCAATATTCCATAATTACTAAGAGTTACATGAGATGTAATTGGTAAAGATGTTACCTACCTAAATAACTTGATTTTAAGCGTCACGCCAAAGCTGAGTTTAGAATTAAGTGAAATACGGATCTTAGCCTACTAAAATATTTCTTTAGAGGGTTATATTTTTAGTAGGAGTTTAAATAATTTTAACCTCATTATTAATTAAAATTTGACTTTGCATATTTATCAACAGATGGCTGCTAATAACAATTCCACCTTATCACTGCGATCTATCCTTGAGAAGGAAAAACTGAAAGAATGTGGGACTAATTTTGTTGACTGGTTTAGGAACCTGAGAATTGTTCTAAAACAAGAGAAAAAGTCCTACGTGCTTGATGAAGCTGTCCCTGACCCACCTCCTGCTGATGCTTCTAATGCTGCTAAGAGTAAGCATAAGAAGCATGTGGATGATTCCAATGACATAGGATGTCTTATGTTGGCTACCATGTGTCCAGGACTTCAGAAGGATTTGGAACACTTAGAGGCTTATGAGATGAGTGTGCATCTCAAACAAGCTTTCCAACAACAGGCTAGGCAAGATAGGTTTAACACCGCTGTTGCATTATTTGACTGCAAAATGTCTGAAGGTGAATCTGTTAGTGCTCATGTTTTGAAGATGAAAGGCTATCTAGATCACCTTGCTAGACTTGGATATCCCCTGAGTTTAGAACTCTCCATGGATTTGATCCTACATTCATTGCCTAGCAGTTTCTCACAGTTTGTCATGAACTATAACATGAATGACATGGAGAAATCCATTCCTGAGCTACATGGTATGCTCAAAACTGCTGAGGGGAATATCAAAAAGCCTACCCAAATATTGAATGTCAATATTAAACAAATGAAAAAGAAAGCCAAATATACTAAAGGCAAGGGTAAGGCAAAAGGTGCTAAAGGGTCCAAGGGACAAGCTAAACCAAAACCTGAACCTAAGGCTAAAGTTCCTAAGGAAGGGACTTGTTTCCATTGCAACAAGCCTGGGCATTGGAAGAGAAATTGTCAATTCTATTTGGATGAGTTAAAGAAGTTGAAGGGTAGTGCGACTACATCTTTAGGTATTTATGTTATAGAAATTAATTTATCTATTCCTTCTTCCTGGGTATTAGATACCGGATGTGGATCTCATATTTGTATAAATATGCAGGGACTCAAAAGGAGTAGGATGCTGAAGAAGGGCGAAGTGGACCTACGTGTTGGCAATAGAGCAAGAGTTGCTGCTATAGCTGTAGGAACTTATGAACTTGTTATGCCCAATGGGTTTTTGTTAATTTTGAACAATTGCTTTTATGTTCCTACTATGAGTAGGAATCTTATTTCAGTATCTGTTTTGGATGATGAAGGTTATTCATTTTTTATTAAGAATAAGAAATGTTCTATTTTTGATAAAAATGATTTGCTTTATGGTATTGCAAATTCTTATAATGGCCTTTATATCCTTAATCTTGATGATTCTAATGGTAATGATATCTATAACATAACTTCTAAGAGAACTAAGCCAAATGAGTTAAACCCTACTTATTTATGGCATTGTCGCCTTAGCCATATAAATGAGAAACGCATTTCTAAGCTCCATCAAGATGGATTATTAGTTTCATTTGATTTTGAATCATTTGAAACATGTGAGTCCTGTTTGCTTGGTAAGATGACAAAGGATCCTTTTACTGGGCATAGTGAAAGGGCTAATGATTTATTGGGCTTGATACATACAGATGTATGTGGTCCTTTTAGCATTAGTGCCAGAGGAGGATTTCGATACTTTATTACTTTTACTGATGATTTCAGTAGGTATGGCTATGTCTACCTAATGAAACATAAGCATGAGTCTTTTGAAATGTTTAGAACTTTTCAAAATGAAGTACAAAATCAACTTGGTAAAACAATTAAACTACTTCGATCAGATCGAGGTGGTGAATATTTGAGCCAAGAGTTTGATGATCATCTAAGGGATTGTGGAATTGTTTCACAACTGACTCCTCCAGGAACTCCACAGTGGAATGGAGTTTCTGAAAGGAGAAATCAAACTCTATTAGATATGGTTCGATCAATGATGAGTCAAGCGGATCTTCCTTTATCTTTTTGGGGTTATGCCTTGGAGACAGCTGCATTCATTCTGAACCGTGTACCATCTAAGGCGGTTGAAAAGACACCATATGAGATATGGACAGGTAAGACACCTAGTTTGTCTTTTCTTAAGATTTGGGGTTGTGAAGCTTATGTGAAAAGACCAGTTTCAGATAAGTTAGCTCCAAAGTCTATCAAATGTAATTTTGTGGGGTATCCTAAGGAAACTAAAGGATACTATTTCTATACTCCTTTAGAGAACAAAGTGTTTGTTACTCGAAATGGGATCTTTTTGGAAAAGGAATTTCTTTCTAAGAGAACTAGTGGGAGTATAGTAGAACTTGAGGAAACTCAAGTACCACGAGAAATCATTGAGCCGTCTATAGAGCCTATTTCAGAACCACAAATAGTTGTGGAGTCTGAAGATGTAACACAAATCCCTCGCAAGTCTGATAGGACACGTCGTCAGCTAGAGAGATATGGATTTCTTGTGACTGATGATAGTGAAGTAATGCTCATAGATCAAGATGAGGCTATTACCTATCAAGAAGCTGTGTCAGGTCCAGATTTAGACAAATGGCTTGGAGCCATGAAATCTGAGATGCAATCTATGTTTGACAACCAAGTTTGGTCTTTAATTGATCCTCCAGAGCATATTAAGACTATTGGTTGCAAATGGGTTTTCAAGAAGAAAATTGACATGGATGGGAATGTGCAGACCTATAAAGCAAGGCTTTTTGCAAAAGGTTTCAAGCAAACTCATGGTATAGACTATGATGAAACCTTTTCACTAGTTGCTATGCTTAAGTCTGTTAGAATTCTCATTGCCATTGCAGCATACTATGATTATGAGATATGGCAAATGGATGTCAAAACCGCTTTCCTTAATGGAAACTTGCTTGAGGATGTGTATATGACACAACCTAAGGGTTTTGTAAATCCTGAGAATTCTACGAAGGTTTACAAGCTTCAAAGATCCATTTATGGATTGAAGCAAGCATCTCGAAGCTGGAATCTTCGTTTTGATGAAACAGTTAGGAACTTTGGTTTCATCAAGAATGAAGATGAACCTTATGTTTACAAGATGGTTAGTGGGAGTGCAGTAGTGTTTTTAGTCTTATATGTGGATGACATATTACTCATTGGGAATGATATCCCTACCTTGCAAAAGGTTAAGACTTGGTTAGGGAATTCTTTCTCAATGAAAGACTTAGGTGAGGCTGCCTATATCCTTGGTATAAAGATCTATAGAGATAGATCTAGAAGGATAATTGGCCTGAGTCAAAGTACATACATAGATAAAGTGTTGAAGAGGTTCAACATGCAAGATTCCAAAAAGGGATTCTTGCCTATGTCTCATGGCATTCATCTCAGCAAGAGTCAATGTCCTATGACATCTGATGAGCGAGATCGAATGAATAAGATTCCTTATGCTTCTACTATAGGATCTATTATGTATGCCATGTTATGTACTAGACCAGATATCTCATATCCATTAAGCGCAACTAGTAGATTTCAAGCTGATCCTGGTGAAGGTAACTGGACAGCTGTCAAGAATATTCTTAAGTACCTTCGAAGGACTAAAGGTTTATGGAGGTTTGGAAGATGAACTAGTTGTAAATGGTTACACAGATGCTAGTTTCCAAACTGACATAGATGATTTTAGATCGCAGTCAGGTTTTGTATTCACATTGAATGGTGGAGCTGTTAGTTGGAAGAGTTCAAAACAAAGCACTGTGGCTGATTCTACAATAGAGGCTGAGTATATAGCAGCATCAGATGCAGCTAAGGAAGCAGTCTGGTTGAAGAAATTCATCACTGAGCTAGGAGTGGTGCCTAGCATTGCAAATCCTGTGGACATTTATTGTGACAACAATGGTGCCATAGCACAGGCAAAAGAGCCTAGATCTCATCAAAGGTCTAAGCATATACTCAGGCATTTTCATCTCATTTGAGACATTATCGATAGAGGAGATATCAAGATATGCAAAGTTGACACAAATGATAACATAGCAGATCCATTAACAAAGCCTCTCTCACGGGTCAAGCATGATCAGCACACTAGATCTATGGGTCTTAGAAATTTGTAGGCCTAGTGCAAGTGGGAGATTGTTAGTGTATGTGCCCTAGGCCATTTATTTAGATCTTTATGTTATACATTCATTATTAATAAATGAGGTTTTATTATCATTATTGTTTGTTTTCATGTTACACAATTTTGATATTTGTTCCTGGTTTATTATTGTTATAGAGATAAAAAATAATAATTCTTAACCAGTATGAACATTGATTTGATAATCATCAGATGGTTATGTGTATAGTGATACAAATCAATTTCATAGATACTTGTTAGAGAATAATGTATTGGATAGACCCATCATGAGATTAATACATGGGTTAGTGTCATAAGTAAATCTCATGATAGTTATGTATTAATTCTTTGACTTGAGATTGTCATAGTTTCCAATATAAGGACTATTATATTTTGACATGATCAAACATTATCCGTAACTGGATAGTAATAAAGGTTATGATCATATATGATAGAAATTATGTAGAGGATAATGAACAATCAAGATAGAATTTGTCCCTCTCTTTGAGAGAGATATCTTTTGGGCCCCTCGATAAGTGAGACTGTGAAATGCATGGCCGTGCTCAAATGAATTGATAGTGTTATCAATTTCATTTATTTTTATCAGTCTACTTGGAGATCGAGTAATCATAAGTTTGGACAATATAAGTATGACGTTGACCATGACTTATGTTCAAGCTAGATATCGTGTGACAAATGGATTAATGCATGTACTATTATTAGGCAAATTGGACATTCCTTATATTAATTGGGTAGTTGTAACGCCTTGCTAGAGGCCAATTATGACTTGTTGGTTTAATAGAGATTAAATTGACTGCCAATTAATATGGGCCTATCGGGTCACACACAAGAATGCGCTTTGGGCTGGATATAATATTAATAATATTAGATATTAGATATTAATATTTATTATTATTATTATTTTTGTTTTATATATATATATATATATTATTAGATAATATATTCAGAATCCTAATTAGATTTGGATTATGAATTTGATTTACCTTATCCAATTATATATATTATTAGATAATATATTCAGAATCCTAATTAGATTTGGATTCTGAATTTGACTTACCTTATCCAATTTTGAATTGTATTCTGGAGTGATTATATTCACTCCAGACGTTAAGTCTTTATATAGGTAACTTTAGAAAATAAAAAAAGAGAACGAAAAAAAAAAGAAACCCTAATACGTTTTAGAGAAAACTTTTTTCAGCATTCGCCGTTGCAGAGAGCTAGCACACCAAATGGTAGCATTCGTGTGGATACACGATAGAGGGTGTTTCGTGATCAAGGCATCTCTTCCAAACTGTGATTTCGAATCATCAACAGGTTAGTTCTTTGTACACTTTCGTCGAATTAAACGAACAACATGGATCCTGGTGGGAAATCATTGATCAAAAATTTTTCCGCTGCGTGTTTTTGTTTGCAGTGATCTCCTTGATTTCCTAACACATTTCATTGACAATATATGTTTTCTCTATCTCTAACCTTAACACCGTTGCAATGATGTTAGTAGCAACTTCAGTGGCAACATTTGTGTCTTCCTTCATTTTGTCATTCACCTCATTGAGCTTTTGAATTTCATTCTTTAAGCTCTAAATTTGAGTCACAAATGGGTAAAGTATTTCCTTGTCTCTAATACTGCATTTAGGATTTATCCAATTAAAATATTTGCAATCATTCTCGTACATTTCACACAATTGAAAAAATTAAAATGCATGAACATTATTACCAAAACCCTAGACATTTAATTTCTACTATTGTACCTTCCAGAAGCATCTCAAGAATAGAATGGGCATCTCAAGAATCTGCGGGTATGATTGTTACGGCTTAATGAGGTGTAGCAATTGGCTCACTCTTAGTGTTCACATAACACTCTAGCAACTATGGAGTGGTTTACTATAGGTTTGCTCGAAGCTTCTTTCATGACAAACAAAGGAGAGGGGAGCAACTCTTGGTCGAAGATTGAAGAATATTTAGTTTCCTTTTTAAAAACACTGTATTTTAGTTAAAGGGTCTAAAGTTCTAAACCGGTGCATTTTGGTTAATACTAAAGGGTTTAATGTGCCAAAATGGTGCTTTTTGTAGCTTAAAATGATAAATACTCGAGCATGCCATATTAAGCCACTTAAGCTTGAGTTCCTTTCTAGCCTAATGGAGCATAAAATTGATGCAAAATAATAACTTTTGCATCCAATTGATAAAAGAGAGAGAGAGAGAGTGTGTGTGTGTGTGTGTGGGGGGGGGGGGGGGGCTCAAATTGAGAAAAATTCGAGGATTTTTTTATGGTTAACCACCCTTTATGTATGGTAATAGGATAGTATTTTAATAATTAGAGATAAAATAATACTAAGACTTGAAAAGAAGGTCAATTTCAATGAACCAGACATATTGAGAGGTGTTGGATCATTTCTTATCTTTTTCATATGTACCCAACTTTCTGAATATAGTGGAGTTAAGGATATTTTAGGAATTGAGTCTACCACTTTGTCTTTATTTTCTCGACCCATCTGGGTGCCAACTCTTCATATCTGTGCTTAGATCCATTTTCTCTAAAGTTTTAAACCTAACAATGCCAAAGTCACAATAGCTATTTTTCTAAGAATTTGGGGCAAAAGTCTCTACTCATCGTAGTGACTCCACTAGGATAATAGAAGTTGATTACATTAATTTTAGTATTATCTTATTTTTAATTATCATAGTATTGTTCTTGCATCACTTTAGAATTTCATGTGTGCATGAGTTTGGATCCTTGTATAACTCAAGTTATATGTGTGTTGGAGATATTATACTTCCACTCAAGATATAAAGAACAAGCACTATATAACCACTTACAGTCTTATACTTTTAGATATATTTTTGTTGTGGGAATCTAAGCTCTATACCCTAATGATTAAAACTCATATAGTTGACATAGTAACTTTTCTTTTGGACTGTCCTTAAAATAATTTCTATTTGATTATGATTGACTTGTTTTGACCCAAGTTATGGTCGATTTGAATTGTATCCTTCTAATTGTAGTTTAGTTAAACTAGTGGTCCAACATAAATATATTTTCCATGACTTTGAAATGGATATTTTCCATGACTTTGAAATGGGCCTTGGTCCAAAATCATTTTCCCATCTCTTTTCAAAAATAATCTTTAGTTAAAATAATTTTGAAAATAGGCCTAGACCCAAAGTTTTGGAACTTATTTTGGTAAATCTGTTAATTAAATTTCAATCTTAATTATGTCGATGTGCAATTGAAATGTTTCAAATTTTATGGACCCATTTGGGAGATAAAAATGCATTGATTTTCAATTTATGGAGTTATTGTAAGTAGGTTGCTAAATTTTGGCATTTCAATAAGAAGTCGTTCGATCTTAGTATTTAGAGGATTGCAAATATGAGATATCCCTTGTTGATATTCTTTTTAAGCTTCCAAGCATGTGTGGGAGGAATAAGGTTGGAAGGTTCGCTTCCTAACTTGTTATGTTTGATTATTTTCTTTGTCTTGCATTAATGCATACATGCATAGATATATTGCCTCACATAACTCATTTGACTCGCAAACCCGGAGAATAATAATTCTTTATGCCATATACTATCCTATCTATAGCAGTGATTCTTATTCAAATGCCTTATCTATAAGTTTCAGGCCAAAGAACATGGATGCAAACTAGGTTAGGAATATATTCCATAAAGTTTTCAAAGCTAGGGTGGCCGAGTTATAAGGTCAATTGGTTGAGGTTGTGAAGGCTCAATTGAATAAGGTTATAGGGACCATCAATAATGCCAATAACAATAAGTTGTACGTAAGTAATACCAAGAAGAAGGATAAGGAACCAATCTTGATTCATGAGAAGAAGGATAATTGTCCAGATTGGCAGGACTATATAAGGTTAAAACTGAGTAAGAAAGATGAGAGTAGCATCAAAAATGAGCCTACCATTATTGAGAAGATGTTAGCCAATCATATAGAAACTATAGAGAAGAAGTTTAAATAATATATAAGAAGAAGTTTAAATAATAGATAAAGGTAAAAAAATCTTTTAAACTATCTAAACTCTTAGAAGATGATGACCATTTGCTGGCTAAGTTCAAAATGCAAAACTTTTTCTAAGTTTGATTGAACTAAGGATCCCACTATTCATAGTCAACATTACATAACTATAATGAAGACAACCTAAGCTTTCAATGAGTTGTGTTTCTGTCTGTTTTTGCTATTTCTTGTAAGACTAGCTCAATCTTGGTACAAGATCCTAGACAAAAATAAGAAAAGAATTGGGAGCTATTATATGCAGCTTTTGTCAAGCAATATGGCTACAAAAATTAAACTTTGCTAATTTAAGAGAGAGATGATTTATGCATTATTAGTAAAGCCAATAACTTATATCCACCCTATTTTCACTATCCATAATTCATCCCCTTTGAGCCTAAATAATTATTTTAACTAGCTTTTCTTTCGTCTGAAACATAGTCAACCACCTTAATCTTTTTTTGGTATACCATTTGGTACACGTCAACCACCCTAATCTAGCATGATGCAATTGGTAAATTCAATTATTGCATAATTGCCATAATATTACCGATGATGGTGGGACCAAGGATTGCATTTTTGGTTGAATACTAACATTGATAAATCAACAGATTGACTAGAAAGATTCTTGCAAAAAGAAAGACAGTTGGTTGAAAATCATGGATTTAAAGAAAGAAAATGAAAAAATAAAACTTTTTAAGTGGAAAAGAGAAGAAATTAAACAAAATGAAAGAAGAGGAAAAAAGAAAAAAGAATAAGGAAAGCAGAAAGAAAGAAAAGGAAAAGAAAAGTAAGAGCAAATATAAAAGAAAAAAAAAAGAAGAGTGAAAATCCTCCTAATATTTTCATAAGATAAAAATATGAGTTGGAGGATTATTAAAAACAAAGTAAACTTCACAGGATGAAATTTGCTTTTCACTCTCTAAAGCTAGAAGCTCGAGCTCATCAAGCAGGGGATAAAAATGTAGACCCTTGGATTTTTTGCCCATCTAATTTGGTATAAAACACAAAAAATGAAACTAGACCGATGAAACACAATAAACTTGTTGAGTCTACCTTAAACTTATGTAAATGCCATGAACATGGCCAAATTGCCATATGTCATGGTGAATTACCATGAATTATAATGATTTGCCATAATGCATGGCAACATGAGTCATGGCGAATTCACCTATAGCTTTGCTTGATGCATTTTTGGAAGCTTCAAATGTATTTGAAAGTGGAGCATCGAATAAGCAGTTTCTTCATGATTGCATGAACATCTTGAGTGGGAACATGCAAAAGTGGAGAGGCAAGGATAAATTTGGAAAGGCAAGAATAAAAAAGGGGGGTTGTTTAACAACAATATTCAGAGTAGGAAAATCAACAATAGGCATTCAAAAAAAGAAACCACATTGAGAGTGAAGAAGAAATTATAGAGACAAAGAGAAAGGAGAAACCAAAACGCAAAAAATCACAACCAACTCCAAAATCTATAACCATTAGAGTAGATGTTCAATAATCATGGGAGAACATTCAGTGGTTAAACAATTGACTTTGGAGAATCTACATCAATTTGAAGCAAGAAGGAACCTACAAATGCAATTTTTTATAACTCTTTACTTAGTTATGTTAATTGAATAATTTCAATTAGTGATATTTCTATTATCCTTTGCCTATTTTAATTTTATTTTCTTTAAGACAAGATGATAAGACAAGTTGATGTTTATTATCTTGTTATACAAATGAGACTGCCATTACTTTGTTCGTCCCCATTACTTTGTTCGTCCTTACTATTGGATAACTATTCCAGCCGTATTCTGTTAATAGAGATAAGTATAGTTTGTATTGTATTATATCTGTAACACCTAAATTCTCTCTACAATGTATTATAAATAGGAGTACTCTGTATCAATAATATATAAGAGAAATATTATTCATAACTGCCTTACATGGTATCGAAGCTTTAGGGTTCCAATTTTTTTTTCTGTCTTCCGTCTTTCTTTTGCGTTTTTTCGGCTAAATTTCTGTGTCTTTCTATCATAATGGTCACTCCTTCCTCAACACCTCCTTCAATTACTCAAAATACTGGTGTGTCGTCTTCTTCTGCTATTCCTTCTATGACCCATCCTTCCTTTTCTGTTTCAAATATCCGAAATTATGTTAGTGAAACCTTGTCTTTCACAAACTATCTGGTGTGGAGATCACTTATGGTACCTGTACTTCAAGGGTACAATGTCTATGGTCATATTGATGGTTCTGACCAATCTCCTGCTGAGACAATTACTGTGGATGGTGTTTCGATACGTAATCCAGAGTTTGTGTCATGGAAGCAAGTTGATTCTCTTGTCCTCTCATGGATCCAAGCTACGGTTAATTCTGAAGTTTTGAGAAGTCTTATTAAACCTAATGTCACACTTACAGCGAAGCAAGCCTGGGATTCTAATGAAACTTTGTTTAAAGATCAGGCACATGCCAAGCTCCTTCAATTAAAAGCAGAATTCTACAGTGTTACTAAGGACACTCTTTCGATTGATGAGTATTTGCAAAACTCAAAAGTATTTATGATTCTCTCTGTACTATTGGGTATCAAATTGGAGAAGATGATCTGGTAATGCAGGTTCTTGAAGGATTACCAATTGAATATGAGAATGTGGTTATCAGCCTCACCAGCAAAACACCTCTTCCGAATTTTGTTGAAACTCGGACTGCTTTATATTTGCAAGAGCTCAGGATAACGAATCGAACAAAAAGGCAGGCCTCGTCTGTTTCTCAAACTGCACTTGTTGCTGTCGATCGGTCACCAACAAATTATAACAATTCAAGTCGTGGAAGAGGTGGTAGAGGATACAATCAAAACCAGAATTCTTATGATTCTTACAATCGTGGACGTGGCAAGCGAGGTAGAGGAAGACGAGGACAATACTATTCACAGCAATCATTTTCCACTCCTTACTATACAGCAAATTATAACACTGGAATCCTTGGAGAACGACCGCCAGTTTCGCACACTATACCTCAACAAATGAATCAATCTGTTCAGTGTCAAATCTGTTCTAAATTTTCTCATTCAGCTCTTGATTGTCCCTTATTTCTGCCTTACACTTACTGCCTTACACTTACTGCTATGTGTTATTATATTTGCGCTATTATTTTTTCATGGCTTAAGATAGTTGCATGTTTAGATTAATTTATTATAGAGATAAAGCACAGATAAACTCCTAATATTTTCGCAAAAGTATAGATTGAGCCCTAAATTTTTTTTGCTCAATTAGACACGAGATTCTCAAAAACTGATTATTTAAACCCCTCATTTCATTTAATTGGAAGTTAACTAGCGTTATCTCATAGCTGAATATTAGTGGGCCCATATATAAAAATATATAATTTTAAATATTAATATTAGAAGATTTTTATTTTTTTAATAAATAAAACCCTAAAAATCTTTAGTTTGCCGCAAGTTTTCCCCTCTTAATCTCTTCTTCGTTTCTTCTTCACCCCTTTTAGCTTTTCGTTAGATTTCAGCGGCAATATAATTGATTCAAGTCACAAATGTCATTCTCTCTTTCATCTTGGTCTCCTTCCCTCTTCTTTATCTATTTATTAGATTTTATCTAGTTTTTCTTTTCTGTTGAAATTTTCTTTTGCAAGAGGAAGATGATACCCTCTAGCAACAAAATTGGTGATGGGTCTTTTTAGATCAAAAGTAATGGCAAAGATGAAACGATAGTAATAATGGTAATGGTGGTGGCAGTAAATGGACTTGCATGACTTTGGTATCTTTCTTTTTTTAAAAAAAAATAACTTCTTGGTTATTTTTTTTTCAATTATTTGATCTTTAGAGTTAAAGTAAATCATTATCAAGTTTAATTGAATTCTCTCTACTTAACTTAACTTTTCTTTCTTTCTTTCTTTGCTGTTTTTTCAAGAAAACATTTCTATCGAACATAATCCAAAACAAAGAGAGAAACAATTAGATGAATCAATTGGGAATTTATGATTTTTGTTCAATGAATTAAACAATCAGATGAATCACTTTGGGATTTTGTTTTGTTTTTGTTTAATGAATCACGATTACATGAATCAATATGGGTTCTGATTCCTTTGTTCTTTCTTTATCAAATCTAGCATATTTCTTTTTCCTTTTGTGGTTCAATTCTAGGCTCTTTCAAATTTGAGTTCTTTCAGATCATGGTTTTTCAAATCTGGATTATGACTCCTATATTTTTTTCTTTTTTCAATTTGAGTTTTTTTTCTTTTGCTGAGTTATTTTAAAAGAAAAACCATTGTTTAGTTTTGGGTTCTTTATTTTTCTGGGTTTTCTCTTTGGAGATTTTAACGTGTCTGTATTTTATGTGTTTTTGTTCCTTCTTTGGACTCGCGAAGTTTCTGGGTTGGAATTTATGCTCTTCATGTTCTTCACTTTTTTGTATATTCAATTTTTTCAACTTATTTAATTATTATTTTAAAATAAAAATAATTATTTTAATGGTATCACTGAATTGGTTTTAATGAGGGGCCTACAAAGCTCATCGAATAAAATCTATGGCTAAATGAGCCAAAAAAATTAGTTTATGGATGAATTATTATTACTCTCCAATCTATTTTATTATCTACTTATATATAATATGTATGACATTTATGAGTACATATATGTATAATGTAATACATGTTAGCATATATCATCAACGTATGCAATATATATGACATAAAAATATCTATGCAATAGATATGATTTAATATAATATAATATAATATAATATAATATAATATAATATAATATAAATAATATCTATGAAATTATTTATATTACATAACATATATGTTGATATATATGCATTTATGAGAATATATATGTAACATGTATATTATATATATCTATTTACTAAACAATTGCAATTTTATAAATGTAGGGTTCTGTGTTTTAGTATGTACACAATTTCACTGCATTTTTTTAATTATTTCATACAATGTTTTTAAAACATTTTTTTGTAATATTTTTAAAATAAAATTTTTTAAGTTATTTTTGTAATTTTTATGACGTGCTTTGGGTTTCATCGGGTTTTGGTTTGGCTATTGAAGCCAATTAATTGCTTTTTTTTTTGCTCTTGACAATTAACTCATTTCATTTAATAAAATAAAAAAAAAACGAAAATTTTAATTATTCGAGATTTTTAATAATATTTTTTATTTTAAAATGTATTTTTATATAAAATAAAAAATATTTTAATTAATTTTTAAAAACAGAGAGAGTAATTTTTAAAAATTATATAAATTAATCAAATAAATAAAAAAATTAATAAAATAACAAGTTCAGAAATTTGTAAATTTTATTTATTAAACTTAAGATAAGATTAAAATAAATTTACTAACTAATGTGAATAATAAATAATTCATTAAATTTTTATTTTCTTGTATTTTTTTTATATTAACTCCACCTACACATGAGTTTCTTGTGTATAGTCAGTCTCAAGCTCGGGTGAAGGAGGAGGGTTGCGGCAGGTGACAGCCAGCATAAAATTTTTGTCACATCTCATGATATGGATTTTAATAATAATATTGTTGGGGTGTTCCCTACTTACGACGCGCTACATCGGAGCCCGGGTGTAGCGAAGAATAAGCAAGAGTGTAGGGCGTTCTTCGAATGTGATGCGTCATGTTGGCGCCCGGATGTGGCACATAATAAATAAGGATTTCACATCATGAACGGGTGTGGATAAAGAAGTTAGTCCAAAATACGAGTAATACGAGAGATACATGTTCAGATAATGATAAAAGATTTTATATGAAGAAACATAAGAAAGAACAAGTAGGAAGTAAGATCAAAATAAGAACTTGGAATATTAGATCTCTCATAGATAAACTGAGAGAACTTGTTTATAGTATGAAGAGAAGAAAAATTATTATTACTTGTGTTCAAGAGACTAAATGGGTTGGAGGAAAAAATAAAGAAGTTGAGAATACTAGGTATAAGGTGTGGTATACATGTACAGATAGAAGTAAAAATGGAGTATGTATAATTTTAGATTAAAACCTAAAGGAGACAGTTGTAGTGGTGAAAATCGTAAACGATAGGATTATTTCAATTAAACTTATTGTAACATCCTCTGACAATTCTTATATAAAAACTATCAGAGAATGTTATAAGATACACTGTTCGCGCTCCAATCAATTGTTAGAAAACTCTCATCATAAATAAAATTTTTCAAATAATAATAAAATATGTATATCACAACACTTATAGATCCAACATTTAGACCAATTTTCAATATCTCCAATAATCCGAATAGAAATTATAAATCAGATAAACTTTATAAGTTCATTAAATCAAATAAATAAACAATACATTTCTTTCATGATACTCATTCACTAGAATCTCAAACTTCATTCTCTAAATACATATATCTTCTTATGTTTAAAATTTTATACAATCTCTCAAGTAGCCAAACTGAAGTATCTATATACATACACTTTATAACTTATGAATACAATAAACACAAGATCTTCATCTGTTCTTATCTTACTCCAATGTCCTGATACCTGCGTGTCAGAAAACAATTCTAATACGCTAAGCAAAGCTTAGTGGTGCTTGTATACACATATTTTAACACTTAATATTAAAGAAATATACTTATGAAATTATAGTAATAACACTGAGTTTTAAGAATTATTTCAATATATGAACTAATTTTAGTAACAAATCAATATACCATGCTAATTACATAAAATAATAGCTATCCTTGTATAAAAGTTATCATATAATACAATACTTTCGGTATTGCAACTTGTCTCATTAAGAATCATTTTATTCAAGACTTGTTTTCTCATTTGATATCATTATTCACAATACACTTATTTTGTTTTTCACTAAGTCTTTCTTTTCAAGTTCATGTTCACATATAGGATCATTTTAGTCAAGCTATACTTTTCATCACTTAATTTCAATATTATCCTTTAGAGCACTTTGTATCTCACATAGACACTTTCATTCATTTGAAATATTTGGAGCACTTTGTATCTCACCACATTATATACATTTTCAATCATTTGATTAATTCAATACACTGAGCATAACATTTCCATTACGTTCATTAGAACTTTCACGTGTAAGCAGTTATATATATATTACAATCCCTTTTTCACTAAAACACAATACTTCAATTTCACGTAATTGACTTATATTAGTATTTTACATTTCTTTCATTAATCACAACTATCATGTTCACATATGTTTTCATTAATTATGCCCAAACATACTAAACTTAGATCATAGGTTTGGATAACATGTTAGTGTAGCAATCTCAAGAATTTATAATTGCAATTATGCCCACTTTCACTAATAATACAATGTGTCCACTAAAGGCACGAGGTGCCCACTATCACTGTGGCTATCCATCCTTTGGTTAGCCATTCAATCCAAAGCTAGATATAAATTGAATATGATTTGGGCAATTCATTGATTTTGATGAACACTACACTGTTTATTTCCTTTTAATTGTTACTATACTCTTATCAACATTTAGTCGAATATATATGTGTGTCACGTATCTAAAGTTGATCACTCGTTTTCATACATTTAACACATTAACACAAAAGTATGGACTATACACATATTAGTCTCATGTCATTGATTAACACTTGTTTATATAAACACTCACTTGTTTATATAAGCACTTGTTTATATTTCACTTGTTTATATCATTTCATTAGTACATTACTCTTATCAATATTTAGTATGATATATATATTTGTCACTTATCTCAAGTTTCTCACTCTTTTTCATGCATTTAACACATACACATGAAGTTCCAATACAATTATTCACATATTAGTCTCATACTAGGCCCGTAGATCACAAATTACAAGCCAAAAATATTATTTAGGTACCCCACGGCCGTGGTATCTCAACCCCACGCCCGTGGGATCCCAAATGAAGCTGTAAATTAAGTTTGAAGACCCCACGGTCGTGGCCTTCAAGGGCCACAGTCATGGCATTGTAACTTGCTTTGTTTTATCAAATTTTTTTGAAGAAACAGCATCACTTTCAATCCTACGGTCGTGGCACTCAATTGCCACGGTCGTGGCATTGATTTTGGGACTGTTTTCGGAGTAAAATCATGTATTCTGCACTTTTATTTTCATTAAACACAAACATGTTTAAGATCTAAGATCAAAATATATCCAACTCAAAGTTTTGATAGAAAAAGGCTTCATATCAAATATTTTACCACAACTTCACTCAATCAAATTTTCAATCATTTCTTATGAATAAAACCAACATCAAACCATTCAATTCTCATAAAGGTTGAGTTAAGGATCAAAACCCATCATATAAAAGTTATTTTTCACTCATCAATCTATTTAATCAATACTTTCAAGAAATATATCATTATACATAACTCAATCATTCAATTAAATCATTAAAACTCATAAAAATTCGTATTTTTGAAAAGTATTAATCAAAAGCACATACCTTGTTGATAATCACCACTTTTCCAACTTAATCTTCTCAACACTTATATTTAAATGTAATCTTATCTTAGTTTTGATTCAAATCATAGAAATAAAGAAGAAAGAAGAAACTTTGGTGGTGTTGGTGATGGTGGCATGGAGAGAAGAAGGAAGAAAGAAATCAGAAAATTCTACACAATTGACACATATACACACACACACACACATATATATATATATATAATATTTTTAATCTAGTGAGGGAATGCTCATAATAACTATAGTGCACCCTCATTCTTAACCGTTGATTTTAAATCGAATTTTCATCTCGTAAAACAGTAAAAATACTCTTTTCAGTAAAGTTTTAAGATACACAATTTACTCTTCTCTACATATAGCATGTATCCACAATATTTTGATCACTGTACACTATCAAGTTTTCATTATTATTCAAAACGTCTCTGTTTAACATCTTGACCATTACAATTCTCCCCCACTAAAGAAATTTCATCCTCGAAATTTACATACTATGGCACTAAGCTATTTACTTTTTTCAATAATTTCAAATTTCACATACAATCAATGATTTTATTAACTTATCAATCCACATAATACTTTCAAAATAATCGTCGTATAGAACTGTAGAAGATTATTCAACTCTACACACTTACACTGTGCAAGTTCAATTTTGACTTTGCCTTTATTCCTCTTTAATTTAATTTTTTTTAATAATTTATCTCATTGCATTCCACTGTTAGATACATATCTCGTTCTTTCTCTTATATACTGAACATTAAATCCTAGTTCCAGATAGCGGGTCACTGATGGCAAGTAAATGTCACTGTATCAATATGGCCAAAGGCCCACTATGGCATGAATGCCCACTGTATATAATGACACAGAGTGTCCACTGAGAGAAAAAAAAAAACCAAAGGTTCTCTATAACGTAAAGCGTCCACTGATGGCATAGATGTCAATATCATTGGGACATATATATATAAAAAATGTCCTCTATGGCACAAAATGCCCACTTTCGATATGGAACATAAATGTTCTCTATGGCACAGAGTGCCCACTGTCAATATGGGACATAAGTGTCCTCTATGGCACAAAGTGCCCACTTTCAATATGGCATAAAATGCCCACTATCACACCCTTTAGCTAATCCGGAAACTAGATTTAACATCAGTATCATTTATTTCAATGGTACAAAGTATTGTCAATTATACTATCCTTTGAAATATAACACTTTCTCTTTGAATGGAATATAACACTTTCTCTTTGAAATGTTTCTTTCTTACTGTAAATGTATAAGATATAAACAATCATTACAAACACATTTATCATATGAACACATATACACATTATACTTGTTTTCGATTAGTTCGATTGATTTTATTTATTTATCAATCTTTATCTTTTCAAATCATTTTCATGTTTCCACTGTAATAATGAAATCTACAAAGATTTCCACTCTTCACTTGTTTCATTCTTTTCTTAACATATTAAGAATTTATCACTATTCTTTCACTTTAAGAGTACATGTACATTTATACTTTATTCTCTATGTCTCATACACACATTCACACACACACACATGTCTATATAAATGCTAACTTGTTCTACAATGCATCATTTCACTAGAAGGGTTCACTATTTTCACATCTCACTACATTCTTTTCTTTTTACATTATCACTTCCTTTCTTTCCATTTGCAATCAATTAGTATTAAGTAATTCTTTAACACTTCTATATATATAATCTATACCTTGGCTTTAATCACCAAATAATATTACAATTACGTATTTCATAAATACAAAATATGTAAATCTCACATTCTTACTTTCATTACTCAATCCATTTGTATATACCTCTTTAGTTTCTTTAACTTGCGCTTCACATTATGTACAATCATTACTGATTTATTAATCTATCATGTTTTTTTTTTCACTTTACTTCGGAAATTATCTTATTTCATCATGAAGATGTTAAATCCACTAATCACTTGTAATTCTCTTTTATCTTTTCTCTACCTTTACACTTCTTTCACATATCCAATTACATTTGTTCATACTTTCCTCACGTTCTCTTCACATTTCAGTTTCATCATTTAATGCATTGATTTCATTTCAATCTTATAAGCAATCTTTTATCACTTATAACTATTTCCAAGATGTAGTCATGAATTCACTACTACTTCCACCGATAAACTCTACTCTGTGAAAATATGCACATTACTAAAATTTTGTAGAACAGAAGTATACATAGCCAGATACATAACCATGCGAATGGTCTTGCACGTCTCTACTGAAATTTATTTTCATTGTTTTAAGGGCACAAATATATGCATGTCCATATAAATGATCATGCACCTCAATATTGGAATTTCTTCTCAAAGTTTGAAGAATAGACATTTACACAACCATATATGCATGACAATACACATAATCATGCATATCTCTGCTCGAATTTCTTTTCTTGATTTAATCAATAAGTTATTCATAAGGCAACTCATACAAATTGCGGAAATAGGATTCAACTCGTCTATGCACTATCAAATTCAAATCTCAATGTCCATAACCCTAAAATTTTTCAAAACATTATCTTCTTTCACAACCATCTATTAACTCTTAAATGATTCAATGATAGATTTAATCATTGTTCCAGTTAAATACACATTTACATATTGCATGGAGAACTTTACTATCATAGAAGTAAAGTTTTCACAATTATTTATTACACCATATCTTTCACAAGTACTGGTGTTTTATCAATTCACAAATCCCTTTCATTAAATAGCACTCAATAGTATTCAAGCACTAACCTCTTTATCAATACTCTTACATTACTTTTCATTTCAATCTTTTATTTTTATGATGTTTTAGACGACAATAGAAGACACTAGTAATCTTTACATAAGTTTTAGGACTTTTATCTAATATACTCACTTATACAATAGTTTTGATGCATTCATATACTTTCATTTAACTATCACTTCACTCCTTAACGTTGAAACATTATAAAAACAAGTACTTTTGACACTATTCCATTATCCATATTTCGCATTCAAAGTATAGCTCAAATTCATTTCGAGCTATAAGGGTATTTTCATAATTTCTTGCCTCTTCGAAATCTTGTTCCACTATACGGATATTATTCATACTCGGATTTAATGTTACTGTTATTGAGGCTTATTTAACCTTATCACTATCAGTTTCAAATACTCTCATATCATAATCACTCCACTTTGACACTCATATATTCACTCACTTAATGTAGAACATCAATACTTAATGTTGTATAACATGACAATTCTCATTCTCGTAAGAAATTTCATGCTTGAAATTTATCTCTCTGTCATAATTTATTCCTCTAATTCCAATAAATTACTACACTTCCACTGTGTTACTTTAACATATCTCTTTGGCTACTCATATCTTGTTTTCTTTTCACATCATTCTTTATCACAAATAGATCTAGTGCACTCCAAACAATACACTATGAATTGTCAATCAATTATTAGCAAACATTCTATTACCATAAACATATGGAATATCAATTTTGTCACAACATATATCCACTTATTCACTTCACATAACTTAGACAATTACATTTCACTTCTCCCATAACTGCACATGCCAGAAACGCCTAAACCACGCTCTGATACCACTAAATGTAACATCCTCTGACAATTCTTATATAAAAACTATCAGAGAATGTTATACGATACACTGTTCGCGCTCCAATCAATTGTTAGAAAACTCTCATCATAAATAAAATTTTTCAAATAATAATAAAATATGTATATCACAACACTTATAGATCCAACATTTAGACCAATTTCCAATATCTCCAATAATGCGAATAGAAATTATAAATCAAATAAACTTTATAAGTTCATTAAATCAAATAAATAAACAATACATTTATTTCATGATACTCATTCACTAGAATCTCAAACTTCATTCTCTAAATACATATATCCTCGTATGTTTACAATTTTATACAATCTCTCAAGTAGCCAAACTGAAGTATCTATATACATACACTTTATAACTTATGAATACAATAAACACAAGATCTTCATCTATTCTTATCTTACTCCAATGTCCTGATACCTGCGTGTCAGAAAATAATTCTAACACGCTAAGCAAAGCTTAGTGGTGCTTATATACACATATGTTAACACTTAATATTAAAGAAATATACTTATGAAAATATAGTAATAACACTGAGTTTTAAGAATTATTTCAATATATGAACTAATTTTAGTAACAAATCAACATATCTTGCTAATTACATAAAATAATTGCTATCCTTGTATAAAAGTTATCATATAATACAATACTTTCGGTATTGCAACTTGTCTCATTAAGAATCATTTTATTCAAGACTTGTTTTCTCATTTGATATCATTTTTCACAATACACTTATTTTGTTTTTCACTAAGTCTTTCTTTTCAAGTTCAGGTTCACATATAGGATCATTTTAGTCAAGCTATACTTTTCATCACTTAATTTCAATATTATCCTTTAGAGCACTTTGTATCTCACATAGACACTTTCATTCATTTGAAATACTTTGGAGCACTTTGTATCTCACCACATTATATACATTTTCAATCATTTGATTAATTCAATACACTGAGCATAACATTTCCATTACGTTCATTAGAACTTTCACGTGTAAGCAGTTATATATATATTACAATCCCTTTTTCACTGGAACACAATACTTCAATTTCACGTAATTGACTTATATTAGTATTTTACATTTCTTTCATTAATCACAACTATCATGTTCACATATATTTTCATTAATTATGCCCAAACATACTAAACTTAGATCATAGGTTTGGATAACATGTTAGTGTAGCAATCTCAAGAATTTATAATTGCAATTATGCCCACTTTCACTGATAATACAATGTGTCCACTAAAGGCACGAGGTGCCCACTATCACTGTGGCTATCCATCCTTTGGTTAGCCATTCAATCCAAAGCTAGATATAAATTGAATATGATTTGGGAAATTCATTGATTTTGATGAACACTACACTGTTTATTTCCTTTTAATTGTTACTATACTCTTATCAACATTTAGTCGAATATATATGTGTCACGTATCTAAAGTTGATCACTCGTTTTCATACATTTAACACATTAACACAAAAGTATGGACTATACACATATTAGTCTCATGTCATTGATTAACACTTGTTTATATAAACACTCACTTGTTTATATAAGCACTTGTTTATATTTCACTTGTTTATATCATTTCATTAGTACATTACTCTTATCAATATTTAGTATGATATATATATTTGTCATTTATCTCAAGTTTCTCACTCTTTTTCATGCATTTAACACATACACATGAAGTCCCAATACAATTATTCACATATTAGTCTCATACTAGGCCCATAGATCACAAATTACAAGCCAATAATATTATTTAGGTACCCCACGGCCGTGGCATCTCAACCCCACGCCCGTGGGATCCCAAATGAAGCTGTAAATTAAGTTTGAAGACCCCACGGTCGTGGCCTTCAAGGGCCACGGTCGTGGCATTGTAACTTGCTCTATTTTATAGAATTTTTTTGAAGAAGCAGCATCACTTTCAATCCCACGGTCGTGGCACTCAATTGCCACGGCCGTGGCATTGATTTTGGGACTGTTTTCGGAGTAAAATCATGTATTCTGCACTTTTAACTTCATTAAACACAAACATGTTTAAGATCTAAGATCAAAATGTATCCAACTCAAAGTTTTGATAGAAAAAGACTTCATATCAAATATTTTACCACAACTTCACTCAATCAAACTTTCAATCATTTCCTATGAATAAAACCAACATCAAACCATTCAATTCTCATAAAGGTTGAGTTAAGGATCAAAACCCATCATATAAAAGTTATTTTTCACTCATCAATCTATTTAATCAATACTTTCAAGAAATATATCATTACACATAACTCAATCATTCAATTAAATCATTAAAACTCATAAAAATTCATATTTTTGAAAAGTATAAATCAAAAGCACATACCTTGTTGATAATCACCACTTTTCCAACTTAATCTTCTCAACACTTATATTTAAATGTAATCTTATCTTAGTTTTGATTCAAATCATAGAAATAAAGAAGAAAGAAGAAACTTTGGTGGTGTTGGTGATGGTGGCGTGGAGAGAAGAAGGAAGAAAGAAATCAGAAAATTCTACACAATTGACACATACACACACACACACACACATATATATATATATAATATTTTTAATCTAGTGAGGGAATGCTCATAATAACTATAGTGCACCCTCATTCTTAACAGTTGATTTTAAATAGAGTTTTCATCTCGTAAAACAGTAAAAATACTCTTTTCAGTAAAGTTTTAAGATACACAATTTACTCTTCTCTACATATAGCATTTATCCACAATACTTTGATCACTGTACACTATCAAGTTTTCATTATTATTCAAAACGTCCCTGTTTAACATCTTGACCATTACACTTGTGCTCCAGAATGAGACCATTAACATAGTTAGTGCATATGCCCCTCAAGTTGGATTGGATGGGGAGAGCAAGCAAAAATTTTGAGATGATATGGATAAACTTATGGGAAGAATTCCAAATGATGAAAATATTTTTATAGGGGGAGACTTAAATGGACATGTAGGAAAAGACAGTAGATTTTGAGGAAATACATAGAGGGTATGGTTTTGAAATTAGAAATGAAGAAGGTAAGACTATCATTTATTTTGTTTTAGGCTATGGTTTGATTATGGCAAACACACATTTTATAAAAAAGAAATCTCATCTATTGACCTTTAAAAGTGGACAAAATAGAAGTTAGATTGACTTTATACTCATAATAAAAGCCAATCGAACTCGATGCAAGGATTGTAAGGTTATTATGGGTGAGGCTTTGACCACTGAGCATAGATTAATGGCTTTGGATGTCAAGTTTAAGAGGTTGACTAGTAGGCTAAGGAGGAACAATATTCCTAAGATTAGGTGGTGGACTTTAAAAGGTGAAAAATAATTATTGTTCAAGGATGAGTTCGTCAAAGCTGAAGGGTGGGAGAAAGATATGAGTATGTCATCAAATGATATATGGATATGCATGTCTACAACAATTAAAGGAGTAGCTAGAAAGATTCTTGGAGAATCTAAAGGATGTGGACATCCCTCAAAAGAGTCTTAGTGGTGGAATGAGAAAGTGCAAAAAACAGTAAAAAGTAAAAGAGAATGGTATAAGAGTTTGCCCAAGTGTAATAATAATGATGCTTTTGAACAATACAAACAAGCGAAAAAAAGATGTTAAAAAGGAAGTTAGTTAAGAAAGAGCATTATCTTTAGAGAGTTTATATGAGAAACTTGGAATAAATGAAGGGAAAAAAGCTATCTATAAATTGGCTAAGATAAGGGAAAAGAAATGTCGTGATTTAAATCAAGTTAAGTGCATTAAAGATAACGAAAATAAGGTTCTGGTTCAAGAAGAGGATATTAAGGAATGATGGAGAAGCTATTTTGAGAAACTTCTTAATGGTAACTATAGAGTTAATATTGAGAGTTTAGACATTAGGCTGGAGAAAAATATGAAATACACTAGACATATTAGGTTTTCAAAAGTTAAGAAAGCTTTGAAGAAGATGAAAATTAGTAAAGCCTGTAGACCAGATTTGATACCTATCGAGATTTAGAAATATTTGGGAGATACAGGAGTTGCATGGTTGACATCTTTATTCAATAAGATCTTAAGTACAAAGAAAATATCTAATGAATGGAGAAAAAGTAATTTGATAACTATTTTTAAGAATAAATGAGATATTCAAAATTGCTCAAATTATAAAGGTATACAGCTTATAAGCCATACTATGAAATTGTGGGAGAGAGTTATGAAACACCGTTTATGGTTAGATACTTGTATCTCTCCAAATCAGTTTGGCTTTATGCTTAGTCGATCAACTATGGAAGCTAGTTTTCTTATAAGAGATTTGATGGAAAAGTATAGAGAGATGAAGAAGGACTTACATATGATTTTTATTAACTTGGAAAAGGAGTATGATAGAGTCCATAGAGAATTTTTATGGTTGGTCCCAAAGCATAAGGGAATATCTATATGATATATCCAAGTCTTGAAGGACATGTATGAGGGAGCTATCACTAGTGTTCGCACTGTGAGAGGGAATACTAATGATTTTTCCATTTTTATTGGATTACATCAAGGTTCAGCTTCGATGCCTTATCTTTTTGCCTTGGTCATGGATGAACTAATAAGATATATACAGTATGACATCCCTTAGTGTATGATGTTTGCAAATGATATTGTATTAATAGATGAGACTCAAGCAGAGGTGAGTCAAAAGTTGGAGTTATGGAGAAGCACTTTTGAAATCTAAGGGTTTTAAGCTAAGTAAGACTGAGACTGAGTATATACATTGTAGATTTAATAGCGAGAATAGAGAAAGAGGCAAAATTATTTTAGAGAAAATAGCAGTACCTTATAGTACTTATTTTAAATACATTGACTTTATTCTTCAAAAATATGAGGGTTGTAAAGAAGATGCAAGTTATAGGATTAAAGCTGATTGGATGAAGTGAAGGGGTGCTACAGGAGTTCCATGTGATCGAAAGATGCCAATTAAATTAAAAAAAAAGTTCTACCTCACTGTAATACGGTCTGCGATGATGTAAGATAGTGAGTGTTGGACAGTAAAAGGACAACACATGAGTAAAATGCATGTTGCAAAAAAGAGAATGATAAGATGAATGTGTAGTCATACTATGATAGATAGAATCCGCAATAAGTGCATTAGAAAAAAATGGGGATAGCACCTATTAAGGATAAGATAAGAGAGCATAGATTAAAATGGTCTGACAATGTGAAACGAAAACCTAGCAATGCACCGGTTAGAAAAACTAAACAAGTTATAGTAGATATATCTAAGAGAGACAGATGTAGATCTAAACTGACTTGGTTAAAGGTGGTCCAAAATGATCTTATGATGTTATATCTATCAGAATAAATAACCTTAAATCGTACTAAGTGAAAAAGAAGAATTCATATAGCTGACTCCGATTGACTTGGAATTAAGACTTTATTGAGTTGAGTTGTATTTTCTTTTTATATTATAAAGAGTTTTAAAGTATATAAAAAACACTTAGATAGTCTATTAGAAACCCTAGCAATGCTAATTGCTAAACCTCTATTTTAAAATTTTCCGTATAAACTGATTCTTCATATTAATCTTTACTTTATCATCCTATAGTATTTCCTTTACAAAAAAAAATATTATTAATGAAATTATATTTTCAAATCAATTTTTATAAGATAACTTTATTCATTATTTTAAAAATAATGAATAATTATTATAACATTCTGTAATATTTGAAATAATTAATATATCCAATTTTAAAAATTTTAGAAATATATAAAAATAAGTATAATTTTTCAGTTAATATTAATATTTTTTATAATATAATAAAATTCAGAATAATATATGTATATAAATAAAAAAAAGTTATACTTTTATGATAATTTTACATATTAATAACAATCGCTATTTAAAATTTTATAATATAATTATTAATGTTTAAACTACTAATTATTAGTAATCAAACTGCAAATAATTAAATAAAATAGAAATCCTATCTAGTCTTTAAATAGGATTTTAGGGAGTTGCAAGCTTGAGTTTAATTCAACCTTATGTTGTTTGAATCTGTCAGAAAATAGTCAATTAGTTACTTGTAATGATATTAGCGTGAGTTTGGAATTGTTATAATTGTTGGCTTTTTTATTTTTTATTTTAATTATAAAAATAGTTATTATTTAAGGTATTTTAAGTGAAACATTAATTAGTGTTTTAGTAATATAGCGTAGATCAAAGGGCAAATTTGTGATATAATCGCATGACAATGGGTGCCACGTGGAAGACAGATATACCTGCCAGTAGTTATTCTAAATTAAACCATGTGCGCCACCTATATACCCAAACCAATATCGAAAAGACGATTCTTCAAAAAAAGAATTTCGAAAAGACGATCATAACTTATGATAGAATAATAAGTGTAATCTACAAACGTCTAAGGGCAAAATGTCTAAAATTTAGTTTTTATTATCTTAAATTTTTCAGTGGGCCCCAAATTCCCATTGGTTGGAGAAATGTTAATATACGGCAGGTACAGCGGCACCCACTCGCTGGGTCCTATATGATTCATGGAATGCTATGAGTGTGGGCTCCACCACGATTCCCCATGTTGTTTTCAATGCTAAAAGAATTTGTATTGTTGGATCAAATTCTTGGACGTACGAGATTTATTGTCGGTCACAGCTTCTTTTCTCAAGTGCAAGATTGTCTGTATAATTGTAACAGTGAATGATATTCGTGGTCTCTGTGGGCCCATTTTTGAAATAACTAAACGTTCAATTCATAAATATTACTTTACAATTTAATTATATATATTATTTTCTTTTATTCTTCTGCCGTTTCGCCTTATTACTAGTTGTTGACAGCTTATCAATAACATTGGAGAATTCAAATCTCAACTTGTATTAAAAGTTTTCTCAATATTAAAAAAATTTAAATTATTAAATGTTTAAATTAAATATTAATAAATTTTATTACAATACAAAAAATTTATATAATAATTAAATTATTTAAATTTAATGTATATTCAAACTAAATTTAATTAAACTAGTTCAAAGAAAATAACCTCATTGACTAAGAAGCAAGGTTTGAAAATAGCTTCATGACAACACCCCCATACATAATATATTTAACTGGAAAATTTATATAAATAATTTAAAAAAATTAATTTTTAAAAAATGCTAATTTGTGCAAAAGAAAAAGATTTTAAAATATGGTAAAAACTGAACACTAAAAACATGAAAATTTTAAATTATAAGTGTCATTTTTTTTTATAAATTGATTTATATGACATATATGTTTCATGTATATCTTTATATATGATATATATTGCATATATGTCTCTATATATATCATATATGTCACATATAATATGATTAATTTCATAAATTATATATGAAAAAACACATAGATAGATTATATAAATTTTTTTATGTCATATATGTAGCATATATGTCCTTATATATATATATATTATATATTTGTATGTCATTTGATAAATGTGATAAATCTCATATTAAAATTAATAATTTGATAAATATTGATAATATGTCCTTGTATATGTTATATATTTGTATGTAATTTGATAAATGTGACAAATCTCCTATTAGGAAACACATAATTTGATAAATGTTGATAATATATACAATATATATGACATATATCTTGCATATATGTCCTTATATATAATATATAAGTTGCATATATGTTCTCATATATGTTACCTATAATTTGTTATATGTTATTTATGTTATATACAATCTGTTAAATATGATGTTTATATATTATATATGTTTCTTATAATCTGTTAAATATTATATATGTTGCATCTAATCTATTAAATGTAATAGAAAGTTAAAAATTAAAAAACTCTTTGTTTGAAGTATTTTATCGAATATATGAAGTACATTATAATTGAAAAATAGTAAAAAAAATCATCAATCGTTAAAATGGAAACCCAAAACACAATCAACATAACAAAATTAAAAAAATTTATGTAAACCCTTCATTTTGGCTCGGAATGAATTCAGCTCTAATTAAAAGACTCGAATCAAATTTGGTTCCAATTAAAAGGTCACAATCAAAGTCAGATCCAAAAAAAGATTCAAATCAACTTTGATCCGATTCAAAAGCTAAAACAATTGGACGACTTAAAATTCATAACGAATTGGCCGTGCCAATATACCACGAGCCCTCATAGCTGGCCCCAATTCAAAACAATTTCAATTCTCAAATGGTTCGGGCTTTCCTAAGCTAATTAGGATTGTTTAACATCTGGTGCCCTAATATTGCCTATAAAAAGGCAATTAATAAGTAGAAAATAACCAACCACAACGAAGACAAACACAGGAGCCATCTTTAGTAATTAATAAACAACCATCTTTAGCAATTAATTAATAGCCACAATTTAGAGAACCACAGTAAGCAATTAACACAACAAACAAGAAACCAAAAGAAAGAGAGACCGAGAGTAAACAATAACCAATTTGTGAACATAGTGTAAACCTTTAATTTTGGCCCTAATAAAGTCCGGTCCGGTTTTAAAATTTTGAATTAAATTTAATCTAATTTTAAAAGGCCCAAACAAAATTTGGATCCAATTAAAAAGCACAACCTAATTCTAGTCTGATTTAAAGAGCCAAAACAACATGGATTGTCGAACCGGCCATGCCATTTCGAAATGAGCCATGCTCATGTCAAATTGGACATGCCAATTTGACATGGGCCCTAAACCGTGACTGATCCAGTCTTTAGAGTGTCCTAATTGTGCTTAAATTGAAGGAGGCTCGGATAAGCAATAGCTTTTCTAAGCAGATTAGGATTGCTTAACCTAGTTTTACTGGATTGATGCCCTAGTTTTGCTTACAAATACAAAGCAATTATCAAAGAACGAAGGCAGCCACCTTTAAGAATTTAGGAGCCAACTTTAAGAGATAGAGAGCAACCTTTAATCAGAGAGCCACCAACTTTTAGCAATTAGAGCCAACAAAAAAACAAAGAAAACCCAGAAATAATAAGCAATCAAAAGAGAGACAGAGAGCAATTTAAAAATGAGAGCAACCAGTAGCACAACCTTTGGACAGTAGCAGAAAGCAAACACATATAAGCAAACGTTAAACATTCGTGTTCGACCAAAAACCCTTATTGATCCAAACCAATTGGAATAATCTAAACAGTAGCAAGGTTTGGTTCAACATAAATCATTTTGGTTGAGCCAACAGCTCAGTATGGTTTTCTATGGTTTTCTTTGTTTAATTCAATAAATCAACATCTTTATTTGATTTATAATTTTACAAATTTTATTTTGTTTGATTATATGTAATTAAAACCCTAATTTCATGTTAAACCTTAGTCTTAAGATTTAGACCCTAGTTTTCCATTTTAAGCCCTAGTTTAGGATTAAAACCCTTAGTTTGTATGCTAAAATCTTAATTCCACAATAAAATCTAATCTTATAAATCGTTTGCCTTTTGGGGCTGTTGACCCTAATCCCCTGCAAGGGGCACTGCCCTCTTAACCCCTCACCAACTAACTAGCTAGCTAGATTGTCATATGAGTTGCGTTCTATATTTCATTTACAGGTTAATATTAAGATATGTTTATTTGTTTTTCTTTTAATTATTTAATTATTTTCATATATGTTTGTATTATTTTTCTTGGCTTTGTTCTTTTCTTTGAATTTACATGTATTTTTAAAGGGGATTGTGAAAGGCATGTTTCCACACTATGTGGATACTTTATTTGTTTAATTTATTTAGTTTGTGTATTTTAATTAGTTTATGGACTTTGGGACAATTGTAAGGGACACGTTTTTACCTTTTTGGTAGGTGCTCTATTTTTTTTTATGGATTTTAGATATTTATAAGGACATATTTTTATCTTGTATGAGTGTCCATTTTGATTTATTGATTTATAATATGATGTTGTTTATTTTGATCATTAAAGAAATACTTTTCAAAATAAATCAAAAACTTATTGCATTTAAAACATATTCACTAAACATATTATAAACAATCACTTTAATTCCAAATCCTTAAATTTTCTCAAAACCATAAACTTACATAATCCTAAGTTAAATACTTTGAAAATTAAAAGAGTTTCTTTAAACTTAACTTTTGTTTTAAAATAATATAAATACACTTGTTCTAAATTAATTATGAACTCTTAATGAATTTCTTCATGATTTAGTTCCATATTTATTTCTAAACCCTAAATTCAACACTTTGTAAATTCAAAAATTATTTTAAACTTAGTTTTTGTTTAACAACCACATAAACACACCTTTTCTTAATCAATTATGAACCCACAACCATTTGTTTCATGAACTAGCTCCATTCTTACTCCTAAACCTTAAATTTGCCAAAACCTTGATTTTAATCAAAAATAATTTTAACCATAATTTTAGGTTAACAATTATACAAATACAGTTATTTCCATCCATTTATGAATTTATAAACACTAAACTTGCCATAACCATAAATTGAATCTTTTCTTAATCAAAAGTGGTTTAAAACATAATTTTAAAGTAAAAACTATGTAAAAGAGAAGAACTCGAACACTCTACAACAATCTCCAGCTCATATATAACAAACTTTATTTCTTTGTGTATTGTAATCTTTTAGTTATTATCTCACGCTTATCTTGTATATTCAAATTCAAAGGTTCAACACAACTACTTGTATACCTTATATATGTAACTTTAATTAATCTATAATAGAAACTTTTGTTGTCTTCTTTTATGGTATCAGAGCTACCATCTCTAACGAGCATCCATAGCAGAATTTTTGATTACCCAGACTACCTATGCACTTCTTACCAACGCCAAAGAAACAACCATCATGTCCATTAATGTCGCATCCCAACTCCCTCTCAAATTAACATCCATGAATTATCCTTCATAGAGAGTGCAGTTCAAATCACTACTCTAAGGTTTAGATCTCACTGGTTACATCACCGGTGATCAAACATGTCCTCCCTCCACCATAATTGAAAACAATGTCAACAAGCCAAATCCAATGTATAACTTATGGATTCACCAGGATAGTCTCCTACTTCACGTTATAATTGATTTTGTCATTGACACTTTGGTGTCTCTAATCTCATATGCATAAACTTCTTAAGAATTTTGGAGAAAATTCCACCCTCTATGCCATGTATCTTAAAGACAAGTTGTCGATACCTCGTGGTACCAAACCATTATCAGAATATCTTTAAACAATGAAAGTCACAGCTGATGAACTCACTTTAATTGACATCCCAATGCCTGATGAAGATCTAGCCATCTATATTTTGAATGGAGTGGGACCTAAATTTTGTGAACTCACAGTTGCAATCTGAGCCCATGAAAATTCAATAACATATGAAGAGCTTCATGACAAACTTCATGACTTTGATGAGTTTCTAAAGAAAGATGTCAACTTTGAAACACACTCATTATAACCAATTCAATGAGACGAGGCCCTTCATCATGCTATAACATAGACAACTCTTATCAAAATTCATTCAATCGCTTGAAAAGAGGAAACAACTGCAATAATAACAAACCTTGCCAACAACAATCTTCAAATTACACCATTCAATGTCAGGACTGTGACAAGATGGGACACCCAGCAAAAACTTGTTTCCAGCTCAAGCATGGCTCAACTCGTAACTCTCCATCTGCTAATGTTACTATGAGTACAACTCAAAGCTCATAGTGGATTGTAGACTCAGGTGCTACACATCATGTTACTAAAGATCTTAAAAATTTATCACTGCCAACCAAGTATGCAGGGCCAGATGACATCCTTATTGGCGACTGTACAGGTTTGCAAATCACACATATAGGATCTTCGTCCCTTACTCACTCTAAACATTCCTTTCCACTTAAAAATGTGTAATGTGCTCTAGCCATGCATCGAATGTCATCTTTGTGTCTTAATTTTGCTTATCAAATAACGCTTCCATTGAATTTTTTTCCTTTGTATTTCACTGTGAAGAGTCTAGCTATGTGGGTGCCACTTCTGCACAGTCGGAATAAGGATGGTGTTTACGAGTGGTTGCAGACAAGTTCATCACTTTCATCAGCCACCACTCCTTTCTCAGCAAACTAACACAACCGACTGGGTTACCCATCATCATCTGTTATTCAGTAAATTTCTAAATTGTTTCCCTTAAAATTTTATATGTCCAGTTCACTTTGTTCTTCATGTTCATGTAATAAGTCTTACAAATTACCATTTGGATTTTCCAGTGTAACTTCTAATCATCCACTTGAAATAATATTTTTCGATGTTTGGGGACCTTCGCCTATCACTTCCTTAAATGATTAGCATTATTATTTAATTTTTGTTGATCGCTACACATAGTACACTTGGTTCTTCCCATTAAAAAATAAATCTAATGTTTTAACTATTTTTCCAAAATTTAAAACACAAGTTGAAAAATAATTTCAACAATCAATTTGTGCCTTACATAATGATGGTGGTGGAGAATTCATAGGACTCAAAAAATTATCTTCAAAACCATGGTATTCTTCATTACCTAACTCCTCCTCATACTCCTCAACATAATGGACTTGCTAAAAGAAATCATCGACATCTCATAGAAATAGTCTCACACTCCTTCACCATGGTCACCTTCCTCTATGCTTTTGGTCCTTTGCATTTCAGGTTGCTACATATCTCATGCCCACATCAGTGCTTTCAAATAAATCACCACATTATTCTCTCCATGGCTAACCTCCAAATTACTCCAAATTGTGCACCTTTGGCTGCATGTGTTTCCTATGGCTAAGGCGTTACACAAGGCACAAATTATAGTTGAAATATACTTCATGCATTTCCATTGTCTATACATCAAATTAAAGTGCCTATTTATGCTTTGACTATAAAACAAAAAGAATTTATACATCTAGACATGTCTAATTTGATGAGTCTCAATTTCTTTATACTTTCTCTAATCTCTCACTCCCTAGAGTCAATGATTCATCCCTTTCCTCATGGATGCCTCATTTTGAACCTTCCTTTTATCCCATTCCAATCACAACTACTCTAAATGTTCAAGTGATGAACTCCAACATGACTGCTTAGGTACGCACTTCCCACTCCGACTCTAACTCCCCTAATGATTCATTTGTTTCTTCTTTGCAATAACCTCCTTCTCTACCATCCATTCCCACCTCACAATCACATACCATGACCATCCAAAGCCAAAACAAAATTTTTAAACCAAAAGGCTTACACATTGCCATCAAAACCAATTTACCTTTACCCATTGAACTAACTTGTGTGTTACAAATAATGCTTAAGGATGATAAATGGTGAGTGACACTTTTAGCAGAATTCAATGCCCTCATTAACAATGGTATATGGACTCTTGTTGACTTGCCTCTAGAAAAGCAAGCTATTAGGTGCAAGTGGATTTTTCGGATGAAAAGGAATGCAGATGGATCAATTTCACAATAAGGCTAGACTTGTAGCCAAAAGGTTTCATCAAAGACCTGATCTTGACTATAATGAACTCTTTAGTCCAGTGATCAAACCAATCACCATTAAAACCATTCTCACAATTTTTGTTTCCTACAAGTGGCCTCTTCTTCAACTTTTATGTGACAATGCGTTTCTGCACGGTCCCTTACATGAAAAAATCTACATGATTCAACCTATAGGATTTGTGGATTCTCATTAAAAATTGACTGTTTGCAAGTCGCCTAAGTCAATTTATGGCTTAAAGCAGGCACCGCGGATGTGGTACTTTGCTTTAAAATAATTTTTACTTCAATTTGGCTTCACAAATTCAAAGGTTGATCCTTCATTATTTGTTTTCTCCAAGAATGATGTTCTCTTATATTTTTCTAGTTTATGTGGATGATCTAATCATCATCGGCAATAATTCTTTGCTGATCCACAAGTTTATTGATAGCCTTGGTAAGCAATTCTCTATCAAGGAACCGGCCTCTCTTCACTACTTTCTTGGGGTTTTAATCACGCATACTAAATTTGGTATTTTCTTATCACAACAATAATTCATTCATGATCTTTTGGACAAGGCCAACATGCTTGAAGCCAAGTTGAAATCTACTCCACTTGATGTCAATCATAAACTTTATCTTGATAATGGCCCATCCACTCTTGACACAAATAATGTATTGAAGCATTTTGGGCTCTCTGCAATATCTATCATTCAGCATGCTAGAAATCAGCATTATTGTCAATAAATTATCACAATACATGCATAGGCCAATAGCTCTACATTGGTAAGCAATCAAACGGGTACTTTGTTACTTAAATGGCACTTTTGAATATGGTTTTTATTTTTAACCATCATCCAAAAATACTCTCACTACTTATTCTAATGATGATTGGGTAGATGATAAGGATTCCTTTGTTTTGACCAGCACTTACATGATTTATCTTTGTTCCTCTCTTATTTCCTAGTCATCACGTAGACAAAAGACGGTTGCTCGCTCTTTTACAGTATTCGGATATCACGCCATTGCCATCATAATAGCAGAACTTTGTTAGCTTCAATCACTTCTTAAAGAGTTACACTACCCTTGTCTTATGCCACTAATTTTGCATTGTGACAACATCAGTGCTACTTACTATTATGCAGATCCTATATTTCATTCACGCATGAAGCACTTTCACTAGACTATCAATTTGTTCAAAAACTAGCCAATATTGGTGAGCTGAAAGTTGCTCATGTATCATTAAAGGATCAACATGCTGACATACTCACTAAATCTTTCCATAAAAACCAATTTTGTTTTCTTCGATCCAAGATTGGTGTCTCCTATAGGAGCACCATCTTGTGGAGGCATGTAAGATAGAAGAACTCGGACACTCTACAACAATCTCTAGCTCATATATAACAAACTTTATTTCCTTATTTATTGTAATCTTTTACTTATTATCTCATGCTTATCTTGTCCATTCAAATTCAAAGGTTCAACACAACTACCTATATATGTAACTTTGATTAATCAATAAAAGAACCTTTTGCTGTCATCTTTTAAACAATCCATACACCCTTAAAATTATTCAAAAATAGATTCAAATAAATTTTCTCTTCACATAGTTTCATACTCAAACTTTCTCTCTCTACAAATTCAATTAATAAGTTTCACTATAAAAATTCAATTATAGTAGTGTTATTAGCTCACATAATTCATGAAAATCAAAAGAAAATAAAAGAATAGCAAATCACAAATAAACAAGTATAAACCTCTTTACAAAGTGATACTTTCTCTCTCTTCCTTAAGTTTCCTTGAATATTTGGTGATGATTTTAGTGTTTTTAATCTATTCTAATGAATTCTACTAAAAATTTTGAATTATATGTGAATTTTCATTAATTTTTTACTTTGGTTTGATTTAAGAAAGAGGAAGAAATGGAATTTGGCTATGGTGATGGGGAAGAGTTGGTTTTAGGCTTGGAGGAAGAAGAAGAAAAATTCTCTATATATATATATTAAGGTTTTGATTCCATAAGGTGTGCTCACCATAACTTTGGTGTACCTACTTTCTTAATTTATTTTTAAATCCAAATTTTAATTTTGTATAACCGTAAAAATAATTTATTTAGTTAATTTAAATCTCTATCATCCATATCACTCATTTTAATTTCAAATAAAAATCCAATTATAGGGTTAAAAGGTATTTTTGTAAGGTTTTATTATTTAAAGATTCTTTTTTTAAAAAATCAATTTTGTCCATACCCAAATTTAACTTTTAATTTTTTAAGACTTAACTAATCCCATTTTCTATATATTTTAAAAACCCATGCTGCTCTCTATATTATACATTGTCCCATATTAATATAATTCAAAAAGTCACTCCTTAAAAATTTTAAACATTACAATTTAAGTACAGAGTGTGTATACTATATTAAATCATATTATTTTTCTTACCCTTAGCTATTTATTGCTTGAATGAAATTTCAAATCTAATTTGCTAATTTCATTCCAGTTTGCGCAAGAATTATATGATCAATTCTAAAGAAAGCAATTGAAACATTTTTCTCTAATTTACCAAGGGTGATGAATCTCATCTCAACCACACAAGCATCTTCTTACAACTTCTACTATATCCAATTCATTCTCGTTCATTAGCCATGAACTGATCCATGTGTAAGATGAATCAAAACATAGCAGCCTCTATATAAGATAGCTTAGTGACTTCAAGTCAAAGGATCATTTACACAACCATCACTTGAGTATTCCATGGACATGGGTAACTCTCTATATGGAATTCTCAAGCGGGTCAGTTTCGTGCACTTGTTTATATTACAGGCACCTACGTATTAGTTCCAGATATTCAAAGTATATCTCAGCTTATGAGAATAGTTGCTTCCTTTCACGAAGGAAAGAACATATTATGTACAAGTCTCAACAACACTAATCATCATCCATAATGAAGAGAGCATCGACCAGGAACATTTAAAGATATTATTTTGATGCAAATAAGAATCTCAAAATTATAACCATATTATAATTTCATTTACAAAATAATATAGTCTCATGGACTTTATTTTTACTCTAGATTCCTTTAATAGAATATTAAAGATAAATAAATGTCTTTAGTAATTTATGAAATATATAAATACATAAAAAATGTAATGCCCATAGATATAACCGATAATTGGCTATAGGGTAAATAACTAACATATAATCCCTCACTAGAAAAAAAAAATTTGATAGCCAAAATCCTATAAATCAGGGAATGACATGCACTCGCAGTGCTCGAGAGTGGGCTTTGTCAATAAGTAGTCATGTGCATGGCACCTGATGGTGCTACTGGTGCAAGCTAAAATGACATGTAGTTTCATGGAGCCTATATGGCCCTTTCAAAGGCTGCCACTTACTAGTTCAGTATTGGCTGAAAAGTCTTTTTTCATGTAGAAGTTATTTTGGCCTCTGTTTTTCACCGTTTTCTCACAGAAGACTCAAGATCATTTTTTAATTCAATGGTGATTTTTAACTAATTTTTTTGACTAATAAAAAATATTTTTTTTATTATAATACCATTTTTATATGAAAATTCAATTTTAATTGAAAAAAAAATTATTGGCCTAAAAAATTCAAACAAATTTCAGAAAATTATATTTATTTCTAAAAATTTATTTTTAAGTATTTTTATTATAATTTAATTTTTTTATGCCACATAATTTCTTAATTGCCTAATTATACTAAAAATGCATTTTTTTGATACATATTATCATATAATATGTGTATAATATTATTATTTAAATTATTATATAATTTTTTCTCCTAATATTTTTTTTGTACTAAGTTATAAAAATGGTTAAGAAAGTTTAAACTCCTAGTGGTGGCATAAACAGTTCAGCATAATTCATGTTATAATACAATATGTGTATAATATTATTATGTATGTTTGTTATATATTTTTTCTATAATGAGTTATATAAAATAGTTAAGAGAGCCTAAGCTCCCTTTAGTGGCATAAATAACAGAGCTTAAAGTAAGGTCTAAAGGAGAAAATAAAAGTCCTCAAGGACTAGTTGTAAAAAAAATGAAGATGTATCCAAGGGATTGCATTTTATGACATTTTCTATGTATGATATATCTTGTATGTTCATACTTAATATTACTCATACTCAGACCTTTTGTAAGTCTAAGTGTAATTAATCCTCTATCACAAGTTATTTTTGAGGAATCATTTAATAACTATCTAATATGCTTGAGGCCAACACCTCATTAAGTAATTAATATAATGCATGGCATTATTTATATCCTAAATTATTCAAAATATAGTTATGCAACTTGGTTTATATAATTTATTTAAATATTTTACATACGTATTTTATGTTGATATTAATTTCACATATGATCATGACTATATGTATTAATAAATTATTCAAATTTATTAATGTATATGACATTTTGACTCAAAATTGTATATATTTTATTATTAATGTATAATTGATCGTGAAAATGTTGGCATGTAAACTAGTGTATTAATAATATGTGTATATATTGTCTCTCGTAAATTATGTATTTACTTAATATTGCTTCCTTTGCTATGAATTTCGTTATTAAATTTAACAAAGGTATTATTTTGCATGGTGCAACTATATGCTAGAAGTGCTAAAAAAATTTTAAACCCTTAAATCATATCGTGGAGAGCCTATCTAAAGGCAATTTAGTCTAACACAGGCAGGACCATAAGGCTCATATCTCTTGGAAGAGAAAGAACTCTTGAGCTTGCATCACATTACTTAATGCAATGGATATAGACATGCCAACGGCATGTGAAAATTTTTAAAAGAAATTTAGTGAAATTTCTCTAATAAAACTCCCATCTCTCACTGCTGAGTTTGATACTTACAAGAAATATTGAGAATACTTAATAAAGTGACATTCAGCAGAGATGTCAGACAAGTTTAGTGAGTTATATAAAGGTTGTTTTGTGTTGACCTAAAGCAAAAGACCCAAGCAGTTATCCATCCTTTGCTTGAAATTTGGGAGCATATGAGAGTGCACCTAGTACACTCTTGTCAGCAAAGAATTTTGCATATATTTCTCATTATTTGGAGCTAAAGGGTAAAGAGTTAGCCCAGTGCAACCATATGGTTTAGTATATATGAAAAAGTGTTGCTCACATAGAGTTTCGGACAAACAACATGAGTATAGCAAGTAAAAGGCAAGGATAAAATTAGAGAGGCTCAAGAAAATAAAATTTTTAGATATTCAATATACAGATAGTATCTTAAAAAGAGGAGTGTAGTAAAGGTAAAATGTTTTCAACTGTTGAAATAAAGACCATTATATAAAGGATTGTACCACAAGTAAATAGGTATAACAAGGTAACTTGTATATGAGTGGATTCTTGTTTCTAATTTAGTTTTATTAATGAAAGCATATCCTCCATGGATTGCAAATCCAGAAGCAACCAACCATATAATAAAGGATTTTGAACCTTCATACAATTTCGTTGGTATACCTAATTGGGTATGATGGATCTTTATAAGGATCAATACGCATATTGAAGGAAGTGCCACCATTAAACAAGTTTTATGTGGCAGTCAAACTTTATTTTTCTATGATGTCCTATATGTCCTACGAATTAGATAGAATGAAATTTCTATTTTTGTTTTGACTTTGACTTATTTTTCCTCAAGTTTCCATGATAATCAAGTATAATTATATTTGGGGTAAATATAACTTTTGTGGCTCTAGATAAGTTTTTGAGTATTTTTCTTGTTTTGGATATTTTAAGAACTATGGTTTTCAATATTAGTTTGTCCCTTATTTACAAATTCACAAAATTATAAGAATAATGTAAATGTGTTAGACTTGGTCCTATTGAAAGTCAATAAGGATTGGATCAATTAGTAAAGATTTGTCTCCTATCAACTATTGATCAAATAGATCTATCTACTTATGAATTATATCTCACTAGAAAAACTACAAGAAAAATCTTTTGAAAAGGGCATAAGAGCCCTTGTTCCATTGCAATTTATTCATTCTGACATATGTGACCAAATGAATGTGAGATAAAAGGCTTAATATTTATCATTTCATCACCTTTATTGATGGCTATACTTGGTATGGTCATGCCTATTTGATTTCTCATAAGTATGAGGTTTTAAGTTGCTCTAAGATTTGTCTCAATCCAATTGAAAAAATCAATTAGATAAGGAAGAGAAAACACTTTGAACCAACAGATATCATCAATATTTGTCTGATCTGTTCAAGCAAATGTGTAATGAAAAAGAAATAGAGCATCAACTAAGTATTCCACAAACTTTGCAGTAAAATATTGTTGCTAAAAATGAAAAATAAAACTCTCCTTGAAATGGTTAGGTCGTTGATGGCTCAAGCTCAACTACTCATTGCCTCTTATGTTGATGCATTATTGATGGCCACTTATGTACTTAATTGAGTACCCTCCAAATGAATATCTTCACTCCATATGAGTTATGGACAAGTCAGTAGTCCAATCTAGATGTCCCAAAAGCCTGAGAACACACCACCTATGAACATCATACCTCTCACAAACATGGAAAATTAGGCCCGAGAGGTAAAAGGAGTTTTTTTTTTAGAGATTTTAAACTATCCAAGGGATATGTTTTCATAGGTCAGCAAGACAGTAGGATAACAACTTAGGTTGAATCATAAGATGTCACATTCTTAAAGAATGAATTTCTTAAGCAAGGTAAATTAAATCAAGAGCTCTCCTTATATAAGACCTTAGATCAAATATCACAAGGACCACTTCATTCGAGTGGGAGGAATTTGGTGGGTTAGTCTCCACCAACTGGTCTGAATGATAGTGATCATAGTCCAAGTGGAATTACCAACCCCAACTTTAGTGGGAGCTCTATAAGGGTGATCCTATTTTGAGTGGGAGTATTAATCCTAAATCTTATAGGAGTTATTTGGATCTTGATTTAATATACATATCAATATAACTTGATGAGACTGCTCCTCAAGATTTTGATTTGAGATGAAGCAAATATGTAATAATACCTGATAAGCGATTTAAAATCAAAGGCTATAAGGAAGTTTTTCATGGTTCTGGCTTAAGACAAGGATGAGTGAAAGAATATCTAAGAGGCTCTCTCGTGTCTTATTGAGGATTAAGTGAACAAAAGTAGTGGAAGAAGAATTAGTTTCTATGAGATCAAACCAATTATAGGAATTGGTAGATCTTCTAAAAGGATTTAAAGCCTTTATGAACAAATGGTTTCTAAAAAAAATAATAAAACAAAATAAAATCAAGCAAATGTTGACAGCAGTATCGAGAGGCACATGGCTTATCTCGTGGCAAAGGGTATATACAATAGAAATGAACAAAGTACAAAGATATGTTTTCTCCCCTTATAATATTTATATTTATAAGGTCGATAACAATAGTGGAAAACCTTGGTCTTGAATTGTGTCAAACGGATGCAGTATGACTGCCTTTTCTCAATGGAGAACTAGATGGAGAAATCAAATAGACTTGAATGACCAATGGACTTCATCAAACAAGGTTAAGAAAACAAAGTTTGTAGGTTGAAATATCAATTTATGGCCTTAAGTAGTCTTGAAGATAATGGAACATATGCTTTCATAATGCAATCACATTGAATGATATTACCAAGATAGATGAGGACTATTGTGTCTACATCAGACAATTAAAAGCAAAGTTTGCCATAATATCATTACATGTTGATGTTATTCTAATCACCAAAAATAACAAGGTGTTTCTCAACAACATTAAAGAGTTGTTATTAACCAATTTTAAAATAATAGGCATGGGTGAATTTGCATATACTCTTGGAGTAAAGACTTTAAGATCATATGAGAAAATTGGTGTTTCTTTATAAGAGATATATATTTAGAAAGTACTTGAACAATTCAATATGCATAATCGTAAACTCAAGGATAACCCAGTTGCCAAAGACAAAGGCTTGCTCCAAAACTTCAAAGGATATAAAGCATATGAAAATTATCCCTTATGCAAGTACTTTTGGAATTCTATTTGTATGCAATGATGTGTACAAAACTTGGTATTTACCTTCCTATTAGGTTGACAAGCAAATATGAATAGGTTCAACACTTAGGAAAAACAGCTAGAAGTATATTAACACAATTATTTTTGTTGTTAAAGACATGGTTACATATATGGAAGTGAACATGAAATACATTTTATATGCATTATATGGTTGTAGATCCCTTTACCAAACCATTTCCTAGAGATGTATTCATTAGGCATACAAGGTCTCTTGGATTGTATAGATGTTGATGTATTTATACTATTTATCTCTCTAAGACTATTTTCACTTGACAATTTTTATTAATACTAAACATGGAGTTTGTTTTATATTTACATGAGTTTAAATGTTTGGTGCATTTTAATATTATTGAAATATAAGAGCATGTCAGACAGGATACAAATTAACCTTCTCACTATTTGTTTATATGACGAGTGAATATGAGACGGTCTTCAAGCATTTTATCTAGATGATAATGAGCATGTGCTTAAAGTAAGATGTTCATCTCATTACATAGTGAGATTTGTTACACTTCGTGATTATGCCTAATTCTGTCTAAGTAGCCAGATGTGGGTTCTAAATAAACTTGAGTAGATATGTGAACACTGGTTAAGTATTGAGTGTGTCTAAACTTTCATTTGCATGGTGTTTTAAATCAAAAATATATTTTTGATAGACATACCCTCATGGGAAAGGGAAGAACACTATGACATGTGTTTTGTACCACATGTGCAAAATTTTGACCGCATGGTGGACAAAAGCATATGATGTCAACTTTTATCAATGTGAGACCCATAAGAATTTTGATTCTCAAAGTTACCCTTATGACTTTTTGTTGGTTCTTGAGATATGGTTAAATGTTTGTTATCTTATGGTATTACTAGAGGGTTATGAATTCCAACCTAATGAGACATTTCTAGAAAAAGCGAGTTTAACTATGATCAAGAGAATTGAACTGTAAGGAAGATCACTTGATACTCACATTCTCTTTGTATCCACAGGTCGACCAATTATGTTAGTCAACTAACATAATTATGGATGCAAGATTATCTTAAAATGAACTAGAGACATCGAAATGTGATAAGTGATACGGCGTATAGCATACTATATCTACTCCAAAGTCATTTATGCAAAAGATTTGCTATATATCTCTAACAGGTATAGCATGAAGCTCTCATAGCATGTTGGTTGCACAATTTATTAGCCTAGTACGAGATATTTAAATGGTTTGCCTCAGATGAGATGTGTCTCATCATGTGCAAGTGGGAGATGTTGGATTTATTGAATTGGGTTAGCCATAATGAATGGATAGACCCATGACCATTGAATATTTAATTAATTAGTAAGATAATTATTAAAAATCTTATTAGTTTTAAAAGAGCTAAAAAAGAGAGAGATTTGAACTTATAATAATATATAGAAAATGATTGACTTTATCTGTAGAGATTTTTTGAGCAATAATCTCAATCAAGCGGAAAAAATAACTGTGGAAACTAAGGGTTTTTCCATAATGATAATTGCCCATCTTAATTGGTGATACAAGCAGTAGTTTAAGTCTTTCACGAATATCGTTAAAGATAACATCCGACCCTTATTATATTATATTGATATTTTTCCAATAATTTTTTAATGAAAGTTCACATGGTAGTTTTTAGTTATATGTAGTTCTAATGAATTTTATATTTTGTTCTAAAAATAGATTAAAAAATAGTTATATACAATTACTATAAAGTCTATAATGTAAGAAAAGATAGAAACAAGTATATTTTTTTTTTATAAAAACTAACTTTTTTTAATACTGATTTTAGTGTTCAATTAAAAATTAGATTGTTGAGGAAACTTGTCGCTACCAATTAACATACGCCACGACTCAAGGGTGGAATATTCATAATCTTTCTAATTGAAATTACTTAAAGTCAAGTCAATCCTAAAAATGATTATGGTTATTACAAATTTCATTCACCTTAATTTTAAATTAAATGAAAATTTTAGTGATGGAAAAATTTCTTTTCGGTCATTGCTGAAATCAAATTTGAGAAATAATGAGTCGAAAAAAAAATGAAAATTAAAAAAAGAAATATACCATTGAAATAATGCATTAAACTATAAAATATTAAGTCATTTGGTAATAAACAATAAATATTAGTAGAAGGCTGGTGGCTGAACCTTCTATTTGACTTATCTTTTTGAAGAATTTGGAAGTAGGAGTAAGACTTGTTTGTTTATCTTTAATCCACCTTCTGGCATTTACTGCATTTGAAAATTTTGTTCATAAAATAATTAATTAATTCTCATATGAAGAAATAATAATTTCCATATTGGATTGCGCAGACCTTAACAATGGATTATTTAGGGATATCATTATAAAAATACCAGAAAAATAATAAAATTTTAAATTTATTATATTTATAAAAATATTTATAAATTTACCAAAATTTATAATATTTTTACAAAAATATCAGATTTAGATGGTTTATTATAAGTTATTTTAGATTTATTATGAGTTTATTATACGTTTATTATGGGTTTATGAATTTATATAGTTTATTATGAGTTTATTATTGGTTTATTATGAGTTTATTGTAAAACTACTAAAATATCAGTGGTAAAAATGAAAAAAAAATTATAAAACATGGTGAAAAGTGTAATTATTCCTTATTTAGGTGTTTCTTGGCTTGTAGATATTTCATAAACCCCATGTAATTAGGACTAAAGAAAATATTAAAAAAACTAAAAATATAATTAAAAAACTTCACAATTTTTAAAATTTTATTGCCAACTTTTTTTTCAATGGTATTATTTATTTATTCGCTTCGTGTTAGAGCTGCATAATTTCAAGTAATTTATAATGTGTGTTTGAATGATGGCTTGTCATAATTTCATTACAAGGTAAAATATGGTTTATTTTATATTTATTTTGATTTTATTTTCATGGTATAATTTTTTTAATGATATTTTATAATTTGAAAAGCTACAAATTTTAATAAGTTTTTAAACTACCCATTTGGTAGTTTTATGTAATTTTAAAATTTTATCCATTTGGTAGTTTTATGTAATTTTCAAATTTTATCTTTTAAAAATATTTTCAATAAATTTTTAAATATCAAATATATATTTATAATCCAATTTAAAGATATATATGTTGAAATATATCATTCAATTTTTAGAACACTAAAACATCCTCCATGTTAGATTAAATGAGAAGAGAAGAAAATAATTTAGCAGAAGCGCCCTGATCAATTGATAATATTGATAGTTCTTGATGAGATAGATTTGGTTCTTCCAATTCAAAACAACCTTAGAAGTCTATAAGTTTTCTTCAACTATTTTTAATTGGAGACCATAACCCCTTGAAAAGACATAACCTTTCATTATATTTTCAATTTGGTCCCTCATCAAATTAAAAATTAAAATTTGATCTCTACACATTAATTCCATGAAAATTTAATATCTTAAAGTTAATTATTAGCTTTATTAGATCATTAATTAAATTAACTTTATTTTAAAATAACAATGCGCATTAAATCTTATATGTGTGCCCACATATTAATTTTTTTTTCCAACAATCTCCCACTTGGGCTATAAGCTCAAAATTTTGCTATTATATAAAGTATTCCAAGCAAAGGAATTTTTGTCACATTTAGTGTAACTAAACTCATCAATAGTCACACATATCAATTTAATCAAATGACATAGATCAATCATGGATATGTAGCTTGAAAAGTACATATTATGTGATCCTATCATGCCTATTATCAATTGGTCCGAATGTAAACTTTATTGACATTGAACTTTAACATAATAAAGTGGAGTGCGATTGAACTAAATACTTTATTTATGCAGAAAATATCCAAATATCCAAAATATGTTCATAACATAAAATAGATTAATAAAACACATATGTAAATAAACTCCCACTAGACCAAGATATCCTTAAATGATATAACACCCATATGAGTAGTGTGCTTATGAAAGACTTTTGGTGTTAATCCTTTAGTAAGCGAATCTGCAATCATGGATTTGTTTTGTTTATTCGGTACCCTTTTCTTCATAACTAAGAACTTTATGTCAATGTATTTTGATCAATTCAAGCTTCTATTATTGTTGGAATATAGAACTGCCGAGTTATTATCACAATATAACTTTAGTGGTCTTTCTATACCACTTAAAATATGCATCCTAGTGATAAAATTTTGCAGTCATAATCTATGGTTGTATGCCTCATAACATGGTACGAATTTCTGCAGCCATGATGGAAGAAGCTATAAGTGTTTACTTAAACTTTTTCAAGAAATAGTGCCTTTAGCCAACATATAAATATAGCCCGAAGTGGATCTTGTACTATCTTGACATCTAGCGTAGTCAGAATCTGAATACCCAATGATCCCCAAATGATCTGACTTCTTGTATGTGAGCATATATAATTCTTAGTTCTTTGCAAGTATCTCATAACCCTTTTGGCTACTTTCCAGTGATCTATCCCAGGATTACTTAAATATCTACCTAGCATTCCAACAATAAATACTATGTCTAAACGTGTGCAAACTTGAATATACAGTAGACTTTCTACTACCGAAGCATAGGAAATCTTCTACATTTCTTTAATTTCAAGATCATTCTTAGGGCACTGTTTGAGATTGAATTTATTTCCCTTAACAATAGGGGTATCTCTTGGTTTACAATCTTACATACCATATCTTTTAACCACCTTTTCTATATAACTCTTTTAAGATAATCCAAGAATACCCCAAGAATGATCTCGATGTATATTGATTCCTAAAATATAAGAAACCTCACCAAGATCTTTCATTTCAAATTTCTTTGATAGAAATTTCTTAGTTTTGTGCAACATTTCTTTATCATTGGTAGCAAGGAGAATGTCGTCGACATACAAAACCAGGAATATATACCTACACCCACTAAACTTGTGATATACTCAATCTTCAACAATATTTGACTCAAAACCAAATGAGACAACTACTTAATGAAACTTGTGGTACCATAGACATGAAGCTTGCTTGAGCCCATAGATGGATTTTCTTAATTTGCAAACCATTTTCTTTGGGTCTTAAGATATATAGTTTTCTGGTTGCACCATATAGATTATTTCATCAATGACACTATTGAGAATTAAAATCCATCTGGTGTAACTCAAGATCAAAGTGTGCAACAAGAGACATGATTATCCTAAAAGAATCTTTCGATGAAACTAAAGAGAAAGTCTCTTTATATTTAATGCCTTCCTTTTTAGTATAACCTTTAGCTACAAGACGAGCCTTATATCTTTCCCCATTACCTTTTAAATCCCTCTTGATCTTAAATATCTATTTGCAACCAATGGGTTTTTACCTTCAGGTAATGGGACAAGATCCTAAACTTAATTATCTTGCATAGACTCGTACTCCTCATTCATTATATCCATCCATTGTTTAGAGTTAGAATCTTGCATGGCTTGATAAAAATTGATTGGATCATTTTCTTCCACCATTTTAACAGCTCGGCAGTAACAATATTGTCCTCTTTGGACTGAAGCTTGTATGGTTTTATTCTTAGGCTCAAACTTACCTCCAGGACCAAAACGCGCTATTACTGACCAAGGCATGCCCACCCTTATGTACTGCTTCCTCACCTTACACTTAACTGATGAGGAATTCGCCTAAGAATGAATAGTAAACTAGAGCCGTATATTATACACAGAGGCATTACATTCTCCCCCCTAAGGGACTCAACGTCCTCACTGAGGTTTGCCCCACCACTGGCCAGAGGAGCAAGTCTCTTAGCTCTAACACCAAGTTGTAACAACCCAGCAGTAATAATATTGTCTGCTTTGGATCGAAGCCTGCATGACTTTGTTCTCAGGACCAGACTTACCTCTAGGCCCAAAGCGTGTTGTTACTGACCAAGGCATGCCCACCCTTATGTACTGCTTCCTCACCTTGCACTTAATTAATGTGGGATTCGCCTAAGGATGAATAGTAACCCAGTGTTGTACACTGTACGCAGAGGCATTACAACCATTCCATCAATGTCCTCATATTCTTGGAGGAATACTACATAATTATATGGAATGCCATTTCTCCACTCTCTTGTGGATCTTCTTAGTGACATTGACTCTTGAGGTTGTTGAGTTTATTCTTCAGGAACAATCACTTCAACTTGAGGAGGGAGTTATTAAATATTGTCTTGTATTAGTTCCATATTTGCTTCTTAAGCAATGATGGGTATAGAAACATGTATACTGTCTGAAACAGTAGTAAGGATCAAAACATATTCTTCCACAAAGAAAATATCTCTAACCTTATTACTCCCTCCAAACTCAATGTCCTCAAAAAATGTTGCAATGCCCTTTTCTAAAATTGATTTTGTTGTGGATTTTGTTGTGGGATCATAAAACTTGTAGCCCTTAGATTGCACTGAGTAACCAATAAAGTAGATACTTATTATTTTGGAGTCTAACTTTTTGTCATTTGGCCTATAAGGCCTAGTCTCAGATGGACATCCCCGAATGTGAAAGTGCTTCAGACTAAGCTTATGCTTGTCCAAAGCTCATATGGTGTTTTGGCAACTACTTTAGTTGGTACTTTGTTAAGGATATAAGTTGTTGTCTTTATTGCTTCTCTCCAAAGTGACTCTGATAAGATAGAATGAGTAATCATACTTCTTACCATATCCTTAAGAGTCATGTTTTGTCATTCAATGACACCATTCATGCTAGGCATACTCTGCATGGTATACTGTGGGACAATTCCACATTCCTTTAGGAAGTTAGCAATTGGCCCTGGACATCGTTCTCCTAAACCATCATATATGTTGTAGTACTCACCACCATGGTCAGATTTAACACATTTTATTTTCTTACTAAGTTTATTTTAAACTTCATCTTTGAAAGTTTTGAATACGTCCAATGACTCTGACTTTTCATGGATTAAACATAGGTACCCATAACGTGAGTAATCATCTATGAATGATATAAAATATCATTGACCATTCCATGATGCCGAAGGGAATGGGCTAAAGATATATGTATGTATTAATTCTAAGACTCCTAAGGATCCATTGGTAACTAATCTCTTCTACTTGGTCTGTTTTCCTTTGATTCATTTAACACAAACATCAAAGTCTGAAAAATCAAGTGAATGTAAAATGCCATCTGACACTAGGTCTCTCAATTCTGGATTTTGAGATCTGACTTAAGCGTTTGTGCCACAACTTTGTTGAATTATCATTATTTAACTTACGTTTAGTACCGCGTGATTCCACATGCAAGGTTTCACTATATGATGCAATAGCATCAAGTGAATATAAGTTATCAAATGTACTTAATGAACTAGTACCTATTATATTAGAAATTAGTGAAAGAGTAAATAGATTATTTTTAAAAGAACAAAAGTAACTAGATTTGTCTAATAAGGAAATAGATATTAAATTCTGTCTAAAAGATCATAAAATAAATGTCTTTCAAATCCAAATAAATATCAATTCCTAATAATAACCTAAATTGTCCTATTGCTTCAACTTCCACTGATTTGTTGTTGCCTACATAACTGTAGCTTTCAGCATCAATTGGCTTTTGGCAGCTCAAGCAGCCTTGTATAGAAACACTTATGTGAGTAATAGAACCATAATCCAACCACTAAGTGTTTCTTGGGACAGAAGCTAAATTTACCTCAGAATCGACCAAGGTAAGAAATATAACTTTCTTTGCACGACATGTGATATTTGGCATAATTCTTCTTTATAGGTCCGGGCTTTCCACAAAAGAAACATCCTTTCTCTTGTTTAGGCTTCTTTTGCCCAGAATTATTAGCAGCTTCATTATCCTTCTTTCTCTTTTTACCCTTATTTTTAGAGGTGCTAGCAAGATGAATACTTTGAGATTTCTCTTCCTTCAATCTATCTTCCTCTTGCACACAGTATGAAATGAGATCATTGGGAGTCTATTTCTCCTTTTGACAATTATAACTGACTATATTGTGTAGGAAGAGATATTAATACTAAATGCATGAGTAGGTCTTCAGACAACTCAAGCTTTAGTGCCTTAAGTTTTGAAGCAATATGAGACATTTTCATAATGTACTCCCTAATATTTCCCTTGCTAGCATACTTCATTGAAATCAAGCTAGCTAAAAGTGTACATGTTTCAGCCTTATTGTTTTTTGCAAAACATTTCTCAATTCTAGTAAGGAACTCACTGGCATTGGTAATCTTATTAGATACCTCTCCTCTAAAAGCTTCTAGAATGCCGCGCTTAACAATCATTAGACTCAAGCGATTAGAGTATTCCTACTTCTTAGAGTTTCTCCCTTCTTTAGGAGTACTTTCAGCCGTAAGAGGAGGTGGTTGCTTAGTTCTTAATGCAAGATCTAGATCCATGCAGCCAAGAATGATCAACATATTCTCTTTCCAATCCTTCAAATTTGACCCACTAAATATGGGAATATTGTTTGCATTAGCAGACGCAGTAGTAGCAGACATAATTATTGTACAAAGAATAAATCAAATAAATACATATGTTCATATAACAAACATTAAACATGAGTACATCTCAAGATATCTAGCACCACATTAATATCAAGTCTTTGGACAATAATTTTAATTTGTAAGTAATACTCTCGGTGTAGTGATAAAATATTAATAATTAACTCTTGTCAAATAAGAAGTCTATCTTTGAATCGACTTATTATTTACATGAAAATCTTATAATTGTTACATATTTATCACCTTACATATTTATGCAATTCAGCAAAATATTATTCTTCATTTAGGCTGATTAATACCTGTATGAATTAACACAAACACAAATATTTTAACATTTTCTATAAGTTAATCTATACAAGAGATGTCACTTTGTCAATATCTTATTTCAACTAGTTATACTAAATGTCAGATGGATTATAAAAGTTATAATGATATACCAAAATTATTTTAAAATGATATTAATAATAATATAAGATTGAGGCCAAATGCGAATGAAATTATATTAAATCATTGTAAAAGTCATTCACATTAAATCATATGTCCTCATTTAATTTCGATAGTATTCTTGTATTACATATATTTATGTATACACACACGCCGCACTAGACAGTGGAGCTTTAACACCAAGATATGGTGACATCAATTAAACTATAACATGCATCACCATGTATATAAAACATGTATTTATGCCTTATTCATGGTCCATAAATCAAACTATAATTTATTATTGGGGTTGTGTACATGTAAATCCTCTAAAGTGTAAATGCATTCATGGTCCATAAATTAATGGTGTTTGGCACGAAAAACAACGTGATAGTTGTAAATTATAATCATGCACGTGTATATATATATACACATATATACAAGGCAAATTGCATTGGTCTTGATCGTTGTGGTGCCCATAAAACAAAATCAAAAGGACTCTAATCCTTTTTTTTTAATCCATATGAATTGGGCAACCAAAATAATGCTTTTTCTCGATGAATTTGGTATAAATTTTATACCCATAGTGGAGTGATCCAGACCTGTGCCCACCATTAATTCAACCTGTTACATAAAATAAAAATGTCGAACCCAGTAAAGACAATTATATGGCTTTTTGTGCATTTAGAATATCATACAAACAAAAGCCATGAAAGGCCATAAAACTGAAAATAGATTATTGAATCACTAAATAATATATAAATGTATATATAATTTAACTTGCGCCACTGAAAACAAAGTGGGACAATTGATGAACCCCTTGCATGTCGCAAGAACACACCGCACAAAACTTTTGTGGTTTTGTTGATTTTTTTAATTCAACCAAATAAATATATTAACCTTAATTTCAAATTAACCTAATTCTCAATTCGAAATTTCTCAAAGAACTAACAATATAATGACTCTGGTACCACTTATTGAAATATATCATTTAATTTTTAGAATATTAAAACATCCTCCATGTTAGATTCAATATAGAAGAAAAGAATTAAGCGAAAGTGTATCTTGATTCTTTGATAAAATTGATAGTTTTTAATGAGATAAATTTAGTTTTTCCAATTCAAAACAGTCTTAGAAGTCTGTAAACTTTCTATGTCGAAGGGAGATAGAAGAAAACATCAACTGTTTTTAATTGGGACCATCACCCCTTGAAAAGACACAGTCTTTTATTCTATTTTCAATTTGGCTCCTCATCAAATTAAAAATTATAATATGGCCTCTTCACATTAATTCCATGATAATTTAATATATTAAAGTTAATTATTAATTTTATCAGATCATTAATTAAATTAATTTTATTTTAAAATGGTAATATACATTAAATCACATATGTGTGCCCATATATTGAAATTTTTCCAACAATATATTTTTATATTTTATTTTTTATTTCTATAATCTATTTTAATTTTTTAAAATATCATAAAATTAAATAAAAAATAATTTATTTAACCTTATTATATTAGTTTCCAAAAAAAACTAATTATATTATATTCAAATATGATAAATAACACTTGTAATATTAAACTATTATCATAAAAGTTAGACCAATCATCCAAACTAGACTCAATTTCTATCAAACGAATTAATTTAAATTATTTAAATAAATAAAGAGATTTTTTTTAAAAATTCTAATCGATGTGAGATTGGCTCTTACTTCAAATTCACAGTTCTTTGTTTGCAAGTGTTTACAGAATATTAATATTTTTTCTAAAATATAAATAAATATATATATACACATATAACAATATGTAATGATAACATATAAAAATAATTATTTTGATCATTTAAAAAATTAAAAAGTAATGTGGAATGGCCGCAGCTGCCCACATTGACTTTTAATAGGATTGGGACGGTAAGAGAACTCGTCCCTTCTTGTTCGGATTAGTTTGGTTGAGAAAATTTTGTTTTTAACTGTTTGTAAGTTAATATTTAATCATTGGATCAACATGCAATAAAAATCGTCTTCAAATTTGTCTAAAACATAGTTTTAATTGAAAAAAAAAATAGTTTGTGATTTAGGCCAAATAAAAAATATTCCATCCATCTCAAAATGACAGAAATACTTTTCATTTTACATATATTAAAAAAATTAATTATTTAGTTAATTGATAACTTTTTTCTTATAAACTACTAATTTTACTTTTCATTTATTCTAAATAACTATTAATTATTATAAATATCAAAAATTAAAATAATAGTTATTTAATTCAAAGATAATTATAATTTAAAAAAATATAAATAAATAAGTGTAATATTGTTAATTATAAAGTATTTAAATTAAAATATAATAATTAATTTATAATGTAATTATAATTTAAATATAATAATGAGACTATAATCTAAGATAGATAAAAAAATTATCTCTTTTATTTAAAAATGAAGAGAGTAATAATTTTCCAAGCTGAAAACTGTAATCAAAGCATATAACCTTTTTTCTTAAAAGAGTGGTTCAAATATAATAGACCTTGACATGGGCAAAACTAGGGGGTCTTGGGGGAATAGAAACCCTCTGGCCGATGGTCAGAAGCTTTTATAAGGAGAGTCTGGCTGCCGGTTTCTCCTCTGACGTTTGCAGTTGTAGAGAAGAGATGAAGTGTGAAGAGGGTTGCTTGGACTGGAGGTAAAAGATGAAATGAAGACTATATTTTTTTTTTATAAAATTGCCGCTAACCTGGAATGAGGTCGTTTCCGCCAAGAACTTTCAATTTTTTTTTACCTCGTGATTTCTAAATTAATTGCGCCCTTTTTCTTTGTCGTGTTCGCCACAACTGCATTTTTGAACTTTGCGTTGATCGATGTCTTATTTTGCCAATCCTTTTATTCTTTTTTTTTGTTTTTATCTTACTGTTGTTTGTTTTCTTTTGGAATTCTAGTTCTTTGTCACGATTCAACCGTAAAATTAATGAAATTCTTATTTCAAGTATTACAATTTTGCAATTTTAAAAAATGAAATTTAAAAAAAATTAAGTAATTTTATTAAAAAAATATTTAAATTTGATTTTAAATTACTGAAACTATTGAGCTATTCCTGTTAATATCTCTTTCCCTTTCTTTTGTGCTTTTTTTTTTCTTTTTTTCCATTTTAATTGGTAAATAGTAATTTTAACAAGTAATTCTCAGAATTAGCAAAATCCTATAACATGAAATAAATATTCTCCCGTAGTTAAAGCATTGCTTGATTATTTTTTTTAATTTCTATAAATTCTTTTAAATGCAATAATAAAATAAATAAGTATAATATTTAGAATATATTTACTACTTTTTTTTAATTTTCTTTTTTATTGCAAATGAAATATATATATAAGGGAAACAATTGTATGTATAAATTCAACATATGGATTATTTATAATTTTTTAATATATTTCAGCTATAAGTAAAGAAAAAATAAATTTTTTTTGTTGAAATGCATTGTTTCAGTCAAAAGTTTATTTAAAAAAAAAAGTAGTGTGAAGAGCATTCTACATAGCTACTAGATCAAATTATTATATCTTTATTTTTTATTTTTTGTTTTGAGATTAGAAAATTTGGAGATTTTTTAAATATAAAATGTAGTTTATTTTGAGGTTAATTAATTATAATAATTTATTTAAAATTATTTGTAATTTTATTATTAGTTTGAATTAATTTATATTATTTGTGTTTTGTTGAACTACTATAATATTAAGTATTTAATTTTATTATGAATTCATCTCTATTTATATATATATATATATATATATAAATTTTGTCCCTTTTTTAATGAATTTCCGATTCCGCCTTTAGACCTTGGCAACTTTGGTCGCATGAAACCAATGATTTTGTTTGGACAATTTGAAACATAACAAATATGGGCAGCAAGTTCAACAGTCAAAGACTCTATGAGCCAATTAATTAAAACAGTCCCAACTGTATCATAAAATTTGGGTGTCTTGAGCTGTTCCCAATGCCATCTTCAATATACGCTTCAACATATATTGCCGCATACACTTTTTCTTTTTAACTGCATTTATAATTTTAAAAAAGAAATACTGAGTTTTTATCTTCTCGCATTTTAGTACTACTTAATTTTTTAAACAAGTCAATTTATTTGTTTAACTTCTCAAATTTAAATTCCTTCAATTTTTGAGCTTAATTTAAAAATTATAACATATCCATACATATATATATATATAATAATAATTTATTCGAATTTTACCAATCGAGTAAACTTATAAATATGAATTTATATTCTAATTTGATTCCACTAAGCAGGAGGATTACAACCCTCCACTCAACCACGGACTTTAAATACTTATCCATCAGCTGAAAGTGTTAGATTTTGTTAGATTTTTGAATTGAAGGATACAAGTCCACATTTTTATAGGTTAAAAATAGCCCAAGCGCATTTTAAAATTATGAGACAAATTTAAAATATGATAAGACTGAAATACAATAAGCCTTTGAGATCAATCTAATTAATTTTGAAACAGCAAATACCGTGTAAATTGGGCCTCATTGGGTGCTTTTCTGTAATCACACGTAAAGATTGAATTACTCTGGGGGAAATTTGTTGTGTTATATCCTTTAGTATAACTTAAACTCATAACCAGTCTACCTAAGAAAAGGGCTAAACGGTATAAAGTTTTTTTTTCCCTTAATTTTATTGCTGACAATGACATCCATATAGCAAATAATTTGGCAAAATTGATTTAGAACAGATACAAATTTTACAGTTGCTATATTTGCCTGACTAAAATGCCAACCTGTGAGTTATTCCAAAATTGGTGGCGTCTTTGAAAGAAACCTTCAGGATCTCTTAACAGCAGCAGTAGCGAAGCACGGATGGTGAATGAACTCAAATGAAATCTTCAGTGATGGGTCAAGGCCTTCTACCTGGCAAATGATATTTAGGGCAACATTATTGTGCTCCGCAACCAGTTCCAATCTTCAGAGTTCGGCCAATCTGTCTGGGTCATTGGAAAAGCTACTCTTCACCTCCTTAGCAATCTTCTGAGCGTCTTTAAAATAATTATGCATAGATATGGTCTAGAGACACAGACGAATCAGTTCACTCTATCTGAGAAAGCGTCATGGAAACAATAATAGTTTAGTGTCACGACACTACTCACAGAGAAACGAGCATAGGTTGTAGATTCCTTAAATGATGGGTACGAAATGTGGTCAGGAATGCAAGCTTTTTGTAGAAGCTCAAAATGCTGAATAAATCTCTGCAGAAAATAGTACATGGTGTGAGAATAAATAATACACAAGTGTGAATATGGCATGATATAGCTTCTATGAAGAAGATTATTTGATTTTGTCAAGTTATGCAAATTGCTCAGCTCTGCAAATAAGTGGATCATTCACAACATGGCACAGTCAACTTGGAAATGAAATTATTTATCATGTTACTCATCAGAGTCACAATTCCTTTTTATCCATCAAAACAAAACATATATGAAATGGGCAGCTCATATTTTTACCTCATGCTTAGAATTAAATGGGCCAGGACTGTGTAAAATCATCAGCTCATTTTTCAAAGCAGCAAGCAGCTGTAAAGATCAGGTAAAAAACAATCCTTGAGCATTTGAGAAGGCAATGATGAAGCAAAACGCATAAGCTCTGTTTGGTATGATGTAATTCAATGTATGCACTATAATCAAATGAATTTTAGTTCATTATTCTATACACTTTTTATCTTATTACATTTCATTATGTCTCATTATATCTCACCGAACATGCACTTAACATGAAGAATGCAGTATCTCACATTCACCACCAGAATGATAGAAATGCTCACATCAACTAAAATTTGGAAAACTCCTTTGGAAAATCTGCAGCAATGGGTTTAAAAACCATCCCATCCACCGTATATGAAGTAGCTGCTAGGTGGATAATGCCCACAACATCCTAATTAGATATTTCTTGGTGTTCATCAGAACATGAACTCCATACAAGGAAAAAGAGTGGGAGAGGGTTTGGGTAGGGGAATCTGATAGGTGAAGAGAGATGCCACCGTTACCAGTGTGAGGCCTTCAGCAAGGCATATCCGGCACTGAAGAAACAAGACTGCAGGTGGGATTTGACTTTCCTTTGCGAGATCCTTGGGAGAATCATTTCTTTTCTTTCCCTTCCTTTTAGCTGATTAAAAGATGCACGCAAACAAAACAAAAATGGTGCTATTAATTTTGGTGGAAATAGAATCTGAAAGTGGAGAAACTGGATACACAATTTATTACTTTTCAATACAAAGAGCTCAACCGCATCAAAAGGAACAGGCCAAAGAGTCAAATCTTTTTGGCATAAATCTATCTCACATTTTCTGTGAACTACATGTCAAATTCCTGCCCTACTATGGATAAGCAACAAGCATACCAAAGAGCCAAAGTCGAAATACAGTATATTGGTACCCTTTCCTTTCACATTCACCTCTTTTTTTCCACATCTCACTAGTAGCATAATTCAGTAGCTCCCAACAATTCCTCATAAATGAAACAAGTAAAAACCATCGTATACCTACCAGTGCCATCAGCCGCTGACATCTTAACATGTGTTTTCTCTGCAAGCTTGATTAAGACAATATACAAATACCAGTATACCATGCAATATTCGCCAGGGGCATACAGATCTAATTCAAAACCCAGCATAAGAAATCTCTGTGCAATCCAGTAAGTTTGCTCCTCCACCCAAACAAGGACGCTTTTAAATATTTTTACAGATATACTCTGCAAAACCAAATAAGCTTTATAATTTTATCAATAAAAGAGCATCTAGTTAATAACATATAGTAGATGGAAATCAATTGAAATAATTAAACTGGGAAGACCAAAAACCTCCCAAAAGCATGAAGCAGCAGACTGATTAATGGCCATTTGTATCTAATCCAGAACATTAAACCAATAAAAAAATCCCTGTTCTGCATCTCATATAAATGAAAATCCATTACAGAAGTATCATGCTTGATAACTATTGCAAGACATAAACAATTGCATTTTCTTCCTGGTAGGTGTTATTCAAGCTTTGCTAGTATTGACAATTAGTGTAAAGCCTTTCACCATTGGGCAACAACTATTCACAGGATAAAATCATGGAACAATTTATATAACTAGCTCCCTGTGAATGATTTTTTTTTATTCGCTTCCAACTCTATACCCAATTACAAAATTATCATTTACTATTTTCTATACCACCAAAAGAATGATAAGCAGTCATTTACCACAGGTCAAGTTCCACATGATATGTTTCAAAAATAACTAGTCGAAAATGCTCATTCTAGCTCTTTAAGTAGAATCATATTATTACTGAACCGACTTTTGACCCATTATAGTATTATATAATTTACAGTTTTGATTCAATCATATTAATGAAAGGCATAACATAAAGTTGGTGAAAATATTGTATAATGATCATTTGAGACTATAGTTGAATTTTTTGCACCTAAATTAGAGCCATATTTAAATTTGTATAAATTTTTATAGATTTTTTTTTTTTAAATTGTAGTAAGATCGTATCACTAGTTAACTATTGTGAATTCAATCTTCTGGTACAACAAAATTGATAAAGTAACCGAGTCATAAAGTAACCGAGTCATACAAATAACACAATACAATTTATGAGGCTTAAAAATATATGGCTGACAATATCCACAAAGCCCAGGCCAAATATGCCATATAAAAGCAAAATAAACACCAAGCTTTTTTATGATATCATATAAGAATGTTCTATTAATAAGGAAAAATGATATTTTGATCTCTTTCCTTGAAGATTTAAAACAATCAATAATAGCAGTGAAAATTGGTAAATTCCATTTTCTAACAGGTTTATCAAGGTATTGTTAGAAAAAAAAAGAGTTAAAACATTTTGACTACTCTTGTTCATAATATTGTTGGTTTGTTGCAAGTGGAATAACAATTACCTTAATTATATACTTTACTGGGAGCAAAAATAAATAAACACTTTAGTAAGTGCAATACCTCATCACTTGAAGTGTTTGAGACTTCTCTGTACTCCTTCGTAAAAGCAAGTTCAAGCTGTTAGGAAATAGATGAAAAGAATGCTAGCAACAGTCAATTTAAACAGTCCCTTGAAATACTTTCTCTCTAATTGGTCCAATTTTAAAAAGAAACCTGTAACCTATGGTAACAGCTAAAAATGAATATGATATTGTTTTTCTCTCTTTCTATTAATAACAAAATACCTTTTTTCTCATTCATTTTTTATGATAAAAACTAATATTTATTTTTTAGCTCAAAAATAATTACTAATTTTTTAATTTTTATCGGTTATGATAGGTTAAAAGTTTTTCTTTTAACTATTGGACCAATAGGACAGCGAGTGTCTAAAGAAAGTGTTTAAAGTGAGTGTTGCTAGCATTCCTAAATATATGAAATGAATGTCAGTTATAATTCTGTGCCAAATAACACCAATCATATAACTAGAACTTTTAAATTTAGATGTTACTTCAAAATAGGAACATGGAATTCACTAAGAGTCATTCAAATAGGTGTGTATTTTAGATGATTGACTATTTGAGTTTGTGTTTCATGTCTTATAAATATGATCTCCAATTCAGATGGACCCTAAAGTTGAAATATGTTTGCTTAATAAGTGCAAAGAATTGGCTAAAGTTAAAAAAACATTATTCCAGATGGATGGTAAAATAACCAAACAATTAAAGAGTCTGTTGGATGAAGATCCAATAGAGGACATTTAGTAGCAACACCACCACTTAAAACATACTAATCGTAAACACAAATAGAAGCAAATGAAAAATAAGTAGCATTCCCCTACTCACTTAGTATATATAGGTAAATTCAATAGTCTCAAAAGTTGCTGAAAAAAAAGTATTCAAATTAATGAGATACAGGATTGAGAAATGCTACCCATCAGGAAATGTCTCATAATTACAGTTGTCGTGTTTATAAACAGAGAAGAGAGTCAAATTTTATATTCTAACAATCCTAGCTTGGTTGGAAAGAAATAATTCGAACTGAATCTACTATGAAGGAATAATGTAGAAGACAGAGCAATGAGAATCACAAAGGACTGACACTTTCTGAAGAATAGATTCATATTCCCTCAGCCTAAACTCAATGAAATGGTGAAAAACCAAAATACAAATACAAGAGAACTGTATTAATGCTTTCTTTAATTACAATTTCTAGGATTATGCAACTTGTATCTTATTGGTGATGCAATTTTAGGCAAAAGAACAACAGGTTCAGGACTAGTTAACTTTCAATCAATCTAAAAGACACATACACATAAAAAACTGCAAATTCGGGGAAGTTTCAAGAATAAAATCAAAGATTCCTAAAAGGACAATATACAAAGGAAATTAGCCATCACCTGTACATAGATAACACGCCAATCCTGCAATATTTTCCCAAGTTTACGCCTCTGCCATGCAGCATTTGTACAAACAATTTTGAGCATATTGATGACTAGCTACATTACACATGAAATTACACATATATTAGATGGAGTATCCAAAATTTTCGCCATCCCACTCCACAGCATTCATCCCAATATAAGCTGTACTTTCATTGAATGCTTCTTCTGCAGTCAATGTTGATTGAAATTGGGAATATTGAAATCCAAAGCCAGCACTTTGCGCAATAATTTTCCCAGATTTCAATCCAAATAAATTCAGCAGATACAACAACTAAATAGAAAGTATTAAATTTCTAGCAAGAAAAATGGATGAAGCATTCATCTATAACCACTGCAATAAAAAAGGGATTGAAATCCAACTAAAAATCATAGATATTATATTAGAAGATGGTTAATGTATTTACTTGTCCTAGTTGTACAATATATTCATTCTTCTGAAGATCATGATTCTTTGCAACATCAGGTAAACCTGCAGCTATAGTAATCACAGAAAAGATAGCACCCCTTCCATAAAGTTTCCAATCTTGAACCAGAAGAAGCTGTGCACAAGTTATACATTCAGAATCCAGAATATGAATACAAGGAATTTAAACTTGCATAAAGGAACCAATATAAAATAAAATGAAAAATTGGGAAGATTAACACTAAATGCAAAGTTGCATTTCGTAGCATACTTGACAACAACACAATGGCAGCAGCATTGTACTGTGAACCAAAACCTCATCCTCCCCTACCCTCTTTACCACTCTTTTTCGCTGGCTATTTCCTTCACACATTTGTTTTGGGTGGCTAAGGATAAAGAATATAAATAAGAAAAATCTGTTTGCAGGGAAAGTAAAAGGTAAACAGCAATCATTTTTTCCAAGATAATTCAGGAGTCACTGCCATCTGAATGGGTTCAGCAACTAAAAAAGCAACAAAAAAATATAAGCATCTACCAGTTACAAAGATGTTAAGGATGAAGAAAATAACCTGGAGATGTGCTCGTGAAACTAAATCAGGTTGACACTTCTGAAATTGAACCACAAAGCGCAAAAGAACTTCCAAAGATGGGTCCAGTGAGTAGGAACACAAGAAGTCTAGATCATAAAGAAGTTTTTGAAAGTACTCAATAGCCTGGAAGAACAATCATAAAGTCCTTTAATAAAATAATATACAAATAAATATGCAAGTACAAGCTCCTATTAGTACAAATTCCAAAATTTTCAACCTTTTTCAAATTAAGAAGTTTAATGGAGCGTGGTGGAGTGGATGCCGAAATTCTACTGTTTAAACTAGCATCAAATCCAATTGGTTGACAACCAGAAGCAGTTGTTCTATCTTCTATACCATTTTCACAAGTTCCACGAGCATTTGATGCAAGAAATTCTGCTGATCTATAAATGGATTGTAGCTCTGCTATGCAGACAGCTATGTGTTTTCTAGCCAACTCCATGCCTCTACCTTGTGGACGCCTCATACAGGTGAGAACATGAAAAAAATGCTGAAAACAAATAAAAAAGTGGTTAAAAAGCAATTAGAAGGACAAATGTCATAAACCTTTATATATATAATGCTATTGAGCTTAAGCATATGGATTGTTAGAAGTAAAATCCAAAAAACTTGACTAATATAAAGTTCATATTTACTGAAAGTAAATGCAAAGGATAAAACAAACATAACCAGATAAAATAGAAATAAGATCGGTGACATTTAAGATATTTCACATAACAGTTGAGACAAACAAAGAAAAGTAACAACTCACAAACAAAGGCATAGAAAATCTAATAATTAATAACATCTTACAAACAGAAGGAGAAAGGTGAAAAAGAGAAATATTGAAAAGCAATAGTTAAAACAACTCTTTAATGAACTTCAAATGCTAAGTACAGATTACAAATGGTTTCCTCAATGCAAGTAGAAGATTAGACAGCAAACTATTGCAAAAGAAGAACAAAGTGAAAATGAAGGATAATATAGCACAGAAAAATTTCTTCAATTAGAAATCAAATAAGCATTTTGGATCTTCATCTCATAATGACTTTTGGCATTGTAAGGGCCTAAAACTCCTAAATAAGATAATATGCTAAAGCAGTCAATATTTTGTTGTGGCATTGGTGAAAAACAAACAAATACAAAAAAGGTTCAGGCAGTATATAGAAAAACTAGAAGGGAGGTAAAGAAAAGCGAAGGCAAGAGTCCATATGATCCAGAGCACTTAAGAGCAAACACAGGATGAGACCTTACGAAAGTGTATGCGGCACAACAGTGTTGTGCAATAGCCTTCCTCCAAATCAAGATTAACTTGCAATGGCTCTATATCTGTGTCAACAACATTACAACATTTAATCAATGGAAAAAACATGTTTTAACATTAATCAGCACCAGACCATAAAAAAGGAATAAACTGATAATTACTAGTCAAATGGACTCACAACTTATCTATCAATGACATTAAACAAAGGAATATAGTCATTTATGAATCTTGATTATCATGCTGCTGTTAAATTAATTTGAGAATATTGAGATAAATACCCTCTAATACTTTTCTTTTGGCTGATGGGACTTTACAAGCACGCAGTTGGCGCGAGATATTTTCTTCAACAGCATTTAACAAGGATAAGCATTTATCATCTCCAGGCACATTAAAAGGAAGACCATATCCCATTGTAAAAAGATCCTCTTCCTGCCAAAGAAAACAAATGAAAGAAATGGTGAATCTATAAAAATAATTTCATCAAGACATTAGTTAGAACTAGGAAGGGGAGCCATAGCACAACGGTAAGTATTGTCGCCGTATCACCTGAGGTCACGGGTTCGAGTCGTGGAAACGGCCTCTTGCAATTAATTGCAAGGGAAGGCCGTGTACAAAGACCCAATGGGTCCGACCCTTCCCCGGACCCCGCTAATTGCGGGAGCATTCGTGCACCGGGCTGCTCTTATTAGTTAGAACTTAGAAAATAAAATTTTACACATTCTGACATCTTTTCCCATCAAAGTTAATATTTCATGTTAAGATATCAGACACAGATAAAAGGTAAAACTGAAAATCATAAATTTATTGCCACAAAATAAGTAGAGGCTAAAGAGCTGTTGGAATACTTTACTTCATGTGTGCGTGCATCTGATACAACTGAAACAACTGATTTTCATGTTGCACGAATGACTTTGCAATAAGAATCCAACAAGGGATGTGATGCTGTCCTATCAGGCTTCAAAAGATAGATGCATGAAAAGACAGTTTGTGCCAAAGAGTGACCCTAGTGCCATGTTGCCTGCCATAAAAGGCTGTTGTTTAGAAATACAACTTTCACTCTTTAACATTAAGAACTAAATTTATGACCTTTCCTAACAAAATTTTTCATTTTACCATATGAACCAACGCCTAGGCATTTATAATTTTCATATCCAGAACGGAAAAATACAACAGAAAGGGAATGGACATTGAAAATGGCCTAGATAAGATTTGAAATACATGCAACAGTGAGCATGCCCACAAATATGTATATGTGACTTACATAGACTACTTATAAGATTTTTCTTTATCTTTTCTGCTTTTTTCCTTAACAAAATAAAAGGGAACCTCCACTTTTAAAAGTACACTTGCAAAATTCTTGAAAGAAAATACTAAGCGTACAAATAAGATGTGCTTTTGCTAAACAGCTTCACACTTTTTATAAACAAGCCAAAGATATTTTTAATAAGTAGAAGTATGTGTTAATGAACAAAAAGGATAAGAAATATATGGTTATAACAGGATTTCTCAGATAATAAAGAACAGCCAAATGGCAGTGATACAACTTCCACATTCAATGATAAGGTGTGTTGTTCCACTTTCTTCTCTCTTTCTTTTCCTAGCTATGCATCATTTTTTATTTCCTTTTCAAGCTAAAAAAAATTCTAACAAATCCATTGATGTGACAAAGTGAATCCCAGAATAAGAAATTTCCGTTTAAGATATGCATGTTCTGTCATTAAGAATAAACTTCATTTTGGAGAAAGTACTACAATAACTCACATGCCAGAAGATGGTCCATGATATCAACGGTGCATTCAACATCAGTTGTTCTATCAAAGCTAATAGGAGCAGGAGCAGCACCATCTTCGATTGCTTCATCAATAGAACAGTATCTATTGATGATACCTGAATCCATCTTTGGGTCCATTATCTAAAAAAATTAAGTTCATATTTATCATTTGATAGACAAACGAAAACAAGAAACACAAAGAGGGGGAGAGAGAATTGGCCTCTCAAGGTTGGTTTTTTTCATTCAGTAAGCAGCCGGGTTGAGAATTTTGAATACTGATAATCTCTCCAAAAACAAAAAGTAGAAAAATTCTTGGTAAACTGAAACATTCTTTTGCCGAATTCAAATATCCACTAGAATGAGTACCGCATTGGCTATCATATTCATTAATAGGGGTTTTTGAAATGCAGAAATACCTCTAAAGCAGACTTGGCAGCAAAAAGATTAAAATTTTCTCCATGAATGAGCTCTCCATCTCGAAGTTCTGAAGCCAAGAATGCAACTTGATTAACCAACAATGAGCCACATATGCATCTAAGTCTATAAAGCATGAAATGTATATAAAAAGTCAATACAATAAAAAAATTCAAATTCAAAAATCAACACAAAAGCCAATAAATTGAAAACATAATCATAATCACCATTGTGTAACAAAAAACTGAATTGTTAACACAATTCTTACAAAAAGAAAACAATATAATTGAAGATGGAAAAAAGTAAGAAAGCAATCAACCTGTACAAGCAGCTTCAAGGAGGGGTGAGGCGTCAGCCCAAACAGTGTGCTCAGTAGCAGGAATGGAAGAGGTGGGCTGTTCCATCGATGCTTTCTCTTTCTCTTTCTCTTTCTCTTTCTCTGTGCTTTGCCAATCCAATAACTCCGCGAGAGAGAGGGAGAAAGAGAGTAGCAGACGCTATATTCTTTGCTTTTGATTCTGAGACTCAAAGGTGAAGACTCTGCGCGTCAAAGGAGGGTTTAGGGCTTTGGTTACGGATCTTGCTCCTTACTTGAAAGGGGCCCCACAAAAAAGCCAGAAAAAAAATGAACAGAAATTTATACTGCTTTCAAAGTTTCACTTTTCATTTTTATGGACATGCGAAAGTTATTTTCAATTTTACCTTCAAGCGGTCTTTTTTTTATTTATTTAAAAAATATTTAGTCATATTTTTAATATAAACAAAATTAAATATATACATAATATATATAAAATACATACTAAAAAATATAAACTATATTTATACGTCTACTATATATTTATAACACATATATATAATATTTTAAATATTTATTTTATTTTTTTATTTTAATTTTTTATTCAAGTAACATTTACATAATATTTAAATAATACTTATATAATATTCAATACGTTTTACATAAAATATATACATCTTAAAATATATATATATATAATACATATAATATCTATAATACTTATACAATACATCTATGATATATCTATATAAAAAAATTATGTGTATTTTTTATTTTTTTTATGTATATGATAAGTAAAATTTATTTAAAAATAAATTTTATGATTTTTATTAATATATTTTTGTATATTTTATTTTTTTTATTTTTTAGAGTGTTATTTATTTTTTATAATTAAAATTAAAAGTTTGTCTTTTATAAAAAAATTATAATTTTTATATGATAAAAATATTAATTTCTATTATTTTATTAGAATATTTTTATTTAATAATTAAGTTTGAAAAAAAAAAGATGAAAAATGAAGTAAAATATTGATTGTAATGAGAGAATATATATTTTTGAAAAAAAAAATTTATTTTAGTGAAGAATGAGATAATTTTAAAATTTTGCTCTGACATTTTATAAAAGTGTAAATATTTTTAGTTAGCTTTTACCATATTTTTAAAATAAAAGTTATTTTTTTTTGGATAGTTATGTAAATATCCTAAAATAAAAAAATAAGATTATCATATTTTTAAAAATATTTTTAAATTTACAGAAATTTATAACTTTTTATAAAAATATTATATTTATATAGTTTATTATTAGTTTATGAATTTATATAGTTTATTATGAGTTTATTATAAAATAACTAAAATATCCCAAAAAATAGTGAAATAAACATCTTTTCAAAAATGCTGCAAAAAAAAGTATTTATATTTTTATAAAATTAATGTTAAAATTTCAAAAATATCTCACTCCTTACTTAATAAGATTTTTTTTAAATAACTTTTTTCTCATTTCAAGTAATATTTTCATAAATTTTTTTTAACTTTACTATAAAAATAAATATATTTTAATAAAATGATAAATTTAAATATTTTAAAATATATTTTCAACTAAAAAAATATATTAATTTTCATAAAAAATAATTTTAATTACAAATAAGAAATAATACTAAAAAATTTAAAAATATATATAAAAATATAAAAATATATTAATAAAAATTATTAAATTTATTTTTAAATAAATTTTACATATTATATGCATAAATTTTTTTAAAATATGTTAATTTTATTGTATAGATATTACGTGTACGTTATGTGTATATTATATAAATATTTTAGATGTTGTATAGATTTTATGTTTATATTATATATTTATTGTATATGTTATATTTATTGTGTGTATATTGAATATATATTATGTAGATGTATGTATATATAAAATTAAAAAATAAAGTTTAAAAAATATTAAATAATTGTGTAAATATTATATAAATTATATGTGTATGTTTGGTACATGTGTGTGTATATATTACTATTTATTTTATGTATATATTTTGTTTTATGTTTATGTTATATATGTTATGCATATATCACTGCTTGTTTTATTTATATATTGTATGTTGAGAATATGAAAATAAAAAATATTTATGAATAAAAAATAAATATAAATAAATAAAATATTAAAAAATGAAAATAAAAAAATTAACAAAAAGCAAAAAAAAAATAAAAGAAGAAAAGTAACAATTTTTTAAGTAAAAAAAAACGTAGTTTTGAAACTATTGAACAGTGAGATGTAGTTTTGAAAATCAAACCTCAAAAGAGGTTATATGATCTAAATTTCTCATTTAGAAAAGGAATAACTATAAGAGTAACCTAAAATAAACTTTTCTTTTCAAATATACGGTACTATCTAACTTTCATATTAACAAAAATAAGGTGGTCTCACACATTTATAATTACAAAGTCTACAAATCATTGCAAATGTGCTAGCTTTCTAGGCTTTTTTTTTATCCGAGTGTATAATTATTTTTTTATTATGTTAATTTAGTATATAAATTATTAATTTTTGAATTTATTTAAATATATAATAAATTAAAATTATCTTTACATATTTAAATTTAAAATTTCAATTATAAAATCATAAAAATATATGTTAAACTATAAATATTTAATAATTTTAAATGACTAACAGTAGGCCTAAGCAGCAAAAATAATAAATATGTTCAAAATTTTTATTAAAAAAAATCTTTGATAACCATCAACTTTATTAAATAAAATATATTATAAACCAATTTACTAAATAAGCATAAAAAATCAATTGATTAGCTTTTTTTAATTATCATTGAATCTTAAAAAAAATTAAAATATTTTAACATTTTTTCTATAAAATATTAATAATACTTCACGTAATCTAAATAAATTTTATTTCTATGATATCTATGTATTGCCAATAAAATTTAAGATTTTTTTTTCTAACTTATGACAAATGATTAATTGTATTAAGATTTATTAAATATCTTACATAAATTTTTGTAATTGATAAATGACTATACTCTTTTTTTTCTTCTATAAAATATAACATATACTGTTATTCTTTAATTAATTTTAAATACATATATATATTATTATTCTTTAGTAAAAATATATGTAATATATACCAATATATTCATGTATATATTTAACATATATCTAGTTAAATAAATATATAGTCACATATAAATAAATATATAAAATAGTTATACACCAATATATACCCTCGTATATTATTATTTTTAGTTAAAATATAAGTAACGTATATCAATATACACCTATATATATGTAACATATACATATCTAGTTATCTATAATATATACCAATATATATTAATATATATCTATATATACTGTTATTCTTTAGTTAAAATATATATAACATATATTGACATATACTAACACATATCGATATATACTTACATATATATAACATATACTATTATTTTTTAGTTAAAGTATATATAACATTTAACGATATGTACCAATATATATTGATATATACTTATATATATAACATATATTGTCATTTTTTTGTAATATATATTGTAATTTTTTATAACATATACATATATATATATATCTAGTTATATGTAATATATATCAATATATATCATGTAATGTTATTAAAAATGAATAAAATTTGCATGTCCTTTCATTTGTGGTGTGAGTTTCTTTGATAATTTAATATTATATCTAATAACATTAAATTTATAATATGTTATATAATTACCAATTTGATATTTATATGTAATATTTTTGACAAAAAAAAAGAAAATAAAAATATTTAATAGCAAAAAAATTATTAATTAAATATAAAATAATCAATTAATTATAAAACTAAAATATAATTAATACTGCTTAATTTATGTCAATTATCTTAAACCTCAAATGAAACAAAAGGGGTGGGCCGAGGAATAATAAATAAATTAATTTTGAAGCAACAAAACATTAAAACAAGAAAGATGAAAAGGAAATAAGTGTAGTGTAGTTGAAAGTAACTAAGAGCAGGAGAAAGGAAAAAGGAAAAAGAAAAGCAAAAAATCAAGAGACCACAAAGAGAATGAAAAAGCTAAAAAGTAGAGAACCACACATCTAAGTTTTTATAGGAGGAGAGAATAGATGGCGGACCACATGCCTTAAATTTGAAAAGAAAAAGCAACGAAAAAACAATAAATAAAAAACAAGAAGTTAAAAAAATATATAGGTTGTATTTTTGAAAACAAAAATTTAAAAGTAGTAGATCATGTAATTTCTTCTTTAAAAAATATGGCTCATGACTTTATGTTTTTCAATAATGTAAAAAGCGCTATCCATCCTTATTTTTTTAATTTTCTTTCTTTTTTTATGTATTTTTTATTTAAAATTTTTTTGAGGTTATATTTTTAATATATAAATACAAAATAAATATATACACAATATATACATAACATAAAATAAAAGTATATTCAATATATACATAACATATATAAAATACACACAATAAAACAAACAAAATCTATCACATTTATCAAATATCTACTAAAAGTCTATTAAACATCTGTATAATATTTTTAATATTTTTTTAATTTTAATTTTTTATTCTCTCAACTTCCATATAACACTCATACAACATTCATATAACTTTTATATAAAATACATGCAACATACATAATAAATATATAATATACAAACAACATCTACCAAATATTTGCAATATCTACCAAACATATACTAAATCTCTATACAATATCTGCATAATGAAATTAATATTTTGTTAACTTATTTTTATGTATATAATATGTAAAATTTGTTTAAAATAAATTTAATATTTTATTAATATATTTTTAATTTTTAATTTTTTTTATCAGTGTTATTTTTTTATAATTAAAATTGAATTTTTTTTATAAAATTTGATAATTTTTATGCTGAAAATATAATTTAAAGTATTAATTTTTATTATTTTATTAAAATATTTTTATTTAACAGTGAAGTTTGAAAAAAATGATGAAAATTAAAGTAAAATATTGATTCTAGTGAGAGAATATGTGTTTTTGAAAAAAAAATATTTGTTTTATCAAGGAAAATTTTCAAACTACTACTGTCCTTTAGAAATTTTTCTTAAATAACTCCTTTCATTAAGCCACGCCCATATGTTTTGATCAAATATGTATACATGTTTAGGTTAATTTTATTGGCTTTAAATTAATTTTTCTTTTAATTTGGGTTTAAAGTTTGCTTGAAGTGTTTGATTTAGATGGAAGTGCAAAAGAATGGATTGATGGATCAAAATGGTGGAAAAAAAATGAGACACGACCAAGACACTTCATGGCTTGACCGTGTCCCTCATCCAAGGCAACCACTCACATGACATGGGCTGAGTCAACAAGGCTTGGCCATGTCCTTCAGAACAATTGGACAGAGATAGACACTGGCAGAAGACACGGTTGGCCATTGGCCGTGTCACATTGGTCGTGTCTCACTTGATGAAACCAAAGACCAAGAGAAAGGCAGTAGAGAACACAGTCAAGAGACACGCCCAAGCCACTGGCCGTGTCACATGACACAACCAGGACCATGGCTGTGTCTCACTTGGAAAAAGAAGAAGACATTGAGGCAGCCATGGACATGGCCACATTGATTGGTCGTATCCCGAGAAGAATGAGTGACATGGCCAAGTCACTCAAGGCTTGGTCGTGTCTCATATGATCCTTTGAATTATTTTGCACGAAGTGAGGGATAATTGGGGGATAAAAGACTCTTTCTTTTAAAAAAAATATTAAAAATGAGTAAAAGGTGGATGGATTTATGGGAAGAAATATAAAACAAAGAAAAAGAGAGAGATAAGAAGTGGTGTGTGAGTTGACAAGAGATGGTTGGTGTCTTAAAAAAATGGAAAGGAATTGGAAGTGGAGGTATGGAATAACATACACTTTGGTTTTTATTGGAGAGCTATCTTGTTCTTATTTTTGGTTCTTGTTTTTGAAGAAGAGACACCTTTCTCTCTTTATCTTCATTTCTCTATTCACCTTTCATTTCTTCCATAGACAAAATTTAATCAAGTTTGGGAATCAAATTGAGTGAGCAAGCTCCTTAGAAGATTAGGGATTGAAGAAAGCTTGATTGGAGTTGTAAGCTTGAGAGAGTTACCATTCCATCCTTCAAGAAGAGAGCCATTGATTGAAGAGGGCTTGGAAGTTGCTCATCATACATCAAGGTGGAAGCTAGGAGGAAGACAAGTAGTTCAACTCTTGGAGTCTATAAGGGATTTTTCATATTCTCTCTTTTAATTCATTTCTAGATTATTGTTGTTTTATTATGAACATTAATATTGCAATGTATAGTTTTGATTTGATGAATATTGAGATGGATATTTGTTTTAAATTGATGATGAGCTAATTTACTCATGCCTTAGGTTGTAGCAGATTTAATTGAATAACTTGATTTAATAATTCCATCAGTATACCTTGTAATTGGTTGATTGCATTGGACTTAAAGTTAGTTTAATAAATTGACCATCTATTAATCACTTAATATTGAATGATGGACCGAGAGGTGAAATTTGATATTGGTGTGAGCGGGGATTTTCGCCCCCATTCTCGGTGGAATGGTTCTTGCCACTTCGGCACTGTTTAGGCTCGGGGCCTTAGAGAACATGGACCTAAGTCCGAAGAAAATGGAGTCGCCACCCGGACGGGTTGGAAAAAAGAAAGGGGTGGATGACTCGATTCCTAAGGAATCCCCAACCCCCTAATGGGTTCGGAAAGTTGGGTACATGTGGGGAAGGTGAGAAATGGCACAGCACCCCCACAATGCCAGGTTCATTGGAACCGGCCTCCTTTATAGGTCTTAATATTATAAAATTCTTAAATATAACAATATTATCCATATTACATGCAATAATTAAAAGAAAACATCATTATATTAAAATTAAAGCAATGTCCAAGCAAAACAAATAAATAGACACCCATCCGAAGATGGAAACATGCCCTTACATAATCCATGCCTAAATAGGACACCCACCGAAAGGTAGAAATATGTCCTTTACATTGGTTCTAAAATAGAAAAGCAAATTAAATTATATGATATTTAACTAATGAGGTACCCACAAAGTGGAAACATACCTCTTACAACATTTGGAAATCTAAATAAATCGATAAAAGTAAATAACCATTCATCGTAAATAAATCGTTCATCAAAGATATTAAACATCCATTGAAAGTAAACATCCATCCATGATAAATTAAATAAACCAAGCATTGAACTTAAATAAATTAAAACATATAAAATAAATCAAAGCATAATCAAATATAAAATTGAATAAGATAAATAAAGATTCAAATTAGGGCTACTGTTTCTTTTTAAGATTCTTTATTTAATGTGTTTAGGGTTTTGGAATTTATAGGTTCAAACTACTGTAAATTTTAAAAGAATTGAAATGGAGCAAAGTTTTATAATTTAAGAGGTTGATAAAGTTCTTTGATTAACCAAATTAGTGTTTGAGGAGTGAAATCATGATTATTGGATTTGAACACTTTAAAATATTGGATTTATGATTATTAGCTACTGAATTATGATTTTTAGGCTTACTGTGTTTGAATTTTAATATTTATGTTTATAAGGTTTTAATGTTTAAAGGATTAGGGTTTAGAAAAATTAGGGTTTAAGGTTTTAAGGGAATTAGGATTTAAAAAAACTTTAGGGTTTTCAAGTTGAATTAGGGTTTTAGAATTTTAGAATTAGGGTTTCGGAGAATGCAATAGATTTTAGAATTTAAAAATATATTGATAATTTTATAAAATTTTATGAAAATAAACAAAACGATTTAAGGTTTATAGAAACAGAAAAGATATTTTTTAGGGTTTTAGAAAGAAACAGATTCAATTTCGGGTTTTGAAAAATTGGAAAGCAAATTAAGATTTTAAGATTTTAAAGAAACAAAAACAACAATTTTAAGATTTTTGGAAAACAAATAGACGAATTAAGGTATTTAATCTTTAGAAAAGGTAAATTAATGTTCTAGGATTTTTTAAATCAAAATAAACAAAAACAATAATTTTTAATCATGAGTGATGAAACTATTGTAAATTAATGAAACAAATAAAGAAATTCGTACATTCGTTTGTTGGTTCCACCAAAAATTGCTTCTTGGATGAACAAGAACAAAGACAAGCTTTGCTGCCTTTGACGAGTTAAATTGCTTGCTTGCTTCTTCCTCTCAAATCTCAAATTCCACTATTTCATCCAAGTCCGATTGCTCCTAGTTTTTGTTCCAAATTTCAATCTTAAATCCCCCCTTATGTGTTGTTTTAGTCCTTATTTATAGAAAATTTTTGTGATTAATTTTAGTTATTCACGGAATCTAACATTAATTAAGAAAAGGAAACCGAAACCTAATTGTATTTGGTTTCGGAAAAATTTGCGTCAGAAAAATTTCGCTGGCGAAAAAAAAACTGCTGCTGAAAAATTGCGTTGGCGAAAAAAACTGCTGCGGAAAAATTGTACTGGTAAAAAAGCTACCGCAGCTGGCTGCAGGCTGTGGGCAAAAATTGGCCTGTAGGAAACTCCATGGCCCACGGCCATTTCGTCCCACGCTGACGTCGCTGATTTTTATTTTTTATTGTTTTATTTTTATTTATTTATTTATTTATATTATTATTTTTTAAAAAATTATAAAAAATAAATACTAAAATAAATATTATTTAATTAAGATAACACAAAAATTATTCTGAACTAAATAAAATATATTGGATCAAACTGGGTCAAAAATTAAGGGTCTACAATTGGCCTAAGAATGAATTAGAAATATAAGTTCTAGGGTTTATTTAGTTTGTAATTTCAAAACAATTTCAAAACAATTGGTTGTTGTTAATTCATGAATGTGAAAACTAATGAATTGGTAATTACTAATTAAACTCAAGGAACAAATTAAAATATAAGGTTATATTAATGGATAATTTGAGAATCAAGATTTAATTAAATTGACCTACAACTCTAGGCACCATTCCTACCATTGAATTAATCTTACGCACTATTACTCATTTTTACTTTCAAATTTTAATTACAACTCACTAATTCAACAACACACACTCAATTTTAATTTATTTGTTAGTTAAACTATTGCAAAACAATTCCTTCCTTATGAGACGACCTTGGGACGATCACCATTGCTACAATTACCTCTTATATATGCGAGTATCGCTTTGTAGTAGTAATTAATCGAGCGCAATAAATTTTTAGCACCGCTGCCGGGGAATGCAATTGTTGTTAATAGTTTGATTCTTTTATTTTAATTGTTTAATTGTTTAAAGTGTTCATTTTTGAATTGCCTAGGTGATTTATGCAAGGACGAAGGTCTCAAAAAAAATGAACTTGTTCCATATATAGACGATATTCATAGAATCCCAAGAACTGAAGGAGTCGATCCCTTGGGACAAGAAGGAGAAGAAACCAACGAGCAATTTGAGGAGGACACGGAAGTAGAAATAGGTGACGTATAGGAACCACCTATGAAAGAGTTTCCCAACTGATCGTTTGAGTAACCACATCGTGTATCTGGTTGAGTAACACAACAAGAAATTATGAACTCAAAAACACTCATTATAGTATGCTGTCATCCTTCCATGGATTACCGAATGAAGATCCTCTCAACTTCATTCGGGATTTTCACACAACACTGCATACTTTTCTTTTGCAAGCATTAATAGAGGATGGACTCAAAATGAGATGTTTCCCATATAGTTTGAAAGATAGGGCAAAAGCATGGTTGATGACCTTACCGGAGAACTCCTTGACTACTTGGACTGAAGTGTATAACAAATTCATGGAAAAATTTTATTCACATTAAAAGACAAAGGAGCTTAGGGGGAGGATTGCAACTTTCACCCAATTTGATAGGGAACCATTTCATGAGGCATGTGATCGCATCAAATCTTTATTGTTTCAATGACCTCATCATTATTATCCACAACAATTGCTCAATTAGTTCTTCTATGATGGGCTAACTCAAAAATGTCAAAACACAGTGGATAATGCTGCAGGTGGGGCAATGGGTGAGAAAACAGCTGCAGAAATGGTCGTATTATTTGAAATATTAGGAGCCAATTCTCAACAAAAGAGTATTGAGGAAAGGAGAAGAGGACCATATGAGCTGAATACAAACTCAAAAATGGCAAGGCAAATTGCCGAGTTGACAAGGCAAGTTAAATTGTTGAATTCTAGAGGAAACTTGTCGGTGCGAAGCCAAGAATCATGTGCATCATGTGGTGTGGTAGGCCACAATGCAAATGTATGTCCTTCAAACTTTGACCAATTCCAAGAAGGGCAAGAACAAGCTTTTGCTTTTGAAGGGTTCCAATAAAGGGGAAGGAATGACTCGTACTCAAATTCTTATAACCCCGGTTAAATAAATTACCCTAATTTTTTATGGAAGAACCAACAACAAGTTTCACCTCAATATTCATTCCAACCTTATCAAAGGGGACACCAATTTCAAGGGCAAGGTTCAAATCATGAGCAAGTCAAGAAACCTTCACTTGAAGATAATTTGAATGCTTTCATTCAAATAAGCACTCAAAATCAAGAGGTGAACAACAAATGATTCGACTCTTTGGAAGCCTCACTCAGGAAGGTAAAAACTCAAGTGGGTCAATTGGCTAATCAATTGTAAGCTAATTAAAAAGAAAAATTTTCAAGTCAACTGGAGCAAGCCAAAGCAATCACAGTCTTAAGAAGTGGTAAGGTACTTGATAATAAAATCAGCGATAATAACATTAATGATTTTTGGATGCAGGAATATTTGAAGAGAATGGCAAGGAAATACAAGAAGGCAAAGCTTAACCAATTGAGACGAAGGAAGATAGTGAGGAGTCATCAGTTGCACCAAAGCTATACAATTCTCCAAATCCGTATAGACCGCCAATTCCTTTTCCAAGCAGGTTAAAAAATGAGAAGCATGATAAATAATTTTCTAAAATTTATAATATGCTCTCTAAGGTAAGTATTAACCTCTCCTTACTTAAGGTGATTAAAAACATGCCATCATATGCCAAAATTTTTAAGGAGCTTAATAAAAAAAAGAAAAAGTATGAGTTGAATGAGAAGGTGATAGTCTCGAAAGTAACAAGTGCTATTTTACAACACAGGTTACCTCCAAAACTAAAGGATCTTAGAAGCTTTATAGTTAGCATCTCTATGGGGAATGGGAAAGAAACTATTGGTATGTGTGATTTAGGAGCAAGTATTAATTTGATGCCATATTTTGTTTACTTAAAATTAGAGCTAGGGGAACTCAAGCCAACTAAAATGGTTTTGCAACTTGCGGATAGAACTCTTAGATGCCCTAAGGGAATTGTAGAAGATGTTCTAGTTAAGGTAGAAGGTTTGATTGTACCCGTTGATTTCATTGTCTTAGATATGGGGGAGGAAATTTCTAGAGATTCTGAACATACAATTTTGTTAGGGTTAATGTTAAAAATGGAAAATTGACCATGACTGTTTTAAGTCTAACTATAGAATTTTCAATTTTTAACACTTTTTCTATTCCCACTACTGCTTTGTATGAGGACTGCTCTTTCATTGATTTGACTGATAATGCTGTTGAAGTTTTCTTGCAGGAGAGTGGTGAAGATAAGTTATAAATGACTCTAGATTTAGAGGAAGAAGTTGAGGGTTCAAATGAGGAGATTCAACAAAAGGGGGTTGAACTTAAAGAACTTCCAAAGCACTTAAAACATGTTTTTCTTGGGGAGAACAACTCACAACCAATGATAACTTCTGCTACTCTTAGTAGTGAGAAGGAAGATAAACTTGTAAGAATGTTGAAAAAATTTAAGAGAGCTATTGGTTGGGAGTGATATCAAGGGTATTAGTCCCTTTATGTGCATGCATAAAATAGTTTTATAGGAAGGGGCTAAACCGGTGAGAGAGGCTCAAAGGAGGCTTAACCTTAATATGAGTGAAGTAGTGAAAAAGGAGGTTTTAAAATTTCTAGATGAAGGGGGTAATCTACCCCATTGCTAATAGTGAATGGGTTAGTCTTTTACACATCGTGCCAAAGAAAGCAGGTTTGACTATAGTCCAGAATGAGAAACGAGAGTTGGTACCTACACGAACACAAACTGGGTGACGAATATGCATAGATTAATCAAATGCTTTACCATTATAGAAAATTAAATAATGTCACCAAGAAAGATCACTTTCCTTTACCATTTATTAATCAAATGCTTGTTAGGTTATCTAGACACTCTTTTTACTATTTTTTAATGGTCTTTCAAGTTACTACCAAGTCCCGATAGCACCGGAAGATCAACCAAAGACAACTTTTACTTGTCCATTTGGGACATTTGCCTTTCGGAGGATGCCATTCGAACTTTGCAATACACCGGGTACATTTCAAAGATGCATGCTTTCAATTTTTTCTGATATGTTGGACAAATGTATTGAGGTATTTATGGATGACTTCTCTATTTTTGGTAATTCTTTTGATGATTATTTGCAAAAATTGACTCTCGTGCTTGAAAGATGTATTAAATGTAATCTTACCTTGAGTTGGGAAAAGAGTCATTTCATGGTTGATCATGGGATTGTTTTGGGTCATGTTGTTTCTCACAAAGGAATTGAGGTAGACAAGGCTAAGGTTTAATTAATCATGAATCTACCTCCACCCACATTTGTTAAGGAGATTAGAAGTTTTTTGGGACATGCTGGATTTTATAGGAGGTTCATAAAAGATTTTTCAAAAATTTCACATCCTTTGTGTCATTTGCTTGGAAAAGATGTCCCATTTATTTTTTATAACAAGTGCTTAGAAGCTTTTGAAATTTTGAAAGAAAAATTAACTTTTGCTCCTATAATTGTTGCCCCAAATTGGGATTTTCCATTTGAAATCATGTGTGATGCATCGAATTATACCATTGGAGCTGTTTTGGGCCAAAGAGTGAATAAATTGATATGTGTAATTTATTATGCAAGTTTATCTTTAAATGATGCACAAGTGAATTACACAACCACTGAAAGGGAAATGCTAGCTGTGATATTTGCACTGGACAAGTTTAGACCTTACTTGATAGGTTCTAAAGTCATAGTATTTTTGGACCATACGGCCTTGAAATACCTATTGGCCAAACCACAAGCTAAACCTAGGCTCATTAGGTGAGTATTAATGTTGTAAGAATTCAATGTTGAAATCAAAGAACAGAAGGGAAGTGAGAATGTAGTAGCTGTCCATCTTTCTAGATTGAACACTCATGATAATGATGCAGAAATTTCTTGTGAAAATGCTTTTGAAAAATTTTCGGATGAACACTTGTTTGCTTTAACTCAAGCACCTTGGTATGCAGATATTGCTAACTATCTTTCTTGTGGTGTTGTGAGAAAGGATTTGAATTTTTAGGCAAAGAAGAGGTTTCTGGATTCATGTAAGTACTATTTTTGGGATGAGCCATATTTGTTTAGAATTTGCAGGGATGAAATCATAAGAAGATGTGTACTGGAGGAATAACAAAAACAAGTGCTGTAATTTTGCCACAACATGTATTGTGGAGGGCATTTTGGAGGAAAGAAGATTGCCGAGAAAGTTCTTCAAAGCAGTTTATATTGGCCTACTCTTTTTAAGGATGCTTTCAATTTCTATACAAGATGTGATAAATGCCAAAGAGTAGGGAAAATTAGCAAAAGGAATGAAATGCCTCTCAACATTTTTATTGTGATTGAAATTTTTGATGTATGGGAAATAGACTTCATGGGGCCATTTCCCAAGTCCTTTAGTTTTGAATATATTCTTCTTGCAGTGGATTATGTATCTAAGTGGGTGGAGGGTATCCCCACTAGGACTAATGATGCTAATGTTGTTTTGAAATTTTTGAAGGACAATATTTTGAGCAGGTTTGGAACCCTAAAGGCAATAGTGAGTGATGGAGGAAGCTACTTTTGCAACAAATGGTTTGAGAAATTGATGTCCAAGATGGGCATCCAACACAAAGTGGCAACTCCTCAAATATTCAGACAAGCCGAGATCTCCAATAAGTAAATCAAGGGGATCTTGGAAAAAACGGTGAGCACAACGAGAAAGGATTGGTCAATTCGGCTCCTAGAAGCATTATGGGCTTATACGACTGCTTTTAAAATACCATTGGGAATGAGTCCATATAGGTTGGTCTTTGACAAGACTTGCCACCTACCTGTGAAATTGGAGCATAAGGCTTATTGGGTAATAAAGGCCACAAATATGGACTTAGAAGGACTAAGGGAGCAAAGAATGTTGCAAATTTCTGAGCTTGATGAGCTTAGGAATGAGGCCTATGAGAGTTCAAGAATCTATAAGGAAAAGACAAAAGCTATGCATGACAGGATGATCCTTCGAAGGACTTTTGAACCGAGAATAAAAGTGCTCCTATTCAATTTCAGAATGTGATTGTTTCCAGGGAAATTGAAGTCCCATTGGAGCGGACCATTTCAAGTAATTCAAACATTCCCATATGGGGTTGTTGAGTTACTCACTTTGAAAGCCATTGAGACATTTAAGGTAAATGGACAAAGGGTGAAGCCCTACTTTGAAGAAATCGATGTTGCAAAAATTGTTGAAAGTTTGGTATTTATTGACAAATGATGCAACAATGTCCAGCTACACGATATTAAAGAAGCGCTCAATGGGAGGCAACCCATCGGTTTGTATTTCTTTTCATAGTTAATTTTTTCGTGTTTTGCAATTTAAATTTCATTTTTGGTTTTAACTTTGATCGGTTTTTATTTTTGATAGAGTTTCAAGGTGAAGCCAAGAAGAAAAGTTTCATGTATTAGACTTGGGTGACACATTTGTTTAAAAAAAATGAAAAGGAAAAAATTGGAAGTGAAGGACACTGCCACTTGACACGGCCAAGCCACTGGCTATGTCAAGCAAACCCAGAAATCCCAGGCGTAGACACGGCTAGAAGGCTTGGCAGTGTCCTTGGCCATATCACCCAGACACGACTAAGTGCCCAACCCATATCCCCATTTCTTTCCCCTGCCAACACCACATAGTAGTGGACACGCTCACGGGACATGGCCAAGCCACTGGCTGTGTCCCTCCTAAAAACTTCAACACGGCCAAGCTAATCCCAGCTTGGCTGTGTCACCCCTTTTAAAAAACCTAAATCTTACCTGATCTCGATATTTTCAAAACCCTCACCTTCATCTTCCTTTCTTCTTTCTCTCATCTCTCTCTCTAAAGCCTCCATTCCCATCCCTGAAAACCTCAAAATTTCACCAAATCCTCCATTCTTCTTACCCAAAAACTCAATTAAACCCATTAAATCTTCCAATTTTCTAATCCAAACTCAATAAAATCCATCAAAACTTCACTTTTCACCAAAGAATGAAGATGCCTAGAACAAAAATGGTGTCCCATCACAAGAGGAGGCAACCTTCATCATCTCCTCTTCATCATCTTCAAAGAGATTGACTCTTCTAGCATGGTGTTTCTTTCCAATAAGGTATGTAAGCGAAGAATCCCTTGATACTCTCCAAATTAGAGAAAATTTTACTAGATATGTTCAAAATCTTGGATAAGAGAAATTAGTTTCCCTTAAACCTTTGCAATTCTAAGAACTTACTGTTAGTAAATCAAGGAGATCACTGCAAACCAAAAACACGCAGCGGAAAAATTTTTGATCTCTGATTTCCCACCAGGATCCATGCTGTTCGTTTAATTCGACGAAAGTGTTCAAAGAACTAACCTGTTGATGATTCGAAATCACAGTTTGGAAGAGATGCCTCGATCGCGAAACACCCTCTATCGCGTATCCACACGAATGCTATCGTCTGGAGTGCTAGCTCTCTGCAATGACGAAGGCTGAAAAAACGTTTTCTCTAAAATGTATTAGGGTTCCTTTGTTTTCGTTCTCTTTCGTTTTCTAATGTTACCTCTAAGAAGACTTAACGTCTGGAGTGAATATAATCACTCCGGAATCCAATTCGAAATTGGATAAGGTAAGTCCAATTCAGAATCCAAATCTAATAAGGATTCTAAATATATTATCTAATAATATATATATATAATGAAAATAATAATAATAATAAATATTAATATCTAATATTAATATTATTAATATTATATCCAGCCCAAAGCGCATTCTTGTGTGTGACCCGATAGGCCCATATTAATTGGCAGTCAATTTAATCTCTATTAAACCAACAAGTAGTAATTTGCCTCTAGCAAGGCGTTACAACTACCCAATTAATATAAGGAATGTCCAATTTGCCTAATAATAGTACATGCATTAATCCCTTTGTCACACGATATCTAGCTTGAACATAAGTCATGGTCAACGTCATACTTATATTGTCCAAACTTATGATTACTCGATCTCCAAGTAGACTGATAAAAACAAATAAAATTGATCACACTATCAATTCATTTGAGCACGGCCATGCATTTCACAGTCTCACTTATCGAGGGGCCCAAAAGATATCTCTCTCAAAGAGAGGGACAAATTCTATCTTGATTGTTCATTATCGTCTACATAATTTCTACCATATATGATCATAACCTTTATTACTATCCAGTTACGGATAATGTTTGATCATGTCAAAATATAATAGTCCTTATATTAGAAACTATGACAATCTCAAGTCAAAGAATTAATACATAACTATCATGAGATTTACTTATGACACTAACCCATGTAGTAATCTCATAATGGGTCTATCCAATACATTGTTCTCTAACAAGTATCTATGAAATTGATTTGTATCACTATACACATAACCATCTGATGATTATCAAATCAATGTTCATACTGGTTAAGAATTATTTTTTTTAATCTCTATAACAATAATAAACTAGGGACAAATATCAAAATTTTGTAACATGCAAACAAACAATAATGATAATAAAACCTCATTTATTAATAATGAATATATAACATAAAGATCCAAATAAATGGCCTAGGGCACATACACTAACAATCTCCCACTTGCACTAGGCCTACAAATTTCTAAGACCCATAGATCTAGTGTGCTGATCATGCTTGACCCGTGAGAGAGGCTTTGTTAATGGATCTGCTATGTTATCATTTGTGTCAACTTTGCATATCTTGATATCTCCTCTATCGATAATGTCTCGAATGAGGTGAAAATGCCTGAGTATATGCTTAGACCTTTGATGAGATCTAGGCTCTTTTGCCTGTGCTATGGCACCATTGTTGTTACAATAAATGTCCACAGTATTTGCAATGCTAGGCACCACTCCTAGCTCAGTGATGAATTTCTTCAACCAAACTGCTTCCTTAGCTGCTATATACTCAGCCTCTATTGTAGAATCAGCCACAGTGCTTTGTTTTGAACTCTTCCAACTAACAGCTCCACCATTCAATGTGAATACAAAACCTGACCGCGATCCAAAATCATCTATGTCAGTTTGGAAACTAGCATCTGTGTAACCATTTACAACTAGCTCATCTTCCAAACCTCCATAAACCAAGAATACATCTTTAGTCCTTCGAAGGTACTTAAGAATATTCTTGACAGCTGTCCAGTGACCTTCACCAGGATCAGCTTGAAATCTACTAGTTGCGCTTAATGGATATGAGACATCTGCTCTAGTACATAACATGGCATACATAATAGATCCTATAGCAGAAGCATAAGGAATCTTATTCATTCAATCTCGCTCATCAGATGTCATAGGACATTGACTCTTGCTGAGATGAATGCCATGAGACATAGGCAAGAATCCCTTTTTGGAATCTTGCATGTTGAACCTCTTCAACACTTTATTTATGTAAGTACTTTGACTCAGGCCAATTATCCTTCTAGATCTATCTCTATAGATCTTTATACCAAGGATATAGGCAGCCTCACCTAAGTCTTTCATTGAGAAAGAATTCCCTAACCAAGTCTTAACCTTTTGCAAGGTAGGGATATCATTCCCAATGAGTAATATGTCATCCACATATAAGACTAAAAACACTACTGCACTCCCACTAACCATCTTGTAAACACAAGGTTCATCTTCATTCTTGATGAAACCAAAGTTCCTAACTGTTTCATCAAAATGAAGATTCCAGCTTCGAGATGCTTGCTTCAATCCATAAATGGATCTTTGAAGCTTGCAAACCTTTGTAGAATTCTCAGGATTTACAAAACCCTCAGGTTGTGTCATATACACTTCCTCAAGCAAGTTTCCATTAAGGAAAACGGTTTTGACATCCATTTGCCATATCTCATAATCATAGTATGCTGCAATGGCAATGAGAATTCTAACAGACTTAAGCACAACAACTGGTGAAAAGGTTTCATCATAGTCTATACCATGAGTTTGCTTGAAACCTTTTGCAACAAGCCTTGCTTTATAGGTCTGCACATTCCCATCCATGTCAGTTTTCTTCTTGAAAACCCATTTGCAACCAATAGTCTTAATACCCTCTGAAGGATCAATTAAAGACCAAACTTGGTTGTCAAACATAGATTGCATCTCAGATTTCATGGCTCTAAGCCATTTGTCTGAATCTAGACTTGACACAGCTTCTTGATAGGTAGTAGGCTCATCTTGATCTATGAGCATTACTTCACTATCATCAGTCACAAGAAATCCATATCTCTCTGGCTGACGACATGTCCTATCAGACCTGCGAGGGATTTGTGTTACATCTTCAGACTCCACAACTATTTGTGGTTCTGAAATAGGCTCTATAGACGGCTCAATGATTTCTTGTGGTACTTGAGTTTCCTCAAGTTCTACTATACTCCCACTAGTTCTCTTAGAAAGAAATTCCTTTTCCAAAAAGATCCCATTTCGAGCAACAAACACTTTGTTCTCTGAAGGAGTATAGAAATAGTATCCTTTAGTTTCCTTAGGATACCCCACAAAATTACATTTGATAGACTTTGGAGCTAACTTATCTGAAACTGGTCTTTTCACATAAGCTTCACAACCCTAAATCTTAAGAAAAGACAAACTAGGTGTCTTATCTGTCCATATCTCATATGGTGTCTTTTCAACCGCCTTAGATGGTACATGGTTCAGAATGAATGCAGCTGTCTCCAAGGCATAACCCCAAAAAGATAAAGGAAGATCCGCTTGACTCATCATTGATCGAACCATATCTAACAAAGTTCGATTTCTCCTTTCAGAAACTCCATTCCACTGTGGAGTTCCTGGAGGAGTCAGTTGTGAAACAATTCCACAATCCCTTAGATGATCATCAAACTCTTGGCTCAAATATTCACCACCTCAATCTGATCAAAGTAGTTTAATTATTTTACCAAGTTGATTTTGTACTTCATTTTGAAAAGTTCTAAACATTTCAAAAGACTCATGCTTATGTTTCATTAGGTAGACATAGCCATACCTACTGAAATCATCAGTAAAAGTAATGAAGTATCGAAATCCTCCTCTAGCACTAATGCTAAAAGGACCACATACATCTGTATGTATCAAGCCCAATAAATCATTAGCCCTTTCACTATGCCCAGTAAAAGGATCCTTTGTCATCTTACCAAGCAAACAAGACTCACATGTTTCAAATGATTCAAAATCAAATGAATCTAATAATCCATCTTGATGGAGCTTAGAAATGCGTTTCTCATTTATATGGCTAAGGCGACAATGCCATAAATAAGTAGGGTTTAACTCATTTGGCTTATTTCTCTTAGAAGTTATGTTATAGATATCATTACCATTAGAATCATCAAGATTAAGGATATAAAGGCCATCATAAGAATTTGCAATACCATAAAGCAAATCATTTTTATCAAAAATAGAACATTTCTTATTCTTAATAAAAAATGAATAACCTTCATCATCCAAAACAGATACTGAAATAAGATTCCTACTCATAGTAGGAACATAAAAGCAATTGTTCAAAATTAACAAAAACCCATTGGGCATAACAGGTTCATAAGTTGCTACAGCTATAGCAGCAACTCTTGCTCTATTGCCAACACGTAGGTCCACTTCGCCCTTCTTCAGCATCCTACTCCTTTTGAGTCCCTGCATATTTGTACAAATATGAGATCCACATCTGGTATCTAATACACAGGAAGAAGGAATAGATAAATTAATTTCTATAACATAAATACCTAAAGATGTAGTCGCACTACCCTTCAACTTCTTTAACTCATCCAAATAGAGTTGACACTTTCTCTTCCAATGCCTAGGCTTGTTGCAATGGAAACAAGTCCCTTCCTTAGGAACTTTAGCCTTAGGTTCTGGTTTTGGTTTAGCTTGTCCCTTGGACCCTTTAGCACCTTTTGCCTTACCCTTGCCTTTAGTATCTTTGGCTTTCTTTTTCATTTGTTTAATATTGACATTCAATATTTGGGTAGGCTTTTTGATATTCCCTTCAGTAGTTTTGAGCATACCATGTAGCTCAGGAATGGATTTCTCCATGTCATTCATGTTATAGTTCATGACAAACTGTGACAAACTGCTAGGCAATGAATGTAGGATCAAATCCGTGGAGAGTTCTAAACTCAGGGGATATCCAAGTCTAGCAAGGTGATCTAGATAGCCTTTCATCTTCAAAACATGAGCACTAACAGATTCACCTTCAGACATTTTGCAGTCAAATAATGCAACAGCGGTGTCAAACCTATCTTGCCTAGCCTGTTGTTGGAAAGCTTGTTTGAGATGCACACTCATCTCATAAGCCTCTAAGTGTTCCAGATCCTTCTGAAGTCCTGGACACATAGTAGCCAACATAAGACATCCTATGTCATTGGAATCATCCACATGTTTCTTATGCTTACTCTTAACAGCATTAGAAGCATCAGCAGGAGGTGGGTCAGGGACAGCTTCATCAAGCACGTATGACTTTTTCTCTTGTTTGAGAACAATTCTCAGGTTCCTAAACCAGTCAACAAAATTAGTCCCACATTCTTTCAGTTTTTCCTTCTCATGGATAGATCGCAGTGATAAGGTGGAATTGTTATTAGCAGCCATCTGTTGATGAATATGCAAAGTCAAATTTTAATTAATAATGAGGTTAAAATTATTTAAACTCCTACTAAAAATATAACCCTCTAAAGAAATATTTTAGTAGGCTAAGATCCGTATTTCACTTAATTCTAAACTCAGCTTTGGCGTGACGCTTAAAATCAAGTTATTTAGGTAGGTAACATCTTAGTAATTATGGAATATTGACATCATATGTCATAGCATGTTGAATTCCATCTAATACCTTAGGCCCAAAACCATTTTGATAGCCTAATTAAGTCTAACCAATTTTAAAACATATGAGTAGCACTATTACTCATCCTACTTAGCTAGGAATGTTTAAAGCATATTGCTTTGGCAATACCTACTTTAATACAATCTTAGTTTTGATAGGTGTTCAAAACGTGGATGGCATTTAGACTTAAATTATTAATGAGGGTTCAACTAAATTGTTATCATGTCTTGCATTACATATCATTATATTTTAGCATCCTATATGCATATATATAATTTATCACATAAGCATCATATACCAAATGACAAAATATGTAAACGTGACATAGCATGGCCAAACTAAATATGATCTTCAAGAGACCAAATGAAGATCATAAAGGCAACCCTAGGTGACCATGGAAGCACAAGATTTTCTTTGGTATGAATCTCCATCACAAACATTGTAGCTTGAATCTTCATTTATTACAATAAAAGAAAATCTAACTACTAGTAAAATAAATTACAACAAAATAAAGGACACGCAGGCTGTATTTACCCAAAATTAAGATATGAATAAACCAATCACATAGGTCATAAGGCCATGCTATGCACCATGCCAAGACATCAAACAAACATAACATATTCATCACCAACATATTAAATAGAAACAAATATATTGACATTCTTAATGTCGCGGTAACGAACTATAGGGCGCGAACATACGGCGGTCTCGCTAGCCGGTTAGCGGGCAGGGCTCCCGCTGGCCGGTCAGCGGGCGGGGTTCTGAAGGGGTAGCGCCCCTCGAAGCCAAACAGAAATGTTAATCTTATTAACATTTTTCTTTGGCGAAACCCTAAAATAGAATTGTTAATCTCATTAACCTTCTTACTGTTTTATTTCGAATATGTACAACCCATTACAGAATCATTACCAAATGTTTATATCACATATAAACTTAATCGTTTTCATCATATGAAAATCGTTTTAATCAACCAATCATATATACGTGATCATCTCATGAAAATAAAATTAAAAACACCAACACTTACCATAGTGGTTATCAAATCAATGTTCATACTGGTTAAGAATTATTTTTTTTTATCTCTATAACAAAAATAAACCAGGGACAAATATCAAAATTGTGTAACATGCAAACAAACAATAATGATAATAAAACCTCATTTATTAATAATGAATGTATAACATAAAGATCCAAATAAATAGCCTAGGGCACATACACTAACACTTACCATAGAATTTCTAACCTCTTTTAAGGTTGAAAGAAATGAAATGAAGATTTACACTAGGTTTAGCTTTAAATTGCTTGGAAAACTATGTGTTCTTGACATTGAACAATTGAATGCTATTTTTGGTTTCCATCAACAAGGGAAAAAATGTGTGCCTAAAGATTTTAGACAACAATTCGCATGGGGAGCAATAGGGTCGGGTGGAATGTATGTGGCCAAATCGGCCAAGGAAACAAAATTGATAAATCCCACATTGAGGTATTTACATAGATTTATGTCATGTGGATTTTTTGCACGGAAAGAAAGTACGAGTATGGTGGAACTAAGCGAGTTATTTTTCTTAGATTGTGCTAACAATGCTATACCTGTGAGTACCAGCTATTGGTTAGCTGAAGTTTTTGATAGCGTAGCAAATAGAAAAAAGGGTGAAATTTGTATAGGTGGATTGGTGACCACCATAACTATGGCACTTATTAATGGTTTTGACTCGAGTGCTTGCCATATGACTAGAAGTTTTGAAAGTGATTCATTAGACCTTGCTATCCTTGAGAAGATGCACATGGTTACAAAAAGGGGAGGGGATTATATGATGGCTTCAGATGAGCAAGTTGCACCAGAAGACCGGCAAAAGGGACCACGAGTCGATGAGGAGTCCGACTCGGATTCACTTGGTTTGGATGAAGATGCTCTGGCTTCGGACAATCAGGAGATTATTAGTAGGATTGAAGCATTGGAAAGCAAGGTAGATCGTAATAATGCTGAAGTCCTTTCCCAGTTGGAGCAAATCAATAGCAACCTAGCCAAGATTCTTAGCCTCCACCCTTTAGCAGCAGCATCATCACATCCTCCATCACTATAGATCATATCAGCTTCTGCCTTTTAAGAACACTTCTTATTTTCTTATTTTCAGTTGTTGAATATTTTAGTTGCTATTTTTCGTTACCGCTGTTTGTTATTAAAACTTTATATTTTTGGTTATTTTATAGTTATTGCTTTTTAATCTTGAACAATTAATGTTTTGTGGATGAAAGGTAGCACTTGCTTCACAAAGAAAATGATAGAAATTAGGTTGTACTTTAACTCTTACTTCTTTTAAATTATCCTAGCTTCTATTAAGGACAATGTCAATCTGCAAGTGTGGGGTGCTAAGTTTTTGTTCATAAATGCAAGCTTTTGTTTTTCCTAAATTAGTTGTTTTTAAGTATTTGTTTTAGTCATTTTTGTTAAGTGTTTTGCCTTACTTTACATATTGTTTTGAAGTATATTTTTTTTAAGTTCAATTGTTATAAGTTTCTTGATAGATAACCTTTTAAATTTTAAAGCATGAATTGGAGAATTGGATAAAATTGGTGCTTATTGTTGATTTGGTGGATATTCCTTGCATTGCCTTTTTAAACTTGTGAGGAATTGAGCCTATTAAGTTGGATATCAACTTATTAGTTTTTATTGTGTGTAAACATCTTTGAGCTAGAACTTGCTTTGACATGCATTTTAAGACTACATAAAAATTTCAATTAGGCATTAATATGATTAAGGCAATTAGGTGACCCCATTTTGGCTTAAAAGACCAACCTTATATTCAACCTTAGTTAGCTAATTTTTAGTCTATTTCATTTCTCCTTTTCTTTTTTTTTTCACAACACTACTAGGTTCTAACCATGCTATTTTTTCTCTTACCCTTTCATTAAGTCAAAAGCATTTGAAGAGCCTTAATGATTGAGTGGTGTGTTAAATAAGTGTGGGGTTAAATTTAGTGGGTTTAAGATTGCAGATCATAGTGTTCTTTAGTTGCAAATCATAATTAAAAGAATAATAATAATAATAATAATAATAATAATAATAATAATAATAATAATAATAATAATATTAAATTATTGTTCTTGTTGGAAGGGTTGAATTCAGTTTGGGAATGATCTTTGCAAATTTAATAAGCGGAGTTCCTAAAAAGTTCTTTAATGTCTATGCTAAGTAATTGGGACGTACGTTGGGATTACTGGTCGTACTACTATTTAGATCATTTATGATTATATTTTTAAAGTAATATTATTTGTTTTTAGTTAATTTTTCATTTGATTTGTGTTTAAAGTTTGTTTGAAGTGTTGGTTTTAGGTTAAAGTGCAAAAACTCCCTTGGATGGATCAAAACAATGATGGAAGAGCTTGAATCAAGCAAGACACGGCCAAGTCAAATCAAGCTTGGCTGTGTCACTCACTAAGGTAAGGAGCAAACAAGAGACACGGCCAAGTCAAGTTGGCTTGGCCGTGTCCCTCAAAGAAATTTAGGCAGAGACTGAGGAGATACGGCCAAGCCATTGGTCGTGTCTCACCTAAGGAACAAAAGCAAAGAATGAAAAGAAAGAAGCAGAAAGAGACAGCCTCACAAGACACGGCCAAGCCACTGGTCGTGTCACATGACACTGCTAGGAGCTTGGCCGTGTCACTTCTTGAGAAGAAGGAAAGAAAGAAGGGCAGCCATAGACATGGCCAGCAAGCTTGGCCGTGTTCCAAGAAAAGTGAGAAACATGGCCAAGCCACTCATGGCTTGGCTGTGTCACCTATGGAATCCTTGAATTATTTGCACAAATTGGGGGACAAAGGGGGAGACAAAGGTGAGTGTGGTGAGTTGGCAAGAACTCTTGGTGTTTTAAAAGAATTAAAAATGAGAGGAAGGGAGAAAGAGGGGGCACGGTTGGGAGAGGGTGACACTCTCCAATTCCATTTCATTCTTCTCCTTCTTGGAGAAGAAGACACCATTCTCTTCCTCATCCTCCATTTCCATCTTCTCCATCTTCCATAGACAACACTTCACCTTGGTTCTTTGGGATAAATTGGGTTAACAAGCTCTTAAAGATTGGTGTTTGAAGAAAGCTTCATTGAAGGTTTGGTGACTTGAGAAAGCTCCATTCCATCTTTCAAAGGTAGAATCATCAACTGAAGAGAGCTTGAGTTCTTCATCAACATCAAAGTGGAGCTAGGAGGAAGACAAGTAGTCCAACTCTTGGCATCTACAAGGGGTTTTTCTATTCTCTCTTTTTTTTAAATTCATTTATATATTGTTGTTGTTTATTAAGAGAATTAATATTTCAATGGACAATTGTGATTTGATTTATATTGAGATGAATGTTTATTTTAAATTAATGATGATGAGCTAATTTACTCATGCCTAGGGTTTATAGTAGATTTGATTGAATGCCTTGGTTTGATATTTCCATTAATATACCTTGTTGATGGTTGATTGTATTGGATTGAATGTTAGATTGATAGATTAGCTACCTATTAATCTTTTAATATTGGATGACAGACTGAGAGGTGAAATTCAATATTGGAACTATACAATTAACCACCCTATGAATGAATTAGAAATCTAAGTTCTAGGGTTTCAACAATTTGCAAATGTAAAATAATTGGTTGTTGTTAATTCATGAATGTGAAAACTAATGAATTGGTAATTGACTAATTAAACTCAAGGAATAAATTAAATTACAAGGTTATGTTAATGGAATATTTGAGAATTAAGCTTTGATTGAATTGATCTATAACCCTAGGCACCATTCCAAGAACTAAACCAATTCTAAGCACACCATTAATTATTCACTTGCTCTTTTACTTTTGTTATAATTTCAACAATATTGCAATCATCACACACTCATTCATTTAAATTTAATTGCTTTAATCAAATTATTACGAACAATACCTTCCTTGTGAGATGATCTTGAGGTGATCACCATTGCTGCAATAGCCTTGTATACTTGCGAGTGTTGCTTTATAGTAGTACTTAATTCGAGCGCAATAAGTTTTTGGTGCCGCTGCCGGGGAAGGCTGTTTAAGAAGTAGTAGTTTGATTTTTTTTAACTTAATTGTTTGTTTGTTTTGTTTGATTTTTTTAATTTAATTATTTGTTTGTTTCCTTTAAATTGCTAAGTGTTTGTTGTAAAGATGCAGTTTTCAAGGCATGGGGGATTTTATGATGATAATTCTAATTCAGACAGACATGGCATGACAATTAGCAGAATTAACGAATCAACTTACGATGCTAAATGCAAGAGGAAAAGCACCTGTGCCTATTTGTGAAGTATGTTCAGCATGTGGCATTGCAGGACATAGTGCAAGCATGTGTTTATTTGGTTTTGAACAATACCAAGAGAGGCAAGAAGAAGAATATGCCTTTGAAAGTTTCCAGCCAATTGGTAGAAATGACCCATATTCCGATCCTTATAATTCAAGTTGGAGAAACTATCAACTTTTCTTGGAAAAACCAACAGCAAATTCTACCTCAACAATTTTTTCAACCTTACCAAAGAAGTTCTTACTCTCAAGAACAATACTCAAATCAAGATCACCTTAAGAAACCCATATTGGAAGATAGTTTGAATGCCTTTATTCAAATTAGCACACAAAATCAAGATCAACTTAAGGAACCCACTTTGGAAGATAATTTGAATGCCTTTATTCAAATTAGTGCACAAAATCAAGATCAATTCGAGAAACCCACAGTGGAAGATAATTTGAATGCTTTTCTTCAAGTTAGCACACAAAATCAGGAAGGGAGCAATAAGAGGTTTGATTCTTTGGAAGTATCATTGAAGAAGGTGGAAACTCAAGTTGGGCAACTGGCACATCAACTCCAAGTGCACTAAAAAGAGGAATTTCTTAGCCAATTAGAGCAAGTCAATGCAATCACAAATTTGAGGAGCGAACATGTGATATATAACAAATTTTGTGATTCCTTTGATGCAGGTACTAATCAAGAAGAAAATGGCGAGGAGCTAAGTAAATAAAAGGAGGAGGAAAATTTGGAAGTATCAACTTCATCACAACTGCATGAGCCTCCGAATCCTTATATGCCACCAATTCCATAGTAGATTGAAGGATGAGAAGCAAGGTATGCAACTTTCTGAACTCTACAATATGCCCTCCAAGGAAGTTAGTGAAGAAAGTGTAGATAAGCTTGAGATGGCCATGACCTTAGAAGCAGAGCCTAATATTTCCAATTCAGAAATTGAGGAGTACAATTTAATCTTAATTCTGAGGTTGTTGAGAGGAGCCTTTCGATTACTAAAGAGGATGAGAAAGAGATTCAACGAAACTTGGTTGAACCTAAAAAGACACCAAAAATTTTGAAATATGTTTTTGATGGGGAGAACAGTATGCAACAAATGATCATCTCTTCCACTCTCGGTGGTGAGAAGGAGCAAAAAATGAAAATAACAATGTTGCAGACTGAAAGAGGTTTTTACCAAGTTTCTATAGCATTGGAAGATCACCGCAAGACAACCTTTACATGTTCTCTTTGGACAATTGCTCTTCTAAGGATGCTACCTAGGCTTTGTAATACATTGGGTACCTTTCGGAGTTGCATGCTATTCATCTTCATAAACATGAGCGATAATTGCATTAAGGATGGAAGGAACACTTCATATCGCATATGGGAACTGTAATATCCCAAATGATATCCTAAAATTTTGAAAATGCTTATTGTTGTAATAGAATTAAATGCTAAATGTATATATGATTAAGTGGAAAGATAAAAAAGAGTGTATATATGTTGTATATATAGAGATATATACAACATATACAAGTCAATAAGTAGAGTTAGTCAAATGATGTATATTTAATTATATAAAATTAGTTGTGAGTGGAAGATGATATTTATATTATTATAATATATTAATACTTGGTGAAAATTAAGTGGAGATTTAAGTGGTCAAGAGTAGAGGTTGGTTTGACTTTCTTATCATCTTCTTCTTTCTTATCTTGTATAGCCGGCCATCACCATTGCCAAAGGGAAAGAGAGGTTTTGTTGATTCCTAACTCAAGAAATTGAAGGATTTCAAGAGACCAAGTTGGGGTTTTAAGGATTTTCATCACTTTTGGTAAGTTTCCAACTTGTTTCTTTGATTTCTTTTGAGTTTGTGTATTTGAGTTTGGTGGATGGTTGGTGTAGTTGTGTGTATGGTTGATTTTGGTGTGTTTGAAGTTGTTTTGTTTAATTAACTTTGATTTTGGGGTTGGATTGAAGAGAAAAGGGTTAAGTTTGGTGAAGAAAACAAGAGTTGTGGGCGGTGTGACTTTGAGTTGTGAAATATGGTTGTGTTTGTGTTTTGATGTATGTAATTGAGTTGTTTTTGATGTTATGCAAGTTTATTATGGTATATTGATGGTTTTGGTTAAGTTTGTTTGGAGTGGAAAAGGGTAAAAGAAAGATGTTTGTTAGATGTGGTGTTTTTGGTGACTATTTCAAGTTTTTGGCCTGACACACCTAGTAACACGACCATGTCTTTGGGTGTGTCATTGGTTCTATTTTTTGGGTTGGTAACACGAGCAGTGACAAGCCCATGTCACTGAGCGTGTCACAGCTTCTGTGTTGGAGGAGAATTGACACGTGCAGTGACATGCCCATGTCACTGAGCGTATCAGAGCTTCTGTGTTGTGGGTTTAGGGCACGGCTAGGGACACGCCCGTGTTGTTGAGCGTGTCAAGTATAGAGTTTGCCCTAGATAGTTCTTGTTCTTATTTCCTTATGTGAATCACTAAGTGAGTATGTATAAACACATTTGGATTAGGTTTTGAAGAGATTTGAGGTAATTAATCCAAGTGTTGAAGGATTCTTGGAAGAGGAGGTTGATAGATCGGTGTTTGTTGCTCATTAAGGTAAGTACAAACCTTACTTGATTGCATACATTTACATAACTTTGGGACTTAACACATTTGGTTGGAAAATGTGTTAGGTTACCTATTATATTATTGATATATGAGAATGGTGCTATGATTTGCATTATGTGAACTATGTAAAATATATGTTGAGGATTCAAAATATATGAACAATGTAATTTGTTATGTATACTCTAATGATGATATGTAAAGCCATTGGTGATGGCTATGTTGATATAAATGGGATATTTGAGGCATTGTGCTTATGATGAACATGAGAAAATAGGAAAGGATTTGATGATGAAATAATGAAAGAATTGTGTGCCTAGAATGTTTTCAATTTTTAGAGTTTTGTTGTTGGTGGCATGCCTAAAAGTAATAATCCCTTGAAGCTAGGTTGGGCTTGGGCCTTGAAGCCAGGTTGGGTTGATGCTGAGCTCCCCTTGAAGCTTGGATGGACCTAGTCCTTGAAGCCTAGTTGGGATGTTACATATGAGGTAATCCTCATTGTGATAATGATTCGCCTACGGGCTAGATAAATGTGATTATTGGACCAAAACTGTAACACCCCTATACCCTGTATACGTACACAGCATGCTAATACGATCGTAATATACGTATACTGAATATATAAATGCCACGGTTTAAAATTTCACTCGTATATATAATGTAAACAAATTAGAAACTTTTAAAAGAGTTTATAAAAACCAAATAAATAGAAAGTTCATTCAAAACGAGCGAAAAATAGAACAAATATTTACAAATACTTATACATCAAAATCAGAATACACAAATATAAAATATATACATGATTGGCAGCTCTTCTCTGATCTTTAAGTCCAAACTCAACTCTTCAATGTCTAGACTCACTCAGTCTCGAAGAACTCTCGGGTTCAACTCTGTTACCTGCGCGATGAACCACAATCGCGCTGAGCTAACAGCTCAGTAGTACAACTCATACTAACATTATGCTTTAATGCGATGCAAATGTCACAATTCTATATTTCATAAACCATACATAATCACATCACATTTCATATTTGTACATTAGATCTTATTATTCAATTGTTTCTTCATTCATGAATCACTTTTACAACTAAGACAGACACGGGCCCGAAACACACTAATATGTTATTCAAAGTTCAGAGTTACTGCTTTGGTCCATATTGACACCTTGTTTCTAGCCCCGTAGGCAATATCTATCCATGGATAATCAACTAGATTTGAGTTTACGACCCGGTCATTTCACTCAATCTAGTTTCAATAATTTGTTTTTGAGGTTTACGACCCAGTCATTTCACCCCAAAAACATCACATTTCACATTTATCAACTGGAATCGGCTTACGACCCGGTCATTTCACCTATCCAGTTATTCATAGGCATGCCGCCAAACTCAGAACTCTGAAAATTGAATAGACATATTAGGTACACAATGATTTCATTTATTTCTTTATCAATTTCTTTCTCAATTCATTTCTCATTTCATAATCCATAATCAATTAGGCAACCATGCCTTAATTATCTCGTTTTCATTATCATGGCCTCATATCTTTCACATTATATTTCATCATCACATAAATATCATCAATGGTATTAACACATATTTTACATGCTCATCACAACATATAACCAATTATGTCTCAATTCTCAATATCATATGAATGTATGCAACAATGTAGTTTGTACTTATCTCAAAAGTGACCCACACAACTCTAAACACTTACTTTTCAAGAATCTATCACCACTTGAGTTAGGGTAAATCACCTTCTTCACAACCTATTCCAAAAAAAAATGAGGAAACTCTCATGAGATCATAAGGTTAAGAATCAACTAGGGCAAAATCTAAACTTGACACGCTCACACACACGGGCGTGTCCCTGACCGTGCCCTAACTCCACAACACAGAAGCATTGAAATGCTCAGAACCACGGGCGTGTCACTGGGTGTGTAATACATTCTGTGTCTCAGAAATATCGACACGTCCAACATCATGAACGTGCTCCTGGCCGTGTAAATTTTCAAAACTCACAGTAGCTATGACACGCTCAATAACACGGGCATGTTATTGGTCGTGTCAATCCTACTGCCACACAGAACATTCGACACATCCATAGTCCTGGCCGTGCTCATGGGCGTGTCAGGCCAAAAACCCAGATTCCTGCCAAAACAACACCACAACCAACAAATCACTTCTATCCACCAACATCTACTTTAACCAAACTTAACAAAACATACCCAAAAACCATCTCAAACTTACAACAACACCAAACCAAGCCAACACACACATCAAACACAAGTCACAACATCATCAAAAACTCTAGACACAATCTCAACTCAATCTATACCAACCAACTTACTCTTTTCTTCAATCCAACCCCAAAGTCCAAAACCACTTAAACCAAATACTCTTAAACACAACATAATCAACCCAAACACATTCTCAAACACAACTTCAACTCACAAACCCATATAACCTCAAAAACAACACAAGAAATCAAGAGAGAACTTACCAAAGATGAAGAACTCTTAAACCTCCAACTTGATCTCTTGAAAACTCTCTTCAATCTTGAACTTGGAAGAACAAATCTCTATCTTGCTCTCTTTCTTCTTGATGGCCGGATAACACAGAAAAACAAAGAGAAGGAAAGGAAATGGAGGAGAACCACGCAGGAAAAGAAAGAAAGAAAATCAAATAACCCAAGTCAAACCCACTTTTTCCTTAAAATCCTCCCATCCAAGTATTTAATATAAAATATTAAAATATCTACTTCCACTTACTCTAACTCAAATTCAAATAATTAAATAATCCTTTAAACACAATTAATCAATAATTAATCTCTTTCTTTGACTTTCCCATTGACTTGTGTGTATGTTATATATATTTACATATATACAACATATAAACTCTCTCTTCACTAATTTTTCTCTTTTCCAATAAAACACAATTACACTTAATTCAATTACAACAATTATTATACCAAACTTCTAGGGTATATTTTGAGATATTACAATTCTCCCCATCTAAAAAGAAATTTCATCCTCGAAATTACCTGATATCAAGTCCGAAACAATTGAGGATATTGGTCTCGCATTGCTTGCTCACTCTCCCAAGTTGCTTCTTCCCTTGCATGATATTTCCACAAAACCTTCACAAGTGGCACTTTCTTATTTCTCAACTCTTTCACTTATTGTGCCAAAATAGCAATTGGTTCCTCTTCCAAAGTTAGATCCAGACTCACCTCAATAGATTCAACTGATAACACATGAGATGGATTTGATCTGTACCTTCTCAACATAGAAACATGGAAGACATTATGAATCCTATCCAAATCAGGTGGCAAAGCAAGCCGATAAGCAACTGGCCCAATTCTTTCCAATACTTCATAAGGTCCAATGAAACGGGGACTCAGCTTCCCTCTTCGACCAAATCTCAATATCTTTTTCCAAGGAGACACTTTTAAAAATACCTTATCTCTCACATTATACTCAATGTCTCTCCTCTTCAAATCTGAATAAGACTTCTGTCGGTTTGAAGCTGTTTTCAATCTATCTCGAATCACTTTCACTTTCTCTTCAGTTTATTTAACCAAATCAGGACCAATTAACTTACCTTCTCCAAGTTCATTCCAACATAGAGGCGTTCTACACCGTCTACCATACAATGCCTCAAATGGTGCCATTCCAATGCTGGATTGATGACTGTTATTATAGGCAAATTCCACAAGTGGCAAAAATCTGTCCCAACTACCAGAGAAATCAATGACACAGCTCCTCAACATATCCTCTATAATCTGTATCACTCCCTCTGACTGCCCATCTGTCTGCGGATGGAAAGCAGCACTAAAGTGTAACCGAGAACCCAAAGCACCATGTAAACTCTTCCAAAACCTTGAAGTAAACCGGGGATCTCGATCAGACACTAAAGAAATTGGGACACCATGCAACTTTACAATCTCCTGGATATACAGCTCAGCCAATCTCTCGAGAGAATAATCCATCCAAACCAGAAGAAAATGAGCTGTCTTTGTCAACCTATCAACAATCACCCAAATAGCATCATATTTTCTCTGAGTCAAAGGCAAACCAGATACAAAATCCATTGTAACTCTTTCCCATTTCCATTCAGGCACTGATAAAGGTTGAAGCAACCCTGTTGGAACTTGATGCTCAACTTTAACCCTCTGACATGTGAGACATTTGGACACAAAACTCCGCTATGTCCCTCTTCATACCGGACCACCAGTAATGATGTCTCAAATCATGATACATCTTCGTATTGCCCGGATGCATAGCAAAAACTGACTGGTGTGCTTCTTCCAAAATAATCCTTCTCAATGTAGCATCATCAGGTACACACAATCTATTCTTAAACCAAAGGCTCCCATCACTTCTTACAATAAAATCTCGACTCTCTCCATTCTGGTAATCTGAAACAATCTTCTGAATTTTCTCATCAACCAACTGGGCCTTTTTAATCTGATCCAATAATACCGGCCTCAACTGCAATTGTGCCAACAATGCACCATCATCACAAGATACAAAACTAGCATGCAACGCTCTCAACTCAACAAGCAATGAGAGCGAATAAACAGTCAAACCTGCTAAAGATTTCCGACTCAAAGCATCAGCAACAACATTTGCCTTACCAGGATGATAATCAATCAAACAGTCGTAGTCTTTAATCAACTCCAACCAACGTCTTTGCCGAAGATTAAGCTCTCTCTGAACCCCCAAATATTTCAAACTTTTATGATCAGTATAAATAAAACACTTCTCCCCATACAAGTAGTGTCGCCAAATCTTCAATGCAAACACAATGGCTGCTAACTCCAAATCATGGATCGGATAATTAAGCTCATGCGGTTTCAACTGTCGAGAAGCATAAGCTATCACTTTACCTTCTTGCATCAAGACACAACCCAAACCACTATGTGAAGCATCACTGTAGATCACATATGGTTTTTCTTCCACAGGTAAAGTAAGAACAAGTGCTTGAGTCAACATTTCCTTTAACTGATCAAAGCTAGCCTGACACTGATCTGTCCACACAAATCTAACTCCCTTCCAAAGTAATCTGGTAAGTGGAGTAGCTATCAAAGAAAATCCTTTCACAAAGCGCCGATAATAGCCTGCCAAACCCAGAAAACTTCTAACTTCTGTCACAGACTTTGGTGGACTCCAATTCATAACAGCTTCCACTTTATTCGATCAACTCTAATGCCATCTGCTGAAACTATATGACCGAGAAAAGTCACTTGGTCTAGCCAAAATTCACACTTCGACAGTTTCGCATACAATTGCTTCTCTCTCAAAATCTGCAGCACAATCCGCAGATGCTTGTCATGCTCCTCTTCATTGCACGAATACACCAAAATATCATCAATAAAAACCACTACAAACTGATCTAGATAGGGCCTAAACACCCTATTCATCAGATCCATAAAAGCCGCAGGTGCATTCGTCAACCCAAAAGGCATCACTAGAAACTCATAATGCCCATACCTTGTACGAAAGGCTGTCTTAGGAACATCTTCATCCCTGACTCTCAACTGATGGTACCCTGATCTCAAATCAATCTTGGAAAACACTGCTGCTCCCTTCAATTGATCAAAGAGATCATCAATTCTAGGCAAGGGATATTTATTCTTGATAGTTACCTTGTTCAATTGCCTATAATCGATGCACAATCTTATAGTACCATCCTTCTTCTTAACAAGCAAAACAGGAGCTCCCCACGGTGAAACACTAGGGCGAACAAACCCTTTATCAAACAATTCCTGCAACTGCACCTTCAACTCTCTCAATTCAACAGGTGCCATTCTATAAGGAGTAATAGAGATAGGAGTGGTACCAGGCAACAATTCAATACCAAACTCCACCTCTCTCTCAGGAGGCAACCCTGGCAACTCCTCTGGAAACACATCTGGAAAATCTGCAACTGTGGGTATACTAACAAGTTGAGAACCCATCACTCTAGTATCCAAAACATGAGCAAGATAAGCATCACACCCTTTTCTAATCAACCTCCTAGCTGCAACAGCTGAAACAAACAAGGATGTAAGCTGTCTCTGCTCACCAGATACCATCACAACTCTATCATCACCGGTTCTCAAAGTAACACATTTCTGTTGACAATCTACCACAGCTCCATGTCTAGATAACCAGTCCATGCCTAATATCAAATCATACTCTTTAAATGGCATTTCAATCAAATCACCCAAGAACTCTTCACCCTGAACCACTACTACACTATCTCGGTGCACCTTGCTAACAATCACACTATGCCCTAAAGGATTTGTCACCAATACATCAAATCCTAGGGATTCAGCATGCAATTCAGACACAGGCAAAACAGATGCACTAATATATGAATGAGTAGATCCTGGATCAATCAAAGCAAGTACTAAAATACCAAATAAAGAGAAAGTACCAGCTATGACTGCTGAAGCATCAGGCTGCCTCTGCATCACATAAATCCTCTAAGAAGAACCAGCCTCCTCTGGTCTACTCTCCCTGGGTGTAGAACCTCCTCTAGGACTAAATCCAGATCTACCTCCTCTATTGAAACTTCTGCCTCCTCTACCTCCCCTCATACTAGGTCGAGAAACTGCAGAATCTACTGACCTCTGCTCCTGCAACTCAGGACACTCTCTAACAAAATGATCGGGCGATCCACATTTAAAGCATCCAGCTAAACCTCTAATCCTCCAACAAACACCCCAATGGGTCTTACCACAGTATTCACATATCGGTGGAGTGATCTCTGAACCACTGGGGTCGGAGCACTAGCCACTGAAACTGTAGGTCTCGATCTCTGCCTCTGAAACTGTACTGACCTACCAGCTGGCCTCTGACTCCTACTGATCCTAGGAACAAAACTTCCCCTGCTTCTCTTCACTAATGAAGACCCTGCCTCAAACTGGGGTCTCCTAACCCTGGTCTCTTCCTCTGAAGCAGCTACTGCAATATCCTGAGCTCTCTCCACACTCCTAGCTGCTGCCACAAGTTGGGAAAAATCCTGATACCGAGAACTAGCCACATGGCACATAAGAGAGGGCCTCAATCCCCCCTCAAATCTCCGGCACCTATCAATCTCATCAGAGATAATACCCCCAGCATAATGGCTCAACCGGATAAACTCAACCTCGTATTCTGTTACAGTCTGGTGGTCTTGCTTCAAGCTTAGAAACTCCATCTTCTTCACATCTTTATACTCTCTAGGAGTATACTTCAATTCAAACTCTCTTAGAAAATCAGGATAGGACAATGTAGGTGGATCATCCATAGCATGGGGCACTATCTTCCACCAATCATATGCATCCTTCTGCAACAATGATCTTGCATAGTCAAAATTTTCTTCTGGAGTGGCCTGTAACTGAACAAATATCCTCTGTATCTTATCTAGCCACTGTTCAGCTACTGCTGGATCTATGGTACCCAGAAAATCTTCTGCTCCATACTTCCTTAATTTGTCATAGTGTCTAACTGGCACTTGAGGCTAGGGTGGCGGTGGTGGCTGCTGTACTGGGGCTTGCCTCATCAATTCTACCATATGCCTAAGCCAAACTGGCGGAACCTCATCACCAGCTGGTCTCCCTGACACGGAAGCAGGTATCCCTCCAGCACTAACCACTCTAGCTCCCTCTCTAACCTCATCCGGAGCTACACTCTCCGCACTACCCTCAACTGACTGACGCAAATGAGAATCCATCACAACCTATATCTGCAAACACAGCAGAATACATCGTATTAAAGATCAGAGACTGCCAATACTAAGTATATATCTTATTCAAAAACTAACTTTTAAAATCAAAATATCCTTTTTCCTTACAATATACCTAGGTTGAGAATCTCAAACCTAGGCTCTGATACCAAAACAATTGTAACACCCCTATACCCTGTATACGTACACAGCATGCTAATACGATCGTAATATACGTATACTGAATATAGAAATGCCACGGTTTAAAATTTCACTCGTATATATAATGTAAACAAATTAAAAACTTTTAAAAGAGTTTATAAAAACCAAATAAATAGAAAGTTCATTCAAAATGCAGCGGAAAATAGAACAAATATTTACAAATACTTATACATCAAAATCAGAATACACAAATATAAAATATATACATGATTGGCAGCTCTTCTCTGATCTTTAAGTCCAAACTCAACTCTTCAATGTCTAGACTCACTCGGTCTCGAAGAACTCTTGGGTTCAACTCTGTTACCTGCGCGATGAACCACAATCGCACTGAGCTAACAGCTCAGTAGTACAACTCATACTAACATTATGCTTTAATGCGATGCAAATGTCACAATTCTATATTTCATAAACCATACATAATCATATCACATTTCATATTTGTACATTAGATCTTATTATTCAATTGTTTCTTCATTCATGAATCACTTTTACAACTAAGATAGACACGGGCCCGAAACACACTAATATGTTATTCAAAGTTCAGAGTTACTGCTTTAGTCCATATTGACACCTTGTGTCTAGCCCCGTAGGCAATATCTATCCATGGATAATCAACTAGATTTGAGTTTACGACCCGGTCATTTCACTCAATCTAGTTTCAATAATTTGTTTTTGAGGTTTACGACCCAGTCATTTCACCCCAAAAACATCACATTTCACATTTATCAACTGGAATCGGCTTATGACCCGGTCATTTCACCTATCCAGTAATTCATAGGCATGCCGCCAAACTCAGAACTCTGAAAATTGAATAGACATATTAGGTACACAATGATTTCATTTATTTCTTTATCAATTTCTTTCTCAATTCATTTCTCATTTCATAATCCATAATCAATTAGGCAACCATGCCTTAATTATCTCGTTTTCATTATCATGGCCTCATATCTTTCACATTATATTTCATCATCACATAAATATCATCAATGGTATTAACACATATTTTACATGCTCATCACAACATATAACCAATTATGTCTCAATTCTCAATATCATATGAATGTATGCAACAATGTAGTTTGTACTTATCTCAAAAGTGACCCACACAACTCTAAACACTTACTTTTTAAGAATCTATCACCACTTGAGTTAGGGTAAATCACCTTCTTCACAACCTATTCCAAAAAAAATGAGGAAACTCTCATGAGATCATAAGGTTAAGAATCAACTAGGGCAAAATCTAAACTTGACACGCTCACACACACGGGCGTGTCCCTGACCGTGCCCTAACTCCAAAACACAGAAGCATTGAAATGCTCAGAACCACGGGCGTGTCACTGGGTGTGTAATACATTCTGTGTCTCAGAAATATCGACACGTCCAACATCATGAACGTGCTCCTGGCCGTGTAAATTTTCAAAACTCACAGTAGCTATGACACGCTCAATAACACGGGCATGTTATTGGTCGTGTCAATCCTACTGCCACACAGAACATTCGACACATCCATAGTCCTGGCCGTGCTCATGGGCGTGTCAGGCCAAAAACCCAGATTCCTGCCAAAACAACACCACAACCAACAAATCACTTCTATCCACCAACATCTACTTTAACCAAACTTAACAAAACATACCCAAAAACCATCTCAAACTTACAACAACACCAAACCAAGCCAACACACACATCAAACACAAGTCACAACATCATCAAAAACTCTAGACACAATCTCAACTCAATCTATACCAACCAACTTACTCTTTTCTTCAATCCAACCCCAAAATCCAAAACCACTTAAACCAAATACTCTTAAACACAACATAATCAACCCAAACACATTCTCAAACACAACTTCAACTCACAAACCCATATAACCTCAAAAACAACACAAGAAATCAAGAGAGAACTTACCAAAGATGAAGAACTCTTAAACCTCCAACTTGATCTCTTGAAAACTCTCTTCAATCTTGAACTTGGAAGAACAAATCTCTATCTTGCTCTCTTTCTTCTTGATGGCCGGATAACACAGAAAAACAAAGAGAAGGAAAGGAAATGGAGGAGAACCACGCAGGAAAAGAAAGAAAGAAAATCAAATAACCCAAGTCAAACCCACTTTTTCCTTAAAATCCTCCCATCCAAGTATTTAATATAAAATATTAAAATATCTACTTCCACTTACTCTAACTCAAATTCAAATAATTAAATAATCCTTTAAACACAATTAATCAATAATTAATCTCTTTCTTTGACTTTCCCATTGATTTGTGTGTATGTTATATATATTTACATATATACAACATATAAACTCTCTCTTCACTAAATTTTCTCTTTTCCAATAAAACACAATTACACTTAATTCAATTACAACAACTATTATACCAAACTTCTAGGGTATATTTTGAGATATTACAAAAATAGTAACTCTGGAATTTGAATGACATATTAGTTTATTTTGGGCCCATGCTTGTCTTTGCTTTAATGTGAATTATGAATAATGGAACAATTGAACAATGTAATGAGATTTATTGTTATGAAATATGATATCCTTGTATATTACTTCTAATTCTTGAAAGTTTGACATTGGCATTACATTTGAATCATATTGTTATAAAGGTTTGTACTACTAAGCCTTTGGCTTAGCACGATTGTGATTTATCGCGCAGGTGACAGGGTAGATTTGATTGAACTAGAGAGATCAGCTAGACCGAGTCGAGTCTAGGCTTGTGATCCCTTGTGATGTATTGATTTTTGGACTTCAAGATCAGAAATGAATTGCCAGCATGTATAAACTCTATATTTTTGTAAATATTGATTTTGATGTATATGTATCTATATTCCGCTACATTTTTTGATGCTTATTAAACAAATATTTTCGATAAACTTTTAAGGTAATGAAGATATATGTAATTGTATTTTAACAAGGGATGCTTAATTTATTACTATCTATAATATAAGTTAAATGTTTTAAGTTTATTCAGATTATAGAAATGATGATTTGATGTTCAAATTATGGATTGGTTTGGTTTAATGAAAATGGACTGTGACATTCTTATATCTTCTATACGTATATTACATATTGTGAGTTTATGTGGTATACGTATATTGTGTATAGGGGTGTTATAATTGTTTTGGTATCAGAGCCTAGGTTTGAGGTTTTCAACCAAGGTGAATTGTAAGAAAAAGAAAATTTTGGTTTTTAAAATATGGTTTTTGAATAAGATACATGCATTGGCATTAGCACTTTTTGATCTTTGATGAGGTAATCTTCTGCTGTGTTTGCAGATATAGGTAGTGATGGCGTCTCAGTCACGTCAGTCCATAAAAGGTAGTGCTGAGAGTGTAGCTCCTGATGAGGGTAGAGATGGAGCTAGGGTTGAGAGAGCTGGTAAGGCACCTGCTCCTGTGCCAGAGAGACCAGTAGTTGATGAGATTCCACCGATTTGGTTACGACATATGGTAGAATTTTTGAGGCAGGCTCCAGTGCAGCAACCGCCACCACAACTGCAGCCACAAGTACCGGTGAGACAATATGATAAATTGAGGAAGTTTGGAGCTGAGGACTTCTTTAGTACTACAGATCCTGTAGTAGCTGAGCAGTGGTTAGATAGAGTTCAGAGGGTATTCATTCAACTGCAAGCTACTCCTGAGGAAAAGTTTGATTATGCGAGATCCCTTCTACAGAGAGATGCTTATGATTGGTGGAAGACGGTTCCACATGCGATGGATGATCCGCCAACCTTGACTTATGGTGATTTTCTGCGGGAGTTTGAGTAGAAGTATACTCCGAGGGAGTATAAGGATGCGAAGAATATAGAGTTTCTGAATCTAAAATAGGATAACTGGACAGTGACAAAGTATGAGATAGAGTTCATCCGGTTGAGTCATTATGCCGGTGGGATTATTTCAGATGAGATAGACTGGTGCAGGAGATTTAAGGAGGGGTTGAGACCCTCTATCATGTGTATTGTTGTAGGCTCCCAGTATCAAGATTTTTCTCAGTTGGTTGCAGCTGCCAAGAGTGTTAAGAGAGCACAGGATATTGCAGCAGCTGCTACTGAGGGGGAGACTAGAGCTAGGAGACCCCTGAGTTAGGCAGGGTCTTCATCTGTGAAGAGAGGAAGAAGAGACTATTTTTTGAGGTTCAGTAGGAACTAGAGGCAGCCTGGTAGGTCTGTACAACATCAAAGGCAGAGATTGAGACCTTCAGTGTTTGTGGCTAGTGCTCCGACTCCAGTGGTTCAGAGGCCAGTTTCTTATACATGTGTCCATTGTGGTAGGGCACATGGTGGTGCTTGTTTGAAGACAGGTGAACCAGGAGTTTGTTATTGATGTGGGTCACTGGATCATTTCCTCGGAGATTGCCTTGAGCTACCAGAAGATAGACAGACTGACACTGCAGCTTCTCGACCCAGTGTTATAGGAGGTCGAGGGGGGCAGAGGTTTTAGTAGAGGTGATCGACCTGAGATTAACCAGAGAGGAGGCTCTACATCCGGAGGTAATAGGCCAGATGAGGCTGGGCCATCTTAGTGGGTGTATGTGATGCAGAGGCAGCCAGATGCTTCAACTGTCATTGTGGGTACATTTTCTTTATTTGGCATTTCAGTTCTTGCTTTAATAGATCATGGATCTACACATTCACATATAAGTGCATCTATTTTGCCTGTGTTTGAATTGCATTCAGAGTCCCTAGGATTTGATGTCTTGGTGACAAATCCTTTAGGGCATAGTGTGGTAGTTAACAAGGTGCATCGTAATAGTTCAGTTGTGGTGCATGATGAGGAGTTCTTGGGTGATTAGATTGAAATGCGTTTTAAAGAGTATGATTTAATCTTAGGCATGGATTGGTTGTCTAAACATGGGGCTGTGGTAGACTGTCAGAATAAGTGTGTTACCCTGAGAACCAGTGATGGTAGAAGTGTGATGGTAACTAGTGAGCAGAGACAACTTGCATCTATGTTTGTTTCAGCTGTTGCAACTAGGAGGTTGATTCGAAAAGGGTGTGATGCTTATCTTGCTCATGTTGTAGATACCAGAGTAGTGGGTTCTCAACTTGATAGTATACCCACAGTTGCTGAATTCCCAGATGTTTTTCCTGAGGAGTTGCCAGGAATACCCCCTGAGAGAGAGATTGAGTTTGGTATCGAATTGTTGCCTGGTACCACTGCCATCTCTATTACTCCCTATCGTATGGCACCTGTTGAGTTGAGAGAATTGAAGGTGCAGTTGCAGGACTTGTTAGATAAAGAGTTTGTTCGCTAAAGTGTATCTCCGCGGGGAGCGCCTGTTTTATTTGTGAAGAAGAAGGATGGTACTTTGAGACTATGCATTGATTATTGGCAGTTGAATAAGATGACCATCAAGAATAAGTATCCTTTGCCTAGGATAGATGATCTTTTTGATCAATTGAAGGGAGCAACAATATTCTTTAAAATTGATTTGAGATCAGGGTACCACCAATTGAGAGTCAGAGCTGAAGATGTATCAGAGACAGCTTTCGCACAAGGTATGGGCATTATGAGTTTTTGGTAATGCCTTTTGGATTGACGAATGCACCAGCAACATTCATGGATTTGATGAATAGGGTAATTAGACCCTATTTAGATCAATTTGCGTTGGTCTTTATTGATGATATTTTGGTGTATTTACATAATGAGGAGGATCATGACAAGCATTTGCGGATTGTATTATAGACTCTGAGGGAGAAGCAGTTGTATGCTAAGCTGTCTAAATGTGAGTTTTGGCTTGATCAAGTGACTTTTCTCGGTCATGTGGTTTCAGCAGATGGTATAAGAGTTGATCCGAGTAAAGTTGAAGCTATTTTGATTTGGAGTCCACCGAAGACAGTGATAGAAGTTAGAAGTTTTCTGGGTTTGGCAGGCTATTATCGATGGTTTGTAAAAGGTTTTTCCATGATAGCTACTCCACTCACCAGATTGCTTCAGAAGGGAGTTGGAGTTGATTAAAGACTATAACTGTTTGATAGATTATCATCCTGGCAAGGCAAATGTTGTTGCTGATGCCTTGAGTCGAAAGTCTTTAGCAGGTTTGACTACTTATTCGCTCTCATTGCTTGTTGAGTTGAGAGCGTTGCATGCTAGATTTGAGTCATGTGATGATGGTACTTTATTGGCTCAGTTGCAATTGAGACTGGTATTGTTGTATCGGATTAGGGAGGCTCAATTGGCAGATGAAAGAATTCAAAAGATTGTTTCGGATTGCCAGAAGGGTGAGAGCCCAGATTTTCTTGTGAGAGATGATGGCAATTTATGGTACAAAGATAGATTGTGTGTTCCTAATGATGCAAAATTGAAAAAGATTATTTTGGAGGAAGCACATCAGTCGGCTTTTGCTATGTACCCTGGGAGTACCAAGATGTATCATGATTTGAAGCAATATTATTGGTGGTCTGGTATAAAGAGGGACATAGCAGAGTTTGTATCTAAATGTCTCACTTGTCAGAGAGTGAAGGCCGAGCACCAAGTTCCTTCGGGGTTGCTCCAACCTTTATAAGTGCCTGAATGGAAATGGGAGTGTGTAACCTTGGATTTTGTGACTGGTTTGCCCTTAACTCAGAAGAAGCATGATGCCATCTGGGTGATTGTTGATCGATTGATGAAGACAACTCATTTCCTTCCAGTTCAGATGGATTATTCTCTTGAGAAGTTAGCTGAGCTGTATATCAGTGAGATAGTGAAGTTGCATGGAGTTCCAATTTCTTTGGTGTCTGATCTAGATCCTCTGTTTACTTCAAGGTTTAGGAAGAGCTTGCATAATGCTTTGGGTTCTCAGTTACATTTTAGCATTGCTTTCCATTCTCAGATAGATGGGCAGTTAGACAGAGTGATACAAATTTTAGAGGATATGTTGAGAAGTTGTATTATTGATTTCTTTGGAAGTTGGGACAAATTATTGCCATTGATGGAATTTGCCTATAACAACACTTATCATTTAGTATTGGAATGGCACCTTATGAGGCATTATATGGTAGAAGATGCAGGACGCCTCTATGTTGGGATGAAGTTGGAGAAGGTAAGTTGGTTGGTCCCGATTTGATTAAAGAAACGGAAGAGAAAGTGAAGATAATTCGAGATTGTTTAAAAGTAGCTTCAGATCGATAGAAATCATATTCAGATTTGAAGAGGAGAGTCATAGAATTCAATGTTGGAGATAAAGTATTTTTGAAAGTGTCTCATTGGAAGAAAATTTTGAGATTTGGCCGCAAAGGAAAGTTGAGTCCTCATTTTATTGGACCTTATGATGTACTGGAGAGAGTTGGACCAGTGGCATATCGTCTTGCTTTGCCGCCTGAATTGGATAGAATTCATAATGTCTTCCATGTCTCTATGCTACGGAGGTACAGGTCAAACACATCTCATATATTGTCAGTGGAATCTAGTGAGGTGAGTTAGGATCTCACTTTTGAAGAAGAACCAGTGGCTATTTTGGCACATGAAGTGAAAGAGTTGAGAAATAAGAAAGTGCCACTTGTGAAGGTTCTTTAGAAGAATCATGCTAAGAAAGAGGCAACTTGGGAGAGTGAACAAGTGATGCGAGATCAGTATCCCCAGTTATTTCAGACATGAGATCAGGTAATTTCGAGGACGAAATTTATTTGTAGAGGGGGAGAATTGTAATATCCTAAATGATATCCTAAAATTTTGGAAATTCTTATTGTTGTAATGGAATTAAATGCTAAATGTATATATGATTAAGTGGAAAGATAAAAAGAAGAAGTGTGTATATGTTGTGTATATAGAGATATATACAACATATACAAGTCAACAAGTAGAGTTGGTCAAATGATGTATATTAATTATATAAAATAGAAATTAGTTGTGAGTGGAAGATCATAATTATATTATTATAATATATTAATACTTGGTGGAAATTAAGTGGAGATTTGAGTGGTTAAGAGTAGTGGTTGGTTTGACTTTCTTATCATCTTCTTCTTTCTTCTCTTGGATAGCCGGCCATCACCATTGCCAAAGGTAAAGAGAGGTTTTGTTGATTCCTAACTCAAGAAATTGAAGGATTTCAAGAGACCAAGTTGGAGTTTTAAGGATTTTCTTTACTTTTGATAAGTTTCCAACTTGTTTCTCTGATTTCTTTTGAGTTTGTGTATTTGAGTTTGGTGGATGGTTGGTGTAGTTGTGTGTATGGTTGATTTTGGTGTATTTGAAGTTGTTTTGTTTAATTGACTTTGATTTTGGTGTTGGATTGAAGAGAAAAAGGGTTAAGTTTGGTGAAGAAAACAAGAGTTGTGGGTGGTGTGGCTTTAAGTTGTGAAATATGGTTGTGTTTGTGTTTTGATGTATGTAATTGAATTGTTTTTAATGTTATGCAAGTTTATTATGGTATATTGATGGTTTTGGTTAAGGTTGTTTGGAGTGGAAAAGGGTAAAAGAAAGATGTTTGTTGGATGTGGTGTTTTTGGTGACGATTTTAGGTTTTTGGCCTGACATGCCCAGTAACACGGCCATGTCTTTGGGTGTGTCATTGGTTTTGTTTTTTGGGTTGGTGACACAAGCAGTGACATGCCCATGTCACTGAGCGTGTCACAGCTTCTGTGTTGGAGGAGAATTGACACGTGCAGTGACATGCCCATGTCATTGAGTGTGTCAAAGCTTCTGTGTTGTAGATTTAAGGCACGGCCAGGGACACACCCGTGTTGTTGAGTGTGTCAAGTGTAGAGTTTGCCCTAGATAGTTCTTGTTCTTATTTCCTTATGTGAATCACTAAGTGAGTATGTATAATCACATTTGGATTAGATTTTGAAAAGATTTGAGGTAATTAATCCAAGTGTTGAAGGATTCTTGGAAGAGGAGGTTGATAGATTGGTGTTTGTTGCTCATAGAGGTAAGTACAAACCTTACATGATTGCATACATTTACATTACTTTGGAACTTAACACATTTGGTTGGAAAATGTGTTAGGTTACCTATTATATTGTTGATATATGAGAATGGTGCTATGATGTGAACTATGTGAAATATATGTTGAGGATTCAAAATATATGAACAATGTAATTTGTTATGTATACTCTAATGATGATATGTAAGGCCATTGGTGATGGCTATGTTGATATAAATGGGATATTTAAGGCATCGTGCTTATGATGAACATGAGAAAATGGGAAAGGATTTGGTGATGAAATAATGAAAGAATTGTGTGCCTAGTATGTTATTCAATTTTCAGAGTTTTGTTGTTGGTGGCATGCCTAAAAGTAACAATCCCTTGAAGCTAGGTTGGGCTTGGTCCTTAAAGCCAGGTTAGGTTGATGCTGAGCTCCCCTTGAAGGTTGGTTGGGCCTAGTTCTTGAAGCCTAGTTGGGATGTTACATATGAGGTAATCCTCATTGTGATAATGATTCGCCTACGGGCTAGATAAATGTGATTATTGGACCAAAATAGTAACTCTGGAATTTCAATGGCATATTAGTTTCTTTTGGGCCCATGCTTGTCTTTGCTTTAATGTGAATTATGAATAATGGAACAATTGAACAATGTAATGAGATTTATTGTTATGAAATATGATATCCTTGTATATTACTTCTAATTCTTGAAAGTTTGACATTGGTATTACATTTGAATCGTATTTTTATCAAGGTTTGTACCACTAAGCCTTTGGCTTAGCGCGATTGTGATTTATCGCGCAGGTGACAGGGTAGATCCGATTGAGCCGGAGAGATCAGCTAGATCGAGTCGAGTCTAGGCTTGTGATCCCTTGTGAAGTGTTGATTTTTGGACTTCAAGATCAGAAACAAATTGCCAGCATGTATAAACTCTATATTTTTGTAAATATTGATTTTGATGTATATGTATGTATATTTTGCTACAGTTTCCGCTGCTTATTAAACAAATGTTTTAGATAAACTTTTAAGGTAATGAAGATATATGTAAATGTATTTTAATAAGGGATGCTTCATTTATTAATATCTATAATATAAGTTAAGTGTTTTAAGTTTATTCAGATTATAGAAATGATGATTTGAAGTTCAAATTATGGATTGGTTTGGTTTAATGAAAATGGACTGTGACATTCTTATATCTTCTATACGTTTATTACATATTATGAGTTTATGTGGTATACTTATATTGGGTATAGGGGTGTTACAGGAACGATGGAAATCAGGTTTCATTGAACTCTCTCTTTTGATTTATGCTTGCTCACATTGGGGACAATGTGAATCTTTAAGTGTGGGGTGCAGTTTGTGTTTTTACTTTTGATTTATCTTTGTTTAAGTTTAGTTAATGTTTTTCTTTGAATAAATGAATTTTGGGAAGTTCAATTGTTATAAAATTGTTGATAGATGACCTTTGAATTTTTGAAGCATGAATTTGAGAATTGATTAGAATTGGTACTTATTGTCAATTTTGATGGTTATTCTTTGCATTGCCTTTAAACTAGTCAGGAATTGAGCCATCAACTTATTATTCTTTTTGTGTGTAAATATTTTTGATTGATCAATTGCTAGAACTTGCTTTGACATGCATTTTGAGACTACATAAAAATTTCAATTAGGCATCAATATGATTAAGGTAATTTAGGTGAACCCATCAGTGGCTTGGCCGTGTCACTAAATGTGTCCGCTTTTGCCTCATATATGCTTTTTTGGAATGGAGTGTGACACGGCCAAGCTTCTGTCCGTGTCATGTGACACGGCCAATGGCTTGGCCGTGTCAAGTGGGTGTGTCACCTACTGATCTCTTTGTTCTTTGCTCTCTTTCCTTTGGTCTTCTTCCTTGGCTAAGTGTGGAACACGGCCAAGCTCCTGGCCGTGTCATGTGACACGGCCAGTGGCTTGGTCGTGTCACCTGAGTGTGTCACTTACTGCCCAAATTTTCCTTCCTCTCTTGGTTCCTTGGTTTTGCCCTCTGCTTCATGCTATTATTTCTTCCAAGGAAATAATTTGCATATTAACCTAAAACAAACACTTAAACAAACTTTAAACAAGAATCAAATAAACATTAACCAACAACACATAAACACCACACTAAAAACTAGAACAAAAATGACATAAACACTGAAATAAATTAAAACTACCAAAATTGATAAAAACACTAAATAAACAGATTAAAACTACCAAAATACCTAAAGAAAACAATAATCATCATAATAAATAAGATACAATTCTGTGACAAAAACTAATAAAACACAATCTCTTTCTCATTTCCTCATAATCAAACTAGGCACAACCTCATTTTTCATTATCTATTAGGCACATTGCCTTATTTTCTCATATTTTTCTCACTTTTCTCATTTTTCTCATTTATAACAATATCAATTCATCACATTTCATCATATCATCACATTGTATCACATTTTATCTTAAAACTCATGACCCAAATATTTTGGGTAATTTCACACAATCCACATGTGATTCACATTTTATACACTTTAACAATTACCAATGACTTTTTAACAATGCCCTTAATGTATACACAACAAATGGCATTACCCAAACACTTTGGGTCAATTTCACACAATACACATATTTCACATTTTACATAATTTAGCCATTAATAATGGCTTTTCACAATGCATTTAATACATATATGACATTAAACATGTCATAGCACATTATTCATACATGTTCCATGTATCAAGTAACTTAACACATTTTCTAATCCAAAATGTGTTAAGCCCAATGTAATGCAAATATGTCCAATTCATCCAATGTTTGTACTTATCTCTAAGAGCAACCAAAAACAAGCTCAGACACCCTCCAATCCTTCTCTTTCCATTTGTCCTTCAATATTTGGATGGGGCAAATCAACTGTCCTCAATGCCTAAACCATATGTGATCATAAATAATCATTTAGTATCACATTCTAAGGCATTTTCAACCTTAAATCATGATTAAATATCATTCAAACAAAATTCTAAAGTTAAGGCTAACCTCACTTGAAATTTGGAATACCATACTAGGCCATTCAATTTGGTATTTTAAGTTTATTTATATTATTAAAAATATATTTTAACATGTTTAAAATAATTACATTATAAAAACACACACTTATGGCCAAAATCCTAAAATGGCATAACCTTCTCATATTGAAGGTTTTCCATTCCAACTCAATCCAATTATCATTTCAAGCTTATATTCATCACTTTTTATCATTATAGAACATGCTTTAACTAATAAAACCAAACAATTCAACAACTTTGGAAAATAACTTTTTCAAAACCCTAAATCAACACTTTCATTCTCAAACTCCAATTAAACTCAACCAAATCTAATATTTGACTTTAAAATACTTTTTTATGCATCAAAACAACTCATTTAGAATTAAATTATAGAAATAAATCATAAGATTCCACAAACCCAAAAGTTACATAACCCTAAATTCTCTCTCTTCACCAATCTTTATCCAAACTCAACCATTTCATCAATCAACCCTTAAAATCATTATTAAATACTCAAAACAACTTCATACACACCAATTCGAGCAATTAAATCATACTACATCAAAATTTCAATTCACACATATTCAAACTTTCATGAAAATTCAAGGAAACAAGTTGGAAACTTATCAAATATGGAGAAAATCTCCAAAAATCCAACTTGAATACTTGAAATCCTTCAATTACTTGAGCTTGGAAGAAGAAAATCCTTGCCTTCCTTCAATGGAGAAATTCGGCCTTCAAAGGGAAAGAAGAACAAGATGAAGAAGATGACACTTTCTCTTTCCTTCCACTCACTTTTATATGTACATATATATATTAGTTAATTAATTATTTAATTATTTAAAAATATAAAAATCCTTCCATTCAAAAATAAATTATTTTTGACTAATTTTAATAATTTTAAATTTTCAAAGTTTATTTATAAAAATGCCATTTGACTTTGACTTTTCTTTTAAAAATGTTGACTTTTTGTTGACTTTTATATATAATATATATTTTATCCTTTCATTTTCATTTAAAATCATTTATTTAATTTAATTTTAATTTATTTTATTTAATTTTCTAAAAATTAGAAATTTTTAAAAATTTTGGAATATTACAATTCTCTCCCCCTAAAAATAAATTTCGTCTTTGAAATAACATGTTGTCAACTCTGAAACAACTGATGATACTGACTCTGCATCACCTGCTCACTCTCCCATGTCACCTTCTCAGTGACATGATTCCTCCAAAAGGCTTTCACAAGTAGCACCTTCTTATTCCTCAACTCTTTCACTTCTCGTGCCAAGATAGTCACTGGTTTTTCCTCATAAGTCAGATCCTGACTCACCTCAATGGACCCCAATGACAATATATGAGATGGGTCTGACTTGTATCTCTGAAGCATAGAGACATAGAAGACATTATGAATCCGATCCAACTCAGGTAGTAAAGCTAGTCTATAAGCCACTGGACCAACTCTCTCCAACACCTCATATGGTTCTATGAAATGAGGACTCAACTTCCCTTTGCGGTCGAATCTCAAAATCTTCTTCCATGGAGACACCTTTAGGAACACTTTATTTCCCACATTGAACCTATATCTTTCCTCTTCAAATTTGTATAGGATTTCTATCGGTTTGAAGCTACTTTCAAATGATCCCGAATCACCTTAACTTTCTCTTCTGTTTCTTTAATCAAATCGGGACCGACCAACTTACCTTCTCCAATCTCATCCCAACACAGAGGTGTCCTGCACTTTCTGCCATACAATGCCTCATAAGGTACCATCCCAATATTGGACTGATGACTGTTGTTATAAGTAAACTCAACCAGTGGTAAGAACTCATCCCAGCTCCCAGTGAAATCAATGATATAACTCCTCAACATATCATCTAAAATCTGTATCACTCTCTCTGATTGCCTATCTGTCTGAGGATGAAAAGTAGTGCTAAAATGCAACCAAGAACTAAAAGCATCCTGTAGACTCCTCTAAAACCTTAATGTAAAATGGGGACCTCAGTCCGACACCAAATAAACTGGGACTCCATGCAACCTCAGTATTTCATTGATATACAGCTCAACCAACTTCTCAAGAGAATAATCCATCTGAACTATAAGAAAATGAGCTGTCTTTATCATCCAATAAACTATCACCCAGATTACATCATGCTTCTTCTGGGTCAAAGGCAGTCCAGTCAGAAAATCTATCATCACTCGTTCCCATTTCCACTCTAGCACTGATAATGGCTGGAGCAATCCTGAAGAAACTTGGTGCTCGGCCTTCACTCTCTGGCAAGAGAGACATCTTGATATAAACTCTACTATGTCCCTCTTCATACCTGACCACCAATAATGTTGCTTCAAATCCGGATACATCTTAGTATTATCGAGGTACATAACATAGAGTGACTGATGTACTTCCTCTAATATCATCCTCTTCAATCCTGCATCATCAGGAATACATAACTTTTCTCTGTACCACAAACAGCCATCATCTCTCATATGAAAGTCTCGACTCTCCCCCTTTTGACAATCCAACACAATCTTTTGGATTTTCTCATTTGCAAACTGAGCCTCCCTAATCTAATCCAACAAAACTTGCCTCAACTGCAACTGAGTCATCAAAGCACCATCATCACACATATGGCATGCAACACTCTCAACTTAACAAGCAATGAGAGCGAATAAGTAGTCAAACCTTCTAAAGACTTCTAACTCAAGGCATCAACAATAATATTTGCCTTGACAGGATGATAACAATCAAATAGTCGTAGTCTTTAATCAACTCTAACTACCGTCTCTGCCAAATATGCAGCTCTCTCTGAACACCAGGTACTTCAAACTCTTGTGATCCGTATAAATGAAATACTTCTCCCTATACATGTAATGCCGCTAAATCTTCAATTCAAAAACTATGACTGCAAGCTTTAAATCATGAGTTGGGTAATTCAGCTCATGTGGCTTCAACTGTTGAGAGACATAAACAATGACTCTACCCTCCTGCATTAGAACACAACCTAAATCACTATGTGAAGCATCACCATAAATCACATAAGGTTTACCTTCCACAGGCAGGGTAAGGACATGAGCCTGAGTCAATATCTCCCTCAGCTACTCAAAACATGCCTGACACTGATCTGTCCACACAAATCTAACTCCCTTCCAAAGTAATCTGATGAGTGGTGTAGCTATCATAGAAAAACCCTTCACAAACTGATGATAATAGCCTGCCAAACCCAAAAAGTTCTAACCTCTGTCATAGTTTTTGATGACTCCAATTCAAGATATGCTCGACTTTACTTGGATCAACTCTAATACCCTCTGCTGAAATCACATGACTAAGAAAGGTCACCTGATCGAGCCAAAATTCACACTTAGACAACTTAGCATACATCTGCTTCTCTCTCAGAGTTTGCAATACAATCCGCAAATGCCTGTCACAATACACATAATAGAGGGTCTCAGCCGTCCTCAAACCTTCGGCATCTGTTGATCTCATCGAAAATGATCCCACCAGCATACTGACTCAGCTGGATAAACTCTATCTCATACTCTGTCACTATCCTAGTATCCTGCCTCAAACTCAGGAACTCCATCTTCTTCGCATCCTTATACTCCCTCGGAGTATACTTCTTCTAGAATTACCGCAGGAAATCATCATAGGTTAGAATTGGTGGATCAACCATAGCATGTGGAACCATCTTCCACCACTCATATGCATCCCTTTGCAAAAGAGATATGACATATTCAAACTTCTCCTCTGAAGAGATCAGAAACTGTGAGTGCCAATGCATGTATCACAATTGAAAACCATATTTGAAATCCCTATTTTCTCTCTCTAACAACCCACCTAGGTTAAGAACCTCAAACGTAGGCAATGATACCAAAATAAATGTAATACCCTTATACCCTATATATGTGCAATACATATACCTAGTATAGGTAAAATATGCATATACGGTACAAAAATATCACAGTCTAGTTTAATAAAAAAATTTTAACTTTTCAAATTTAAAATCTTAAATACTTTACAATGTAATTTTAAAGACAAATAAAATATTATTATAAATCATAGGTTCCAAAATAAGGTTTTTTCATAAAAAAAAACCTTTGAAAAAAATTCGCTAGAGTTTTGTATGTAATTTAAACATTCCCATATTCAACAAACAACACAACCTGCACAAGATAACACTCCTAAATAATATCAAATCACCATTTCACCCATACTCCTCAATTCTTCTACAATTTCTCAAAAACATTTATACATAGATATATGTTTATCCAAAAGCACATACAAAATCCACATTATAAAATTTTAACCCATTCTTTATAATTTACAATATATCTACTTCAAAATATAATATAATATACATAATATCAACATATGCCGGCAATCAGCACTGATCTCGAAGAAGAGCAAAATTAACTCACGTAATCTCAAAGCTAGACCCATCCTGGTCTAGACGAGCTCTTTGGCTCTACCGGATCTACCCTGTCACCTGCGTGATGAATTTCAATCGTGCTAAGCTAAAAGCCTAGTGGTACAAATTTGATAACAATAAAACTCAAATGCAATGCCAATGCACAATGCATATGGATATCATATCTCATATCATTTCATTTTAATATATTTCTCAATTGTTTCACAATTCACAATTCACATAAAAAAAACACAAACAAGGGCCCGAAGGATCTAATATGCTATTCAAATTTTAGAGTTACTATTTTGGTCCATATTGACACCCAGTGTCTAGCCCAAAGGAAAGTGATGGCCAACGTCTAGCCCAAAAATAAATCATAGTGATGCCCGGCATCTAGCCCGAAGGCAAATCAATAATTCCTCAAAAGCTAGCCCCAAAGGCAAATACTGAGGATAACCTTATAGGCATGCCGCCAGACACAGAACTCTGAAAATTAAATAACATACTAGGCACATAATTAATTCACATTTCTCATTATCAATTTCTTTCTCATTTTCTCATAATCAAGCTAGGCACATTGCTTCATTTTCATTATCTATTAGGGACATTGCCTTTTTTTTTCTCATCTTTTTCTCACTTTTCTCATTTATACCAATATCAATTCATCAGATTTCATCATATCATCATATTGCATCACATTTTACCTTAAAATTCATCACTCAAATGTTTTGGGTAATTTCACATAATCCACATATGATTCACATTTTATACACGTTAGCCATTACCAATGGCTTTTTAACAATGCCCTTAATGCATACACAACAAATGGCATTACCCAAATACTTTGGGTCATTTTCACATAATACACATATTTCACATTTTACACAATTTAGCCATTAACAATGGCCTTTCACAATGCATTTAATACATATATGACATTACACATGTCATAGTACATTATTCATACATGTTCCATGTATCAAGTAACTTAACACATTTTTTTATCCAAAATGTGTTAAGCCCAATGTAATGCAAATATGCCCAATTCATCCAAAGTTTGTACTTTCCACTAAGAGCAACAAAAAACAAGCTCAAACACCCTCCAATCCTTCTCTTTTCACTTGCCTTTCAACACTTGGATGGGAAAAATTAACTCTCCTCAATGCCTAAACCAAATGTGATCATAAATTATCATTTAGTATCACATTCTAAGGCATTTCCAATCTTAAATCATAATTAAACATCATTCAAACAAAATCCCAAAGTTAAGGCTAAACTCACTTTAACTTTGGAATACTATACTAGGCCATTCAATTTGGCATTTAAGTTTATTTATATTATTAAAATTATATTTTAACATGTTAAAATAATTACATTACAAAAACACACACTTATAACCAAAACCCTAAAATGGCATAACCTTCCCCCATTGAAGGTTTTTCATTCCAACTCAATCCAATTATCATTTCAAGCTTATATTCATCACTTTTATAATTATATAACATGCTTTAAGTAATAAAATCAGACAATTCAACAACTTTGGAAAATAACTTTTCCAAAACCCTAAATCAACACTTTCATTCTCAAACTCCAATCAAACTCAACCAAATCTAATATTTGACTTTAAAATACTTGTTTATGAATCAAAACAACTCATTTAGAATCAAATTGCATAATTAAATCATAAGAATCCACAAACCCAAAAGTTACATAACCCTAAATTCTCTCTCTTCACCAATCTTTATCCCAACTCAACCATTTCTTCAATAAGCCCTTAAAATCATTGTTAAATACTCAAAACAACTTCATACACACAAATTGCAGCAATTAAATCATACTACATCAAAAATTCAATTCACACATATTAAAACTTTTATGGAAATTCAAGGAAACAAGTTGGAAACTTACCAAATATGGAGGAAATCTCCAAAAATCCAACTTGAACACTTGAAATCCTTCAATTACTTGAGCATAGAAGAAGAAAATCCTTGCCTTCCTTCAATGGAGAAATTTGGCCTTCAGTGGGAAAGAATAAGAAGATGAAGAAGATGATAGTTTCTCTTTCATTCCACTCACTTTTATATCCACATAAATATATTATTTAATTAATTATTTAATGATTTATTTAATTATTTAAAAATCCAAAAATCCATCTTTCATTCAAAAATAAATTATTTTTGAATAATTTTAATAATTTTAAATTTCTAAAGTTTATTTACAAAAATGCCATTGGACTTTGACTTTTCTTTTAAAAAGTGTTGACTTTTTTGTTAACTTTTATATATCATGTAAATTTTATGTATATTTCACATATACATTCCACTTTTTTCATTTAAAATCCTTTTATTTTTCATTTAAAATTATTTATTTAATTTATTCAATTTAATTTTAATTTATTTTATTTAATTTTCCAAAAATTAGGAATTTTTAAAAAATTTGGGATAAGTTGGCATGGGAGGATCCAGAAGATTTTCATATGGGCTCTCTATATGTTCACTCACATCCCACTCACTAAGCTCACATTGAGGAAGATCAAATTCCCCTTGCATCTCATAGATATCATGATGAACATGAGCCAAGAGATCAATCTTCTTATTAAGTTTGGTGATCCTTATGGTGACATCCTTTTTGAAATGAGTAAATTGTGTTCGAAGAGAGTGGATGGCTTTGAGAATGAGTTTTATGGTATTTGAGGATTCTCCCTTTTCTTTTGTGGATTTGGTTGGCTTGGGAGGGTGCTCAACCTCAACTTTTATGGGTTCTCCAACTTCTTTTTGTGTAATATGTTATCTAGGTCTTTTCCTCTCTCTTTGAATCACACCTTTACTACCAAAGATGTATTCATAATGATTATCAACCTTTTGGATGCATAAAACATGTTCAAGGTAATCAAGGTTGATGGAGTTTGTGGCAAGGCCAAGAGCATCACTTAAGGTGGCTAGGTTTTCAGGGGTAAGCGAACCTAAATGCCTAGAAATTTGATTAATTTGAGAAGATAGGAAGGTCCCAACCCTATACTTTCCATGGTGAAGAAAGATGTCAAAAAGGAATTAGGTGGTTTGGACGGGTTCATTATGTTCTAAAGCATATAAGAAAAACATTTCACATTGTGTGACTTTCTCATTTTCATCACTCCTTTGATGGACAGTGTAGGTAATGATTCTATGAAGAAGCCAAGAAATTAAGGTTTCGAAATGGATGGCTTTGGAGGGTCTATTATTGTATTCGGTTTTTATAGAGATTTCACTCCAAAAAGATGAATTTTTTTTTAAAGGAAAGTCCTTGTCAAAAAAAAAAAAATGGTCCATGAGTTTGAAATCCCCAAAATTCAGCAATCTTTTTTAAGGATAGGGCAAATTCTTGATTAAACAATCTAAAGTAGACTCCATAAATCTAATGGGAGTATTGTGGTTCTTTTATACTCTTAGAGACATTAATAATTCTCTAGATAGACTAAAGTACCCTAACTCATTAGGAAAGACAAAGTGTCTCCAACCTATTCTATCAAGATACCTATAAAGTTCTCCTTGGATGTTGAGTGTTAAAGCATTCCTTCAGCATGCATTTTGGTAGACTTAAATCGTTTTCTTTTTGACCATATAGTATTTAGTTTCTCATCATCCTTTTTGACACTCCTTCGGGTAAAGGGTTTGGTTTGGGTTGGAGGTTCACTAATCACTACCATGTAGACCCTTAATTTTGTCCCTAAGCTAGTACGATCCCAATTAAAGAAGGCCAAGCTAAATTCGGTCCTATTTTAAAAGCTTAAACCTAGTTTATAACTTTGATTTAGGTCGGTCCAATTTTAAAAGGTCTAAAATAAGATGGTTCAACTTTTGAAGCTCTAAAATAGTCTGATCTAATCTTAAAAACCAAAAATAATTCGTTTTGACCCAAAATTGGCTTAGCCAATTCGGTACTAGGCTAGCCTGTGGTGAATTGGCAAGGCCAATTCACCACAGGCCATGCCTGGGGTGAATTAACATGGCCAATTCATCCCAGACCATGCCTAAGGAAAATTGGCATGGCCAATTCATCCCAGGCCGTTGCATGGCCAATGCCTAGACCAATTCATCCCAGACCTTGCCTGAGGGCATGGGATAAGGCCCAACTTTGCCGCGAGTCCTTAATTAGGAAGTTTTGCATTTAGAATCCTAGTAAGGCATGGATAAGAAGAGGAAATCTTGGAATTGTTCTCCCTAATTGTGCTTATAAATACAAAAGCTTAAAATAAAGAGCAACTAAGAAACTCTTGAGCAGCTATAGTTATCAGGAGGCAAAGACTTAGGTAGCAACAATCAACACACACTACTATCAATCCATAAAACAGATACACCATACAAAGGCATTAACCACTGTCTTTGTTTTACTCAGCCAGAATTCCAAATTGTTACAAGTAAAGCTTGGATCAACGTACAATTTTGGTGGAGCCAACAAACAAAAGTATGTTTTTATTCTTTTAAATTTAACATAAATTGCTTTGATTATGGTCTTAAGCATTGTTTATTATTCATGTCCAGTATCTTACTTTAATTGGTTTTAAAGTCATTAGTAGGTTATTTACTCAACTTTGTTTCATTCAAAAGCTTCTTTAGCTTGCATTCATTGATTCCAAATTCATAGTAGCTAGTTTAATTATTGTCCAGTGAATTTTTTAACTTATATCCACAGAGTTTAAGTGTCCAGTAGCTTAAGGAATAAACCAAAACCCTAGCTTAACCAACCAAAATTTTATTTGCACGTTTTAATAACCAAAACCCTAATTTTTATCCCAATACCCTATATATTATTTTCAAAACACAAACCCCTAGTTTTCAAAAGCATAAAACCCTAATTTTTATCTTAAAACCCTAGTTTAGGAAAAACCCTAATTTCTATAAATATAAAATCCTAGCTTATATAGAAACACTAATTCCCCAACAAAATCATATCCTATAAACCATTTACCTTTCACGGACACTGCCCTGATCCCCTGCAAGGGGCACTGCCCCCTTGACCCCCGCCCGCTAACCAGCTTGTAGATTGCAATTTGTGGTTAGTCTTAATTTCTTTTTATTAAACTCTAATTTTATTATTATTATTATTATTGTGATGATTAAACTACATGTTTGGATTATTTTATTTTGCTATGAATGGTGAATGGTGTTAATTTTATTATTTGGATTTTAAGGATGTAAAAGGTATGTTTTCACTCGTGGGTGCCTTATTTGTTTAATTTATTTATTTTATGTAGTTTGATTTATTTAAAGACTTTGGGATAATTGTAAGGCACACATTTTTACCTTTTGGGTGGGTTTCCTATTTTATTTATTTTCTTTGTGGACAAAAATGCATTTGTAAGGACATATTTTCATCTTTATATAGGTGCCCATTTTATTTAATTTGGTTGATTTATAATATAGTATTCTTTATTTTTACAAATGCATGTCATATGGATAATTTCATAATAACCAAGAATTTAATAATGTTTAGACCAGAAAAGGAGGCCGGTTCTAATGAACCCGATATTATAGGGGTGTTGGATCATTCTCACCTTCCCCATATGCAGCCAACTTTTCATACCTATTAGGGGGTTAGGGATTCCTTAGGAATGGAGTCATCCACCCCTTTCTTTTTCCCAGCCCGTCTGGATGGCGTCTGCATTTTCTCCTGATTTAGGCTCGTGTTCTCTAAAGCCCTAAGCCTAACAGTGCCGAAGTTGCAAGAACTATTACACCGGGAGTGGGGGCAAAAATTCCCGCTCACAGTGGATACTCCACTGGGGATAAGAGAAATTAATTCTATTGGTCATTGTATTATTTTATTCTTTCTTATTATAGTATTGTCCATTGCATCATTTAGATTGCATTTGTGTGTGTGAGTTAGGATGCCCATGTAACCTGTGTTGTGTTATGTAAGGGATACCATACTTTCACTCAAGGTATGGAGATCGAGCATGGCATAACCACTCATAGCCTTGTACCGTTTGGTATATACTTATTATAGGAAGCTAAGCTTTTCAACCCAAAGGCTAAAGCTCATGTAATTGGCCTAGTTACTTTTCTTAGGTTTTTACCATAATACTTGTTATTTGACTATGATTGATATGTGTTGGTTTAAACCATGACCTATTTAGTTTGTTCTTTTTGTAATATGACCCAATTATGGTATAAGTCCAAAGTAATTTTAAGGCCCAATATAATTTTACTCTATAAAGACCAAAATGATTTTATTCTTTTAAGCCAAAAGACCAAAAATATTTTCAAACTCTTTTTCAAAGATGGTCTTTGGATGTGAAACCCTTTTTAGATGGGCCAAAATCCTTTTCTACTTCATGGCCCAAATATAAAGCCCAAAATTCATTTTTAAATAAACCTTTTTACTATGGGCTTTGAAATAAAACTATTTTTGCATTTCATTCAAATTAAAACCTTTTTCAATGGGCTTTTAAACATTTATTAAAACCTTTTCTTAAGTAGGCTTATAACTAGTTAGATTAATTATGGAATACCAAAAATTAATTATGGGCCTAGTTTATACCAAGCTTTGTTAATCATGGGCTTGTTTGTGGCATAAATCATTAGTTACTTTTCTAAATGAAAAATCTATTTATGATAAACCCTTTAATTTAGTTTTAATCCAGTATGACATAAAAGCTATCATTTTATTGGCCCAATGGATTAAGACTTACATAAAGGAAATTATCATGGATTGACTTCTAAGTTTGAAAATACAACTATTAGTTAAACCATCCAAGTGAATTGTTCAGAAATAAGATATCCCATGTTGATATTTTGTTAACCATATACCAAGAAAAAGAGACTCGCCATTCGTGTACGAAAGATATAAGGTTGGAAGGAACATCCTGATTATCCTTCTTTGTCTGTTACTTGTGCATCCATGCATCCATGCATTGCATTACATGTCATTAATCCTTTCTAGCTCACAGCCCTGGAGTACAATAGTTTGAGAGCTTATGACAATCTAACCTAAGTCAGTGACTCAGAGTTCAGTGAGAATTTAGTCAATTTCACATCAAAAGCGATGGATCCTGAGCAAGTTCAAAAATTGGTGAATGATGCCCTCAACTCCAAGATGGAAGAATTGAAGGAGACCCTAGCTGAGATTGTGAAAAACTAGCTAGCTACACTATTGGAAAGTACTGTTGAGGCATCTGCTAGTACTAAGAAGCAGAAGGATAAAGGAAAGGCTAAGGTTAGTGAGGTAGCCTTTGATGATGATAAGGTAATAATTGATGATGATGATGATGATGATGTTTGGGCTCAATATTTTCAAGATCTTCAAGATAAGAAGGAAGAAAAGAAGGCTATGGAGAAAACTAAAACTGTAGATGTGGAGATAATGGTTGCTGATTTGGAGAAGAAGTTTGAAAAGAAGCTGAAGGCTGAGGAGATATTAGAGGTAGACAAGCTATTTGAGCAAGATGAAGAAGTCCCTTACAAGTTCAAGATGCCTTCCTTTGCTAAGTACAATGGTACAAGAAATCCTCACTTACATGTTAAGCAATACATCAGAGCCATACAGGCTGATTGAGCTACTAAATCTCAAACCCTAAGATACTTCATGCTTTTATTGGGCCCTGTTATGCAAAACTGGTTTAATACCTTAGAAGAGGACTCTTAAAAAGATTGGGATCTACTGTACAAAGCCTTTATTCAGCAGTATGGGTATAATATGGAATTGAAAGTTACCCTAATGGAGGTAGAGTCAATCAGATAAAAGCATAACAAGAATTTTGTTCAGTATATAAAGAGGTGAAGGAACAATGCTGCACTGCTTAAAAAGAGACAAAATGAGTCCGACCATATTCGAATGATAGTAAGGGGTGTCCTACCCAGCCTGTGTGAACGGATGTCTCACACTGTTATAAGGGATTTCAATGATCTTCTCCAAGCTGGCTTACAGATAGAAGAATGAGAATAAGAGAAGAGCCATTTTTCTGAAAGAAAGAATGAGAGGGGGAATTATTATTCTGGTAGCCAGAGTACACAGAATGTAGTGGATGTCAATACGGCAACTGGTTAACCAAATAGAAGACAATTTTTAGAGTTAGTAAAACCTTTGTCTTGGGTTTTCAATAAGCTGCAAAAGAATGGGATATTACAGCCATTGGCTCCTCGACCTTTGTCGAATCCTTTACTACCAAATCTTGATACTAATGCCTTTTTTCAATTTCATCAGACACAAGGACATGAGACAGATAAATTTTTTAGACTAAAATATGATATCCAAGATTTGATTGACAGTGAAAAGTTGAATGAGCCTGATAAGCCCAACACCAAGAATAATCATTTGCCTAAATTCAGAAGGGTGCCACTGCCAGCGACATTCATGATAGAAGGAGGATTGATAGAAAGTTATGCCTGTCATCTTTTCAAGATGTAGATGGAGGAATTGTGGATAAGGAGGTGATAACTATTGCCCTGATATGTCCAAATAGATGAAGCACCATTGATTATAATTCAACAAACTTTCCTTAGGCTTGAGTGTTACTTATTTTATTTTTGCTTTCTTTAATATTTTTGGAATAATTATATTTTTTAAATTAAGATTGTTGAATAAATTAAATTTTTATTTATGTTGGTCTTTGTTAATTTTAGTGCTCAACCAATGATGAGTCTACCTTGATATTCATAAATTAGTGTATCTATGCATCATGATCCGAATGACTTTACTAGGTAAGAGAGTTGTTCTATAGCATTAAGCTATGTATGCTTGCTTGGAGAGTGCTCCTGCATAATTATGAGTGTCTAGGTCTTAGTCGATCTTAAAACATGTTTTGATGAACTTTCGAGGCAAAATTGAACTCTGCTTATTTAAGGGAGAAATGATCTAGGCATTGTTTGGTTAGCCAACAACTAGCATCCAACATGTTAATTTAATCCCTAGTTGTACCTTTGAGCCTTCATGAGATTTTAGCTTGCTTTTAATTGGGTTTTAAGCCCGATAACTTACCCTATGTTGTTGTGACTCTTTTGACAAGTCTGATGATCACTCAGGTGAAGGGGAAAAAAGATCAAAGAAAGGAATGTATAGTCAAGACCATAAGAATAGTTAAAGTTCTCAAGACCATAAGGATAGTTGAAGTTCACCTGATACTAGACCTAATATCACCAACCTATTAAGATGACATCAGGGCAATAAATGATTTATCCTTGTTGAAGCAAACTCACTCTACTCCCACTCATCCATAGTTAAAAGCATAGAATGATGCAGACAAGATAACTTTCTTAGAGCTAAAAATAAAAAAAAAGAAAAGAAAGAGAAGAGAAAGAAAAAGAAAAAAAAAGAAAGAAGAAAAGAGAAAAGGAAAATAAAATAACAAAAGTTTAAAAGAGCAGTGCAGAAAGCCAATAGAGTTCTTTCTACACAATAGAAGCCTTCCACTTAGCCTACGAGAAGAAGGTTGACTTTAATTGGTCCAACCCAACCAAAGATTCAGCCAAAATCAGAGAAATAAGAGAAAGATCATCTTTCATTTTATCCAACAAAGCTCCAAGTACACAATCTTGAAACTCTTGATACTTGATATTCTAAAGGGAAAACGGATAGAATAATGGTCTTGAGTTTTTACAAAAGGAAAAGATCAAGAATTCTGCCAAATGATAGAAGAACATTCAAGCTCTATTCATGAAGCCAGATAAAAAGATGCCTAGAAGAAGGAAATGGTGGCCATAATTTAAAAATACTTCCAATAGCATACAGTTCTAGCATAAAGTTTATAGTGTGAAGGCTTGTTAGTAGTGTCATATCAGCTCCAATTTAAAAATGGCCTCCATTTAACCCATGTTCCTTATAGACCCCATTTCAAGCCTATTAAAGTCCCGTTGATCTCTTTTAGCAGGTAGAGTCTATTAGTGGAGATAGTTTGGATAATTATGCATATGAGATGGACAATATTTAAACTTAATATGACCTTTTGGCCAAGTAATGTGTATGTGCCTATCTGAAGTACAATAATTATTGCTTAAATAGAAAGGATTCCCCTATTTAGTATGGTAAATAGGGTTATGATGTTATAGACGTGTTAATTTGAAAAAAATTAAGTCTTGAGGTACAATGACACAGATTTTACAATGTCAACATTTGATTTTAAAAAAATAATAAAATAAATAAATAAAATTATTTTCTGATTACATAAACCTTCAAGTTAAGAGAAGTATGTTGCATTGTCGAACCTTGAAGGACACATTGGGCTAAATAAATGATTATTTGCAAGGTTATTAAGATTTTACTAATTGGTGTGTTGAACCATAGTTTGAAATAGATGTATCTCTGCTGCTTGGGCCTCACCACACATATTTTCAACATCTTGAAGATAAAAGTCATAAATGTGAAGTCTTCTACCATTTTAATACAAGACCTAAATGAGCATCTGGAAGGAACCCATGGGGGCGATTCAACTGATCACCTCAGTCTGTGAGTCAATAGAACTACTGTAAGTATTATTCATGCATATCATGCATAAATAAGCATATCACACTGCATTTTTTTTGTCTTGCATTGTCTATTCTTTGTCGAAGTGAACAACATATACTATATGAAGCAAACATGAAGCATAAATGCAATCAGGGGGCATAGAAGGCCCATTGCTTGAGGAAGATCCAGTCACTTTACAAAAATAGAGATGTGTACTTTTGCAAAGAACCAGACAAAACGTGAACATCAATCAAAGCTTATATGTGAACAAAATCATTGGTTTTAGCCTACTAAGGGGGCAAAGTTTCTCCTTTCAATTTTTGAGTTTATGCATGTACAAAAATATTTTCAGGCTCACTTTCAATATTTTTTCACGCAGGTTGTAAAAGTAAGAATAAAAAGAAAAAATTAAGAAGAAAGTAAGAACCCCAAAAGAATAAAGATACAAAAGACAAAAGATCAATCGAGCTAGAAGAACTGAAGCCAATGCGGGACAATGTCTAAGGATGAAGATCTATTTTGAAAGGTAAAGACCCAATGTCCAAAGATGAACATCCATTTCAAAGGGAGTAGACCCAATGCCCAAAGGATGAAGATCCATCTTGAAGGGTGAAGACCCATAATCCATTGAAGAATTGAACAATGGCTAGAAGAAAGCCAGAACTTTTAAATGATAGAAGGTCAGTACAATCCCTTAAAGAATGGAATAATGACTAGAAGAAAGCCAGAATCCTCAGATGATAGAAGGTCAGTCCAGCTAGAACAACTGAATTTGATTTATTAAAGAATGGAATATGTGGCTAGAATAAAGCCTGTACGCTCAACTGAAAGAAGGTCAGTCAGCTAGAAGAGCTAAAATTGATTAGCTAGAAGGAAGCCAGAATTCTCAACTGATAGAAGGTCAATCATGCTAGAAGAGCTGAAGATTAATGGCTAGAAGAAAGCCAAAACTCCCAACTAACAGAAGGTCTGTCAGTTAGCTAAAAGAGCTAAAATTGATTGGCTAGAAGAAAGCCAAAACCCTCAATTGATAGAAGGTCAATCGAACTAATTTAGGAGTCTAAAACTCAATCTCGGGTCCATAACCCAATCCAATCTCGGGTCCAGAACCCAATCTAGTCTTGTGTCCAAAACCTAAAACTCAATTCTGGTATAGAACCTAAACCAATTACTGGGTCCAGAATCCATCCAGGTCAGCTTAAAGTCATGTTGCTTTTCACTCTCTTCTACTAAAGTCTCAGATCATTTAAGCAGGGGGCAACCTGTAGACCCTTAATTTTGGCCCTAAGTTAGTTTGATCCCAATTAAAGAAGGCCAAGCCAAATTTGGTCTAATTTTAAAAGCTTAAACCTAGTTTAAAGCTTTATTTTAGGTCAATCCAATTTTAAAAGGCCTAAAATAAGCCGGTTTAACCTTTAAAGCTATGAAATAATCCCATCCAATCTTAAAAACCCAAAGCAATCTGGTTTGACCAAAAATTGGCTTAGCCAATTCTCTACCAAGCTGGCCATGGTGAATTGGCCCTGCAAATTTGCCACAAGCCATGCCTGGGTTGAATTAGCATGGCCAATTCATCCCAGGCCCTTGCCTGGCTAATTTGTCCTAGACCATGCCTGGGCGCTTTCCTGGGGTCAATTAGCCTTGCCAATTCACCACAGGGGGCATGGGACAAGGCCCAACTTCATTGTAAGTTCTTAATTAGGCAATTTTGCATTTAGAATCCTAATAAGGCACAGATAAGAAGAGGAAATCTTAGAATCATTCACCCTAATTGTGCTTATAAGTACAAAAGCTTAAAATAAAGAGCAACTAAGAAACTCTTGAGCAGCCATAGATATTAGGAGGTAGAGAGTTAGGAAGCAACCATCAGCATATACTACTATTAATCCATAAAACAGATATACCATACAAAGGTAGTAACCATTGTCTTTGTTTTGCTCGGCCAAAATTTCAAATTGTTGCAAGTAAAGCTTAGATCAATGTACAATTTTGGTGGAGCAAACAACGAAAGTATGTTTTCATTCTTTTAAATTTAACATAAACAACTTTGATTATGGTCTTAGGCATTATTTATTATTCATGTCCAGTATCTTGCTTTAATTGGTTTTAAAGTGACAAGTAGGCTATTTACTCAACTTTGTTTCGTTTAAAAGCTTCTTTATAATAATAATAATAATAATAATAATAATAATAATAATAATAATAATAATAATAATAAGAGAAGAAGAAAAGTCAAACAAGGAAGTGAGTTAATTGGTGGAACATTAAAGTTAAGAGATATTTAGTTAATTAAATATAAAGAAGGGTAAGGATGGAAAATTGAAGAAAAGACTTCATATTTTTTTGTTTCTCTTCCATAGCCAAACCGAAGAGAGAGAAAAGAGAAAAGAATGATCTTCCAAAGACATAAAAATCCATCAAAAATCCTAAGGAATCAAATGAATTTTTTAATGGAAATCAAGAATATAAGTAAACCTTTTCCAAGCTTTATTTTTCTCTATTTTAAGATTATGTTTTGAATATCTAGAGAGAGAAAGTTGATTAAAAATTGTTAATTGATAGAATTATAGTTGGTAAGGTAAGTATGTGATGAATTGATGGTTTGATTGTTTAAAAAGAATAAATAATGATGGATTGTAGTTTTGTAATGATTATGCATAGTTAGGGTTTCAAATATGGGTGGTTATAATTGTTGAGATGGAATATTTTAATGTTGTTTTAATAAGTATATAATGATTCTATGATTGGAAATTGATTATGAGAGAGTTTGGTTAAGTTTAGGGTTATGGGAAAGGTTATGTTTAATTTAGGATTTTGGTATGGATAGTTATAATTGTTGAAATGGATGAATTTAATGTTATTTAAATATACAGATAATGGTTTTATGGTTAAATGTTAGAAATGAGTGGTTTTGTTGAAGTTTAAATAAGGTAATAATCGTGAAAATAAGGTTTTGGTGAAATTTTATGTAGGAATGATATAATTGGTGTTTGAATGACTAAAGTGTATTAAAATAAGTTGCTAATTCTATATTGGAACTTAGATTATGGTTTAGGATTGATTAAGGTGAAATTGTAAAATTAAACTGAAGAAGGGCATTAGTGAAGTTTGAGTTGGAAGATGGCATTGGCTTGAAAATTGACAAATTGAGGTTAGTACATTCCTTGGTAACTCTTAAATTAAATCTTTATGAAGACATTACTTATTTTGGTGTACTTTAAAGGATATTCTTATTTCTTTAAAGTAGTACTATTGTACATTGATAATATTAAGACTGAATGTAGAAATAATATGTAAGATGAAATGTAATTAAAAAAAGGTTAGACACATAATCTATGCATTATTTCATAGTTATGTAATATATATTTTATTGAGAAATTGATCAATGAAAATAAATAGAAAATGTGAGGAATTTGGAAAATTAATAAATTACAATAATAAGATGAAAAATATGAAATGTTATCGAGAATATAATAAATGTTCAAGCAATAATCGAAAATGATTTGAAAAGATGAGAATGAAATATAAAATGTAATGTGATTGAAAAATATTAAAAATATGTAATAAGCAAAAATATGAAAATTTGATAAAATGAGACTATGTGTGTGTTAGTGTTCATGATATGTGTAAAATTTTATGAATTTGATAATAAGCCATGGAATCATGACTAGTATTAATGTTGTGCATAAATTGTGGGAATATAAGATAACTATTGCTAATGTGATAAATATTCATATTGCAATGGTATTTAAGTAATATATAATGTGATATAAATTATATATACAAAAGAGAATTGTGATAAGAATGTGAACATGCTGATAAGTAGTGCAATGGTATGTACAAATTATGAAGAGTGCTAATTATGCACTAAAATGTGGAAGTGAGCCACATTTATAATGTATGTGATAAAGATGTTGATTATGAGTGATAAATTGGGAAAACAGTATGAAATGTGTGTTTGCCTTGTATAGTATCTTATTCCTCATAATTATTTTTGGTGCTATATTATTTGTCTTCGGGCCACACGATGGGCGACATTATTATTTACCTTCAGGTCAGATGCTTGGCATCACTATTACTTACCTTCGGGCTAGATGCTGGGAGTCACTATTTTTTACCTTTGGGGCTAGACATAGAGGTGTCATTAGGGGACAGATGCGACAATTAGATCCTTGGTGTCGCGATAGGCCATAATAATATCTTTGAAATCAGAATACCGTAGAAGGTTGTTTGGGCCAAATGTGTGTGTTCGTGATGTATTTATGCGTATATATATGTGTTGTGCTGTGAATAACAGTATATGATGATTTGATTGTGATAAGATAAAGTATGTGAGATAAATTAATTAATAATGTATGGTAATGGGTTGTGAGTAAATTATGAGAATAATGATGTACATGCTGATAGATCTAAGTAGAGTTAGATCTAAAAACTAAGATAACCTGAGCAGAGCTTGGTTATGGAATTGATATTATTTGCATTGAACTTTGTAATTGAATAAGGGAATTAAGCTAGTGAGTTTGTGAATGTGTGTATTTGAGAAACTGATAATATAATTTATATATGAAGTATGGAATAAAAGTTAAGGTTTTATAAAAAGATTGAAAAGCTATAATTTGAGAAAAAGAATAATAAGTATGTGTGTAATTTGTATAGTTATTATATAATAAATGTACCACTAAGCTCTTGGGCTTAGCGTGGTAGTGTGTATCGCGCAAGTGATTGGAAATTCAGACCGGTATGATCAGAACTGAAGTTGGAGTTTAGAGATTAAGCATACTAAGAGACAAACTCGGAGAGTGATGCATACTTATTTAATGACATTATGAACACTGATTTTATATATTAAATAAATTTTGGAAAAATTTTTATGTAATGTACATATGTATACGTAATTATATTAGTTATTGTTTATGTTGTAAATTATGAAGTTTTGTCCTAAATGTTACAAATTTGGATTACTTTTGTATGTATATATATATATATGAATATATTTTGGAAGAATGTTGAAGAAATGAATATTTACATGTCTATTGGGAGTGTAAAATCTTTTGCGGGTTGAGTTATGCTTTTTTTTTTAGGAAATGTCCAAAATATAGACAAAACTCTAGCAAATTTTTTCTAGAGATTTTATAAAAATGCTACTTTAATATTTAATTATATATAAATACATTTTTTTATCTAATAAAATTATGTTTCAAGAAATAAATTATTTCATTATAATTTTCTTGAAATTTTCCAAAGGTTGAAACAGTGATACTCTTATATTTTATGTATGTATTACACATATATGTGATGTATGTAATATATATATATATAAGGTATAAGGGTGTTACACTATATGCATGGAGTGCTTGAACAATCCTGCCAATTGTATAACGATAGAGATATTTTAAAATTTTGAACCTGAATAACCGCACAAGTGAATTGTGCATTCGAACAAAGTGATTTTTGGTGTACAGGAGATATACTATGGTTGTGCAATCACTAACCTTTGAGCGATCGCTATATAGGATCAAAATAAAATTTTAATGATATTCAAAATTTTAATGATCAAAATAGATTTGGTGTCAATGAGTAATTATTCAAGAGATTTTCCATCTATCATCCGTATGTGTTGTTTTATGAAGTTTAGCCTCTCTTCATTTAGGGGTTTCATAAAAATATCAGCAAGTTGATTTTGAGTGTCCATAAATTCTAGTACAACATTTTGATTTTGAACATTGTCTCTAAAAACATGATGCTTGGTGTCTATATGTTTTGACTTAAAATGCTGAATGAGATTCTTGGATAGATTAATGGCACTAGTGTTATCAAACTTAATGGGAATTTGATCAAACATTTTTCTATAATCTAGTAATTGTTGTTTTATCTATAGGACTTGTGTATAATAGAAATAAGCAGAACATATTCAGCTTCCATAGTGGATAGGATAACCGACACTTATTTCTTGCTAAACCAAGAAACTAGGCATTCACTAAGAAAATGGCATGCATCGGTTGTGCTTTTCCTATCCAATAGGCTACCGGCAAAATCCACATCCAAAAAACCTAAAATATCAAATGATGTATTTCTAGGGCACCAAAGTCCTAAATGCAATGTTTCACTCAGATATTTTAAAATTCTTTTAGTGGCATTCAAATGTGATTCTTTAGGGCATGATTGAAATCTAGCACACAAACAAACACTATACATTATATCAAGTTTAGAAGCAGTTAAGTAAAGTAGGGATCCGATAATACGTCGATATTTCTTCTCATCTACTATCTTACCACTTTCATCTTTGTCAAGCTTCAAGGATGTGCTCTTTGGAGTCTTATTTACTTTGTAACATCCATGCCAAACTTCTTGAGAAATTTCTTTGTATATTTAGATTGATTGATGAAGATTCCATCCTTGCACAGCTTAATTTGTAAACCAAGGAAGAATTTAATTTCACCTATCATGCTTATTTCAAATTTCCTAGTCATACAAGAAGCAAATTCTTAGCTCATATTAATTAGTAGCACCAAATATAATGTCATTAACATATATTTATACTGTAACACCCTTATACCCAATATACGTACACTACATACACCCAACATATGTAATATACAAAAAAAGGATACAAGAATGCCACAACCCATTTTAAAAAGACAAATCTTCAATTATAAAATCTGTATAACCTTAAACCATTTAACTGATATCATATAAATAATAGATGAAATATTACTTGCTAAAATACATATAAAATATCATCACCAAAGGTTTATCCAAAATATTTTTGGTAGTTTGCAAAATATACATAAATATATACATTAAAATATAACATAATATACATGAAATCAATATGTACAAAAATATAATATATATACATGCTGACAGTTTGTCTCTGATCTTGATTGCCAACAATCAACTCTACAATCAAGGTCTCAAGCCTAGAATCGACTCAGTCTAGATGAGCCCTCCGGCTCAACCAGATCTACCCTGTTACCTACGTGATGAATCATAATCGCGCTAAGCCTAAAGACTAGTGATACAAACTTTGATATCAATATAGTTCAAATGCAATGCTAATGCACAACACATAAGAATATTAAATCTCATAACATTGTATCTTAATATATTGCTCAATTGCTCCACAATTCATAATTCACATAAAATCAAATATAAGCATGAGCCCAAAAGGATCAAATATGCCATTCAAATTCCAGAGCTACTGCTTTCGTCCAAAATAGCAACATTTATCCAGCCTCGAAGGTAAATCATAATCACAATGAGGATTACCTCATATGTAACATCCCAACTAGGCTAAGGACTAGGCCCAACCCAGCTTCAAGGGACTGCTATATCATGTAACATCCCAACTAGGCTTCAAGGACCAAGCCCAACCCAGCTTCAAGGGACTGTTATGTCATAGGCATGCCACCAAATACAAAACTCTAAAAATTGAATAACATACTAGGCATCCTACAAACTTCTCAACAATCTCGATGTAAATAGGGGATCTCGATCAGATACCAAAGAAATTGGAACTCCACGTAGCCTCACTATCTCACTGATATACAGCTCAACCAACCTCTTAAGAGAATAATCCATCCAAACTAGAAGAAAATGAGTTGTCTTCATCATCCGATCAACAATCACCTAGATTGCATCATGCTTCTTCTGAGTCAAAGGCAATCCAGTCACAAAATCCATAATCACTCGCTCCCATTTCCACTTTGGCACTGATAATGGCTGAAGTAATCCTGAAGGAACTTGGTGCTCAGCATTCACTCTCTGACAAGTGAGACATCTAGATACAAACTCTGATATGTCCCTTTTCATACCTAACCACCAATAATATTACTTCAAATCCTAATACATCTTGGTGCTCTTAGTGTGCATAGCATAAACTAACTGATGTGCTTCCTCCAAAATTATTCTTTTAAGTCTTGCATCATCAGGAATACACAACCTATCTCTATACCATAAATCGCCATCACTTCTCACATGAAAGTCTCGACTCTCCTCCTTTTGGCAATCTAATACAATTTTTTGGATTCTCTCATCTACCAATTGAGTGTCCTTAATCTGATCCAATAACACTGGCCTCAAAAGCAACTAAGCCATCAATGCACCATCATCACAAGACTCAAATCTGGTATGCAACACTTTCAACTAAACAAGCAACAAGAGCGAATAAGCAGTCAAATCTGCCAAAGACTTTCGACTCAAGGCATCAGCAATAACATTTTCCTTACTATGATGATAATCAATTAAACAGTCATAGTTTTTAATCAATTCTAACCATCGTCTCTGTTAAAGATTCAACTCTCTCTAAACACTCAGGTATTTCAAACTCGTGTGATCCGTATAAATGAAACACTTCTCCCCATACAAGTAATGTCACCAAATCTTCAAAGCAAAAACTATAGCTGCTAACTCCAAATCATGCGTCAGGTAATTCAGCTCATGCGGCTTCAACTGCGAGAGGCATAAGCAATGACTCTACCCTCCTGCATCAGAACACAACCTAAACCACTATGTCAAGCATAACTGTAAATCATATAAGGTTTACCTTCAACATTGCCCTCAGCTGCTCAAAACTCGCCTGACACCGATCTGTACACACGAATCTAACTCCCTTCTTAAGTAATATGGTGAGTGGAGTAGCTATCATAGAAAAACCTTTCACAAATCGTCGATAATAGACGGCCAAACCCAGAAAACTTCTAACCTCTGTCACAGTCTTTGGTGGACTCCAATTTAAAATAGCTTTAACTTTACTCGGATCAACTTTAATACCCTATGCTGAAACCACGTGACCGAGAAAAGTTACTTGATTAAGCCAAAACTCACATTTAGACAACTTAGCATACAACTGCTTCTCTCTCAAGGTCTGCAATACAATCCGCAAATGCTTGTCATGATCGTCCTCATTAAGTGAATACACCAAAATGTCATCAATGAAAACCACCACAAATTGATCTAGATAGGGTCTGAATACCCTGTTCATCAAATCCATAAATGTTGCTGGTGCATTCATCAATCCAAAAGGCATCACCAAGAACTCATAATGCCCATAACTTGTGTGGAAAACTATCTTAGGTACATCTTCATCTCCGACTCTCAGCTGATGGTACCCTTATCTCAAGTCAATCATAGAGAATATTGCTGCTCCTTTCAACTGATTAAAGAGATCATCTATCCGAGGCAGTGGATACTTGTTCTTGATGGTCACTTTATTCAACTGCCGATAATCAATGCACAATCTTAAGGTACCATCCTTCTTCTTCACAAACAAAACGGGCGCTCCCCACGGAGACACACTAGGGTGAACGAACCCTTTATCCAGTAACTCCTGCAACTGCACCTTCAACTCTCTCAACTCAGCAGGTTCCATACAATAAGGAGTAATAGAGATGGGAGTGGTACTAGGAAACAAATAGATACCAAACTCAACCTCTCTCTCAGGGGGAATCCCTGGCAATTCCTCAGAAAAAATATCTGAAAATTCAGCAACTGTGGATATATTGTCAAGCTGAGAACCCACTACTCTAGTATCTACAACATGAGCAAGATAAGCTTCACATCCCTTCCAAATCATCCTCCTAGCTGAAACAACTGAAACAAATATGGATGAAAGATGTCTCTGCTCACTAGATACCATCACACTTCTACCATCACAAGTTCTTAGGATAACACACTTTTGCTGACAATCTACCACAGCCCTATGCTTGGATAACCAATCCATGCCTAAAATTAAATCATACTCCCTAAAAGGCATCTCAATCAAGTCACCAAGGAACTCCTCATCCTGAACTACAACCGGACTATTTCGGTGCACCTTGCTAACTATAACACTATGTCCTAAAGGATTTGTCACCAAAACATCAAATCCTAGCGACTCTAAATACAAATCAGTCACAGGCAAGATAGATGCATTAATGTATGAATGAGTTGACCCAGGATCTATCAAAGCAAGAACTAAAGTACTAAATAAAGAGAAAGTACCAGCAATAACAGCTGAAGCATCTGGTTGCCTCTGCATCAAATATACCCGCTGAGATTACCTTGCCTCATCTGGTCTACTACCTGCAGTGGAACCTCCTCTCTGACCAGACCATGTTTGACCCCCTCTGCTAAAACCTCTGCCACCATGAACCCCTCTAACACTGGTCTAGAAGCTACAATATCTGTATGTCTATCCTTCGGTGGCTCTGGACAATCTCTAATGAAATGATCTGGTGACCCACATCTATAACACATTGCTAGTCCACCTGTCTTCCAGCAAGCAACCCATGTGCCCTACCACAATGGACATAGGTATATGGTACTGGCCTCAGAACTATTGGAGTCGGAGTACTAGCCACATAAACTGTAGGTCTCGATCTCTGTCTCTACTACTGCTAAACTGACCTACCAAACTACCTCTCACTCTTACTGAACCTCAAAATATATCCTCCTCGACCTCTCTTCACAAATGAATATCCTGCCTCAACCTGGGGTCTCCTAGCTTTGATCTCATCATATCTAGCAGCTACTACAAGACCCTGTGCTCTCTCAACACTCTTAGCAGCCGCAACCAACTAGGAAAAATTCTGATACTGGGAGCCTGCGATAATGCACATGATAGAGGGTCTCAACCACTCCTTAAACCTCCGACATCTGTCAATCTCATCAGAAATAATTCCACTAGCATACTGACTCAGCCGAGTAAACTCTATCTCATACTCCGACATGGTCCTGGTATCCTGCCTCAAACTCAAGAACTCTATCTTCTTTGCATCCTCATACTCCCTCAGAGTATACTTCTACTCGAACTCCCGCAGAAAATTATCGTAGATCAAGATTAGTGGATCATCCAGAGCATGTGGAACCGTCTTCCACCAATCATATGCATCCCTTTGCAAAAGAGATCTGGCATAATTAAACTTTTCTTCTAGAGTAGCCTGTAGTTGGATGAACACTCTTTGGACTCTATCTAGCCACTGCTCTGCTACAGCAGGATCTGTAGTACCAATAAAGTCCTCAACTCCAAACTTCCTTAACTTATCATATTTTCGCATCGATAACTGTGGCTGCGGTGGCAGCGGCTGCTAAACTGGAACCTGCCTCAATAGCTCCACCATATGTCGTACCCAACCCAGCAAAATCTCATCCACTGCTGGTCTCTCTGGCACAGGAGTAGGTGCCCCTCCATCTATCTCAACTCTAGCTCCATCTCTACCCTCAACATGAGCTACACTCTCTGCACTACCCTCTACAGACTGATGCGTCTGAGATACCATAACTACCTATATCTGCAAACATAACAGAAATTGGCACATCAGAGATCAGAAACTATCAGCTCCAATGCATGTATAATATTTAAAAATCTCCATATTCTTTCTCTTACAACCCACCTAGGTTGAGAACCTCAAATCTAGGCTCTGATACCAAAACAAATGTAATACCCTTATACCCAATATACGTACACTACATGCACCCAACATATGTAATATATGAATATAGGATACAAGAATGTCACAACCCATTTTAAAAAGACAAATCTTCTATTTTAAAATCTACATAACCTTAAACCATTTAACTGATATCATATAAATAATAGATGAAATATTACTTGCTAAAACACATATATAATATCATTACCAAAGATTTATCCAAAACATTTTTGGCAGTTTGCAGAATATACATATATATATACATCAAAATATAACATAATATACATGAAATCAACATGTACAAAAATATAATATATATACATGCTAGCAGTTTGTCTCTGATCTTGATGTCCAACAATCAACTCTACACTTAAGGTCTCAAGCCTAGACTCGACTCAGTCTAGACAAACTCTCCGGCTCAACCGGATCTACCCTGTCACCTGCGCGATGAATCACAATCGCTCTAATCCTAAAGCTTAGTGATACAAACTTTGATATCAATATAATTTAAATACAATGCTAATGCACAACACATAAGAATATTAAATCTCATAACATTATATCTTAATATATTGCTCAATTGCTCTACAATTCATAATTCACATAAAAGCAAACATAAGCATGGGCCCAAAAGGATCTAATATGCCATTCAAATTCTAGAGTTACTACTTTGGTCCAAAATAACAACATTTATCTAGCCCCAAACGCAAATCATAATCACTATGAGGATTACCTCATATGTAACATCCCAACTAGGCTTCAAGGACTAGGCCCAACCCAGCTTCAAGGGACTGCTACATCATGTAACATCCCAACTAGGCTTCAAGGACCAAGCCCAACATAGCTTCAAGGGACTGTTACATCATAGGCATGCCACCAAACACAAAACTCTGAAAGTTGAATTACATACTAGGCACACAATTCTTTCATAAATTCATTATCAAATTCTTTCTCATTTTCTCATGATCAAACTAGGCACAATGCCTCAAACATCTCACTTATATCAATATAGCCGTTACCAATGACTTTACATACCATCTTTAATATACACATAACAAATTGCATTATCATATTTTGCACATAGTTCACATTATATAAATCATAACATATTATTCATGCACCAACAATGTAGTAGGTAACTTAACACATTTTCCAACCAAATGTGTTAAGTCCCAATGTCATGTAAATATAAGCAATTATTCAAAGTTTGTACTTACCTCTAAAAGCAACAAACACCACTTTCAACCTCCTCTTCCAAGATATCCCTCAATACTTGGACTGGGGTAACTCAAGTCTCTTCAAAGCCTAAACCAAATGTGATTACAAATAATCGCTTAGTGATACACTTTTAGGTATAAACAAAACCTCTCAACACAAGGATAAGATACACAAAGGAAAATAAGAAAAAGAAATATCTAGGGCAAACTCTACACATGACACGCTCAACAATACGGGCGTGTCAATGACTGTGCCCTAAACCCCCAACATAGAAGCTTTGACATGCTTAGTGATATGGGCGTGTCAATGAACATGTCCAAAGCTCTATAATACAGCAAATAAGACACGTCCAGAGACATGGGCATGTCCTTGCCCGTGCCAAAACTCCTACAACACAGTAGTTATGACACGCTCAGTGACATGGGCGTGTCACTGCACGTGTCAATACTATAACATTACAGAAGTTGTGACATGCTCAGTAACATGGGTGTGTCACTGCACGTGTCACCAACACTGAAAATAGAACCATCAACATGCCCAAAGACATGGCCATGTTACCGGGCCTGTCAGGACAAAAATCCTGATATCAACACAAAATTGAAACATCCAAAATTATCTTTCATCACCCTTCTCAACTTTATACAAACTCAACCAAATCCATCATTATACTATAAAATACTTGTATAAACATCAAAACAACTCCTTTAAAAGCAAAAATACACAATTACAACCATTACTTCACAACTCAAAAATTACACAACCAAAAACTCTTATTCTCTTTACCAAACTTAACCTTTTCTTCAATCTAACTCTAATCTCATAGTTAACTAGCCAAAAGAACTTCAAATAAACCAATATCAACCATTAACACATACTACACCAAACATTCAAATAACACATATACAAGCTTCCATAGAAAATCAAGGAAACAAGTTGAAAACTTACCAAATATGAAGAAAATCCTCAAAACTCCAACTTGAACACTTGAAATGCTTCAATTACTTGAGTTAGCAAGAAGCAAAATTCTCTTTTCCTTTGATGGAGGTGGCCGGATTCAATGGAGAAAGAAGAAGAAGAAGATGATCACCACTCTTCTTTATCCAACTAATCTCTTTTAGCCACACAATTATCCAACTTTTACTCTCCACCAAGTAAAACATATTACTTAATTAATGCATAAAAATATCATCTTCCACTAACCACTTAATTAATATTTTAATAATTAAAATAACTTTTGACCCATAATAAAAATATTGACTTGTATATATTATGTATATCTTCATATATATATCATATACACATTTTTTTCTTTTTCACTTAATTATATATACATATATACTTTTAAATCATTTATTTAATTTTCAAAAATTATTATTATTATTTTTTTAAATTTTTTGGGATATTATATGTACAATTAAAATATTATATATTTTCTTTTTAACAAAGAGAGTTGTGTCAATTTTGCCTTTTGAAAAACCATTTTCTAGTAAGTACATACTAAGTCTATCATAAAATGCTCTTCGATCTTGTTTCAATCCATATAGTGCTTTAGTTAATTTAAAAATTTATAGTCTTCAAAAACTAGGAGGTTGTTCAATATAAACTTCTTCATTTATAAATCCATTTAAAAAAAATACACTTTTGACATCCATTTGAAAAAGTTTGAAATTCATATGACAAGCAAATGCAAGAAAGATTCTAATTTCTTTTAGGTTATCAACAGGGGAAAATGTCTCATCATAATCAATGCCTTCCTCTTAGTTATAGCCTTTGGCTATCAATCTAGCTTCGTTTCTAGTAATGAGACAATCTTCATTAAGCTTATTCCTATATGCCCATTTGAAACCAATAACTGGATGATCCTTGGGTTTAGGAACAAGTTCCCATACTTTATTTCTTTCAAATTGGCTGAGTTTATCTTGCATTACAATCACCCAACATTCATCACTAAGAGCCTCCTCAATTATCCTTGGTTCAATTTGAGAAACAAAGGCAATATTAGCATATAAATATTTAAGTTTTGATCTAGTCGTTACTCTCTTTGATGTGTCACTAATAATAAGTTCTTTGGGATGATCCTTCTTATATTGCCAATCTTTGGGTATTTCTTGAGTCTTTTCCATCTTGGATTCCTTTTTTTCCATTTTTGATCTTATCTCATTATTATTATCGTTTTGAATATCGTTTATCTCAAGTTCTTCAAATGTACCTACAAAATCATCACGAACACTACCTTTCCTTTGTTCAAGCTTAGAAGATTCATCAAAGATAACATGCATTGATTCTTCAACTACTAGAGTTCTCCTATGAAATACTATATATGCCTTACTAGAAAATGAATACCCTAAGAATACACCTATATCCGATTTGGATGAGAATTTTCCAATGTTGTCCTTAGTATTTAATATGAAGCATTTGCATCTAAATACTCTAAGGTATGAAATTTTGGATTTTCTTTCATTTCAAAGCTCATACGAAGTTTGGTTTATTAAACATCTTTTGAAAACTCGATTTGAAATATAACATGTGGTATTGACTGCCTCCGTCCAAAAGTAAGAATGTAAATTGTACTCGTTGAGCATTATTCTAGCTATTTCTACCAATGTTCTATTTTTTCTTTCAACCACACTATTTTGTTGTGGTGTTCTAAGAGCTGAAAAATTATGTGAAATACCAAGCTCATTGCAAACATTTTCAAAGTTCTCATTTTCAAATTCTTTGCCATGATCACTTCTAATAGATGTGATAGCATAGCCCTTTTTATTTTGAATTCTATTTGCAAAAAATTTAAAGTAGTTAAAAGCTTCATTCTTTTGAGCTATGACATTAACCCATGCAAACCTTGAGTAATCATCAATAAATACAAATGTATATAACTTTCCTCCTAGACTAGTAACTCTATTTGGACCAAACAAAACCAAATGAATTAATTCTAGAGGTCTAGATGTGCTTACAAAATTCTTTATTTTAAAAGAACTCTTATGTTGTTTTCCAAATTAACATGGTTCACATACTTTATCTTTATTGAATTTTATTTTAGGGAGTCCATCTATAAGTTCATTTTTGCTAATGGATTGTATTTGGTTCTTACTAGCATGTCCTAGTCTTCTATGCTAAAGCCAAGTATCATTACTAATAGTGACTAAATATTCAAAAGCTTTATTGGAGTGTAGATCAATTATGTAGGTGTTACAAATTCTATTTCCTTTGAATGCAAGCTCACCACTAGAGGAGGTAATTTTACATCCCTTAGAGTTAAAATTGACTTTATATCCTTTGTCACACAATTGACTAACACTAAGCAAATTATGTTTCAATCTATCAACTAGCCACACATCATCAATTATATTTACCAAGCACACTAATAGATCCAATGCCCATAGTTTTTCCTTTAGCATTATTCCTAAATGTCACATTACCTCCTTGCTTGTAAGTGAAAGTTGTGAAGAATTTTGCATTATGAGTCATATTCCTTAAGCATCCACTATCTACTAGCCTGGTACTTTCACTGATAGTAGACTTTAGGCACACCTACAAGACAATAAGATTTATTTATTTTTAGGTACCCAAATGAACTTGGGTCCTTGGAGGTTAGTTGTAGTTCTAATTTAAGATGAGCCTTCCTAATGAAACAAAAAGTGCTTTTATGACCAAATTTCATGCAATGATGGCATTGATATAAAGATTTATGTTTTTGCACTATTATATTGAAATTCAATGTACTATGTGAACAATGTGTGTTGAATGAATTTGCTTTTGTGCATTCTTATGCCTATGTTCATACCTTGTGTACATGTATGTATAGTTAGCTCTTAGAACCTTAGTTCTAGAGCCTAGTATTCCTAATGTAGTCCTTTTAGGATTCTTAGGCTGAGTGTGTGCATTTGTATTCTTTACAACTTCAACACTAGAGGTTTGAGTTATAGAGGCTCTAACAAATGTTGTTGCATTGGATGTAGTGGTAGAAAAGCCATTAAACCCTAAGCCATATTTTAAAGAAGGTGACCTTTAATAACTAATCATTGTATCTAAGTTTCCTTTCCTTTGTAAAACTTTAATATAGAGTTTTTTTTAGTTCACTTAGTTCACTTTTCAAAAAGTCATTTTCCTTGCAAACTTTCTCTAAGCTAGATAAAGTTTTTGGCATTTCATCCATAGATTTTAACAATTGTTCATTTGAACTCTTTAATTCTAAGGTAGAATTTTTTAAATAAAAAAATCCTTTTAGCTTAGAGCATTTTTCTTTATAGAATTTCATCTTAGAAAAATATTTTTAAACTCTTAGGTTCATATGCTCTACTAAATCACTATCATCTAAAGCATCATCAACAATATCACTATATGCATTCTAGTTCAAGGATTGAGTACTTATCTCATTGGTGTGATCATCATCTCCAATAACTATGAGACATAAATTTGCAATTCCTTGCTCTTCCTCCTCTTCTTCATCACTTGAGAGGTCATCATCCCATGTGGGTTTGAGAGATTTTTTCTTTTTCTTATCCCATTTCTTCTTGTTTTTCAATTTGAAGCAATTCGATTTGACGTGACCCATTTTGCCACATTCAAAGTATTTAGCTTCATTCTTATTCTCCTTGTCTTTGAAAGAGGATTTAAAGTATGTACCTTTGTTGCCTTGAAGTATCCTTTTCCTTTCCATTTACTTACTCTTCTAGATAGCATAGCCATTTCTTCATCATCATTACTATCTTCACTACTTGAGCTTTTAACTTCTTTGATGGCCTTGAGAGCTATTGCTTTCCTCTTGTCTTTCTCACCTTGGTCATCTTCCTACTCGGTATGCAATTCAAAGGTAAGAAGTTTTCCCACAAGCTCATCGGTTCTTAAAGTGCTAAGGTCATGAGCTTCTTCAATTGAAAAAATCTTGGACTCAAAATTCTTCTTGGCTCTAAGTGCTTGTGAGCAAAAATTTTTGCCCCCACTCCTAGTGGAATAGTTCTTGCGACTTCGGCACTATTTAGGCTCGGGGCCTTAGAGAACACAGGCCTAAGCCCAGAGAAAATGGAGTTCTCACCCGAACAGGCAGGGAAAAAGAAAGGGGTGGATGACTTGATTCCTAAGGAATTTCCAACCCCCTAATGGGTTCAAAAAGTTGGGTACGTATAGGAAAGGTGAGAAATGGCCCAGCAGCCCCACAACGCCCGGTTCATTGGAACCGACCTCCTTTGCAGGTCTTAATATTATAAAATTCTTAAATATAACGATATTATCCATACTACATGCGATCATAAGAATAAATAAATACTTTATTAAAATCATAAAAATATCCAAATAAAATAAATAAATGAACACCCATCCGAGGATGGAAACATGTCCTTACATTATCCATGTCTAAACTAAATATGACACCCACCGAAAGGTGAAAATATATCCTTTACATTAATTTCGAAATATGAAGATAATTGAAATCACATAAAGATTAATTAATGAGGTACCCAATCATGGAAACATACCTCTTATAATTTTTTAAAACCAAAATAAATCAATAAAAATAACAATCATTCATCATAAATAAATTATTCATCAAACATATAAATCAAAGATATAAATAAACCATCAATCAAGACATATAATAAACATGCTTCTAATTTAAATAAAGCAATAAATATATAAATTTAGGGTTTATGCATCATTTAGGATTTCTTGAACAAAATTAGGGTTTTGTAGGTTTTCTATTTAACAATTCGGGTTTTGTATTTTAATTACTGGATTAGTCAACTAAGAAATATTTAATATAAAAGAAATAACATGGCTACTGAATGGACAAACAAGTTGATCTTTGATTTTATGTAATTAAAACTTTAGTAATTAAATCTGTATTGTCAAAAATAATGAAGCTATTCTGTTAATATAACAATCCAAAATAATAAAAAAAAGTTTTAAAGGTAAAATAACTTAGCTACTGTGATGTTTGAATTAAAGATTAGGTTTGAAATAAATTAGGGTTTGAATATAAAGAATGGATGTTTTGGGTTTAGGGTTTTGAAAGTTTTATAAAAATAATATTAAGGTTTAGGGTTTAAGTAAATAAAATTGAAGCTCATGAAAATAGGATTAAAAGTTAGGTATTTGAAAGAATAGGCTACTATGATAAATTTTGACAAATAAAATTAAAGAGACATACCTATGTTTGAAGGTTCCACCAAAAATAGTTGATCAAATTATTGGCCGAGCTTAACACCAAGGCAGAAGATTGCTTGCTGCCTTCATTCCTTTATTGTTTCTTTCAAATTTCCAAAATCTAGTCCGTAAATCAATTGCTAAGAAAAAGTTTGAATAATTCTTGAGTTCAAAAAATTCTCCACCTTTTTCCGTGTGTTTAATATTATTATTTATAAGAAAATAAAAAGGCGTAATACTATTCTGATAAAAAAATACCAACCGTTTAGGAAAAATTATAAAATTGGATAAAACAAGATTTAGTCAAAAATCGACAGTGCACGTGGGCTACTGGGCCTGCGAGGATTGCTACGGGCTGGCGCGCAGGCTACACTGGACGAGGCAGCGGACATATGGGCTGAGTGATTTTCGCCGTAGGCAGAATTGGCCTGTGGCCAATTCGTCACTGTTGCCTCGTCGCCGATTTTTTATTTTTTATTTATATATATTTAAAAATAAATAAATAATAAATGAAAAAGTAAAATAAATATTATATTAAAATAAATGATAAATAATAAATAAAATAAATATTATAAATAAATAAAATAAATAATAAATAATAAGTAAAATAAATGAAAATAAATAATAGATATTAAAATAAATAATATATACCACAAAAATTATTTTGGACTATTTTAAAATCTTTTGACTGGACTGAGTAAAAATTAATGGTCTACAGTTTGCCCCATGCTTGAGCGATCTGAGACTACAACAAAAGAGAGTGAAAAGCAATGTGATTTTTAACTGGGTTTAGAGCCAGACTGGACTCCGTACCCAAGGTTAGTTTGAGTTCTGGACTCAAATACAATTTGAATTTTGGACCCGAGGTAAATTTTGGACTTAAAAATAATTTGGGTTCTGGACCCGAGATAAGTTCTGGACTCAAAAAATAATTTAGATTTTGGACCCGAGGTGAGTTCTGGACTCACAAATAATTTGGGTTCTAGACTCGAGATAAGTTCTGCACTAAAACATAATTTGAATTCTAGACCCGAGGTAAGTTCTGGACTCAAAAAATAATTAAAATTCTGGATCCAAGATAAGTTTTGGACTAAAAAATAATTTCGATTCTGGACCCGAGGTGAATTCTAGACTCGAAAAATAATTTAAATTCTGGACCTGAGGTGAGTTTTGAACTCAAAAATAATTTGGATTCTGAACCCGAGGTAAGTTTTGGACTAAAAAATAATTTGAATTCTGGACCCTAGGTGAGTTCTAGACTCAAAAATAATTTAGATTATCTGTAAAAAATGACTGTAGTCAGTAGGATATTAAAAAATTTGCAAAAAAAATTTAGCTATTTTTTACCATACCTATATCCTCTTGCCTTGTGCATGGAAAAATATTTTAAAAGTATAAAAATATTTTTAGACACGCAAATATCTGAATAATTGAATTTACTATTTATTTACTGTTTATTTACTACTTACTCACTATTCATTAATAGTGAGATTCACTGTGGGCTCTTTTTTTCACGAGAATTACTCTTTTTCCCTTTTTCCTTTTGTCTTTTTCCTTTGCACTTTGCCTATATAAATGGTTCATTTCTTCAATACTCATGCACACTTACATTCATTCACAAATCATTTATATATTTTCATAGTTGAAGTAAGCAGAGAGTTGAGCAGAGAATTGAGCAGCAAATGGAGAGGATGTATGCTTTGAGATCAGGGCCTCGATCCAATGCTGAGTTGATAGAATTTATTCGACAATATGAAAATGGTACTATAAATCTACTAGCTAGGATGCAGCTTCATCACAGTTCAAGTTAAAAAACTAAGGTAACATTGCAACTTAATATTTTAATAGTATAAATATGTATTCATTATTTTATTTTATTTTATTATTTTTTATTATTAGTTTTTAGTTTTAAATTATTAATTATTAATAGTACTAAAGATTAGGAAATATTAAAAATAAATTAATTAGTGAACTATTATTAAGAATTTAATAAATAAATTAAAATAGAATATAACGAGTAATTTTGTTAGGATGATATACTTACCTCGTGTTGTCTTACCTGACTTCGTATTAGAGTGATCACTGTGTTGTCTGAGGCAGAGAGTGTGTCTATAAAGCCCAACAATGGTATAACGTAGCACCCTCTCTGGTAAAACGGATTATCCGAGAGTGTAGTTTTGAAAGCTTTATCTTGCAATTATCATCTGAGAAGTGTCCGATAGACAGGAGTTTAGTTCAAGCATTGTTGGAGCAGTGAATGGACATGACCCATACTTTTCACCTACCTGTAGGAGAGATGACCATTGTCCCAGTCGATTATATAGCCATAACTGGTATCCGGCACTATAGCCTTTCGGTCCCTCTTACCAACGATATTCTGATACATGAAGAAATTCAACAGTTAATCGGTATGGAACCGTCATTAAAAGAGCCCTTCAAGATAAAAATTGAGCTTATTTGGAATTATTGGATGAGCTATGATAGGTGGGTTTGTAGAGAAACAACCAAATAATATGCTCGAGGATTTTTACTGTATTTGCTTAGGTAGACCATTTTATGCAGCACCGAATCTGCCATCCATCTGTCGGTGTTGAGGGCTCTTACTGATATGAATATGGTACTGCTTTACAGTTGGGGTGAAGCTGGCCTTGCCTGACTCTATCATAGACTAGACAAGATTTGCAGGAATAAGAAGTCTTTCTTTGGTTTCATGGTGGTTGTCGAGGTACTCTTCTCCTACTATTGTCAATTCCATTCTTATACTTGTATGAATTTGATTTTCATTGTTGCTGCAGGTATGGGTATATGAGCATAAACTTGTGAGAGTGCCTGGCATTTCCAGAGAGAGAGAGAGTTGGGTATCTAAGGATGAATTTTTGGTTGTCAGATCGGGTAGCAGTTCCTGGCTCTCACCATGTGCACACCCAGCGCTATCTCTTGAGTTGCTTAACCTTGGGCCAGGTAAAATAATATTAGTATACTTTAAAATTTATTTAAAAAGCTCACTTACCTTCTGTTATCTTGTAAGCTAATTTAGCTTAGTGGAACACGAAAGAGCGGACGAATCAAACTTCTTCCATGAATACCGCACTGCCTTTTTAGCAAACCGTTGAGTCATTACTGGTCCTATGTCTAGTGGCTGGTTTCTCAGGGAGAGGGTGTATGAGTGGTTCCTTGATCTTGAGCAATGAAGGATCCCGATGAATTTTCCAGAGTATACTTTAAATATGACATCAATGCCAGAGAATGCATGGTGGTTAGCTCGGCATGGTTATGATGTTGAAACCTTTCTCTATCCACCGGGTGCATCATATATCCAGTTTATTCGAGAAGAGCTCTTGATCTTTGATGTATCTCCTTTTGGCATCTGGGAAATTTCTGAGGAAAAGGAGGATAGTGATGAAGAAAAGTATCACGGAGAGGGAGGAGTGTCCATCCTTCATCCTAGGGCTAGCACCTATCAAAGTAAACTTTTACCATTTTTCCATTGTAATTACTCCCTTTTCAACTTATTTTGATTGTTTTAATGATTATTGCAGGCTACTAGCTCGTTTGGTCATGAGGCTGGACCTTCCTCTGCCACTTCTCCATTTGCTTTTTCTTATCAACCGGAGATGCCATCTCACCCGCAAGGTGTTAATATGATTTACCTGATAGGTTATCATGTTCCTTGATGATTTATGCTATATATATATGCATGATTATGTATGCTCTTACCTTTTTCGAAATCTGACTCACAGCGGATGCTTGAGAAATAAAATAAAAAACTGCAAGAGGAGTTAACTGCAACCCTTATGCCCTATATATGTATAATACATATTTTTAGTATATGTAAAATATGCATATACGGTACAAAAATGTCACAGACCGGTTTAATAAAAATTTTCACATTTCTGATTTAAAATTTTAAATACTAAATATATAAAATTAAATAGTATATAAATATTCTTTACTTGTTATAGGAACTCAAAATAAACATTTTATATGAAAATCTCTAGGAAAAATTCGCCAGAATTTTGTCTATAATTTGGACGTTCCAAAATTTATTAATTACACAACCTACATCAGAAAACACTCCCAAATAATTTCAAATCACCATTTCACCCATACTCCTCAATTTCACCAAGTTTCTCAAATATTTATATATATATATAATTTAGAACATATTTAAACCCCTATTTCAAATAACTTAACCCAAACATTCTTTATAGTTTACAATACATAAATCCAAAAACATGATATAATATGCATAATACCCAAAATATACAATAACATAAAATATATACATGTTGTTGATAGTTTTCTGATCTTAATATCAACTCTACAAGCACAACCACAAGTCTAGACCTAACCTAGTCTAGAAGAACTCTTCGGCTCAGCCGAATCTACCCTATCACTTGCGCGATGTAAACAATCTCGCTAAGCCAAAAGCCTAGTAATATAAACTTAATAATAATAAAACTCAAATGCAATGCCTATGCATAATGCATATGGATATCACATCATTCCATTTTCTCAAACTTTTTAAATATTTCACAATCCACAATTCACATAAAAACAAACACAAACACAAACATGGGCCCAAAGATCACTAATATGCTATTAAAATTCCAGAGTTACTGTTTTGGTCTATAATGACACCATGTGTCTAGCTCCATAGGCAAAATATCAATGTAATAGTCCAACTAGGTCTGAGCTTACAACCCGATCATTTCACCCAGCCTAGCTTCAAGGACTTGTTTTTGAGGCTTACGACCCGGTCATTTCACCTCAAAAATATTTTCACAGTGATGCCCAACGTCTAGCCCGTAGGCAAATCATAGGCATGCCGCCAAACACAGAACTCTGAAAATTGAATAACATACTAGGCACACAATTTATTCATATTTCTCATTTATATTGATATCAATTCATTTCATTATGTTTCCACATATCTCATTACATTATACCACATTTTTGCATTTACATCACATTACCCAATTACTTTGGGTATTTCCACATAATTCACATATTAATCACATTTAATGTAATCTAGCCAATACCAATGGCTTTTTAACAATGCACTTAATTCATACACAACAAATGGTATTACCCAAACACTTTGGGTCATTTTCACATAATACACATATTTCACATTTTACACAATTTATCCATTATCAATGGCTTTTTACAATGCATTTAACACATATATGACATTACAAATGTCATATCATATTATTCATACATAACCAATGTATCAAGTAACTTAACATATTTTTCAACCAAAATGTGTTAAGCCCAAATGTCATGCAAACATAACCAATGTATTCAAAGTTTGTACTTACCTCAAATAGCAACCAAAACAAGCTTAAAACAACCTGCAATCCTATCCTTCCAACTTGCCCTTCACCACTTCGATGAAGCAAATTAACCTTCCTCAATGCCTAAACCTAATGTGATAGCAAATAATCATTTAGTATCACATTTAATGGCATTTCCAAAATTAAACCATAATTAAACCCCATCCAAGTAAAAATTTAAAATTTAAGTCTAATCTCATTTTAACTTTGGATTCTCATACTAGGCCATTCATTTTAATATATTAAGTTTATTTATTTTATTAGAAACATATTTTAATACATTTAAACCATTTACATTATAAAAACACACTCTTATGCACAAAACCCTAAAATGGCATAACCTTCCCCCATTGAAGGTTTTCCATTCCAACACAATCCATTAATCATTTTAAGCTTATATTCATCACTTATATCACCAGACAATAAGATCAAACCATTAAAATTATACAATTGAAGAACTTTGGAAAAATCATTTTCCAAAATCCTAAATCACACTTCCATTCTCAAACTCCAACCAAACACAACCAAATCCAATATTTGACCTTAAAATACATGTTTAAGAACCAAAACAACTCATTTAGAACCAATTTGCACAATTAAAAACTATTTGTTTATTCAAATTTAACCATTTCTTCAATACAACCTTAAAATCATTAATAACTACCCAAAATAACATCATACACACCAATTCCAATAATTATAACATACTACTTAAAAATCCAACAGGTGATACAATTCTTCGGGTGGACTCGGGATAGATGATATGCCTCCTCCTCCAATAGGTGATGACTTTTTTAGGGCTTTGTTTGATCATGATTCACCACCTGAGTGTTCTATTATTATTGTATTAATTGAGAAAATATTGTATTAATAATAATAATAATAATGATACTAATAATTATAATTTGCATTATCATTATTATTACTACGATATAATCATTAGCCCTTCCTCTCATAATTCAAAATTTCACAATAGCATTGATTCACAAAACCGAAGGCAACGCGACAACTCAAAACCATTTCATCGTTGGTTTCCTATCCTTGCGCGTCTCAATCTCAAGCCATTCCTTGTAAATTTTGGTATAGCCAATCACCCTATATAAATCCTCTTTCCATGCTATGACCCCATACAAAAGCCAAAAATTTTTTCTCGAATTTTCAATTTCAACATCAAAATTCCTTTGATCAATTTTAATTTTCCTTTAATTTTCAACAATAACATAACTCAATTTGAAGAAAATAAAAGGTTTATTTAAAAATATGAAAGCCATTCATTGGGAGTAAATATCTTGGTCTAAAATCAATACTTTAAAGTTTTTTCAAAATATTAAATTAAAATATTCTTTTTTACATGCCATGGTTTCCTTTTAGAATGTGAATTCTTGGATATTTAAGATAAATGACTTTGAGATATGTCCTATGATTGAAGAATTTGAGGCCATCCTTGAATATCCAAGCAATCAACCAATGGCGTTGCCTATATTGATTTCTAGAATTTAACAAAAGATGCAAATCTTGTTTCAACTTTCAAAGCCCGAAGTTCTACAGTTAATGAGAGGTGAGAAAATTATGCTTGGTCCCTTAATTAACTTTTGCATTTCTCAATTGGCTCCTACCAAGACATGGGGACGTATGCTTTGTTTATGCTTGCTTGGCTAATTCTTGCTTGTTTCTTCCAATGGCAATATTGATCCACGAGTATTGGATATCATGGACCACATGGAAGGAGGCTTGTCACTGATACCCGTGATCTTAGCTGAGACTTTAGTTGGACTAGACCAACTTAAATCAGGATTGTTAAGGAGATTGGCTGGGAGTCCATTGCTGCTTTATGTAATTACCTAAACTGTCCTTTTCGATTTTCAATTTAGGCTTTTTTTAAAAATCAGTTCTAATTTTTACCTAGACAGCCCTTACAGGTTTTCGGAACTAGAGAACCGCCCTAATTTTTGCTTAGGTCATCCTTGCGGATTTTCGACCTAACAGGCCTCTTTTTTTTCTTGTGCTTACAGATTTGGCTTCAGGAATGTCTCTGCTTGCTCGACACTTCATCTATGGATTTTGCCAGATATCTGTCGCGACATCACTCTGCTAGGAAACTACTATACCCTGCTTCTTCATATGCCGACTGGGTTGACTGGATCCACTCACGTGCTGCAGTCAACATCCGTTAGTTAGTACCTTGGTTGAAGATTTCTCATATCATCATTCGAACGTATTTGATGTATGTTCCTCTCACTACTCTTCATCGAGGTACTTGCTATGATCCTTGCCGGCTTGACCGTCAGTATGGAGCTAAGCCTCAAGGTTTCGAATTTACTCTTGATTTGGACATGCCTTGTCTGACTGAAGCCTACTTGGATCGGCTGAAGCAAAGCTGGCCTACACGCTACACTTATAATTTGCCATTGATTTTACATTCGTTAATTTCTTTAGAAAGAATATTGTTAGGATGAAAAAATAATGAAAGTAATAATAAGAGATGTTTCTTTTCCTTTCATAATTTGTAATCACCTTTCACTATTGTGTTTATTTGTTTTATCTATATCTGATCGAATACTTAAAATAGTGCACATAGAATAATTTTAATATTAATTTTATTTTATTAAATTGGGGAACAACTTAACATAAAGCCAGCTGTAGACCCTTAATTTTTGACCCAATCCAGTCCAATATGCTTTATTTAGTTCAAAATGATTTTTGTTTAATTGGTCCAAAATAATTTTAATTAAATAATTTTTACCTTAGTATCTAATTTTTATTAATAAAAAATAAAAATAAACAAATAAAAATCAAAAAATAAAAATAAAAATAAAAATCAGAGTCGAAAAAAAATCGGCAGCGAAAAACAGTCACACGGGCCCGAGGGGGGTTTTGCCCCGCAGGAAAATCCTGTGGGCAAAACCTTCGCCTGCAGGAAATTCCTGCGGGTGAGCTATTTCGCCCGCAAGAAACTCCTGCGGGTGAAGTTATTTCACCCGCAGGAATTTCCTGTGGGCGAAATAACTCCCCGCAGGAATTTCCTGTGGGGGCTGCGGGCAAAGTTATTTCGCCCGCAGGAAATTCCTGCGGGCGAAATAACTTTCCCGTAGGAATTTCCTGCTGACTGGCCCCAGCCACGGGCCCGCGCGCAAAAATTTTTTTTCCAAATTTTTGAAACCTAATTCAATTAGGTTTTAATTTATTTTTTTATTAATATTAATTGCCGTGGGGAATTAGGAATAAACAACCTAAAAACCACTATAAATAAGGACTAATTAAACCAAATCAAGGGGGAAAAAAATTTTCACAGGAGCTTGAGGTTTTGAAACCAAATTAGTGAAGGAAAAGTGAAATCAATTCAATTGATTTTTAAAGGGAGGAGCACCACGAATTAGGCAATTCAAGGGCAACAAAGGCTTGTCTTTGGAACTAGTTCATCCAAGAAGAGTTATTTTTTTGGAGAATCAACAAAAGAAGGTATGTTAAATTCTTTTTGATTTATGTTACACAGTAGCCAAATCTATAAAATTTAAGGTTCTTTGAATAAAAAATTTTAGAGCTTTAATTTGATTTTTCCAAGATTAAAATACTAAAACGTGACCTTCTTTTCTAAAAAGACTTAAAATTGTTATTTTTTCTTCTTATAAATCTTAAAACTCTAATTGAACATATTTTTCAATAAAATCAAAATCAAATTCTGTTTCTTTTAAGATTTTAAAGTAGGTTCTATTTCATTCAAAAAGCCTTAAAAAACATCTTTTCTACTTATAAAAACTTCAATCCATTTGTTTAAATTCATAAAACTTCATAAATCATCAAATTGCTTTTTAAAACTCTAATTCAAATTCATTACCCGTGAACCCTAATTTCAAAGCCAAAATTCAAAATTCATCTTTTAAACCTAAAACAATGAACCCTAACCCCTTTAAAACCTTAAACCCTAATTTTTATGAACCCTAATCCCTTTAAAACATAAAAAAACATAAAAATCAAAAATTGCGCAGTAGCTTAAAATTCAATAATAAAAAATCACAAATTTAAGTATTTTAAGGTATTCAAAACCCTAGTTTCATGATTTCACCATTCAAACCTTAATTTGTTTAATCAAAGAGTCTTACCAACCTTTTAAAACATAAAACCCTAATTTATTTTAATTCCATAAAAAGTCACAGCAACTTAATTTAGAAATTTCCAAAACCTTAACACATGAGATAAAAAAACCCTAAATGGAAATAGTAGCTATACTTGAACTTTTTCATTCAATTCCATACTTGATTATGCTTTGATTTATTTCTTATACTTTAATTTATTTAAATTCAATACTTGATTTATTTAATTTATCATGGATGGATGTTTATTTTATTTTATTTAAATACTTTTAATGAATGATTTATTTATGGATGATTATTTACTTTTATCAATTAATTTAGACTTCCAAAAGTTGTAAGAGGTATGTTTCCACTTGGTGGGTACCTCATTAGTTAAACATCATGTAATTTAATTTGCTTTTCTATTTTAGAACTTATGTAAAGGGCATGTTTCTACCTTTTGGTGGGTGTCCTATCTAGGCATGTGATGTAAGGACATGTTTCCATCCTTGGATGGGTGTCTATTTATTTGTTTTACTTTGTTTGGACATTACTTTAATTTTAATATATTGATGCTTTCTTTTAATTATTGTGTGTAATATGGATAATATTATTATATTTAAGAATTTTATAATATTAAGACCTGTAAAGGAGGCCGGTTCCAATTAACCGGGCGTTGTGGGGGTGCTGGGCCATTTCTCACCTTCCCCACACATACCCAACTTTCTGAACCCATTAAGGGGTTGGGGATTCCTTAGGAATCGAGTCATCCACCCCTTTCTTTTTCCCGGCCCGTCCGGGTGGCGACTCCATTTTCTCCGAACTTAGGTCCGTGTTCTCTAAGGCCCCGAGCCTAAACAGTGCCAAAGTCGCAAGAACCATTCCACCGGGAGTGGGGGCAAAAATCCCCGCTCACACCAGCATACACAAGATCACTCCTGTTGCCAACTAGCCCTTTCGGATTTTCTAATTGACAATTTTCTCTCACTTAGCCCTAATTATTGCCTAGCCCGCCCTTTCAGGTTTTCAAAAACTAGCGGACTGCTCTAACTTTTGCCTAGGCCTCCCTTTTGGGTTTTCAACCTAGCGAGCTCTTCTTTTTTTTTATTATTTTTTTATACATAAAATCTCTTCAACCTGTCAATATTCACTAGCTCACTAAACTCGTTCCCGTCCATTTCTGATAACTTGACTGCACTCTTGTTCATGACTTATTTCACAACATATGGTCCTTGCCAACTAGGCCTAAATTTCACTCTTGGATCAGATACATTAGGTTTACATTGCTTCAACACTAAGTTGCCGACTCTGAGCTTTCTGATCTTAACCCTTCTATTATAGGCTCGAGCTATCTTCTTTTGATATAATTGATGATGATACTGTGCTTTTAACCTCCTCTCTTCTAGTAAAGCTAATTGTGTGTACCTACTTACTACCCACTCTGTCTCAGGCAGTTCCGCTTCCAAGACCACACTCAATGACTTGATCTCAATTTCAATTGGCAACACTGCCTCCATCCAGTAAACCAAAGAGAACGATGTCATTCCAATTGGCATTCACACATTTATTCTGTATCCCGACAAAGCAAAAGGAAGCATCTTGGACCAATCCCTGTATGTCTTGGTCATCTTAGACAGGATCTGCTTAATTGTCTTGTTTGTTGCTTCTACTGCACCATTAGCCTTTGGTCTATAAGGGGAGTATCGATGATGATGGATTTGGTACTTCGAGAATAAGTCTTTAACTACACCTTGAAACTATACCCCATTGTCTGATATCACACTGTGTGAGACCCCATACCTGCAGATGAGATTCTTTTCAATAAATCTAGCCATTTTCCTTACCCCTAGCTTGTTGAAAGATTCAGCTTCAACCAATTTTGAAAAAGAATCCACTACTACCAGAATAATGTGGTGGCTATATGAAGCTGTCGGATGTATCTCTCCTATAATGTCAATTCCCCAAGTTGCAAAGGGCCAGAGTGAAGACATAGAATGCAATTCTTCAGGAGGCATGTGATTCAAATTACCATACATCTGACATTGCTGGCACTTCTTCACAAACTCAATGCAATATGTCTCCATGGTTAACCAGTAGTAACCTTGTCGAATTATCTTCTTAACTAGGGTTAAACCACTCATGTGTGGACCACAACTTTTTGCGTGTATTTCCGACATGATATGCTCCATTTTATACTTTCTCAAGCACTCAAGTGCACCCCATCAGGCCATCTTCAATACAACTCTCCATGAAAGGTGATGTATTATAAGGACCATCGCTCTTCTTTCTTTCTTTGTTGCCCCAAACGGGTATTCCTTATTCTCCAAAAATAGTCTAATGGTGTCATACCACGCATTATGGTCTGTATTAGTTTCCATGATTGTCTCATATTCATAGCAAGGAGTTGATGAACTGGTCAAAACCAATGGCTTAAGAAATAAATTTTCAGTATTCTCCCATATCGAAGCTAGTGTGGCTAGGGCATTGGCCATCTGGTTTTCTTCTCTTGGTAGGTGCATAAACCTACACTCCTTAAAATTCTTCTTCATCATGGTCAAGTAATGGTGGTATGGTTTTAGCCTCTTTTCTTTTAACTCTCGCTCTCCATTCACTTGGGATACTACTAGCAATGAATAGCCAAAGACTTGCACCTTATCCACCTTCATAATCATTAGGGTTTCCAACCAAAAATACATGCTTCATACTCCACCATATTATTGGTCGCCTTGAACTTCAACTTCTTGGCTAAAGGGATAAGCTCCCCCTCATGTGATTCTAGTATGACTCCCAAATCTGCTCCTCTCCTATTCACTGCACCATCAAAATACATTTTCCATCCTTGTACTTTTATGGCCTCTAAATGTTCATCAGGAAATTCCAAGACTACCACTTTGCTATCTGGTAATGGTTGTTGGGCCAGGAATTCTACCACCGCTCTCCCTTTGATTATTTTCCTAGTTATATACTCAATCTCAAATTCTTCCAATATTTTCAACCATCGTCCATACTTCCCGATCAAAGAGGGTGTCTACATTAAGTACTTCACCGGATCCAACTTAGAAATTGCTTGCACATTATAAGATTGAAAGTAATGTTGCAACTTCTTAGAAGATCAAACCATAGCTATACAGGTTTTTTCAATGATACTATACTTAATTTCATAAGGTAGGAGCTTTCTACTCAAATAATAGACTGCGTGCTCAACCCCTGACTCATCTTCTTGGGCTAGCATAGCTCCTACTGACTCTTCTTCTACTGCTAAGTATAGTAATAAAGGTTTACCAGGTTTAGGTGGTTTCAAAACAGGTGGATTTAGCAGATACTCCTTTATGCGCTCAAAAGCCTTTTGACATTCTTCCTTCCATATGACTGGCTGATTCTTTTTAAGCAATTTGAAGTTAGGCTCATAGATTGTGGTGAGCTTTGCTATAAATCTACTAATGTACTGCAATCTGCCAATAAACCCCCGAACTTCTTTCTCCGGCTTAGGGGCTAGCATATCCCTGATCGCCTTAACCTTGTCAGGGTCAATCTCAATGGCATTTAGACCAATCACATGTCCCAATAACTTGCCTAAGGTAACCCCAAACACACACTTCTTCGAGTTTAACCTTAGTTTATACTTTATTACTCTCTCGAAGAATAATTCTAAGTTTTGGAAGTGTTGTTCCCTTGTATCCGACTTCACCATCATATCATCAACATACACTTCAACTTCTTTATGCATCATATGATGAAAAAATGTGGTGGCCATCCTTTGATAGGTTGCTCTAGCATTCTTCAGCCCAAACGGTATCACCTTATAACAAAATATACCCCATGTAGTAATAAAGACAGTTTTGGCTTTATCCTCTTGGGCTATTAACACATGGTTGTATCCAGAAAATCCATCTACAAACGAGTGTAGCACACTAGAGGCTGCACTATCAATGAGAACATCTATATGGGGTAAAGAAAAATCATCTTTAGGGGAAGCCTTGTTTAAGTCTCTATAGTCCACACAAACCCTAATTCTTCCATCTTTCTTTGGCACGGGTACTATGTTGGCTAGCCAATATGGATAATCTATTACTTCAAGGAACTTTACTTGTATTTGTTTAGTGACCTCTTCTTTAACTAATTCAGCCCATTCAGGTCTTAATCACCTAAGCTTTCGTTTGACAGGTTTCATGTGAGTGTAAATAGGGATCAGATGTTCGGCTATATCGCAATCTATTCTAGGCATATCCTCATAAGACCAAGCAAAAACCTCTTCATATTTTTTAAATATTTTTTCAAATCTCTCTCTCTCATCAGGAGTGAGGTTGGATGCTATGCTAATGCTTTTAGGATTTTTGGTTGTTCCCAAATTTAATGATTGTGTATCGACAGAGTTAATATTAAAGATGCTCATGTAACCACTATTTAAATGTATGTAACCATCATGAGAAACATCACACAAGTAAGCAAAATCATACTTCATTGCATTCATTTTGGAAAAGAAAACATCATCATTTTCATACAAAGCAGAAAAATTAAAATCAAAATCAAAATTATTGTTCTCAAAATCATAAAGCAGAACATCTTCAAACTTCTCTTCAACTAGGGCAGCTATCTCCTCTGAAGTCTTCTCGACTTTCAGGAAAACTTCCTTCTCCCTTTTCAGATTGGGCTCCTTATCAGTTGGCAGGGTGAGCTCTTTCTTCACTTGTTCCACTAGCTCGGCAATATCAGTAAAAATTTCAAAACCCGAGATCAACCTTCCTATGAACATGCTTGGCTCGAGCTTTCCTTGGAGTTGTCCCATGTCTGGAACTTTGACAAAGATCTCTTCAAGTGGTGGAAAGCTCATCTTCTCATTCTTCTTTGGCTAGACATCTTTGTTGGCTTCTTCATACCCTAATTCTTTCTTGGAAGTTTGAGTCTTGAAATTTGAAAGCTTTGTCACACTGGCTTTGCCCTTTCTAAGACCAACACCAGGAAGGTAGCGCATGTTCTTCATCATGTTCAAAACCTTGGAGTCCACTACTTCATTATCAAAATTTGTAGCTACTTGAAAATCATTGAGAGGCCTCTCAATCATTAGAGCTCTAACAACCTCATTATCTTTGGCCTCGATGACCACCGTCTCTTCTCTGTTCGAAAACTTGATCTTTTGATGAAGGGTGGAAGGAACTCCACCAAGAGGATGAAACCATGGTCATCCCAAAAGTAAAGCAAAAGTAACAGGTATGTCCAAAACCACAAATTCTACCATAGATTCAATTGGACCAACCTTCACAACAGCTTTGAAAGTCCCTTCGGCATGCCTCTTGGTATTGTCATAAGCCCTAATGGTTACCTCGGTTGGGCTTAGATCCCTTGCTAACATAGCTAGCTTTGGCAAAATTTTAAGTGGGCAAACATTTATGGCAGACCCATCATCAACCATCACACATGGGGTCCTTGTTCCTTTGACTTCTACTTTGATAAAGAGAGGGTGGATGTGATCTCTTCCCTCTTCCAGCAAATTCACATTTGAGAAAGATACCATTCCCATATTAACTTCTCTCTTCTTTTGAATATCTTTACACTTCATTACTCCTTCAACTTTCATGAAGTTAACCAGCTCCTCCGGTGTTATAGAGGTGGAAATTGGCATGCTAGCCAAGACCTTGGCCATAGTTTCACGGTGCTTCTTAGAAGTGGCCAATAAGTCCCAAATACTGACACTTGCTTGGGTCCTCTTCAACTGCTTAAGAATAATATCATCTTCTTCTTCTTTATTCCCAGCTTCAGCTTCCTTTCCTTTATTAGCTTCTACTTCCTTAGGTGGTGGCCTTGCATAAGGCTTACTAGATCTAGTGTTCATCACTTCATCTTCTTCAGGCTCGAACCAGATCCATTCCTCCTTCTTAGGTTTAAGATCATCATCACTATCGCTTGAATCCCAAAATTTGTTCACAACACATATTGCTACTTCTTTTCCAATCATAACTTGTTCAATTTTGCTAAACACCACTTCTTCTTTGGTTACTTTTCCATCCACATCTTGGAAAGAAGACATGACAAAACTTTCATGCAAACCTCCTCCAATCATGAAGGTCGCTGGTGGTGGTACCCTATTGAACCTTGGCAGTGCATTGTCTTTGGTGTTTGGCTTGTTTGACTCGGGCAGCTTCTCACTATCAATCAAATTCTAGATCTCATGCCTCAACTTCACACGTTTATCCGTGTCGTGCCCTTGCATTTGATGAAATTGACAAAATGTTTTAGTATCAAAATTAGGTGGGAGAGGGTTAAGCAAAGGAGGAGGATTTAAGATTTTTAATAACCCCTTCTTTTGTAGCTTATTGAGGACCCAAGACAGCGGCTTCCCCAATTTTGAAAACTGCCTTCTTCCTCCTTGGCCAGGAGCATTAACATCAACTGCCTTTTGCATGCTTTGGTTACCAGACTGGTAGTTTCCTTTCTCATTCCTTCTTGTTGAAAAGCGGTTCTTCCCTCTTTCCCACTCTTCAATTTGTAGACTAGCTTGCAAAAGGTCCTTGAAATCCCGAATGAGTGCATGAGACATCCTTTCGCGAAGGCTAGGTGACACTCCTGTGACAATCATTCTAATTTGATCGGATTCATCAGGCCTTCTCTTGAGCAATGCAGCCTTATTCCTCCACCTCTTCATATAGTCCATGAAGTTCTCATTCGGCCTTTATCTAATGAACTCCACCTCAATTAGAGTAACTTTCAATTCATCATTGTATCCATATTATTGGATGAAGGCTTTGTATAGTAGATCCCAACTCTTTTGTGTACCATCATCTAAGGTAGTGAACCAATTTTGGATAATATGATCCAATAAGAGCATGAAGTGCCTTAGGGTTTGAGCCTTAGTAGCTCGGGCAGACTACATAACAGTGATGTACTATTTCACATGGAGGTGAGGATTTCCAATTTCATCAAACTTTGCAAAGGATGACATCTTCAACTTGTATGGAACTTCTTCATCTAGCTCAAACAGTTTGTCAACCTCGGACATTTCTTCAGTTTTCAACTTCTTTTCAAACTTCTTTTCCAGGTCAGCAATCATCTTCTCAACATCTGAAGTTTTAGTTTTCTCTACAGTTAATCTTTCAACAACCCTCGGCTCCTTTTTCTTGTCTTGAGGATCTTGGAAGTATTGAGCCCAGTCATCATCATCATCGACGACTACCTTGTAATCATCAAAAGCCACTTCACCAACCTTAGCCTTCCCTTTGTCCTTTGGCTTCTTGGTGCTAGCAGATGTCTCAGCAGTATTCCCAAACATTGTAGCCATTTGACTCTTCATGATCTCAGCTAGGGCCCCCTTTAATTATTCCATCTTGACTTCAAGGGCATTATCCAACATCTTTTGAATCTGCTCAGGTTCCATTGCTTTTGGTGAGAAAGTAATTGAGTTGCTGCTGGATTCTTCATCATCGATGTAGGTTGGATTGTCGTAGGCTTTTGAACTGTTGTAATCCAGGGCTATGAGCTAGAAAGGATCAATGATATGAGATGCAAATGCATGTATGCATGTATGCACAAATAATAAACAAAGATAGATAGAAAGCCCCTTCTAACCTTATAACTTCCACACACAGATGGCGAGTCTCTTTTTCTAGGTATATGGTTAACAAAATACCAACATGGGGTATCTTATTTTTGAATAATTCCCTCAGACATTTGAACATGGAAATTAGTTCATGATAATTCCCGTTAATTAGGTTTTAATCCATCCAATCAACTAAAGCAACTTTTATGCTATATTGGATTAAAACTAAATAAGAGGTTTATTATTTCTCACTTGAAAAAGTAACTAATGATTCATGCCAAAATTAAGCGTATGATTAATAATTCTTAGTATAAACTAGGCTCACAATTGATTTTTGGTATTTCCATAATTGACCTAAATAATTTGTAAGCTCTTTTAAAGATTTTAGAAAAAATGAATTTTTGACTTTGTATTTGAGTCATGAGAAAAGAATTTTTGATTTGCTTTTAGAAAAGTTTTATGCCCAAAGACTATCTTGAAAAGTTTTGAAAATAGCTTTGGTCTTTTGGACTTTAAAGAAAATTTTATTTTGAGCTTACAATGTACTTAGGTCATATTAGAAAAAGAACAAACCAAATAAGCCATGATTTAAACCAAGATAAATTAACCATAGTCAAATAACAAGCATTTGGGGGTAAAAACCTAAGGAAAGTAACTAGGCCAATTACATGAGCTTTAGTCTTTAGGTTAAAAGGCTTAGGTTCCTATAGCAAGTATATACCAAAAAGTACAAGGCTAGGAATGGTTATGCCATGCTCGATCTCCATACCTTGAGTTAAAGTATGGTATCCCTTACATAACACAACACGGATAACACGAGCATCCTAATTCACACACACAATGCAATCTAAATGATGCAATGGATAATATCATGATAAGAAAGAATATAATAATATAAAGACCAACAGAATCAACTTCTCTTATCCCCAGTGGAGTCACCACTATGAGCGGGGATTTTTGCCCCCACTCCCAGTGGAATGGTTCTTGCTACTTCGGCACTATTTAGGCTCAAGGCCATAGAGAACACGGGCCTAAGCCCGGAGAAAATGGAGACCCCACCCAGACGGGACGGGAAAAAGAAAGGGGTGGATGACTCAATTCCTAAGGAATCCCCAACCCCTAATGGGTTCTGGTACGTGTGGGGAAGGTGAGAAATGGCCCAGCATCCCCACAATGCCTGGTTCGTTGGAACCGGCCTCCTTTGCAGGTACTAATATTATAAAATTCTTAAATATAACGATATTATCCATACTACATGCCATCATAAGAATAAATAAATACTTTATTAAAATCACAACAATGTCCAAACAAAACAAATAAATGGACACCCATCCGAGGATGGAAATATGTCCTTACATCGTCCATGTCTAAAACTAAATAGGACACCTACTGAAAGGTGAAAACATGTCCTTTATATTAATTCTGAAATATGAAGATAATTGAAATCACATAGAGATTAATTAATGAGGTACCCAATTATGGAAACATACCTCTTATAATTTTTTAAAACCAAAATAAATGAATAAAAATAACAATCACTCATCATAAATAAATTATTCATCAAACATATAAATCAAAGATATAAATAAACCATCAATCAAGACATATAATAAACATGCTTCTAATTTAAATAAAGCAATAAATATATAAATTTAGGATTTATGCATCATTTAGGATTTCTTGAATAAAATTAGGGTTTTGTGGGTTTTCTATTTAACAATTAGGGTTTTATATTTTAATTACTGGATTAGTCAACTAAGAAATATTTAATATAAAAGAAATAACATGGCTACTGGTTGGACAAACAGGTTGATCTTTGATATTATGTAATTAAAACTTTAGTAATTAAATCTGTATTATCAAAATAATGAAGCTATTATGTTAATATAATAATCCAAAATAATCAAAAAAGTTTCAAAGGTAAAATAACATAGCTACTGTGATGTTTGAATTAAAGATTAGGTTTGAAATAAATTAGAATTTGAATCTAAAGAATGGATGTTTTGGGTTTAGGGTTTTGGAAGTTTTATGAAAATAATATTAAGGTTTAGGGTTTAAGTAAATAAAATTGAAGCTCATGAAAATAGGATTAAAAGTTAGATATTTGAAAAGAATAGGCTACTATGATAATTAATTTTCCCAAATAAAATTAAAGAGACATACCTAAGTTTGAAGGTTCCATCAAAAATTATTGGTGAAATTCTTGGCCAAGCTTAACACCAAGGCAGAAGATTGCTTGTTGCCTTGATTCCTTGATTGTTGCTTTTAAATTTTCAAAATCTAGTCCCTGAATTAATTGCTAAGAAAAAGTCTGAATAATTCTTAAGTCTAAAAAATTATTCTCCTTTGTTTGTGTGTTTAATACCATTATTTATAGAAAAATAAAAAGACCTAATACTATTTTGATAAGGAAATACCAACCATTTAGGAAAAATCACAAAACAGGGTAAAACTGTTAGGAAATCATAGAGATCACTGCAAACAAAAACACGCAGCGGAAAAATATTTGATCTCTGATTTCCCACCAGGATCCATACTGTTCGTTTAATTCGACAAAAGTGTTCAAAGAACTAACCTGTTGATGATTCGAAATCACAGTTTGGAAGAGATGCCTCGATCGCGAAACACCCTCTATCGCGTATCCACACGAATGCTACCGTTTGGAGTGCTAGCTCTCTGCAACGGCGAAGGCTGGAAAAACATTTTCTCTAAAAACGTATTAGGGTTACCTTTTTTCGTTCCTCTTCGTTTTTATTGTTACCTCTGAGAAGACTTAACGTCTGGAGTGAATATAATCACTCCAGAATCCAATTCAAAATTGGATACGGAAAGTCAAATTCAGAATCCAAGTCTAATTAGGATTCTGAATACATTATCTAATAATATATATAATTGGATAAGGTAAGTCAAATTCAGAATCCAAATCTAATTAGGATTCTGAATATATTATCTAATAATATATATATATATAAAACGAAAATAACAATAATAATAAATATTAATATCTAATATTAATATTATTAATATTATATCCAGCCCAAAATGCATTCTTGTGTGTGACCCGATAGGCCCATATTAATTGGCAGTCAATTTAATCTCTATTAAATCAACAAGTCATAATTGGCCTCTAGCAAGGCGTTACAACTACCCAATTAATATAAGGAATGTCCAATTTGCCTAATAATAGTATATGCATTAATCCCTTTGTCACACGATATCTAGCTTGAACATAAGTCATGGTCAACGTCATACTTATATTGTCCAAACTTATGATTACTCGATCTCCAAGTAGACTGATAAAAACAAATGAAATTGATCACACTATCAATTCATTTGAGCACGGCCATGCATTTCACAGTCTCACTTATCGAGGGGCCCAAAAGATATCTCTCTCAAAGAGAGGGACAAATTCTATCTTGATTGTTCATTATCCTCTACATAATTTCTATCATATATGAACATAACCTTTATTACTATCCAGTTACGGAAAATGTTTGATCATGTCAAAATATAATAGTCCTTATATTGAAACTATGACAATCTCAAGTCAAAGAATTAATACATAACTATCATGAGATTTACTTATGACACTAACCCATGTAGTAATCTCATGATGGGTCTATCCAATACATTGTTCTCTAACAAGTATCTATGAAATTGATTTAATCACTATACACATAACCATCTAATGATTATCAAATCAATGTTCATACTGGTTAAGAATTATTTTTTTTTATCTCTATAACAATAATAAACCAGGGACAAATATCAAAATTGTGTAACATGCAAACAAACAATAATGATAATAAAACCTCATTTATTAATAATGAATGTATAACATAAAGATCCAAATAAATGGCCTAGGGCACATACACTAACAATCTCCCACTTGCACTAGGCCTACAAATTTCTAAGACCCATAGATCTAGTGTGCTGATCATGCTTGACCCGTGAGAGAGGCTTTGTTAATGGATCTGCTATGTTATCATTTGTGTCAACTTTGCATATCTTGATATCTCCTCTATCGATAATGTCTCGAATGAGGTGAAAACGCCTGAGTATATGCTTAGACCTTTGATGAGATCTAGGCTCTTTTGCCTGTGCTATGGCACCATTGTTGTCACAATAAATGTCCACAGGATTTGCAATGCTAGGCACCACTCCTAGCTCAGTGATGAATTTCTTCAACCAGACTGCTTCCTTAGCTGCATCTGATGCTGCTATATACTCAGCCTCTGTTGTAGAATCAGCCACAGTGCTTTGTTTTGAGCTCTTCCAACTAACAGCTCCACCATTCAATGTGAATGTAAAACCTGACTGCGATCTAAAATCATCTATGTCAGTTTGGAAACTAGCATCTGTGTAACCATTTACAACTAGCTCATCTTCCAAACCTCCATAAACCAAGAATACATCTTTAGTCCTTCGAAGGTACTTAAGAATATTCTTGACAGCTGTCCAGTGACCTTCACCAGGATCAGCTTGAAATCTACTAGTTGCGCTTAATGGATATGAGACATCTGGTCTAGTACATAGCATGGCATACATAATAGATCCTATAGCAGAAGCATAAGGAATCTTATTCATTCGATCTCGCTCATCAGATGTCATAGGACATTGACTCTTGCTGAGATGAATGCCATGAGACATAGGCAAGAATCCCTTTTTGGAATCTTGCATGTTGAACCTCTTCAACACTTTATCTATGTATGTACTTTGACTCAGGCCAATTATCCTTCTAGATCTATCTCTATAGATCTTTATACCAAGGATATAGGCAGCCTCACCTAAGTCTTTCATTGAGAAAGAATTCCCTAACCAAGTCTTAACCTTTTGCAAGGTAGGGATATCATTCCCAATGAGTAATATGTCATCCACATATAAGACTAAAAACACTACTGCACTCCCACTAACCATCTTGTAGACACAAGGTTCATGTTCATTCTTGATGAAACCAAAGTTCTTAACTGTTTCATCAAAACGAAGATTCCAGCTTCGAGATGCTTGCTTCAATCCATAAATGGATTTTTGAAGCTTGCAAACCTTTGTAGAATTCTCAGGATTTACAAAACCCTCAGGTTGTGTCATATACACATCCTCAAGCAAGTTTCCATTAAGGAAAGCGGTTTTGACATCCATTTGCCATATCTCATAATCATAGTATGCTGCAATGGCAATGAGAATTCTAACAGACTTAAGCATAGCAACTGGTGAAAAGGTTTCATCATAGTCTATACCATGAGTTTGCTTGAAACCTTTTGCAACAAGCCTTGCTTTATAGGTCTGCACATTCCCATCCATGTCAGTTTTCTTCTTGAAAACCCATTTGCAACCAATAGTCTTAATACCCTCTGGAGGATCAATTAAAGACCAAACTTGGTTGTCAAACATAGATTGCATCTCAGATTTCATGGCTCTAAGCCATTTGTCTGAATCTGGACCTGACACAGCTTCTTGATAGGTAGTAGGCTCATCTTGATCTATGAGCATTACTTCACTATCATCAGTCACAAGAAATCCATATCTCTCTGGATGACGACGTGTCCTATCAGACCTGCGAGGGATTTGTGTTACATCTTCAGACTCCACAACTATTTGTGGTTCTGAAATAGGCTCTATAGACGGTTCAATGATTTCTTGTGGTACTTGAGTTTCCTCAAGTTCTACTATACTCCCACTAGTTCTCTTAGAAAGAAATTCCCTTTCCAAAAAGATCCCATTTCGAGCAACAAACACTTTGTTCTCTGAAGGAGTATAGAAATAGTATCCTTTAGTTTCCTTAGGATACCCCACAAAATTACATTTGATAGACTTTGGAACTAACTTATCTGAAACTGGTCTTTTCACATAAGCTTCACAACCCCAAATCTTAAGAAAAGACAAACTAGGTGTCTTACCTGTCCATATCTCATATGGTGTCTTTTCAACCGCCTTAGATGGTACACGGTTCAGAATGAATGCAGCTGTCTCTAAGGCATAACCCCAAAAAGATAAAGGAAGATCCGCTTGACTCATCATTGATCGAACCATATCTAATAGAGTTCGATTTCTCCTTTCAGAAACTCCATTCCACTGTGGAGTTCCTGGAGGAGTCAGTTGTGAAACAATTCCACAATCCCTTAGATGATCATCAAACTCTTGGCTCAAATATTCACCACCTCGATCTGATCGAAGTAGTTTAATTGTTTTACCAAGTTGATTTTGTACTTCATTTTGAAAAGTTCTAAACATTTCAAAAGACTCATGCTTATGTTTCATTAGGTAGACATAGCCATACCTACTGAAATCATCAGTAAAAGTAATGAAGTATCGAAATCCTCCTCTGGCACTAATGCTAAAAGGACCACATACATCTGTATGTATCAAGCCCAATAAATCATTAGCCCTTTCACTATGACCAGTAAAAGGATCCTTTGTCATCTTACCAAGCAAACAAGACTCACATGTTTCAAATGATTCAAAATCAAATGAATCTAATAATCCATCTTGATGGAGCTTAGAAATGCGTTTCTCATTTATATGGCTAAGGCGACAATGCCATAAATAAGTAGGGTTTAACTCATTTGGCTTAGTTCTCTTAGAAGTTATGTTATAGATATAATTACCATTAGAATCATCAAGATTAAGGATATAAAGGCCATTATAAGAATTTGCAATACCATAAAGCAGATCATTTTTATCAAAAATAGAACATTTCTTATTCTTAATAAAAAATGAATAACCTTCATCATCCAAAACAGATATTGAAATAAGATTCCTACTCATAGTAGGAACATAAAAGCAATTGTTCAAAATTAACAAAAACCCATTGGGCATAACAAGCTCATAAGTTCCTACAGCTATAGCAGCAACTCTTGCTCTATTGCCAACACGTAGGTCCACTTCGCCCTTCTTCAGCATCCTACTCCTTTTGAGTCCCTGCATATTTGTACAAATATGAGATCCACATCCGGTATCTAATACCCAGGAAGAAGGAATAGATAAATTAATTTCTATAACATAAATACCTGAAGATGTAGTCGCACTACCCTTCAACTTCTTTAACTCATCCAAATAGAGTTGACAATTTCTCTTCCAATGCCCAGGCTTGTTGCAATGGAAACAAGTCCCTTCCTTAGGAACTTTAGCCTTAGGTACAGGTTTTGGTTTAGCTTGTCCCTTGGACCCTTTAGCACCTTTTGCCTTACCCTTGCCTTTAGTATCTTTGGCTTTCTTTTTCATTTGTTTAATATTGACATTCAATATTTGGGTAGGCTTTTTGATATTCCCCTCAGCAGTTTTGAGCATACCATGTAGCTCAGGAATGGATTTCTCCATGTCATTCATGTTATAGTTCATGACAAACTGTGAGAAACTGTTAGGCAATGAATGTAGGATCAAATCCGTGGAGAGTTCTAAACTCAGGGGATATCCAAGTCTAGCAAGGTGATCTAGATAGCCTTTCATCTTCAAAACATGAGCACTAACAGATTCACCTTCAGACATTTTGCAGTCAAATAATGCAACAGCGGTGTTAAACCTATCTTGCCTAGCCTGTTGTTGGAAAGCTTGTTTGAGATGCACACTCATCTCATAAGCCTCTAAGTGTTCCAGATCCTTCTGAAGTCCTGGACACATAGTAGCCAACATAAGACATCCTATGTCATTGGAATCATCCACATGCTTCTTATGCTTACTCTTAGCAGCATTAGAAGCATCGGCAGGAGGTGGGTCAGGGATAGCTTCATCAAGCACGTAGGACTTTTTCTCTTGTTTGAGAACAATTCTCAGGTTCCTAAACCAGTCAACAAAATTAGTCCCACATTCTTTCAGTTTTTCCTTCTCAAGGATAGATCGCAGTGATAAGGTGGAATTGTTATTAGCAGCCATCTGTTGATAAATATGCAAAGTCAAATTTTAATTAATAATGAGGTTAAAATTATTTAAACTCCTACTAAAAAATATAACACTCTAAAGAAATATTTTAGTAGGCTAAGATCCGTATTTCACTTAATTCTAAACTCAGCTTTGGCGTGACGCTTAAAATCAAGTTATTTAGGTAGGTAACATCTTTACCAATTACATCTCATGTAACTCTAAGTAATTATGGAATATTGACATCATATGTCATAGCATGTTGAATTCCATCTAATGCCTTAGGCCCAAAACCATTTTGATAGCCTAATTAAGTCTAACCAATTTTAAAACATATGAGTAGCACTATTACTCATCCTACTTAGCTAGGAATGTTTAAAGCATATTGCTTTGGCAATACCTACTTTAATACAATCTTAGTTTTGATAGGTGTTCAAAACGTGGATGGCATTTAGACTTAAATTATTAATGAGGGTTCAACTAAATTATTATCATGTCTTGCATTACATATCATTATATTTTAGCATCCTATATGCATATATATAATTTATCACATAAGCATCATATACCAAATGACAAAATATGTAAACGTGACATAGCATGGCCAAACTAAATATGATCTTCAAGAGACCAAATGAAGATCATAAAGGCAACCCTAGGTGAAAAACCTATCTATTACAACACTTGCAATATTACATATCTTCAAAACTTGAGCTTGTGCTTCCATCACCATGGAACCATCTTCTCCTTGGTATGAATCTCCATCACAAACATTGTAGCTTGAATCTTCATATATTACAATAAAAGAAAATCTAACTACTAGTAAAATAAATTACAACAAAATAAACGACACGCAGGCCGTATTTACCCAAAATAAAGATATGAATAAACCAATCACATAGGTCATAAGGCCATGCTATGCACCATGCCAAGACATCAAACAAACATAACATATTCATCACCAACATGTTAAATAGAAACAAATATATTGACATTCTTAATGTCGCGGTAATGAACTATAGGGCGCGAACATACGGTTTAGGAACGTTAATCTCATTAACATTTTTCTTTGGCGAAACCCTAAAACAGAACAGTTAATCTCATTAACCTTCTTACTGTTTTATTTCGAATATGTACAACCCATTACAGAATCATTACCAAATGTTTATATCACATATAAACTTAATCGTTTTCATCATATGAAAATCATTTTAATCAACCAATCATATATACGTGATCATCTCATGAAAACGAAATTAAAAACACCAATCCTTTCTCATCATATGAAAAACGAATTAGGGTTTTACAGAAACGAAACCAAAAACCAATCCTTTCTCATCATATGAAAAAACGAATTAGAGTTTTATAGTTAACATGCCATACGTAAATAATATATATCACCATAATCATATCAACATGGCATTTTCGACTTAAACGAAAACAACAAGTGGCTCTGATACCACTGTTAGGAAATCATAGAGATCACTGCAAACAAAAACACGCAGCGGAAAAATATTTGATCTCTGATTTCCCACCAGGATCCATGCTGTTCGTTTAATTCGACAAAAGTGTTCAAAGAACTAACCTGTTGATGATTCGAAATCACAGTTTGGAAGAGATGCCTCGATCGCGAAACACCCTCTATCGCGTATCCACACGAATGCTACCGTTTGGAGTGCTAGCTCTCTGCAACGGCGAAGGCTGGAAAAACGTTTTCTCTAAAAACGTATTAGGGTTACCTTTTTTCGTTCCTCTTCGTTTTTATTGTTACCTCTGAGAAGACTTAACGTCTGGAGTGAATATAATCACTCCAGAATCCAATTCAAAATTGGATACGGAAAGTCAAATTCAGAATCCAAGTCTAATTAGGATTCTGAATACATTATCTAATAATATATATAATTGGATAAGGTAAGTCAAATTCAGAATCCAAATCTAATTAGGATTCTGAATATATTATCTAATAATATATATATATAAAAAACGAAAATAATAATAATAATAAATATTAATATCTAATATTAATATTATTAATATTATATCCAGCCCAAAACGCATTCTTGTGTGTGACCCGATAGGCCCATATTAATTGGCAGTCAATTTAATCTCTATTAAATCAACAAGTCATAATTGGCCTCTAGCAAGGCATTACAACTACCCAATTAATATAAGGAATGTCCAATTTGCCTAATAATAGTATATGCATTAATCCCTTTGTCACACGATATCTAGCTTGAACATAAGTCATGGTCAACGTCATACTTATATTGTCCAAACTTATGATTACTCGATCTCCAAGTAGACTGATAAAAACAAATGAAATTGATCACACTATCAATTCATTTGAGCACGGCCATGCATTTCACAGTCTCACTTATCGAGGGGCCCAAAAGATATCTCTCTCAAAGAGAGGGACAAATTCTATCTTGATTGTTCATTATCCTCTACATAATTTCTATCATATATGAACATAACCTTTATTACTATCCAGTTACGGATAATGTTTGATCATGTCAAAATATAATAGTCCTTATATTGGAAACTATGACAATCTCAAGTCAAAGAATTAATACATAACTATCATGAGATTTACTTATGACACTAACCCATGTAGTAATCTCATGATGGGTCTATCCAATACATTGTTCTCTAACAAGTATCTATGAAATTGATTTGTATCACTATACACATAACCATCTAATGATTATCAAATCAATGTTCATACTGGTTAAGAATTATTTTTTTTATCTCTATAACAATAATAAACCAGGGACAAATATCAAAATTGTGTAACATGCAAACAAACAATAATGATAATAAAACCTCATTTATTAATAATGAATGTATAACATAAAGATCCAAATAAATGGCCTAGGGCACATACACTAACAAAAACAAGGTTTGGTAAAAAATTGGCAGCGCGCGCAGGCTGCTGGGCCTATGAGGATTGTTATGGGCTGGCACGCGGGCTGCGCTGGGCGAGGCAGCGGACATGCTGGCTGGGCAATTTTTGCCGCAGGCATAATTGGCCTATGGCCAATTCGTCGCAAGCACTCCTGCGGCGAATTGGCCCAAGCCAATTCGTCGCGGTTGCCTCGTCACCAATTTTTTATTTTTTATTTATATATATATTTTTTAAAATAAATAAATAATAAATGAAAAAGTAAAATAAATATTATATTAAAATAAATGATAAATAAAATAAATAAAATAAATAAATAATAAGTAATATAAATCAAAATAAATAATAGATATTAAAATAAATAATATATACCACAAAAATTATTTCAAACTATTTTAAAATCTTTTGATTGGACTGGATCAAAAATTAAGGGTCTACAGTGCCCTCAATATCTTGCTATTGACATCACTTTGATAATAGACTTTACAATATTTCATTAGGGCATTGACAATAGCAAGCAATCGATTTATCATTCGGTGACATTTTCGTTGGGCTTTATCTTGAAAAGTTCATATTCATGTATAAGAATTTGAGTCTTGGTGAACCTCACTTGAGTATTACCCTTATGATAGTTCCCATGAGTTTTCCAATTTCTATATGCACAAGTGAGATGTTGAACTCTTCCATCTTCTTCTCTTGAAATTGAATTCATTAAGATTGAGGCTACTCTATTATTATTGTAATATGCCCTTACTTTATCATTGCTCCATTGTGCTCTAGCAAGAGGAACTTGAACACCATCAACTTCATCAGTAGGAGGTTTTCACTCATTTTGTACAAGTTTCCAAGCTCAATTCCTTCACTATCAAGGAATAAATACATCTTATGTTTCCATTAAGAATAATCGATTCCATCGAAGTAAAGTCTAAGATAAGAATTAAGATTTCAATGTGAAGGAGCCATGGAGTTGGAAGTAAAGGAAGTGCTAGGGTAAGATGGTAAAGTGGCTATCATTGTGGATCAAATTTTACAATTAAGCTTCTTGAAATTTCAAAGCTATGATACCAATTATTGTCTGTTAGCATAATTACTCTATTTTTGATCTTAGGCAATTCAATTGAATTAAACTAACACTTGTATCAAGTTATATTTTGCATAAAGTTATTTTTTTGAAGAATCCTTGAAAATTTCAATCGGACCACTAAGAAGCCCGACCGGACCCTTCATGTCCCAATGAGCAAAAATAAACAGAAGATTTCACAGTGGAGAGTACTCCCAAAATCTCACCATGCTGCCTTAAGTCCAACTGGACCACGTGGCAGTCCGACCGGACCACTGAATGAAAAAAGGGGCAATTTAAACAGAAGGTTTCACAATCAAAAGTACTCCTAATTTCTCAGAGTACCAAAGAAGTCCGACCGGACCTTAAGGAATTCCAACCAAACCTTTGAAGCAGATTTTCTCCAATTATCCAGTCAAGTTTTCGACCAAGAGTATGCTAAAAAATTGAACCGACTAAGGATAGTCCAACCAGACCAAATGCAAATTCTGACAGGACTATTTAAAAATTACTCAAGTTAGAAGCCGTTACATCTCTACTCAATAAGTGGAACCAACATGGACTAACCGTTGGAAGAGCATTAAGTAGAATTTCAAATATTTTGACAGGACCTTGAGTATTCCATTGGCATTACCAAATTTCGACCGGACCAAGTCAAGTCCAACCATGAAATTGTTATGGCAAAGAAATTAGTGGAAGACAAGAATCAAACATGTTGGACCCAACTTCAAATGGCTATTTCATGTCTTGAAGGCTATAAATATCATAAGTAATTTCATTTTTAGGTAAGATTGTAATTGTAATAGCCTACTTTAACATCTTTCTTTTCTTTGCATTAAAATTATATTTGTATTGATTGAGTGTTGGGTGTGAGCATTAAACACCATCTTAAGTTTGAGTGTGAGCTTGGAGACACTTAGGTTGTGAGAGTGAGTCTAGAAAAACTCTAGTAAGGATTTTGAGGATTGATCTCAAACCATTGTATTAGTTTGGTGTGAGTTAGGGAAAACACCAAGTTAGGGTTAAGCTTGTAAAAACTCAAAGCTAGTAGAACCATAACAAGTTGTTAAGGAAATGGATGTAGGATCAAGGTAAATCTGAACCACTATAAATCTTTGTGTTCATTATTCCATCTTCTACTTAATCTTCTTTTAAATCTTCTACATTTCTCATTTATGCATTTTTGAATTTGCCATCACTTTTCAAACTAACCAATCACCCCCCCCCCCTCTTGGTTGCTATCTTAGGACAACAAGTGGTATCAGAGCTTCTAAATTTCTTAAAACTTAATTGTGAAATTTGATCCAAAATGGTAAAATGGAAAATTCTTCATCTACCTCAACTTCTCATGGAAATATCAACTCTCTTCTTAGACTCTACTTTAATGGAACAGATTATTCCTATTGGAAACACAAGATATTCTTGTTCCTAGATAGTGAAGGAATTGAGCTTTGGGATTATGTTGAAAATGAGTGGAAACCTCCTACTAATGAAGTTGATGGTGTCCAAGTTCCTCTTCCCAAACCACAATGGTCAACTGCCAATAAAAGAGATCAATTCAAAAACCATAGGCAACCTCCATCTTGATGAATTCTATTTCAAGAGAAGAAGGTGGAAGAGTCCAACATCTCATTGTGCTCATTGCATTTGGAAAACTCTTGAGAACTATTATGAGGATACTACCCAAAGTGAGGCTCTCAAAGAAGCAAATGCATAGACATGAGTATGAGCTATTCAAGATGAAGCCCAATGAAAATGTTACCGACATGACGAATCACTTGGTTTCCATCATCAATGAGTTAAAGAAATATGGTAAGATATATGATCAAGATGAAGTCAATAGAAAAATCTTGAGAGCACTTAGAGCAAAGAAGAACTTTGAATCTAAAGTTTCTTCAATTGAAGAAGTTCGTGATCTTAGCTCTTTAAGAACCGATGATATAACACCCTTATATCATATATATGTATATACATATACCTAATATATGGAATATATGCATATACAGTATGAGACTGTCACGGTTTCTTGTCTTATCAAATTTTTTATAAATTTAAGAAAATATTTTGCAACTTAAATATAATTTAATAAATAAATAAATAATATTCATTAATAATTTAAATACTAAAAATACATAATTTAATGAAAAATCTCTGGAAAAACTCGTCAAAGTTTTATCTGTAATTCGGATAAATCCCAAAACAATAAGCACACAACCTGTATAAAAATTTTACACTTCCAAAATATTAATAATTTTATGGCTTTTAATAGGTCGGTCCAATTTTTAAAAGGGCCTAAAATAAGGTGGTTTGACTTATTAAACCCTAAATCCAGTTCCATTTATCATTTAAAAAACAAAAACAGGCTTAATCAGATTTTAAAACACAAAAATGACCCGAACCGAACCCAACTATAAAACCATGAGGAATTGGGACACCAATTCGTCATGGATCATGGTTCATAGCGGATTGAGAGTCCCCAATCTGCCATGGACCATGGTCCATGACATATTGGAAAGTCTCAATCCGCCATGGTCCATGGGTCATGGCGGATTGGGGTGCCCCACTCCGCCATGATCCCTTAATTTGGCCCTAATCCAGTTTATTAATCCTTTAAATATGGTTTATCAATTCCTTAATTAAGATGGATTGTGTTTGAACCGTCGGATTATGGTTTAGGGTTTTTGTTTTAAACCTAATAGTGCCTATAAATAACAAGGTTTTACATTTAAAATAGGAAAACAAGATTTAGCAAGAATTATTAAGGATTCAACAATTAGCACGGCTTAACAAAAGCAACCCATAAGCAAGACAGTCTCTGGCCAAAGAATTAAATTGGTGCAGGCAAAACAAAAAGCTTGAATCAATATACGCAACTTTTGTGGAACCAACTACGGAGGTTTGGCTTCATTCATTAAGTTCGTTTTAATTTTACAATAGCCTTATTTATTAAATTGCAATCTGTTCAAACATACAGTAGTTGCATATTCTTTTCTTTTAAATGTTTTAATTTGTTTATTTTATTTATCAGTTTAATCTAATAGTTTAAATTGTTAAACTTAATTGTATATTTTATGAAATCAATCTGTGTTGTTTGAACCAGTAGCTCAAGCTTTTCAAAACCCTAAGCCCTAATTTTGGTATCCACAGACTATTCCAAAAACCATAAAATCCATAATACCTAAGCTCTATTCCAAATACCCTAAACCCTAAATCTTTTAATTTCAGAAACATAAAACCAATTTCTAAAAAACCTAAACCTTATCCAGTAGCCCATCCAGTAGCCAAAACATATTTTTCAGAATACCACAACTTCATCTCAAAAAAACCCTAATTTTTAACCAAAGCAACAGATTACTCCTAAAACCCTATTCTTCACCTTAAAACCCTAAAATCATATTTTTATACCTCAAACACCCTAATTATCATCTTCAACCCTAAAACCATGTCTTAATCTCAAAAAAGAAACCTTAACGTTGTTTTTCTAAAAATTATAGGAAACCTTAATTCAATTCCATAAACCTTAATTTAAAATCTAAAACCCTAATTTTGTTTATTTAATAGCTTAAACTCTAGTTTCATTTATCTATTTGATTTATTTATATGGTGGATGGTTTATTTGATGATAGATGGTTTATTTTAAATATGATGCTTGAATGTTTTAATTTTTTTTGATTAATTTGAATTGTAAAAAGCATGTTTCCACTTTGTGGGTGCCTCAATTTTTTTTTTATGTAATTTAGTTTATCATTTAAAGTTTTTGATTAATGTAAAAGGATACATTTTCACCTTTTGGTGGGTATCCTATTTATTTTATTTTAGACATTGGACATGGTTGTAAGGGCATATTTCCATCTTGTATGGGTGCCCATTTATTGTTTTGTTTTGACTTGTTTTGATTTTAATGCAATAAATTCTTTATTTATTTTATATTCGCATGTATTATGGATAATATTATAATTTTTAAAAATTTTATAATATCTAGACCTGAAAAAGAGGTCGGTTCTAATGAACCGGGTGTTATGAGGGTGTTAGGTCATTCTCATCTTCCCCATAAGTACCCAACTTTATGAACCCATTAAGAGGTTGGGGATTTCTTAGGAATCGAGTCATCCACCCCTTTTTTTTCCCAGCCCATCTGGGTGGCGAGTCCATTTTCTCCGAGTTTAGGCCCGTGTTCTCTAAGGCCCTGAGCCTAACAGTGCCAAAGTCACAAGAATCATTCCATATGGGAGTAGGGAAAAAAATTATTGCTCACAGTGGTGACTCTACTGAGATAAGAGAAGTTGATTCAGTTGGTCTTTATATCATTTTATTCTCTCTTATTATGATATTATCCATTGCGTCACATTACATTGTATTGTGTACGTGAGTTGGGATGTCCATGTTACCCGTGTTGTATTATGTAAGTGAACCATACTTTCACTCAAGGTATGGAGATCGAGCATAACATAACCACTCATAGACTAAAGCCCATGTGTTGCGCTCAAATTAACTCTACCACAAAGCGTCACTCGCAAGTATACGAGGTAGCTGTAGCAAAGGTGATCGCCCCAAGGTCGTTCTCTCAAGGAAGCTAAAGTGGTTAATTGCTTATCAGATTATATTTAACAAGTAATAAAGAGATTTATAAATTGCTAAATAATGAAGAAGATTGATTAAAGTTTAAAACAATAAAAGTAAATTGAGCTGTGTTTTGATTCACTTAATAGAATGGTCTAGGGTTTGCACTTCTCTACTACTTATATGTATGAACGGTTATTCCTCTTAACTAATTCAATTTCAAAGATTAAATCTCAAACAACTCAACTAATCGAGTCAAGGAAATAAGCTCTCGCATTCAAACCTCTTTCAACTAATCTTGTTATAAGTGAAATAATCTTTTTAATAGGTTATATTTCTAATTCACCTAAGTCCTTAATTGAATTGTTCAAGTATTAAACTTCATCTCTCGATCTATCATCTAATACCTTAAAACACATAATTGGTGATCAATCAATTATATATTAACAATATTCCATTCAATCAAGGCTAAAGAAATTGTTAGCTAAGAGAATAACCAATTCATACAATCATAGCAGATCCATACAAACCCTAGACTAGATCAAATTAGTTCATAATGCAATCAAACATATTCATCTTATTAATGTTCAAAGAAATCAAAATAGACATGATAATATCCATTCAATGAAAATAAAGAGAATAAGTTCAAGAACAAAACCAAGTTACAAACTCCTTGAAGCTTTTGAAGAATCTCTTGTTCAATCTTGCAGGAAGGATGTCTTGATGGCTAGAACAATTTAATCTAAACTAGTTTTAATCCAAAGTGAAATAAAAATCAAGAAAACAAATGTTTAAAACCCTAACTTTGCTCTTGACGGCTCAAAACTTTGCTCCAAATCTGTTCTAAATCGTCCCTCAAACCCTAGCTTTTATTTTCCTTTTATATGAATCGTACTCGTTAAAAATCCGATGCGGGCTTGGAACATGAGGGACATGGCCAAGTCAGAAGTGACTTGGCCGTGTGAGTGATCTTTGGAGGGACACGGCCAGGTGACTTGGCCGTGTCCCTTGCCTGTGTCCACTTCTGTTGCTTTCGATCTCTCTTTCTTCTTTGTTGAGTGACACGGCCAAGTCAGAGGTGACTTGGCCATGTTGCATGTCTTTTGAGGGACACGGCCACAAGACTTGGCCGTGTCCCTTGCATGTGTCCTTCACTGTAAGTCTTTAGTCTTCTTTCCTTTGGAATTTTGGAGAGACATGGCCAAGTGACATGGCCATGTCGCTTGCATGTGTCACCTACTGTGATGACTTGGCCGTGTTTGAGCATATTTGGAGGGACATGGCCATGTTTGAGGTGACTTGGCCGTGTTGCTTCATTTTGGAGAGACATGGCCAGGTGACTTGGCCATGTCGCTTGCATGTGTCGCCTGACTTGGCCATGTCGCTTGCATGTGTCGCCTGACTGTGATGATTTCTTCTTCTTCAGTCTTGGTTCCTTGGCTTTTTTAACCTAAAACAAAACATCAAAAAAACTTTAAACAAAAAGTAAATAAACAATAACCAACAAAACATAAACACTATACTAAAAACTAGATCAAAAACAACACAAACACTAAAATAAACTAAAACTATCAAAATTAATGAAAACACTAAACAAACCGATAAAAACTAACAAAATACCTAAATAAAACAATAATTATCATAATAAACAAACTACAAATCTATGACAAAAACTAACAAAACAACTACCCCACACTTACAACTTTGCTTGTCCTCAAGCAAATTCACATAGCATAAATTAAAAACTCACACAACCTTAACTATAATTCCAACATAAGATGATATACTTTAAGAATCAGACATAAATAATTTGCATCTTACTTCAATCAAGATTTTCTTAACTCATTCATTAATCCAGACATACAAATCTTATCTCTCATCTAAGTGTTTCACTCAATTTCATAGGTTAAATCACTCAAACCACTCATGACTGCATGCTACCATAAACTTGCTTAATTATCCAATCTCCCTCACTGATTTTCCCAAGAAATAATCCGAAGGTCTTTCATTTTGGTGTAATGGGGCTAAGGTAAAGGTGTGAGAAAAGACATTTAAGCTGGAGCATCAAGAAATGGAGTATCTATATTAGACACTACTCTTGCTAAGAAACTCATATCTCCCTTAACTGACATACTCACAATCCATTGATAATCTTTCATACTTGCATAAAAATACATGAGTCAACATTCCTCTTTTGATAACCAATGCTATAACATATATGAATTTTGTATATATATATAACCCTTCTTTTTTTTTCTATCATTTTTTTTAATATATATATACAAAATATAAACTTGCATGGAACATCTAGCTTAACATGTAGAGGAAAAGAATAATCAACTCTCAATCAAATACAATATGCAAAGTATGCATTTCAACCCCCAAATAGCAATATCATTTTTCTCTTTTTTTTTTACTTGCTTACCCCACACTTTGAAATAAACCACCCTATAGTCATATCATAAAACTCCATTCCTTAATGCAGGTATGATGATAATAAGAGAAAGTTGAGCTGTGAATTGTGTTGATCAAACAATAAAAAGGTCAAAGGCTCAACTTGGCTCACTAAGGAATTAAATATTAAGGGAGGTCTTTTTAAGCTAAAGGGCTAGCCTAATTTGCCTTCATCATTTTAAAACCTGAGATTAAATCATAATGTGAGTTCAATCAGTATGCAAAAGCAAACTCTAGAGATGCAAAATCATGAAGGTGCACACTTAAGAAAAGAAAATCAATCATTTAATCTATAAGGCTCAAAACTCACAAAGGTGGGTTCTCAAAGATTTATATGTCATGAACCGCAGAATGTGAAAATTGATCCTGAATGAATTCAAATGCTCATTTCTATGCTGATACTAAAGTCTCAACTATAATGCTAGAATCACAGAAAAGATCAATAAATTTTCAACAATTATACCATGCACAACACAATAAAACATACCAAGGCAACCAAAACAAAAATTAAAGAAAAGCTCAAAGCTTACCCCACACTTTAGAATTTACATTGTCCTCAATGGAAAACAAGAATAATAAAGAGAAAGAATTAAGAACAACCTGTCTTCCATCATATCCTGGTGAGGCAAAACCTAACTATCCATCCTAACACAGATGTTCAAAAACAAGATGCAAGAGAGCTTTAGGGTTTCTATTTATTTAAACTAAACATAAAATCAAAATTGCAAAATATAAAATTATAACTAAGAAAAAGAAATGCAAACCGATGGGTTGCCTCCCATTAAGCGCTTCTTTAATGTCATTAAGCTGGACATCATGCAAGGTCTAGGGATCATGGATCAAAGTGCTGTCAATGATCCTCAATTCCTGAAATCCTTCTTTATATGGCTTAACTCTATTTCTATTTGCCTTAAAAATCTTATTGGTTCTAGAGTTAAATAATTCAATGGCACCAGAAGGACATACCTTAGTTACCTCAAAAGGACCACTCCATCTAGATTTGGGTTTACCTGGAAACAGACTGAGTTGATAATTAAAAAGTAAAACTTTCATACCTGGACTCAATGTCTGTCGCACAGTAAATCTGTCATGAAATATTTTAGTGCGATCCTTAAAGTTCCTCGAGCTCTCGAATGCTTCTGGGTTAGGGCACCCTTGGGTCTTCCCCACTGGTTTAGCTCCCTCTTCTAAAGTCAGTTTCAGCTCCAATTTATCTGGGGAGTCTGTCTGCAACACAACATCTGAAACAACTGCTTCAACACAATCAATGAAAGAGCAATCCTCATATAAAGCAGTTTTAGGAATAGGAGAAGTGTTAAAAATAGAAAATTCCACAGTTTGTCCCAAAACAGTCATTGATAATTTTCCATTTTTAATATCTATCAAAGTGTTGGTAGTCGCCATAAAAGGTCTACCCAGCAGAATGGTGTGTGCAGATGGTGAAGAATTACCTACTTCCATGTCAAGAACAATGAAATCCACAGGTACTATCAAACCACCAACTTTAACTAACACATCTTCTATAACCCCTTTCGGGAATCTAAAAGACCTATCAGCTAATTGCAAAACCATTTTTGACGGTTTAAGCTCCCCTAGTTCTAATTCTTTAAACATAGAATAAGGCATCAAATTCACACTAGCTCCTAGATCACACATACCCTCAGTTCCTTTGCCATTCCCCACAGAAATTTGAATTATAAAGCTTCCAGGATCCTTTAGTTTGGGAGGTAGTTTATGCTGCAGAACAGCACTAGCTACCTCTAAAACTATCACCTTTTCATTCATCTCATACCTCTTTTTCTTAGTGATCAACTCTTTGAAGAACTTGGTATAAGCCGGCATATTCTTTATTGCCTCAAGTAAGGGTAAGTTAATACTTACCTTAGACAGCATGTTGAAGATGTTAGAAAATTGCTTATCTGTTTTATCATCCTTCAACCTGCTAGGGAATGGTACAGGTGGCCGGTATGGGTTGCTTGCCTTATGTAGATCTGTTGTAGGGGACTTCTCCACTGATCTTTCTCCAGCACCTTTGTTCTTTGGTTCTCCTTCCTCCTTGTTCTCTTTGTTACCTGCATTCACAGAATCATTTTCAACATTGTTATAAATTTCCTTACCACTTCTAAGAACAGTCACTGATTGTGCCTGCTCAGTTTGACTTGGGAATTTCCCCTTATGTTGAATCTTCATCTGTTGTGCAAGTTGTCCAACTTGTGTCTCCACCTTCTTAAAAGATGCTTCTAGTGAATCCAGTCTCTTGTTGGTCACCTCTTGATTTTTAGCACTGACTTGAATAAAAGCTTGTAAACTTTCCTCCAAGCTCTCTATCCTAGACTTCCCTTGATTTGAGGATTGGCCCAACTCTTGATTCTGTCCTTGAAGCAAATGGAAAGGCTGCTGAGAATTATTCTTTGCCCAAGAAAAATTTGGGTGATTCCTCCAACCAGGGTTGTAAGTGTTGGTGTAAGGATCATTTCTGGCCCTGGGTTGGAATCCTCCCATAACATTGACCTGCTCAGCTTCATTCCCATAGGACTCATATGCAGAGGGGCAAATATTTGCTCCATGCCCCAGAGTTCCACAAATTTCACATGCTTCATGAGTAGAAGAAGAAATATTATTCTTCATATTCAGCATCTGCACTTGCTTTGTCAACTCAGCTATCTGATTGACCATCTCACTATTGGCTTCTAGTTGATTCACTCCTTTACTTCTTCCCCTTACATTTTTCTATTGAGAATTAGCTCCCAACATCTTAAAGATCTCATAAGTTTCAGCTGCTGTCTTTTCTCCCATGGCTCCCCCAGCTGCATTATCAACAGTGTTCTGAAATTGCTGGGTTAGACCATCATAGAAAAACTGGTTCAGAAGTTGAAGTGGATAGTGATGATGTGGACACTGGATCAATAACATTTTAAATCTGTCCTAAGCCTCATGAAATGGCTCTCCTTCAAATTGAGAGAATGTAGCAATCTTCCCTCTCAACTCAGCTGTCTTCTGATGTGAATAGAACTTGCCCATGAATTTATTATAAACTTGCTCCCAAGTTGTCAGTGAGTTTTCGGGCAACATCATAAGCCAGCTCTTTGCTCTATCTTTCAAAGTATATGGAAAACACCGCATCCTCAACTGATCCTCTGTTAATCCTCCCAATGGAAAAGTGTTGAGGGTGGAGTAGAAATCCCGAATAAAGTTCAAAGGATCTTCATTTGGAACTCCATAGATGAGGGCAGCATATTGTAATGGATGTTCTTCAATTCATAATTTCTTGCTGCATCTGTCAGTCTTATGCAAGAAGTGGAAGTTCCAATGACAGGTCTAGCAAAGTCTCTCATCGTCCTTTGTCTTTCTTCAGCCATTTTAACAGATTGTGCAGATTCCGACTCATAATCAGAAGTGTCCTCCTCTGAAGTATCAAATCCTGTGTAAAGCTCAAACTCTTCCCTGCTCCTTTTCACCCTCTGAATTTCTGGAATGAATGGATGTAGCTCTCCTTCGAGTGATCTCCTGCCTTGCATAAACAGAATTGTCTAGAAAAAGAAACAATTAAAAGAAAAAGACAAAATAAAATAAAATGAAAACAATGAAAAATAATCTAAAATATTTTTTTTTAATAAACAATTACGCCAATTAGCCTCCCCGGCAGCGGCGCCAAAAACTTGTTGCGCTCAAATTAACTCTACCACAAAGCGTCACTCGCAAGTATACGAGGTAGCTGTAGCAAAGGTGATCGCCCCAAGGTCGTTCTCTCAAGGAAACTAAAGTGGTTAATTGCTTATCAGATTATATTTAACAAGTAATAAAGAGATTTATAAATTGCTAAATAATGAAGAAGATTGATTAAAGTTTAAAACAATAAAAGTAAATTGAGCTGTGTTTTGATTCACTTAATAGAATGGTCTAGGGTTTGCACTTCTCTACTACTTATATGTATGAACAGTTATTCCTCTTAACTAATTCAATTTCAAAGATTAAATCTCAAACAACTCAACTAATCGAGTCAAGGAAATAAGCTCTCGCATTCAAACCTCTTTCAACTAATCTTGTTATAAGTGAAATAATCTTTTTAATAGGTTATATTTCTAATTCACCTAAGTCCTTAATTGAATTGTTCAAGTATTAAACTTCATCTCTCGATCTATCATCTAATACCTTAAAACACATAATTGGTGATCAATCAATTATATATTAACAATATTCCATTCAATCAAGGCTAAAGAAATTGTTAGCTAAGAGAATAACCAATTCATACAATCATAGCAGATCCATACAAACCCTAGACTAGATCAAATTAGTTCATAATGCAATCAAACATATTCATCTTATTAATGTTCAAAGAAATCAAAATAGACATGATAATATCCATTCAATGAAAATAAAGAGAATAAGTTCAAGAACAAAACCAAGTTACAAACTCCTTGAAGCTTTTGAAGAATCTCTTGTTCAATCTTGCAGGAAGGATGTCTTGATGGCTAGAACAATTTAATCTAAACTAGTTTTCATCCAAAGTGAAATAAAAATCAAGAAAACAAATGTTTAAAACCCTAACTTTGCTCTTGACGGCTCAAAACTTTGCTCCAAATCTGTTCTAAATCGTCCCTCAAACCCTATCTTTTATTTTCCTTTTATATGAATCGTACGCGTTAAAAATCCGATGCGGGCTTGGAACATGAGGGACACGGCCAAGTCAGAAGTGACTTGGCCGTGTGAGTGATCTTTGGAGGGACACGGCCAGGTGACTTGGCCGTGTCCCTTGCCTGTGTCCACTTCTGTTGCTTTCGATCTCTCTTTCTTCTTTGTTGAGTGACACGGCCAAGTCAGAGGTGACTTGGCCGTGTTGCATGTCTTTTGAGGGACACGGCCACAAGACTTGGCCGTGTCCCTTACATGTGTCCTTCACTGTAAGTCTTTAGTCTTCTTTCCTTTGGAACTTGGTGAGACACGGCCATGTTTGAGGTGACTTGGCCGTGTTGCTTCATTTTGGAGAGACATGGCCAAGTGACATGGCCATGTCGCTTGCATGTGTCGCCTACTGTGATGACTTGGCCGTGTTTGAGCATATTTGGAGGGACATGGCCATGTTTGAGGTGACTTGGCCGTGTTGCTTCATTTTGGAGAGACATGGCCAGGTGACTTGGCCATGTCGCTTGCATGTGTCGCCTGACTTGGCCATGTCGCTTGCATGTGTCGCCTGACTGTGATGATTTCTTCTTCTTCAGTCTTGGTTCCTTGGCTTTTTTAACCTAAAACAAAACATCAAAAAAACTTTAAACAAAAATTAAATAAACAATAACCAACAAAACATAAACACTATACTAAAAACTAGATCAAAAACAACACAAACACTAAAATAAACTAAAACTATCAAAATTAATGAAAACACTAAACAAACCGATAAAAACTAACAAAATACCTAAATAAAACAATAATTATCATAATAAACAAACTACAAATCTATGACAAAAACTAACAAAACACCATGCAGTTGGCCTAGTTACTTTCCTTAGGTTACCCAAATGCTTGCTCTTTGACTATGATTAATATATCTTAGTTTGAACCATGGCTTATTTGGTTTGTTCCATTCCTAATATGACCTAATTATATTATAAGCCAGAATAATTTTTAAGGCCAAAAGACCAAAACTATTTAAAAAAAATTTCAAAATGGTCTTTGGATATAAAATCTTTTTTCCAAAATGGGTCAAAAATTCTTTCTATTTCATGGCCCAAACTCAAAGCCCAAAAATCTATTTTTAATAAATCTTTTACAATGTGCTTTGAAACAAAACCATTTTAAACAAACCTCTTCATTGGGCTTACAACTATTTAAGTCAATTATGGAATACTTGAAATCAATTATGGGCCTAGTTTACACCAAGGCTTATTAATCATGGGCTTGTTTGTGGCATGAATCATTGGTTGCTTTTTCAAATCGGAAAATCTATTTATGATAAGCCTTTTAATATAGTTTTAATCTAATATAACATAAAAGCTATCTTTTGTTGGTCCAACAGATTAAGACTTAATCAGTGGGAGTTATTATGGACTAACTTCTAAGTTTGAAAATATAACTATTGGTTAATCATCCAAGTGAATTTTTTGAAAACAAGATATCTCTTGTTGATATTTTGTTGACCATATACCTAGGAAAATGAACTTGCCATTCATGTGTGGGTGATATAAGGTTGGAAGGACATCCTTACTCTTGTTATTTTCTTTAATTGTGCATCCATGCATACATGCATTGCATCTCATATCATTGGTCCTTTCTGGCTCACATCCCTAGAGTACAGCAGTTCAAGAGCCTACAATAACCTGACATAAGCCAATGATGTAGAATTCAACAACATCTCAGTTAGCTTCTTACCAAAAGTAATGGAGCCAGAATAGATTCATAGGATCATAGACAATGCAATCAACACCAAGATTAAAGAACTAAAGAGGGTCCTGGCTGAGGCCAAGATAGTGAGAGGCATCATGCCCAACCTTCGTGAGAGACTTCCTGCCCAACCTTTACGAGAGACTATCTCATACCCTTATCAGAGATTTCAAAAATCTTCTCTAAGCTGGCTTACAAATAGAAGAGTGTGAATGAGAGAAGAATCACTTTTTTAGAAGGAGAAATGAGAGAGGGAACTACTAATCTGGCAGTCAGAGTGCATAAAAAGAAATGGATGTCAATACAACTACTGGCCAAGAGAATAAGAGGCAATTTTCAGAGTTGGACAAACTTCTATCTTGGATTTTCAACAAGTTACAAAAGAAAGAACTATTGCAGCCATTGGCTCCTCAACCGCTACACGATCCTCTTCCGATAAACTTTGATGCCAAGGCTTTTTGTCAATTTCATCAAATGCAAGGGCATGATAAAGATAAATGTGCTTGATTGAGGCACAAGATCCAAGAGTTAATCAATAGTGGCAAGTTGCCCACGCCCAATAAACCCAATACTAAAAGCAATCCCTTGCCTAGGTTTGGAAGAGTGCAACCATCAGCAACCTTCATGATAAAAGGAGGATTGATGAAAACTTCTATCTTGTCATCCTTTTAAGATGTATATGGAGGAATTGTGGATGAGGATGTGATGACCATTGCTCCTGACATGTCCAAGTAGATGAAGCACTATCGATTATAATTCAATGTCGCGCTTGAATTAACTCTACCACAAAGCGTTACTCGCAAGTATACGAGGTAGCTGTAGCAAAGGTGATCGCCCCAAGGTCGTCTCACAAGGAAGCTAAAGTGGCTAATTGATTATCAAATTAAAAGTAACAAGTAATGAATAAATTTAAATTGCTAACTAAAGAAGAAGTTTAATTGAAGTTTAAAACAATAAAAGTAAACAAGAGCTGATATTTTAATTTACTTGATAAAAAGGTCTAGGGTTTGCACTTCTTTACTACTTATTTGTATGAACGGTTATTCCACTTAACTAATTTAATTTCAAAGATTAAATCTCAAACAACTTAATTAATTGAGTCAAGGAAATAAGCTCTCGCATTCAAACCTCTTACAACTAATCTTGTTATAATTGAAACAATCTTTTTAATAGGTTATATCTCTAATTCACCTAAGTCCTTAATTGAATTGTTTCATCATTAGACTTCATCTCTCAATCCATCATCTAATACCTAAAACACACAATTGGTGGCCAATCAATTTTATGTAACAATATTTCATTCAATAAAGGCAAAAGAAATTATTAGCTAAGAGAATAACCAATTCATACAATCATAGCAGATCCATACAAACCCTAGACTAGATCAAATTAGTTCATAATGCAATCAAACATATTCATCTCATTAATGTTAAAAGAAATCAAAATAGACATGATAATATCCATTAAAACAATTTCAATGTAAATAAAGAGAATAAGTTCGAGAACAAAACCAAGTTACAACTCCTTGAAGCTTCTGAAGAATCTCTTGTTCAAATCTTGCAAGAAGGATGAAACAATGGCTAGAACAATCTAATCTAAGCTAAAGTAATCAAAAGTAAAATTAAAATCAAGAAAACAAAGCTAAACCCTAACTTCACTCTCTCTGACGGCTGAAAATATTCTCCAAATCGTCAACAGTCCAAACCCTAAGCTCCCCTCTTTCCTTTTATACGAAACGTCCGGTTTAAAATTCGGTGCGCGTTTGGTTCATGAGGGACACGGCCAAGTCAGATGTGACTTGGCCGTGTGAGTGGCTTTTGGAGGGACACGGCCAGGTGACTTGGCCGTGTCCCTTGCTTGTGTCCACCACTACTTGCCTTTTCTTTTTTTCTTCTTTGTTGAGTGACACGGCCAAGTCAGATGTGACTTGGCCGTGTTGGAGCTTGTTGGAGGGACACGGCCAGGTGACTTGGTCGTGTCCCTTGCCTGTGTCTTCCACTATGAGTTTTGCTTCTTCTATTCCTCTGGAATTGGTGAGACACGGCCAGGTGGAGATGACTTGGCCGTGTGGGTCTTCTTTGGAGGGACACGGCCACAAGACTTGGTCGTGTCCCTTGCTTGTGTCTGCTACTGGGACTTGTTCTTCAATTTAACTTGGTATGGGACACGGCCAGTGACTTGGCCGTGTCCTGTTCCTGTGTCAGCCACTGCCACTTTCTCCTTCAAATTTGCTTCCTTGCCTTTTTTAACCTAACACAAAACTCAAAACAAATCTAAACAAGAAATCAATAGACAATAACCAACACAACATAAACACAATACTAAAGACTACATCAAAATCGACATAAACAATGAAATAAACTAAAACTACCAAAATTAATGAAAACACCAAACAAACCAATTAAAACTAACAAAATACCTAAATAAAACAATAATTATCATAATAAACAAGACACAAAACTATAACAAAAACTAATAAAACAACTACCCCACACTTAAAACTTTGCTTGTCCTCAAGCAAATTCACATGGCATAAATTAAAAATTCAAACAACCTTAACTTTTAATTCCAGCATATAGATGAAATACTTTAAGATACAACATAAATAATCGCACTTTACTTCAATCCAGGATTTTCTTAACTCATTCATTAATCCAGACATACAAATCTCATCTCTCATCTAAGTGTTTCACTCGATTTCAAAGGTTAATCACTCAAACCACTCATGACTGCATACTACCATAAACTTGCTTAATTATCCAATCTCCCTCACTGACTTTCTCAAGAGATAATCTGAAGGTCTTTCATTTGGATGTAATGGGGCTAAGGTAAAGGTGTGAGAAAAGACATTTAGGCTGGAGCATCAAGAAATGGAGTATCTAAATTAGACACTACTCTTGCTAAGAAACTCATAACTCCTTCAAATAGCATACTCACCAACCCTTGATACCTCACATACTTGCACACTAAAAGAAAAGTACATGAGTCAATATTCCTCTAAGGCTAGAAAATATATGAATTTTGTATATATATACCTTTATATATATATATATTATTTTTTTTCTTTTTTTTATATTTTTATATTTTTATATTTTATTTTATCATCATTCATTTTTTTTAATATATATACAAAATATAAACTTGCATAGAACATCTAGCTTAAAATGTAGAGGAAAAGAATAATCAACTCCTAATCCAACACAATGTGCAAAGTGTGCATTTCAACCCCAAATAGCAATACCATTTTTTTTATACTTGCTTACCCCACACTTTGAAATAAACCACCCTATTGTCATATCATAAAACTCCATTCCTTAATGCAGGTATGATGATAATAAGAACATGTTAAGTTGAGAATTGTGTTGATCAAACAAGAAAAAGTCGAAGGCTCAACTTGGCTCACTAAGGAAATCAATATTAAGGGAGGTCTTTTTAAGCTAAAGGGCTAACCTAATTTGCCTTCATCATTTTAAAACTTGAGATTAAATCATAATGTGAGTTCAATTAGTATGCAAAAGCAAACTCTAGATATGCAAAATCATGAAGGTGCACACTTAAGAAAAGAAAATCAACTGATAATAATATCAAATTATGAGGCTCAAAACTCACACAGGTGGGTTCACAAAGATTTATATGTCATGAATTGCAAAATGCGAAAATTGATCCCGAATGAATTCAAATGCTCATTTCTATGCTGATACTAAAGTCTCAACTATAATGCTAGAATCAAATAAAAGATCAATAAATTTTCAACAATTATGCCATGCACAACAAACACAATAAACAAAACAAGACAAACATTAAAGGAAAGCTTAAAGAGTACCCCACACTTAAAATTTACATTGTCCTCAATGTAAAATAAGAATAGTAAATAAAAAGAGTTAAAGGACAACCTGTCTTCCATCGTACCCGGTGAGGCAAAATCCTAGCTTTCCATCACAAACACAAAAGTTCAAAAACAAAAGTACAATATATAAAAATAAAATATCCAAATATAAAGGTTAACATGGAAACAAAAACGAAAAATAAGAACAAAAATACATTAAACAAAACAAAGCAAGGATCTCAAAATCTATGGAAAAGGCGGGCGTGAAGATGATGCAGCTGAGGGATGAAGACTCAGGATCGTCGAAAGGTTGCTGTTAATCTGCTCCAACTGCTGCAAGACCTCAGCATGATTACGGTCCACCTTGCTATCCAGTCGATCCACTTTGCCCTCCAAGGCCTCAATCCTCAGAAGCACCTCTTGATGTTCCGAGATCGGAGCATCCTCATCTAGGTTAAGAGAATCTGAGTCGGACTCCTCTTGGACCCGTGCTCTCTTCTGTCTGTCCCCCGGTGCTTCAGGCTCGTCTGAAGGCATCACATAAGTCCCTCTCCTACGCACCACCATGTGCATCTTCTCAAGTGTAGCTAAATCCAAAGAGTCATTACCCAAAATTCTAGTCATACAACTAGTACTCTGGTCAAAATCCTCAACTAGGGCTACTGCTAGTGTGGTAACCAACCCTCCAACACAAATTGCCCCCTTTCTTTTGTTAGCCACAGAATAAAAAATATCGGCTAACCAATAGCCGGCACTGACATGCATTGCATTAAAAGCACAATCCAGGAAAAATAGTTCACTCACTTCAACCACACCAGGGCTCTCCTTCCGAGCAAAGAATCCACAAGCCATAAACCTATGCAAATATCTCAAAGCGGAATTTCTTAACTTAGATGCCTTGGCCGATTTGGCCACATATGAACCAGAGCCTAAAGCTCCTCAAGCAAATTATTGTTTAAATTCTTTAGGTACCGACCTTTCCCCGTGCTGATGAAAACCATATATATCATTTAACTGGTCAATATTGAGCACATAAGATTTACCCAGCAATTTAAACATCAATTTAGTGCAGATTTTCTTATCATTTCTTTCAACCTTGAGAGATGTCAAAAATTCTAGAGTAAGTTCCTCAAACTGCAAAGGTCTCAAGGTGACTAGAGTTTCCCATCCAAGAAATTGCACATATCGCTCAAAATTAGTCCTAATTTGCAAGGCATCAAGAGATTCATCGTTAACATACCTTGTCGGGAAAAAACCCCAAGCCAAAAGACTTGCTCTCTTCGAAGATAAAGTGGATGAAGAGGAAGAAGCTCCTTCGGTTGTAGGCCTCTTCTTCTTGTGGTGTGAAACAGTCTTAGTTCTCGACATCCTAAGAAATCTGAAAATTCAACCCAAAACTGAATTAAATCAAAATTATATGAGTAAAGAGGAAGTTTTAAGTGATTATCTCAAGTTTTGTTGAAGAAATTTGAAGTTTTAATGGAAAAGTTGAAGTTTTGAAATACAAATCAATGGTTTTGGTGATACAGAGAGCGAGAGATCGAGAGAGACGAAGATAGAAAATTTAGGGATTTATGAAAAGAACTGGGCAAAATCGGGTTTTAAAAGTGTAAAATTTGAGGAACACGGCCGTGTTAGTGGGTACTTGGCCGTGTCTGGTGTGTGAAAGTGAAGGGACACGGCCAAGTCAAGGTGACACGGCCGTGTCTGATGCTCTTGGAGGGACACGGCCAGGTGACTTGGTCGTGTCCCCTGGGTGTGTCCTATTCTGTACAAAATTGGAAAATCGTTCAAATTTTGAAGAAGTTTGGCCGTGTCCAGTGTGTGACACGGCCAAGTCTTTTGGCCGTGTCACCTTGTAACACCCCAATACTCCATATAAATACTATACATATACCTAGTATACATACAGTAAGTATTTAAAGTATAAAGATGCCACTTTTCTTTTTACCTTTCAATACCTGTAACAAAATTCAAACCATAATAGGTCAATTTAAAGAACACTTACAAATTATTGTCTTTATCAAAACTTCATTTATACATATAATATAACATACTTAAAGTGGATACATGTATGCATTACCCTCTAGTTGGTCTCGACAAAATCTTACTCTTCTCGTGGCATACCAAAAGACTTCATGTCTTCCACCAAGCTACCTGCGCGATAATACATCCGCGCTAAGCTCGAAAGCTTAGTAGTACAAATATAAAATACAAACATATATCATGGAAACACTAACATATAAAGATATCTCAATTCCATATACTTTTAGTTCTTATTAAGTTTATCCCTATTCATTTGCACCTTTCATATCTTTCAACTAATCTCATATCTTATACACATATAAGCATAACATTTCTACCAAGTCCAACCCATCACTAATATTCACAATCAACATCTCAATACACACATTATACATCATACTAATCATAAGTCACATTTCCAATTAAGACAATCATTGTCATCAACCACAATTCATCAATTGAATTCACAATCAATGCTAATACACACATTATACATCATACCAATCATAACATTTCTTTATTCACAATTCAACATTAATGATTCATCACTAGTGCTCATAATCAATATTTCAACGCACATATTACATATCATCAATCACATGTCCAATGAAGTATACCAAAGATTTCATTATCCATTTCTTTCAACATTTGTATATCACATTGACAACAAAGACAGACTCGGGCCCAACAGACACCACTATGTTATTCAGAGTTCAGAGTTACTGCTTTGGTCTATAATCATAATCATCAAGCCCGTAGGCATCATATATCAATATTTCTATCCATGGATAGTGTAACAGACCCAATCTCTTGGACCATCAACTCATCATGAGGAGATCCTCAACCCGGCAAGACTGTTACCAATCATATATTTCATATTCACAATTCTCATAGTGTAACAGACCCAGTCTCTTGGACCTCAATTCAACTCAATTTGAAGAGATCCTCAACCCGGCAAGACTGTTACCTTTTTCATTTTATAGGCATGCCTCCAAACCCAGAACTCTGAAAACTGAATAACACATTAAACACATATTTCACTTATTGTTTCATTATCAATTTCAATCTCAATGTTCATTATCATCTAGGCAAACATGCCTTATTTCTTTCAATTAGATCATCATAGCCAATCACAATGGCTTCACAACATATCATATCTCAATCCATATGATACATATAAAATCATTGCTAAAACATTACAAAGTACCTTATTCATATAGCACAATACAATTCACAAGATTCATAATACACAAATCATAGTATTGTTCATATAGTATCATGTGCATCATCATTATAATACTCAACATCAATTACATTAACCAAATGAACATATCATTATTCAATCACATGATTCACATTATACATATAGCATCATTGCTATAACATTACAAAGTACATTAAAGTAATTCTTCATAAAAGTGTTTGTCATAATAAATTTGCATAGCTCATACCTTGTTGAATGATCCTCTTCTCTTTCACACTATGCAAGTCACATTAGATTAACAATGTAATAATTTACCTAACATTATTTAATTATACTCAATCAATTGTATTCTCATACATTAATATTCATCAAATCATTCACATCTTACATTTTCCCATAACACAATTATATATATACATATCATTAATGATATAAACACATCAAAATACATTAGTGATATGCATTAACAATGCAATCATGCAACATTGGTACTTACCTTAATAACATTTCACACCACTCTAAACTCTTCTCCACTCAATAGTTCTTCACTTCACAAATTAGGGCAATTCAACCTCTTCACAACCTAATCCAAAAGGAATATTAGCAAAATGACCATATGAATAGTACATTCTGGTTTTAGACTCCATTTTATCCTTATTTTGAAAAATTGTATAAAATAATCTACTTGACTAAAAATTCTAAAATTTTTACAGAATTTAGTTTTGTATCTTAAATCATTCCTTTAAAATTTCATATCAAACTAAACACAAAATCTTGGTCAAATAGTTCACCTAACCAGACTGCCCCAATTGCCCTGCATCGTGGCAGCAGTTCTGAACTTTGTGAATTCCATAAATCAAATTCAATCAACGTGGTTCCAAATTATTTTTCTCAAATACTAGACTCACTAAGCAACAACATATCCAAAATTCAATTGGATATGATGTTTCTACATTTTATTAAAAATCCCGAAATATAGCTGTCTCAGTTAAGGTACCTGCTGGAACAGGTCTAATAAAAATAATCTTTCTAAACTCATAACCATTCCAAAATCGAATCAACATATTTTTCAGTCATTATAGACTCATAGAGGCACAACATATCAAAAATTCACTTCAAGAACATTTTTCTATAATTAATTAAAAATCATACAAGTCACAGCCTTTACTAATTGTAAAACAGAAAAATATTCACTAAACACAACTCTTACTCTTCCATCACCAACACCAATTTACTTCTTATTTAAAATCAATTTCAACTCTAATCAACAAATCATCAACACACTTAATCATACTATCAATAACCCTAACTCAACTCACACACATCTTCAAAAATAACAAAGGCAAACAAGAGAAAACTTACTAAAATCATGAAATTCTTGAAATTCCAACTTGTATACTTGAGATCTTCCTTCACTTTTGAGCTTAAAATTCCAAAATCATCACTTGCTCTCTTGCTTTCCTTTGTCTTTGAGTGAGCCGGCCATCAACAAGAAGAAGAAGAAGAAATGATGAAGAAAACACAAAGTCAATAGGCATTAAATACCCTTCCAAAAGAAAATTACTAAACTACCCTCAACCATATAACTAAACCTTTGTCTTTTACAAGCCCATGTTGGTAATTTCACAATCACAAATAAAATATCCTCTTCCCTTGACCAAGCCCTTTGACCAACTTATATTATATATATATGACCATATACACAACATATACACTTCACTCTACACAATGCTTTTCTTCAAACAACATAATTACCACTTATCAATCACACACTCAATTCAATAATAACAACATTATCATAACTTCTAAGCACACTTAGGGATATTACACACCTACTGCCTTTTATTAACTTTTAACCCCTTTTTTTTTACTCAACGATTTTGCAACCCTTCTTCGTTAAACACCCTGAAACACAAAGTAAAGAAAAACCGATCAAAGCACAGTCCATTTATTTAAACCGAACATAAAATTAATACTCGCAAAATTTAAAATTACAACTACAAAAAAAATAAAAAAAAATGCAAACCGATGGGTTGCCTCCCATTTAGCGCTTCTTTAATGTCATAAAGCTGGACATCATGCAAGACCTAAGGATCACAGATCAAAGTGCTATCAATGATCCTCACTTCCTGAAATCCTTCATTGTATGGCTTAACTCTCTGTCCATTAACTTTAAAAGTCTCACTTGTTCGAGAGTTAAGTAATTCAATGGCACCAGAAGGATACACCCGAGTTATCTCGAAAGGCCCACTCCATCGAGACTTGAGTTTACCTGGAAAAAGATGGAGTCGTGAGTTAAAAAGTAAAACTTTCATACCTGGACTCAATGTCTTTCGCACTATAATTTTGTCATGAAGTGCTTTCGTGCGATCCTTGTAAATTCTCGAGCTCTCATATGCCTCATTTCTCAGCTCATCTAATTCTGAAATTTGAAGAAGTCGTTCTCTCTTCGCTTTGTCCAAGTCCAAATTCAGAGTCTTGATTGCCCAATATGCTCTGTGCTCCAACTCCAATGGTAAGTGACAAGCTTTTCCAAAAACCAATCGGTAAGGACTCATACCAAGAGGAGTTTTGAAAGCAGTCCTATATGCCCATAGTGCATCATGCAATCTGTTTGCCCAATCCTTCCTGGATGTGTTGACTGTTTTCTCCAGAATTCCTTTTAGCTGCTTGTTTGATGTTTCCACTTGTCCAGAAGTCTGTGGATGGTATGGGGTTGCCACCTTGTGCTTCATGCCAGATTTGTGCATTAACTTCTCAAAAAGCCTGTTGCAAAAATGGCTCCCCCCATCACTGACTATCACCCTTGGTGTGCCAAACCTGCTAAGAATGTTTTCCTTCACAAATTTAACAACAATATTAGCATCATTAGTACGGGTGGGGATTGCCTCCACCCATTTGAAAACATAATCAACAGCAACTAAAATGTATTCATAACCAAAGGACTTGGGGAAAGGACCCATAAAGTCTATTCCCCACACATCAAACAGTTCAACAACAATATATGACTGAAGGGGCATTTCATTCCTCCTCCCAATGTTACCTACTCTTTGGCAACGATCACAGTGCTTACAATAGTCTTGAGCATCTTTAAATAAAGTAGACCAGTAAAAACCACTTTGAAGCACCTTTTCTGCAATCTTCCTTCCTCCAAAATGACCCCCACAGTGAAGATCATGACAAAATTGAAGAACACTCAGTTGTTCTTCCTCAGCTACACACCTGCGAACTATCTCATCTTTGCATATCCGGAATAGATAAGGTTCATCCCAAAAATAAAACTTACTCAAGTGTAGAAACCTTTTCTTTTCCTGAAAGGACATGTTAGATCTCAAAATACCACATGCAAGATAGTTAGCAATATCTGCAAACCAAGGGGCATTAATTACCACAAACAGATGCTCATCAGGAAATTCTTCTAAATTTTTATGAATGCTATCAGATGCAAGATTTTCACTAAAGAAGGGTAATCTGGATAAATGATCAGCAACAACATTCTCACTACCCTTAGTATCCTTGATTTGGAAATCAAACTCTTGCAATAACAACACCCATCTAATTAAGCGCGGTTTAGCATGTTGTTTTGTTAACAGATATTTAAGAGCTGCATGATCAGAATGCACAATAATTTTTGACCCAATTAAATAAGCTCTAAATTTGTCTAAAGCAAAAACAACAGCTAACATTTCCTTCTCAGTTGTGGTGTAGTTCATTTGTGCACTATTCAGGGTTAAACTGGCATAATAAATTACTCTCAAGTATTTGTCAACCCTTTGCCCAAGAACAGCTCCTACTGCATGATTAGAGGCATCACACATGATTTCAAAAGGTAAAGACCAAACAGGAGCTACAATCATTGGTGCACTAGTCAATTTTTCCTTAAGGGAATTAAAAGCTTGCATGCATTGTGCTGTAAATTCAAATGGAACATCTTTCCCCAATAAATGGCACAATGGTTGGCTTATTTTGGAAAAATCCTTAATAAACCTCCTGTAAAATCCTGCATGCCCTAGAAAACTTCTTATTCCCTTAACTGAGGTAGGTGGGGGTAACTTAGCAATCAATTCAATTTTAGCCTTGTCTACCTCAATTCCTTTACTTGACACCACATGACCTAAGACAATGCCCTGGGTAACCATAAAATGACTCTTTTCCCAACTTAAAGTGAGGTTACATTCAATGCATCTCTCAAGCACACGAACAAGTTTATTGAGGCAATTATCAAAAGAATTACCAAAAACAGAAAAGTCATCCATAAATACCTCAATAAAATCGTCTATCATGTTAGAGAAGACAGACATCATGCATCTCTGAAAAGTTGCAGGTGCATTGCACAAGCCAAAGGGCATACGTCGAAATGCAATAAGTCCCAAAAGGGCAAGTAAAGGTTGTCTTGGACTGATCCTCTGGAGCTATTGGCACCTGATAGTAACCTGAAAGGCCATCCAGAAAAAAATAATGTGAGTGTCCAGAAAGTTTATCTAACATCTGATCAATAAAAGGAAGAGGGAAATGATCTTTCTTTGTAGCATTGTTCAACTTCCTATAATCGATGCACATTCTCCACCCAGTAGTAGTCCTAGTAGGAACCAATTCATTATTCTCATTTTTCACCACAGTGATTCCAGATTTCTTAGGAACTACATGTTCTGGGCTCACCCACTCACTGTTAGCAATTGGATAAATTACTCCTTTATCCAGCAATTTGAGCACTTCCTTCTTCACCACTTCACTCATATTTGGGTTAAGGCGCCTTTGAGTCTCCCTCACAGGTTTAGCTCCCTCTTCTAAAGTGATTCTATGCATGCACATAGAAGTGCTAATACCTTGATGTCACTCAATCCCCATCCTATTGCTCTCTTCAATATTTTAAGCTCACTCACCAACCTCATCTCCTCCCCTTCACTAAGTTCACTAGATATTATTACAGGTAAAGTGTTGTGATCTCCTAAAAACACATATTTCATGTTCTTAGGTAACTCTTTCAGCTCTAACTCTAGTGAGGGGTTCTTCTCTTCTTTTTCAAGGGGGGAAAGCTCACAAACTGGGTCCTGCTCAAGCTCCTCTATTTCAGCACCCTCTAAAGTCTCAAGGCAACTGGCTATTTCTGCATCAAAAATATCCACATCACTCTCTAAAGTCAATGCCAGCTCCAATTTATCAGAGGAACCTGTCTGCAAGAAAACATCTGAAACAACTGCATCAACACAATCAATGAAAGAATAATCCTCATATAAAGCAGTTGTAGGAATAGGAGAAGTGTTAAAGATAGAAAATTCCACATTTGTCCCAAAACAGTCATTGATAAATTTCCATTTTTAACATCTATCAAAGTGTTGGTAGTTGCCATAAAAGGCCTACTCAGCAGAATGGTGTGTGCAGATGGTGAAGAATTACTTACTTCAATGTCAAGAACAATGAAATCTACAGGTACTATCAAACCACCAACTTTAACTAACACATCCTCTATAACCCCTTTCAGGAATCTAAGAGATCTATCAGCTAATTGCAACACCATTTTTGTTGGTTTAAGTTCCCCTAATTCCAAATCAAGATAAACAGAATAAGGCATTAAATTCACGCTAGCTCCTAAATCACACATGCCCTCAGTACCTTTTCCATTCCCCATAGTAATTTGAATAATAAAGCTTCCAGGATCCTTTAGCTTAGGAGGTAGTTTATGCTGCAAAACAACACTAGCTACCTCAGAAACTATCACCTTTTCATTCGGCCCATACCTCTTTTTCTTAGTATTCAGTTCTTTGAAGAATTTAGCATAAGCCGGCATATTCTTAATTGCTTCAAGTAAAGGTAAGTTAATACATACCTTAGACAGCATGTTGAAGATATCTGAAAATTGCTTATCTTTTTTATCATCCTTTAACCTACTAGGGAATGGAATAGGTGGCCGGTATGGATTGCTTGCCTTGTGCAAATCTGCTGTAGGGGACTTCTCCATTGATCTTTCTTCAGCACCTTTGTTCTCTAGTTCTCCTTCCTTTTTATTCTCTTGCTTACCTGCATTCACAGAATTATTTTCAACATTGTTATTAATTACCTTGCCACTCCTAAGAACAGTCACTGCTTGTGCCTGCTCAGGTTGACTTGGGAACTTCCCCTTTTGTTGAATCTGCATCTGTTGAGCAAGTTGCCCCACTTGGGTCTCCACCTTCTTAAAAGATGCTTCCAAGGAATCCAACCTCTTGTTGTTCATCTCCTGATTTTTAGCACTGACTTGGATAAAAGCCTGCAAACTTTCTTCCAAACTCTCTCTCTTAGGCTGACCTTGATTTGAGGATTGGCCCTGCTGTTGGTTCTGTCTTTGGAGCAAATGGAAAGGCTGTTGAGCATTATTTGTTGTCCAAGAAAAATTGGGGTGACTCCTCCAACCAGGATTGTAAGTATTGGAGTAAGGATCATTCCTGGCTCTTGGTTGAAATCCCCCCATAGCATTAACTTGCTCAGCTTCATTCCCAAAAGATTCATATGCAGAGGGGCATATATTTGCTCCATGCCCAAATGTCCCACAGATTCCACACACTTCTTGAGTAGATGAAGAGATATTGTTCTTCATGTTTAGCATCTGAACCTGCCTTGTCAACTCAGCTATTTGACTAACCATTTCAGTATTAGCTTCCAGTTGATTCACCCCTTTACTTCTTCCCCTTACACTCTTTTGTTGAGAATTAGCTCCCAACATCTTAAAGATCTCATAAGTCTCATCAGCTGTCTTTTCTCCCATGGCTCCCCCAGCTGCATTATCAACAGTGTTCTGAAATTGCTGGGTTAGACCATCATAGAAAAATTGATTAAGGAGTTGAAGTGGGTAGTGATGATGTGGACACTGGATTAATAGCATCTTGAATCTTTCCCAAGCCTCATGAAATGGCTCTCCTTCAAATTGAGAGAATGTAGCAATCTTCCCTCTCAACTCAGCTGTCTTTTGGTGTGAATAGAACTTGCCCATGAACTTGTTATAAACTTGCTCCCAAGTTGTCAGTGAATTTTTAGGCAACATCATGAGCCAGCTCTTTGCCCTATCCTTCAAAGTATAAGGGAAACATCTCATCCTCAACTGATCTTCTGTAAGTCCTCCCAAAGGAAAAGTGTTGAGGGTGGAGTAGAAATCCCGAATAAAGTTCAAAGGATCTTCATTTGGAACTCCATAAAATGATGGCAGCATGTTGTAATGAATGTTCTTCAACTCATAATTTCTTGCTGCATCTGTCAGTCTTATGCAAGAAGTGGAGGTTCCAATAACAGGTCTAGCAAAGTCTCTCATCGTCCTTTGTCTTTCTTCAGCCATTTTAACTGATTGTGCAGAATCTGTCTCAAATTCAGAAGTGTCTTCCTCTGAAGTATCAAATCCGTTGTAGAGCTCAAACTCTTCTCTGCTCCTTTTCACTCTCTGAATTTTTGGAATAAAAGGATGTAACTCTCCTTCGAGTTATCTCCTGCCTTGCATAAAAAAAAATTTCTAGAAAAAGAAATATCAAAAGCAAAAGACAAATAAAATAAAATGAAAACAATGAAAAATAATCCAAAGTATTTTATTTTTATTTTTTTTTAAATAAACAATTACGCCAATTAGCCTCCCCGGCAACGGCGCCAAAAACTTGTCGCGCTCGAATTAACTCTACCACAAAGCGTTACTCGCAAGTATACGAGGTAGCTAAAGCAAAGGTGATCGCCCCAAGGTCGTCTCACAAGGAAGCTAAAGTGGCTAATTGATTATCAAATTAAAAGTAACAAGTAATGAATAAATTTAAATCGCTAACTAAAGAAGAAGTTTAATTGAAGTTTAAAACAATAAAAGTAAACAAGAGCTGATGTTTTGATTTACTTGATAAAAAGGTCTAGGGTTTGCACTTCTCTACTACTTAGTTGTATGAACGGTTATTCCACTTAACTAATTTAATTTCAAAGATTAAATCTCAAACAACTTAATTAATTGAGTCAAGGAAATAAGCTCTCGCATTCAAACCTCTTACAACTAATCTTGTTATAATTGAAACAATCTTTTTAATAGGTTATATCTCTAATTCACCTAAGTCCTTAATTGAATTGTTCCAGCATTAGACTTCATCTCTCAATCCATCATCTAATACCTAAAACACACAATTGGTGGCCAATCAATTATATGTAACAATATTTCATTCAATAAAGGCAAAAGAAATTATTAGCTAAGAGAATAACCAATTCATACAATCATAGCATATCCATACAAACCCTAGACTAGATCAAATTAGTTCATAATGCAATCAAAAATATTCATCTCATTAATGTTCAAAGAAATCAAAATAGACATGATAATATCCATTAAAACAATTTCAATGAAAATAAAGAGAATAAGTTCGAGAACAAAACCAAGTTACAACTCCTTGAAGCTTCTGAAGAATCTCTTGTTCAAATCTTGCAAGAAGGATGAAACAATGGCTAGAACAATCTAATCTAAGCTAAAGTAATCAAAAGTAAAATCAATATCAAGAAAACAAAGCTAAACCCTAACTTCACTCTCTCTGACGGCTGAAAATATTCTCCAAATCGTCAACAGTCCAAACCCTAAGCTCCCCTCTTTCCTTTTATACGAAAAGTCCGCTTTAAAATTCAGTGCGCGTTTGGTTCATGAGGGACACGGCCAAGTCAGATGTGACTTGGCCGTGTGAGTGGCTTTTGGAGGGACACGGCCAGGTGACTTGGCCGTGTCCCTTGCTTGTGTCCACCACTGCTTGCCTTTTCTTCTTTTCTTCTTTGTTGAGTGACACGGCCAAGTCAGATGTGACTTGGCCGTGTTGGAGCTTGTTGGAGGGACACGGCCAGGTGACTTGGTCGTGTCCCTTGCCTGTGTCTTCCACTGTGAGTTTTTCTTCTTCTATTCCTTTGGAATTGGTGAGACACGGCCAGGTGGAGATGACTTGGCCGTGTGGGTCTTCTTTGGAGGGACACGGCCACAAGACTTGGCCGTGTCCCTTGCATGTGTCTGCTACTGGGACTTGTTCTTCAATTTAACTTGGTATGGGACACGGCCAGTGACTTGGCCGTGTCCTCTGCCTGTGTCAGCCACTGCCACTTTCTCCTTCAAATTTGCTTCCTTGCCCTTTTTAACCTAACACAAAACTCAAAACAAATCTAAACAAGAAATCAATAGACAATAACCAACACAACATAAACACAATACTAAAGACTACATCAAAAATGACATAAACAATGAAATAAACTAAAACTACCAAAATTAATGAAAACACCAAACAAACCAATTAAAACTAACAAAATACCTAAATAAAACAATAATTATCATAATAAACAAGACACAAAACTATAACAAAAACTAATAAAACATTCAACAAACTTCCTTAGGCTTGAGTGCTACTTATTTTACTTGTGTTTTCTTTAATATTTTTGGAATAATTATGTTTTTTAAATTAAGATTATTTGAATAAATTATTTTCATCAAATTTTTATTTATATTGGTCTTTGTTCTTTTTAGTGCTCAACCAATGATGAGTCTACCTTGATATTCATAAATTAGTGTATTTATGTATCATGATCTGAATGACTTTACTAGGAGATGAAATTATTCTATAGCATTGAGTTGTTTATGCTTACTTAGAGAGGCCTCCTACATAATTACCTTTGTCTAGGTCCTAGTCAATCTTGGAACATACTTTGGCAAACTTTCGAGGTGAAATTGAACTCTGCTTATTTAAGGGAGAAATGATCTAGACATTGTTTGGTTAGCCAAAAACTAGTATCCACCTTATTAAACATCAATTCCTAGTTTGTCCCTTTGAGTCTTCATAAGAATTTTAGCTTGATTTTATTGGATTGTAAACCCCAACAATCTATCCTGAGCTATTGTGATAATTATGGCAAGTCTGATAATAACTAAAGAATAAATGAGAAAGAAGATCAAAAGGATGTACAGTCAAGACCACAAAGATAGCTGAAGTTTACCTGAATTGGACTTAGTAACTTAGAACTATCAAGGCACCGAAGGATCCATTCTCACTGAAGCAGATCCACTATACTCTACTCATCCATAGTCATAAGCATAGAATGGTGCAAACAAGACAACTCTCTTAGAACTAGGACCAAAAAAAAAGAGAAAAAGAAAGAGAAAGAAAAAAGAAAAAAGAAAAAAGAAAAAAGAAAAAAGAAAAAAGAAAAAGAAAGGAAAAGAAGAAAAGAAGAAAAGGAAAAAGAAAAAAGAGAGAGAAAATAAAATCCCAAAAGAGCGGTTTAGAGAGCCAATAGAGGTCTTCTTACCTAAAGCATCAGAAGACTTTAACTTAGAAAATCAGAGAAACAAGATCATCCAACATTGCTCCAAGTCCTCAATCTGGAAAGTCTTGATATTCCAAAGGAAAAATGATAGAATAATGGTCCTGAGTTTTTGGAAAAAAGGGAAAGATCCAGGTTTCTACCAAAAAGATGGAAGAATATTCAAGCCCTATATTTTTATGAAGCCAGATGCCTAGCAAGAGAAAATGGTACCCAAAATTTAAGAATGCTTCTAACAACATACAGTTGCAACAAGGAAGTTTGCAGTGTGAGGGTTTGCCCATTGTATCACATTAGCTCCAATTTGAAAATGGTCTTCATTTAACCCATGTCCCTTATAGATCCCATTTCAAGCCTATTAAAGACATGTTGATCTCTTTTGATGGATAGAGTCTATTAGTGAAAATTGTTTGGATAAGTATGCATATGAGATAGACAAAATTTAAAACTCAATGAGACCTTTGGCCATGTGTAGACCCTTATTTTTTTTACCAAGTCCTGTCCAATATTTTAAAATAAGTCCAAAATAATTTTTGTGGTATTTACTATTTATTTTAATATTTATTATTTATTTTAATATTTATTTTAATAATATAATATTTATTTTAATAATATAATATTTATTTTAATAATATAATATTTACTATTTATTATTTAAAATATAATTTTTATTTTTAAAAAATAAAAATAATAAAAAATAAAAATAAAAATAAAAATTAGACTAATCGACAAACGACGTGCAGCAGCTGCGCGGCACGCCTATTCATCGTAGGCCTATGCCAAATTCGCCGCAGACATGCCTGCGGCGAATTGCACCTAGCACACGTCTGCGGTTAATTGCACCTAGCACGCAGTCTTGCTCGCCAGCTCTCCCATGTCGCTTGCAACTCGCAGGCCAATCCTCTCAGCAACGGCCCGTAGCTCGCCCCAGTGCCCGGGCACAGCAGGCCCAATTTCTCGTAACCCGCACCTTCGGGAAATTTTTGCCTAAACCTTATTAAGCTCGATTTTTTATCATTCTTCCTAAACAATTTTGATTTTCTTAAACAACTAGTATTAGGTTTTTAATTTTCCTATGAATAACACAATTAAAAATAGAAGGAAGGGACTTTTGGATTTTTGAGAGACTTTTCTTTTAGCAGAGACTTTAAGACTTTTGCAATTATTGAGAACTAGGACTTTTGGACTTGGATTTTTCGAAGAGGACTTTGAGACTTTTAACGGTAGCAACCATCAGCAAAACCCTAGAAATTATCAAGAGAGAAAAGGAATAAACACACAACAAGCAATCCAAAGAGACAGTAGCTAAACAAAGCAAATTGTCCACAGATTACATCAAGTTTTCAACCAAAAAATCAAGTTGATTCAGGCACTAACGAAGAGAGTTTGGTTCAACATTCAAAATTGGTGGAGCCTTCAACATAGGTATTTTCTTCTAAATTTAACTTCTTTAAATATACTGTAGCTATGTTATTTTCCTTTAAACTTTTTGATTATTTTTGTTAAATTTTTATATATCATCACGGTAGCTCGTTTAATTAAATTAATATTAAACCCCAAAAACCCTAATTATCATCTTACAACCCTAAAACCATGTCTTAATCCCAAAAATGAAACCTATTTTTCTTAAAATAAAACCTTAACCCTATTTTTCTAAAAATTCTAGAAAACTCTAATTCAATTCTATAAACCTTAATTTAAAAACTAAAACCCTAATTTTGTTTATTTAATAGCTTAAACTCTAGTTTCATTTATCTATTTGATTTGTTTATATGGTTGATGGTTTATTTGATGATGGATGTTTTGTTTTAAATATCATGCTTGAATGATTTAATTTATTTGATTAATTTGAATTGTAAAAGGCATGTTTCCATTTTGTGGATGCCCTAGTTTTTTTTATGTAATTTAGTTTATCGTTTAAAGTTTTGGATTAATGTAAATGGATATGTTTCCACCTTTTGGTGGGTATCCTATTTATTTTATTTTAGACATTGAACATGGTTTGTAAGGGCATGTTCCATCTCGTATGGGTGCCCATTTATTATTTTGTTTTGACTTGTTTTAATTTTAATGTAATAAATTCTTTATTTATTTTATATTAGCATGTAGTATGGATAATATTGTAATATTTAAGAATTTTATAATATCTAGACTTAAAAAGGAGGCCGGTTCCAATGAATCGGACGTTGTGGGGTTATTGGGTCATTATCACCTTCTCCACACGTACCCAACTTTCCGAACCCATTAAGGGGTTGTGAATTTCTTAGGAATCGAGTTATCCACCTATTTCTTTTTTCCAGCCTATTCGGGTGGCGACTCCATTTTCTCCTAGTTTAGGCTCGTGTTCTCTAAGGCCCTAAACCTAACAATGCCGAAGTTTCAAGAACCATTCCACACGGGAGTGGGGGCAAAAATTTTCGCTCACAATTTGTTTGGACAAAATAAAGTTGCTAGCCTAGGTGGGAAATTATATGTATTTGTACTTGTTGATGATTACTCAAGATTTATATGAGTAAATTTCTTAGCTCAAAAGAATGAAGCTTTTAAAATATTTACAAATAGAGTTCAAAATGAAAAAAGCTATTTGATCACATCTATTAGAAGTGATCATGGCAAAGAATTTGAAAATGAATATTTTGAATATTTTGCAATGAATTTGGTATGTCACATAACTTTTGGCTCCTAGAGCACCACAACAAAATGGTGTGGTTGAAAGAAAAAATAAAACTTTGGTTGAAATGGCTTGGACAATGCTAAATGAGTATGATTTACCATCTTAATTTTAGGCGAAAGCAGTTAGTACCGCTTGTTGTATTACTTGTTTACAAAAGGCCCTTGATAAATAAAACTTCTTATGAGCTATGAAATTGAAGAATACCCAAAATTTCATATCTTAGAGTATTTGGATGCAAATGCTTTATATTGAATACCAAGGATAATCTTGGAAAATTTTTATCCAAATTGGATGAAGGCATATTTTTAGGATATTCACTATCTAGCAAAGCATATAGGGTATTTAATAAGAAAACTCTAATTGTTGAAGAATCAATGTATGTTGTCTTTGATGAATCCTCTAAACTTGATCAAAGGAAAGGTAGTGCTCTTGATGATTTTGTAGGTACCTTTGAACAACAAGAAACAATTGTTGTTATAAAGAATAGTCATGATGAACAAATAGAAGAAACTCAAGAGCTACCCAAAGATTGGTAATAAAAGAAGGATCATTCAAAAGAACTCATCATTGGTGAAACATCAAAGGGAGTAACTACTAGATCCAAATTTAAATACATAGATATTAATTTTGCTTTGGTTTCTCAAATTGAGCCAAGAACCATTGATGAGGCTCTTAGTGATGAAAATTGGGCGATTGTTATGCAAGATGAACTCAACCAATTTGAGAGAAATAATGTGTGGAAACTTGTTCCTAGACCTAAAGACCATCCAATTATATGATGTAAATGGGTATATAGGAATAAGCTTGATGAAATGGGTCACATTACTAGAAATAAAACTTGATTAGCAGCCAAAGGGTATAACCAAGAGGAAGGCATAGACTATGATGAGACATTTGCCCCCATTGCTGGATTAGAAGCAATTAGAATTCTACTTGCATTTGCATGTCACGTGAATTTTAAACTTTTTCAAATGGATGTTAAGAGTTCATTTTTAAATGGATTTATTAATGAGGAAGTTTATGTTGAGCAACCTCCCAGTTTTGAACATTATAAACTTCCAAATCATGTTTTTAAACTTACTAAAGAACTATATGGATTGAAATAAGCTCCAAGAGCTTGGTTTGATAGGCTTAGTGTATATTTGCTTGAAAATGGTTTTCCAAAAGGCAAAATTAACACAACCCTTTATATTAAAAAGAATAAGCATAACATTTTAATTGTACAATTTTATGTTGATGACATTATATTTGGTGCTACTAATGAATCTTTGTGCAAGGAATATGACTAGAAAATTTGAAATGAGCATGATGGGTGAACTCAAATTCTTCTTTGGACTATAAATCAAGCAATGCAAAGATGGAACCTTCATTAATCAATCCAAGTATACAAAGGAAACTAATCAAGAAATTTTGAATGGATGGTTGTAAGACTAGCAAGACTCCCATAAGCACATCCTTGAAACTTGACAAAGATGAAAGTGGTAAGGTAGTAGATGAGAATAAATATTGAGTTATTATCAGATCACTATTTTACTTAACCGCATCTAGACCCGATATAATGTATAGTGTGTGTTTATGTACTAAATTTCAATCATACCCTAAAGAATCACATTTGAATGCCACTAAAAGAATTTTGAAATACTTGAATGGTACATTGTATTTAGGACTTTGGTATCCTAGAAACACATCATTTGACATTTTAGGCTTTTCGCATGCCGATTATGCTGGTAGTATTTTGGACGGAAAAGCATGACTGAGGCATGTCATTTTCTTAATGAATGTCTAGTTTCTTGGTTTAGAAAGAAACAAGTGTCGGTTGCTTTGTCTACTGCAAAAGCCAAATATGTTGCTGCTTGTTTTTGTTGTACTCAAGTTCTTTGGATGAAACAATAATTATTTGATTATGCAAAGTCTTTTGATAACATTCCTATTAAATGTGATAATACTAGTATCATTAATCTATCTAAAAATCCAATTCAACATTCTAGGTCAAAACATATAGATATTGGGCACCATTTCTTAAGAGATAATGTTTAAAACCAAAATGTTGTCTTAGAATTCATTGATACACAAAACCAACTTGCTGACATATTCACAAAACCCTTAAATGAAGAAAGAATGAACTTCATAAAATAACATTTAGGAATGATGGATGGAAGCACCATATCATATTCTTAGAATTGCTTGAAAACCCATTTTACTTCATGCAAATTTCCTATTAATATCTATTTTTAATCAAACATTTGTATATTTAATTAAAAACATTATTTTCTCCCAAAAATTTTGATTTTTGAATGTTTCCCGATCAGACCAACTAGAAGTCCGACCGTACTTATTTGAAAATTCTTGATTTCAATTTTTTTTGTCAAGTATGACCATACATTCTATAGGTGCGATCGGAATTTTTCAAAATTTTTGACCATTGTACCTAAAACAAAAATTTTTTTTGGGATTTTTATAGTCCGACCAGACTTTTCATGTTTTCAAATTTGACTGCCGGACTTTTTGAAGTTCAACCAGACTTTCTGCCTGAATTAAAGATTTCTAGCCGTTGGAGCTCAATCAAAACATGCAAATCTTGTCTCCAATAGCTATAAATGACTCTAATATCAGTATTTACATCTTTTTATCAAACTCTAAACACTCAAAATCTCTCAAAACATATTCTTTTCTTCATCTACTTTCTTCTTCCAAACTCATGGCTCCTAAAGAACATAAGAAAAAGGCTTCAAGAGCTAAGAAAGGGAAGGGTATCTCTGCCCCTTATCAACAAGAAGAACCTCCTAGAAGAAGCGACAAGATAAGATTTAGAGATGAAGAAGAGACGCAAAGGTATGTAGTTCTAAAAGACAAAACCATAGAAGCAAACCATCTCTTCTCCACCGTCACTCTAGAGACCTTCGGAATTGAAAATGAGATTAGGGGTTGTCTTAGAACCTTGGGTTAGGATAAGTCTATTTTCTTAGAGCATGATGACTTTGGTTGGGAGAGCTTGAATAAAGAGTTTCTCACTACTTTGGTTGTTAGTAAGAAAACTACTAACCCCTTAGGCTATTATAGGATATCTTTTGGTTATTCAATCAAGAGTATAGCCTCACTCTTGAAGATTTTTCATCCATTTGGGGTTTCCAATTAGAAGGTATTTCTCATATAACAAACACCATTCTCTCTTCAGAAAGACAAAAGGAGTTTTGGACAAAAATTTCCATCAAAACCACTCTCCACAAACAATCCAATGCTAAAAATCTTAGGACCCTCACCTATTGGATGATGCATAGGATTATCTCTTACACTATTAGTGCTAGGGGAGAGAGCAATGAGAAAGTTACCAAAAAGGATCTACTCTTTCTTTTTTGCTTGATTAGAGATCAACCAATCCAAATGGGGAAATTCCTTACTGACACTTTCCTACATATTAGGAAAACAAAATCAGGGCTTATTCTTCTCTCTTCACAAGTTACACAAATAACCAAATATGTTGGTGCACTTAACAAACAAAGCAACTCTCTCCAATCCTTTAGATCCCACCACAAAATCCATAAATATAGCCTATCTTAAACATGCCAAATGTATTAGGGATGATAATGGGAACTATATCTACCTCTTAGGAGCACTAAGTGCTAGGGCTCAACAAAGAAAGAGACCAAGGATTATAGAGGAAGGTGAAGAGACTCTCCAAAAGGAATTCCCGAGAACTACCATGGCAAGACCTCAATCTTCTATCCTCCAACTTCTTTAAGATATACATGGAAAAATGAACTCCTAAGGATCAAAAATTGAAAGCCTTACAAACTAAATTCCTCATCTTCATCTTGATGTTCAAACCATCCAAGAAGCCTTGGCATTACCAAAGTGCTTTGAGGATGAACCAAGTTTGTCTCCCTCTATCCACGACTCCTATCCTCAAGAAGAAGAAGGAGAAGATGCTACCTCTCAACCAAGGGATGAAGAGCAAGAGGAACATGGAGAAGAGGAAGGAGATGAAGAAGAAGAGGGAGATGGAGATGGAGAAGAAGGAGAGGATGAAGAAAGTGACAATGATGTTTAGGCTTTAGTTTCTTGATTGTTTATTATTTCATTATACTCATGTTGTATTTGTTATTTTTCAATGTTGCTTTTGTACTTGTTTTAGAATTATTGAAGTTAAATTTGCATTTAATAACATTTTATTTTTGCATAATTCTTTTTGACTTAGTCAAAGGAGGAGAATTCTCTTGAAATTGAATTGGCAAATTAAAAAATGACATTAAAAATAAACAATTTACATGAAGCATTTATTAAGGGGGAGCAAATTTACATAAATTTCATTTACAAAATTTTTGAACACCTTAAATTCAATTTAATTGCCAAAGTAAAAAAGGGAAAGATTGTTAGCACAATTACTGTATTTTTTATCATAGGAAATCAAATTGAATTAAACTAACACTTGTATCAAGTTATATTTTGCAGGAGGTTATTTTTTTTGAAGAATCCTTGACAAGTCCGATCGGACTACTAAGAAGCCCGACCGGACCCTTTATGTCCAAATGAGCAAAAATACACAGAAGGTTTTACAGTGGAGAGTACTCCCAAAATCTCACCATACCGCCTTAAGTCTAACCAGACCATGCAGCAGTCTGACCAGACTGCTGAATGAGAAAAGAGATAATTCAAACAGAAGGTTTCATGGTCAGAAGTTCGATCGGACCTCAATGAATTCCAGCCGAACCTTTACAGCATATTTTCTCCAAATTATCCAGTAAAGTTTTCGACCAAGAGTACTCCCAAAAATTGAACGGACCAAGGATAGTCCAACTGGACCATATGTAAATTTTGATCAGACTTTTTAAAAATTACTCAAGTTAGAAGTCATTACATCTCCACTCAATAAGTGGAAGCCACGTGGACTAACCTTTAGAAGAGCATTAAGTAGAATTTTAAATATTCCGATTGAACCTTAAGTATTCCGACCGGCATTACCAAATTCCAATAGGACCAAGTCAAGTCCAACCATGAAATTCTCTGGCAAAAAAATTAGTGGAAGACAAGAATCAAACATGTTAGACCCAAATTCAAATGGCTCTTCCATGTCTTTAAGGCTATAAATACCATAAGTAACTTCATTTTTAGGTAAGTTTGTGAGTGTAATAACCTACTTTAACATCTTTCTTTTCTTTGCATTAAAATTAAAATTGTATTAATTGAGTATTGGGTGTGAGCATTAAACACCATCTTAAGTTTGAGTGTGAGCTTGGAAACACTTTGGTTGTGAGAGTGAGCCTATGAAAACTCTTGTAAGGGTTCTGAGGATTGATCTCAAACAATTGTACTAGTTTGGTGTGAAAACTCAAAGCTAGTGGAATCTTAATAAGTTGTTAAGGAAGTAGATGTAGGATCAAGGTAACTATGAACCACTATAAATCTTTGTGTTCATTGTTCCATCTTCTACTTAATCTTCTTTTACATCTTCTACATTTCTTGTTAGTGAATTTTTAAATTTGCCATCCCTTTTCAAATCAACCAATTCACCCCCCCCCCCCACCTTGGTTCCTATCTTGGGACAACATTGTCTCAAGACGGCAACCAAAAGAGGGGTGAATTGGTTATTATGAAGAAGTGACAGCAAATTGAAAAATTAAAACAACTAGAGAAACAAGATGAAGATTAAAAGAATAGAGTAGAGAAGAACAAATACAAAGAGTTTATAGTGGTTCAAATTATCTCAATCCTATGTCCATTTCCTTAACAATTGTTAAGATACCACTAATATTGAGTTTTTACAAGCTTAACTCTAACTTGGTGTTTTCACAAGCTCACACCAAACTTCTACAAGGTTGAGTATTATCTTCACAACCCTATAAGAGTTTTCCCAAGGCTCACTCTAAAACCTAAGTTTTTCTAAGCTAATACTCAAACTTACAATGGTGTTTAAAGGTCACACCCAACACTCAATGAATACAAATATAGATTTTGATGCAAAGAAATGATAGTAGTTTGCCTTGGCTATATCAATCACAAATTACTCTCAAACATGAGGTTTCTTCTGGTATTTATAGCCTTTAAAAATTCAAGTAGCCATTTGAAAATGGTTCCCATACGTTTGGTTCTTGTCTTCCATTTAAATTGTTGTTGAATCACTTTATGCAATTGCCATGCCCTCTGAGCGATCGCACAATTTAAATTTTCTTTAACGGCTATCTCCAACTATAAACTCAAATTGCCCAACAACATCATAACTTTCCATCCTGCCATGTCTTGCAATCGTACTAGAGGTTGTGTGGTCGCACAATACATAAGTTACATTTTAAATTGAAATTCTTCTTCCACGTGTCCATTTATCAATGATCCATTATGTTTGGCACTAAAATTCAAATTTGATGGTGTAATGCGGTCACACAAATTAAATTTCTCACCACACAACACCACCGCTATTTCTTCTATAATATGGTGTGAATTTGATCAAGCCTTATGTGATACAACTACATCTTGAGCGGATGCATAAATGGTTGAGCATCAAAGATGCATTCCACACTCTGTCTGCTATCGCTTCTATAAGTTTTGTTATTTTTCTCCATTGTTTTATTCGATAGCTTGAATTTGTTAAGCAATCACACAATGCCTAGCATACAGTTTATCACCATGCCAGAGACTGTGAACTCTTTCGTGCTTCGAACATATACTTTGCCTTTGTTGTTGTGAGGTTGCTCATAGATTTTGTTCGATCACACAAAGTCTAAAGTTGTTTACCTATAAAAGCAAACTTGTTTGAACTCCTTAGTACACATCAATTTGATTGTCAATGATCAAAATTGAGTTTGATTATCCAACAACATGTTTATTTCATAATTCCTTGAACCCCTGAGCTAAAATAGCCACCGGTTCCTCTTCATAGCTTAAATCTAGTTGTACTTCAATAGATTTAACATCATATGTGAAGGATCCGATCTATATTTTTTAAGCATTGACACATGAAATATATTATGTATCTTGGCTAATTCTTAAGGTAATGCTAGTATATAGGCTACTGGACCTATAAGTTCAAGTATCTCATATGGTCCAATAAACCTAGGACTTAGCTTTTCTCTCTTGCCAAATCGAAGAATCTTCATCCATAGTGACACTTTTAAGAATAATTTATCTCCCACATTATATTCAATGTCCTTCCTTTTTAGATCCACATAAGACTTTTGCCTATCCATTGTAGCTTTCCCTTATATCCTATATAGGCATAATACACACCTCCAGTATATGTAAAATACATATGCAGAAAACAAGAATATCACAGTACAACCTTTCCAAAAAAAAAATTCATAACTCCCAAATAATTATTTGAACAATTTAAAATATATCTTAATAAATAAATAAAAATATTCATCAGTAATGTAAATATTAAAATGGACATATTTTAAAGGAAAATCTCTGAAAAAAATTTGCTAGAGTTTTTTCTATATTTTGAATATTCCCAAATTCCAACACACTCAATCTACATTTAAAATACACTCCCAAATATTCATTCAACACGTCCATTTCTCCAAAATAGCCTAATGGCTCAAATTCATCAATATTTCTCAAAATATACATATATAACAATACATACTCTTCACATCTTAAATTCTCAACATTAAAATCCAAAAAATCCCTTTTAATTTACATCATATAAATGATAATAACCATAATGTACATACTTTAATTAATTTCTCAAAGTTAAAATATATACATGAGATGCATATGGCTATGGTATGTGGCAGCTCGACAATCTCCAAAATAAATAAACTACAAACTATACCTAGTGTGGTCTAGCAGCACTCTCCGGATCCTCTGGATCAGCTCTGTCACCCACGTGATGAAATTTAATCGCGCTAAGCATAATGCTTAATTGTACATACTTTGGTATAATAAATAAATGGTATACGACATACAATGCCATAAATGCATTATGATTAAAATGTCAGACAATTTTTACATATTATGAACAACACACTAATTATATACACAGATTGGGCCCAAAATCTTTATATAAAGGTTTAGTTCCATAAATATTGTCTTGGGCATAACAACTCTGTGACATCAGCGTGTTTCACTCTAAGGCGTAATAACTCTGTGACACTAGCATGTCTCACCCGAAGGTGTAATAACTATGTGACACCAGCGTGTCTCACCCGAAGGTGTAAAAGATTTTCAATAACAATAATCCGGAACTAAACTCTATATAAGGTGACATGCAATTACATTTTCTTATATTTCTCTTTTCTCTTATTTTTTCACATTTCCCGTTCATTTTCATATTTTCAATTTATATTTAACACCATCATCATATATAATGCAAATGTGGCTCATTTCTACATTTTAGTACACAACTTGCACTTTTCACATTTTACACAAATATCTCATTTAGTGATTCTCAAATGGCTTATCATGCCATAATCAACACAAATCAAGTATTGTTACTATAAATAATTCCACACACACATATTCATCAATGTCAAGTAACATAACACATTCATCACATACAATGTGTCATGCTAAAAATCAATACAATTAAACGCATAATACACCAAAGTATGTACTCACCTCTATCAAGCACCAATGGGAGTCAAAACTTCACTCCATTTAAAATCTTCAAATGCTCTTTACTGCTAGGCTATGAGAACAATAGCCTACTCAACTCCTATACAAAATACGAATGTATAACATACATTAGAATCATATTTTAGGGTGTTTTAAGCATACAACACAAATTAAGACACATACTTTCAATTTCCCCTTTTCATAGCCCTAATGCACTTTAACTTTAGAAATCCAATTCAACAAATTCTAAATTAATTTTAAAGCTTAAATATATCACAAACATTATATGTAACACATTCCAAGCATTAAAATATAATGTATATCACTTCCTTCAAAATTCCAAATTTTTGCCCTAAGCTTCTTGAATTTTGGTTTAATATTCCAACCAATTCCAAATATTAATTTAAATCTCATGTTCATCATTAAAATCATATTAGACCATGATTTAAATGATGAAATCCAAATGAACAAGCATTCTTTACAAAACCATTTCCAAAACTCTAAAATCTCTACTACCTCATCCAAACTCTAACTAAACCTTATCAAATCCAATGTTTAACCATAACATCTTTACCTACTCATCAAAATAACTTCATTCATGCCCATTCCAACAATTATAGCGTGCTCTTTGAAAAATCCAATTCATACATATTCATATATGTATCCATAAAAATTCAAAATAAGGTAAGAAAGCATACCTTTGAATGAAGAAACCACCAAATCTCACTTCAATCTTTGAAAATCCTTCAAAATTTTAGTGTTGGAAGAATCAAACTTCACCTTGCCCCTTTCATAGAGGTTTCGGCCATGCTTGAAGAAGAGAAGATGATGATGAGCTTTTGGTTTTTGATTTTCTTTTCTCTTTCATTTCTATATAAATATATATATATATATATATTATTTTATTATAATAATTAATTAATTAATTAATTAATTTGAAATTCTAATTTTTATCTTCCATCCAAAAATATTTTTAATTTTTAATTTTTTTAACCTTTTTTACTATTTTACTATTCACCATTGACTTTTACTTTTTACCTTTGACTTTTATATGTTATATATATAATATATACTACACATATACATTTCATTATTTTTCTCACTTCCAACTCTTCATTTACCCTTCAATTTATTTAATTTATTTAATTTTAATTTAATTTTGGTAAATTTTCAGATGTTATACTTTCAATCAATCCCTTATCAGCTTCACTTTACCTTCAGTCTATCTATGAGCAGGGCTTTTCGCCTTCACTCTAGGTAGAATGGTTTTTGCAACTTCAATACTGTTAGGCTCAGAGACTTAAAGAGCACATGCTTAAACCTGGGAAATTTGGAGTCGCCACCTGGACAGGCTCAGAAAATAGAAAGGGATGGATGACTCGATTCCTAAGGAATCCCTAACCCCTACTAGGTTCACAAAGTTGGGTACACATGAAAAAAGTAAGAATAACTCAACACCTCCATAGCACCCGGTTCATTAGAACCAGCCTCCTTTTCAGGTCTATACTTTATTAAATTCTTAACTTATCATAATATTATCCATAATACATGTAATCATTTAAAATAAATAATCATATTATAAAATCAAACAATTCCAAACAAATTAACAAAATGGGCACACATACAAGATGGAAACATGCCCTTACAATATTCAATGTCCAAAATATAAGAAAATTAACTAGGACACTCACTATTTGATGGAAACGTATTCTTTACATTAATCTCAAAACTCAAATAAAATAAAAAAATAAAATAAAATAAGGCACCCACAAAGTAGAAATATGCCTTTTACATCTTTCAAAATCCAAATAATCAAATATAATTAAACCATTAAATCATCTATCAATAAACAACAAAATAAAATCAAAGTTCATCATTAATCATAAGCATATAATAACAAATCAAATAGTCAAATATAGGGTTCAATATTAATTTAGTCATTAATCATATGAAATTAGGGTTTTACATATGAAACTAGGGTTTCTAATACAAAATTCGGGTTTTTGAGTTTTAATCATGCAAATTAAGGTTTTGACAATAAAATTAGGATTTTAAGATATAAAATCATGGTTTTAGGGTTTTGAAAACAAGATAAAGGTTTTAGGGTAAAAATTAAGATTTTTAGAACAAAGGTAAGTTTTTAGGGTTTTAGAAACAAAATTAAGGTTTTAGAAATAAGGTTAGGGTTTTTTGGATAAAATCATGGTTTTAGGGTTTTGAAAATATGATTAGGGTTTTAAAAATAAGATTAGGGTTTTAATATATAGATTAGGATTTGGAAATAAGGTTATAGTTTAAATGACTTAGGATAAATCGTATAATGAAAGTTTAAACCTAATTTAAATTATAATCATGTCCTACTAGATGAAATAAACTCCAAGCTACTAGAAGTTTAAAATAAACAATTGCTTAATGTTATTTGAACAAGCTACTAAATGATATAATGTTGTTTAAAGAATAAAAGTAGCTGCTGTAAATTTAAATGAATTAAATATCAAAATCCAACCTTTGTTTGTTGGCTCCAACAAATTGAATATGTTGAACCAAGCTTAGTCTTACTGCTTGAGTCAACTTTGATATTGGTTGAGCGAGGCAATCTAAAGACAATTCCTACTTCCTTCTCGATTGCTATGTGTTAATTTTGTTTTGGTTTCTGTGTATTGATTGTTTTTCTTTCTTAATTGTGTTTCTATTGTTATTGCTTCTTAATTGTTGTTGTCGTCCCTTGTCTTCCTTAAATCTGTATTTATAGGAAATTATTAGGTTAAAGCCTGCTTAACAAACACTAATCTATTAAAAATCCCTTACTTATCTGAGTGCAATTAGAGTTTAAACCCAATTCCATCTCCAATTAAGTAGAGGCTCATATCAAATTAAATTGCATTCAATTTGATATGAACCACAGTTCATTTCAAATTCTAATTCGATATGAGCATATTGAATTCCAATTCGATATGAGCATATCAAATTAGAGAAGCTCTAGTTCGATATTACTAATGCTCATATTGAATTGGGGCTTGTCCAATTCCCCAATATGATATGAGCATGTCCACATTGAACTCATATCGAATTGGACAAAGTCCAATTCGATATGAGATGAACTCATATCAAATTGGAGTGTCCAATTCGACATGGGCATGGCCCATATAGAATTAAAAAAAAAAACTAAACCCATTTTAACTTTGGATCAGACCTCTTTAGGATTTTAAAAATTGAACCGACTTATTTTAGGCTTTTTAAAATTAGACTGACCTAATTTAGAGCTTTAAATTAAGTTTAAGCCTTTAAGGTTGGACCAATTTTGACTTGGCCTCTATTAATTGGGACCAGACTAGCTGAGGGTCAAAATTAAGGGTTTACACTGTCGAATAAGATCAGGTCCCAAAAGTTTACTCTCACCCAATTTTGTCCAAAAAAGTGGTATTCCACATCTTCTTCCATGTAATGCCTCATATGGTGTGATACTGATACTTGTCTAGTAGTCATTGTTATAGGCAAATTCTATTAATGGTAAGTATCTATCCCAATCTCCTTCAAATTCAATAACATAGATTCTTAACTTATCTTCAAGTATCTGTATTACTCTTTCCGATTAATTATCAATTTACAAATAAAATAAAGTACTAAAATGAAGTCGAGTACCCAACTCTCTTTCAAATCTCTCTCAAAATCTTAAAGTAAAATGCGGGTCTTGATTTGATATGATGGACTCCAGTACTCTTTGAAGCCTGACTATCTCATTCATATATAATTCTGCCAGTTTATCTATTGAATAGTCAGTTGTAATTGGAATGAAATGAGCTGATTTGGTTAATCTATTAATGATTACCCAAATTGCATTATGCTTCTTTTGGGTTTTGGAAGACCAATCATGAAATACATAATGACTTTATCCCATTTTCACTCTGGTATCAAAATAGGTTATAAAAGACCTGATGGTATCCGATGTTTTGCTTTAGCCTGTTGACATACTAAGCATTTGGAAACATACTCAGTAATGTCTCTTTTCATACCATGCTACCAATAAAAAGACTTCAAATCCTGATGCATTTTGTTACATCATGGATGCATAGTGTATACAGGATTATGAGCTTCTTTAAAAATATTCTCCTTTAACTCCTTCACCTTAGGAACATAAAGCCGGTATGTGAAATATAACCCACAATCTTCTAATATAACATAGTCTAATTTTTCTTTATTGCATACTTGCTCCATCACTTCTAGTAGTTTTTTATTACTCTGTTGAGCTTCTATAATTTTTTGTTTAAGAATTGGTCCAATTCTCAATTTCGCCAAAGTTTTTGATATAAAGCATCAGCTACCACATTAGCTTTTCCGGGATGATAATTAATTATGCAATTATAATCTTTAATCAATTTCATCCACCTTCTTTGCCTTAATTTAAGCTCTTTCTGTGTAAGCATATATTTTAAACTCGGTGTAAATATAACATCTTTTACCATATCAATAGTGCCACCAGATTTTTAAAGCAAATATAATAGTTGTAAGCTCTATATCATAAGTAGGATAGTTCAATTCATGAGGCTTCAACTATCTAGAAGCATAAGCAATCACTTTACCTTCCTACATCAATACATGACCTAATCCTTAATGAGAAGCATCACTATAAATTACATAGTCTTTACTTGAAGTTGGTTGTGTCAAAATAGGTGCCTCTGTCAACATAGCTTTTGACTGTTCAAAGCTAGCTTAACATTGATCATCCCATTTGAATTTGGTCTCTTTCGAAACAATTTAGTCAAAGAAAATGATATCTTTGAAAATCCTCATATAAAAATCCCCATATAAATTACATGTAATAACAAGCTAGGCTGAGGAAACTTCAGACTTCTATCACATTCTTCAGGGTTGCCACTTCAAAATGGTTTTTATTTTACTAGTATCCACACAGATACTATCTATTAATACCACATGTCCTAAAAATGTCACCTCTAATAACCAAAACTCATATTTTGAAAATTTAGCATATAATTGGTTTTCCTTCAATGTAATATCCCAAAGTATGCCCTAGAAGTTTTAGAATATTTATTGTTGCTTTTGGATTTAATGTATATGTTAAATTGGAAAGAGAAAAGAAGTGAAGTGAGAGTGTATATGTTGTATATATAGTGATATATACAACATATACAAGTCAAATGTGGGAGTCAAAAGATGATGATTTAATGATTTTAATTAATTAATGGAAAATGGGAAAATAAGTGAGTGGAAGAAGATAGTTTATATTATTTTAATATTAAAATGCTTGGTGGAGATTTAAGTGGAGTATGAGTGTTTGACTTTGCTTCATTTTCTTCTTCATTTTCTTTTCTTTTCCCTTCATGGCCGGCCATCCAAAGCAAGAGAGCAAGAGAGAGTTTTGTTTTCCTTAGATCAAAATTGAAGAAGATTTCAAGTGATTGAGTTGGAAATTTAAGAAGTTTCATTATTTTTGGTAAGTTTCCTCATGATCTTCTTGTTTTATTTTGAGTTGTAATTGAGTTTGATTGTTGATATGTGATAGTGTGATTATGTTTGATAGTGGTATGTTTAAGAGTGTTGGAATTGAATTGAAGATAAGAAGTTAGGTTGGTGGTTGTGTTGGAAGTGTATGAGTTGTGTTTGTGTTAGGGTTTTGAATTGGTGATTGTTGTAGATGTTGAGTTTGATTAACTATTCTTGTAAATCTTCATGATAATTGTGTTTGATGAAGTTTAAAGCATAGAATACATGAATTTAGTCCTAAACAGAAGCATCTTGGATGCCACGCCCGTGGCCCTTGACTGCCACGACCGTGGCCATTGGAAGCCATGGCCGTGGGGGTTTTAAGCAAAGGAGGCAGAACCATTTGTTAACCCACGCCCGTGGGGGTTGGGAGGCCACGACCGTGGGGTCCTAGAGAGAGATGTTGGCTTGTAATTTATGATCTATGGGTCTAGTATGAGACTAATAGGTGTATAATTGTATTGAGGATTCATGTGTACTTGTAATTAAGTGTGTATTATTTTTTTTGTATTAGGTTGTGAAGAAGTTAGTTTGCCCTAAATCAAGTGTTGAGGATTCTTGGAAGAGGAAGGATATAGTTTGGTGTGAGTTGTTCTTAAGGTAAGTACAAACCCTACATTATTGCATACCTTTATATGATCTTGAGACTTAACACATTTGATTGTAAATGTGTTAAGTAATCTATTGCATTGTTGATGCATATTAATAATGTTATGTTTCGCATAATGTGAATTTGTGGAATGTATGTTGAAAATGTGAAAGATATGATGAAATATGAAATGTATGTGCAATGCAATTGGTTATGATGAATACTTCAATGATGAGTTGTTTTAATATGAATTGAGATAATTGAGGCATGTTTGCCTAGATGATGATGTTCAATGTATTTGGTTATGTACACTTGAATGATGAATTGATTTCATGTGATATGAGACGTGATGAGAAATGAAACCCTTGTTGCTGGCTAAGAGAATGTAATTGAAATAAGTGGGGCATGATTGCCTATTTGATTATGAAATATGAAATGAGAAATGAATTGAGAAAGAGATGATAAAGAAATAAATGAAATAATTGTGTGTTTAATATGTTATTCAGTTTTCAGAGTTCTGAGTTTGGCGGCATGCCTATGAATTGCTGAATAGGTGAAAAGACCGGGTCGTAAGCCGAATCCAGCAGAAAAATGTGAAATATGATGTTTTGGGGTGAAAAGACTGGGTCGTAAGCCTCAAAAATAGTAACAGTCTAGCCGGGTTGAGGACCAAGATACTAGGGCCCTCGGGTCTAGCCGGGCTGAGGTCCAAGAGACTGGGTCTGTTACACTATCCATGGATAGAGATATATATATCGCCTACGGGCTTGATGATTGTGATTATGGACCAAAGCAGTAACTCTGAACTTTGAATGACATATTAGTGTCTTTTGGGCCCATGCTTGTCTTTGTTTTCAATGTGAATCATGAATGGTGAAATAAATGAATGTGGCTTGGAAAGCTATGTTGAGTAATGAAACTATGAAGATACAACATGATGTGTAATATGTTTATGGATGTGGAAAATTGTGAGTATTACCTCATGAATGTTTTGATTAATTATTGAATAATGTAAGATTGTAAAATATAATATTCTTTTGAATTGTTTATGAAACCTGATTGTGTGACATTGGCATTGCATTGAAGCATAATATTATTGTAGTTTGTATTACTAAGCTGTTGGCTTAGCGCGATTATGGTTCATCGTGCAGGTGACAGGGTGGAACCAGAAAGTTCCTCTAAACCGAGTCAAGTCTAGATTCTGGAGTGTAGATTGTGAGCTCAAGATCAAAGACTGACTGCCAAACATGTATAAACTTTATGTTTTGTAAAACTTGAGTTTTGATGTATATGTATTTGTAAATACTGTTATATTTTCCACTGCGTATTAAATGAATGTTTTATCTATTGTATTTCATAATATAACTTATATGTTTTAAATTTGCCCATATTATTGAAAAGGAATGATTTGTGTATTTAGTAAACCGTAGCATTTCTATATTCAATATACGTATATTACGGATGTGATGGTATGTAGTGTGCGTATATAGGGTATAGGGGTGTTACAATTGTTTTGGTATCAAAGCCTAGGTTTGAGATTCTCAACCTAGGTTAATTGTAAGAAAAAGAATATTTTGATTTTAAAAGTTGGTTTTTGAATAAGATACATGTTTTGGCATTGGCAGTCTTTGATCTTTAATGAGGTATATTCTGCTGTGTTTGCAGATATAGGTAGTGATGGCGTCTCAGTCACGTCAGTCCGTAGAAGGTAGTGCTGACAGTATAGCTCCTGTAGAGGGTAAAGATGGAGCTAGGGTTGAGATAGCTGGAGAGGCATCTGCTCCTATGCCAGAGAGACCAGCTACCGATGAGATGCCGCCAGTTTGGCTACGGCATGTAGTAGATTTGTTGAGGCAAGCTCCAGTGCAGCAGCCACCTCCACCACCGCTGCAGGTACCGGTGAGGCATTATGATAAATTGAGAAAATATGGGGCTGAGGATTTCTTGGGCACTACAGATCCTGCAGTAGCTGAGCAGTGGTTGGATAAAGTGCAGAGGATATTTATACAGTTACAAGAAACTCCTTATGAGAAATTTGATTATGCTAGATCTCTTCTTCAGAAAGATGCTTATGATTGGTGGAAGACGGTTCCTCATGCCATGGATGATCCACCTACATTATCTTATAATGATTTTCTGAGGGAGTTTAAGCAGAAATATACTCCGAGGGAGTATAAAGATGTCAAGAAGATGGAATTTCTGAATTTGAGACAAGATAACCGGACAGTGACAGAGTATGAGATAGAGTTCATCCGGTTGAGTCATTATGCCGGTGGGATTATTTCCAATGAGATTGACCGGTGCAGGAGGTTTGAGGAGGGGTTGAGGCCCTCTATTATGTGCATTATTGCTGGTTCTCAGTACCAGGATTTTTCTCAATTAGTTGCAGCAGCCAGAAGTGTTAAGAGAGCATAGGGCATTGCAGCAGCTGCTACCGAGGAAGAGACCAGAGTTAGGAGACCCCAGTTTGAGGCAGGGTCTTCATCTATAAAGAGAGGCAGAGGAAGTTTTATTCCGAGAGTTAGCAGGAGCCTGAGGCAGTCGGGTAGGTCAGTTCAATATCAGAGGCAGAGACCGAGACCTACAGTTTCTGTAGCTAGTGCTCCGACTCCAGTGGTTCAGAGGTCTACTCCACCTGCATGTGTTCATTGTGGTAGGATACATGGGGGTGTTTGTTGGAAGATTGGTGGATCAGTTGTGTCTTTCAAATGTGGATCACCTAATCATTTCATTAGAGATTGTCCTGAGCTACAGGAGGATAGACAGACTGATACTGCTGCTTCTCGACCTAGTGTTAGCAGAGGTGGTCGAGGGGGCAGAGGTTTCAGTAGAGGTGGTCGACATGGGATCAGTCAGAGAGGAGGCTTTACATCCAGAGGCAATAGGCCAGATGAGGCCGGGTCTTCTCAGCGAGTATATGTGATGCAGAGGCAGCCGGATGCTTCAGTAGTTATTGCGGGTACATTTTCTTCATTTGGCATTTCAGTTCTTGCTTTGATTGATCCAGGATCTACTCATTCATACATAAGTGCATCTATCTTGCCTGTGTCTGAATTGCATTCAGAATCTTTAGGATTTGATGTGTTGGTGACAAATTCTTTAGGGCATAGTGTGGTAGTTAGCAAGGTGCATCGTGATAGTGCAGTTGTGGTGCAAGGTGAGGAATTTTTGGGTGATTTGATTGAAATGCCTTTTAAGGAGTGTGATTTGATCTTAGGCATGGATTGGTTGTCTAAGCATGGAGCTGTGGTAGATTGTCAAAAGAAGTGTGTTACCTTGAGAACCGGTGATGGTAGAAGTGTGATGGTGTCTAGTGAGCAGAGACAACTTGCATCCTTGTTTGTTTCAGCTGTTGCAGCTAGGAAGTTGATTAGAAAAAGGTGTGATGCTTATCTTGCTCATGTTGTGGATACCAGAGAAGTGGGTTCTCAACTTGATAGTATACCCACAGTTGCGGAATTCCCAGATGTGTTTCCTAAGGAGTTTCCAGGGTTACCCCCTGAGAGAGAGGTTGAGTTTGGTATCGATTTGTTGCCTGGTACCACTCCCATCTCTATTACTCCCTATCGAATGGCACCTGCTGAGTTGAGAGAGTTGAAGGTGCAGTTGCAGGAGTTATTGGATAAAGGGTTTGTTCGCCCTAGTGTTTCTTCGTGGGGAGCTCCTATTTTGTTTGTGAAGAAGAAGGATGGTACTTTGAGGTTGTGCATCGATTATAGGCAATTGAATAAGGTGACTATCAAGAATAAGTATCCTTTGCCTCGGATTGATGATCTCTTTGATCAATTGAAGGGAGCAGCAGTATTTTCCAAGATTGATTTGAGATCAGGGTACCATCAGTTGAGGGTTAGAGCTAAAGATGTTTCTAAGACAGCTTTTCGCACAAGGTATGGGCATTATGAGTTTTTGGTGATGCCTTTTGGATTGACGAATGCACCTGCATCTTTTATGGATTTGATGAATAGGGTGTTTAGGCCCTATCTGGATCAGTTTGTTGTGGTCTTCATTGATGATATTTTGGTGTATTCACGTAATGAAGAGGAACATGGCAAGCATTTGCGGATTGTATTGCAGACCTTCAGAGAGAAGCAATTGTATGCTAAGCTGTCGAAGTGTGAGTTTTGGCTTGATCAAGTGACTTTTCTGGGTCATGTGGTGTCAGCAGATGGTATAAGAGTTGATCCGAGTAAAGTTGAGGCTATTTTGAATTGGAGTCCACCGAAGTCTGCAACTGAAGTTACAAGTTTTTTGGGTTTGGCAGGCTATTATCGACGCTTTGTGAAAGATTTTTCTTTGATAGCTACTCCACTCACCAGATTACTTCGAAAGGGAGTTAGATTTGTGTGGACAGATCAGTGTTAAGCAAGCTTTGAGCAGTTGAAGGAAATGTTGACTCAAGCTCCTGTTCTTACTTTGCATGTGGAAGATAAACCATATGTGATTTACAGTGATGCTTCACATTGTGGTTTAGGTTGTGTGTTGATGCAAGAGGGTAAAGTTATAGCTTATGCTTCTCAGCAGTTGAAGCCACATGAGCTTAATTATCCGACGCATGATTTGGAGTTAGCAGCCATAGTTTTTGCTTTGAAGATTTGGCGACACTACCTGTATGGGGAGAAGTGTTTTATTTACACAGATCATAAGAGTTTGAAATACTTGGGTGTTCAGAGAAAGCTAAATCTTTGGCAGAGACGGTGGTTGGAATTGATCAAAGACTACGACTGTTTGATTGATTATCATCCTGGTAAGGCGAATGTTGTTGCTGATACCTTGAGTCGGAAGTCTTTAGCAGGTTTGACTGTTTATTCGCTCTCATTGCTTGTTGAGTTGAGAGCGTTGCATGCTAGTTTTGAATCATGTGATGATGGTGCATTGTTGGCTCAGTTGCAGTTGAGACCGGTGTTGTTGGATCAGATTAAAGAGGCTCAATTGGCTGATGAGAAAATTCAGAAGATTGTTTCAGATTGCCAAAATGGGGAGAGCCGAGATTTCCATGTGAAAAGTGATGGTAGCCTTTGATGCAAAGATAGATTGTTTGTTCCTGATGATGCAAGGTTGAGAAAGAGTATTTTAGAAGAAGCACATCAGTCAGTTTTTGCTATGCACCCTGGGAGTACAAAGATGTATCAGGATTTGAAGCAGCATTATTGGTGGTCAGGTATGAAGAGAGACATAGCGGAGTTTGTATCCAAGTGTCTCACATGTCAGAGGGTGAAAGCTGAGCACCAAGTTCCAACAGGGTTACTTCAACCTTTAACAGTGCCTGAATGGAAATGGGAGAGAGTGACAATGGATTTTGTGTCTGGTTTGCCATTGACTCAGAAGAAGCATGATGCTATTTGTGATTGTTGATCGGTTGACAAAGACAGCTCATTTTCTCCCAGTTCGGATGGACTATTCTCTTGAGAAGTTGGCTGAGTTGTATATCAGCGAGATAGTGAAGTTGCTTAGTGTTCCAATTTCTTTAGTGTCTGATCGAGATCCACGGTTTACTTCGAGGTTTTGGAAGAGTTTACATGGTGCATTGGGTTCTCGATTGCACTTTAGTACTACTTTTCATCCACAGACAGATAGGCAGTCAGAGAGAGTAATACAGATTATAGAGGATATGTTGAGAAGTTGTGTTATTGATTTTTCAGGAAGTTGGGACAGATTTTTGTCACTTGTGGAATTCGCCTATAACAACAGTCATCAATCCAGTATTGGTATGGCACCATTTGAGGCATTGTATGGTAGAAGGTGTAGGACACCTTTATTTTGGAATGAACTTGGAAAAGGCAAATTGATTGGTCCGGATTTGGTTAAAGAAATGGAAGAGAAAGTGAAGATAATTCGGGATCGATTAAAAGCAGCTTCAGATCGGCAGAAATCTTATTCAGATTTGAAAAGGAGAGACATAGAATTTGATGTTGGAGATAAAGTATTTCTGAAAGTGTCTCCTTGGAAAAAGATTTTAAGATTTGGTTGAAGAGGGAAGCTAAGTCCTCGTTTTATTGGACCGTATGAGATATTAGAAAGAGTTGGACCAGTTGCTTATCGTCTTGCATTGCCGCCTGAGTTGGATAGAATCCATAATGTCTTCCATGTTTCTATGTTGCGGAGGTACAGATCAGACCCATCTCATGTTTTACCAGTTGAATCTATTGAGGTGAGTCCGGATCTAACTTTTGGAGAAGAACCAATTGCTATTTTGGCACATGAAGTGAAAGAGTTGAGAAATAAGAAAGTGCCACTGGTGAAGGTTCTTTGGAAGAATCATGCAAAGGAAGAGGCAACTTGGGAGAGCGAACAAGCGATGCGAAATCAGTATCCTCAACTGTTTCGAACTTGAGATCAGGTAATTTCGAGGACGAAATTTCTTTTTAGAGGGGGAGAATTGTAATATCCCAAAGTATGCCCTAGAAGTTTTGGAATATTTATTGCTGTTTTTGGATTTAATGTATATGTTAAATTGGAAAGAGAAAAGAAGTGAAGAGAGAGTGTATACGTTGTATATATAGTGATATATACAACATATACAAGTCAAATGTGGAAGTCAAAAGATGATGATTTAATGATTTTAATTAATTAATGGAAATGGGAAAATAAGTGAGTGGAAGAAGATAGTTTATATTATTTTAATATTAAAATGCTTGGTGGAGATTTAAGTGGAGTATGAGTGTTTGACTTTGCTTCATTTTCTTCTTCATTTTCTTTTCTTTTCCCTTCATGGCCGGCCATCCAAAGCAAGAGAGAAAGAGCGAGTTTTGTTTTCCTTAGATCAAAATTGAAGAAGATTTCAAGTGATTAAGTTGGAAATTTAAGAAGTTTCATTATTTTTGGTAAGGTTCCTCTTGATCTTCTTGTTTTATTTTGAGTTGTAATTGAGTTTGATTGTTGATATGTGATAGTGTGATTATGTTTGATAGTGGTATGTTTAAGAGTGTTGGAATTGAATTGAAGATAAGAAGTTAGGTTGGTGTTGGTGTTGGAAGTGTATGAGTTGTGTTTGTGTTAGGGTTTTGAATTGGTGATTGTTGTAGATGTTGAGTTTGATTAACTATTCTTGTAAATCTTCATGATAATTGTGTTTGATGAAGTTTAAAGCATAGAATACATGAATTTGGTCCGAAACAGAAGCATCTTGGATGCCACGCCCGTGGCCCTTGACTGCCACGACCGTGGCCATTGGAAGCCATGGCCGTGGGGGTTTTGAGCAAAGGAGGCAGAACCATTTGTTAACCCACGCCCGTGGGGGTTGCGAGGCCACGACCGTGGGGTCCTAGAGAGAGATGTTGGCTTGTAATTTATGATCTATGGGTCTAGTATGAGACTAATAGGTGTATAATTGTATTGAGGATTCATGTGTACTTGTAATTAAGTGTGTATTATTCTTTTTGTATTAGGTTGTGAAGAAGTTAGTTTGCCTTAAATCAAGTGTTGAGGATTCTTTGAAGAGGAAGGGTATAGTTTGGTGTGAGTTGTTCTTAAGGTAAGTACAAACCCTACATTATTGCATACCTTTATATGATCTTGAGACTTAACACATTTGATTGTAAATGTGTTAAGTAATCTATTGCATTGTTGATGCATATTAATAATGTTATGTTTCGCATAATGTGAATTTTGTGGAATGTATGTTGAAAATGTGAAAGATATGATGAAATATGAAATGTATGTGCAATGCAATTGGTTATGATGAATACTTCAATGATGAGTTGTTTTAATATGAATTGAGATAATTGAGGCATGTTTGCCTAGATGATGATGTTCAATGTATTTGGTTATGTACACTTGAATGATGAATTGATTTCATGTGATATGAGACGTGATGAGAAATGAAACCCTTGTTGTTGGCTAAGAGAATGTAATTGAAATAAGTGGGGCATGATTGCCTATTTGATTATGAAATATGAAATGAGAAATGAATTGAGAAAGAGATGATAAAGAAATAAATGAAATAATTGTGTGCTTAATATGTTATTCAGTTTTCAGAGTTCTGAGTTTGGCAGCATGCCTATGAATTGCTGGATAGGTGAAAAGACCGGGTCGTAAGCCGAATCCAGCAGAAAAGTGTGAAATATGATATTTTGGGGTGAAAAGACTGGGCGGTAAGCCTCAAAAATAGTAACAGTCTAGCCGGGTTGAGGACCAAGATACTGGGGCCCTCGGGTCTAGTCGGGTTGAGGTCCAAGAGACTGGGTCTGTTACACTATCCATGGATAGAGATATATATATATCGCCTACGGGCTTAATGATTGTGATTATGGACCAAAGCAGTAACTCTGAACTTTGAATAACATATTAGTGTCTTTTGGGCCCATGCTTGTCTTTGTTTTCAATGTGAATCATGAATGGTGAAATAAATGAATGTGGCTTGGAAAGCTATGTTGAGTAATGAAACTATGAAGATACAACATGATGTGTAATATGTTTATGGATGTGGAAAATTGTGAGTATTACCTCATGAATGTTTTGATTAATTATTGAATAATGTAAGATTGTAAAATATAATATTCTTTTGAATTGTTTATGAAACTTGATTGTGTGACATTGGCATTGCATTGAAGCATAATATTATTATAGTTTGTATTACTAAGCCGTTGGCTTAGCGCGATTGTGGTTCATCGCGCAGGTGATAGGGTGGAACCGGAAAGTTCCTCTAGATCGAGTCGAGTCTAGATTCTGGAGTGTAGATTGTGAGCTCAAGATCAAAGACTGACTGCCAAACATGTATAAACTTTATGTTTTGTAAAACTTGAGTTTTGATGTATATGTATTTGTAAATACTGTTATATTTTCCACTGCGTATTAAATGAATGTTTTATCTATTGTATTTCATAACATAACTTAAATGTTTTAAATTTGCCCATATTATTGAAAAGGAATGATTTGTGTATTTAGTAAACTGTAGCATTTCTATATTTAGTATACGTATATTACGGATGTGATGGTATGTAGTGTGCGTATACAGGGTATAGGGGTGTTACATTCAATGTCTATAGCACTGTCCTTAAATGCTTATCATGCTCCTCCCCGTTATTGGAATAGACCAATATATCATCAATAAAAATAACTACAAATTGATCTAAATAAGACTTGAAAACTCATTTCATTAAGTCCATAAAAGCTGTCAGGGCATTGTTTAGGCCGAATGGTTTTACTAGAAATTCATAATACCCATATCGAATTCTGAAAGTTGTCTTCAGAACATCTGCTTCTTTTACTTTCATTTGATAATGACCCGATTTAAGGTCAATTTTAGAGAAAACTCCTACCCTTTTCAATTAATCAAATAAATCATCAATTCGAGGGAGTGAATATTTGTTTTTAATAGTCACCTTATTTAACTACTGATAATCGATATATAATCGTAGTGTAGCATCCTTCTTTTTCACAAATAAGACTGGTGCACTTTAGGGTGAAACACTAGGTCTAATGAATCATTTATCCAATAGTTCTTTAAGCTGCACTTTTAACTCCTTCAATTTTAGAGGTGTTATCCTATAAGGGGGTATGGAAATTGGTGTAGTACTCGGGATCACATTGATAGCAAATTCCACTTCCCTTTCAGGTGGTACACCAGGTAATTCCTCTGGAAAAAAACATTCAAAAATTCATAAACTATAGGTATGTCTTTCAAATCATTACTTGAACAACGTGTATTAATAACATAAGCAAAGTAAGCTTCACACCTTTTTCCAACTAACCTTTTAACTTTAGAAGTAGAAATCAAGCTAAAAGGATAAAACTGTTTTTCTCCCTAAACAACATCTTCATATCCAGGAATCCTAAACATTATAGTTTTCTTTTGGTAGTCCATAATAGCTTGATATCGTGATAACCAATCCATTCCCAATATTACATCAAAATCATGGAATGGAAGTTTAATTAAATCAGTTGGGAATTCTCTATCACGAATCGTAATTGGCCAATTTTGGTACAATTTACTTACTCTCACACTACAGCCTAAGGGATTAGTAATTTCTATATCATACTCCAGTTTGTCAACACGCATATTTCTTCTTGAGGCTATAGTTGTGCATACATATGAATGCATAGAACCAGGATCTAGTAAAGCATACACACCATGATCAAATGATGAAAATTTACCAACTACTACATCTCAAGCATCTTGATCTTCCACTACGTTTATGGCATATGTCTTAGCTGGAGCATTTCCTCATGTTTGAGGCCCATCAATAGACTCAGATCCTCTCTGTAGATTAGTATTGGACCAACCACCTCTACTAAATCTATAACCTACCTACAACTTTTGCATAGAACCTTGTCCCTCAGAAACATTAATGTTCTTCATTACTAGACAATCCTTAATTCTATGATCTTTTGAGCCACATCTCAAACAAGCTCCACTCCAGTACCAACAAACATCACTACCATACCCCTTGCCACAGTACTGGCAAGGTGTAGAAGTTGCCAGTGAAGAAGAGCCTACAAAAGCAATAGATCCAACCATTTGAGATTTTTGAGACCTATAACCACTAGTGCGGCTCTTTCTACCAGACCCCTGCACTTATGCTTGGCTACCCTTTTGTCTCTTTTAACCACCTTGCTACTACTCTCTAAAAGATCCTTTTCTTTATTGTTGTCTTCTACTCTATTGTTATTTACTTTCATTTTCTATGTCCACAGTTGCATTAACAAGTGTTGAAAACTTCTTAATCCGCATTGCCACTAAATAGACACAGATCTAACTATTTAATCCCAACTCAAATTGCTTACATTTTTCTTTTTCAAAGGCAACTAACTCTAAAAAATATTTACTGAGAAGGATAAACTATCTTTCATTCTCTAACATAGATAGTCATCTCTGCCTCAAGTACAAAAATTCCCTACGTTTCTCTTCAATGTAAATTTCACTAACATATTTCTTTTTAAATTCTTCCTAAAAAAATATCTAGATAAGTCTATCTGTTTGAGTAGCTTTCCTTTTTGTTTCCCATCAATTATAAGCTTGTTCTTGTAGTAAAGGGACTGTGCACTCCAACCTTTCTTCATCTGTATAATGTAAAAGATCAAAAACTCTCACAATCCTCTCTAACTAACACTCTGTTACAGAGGATTCATCTATATCACGGGCCTTAAAATCTTCTACCCCTAACTTTCTGATTTTCTCAGAGGAGATATTTGGGGTACTAGTAGTGCTGAAGGAATTACTCCTATAATATGTCTAAGGACTTCCCCCACATTCCTTATAAATTGGGGACACCTATAAATATTTCAAGATCAATTGCATCAAAATACTTATCCATTTATACAATTCATATAGCATACCTCACATACTAGAATTGCCTAAACCTGGCTCTAATACCACCAAATATAAAACCCTTAATAATCTTTTAAAAGAATTATTAGAGACGCTACCAAGATTCTTTCACTATAAATGTGACATCAAAAATTCCAGTTCAGATCTGAAGGACACGACTATGGTGATCCTAGGGCCATACCCGTGTAGTTTAAATCAATACTGTTGTGACATCCATAATTTTTAAATAAAATAAAATAATTAATATGGAAGGATAATTAGAGTGATGGAAGAAGAATATGAATAGTATATACTTAATGTATATGCAAGATATACATAAGTATATATTTCACTAAAAAATAAAAAGGCAAAGGTAAAAGTCAAAAGTTAAAAGTTAAAAAAATATTATTATTATTAAATTAAAATTATTTATGGATAGGAAGAAAGAATAAAATATCCAATTATTTTATTAATTAAGAATTTTATAATTATAAATAAAGATAAGGGGTAATATTGGAAACAAAAATATATATATAAGTTATCATCTTCTTCCTCTTCCATGGTGGTGGTTGAATTTGAAGAGAGAGAGAGGCTTTCTTCTAAATACACTAAATTTCGTATAAGATTTCTAAGGATTTTAAAATGATTTTGAAGATTAATCAAGTATTAGGTAATTTTTTCTAATTTAAACTTGTTTTCTTTTAGTTTTAACATTATGTAATTATAAGGATAGAGAGAGAAATTGGTTTAAATTGAAATAAAAGATGTTTGGTAAGTAATTGTGATGTGTTTATATTGAAATTGGTGGTTAATTAGTTAGGGTAAGCTTGCTTGGTGAAGTTAGGGTTTATTGGTAGATTATGTGAATTTAGGGTTTTTAAAGGAGGTGTTTATAATTGTTGTAATGAGCTGTTTTGATGTTATTTGGATGTGTATATAATAATTTTATGATTTCATGATGTGAAAAAATTTGGTTAAGGTGAAGTTTGAGAAAGGTAATAATGGTGAAATTAGGGTTGTAGGAATTTTAATAGAATTTGTGTAAATAATGATAGTTTGATATAAATTAAGCTTGGATATAATATCCTTGTACCCTATATGCATGTTGTATATATATTTCATATATGTATAATCTGGATATAAAATATAAGAATGCCATATTACAGTTCAGTTTTAACCCTTCCTTTAGCATTAAAATAATTATATATTTTATAAAAGAACATTCCACATTATCAAATTATATTCTCTTAAAAGTAACATTTCCAAAACTATTATATAATTACACCATTCATTTTATAAAGGATATACATATACATATAGTTCTTTCAATGTCCACTTATTGTAAAAATATACAAATAACCACAATATAAAATATGAAACTTATACATGCTTGCACCACCTTCTAGTTGATCTCATAGCACCTTCAGTCTTCTTATGGCTCAACAGTCTGAATCTCTGATCAATAATCTACTTGCATGTATGACTCACACAACCATGCTAAGTTTGAAAGCTTAGTGGTACATATATATATAACTCAACATATACACATTAAATTAACAAACACATACTCATACACATATACACTTATTTATTGGGCCCAACACCTCTATACAATTATCATGTCCAATTAACACAGTATCAATTTCACAATCTAGCTTGCTTAAATCCATCTGTAATCCCATCTCATGACCTAATGCTGCTCAGATCAAGACCTAGCTCTGCTCATGTCTATCAACATATGCAACACAGGATCTAGCTATGCTCAGATCCTTTCATGCATACATAATCAATCTCAACATAACTAGACAAGTAATTGTATAGATTACACACATACATTATCATTTAATATTTCATCATCACATTCTATTTGTTCTATACTTTCAATTGATCACCATTTTTCATGATCACTCTATATTTCCATTTCACAATCACATCACATATACATGAGCCATAGTCATAATGTGATTCATTCCATATGCACTTTATCATTCAACATATTCAATACATTTTTCATAATTCTTTACTCTTTTCCACATGTTCTATAATCATATATAAAATTTCCTATACAGGGTTGAAAGACACGATCGTGCAAACCACATGCCATGCCTGTGTATCATGAAATAAAGTTGCAAATAACATTAAACCAACCCCACATATGTGGCATTCAAGGGCCACGCCCGTCGACTTTGGAATAAGACTGCCAAATACCTTGTGACCAACCCCACGATTATGGCTTCCTAGGGCCATGTCTGTGGATTACAAAATGCTTCTGCCCACTTTTATAAAAAACTATGCCATGGTTGTGGCAACCTTATGTCATGCCCATGGGTCCAGATTTGCTACTGCCTTCAGAATATTTCTCCCTCAGGTAGTCCCATACTCAATGCCACGCCATACTCTCATGATACCAAGCCTGTGGTATTCCAAATTACACATTTTACATAGTTAACTTAATGTAACACACATTACAAGAAAAGGGTTGATATGAACTAACCTTGGCCAACTTTCCAAGCTTTATCTTAATGAGATTCTACTCTTCTTCACTTGATCTATCTTAGCCTAATTACACATAATCCAAACAACAAGTATATTATTCATTTATACATATTCACATACTAATTTAATATAATTCACTCACTAGTTACTCAATATCCAAACAATTTCCAAGAATACTCTCATTTCTTTCCCTTACTACTTTTCCCCAATTCCAACCATCCATAATAATTTTCAACTTCTAACCATAAATTCATCGTCTATACATCAATTCAATATCACAACAACTCATTTATGCAATTATAACAATCTCCAAAACAAACCTTAACTATGCAAGTACAACAACAAAACCCTAGTTCCATCATTTAAGCTCATTTCCATAGATTATTCATCAAACCAACACATACACCTCCAAATCGTATCATAACTATCATCTTTCTCAATTAACCATTATTTCTGTCTCTAGCCAATTCAAACATACTCTTAAAATTAATGAAAAACAAGCTTAAGAAAAAGTACTTGCTTGAATTCCTCAATAAACCTTCAAAATCTCCTTAAATCCTTGATTCTCTTATATAACTTGAAGTATTTGATAACAAAACACACACACACACTCTCTCTCTAGAAATGAAGGTCGGCCATGGCAAGAAACAAAGAAGAAGATGACGTCTTTTTTTTTTAATTTTTTCATCCTTATCTTTTATTTTATAATTAAATATCTTAAGTATCCACTCCTCCTCCTCCTCCTCCTCCTCCTCCTCCTCCTTCTTCTTCTTCTTCTTATTATTATTATTATTATTATTATTATTATTATTATTATTATTATTATTATTATTATTATTATTATTATTATTATTATTATCATCATCATCATCATCATCATCATCATCATCATCATCATCATCATCATCATCATCATCATCATCATCTTTCCCAACACAAAGATATACTTTGCATATATGTGTTGAATATTTTATGTATATGTATATGCCTTATATATCTCATGTATATTTCAAATATATAATAGGTATATATCTCATATCTATAATATGCTCATATTATATCTCTCTCTACCAATTATACCTACTTAATTCTCCATATCAATTACTCTAATGTATACTAAAAATGGGGATGTTACATTGGAAATGAATCTAATTGAATAATGTTTGCTTGTTGTTTGGTTTGTGTGTGTTTAGGCCAAGGTTACCCTAGAAAAAGATAATTAGGGTTTTGGTGAAGGAAGGAGGTGGAGGGAGAATTGGATTGATTTGAAGCCAAGAAAAGGATAGTACATACTTAGATAACCAATGTTTTAATTACATTTGAGTTGGCAGAACACATTTTGATTTTGTGAATGTGTTATGTCTCTTTCATATTGGTTTTGATATGATATGTGCATTGTATAGTTAAAAGTGTGTTTAATGCATGAAGTATGAAATGATAAGCCATTATAGAATGGCTAATGTAATTATTATGTACTTAATGTGTAAAGTGTGAGTTATGCTAAATATGATTGGAAAAGAAATGAATAATATGATAAGTAATGTGAACGAAAATTTGGAAAATGGCTAAAAATGTGGAAAATGTGAAAATTATGGAAAAAGAGTAAATATAATGAAAATTAAGAAAATTTAATAATGAGATGAAAATGTGAAGTATATTGTGCATTGTTTGTTAACTCTGCATAATTATTTGTTTCAAAAAGTTGATGTTGGTGTTGTATATGTTGATAGACCTGAGCAGAGCTAGGTCTTATGAATGTATTTGAAAGTATTTTGAAAAACTTGAGTAAAGCTAGGTTTTAAGATTGATATTGAAAATAGACCTAAGTAGAGCTGGGTCGTGAAACTGATGTTGGGATAGACCAAATCGATTGTTGGACATTGTGCAAAGAGTTGATGGGCCTAATGTGTGTGTGAGAGATATGATGCATATAAGTAAAGAGTAATGGATAAATAATGAACATGATTTTGCAATGATATTAAATGTTATTATGTGATAATAAATATTCATTAATTTTAAATCGTTTATATTATCAAAGTATGTATTATTAAGCTTTCGAGCTTAGCCCAGTTGATTCTATCGTGCATGTGATAAGAGTGTAGGTCAGAGCAGTTTGGGTTATATATGAGATTTGGAGATCGAGTGTGCCACAAGACCAACTATGTCTAGGATTGCATACATGTATAACTATTTTTTATGTATTTTGGTTTTTGTATAATAAATCACAACACATATATATTAAATGAAGATCTGGGATTGTTATGTGTATATATATAATTAAGATAAATAATATTTTAAATATGTACTATTGAATGTAAATCTTTATTGTGAGGATTTTGGAGAATTGATGGAATTTCTAAAAAAGAAAAATTGGGAGTATAAATTGTTTTGCAGGTTGTGATTATTTGATTGATTTTAGGATTTATCAAAATTACAATAAAAACTCTAGTAAATTTTTCCTGGAGAATTTCTTTTATAAATTTATAAATTATTTTTTTAATATTAAAGTGAAGAGTTCTATATGTAGTTATTGTGATACCTTTATATTCTATATGTGTATTATACATATACGGGATATATATATATATATATCATACATATACATGGTATAAGAGTGTTACAACTGCTACACGTGTGAAGAAAAAAAAAGTGGCATGGCCATGGCAAGTTGTGAGCCACGCTTGTACATTTCGAACTGCTATTGTCCTTTAGAAATCTTTCTTAAACAGATCCTTTCATTAAGCCATGCCTGTGGAAACCAAACCGCCTCTGCCATCATGAAATCAATTACATAACCTGTAAAAACACAACTTTCCAAACATGTAAACATTCAGTAGCTTTCAATTTTCCACAAATTTCCCAACCATCACTCACAATTTAAGATAATTCTCAATTTTAGTCAATATATAAATGCATTACACGCGAACTGTATAACCTCCACTTTATATTCGAACCAAGTACACACATAAGAAAAATTCCTAATTACAAAGTATATGAAGATCTCTAAATACTCTTAATTTTACAACCAACATTAAAGACATAAATTGTTGCCATGTGAATTGAAATAAATATTTACATAAAATTCTTCTAAAACCACCTTCTTGAGATGCAATTAATCTTGAAGCTCTAAATGTCACTTGCATATTCTACTCTTCTCTTCTGATCTGAGTATCATGCTAAGCAAATACTTAGTGATGCTTGTATATACATAATTTACCATGAATTTTAAAGATAGAAAATTAATAAAGAAAATGTTAACAAGAGAAACAAAACTTAAAGCATAACTATAATTCCTTAATGATTCATATTACTAAATTTCAAATACAAAATATAAAGATTACTCATCATAACTTTATGTTCAATATCATCAATAGAAAATAGTTCATTTTGTATAATCATCAATAGAAAATCATTCATTTTGTATAATTCTTCACTTTTGAAGATTCCATTTATATTGTCTACACTCACATTGTACATTTAAACACTAGATTTGGATAACGGGTTCAGTAGTGGCAAGTAAATATATAGTAGATCAATTAGTATTGCCAATGGCCTATTACAATAATGACACAGAGTGTCCAGTAACAATAGTGATACTAAGTGTCCAGCAATAGTAGTGACACAAAGTGTCCAGTATCAATAAAGACGTCTACCTTCTGGCTAGCCATTCAATCCAAAACTAGGTTTAACCACAGTATGATTAGGGCAATCCAATTACTTACATTTAAAATCAATCTTTCACATTTATAATTTCACTTTGTCTAATTTAATAACAATTCATTTTAAAGTGAACATGCTTATTTTTTGTCATTTAGTTGATTTATCAAGCTAAAATTTAAGTACGCTTTAGTTATGATACATTTAATAAGTAAGTTGTAGACAAATATTTTAATTTTCCCAAAACTTGAAACTTCATCCAAAAACCTAGTTTAACATGATCTGCAATAAAATATCTTATGAATTCAAAGTTTCTTTAAACTATTTTTCTTAGAACTACATAAATACACCTTTCTGGATCAATTATGAACTCATAATAAATTATTTTTAAGAACCAAATACATTTCCTCTAGTAGACCCTAAATTTGCCAAAAACCCTAGATTAACTCCTTTAGAAATTTAAATATTGTTAGAAACATGATTTTTTTAAATAAAAAAAAATTATTCAAAAATTCTTAGAATCATTCAAAAATTCTTAGAATCATTCAAAAATTAAACCTTTGATCAATTTCACTTTCATTTAATTTCATATTCAATTTTCTTTGTATCAAGTTCAATTATTTGAGTTCACTGTAAAATTTTAATTTTAATGGTTTAAATAGCTTCTATTATCAATGAAAATCAAAAGAAACAAAGTAATAGTAAATTGCTAATACACAAGCACAAACCTTCTTTCAAAAAATTATTTCTCTTTCTTTCTCAATTTCTCTTTAGTACTTGATGATGATCTCTCTTACTTTAATGAATTCTCTTATACATTTCAAGTTATACACTAAGGTTCGTTAGATTCTCATGTAAATAAGTGGAAAAAGGAAGAAGAAATTTGAGTTATAATGTTGGTGATGGTGGAGTCGGTTGGAGAAGATGAAGAGAAGAGAAATTTCTAGTTTCATCTATGTATAGCTTTTACGGTTTCATAGGGTGTAATGTTCACACTGAAACTTCAGTATGCCTACTTTATTAAATTATTTCTAATTTTGACTTCTGATTTCGTAAAACCGTGCAAATAATTTCTTTATTTAATTTAAAGTTCTATTATTTATTTCTCACATTTCAATTCTAATAAAATCCCAATTTTAGAGTAAAAAGAGCATTTTTGTAAGATTTTACTATCTAAATATTCTTTTTCAAAAATACCAATATTGTTCATATATGGATTTAACTCTTAACTCTTTGAAGACTCAACTAACCCTATTTTTATTATATTTCAAATATCCGAATCACTCTTTACATCATATATAACCTTGTATCAATATAATTCAGTAAGTCACTGCGTAAAAATTTTAGCCATTACATTTTTATAGCCCTGCATGGAAGCAATTACTTTATTTCTATAAAATTATTAGATTTTATTATGTACTTTGTTTTATTTATGATTTTCCGTTTTTGACTTAATCTATTTTAATTATTGGATATTAAAAAAATACCTCCTTATTATTTTTCAACTTTATGATTGCTTATTTTAATTAATAATTTATTGAATATTAAAATTAAAATCATTATTTATTTAATTAAATTCATTTATTTGGTGTATTAATTGGATCATTCATCTTGTAATTTATTATAAATCATCACATTATATTTTTTTTTAATTAGGAAATATGAACTTATTGCTTTATACATATGGAATATGTCTCCTATATATATATAAAATTATCTTAATTATAATAAAATTCAATCCCCATACGAATACAAATGTTAGCAATTACAATAAAAATTATACAAAGAATTACAGTAATTATTTAATCAACAATTAATCCCTTTTCCAGCACTCATATTTATAAGTAATTTAATTCAACATATTATCTTAAAAATTATTCATTACATATTTTTATTAACACAAATTAAAAAAATAATTCTCTAAATTTTACTCTCATTAATTTTAATAAAATCACAAAAATTAACAAAATTACAATATTATCTATTCAAAAGCATAATATTTTTTAAAAAACTCAGAAAATAATAAAACACAAAAAAATTAATCAACACATAAATTTCCTACAAATAAATTTCCTATAAATTTCCAACATATATAATTCTATAATTTATTTAAAAATTTTCAACAACAATTTAATTATTATTATACAAAACAGGCCTTAAAAAGTTTCAACAACAATGTAAATAGGCCTTCAAAAACATACTAATCCCACCAAATATACATAATAAAACAACTATTCATAAAATCAAATAACCAAAAATAATTAAAATGAGAAAAAAAAATTAAAAGAACACATATTATAAAAAAGAACTGAAAATCTAACATTTTTTTGCAAAAAATCAACAAATACCAATATTTCAAGCTTCAATAAACCCACCAAAAACTCTCCAAATCCAAAAATTATAGAGGAAGAGGGAAGAAGGTGAGAGAAAATTCAATGAACCTCTGGCTAAAAAGGAGAGAGAAGAAGAAATAAAGAGAATTCCGAGTGAGTTATATCTGTCGATTTATTGACGAACACTCAAACTGGTCAGTAAATTTCAATAAATTTCCTGATTGAGTAGTAAAAATGGTCAATAATATTTTTTTTAGAAAAGATTTATCAACTGAAAAGGTGATTTCTCAGTAAATATGATACCTAAAAATATCACATAAAATAAAAACATGTTGACAAACCACTAAATCTCTCACAAATGTGACACCTAGGCATATTTGCCTATCGAAATTAATATGCCTTGGTACATATGATACCTAAAAGTCTCACCAAAATGAAAATTTGCCAATGGAGTTACATATCTCATAAATACCTGAATATAAGTAAATTTGCCGACCGAAACCACTCTCTCAGCAAATATAGCACCGACATATTCCGCCAAGTAAAATATTTGTCAACCGCAATACTAATCGCTTGGTAAACATTAATAAATAATATAAAATTTTTCGACATATGGGACTTACTCTGTAAAGTAGAGACAAAATGCTAACACTATAAGCTTGTGCCAAAATTTAGCGATAGATAAAAAAATTTTCTTGATAAATTCTAAAAAATTACCAATAGATTTTGGCCTTTGTCAGCAAATGAACAAAGAAGAAAGTCGGTGCAAACACTTTAATGCTATATTTACCGACTACTAGTGTTGTCTCTTGGTAAATGTAGTCAGCATCAGGTGGCGCCAAATTTACCAGCCACTATAAAACTTCATCGATAAATTTTGTTGGTAGAAATAGGCGCTAAAATTTTTTCACCATATTTGTTGACAAACATATAATTTCTATTAGTAATTTGTCTCTAAAATTCATAAAATTTTTCTTCACTTGTTTCATAAATAGTTTGTTAGTAATTCGTTGGTAATTAGTAATAGAAATTTTTCCATCAGTAAAGTATTTTTTTTTGTAGTAAATACGTATTACTATATTATATTGGGTACTATCATAACTAAAATTGTCACCGATCTGGATAAGTTTTTTATAAATGAAGGAGGGAGACAATTATAGAAGAATATTAAGAATAAAAACATTCAACACATATTGGTATTTTAAGTATTATCCTAACTAAAATGACTAGTATTAGCCATTTAGATGATAAAGCCCTCGTCATATATAAACATTTATATTATTTCTTTGTCAAGCAATGTGGAAACTCTCTTAATATTTACAATAATCAATTAATTATTTTTTTAAGAGCAAGTATTCAAGTGTAAATAGTTTACTAAAAATCATAAGAGCTTTTATAGTTTATCATAAAAAAGGAAATTATCCACTTGTCACAGAAGAAATTTTATGCTTTGTTTAGCTAACAATAAGCTATTGTGGAGTTCATACAAAAATTAGAATCAGATTATATAAAATTCAAGAGATTTATTTATTTATTTATTTATTTATTGGTGCATTTAAACTCTGACTGAAACTCGTATTTACAAATAACGAGGGAATTTACAAATAATGAGATTTCGACCAAAAAAAAATAAAAGAATTAGAATGGAAGTCTAAAATTAAGCCTTCTTAACCACAAAGAGTGGAGCACCATATGAATAAGGTCATATGGTTGAGCAGGTCTTCTCAACACAAAATGCCTTCGAACTTGAATCACTCTCTTTAACATTTGTAGATATTGTCTTTGTGGAATTCCTTTCAAAATTTTTTTGATTTCAGGTATCTTCTCTGAAGGAATATGTACTGAGAACTGACTCCAATCAAGAGCATCATTAAACGGCAACGAATAATTATCAGAAATAATAACAGGAACACATGCTAAATGAATTGCTTCAACTACCCTAGGACTTGCTACTTCATACCCACTTGGACATAGGCAAAACTTACTTCTACCCATTAATTTGAAGTAATCATTTCTAGTTTTAAGGTATTCATAAACTCGAACCTCATTATCTTTTTCTTTCCAATGCTTTAACATGACCTTTCTAATGTAACCATGTGCTCCACCAGCAAAGAAGGCAAGAATTGTACGTTTACTTGGAGGTATGCCTTGATTAGAAGAAGAGTCAAGCTTGCGTTCAACAATCTTGATTTCTGGTATAGAGATGTCTCTCCGAGGTTGAAATCTTTCAGATGTGTTGGCATTGCAAAGAACTCTAATGAAATTCTTGTAAAGATCTGGATTGGCATATGAAATTTGTGGTGCCTGGAAAAAATATTCAAAATTTAGACATTAGCATATACTTATTTACTCTATCGATCAGTTTGGTTGAGTTTTAGGAGCTTTTCAAACAGACCACTATCGGTTGGATTAGAGAATTTCATCATCCGAAACCAACCACTTAAAAAGATAGAAGTTTGTAAAACCAATCACAATAGGTCATGTTTGCTCAATTTTACCGGGTTCAGTCGATTTCAACTTTCATATTTTGTAAGTGGAAACTGAAATAATAATATTGATTTATCAAAATTTTAAACCAAAACCGACCAACTTAGTTGCTTTAAATCTATATGGTCAGTAAGATAGTTGGAATGGGTTTATTTGACCCATTTACTCATCCCTAGATAAAAGAAAGGTTTAAATCATGAAAACTTTCATTTCCCTTCAGAAAAGTCCATTGTTATGAATATATATATATATATATATATAATGGAGAAATTGACATACCCAATCATGGCAAGAGATTAAGAAATGGTCAGCTCCATTGCTTCTGTTCCAATAAGGGTATTTATCAGCTATAACATCAATATAATCAACGACCAATCTTTGAAGTTGATCACGAGAATAAGTGACAAGAGGTCTATATATAAAATGAATGATTTTGGCGACACTGATAGGGATTAAAAATGCATGTGCTTCATCAGGATGGCGAGCAACGAAGTGGCTCTTCCCACTTTCCATCTCATCAATGAATTGCCCTTCGATACCATAGATGTTATTCACCGGCCCACCATGAACTAGTGGCTGCTCCCCTTCCTTATAAACCCATATTTTGAATCTTTTCTCCATTTCTATATGACTCCTGATTAACAAAATTATTCATAATAAGTCAAATATAATCACTAAAAAAAATACTAAAATTAGCAAAGAAAAAAAAATTAGCAGCAAAATATGTAACAATAACATGAAAATTTACTTCTAAAAACCTAATATATAGAACAACAATATGAAAAATTGTTATCAAAGTGCTAATATACAAAAGATGTTTATTACGCGAAATATATCGGAACTAATAGATCACTTGTTAAACTTGAAATATTTTCATATTTTAGTGATATCTATTAGATATACAACCAGCTGTTATTTACAAAAACTTCAGTTTGAAACTTTTTGAAAGTACTTCTACTTATTTAAATAAATAGCTAAATTATCCTATTAAAGTATATTTATATAGAAAGATAAATTATTAATATTTAATCTTAAAAATTATTATTGAATATTTATTATAATAATAAATTTACTAAATATTTAATAACAATCAGCTAACAGCTGCTAAACTTAAAATTAAAAGAAGAAAAGAAAAGAAGGATAATGGAACTTTGACCGATTTTATTTTAAATATATTTATCAAAAATTCATATTTAATAAAATATAAAAATAATTTTAAAAAAAGAAAGTTTTATAATCCTATTAAGAGGAATGATAATTATGGTCATTTTAAAGAGTAATTGTTAGATAATCTCCTTTCTATTAATTAAAAAATATTTATTATAATATCACTCCCCATAAATAAACTTATAATAATTTTTTTAATCAATAAGAGAAAAATTATCCAACAATCACTTTTTAAAGGGACTGTAATTAGTATTTCTCTTTTGTTAACACAATGATAATATGAACAATATGGAAAAAGTTTATATTATGATAATTTCATATTTAGCATTTATGAATATATTATATAGACAATAAAGGGCAAAATAGGAAATAGGGAGCAAGCCAGAAAATGAGGCATTAACTAAAGGACACAGAACCTATTTAAGCGAGAAATTATTTGATGTAATTGTTATTTTAATTAAACATCTAGTTGAAATGGTAAACTAATTAAATTATAATATATAGTAATATTTTTTTTAAAAGATATTCTAAAATTTCTTAGTGAACCTTTTAAATTTTTAGTGGTAAAATATAAAAAATTTATTATTATTAAATTACTTTATTATTTCAATTAGTGTGTTTATTATTTCAATTAATGTGTTTAGTTAGAATCACTAGTAGATTATATAATTTTTTTTCATTTAAGCTACATATTTTCCACATAGCCTTTGCCTTGCAAATTGCCAAATTGCAACGACTCAAGAGAGTTGAAAGACACAAAACATAGAAAACGATGTCGTTTTGTTTAGGATGTAAGAAGTTTCTAAAATAAAAGTATAAAACACCCAACGGAGAAAGTGATGTCGTTTTTTTAACGGAATTGAGAAGTTTCAAAGGTAACCTGGAGCCCATTGCTTTGATCTTGGCCAAGGAATATGAAAAATAAGAGAGAGAGAGAGAGAGAGAGAGAGAGAGAGAGAAGGGAAAATTGAAAAAAAAAAAATCGATTATTGAGTTATATGGTCACTCAGCTTATTATAGCTTACAGAAAGTTAGGAACTTAAACAGTTGAACTTTACTAGTCCATGTCTAAACAATTTTTTTGAAAGACTTCAATTATTATAAAGCAGAGATATGAATTCATTTTTTATTGAGTTATTATTATTTAGTTAATTACTTGATTGTATTTTATATAAATTGTAATGCTAAGATCATTAAATAATATTTATAGTGAAAAAAGTTAAGAGAGTGAAAGTTGAAAATTAAATTTTATCAATGTTAAAACTTTTTCTATTAGTACTAAAAAAATATAAATTCACTTTCATAAATTATTTCCTTCAACCAGTACAGAAAATATGCAAGAGAATTATTATTATTATTATTATTATTATTATTATTATTATTATTATTATTATTATTATTATTATTATTATAGAGAGAGAAAGAGAGGAAAACAAAACTTAACTGATGAAAAGCATAGGGATTCCTGTAAAAAGAACCTCTTGGAATAAATGTCTCTTCCTTACACGACGTGTAGTTTTGTGATCTAATTGCTTCACGGATTTTTTGTCGAGCTCTAGCCAAACCATTTTCAATTTTCTCGAAACTTCCCAGCTCCTGCTTCTTCTTCTTCTTCCTTTTCTTCTCATTCTTCTGCCAAATACAAATGATCTTTTAGTAAATTAGAAACAAAATCTTGAGGGGCCTTAATTACTAGCCCTTCCTTTACTTGAAAAGAAAAATTAAAGAGGACTTATTAGAATTTGAACTCTTATCCTCTCTTATTAATAAGTAATCAACTACTTGCTTCTTAGCATAACCGCGGAGACTAAATATAATGTAATTAATAAAGAAATTAACCAGTTAGGCTTACTTCAGTTGGGTTGGGGACTACTGAAGTCGGACTAGCAGCAATAGAAGGAGCCTCGACGGGTGAAAGAAATGAAGGATTTGGTGAAGGAGAAAGAGCAATTAATGAAATAGCTACAGAAGTATTATTAGTATCAGGTGGTAGCCATGATTGAACTGATGAAAGAGAAGCTAACTGGAGATTTGCATGGTAAACATCAATATTATTATTATCATTAGTAGTAGTTGAAGGTGGATAAAGAGAAGAAAAAAAATCTGTAAATCCAATCTTGTTCTGGTTCAAGAAATAGAAGCAGTAGAAAACAAGGATGAACAAGTAGACAAGAAGGGTGATGAAGAGACGTAAATGGATGTGAGAATATTTTTTAGCCATGGAAAAAAGATATTAGATTTAGCATATGAACAAAAGTTGCACAAAGAAGAGAAATTGTTTGTGTAAATATGAAATCTTAATTAGCTAGAATGGAAATTAAAGAATAATTAAGACTAGTTGAAACAGAAGAAAGAAAGAAAATAAGGAAAGCTGGTGGGTCATATAACGTGATGTAAGAGTTGAATAGTTGACAAAGTTGATTAAATGTTGGAAGTTGAGAGCAAAGACAAGCAGAGGGGGCTTAGTAGATTAATTGGTCATTACGTGGTGGATGTTTTCTTCTCAAACGATCCTCAGTTTTTCACGCAACTATCACTTGAGCATTTTAGCAGTATATGTATACGTACACATATGTATACGACTGCGCCGCTGGCTTTTTCTCCTCTTATAATTTGTTCTCTTCCCTTTTTGCCCTTTTTATTTTGGTTTATTTAATATTTTTTTTTTGGTACATTTGGTTTATTTAATTTTAATATATAAATTATGAGGCATATGTTAGCTAAGGCTTTGCATCTTTCTTGGATTTATATAATTTTTTTATGTCGATTCTGTTATATACCTTGAAAATTTAGCTACAATTAATTGAAATTAATTTAATTATCTATTTATGTAAATTTGTAAATTAATTTAATTATATATCCGGTCCAAATTCAAGAGTCAAATATTTCCTTCCTCTGTACGCATGCATACTAAGAACAAGAAAAAAAAAATGGACAACAAAAACACGATTGCAGAAAGTGGCTGGTAGTGGTAGAGATGGCCGATGCACATTAATCACACTGAATTTTAGATTTTCCGTTAAGTCTACTTAAAAACCTCTAGCCGCCTTTGGACTTTCTACTTATGCCCATCCACAGGTGGTGGGGCTATAACCCTCAACTAATTTTTTTTTAATATTTTTTTAGAGTCAAATTGCTTATATTAATAAAAATAATAAAAATTTTAACACAATTACACATTATAGTTCAAACTCAAAATTTCTGACTGCCCTAGAATAATTTACCAATTATGTATGCACTCAGTGGTACATCTCATATCTTTTTAGTGTTTCTGTGTAATGTTCACTTCATATCAAATTTGTTCTTTTCTTTAATTTAATTGTTTAAAACTAGAAAAATATTTACTTATATTAGATATATATCCAATTATCAAACATTCAGTCAAGAATTACCTATTCATTCAAAAAAATTATTCATTTAAAATTACATTTCAATTATTTTTAGCATGCTTAATTTTATTCTTGAATATATATATATATATATATATATATTGAGATTAATATTTATTATATATCTATATTCCAAAAATACGAAAAATTCAACCCAACTTGATTCAATTGATTAAATATGATAAGTAATAAAAAATTCATGTATAAGTTTCCAAAATTTTATTAATTTGTTATTTATCAATATAACATTTAAATAAATAAACATGAAGCAAAAAAAGACATTGGTAGGTCATTCAGAAAGACAGCTACCACTTAATCCAAACTTTGGCCCACAAAGCACAAACTCTAATCCTTGGCCTTCGCTGGTGCACAAGGCACAAACTCACCTTCTTCTTCTAATTTGCGACCGGATTTAAATAATAATAATAATAATAATAATAATAATAATAATAATAATAATAATAATAATAATAATAATAAGATTTTTCTGCAGGAAAATTATATGAAAGGATTAAAATAAATACAAAAATGTTTATATATGAAAATGACATTGATGTTTTCAAATTATCCATATACACTGTAGTATGCTAGGTGTTCAAAACTTTTTGTAATAAGCAATAATTAAGTAAAAAAAATAATTAAATATGTAATGAATGTGACATTGTTGATTGCAATCTATCCATAATAATTTAGTTGATATTTAAAACTTTTGTACTAAACAATATTCTAAGTTATGAATTATATTTATTACCTAAGTGAAATAATAATAGTAATAATAATAATAATAATAAATACTAAAATTATATTCTTACTCTTTTCTTTCGTTTATAAATTTATTATTTTAACTTTTTAACTCTTATATTTTTAATATTTTTGAATTATTAATAATACTATAAATTTACTGATATAAATATTAATAAGTTTATCACTATTTTTCAATTTAAATAATCATATTATATATTTAAAAGATTTAATATTATATATAGATATAATATAAAGAAGATTCTTTTAGAAAGCAAAAAAAAAAAATTGCTGTTTCACTAATATGCTTTTCTTTCCTACAGAGAAGATTCTTTTAGAAAGCGCTCAATGTTACTTGCATAAAAAAAAAAAAAGGTCAGTAATTAATTAGCAAATGATTAGTGTAGATTGTTTTCATCTTATGATATCAATAATTAATCATATTGAATTAATATATAATTTTAAGGATACACTACAATTATTAAAATTTGAAATTTTCGTAAGAAAGTTTTAAAGTGAAATTATTACAAGGAAATGTAAAGATTTACGAAAAGAAAAAAATTACATATATTATAATGTAATTCTTTTATTTTTGAAATATTAAAAAAAATTTTACAAAGAATAGTCACAACTCAAAATACGAAATACAAAGGCCTATTGTAAGTTCAAAAAAAAAATACAAAGGCCTATTGTAAGTTTTAAATTTTTCATCTTTTAAAATTAAAAATTATTTTCATTTTGCATTTTATATTTTTTTTTAAATAAATGTTTTATATGTTTAAAACTATAACATTTTGCATACACAAACACATATTTTATTCACTATTAAAAAATTAAATTATTTATTCTAAAGATATATCATAATATCAGTTAGATATATAGATATTTATTAAAATAAAAAAAATTATTAAAAATAAAAAAAAATTAAATTAAAAAATCGATTATTTTATAATTAAGTTTGCAAAAAAATGAAAAAAGAACAAAATAATATAAAAAATAATAGAGAAAAAAATTACTTATATAAATCTCTTCTCAAAATTAAAATCTTAAACATCATATTTTGCAGATTTTATATTTATTCAAAATTATCCTTATCTAATAAAAAAAAATTTAAACTACTTAAAGTTAATGAATAAACAAACTAATAATAATAATAACAACAACAATAATAATAATAATAATAATAATAAATACTAAAACTATATTCTTAACTTTTTTCTTACGCTTATAAATTTATTATTTTAATTTTTTAACTTTTATTTTTATAATATTTTTTAATTATTAATAATATTATAATTTTTCTGATATAAATATTAATAAGTTTGTTACTATTTTTCAATTTAAAAAATCATATTTTATATTTATAAAATTTAAAATTATATATAGATATATTATAAAGAAGATTCTTTCACAAGGCAAAAAAAAGGTTGTTTCACTAATATCCTTTTCTTTCCAGCAAAGTGCTTAATGTTACTTGCATTTACAAAAAAAAAAGTGAGTAATTAATTAGCAAAAGAGGTGCTTCCTACCAAGTTCAATCTTAGTAGGAGAGGGCTGAATATAGATACCCGCTGCCCTTTTTGTTTGTGTCCAGAGACTGTGGATCATATCTTGCTGCAGTGCCATGTTGCTCAAAACATATGGAGGTTAGTTGATGTTTTTAATGTCTCTATTAATGGGTCTTTTACTGAGATTTTCTCTTTACTCTGGGCATCTAAAGGGAGAGAGGTTACTGAGTTATATTGTCTTGTTGCTTGGTACATTTGGAAGATGAGAAATGATTTTGTATGGTCAGCAAAGCCCTTTTCAGTTAATCAAGTTGTTTATTCTGCTGCCAAGCACTTGTCGGAATGGCGGTCTTTAAGTCGCCTTAAAGATTCATCTACTGTATCTTCCCCTGAGGTCTTTGTACATGGCCAAATCCTTACCACAAATGTTGAAAATGTCGGGTGGAATATGTTTACTGATGCTGCCATTTTCAATGCTGAGAGTGCTTCTGGTTTCGGCTTTATTATGGAGGATGCTGAGGGTAGATTTCTTCGGGCAGCAGCTGGTTATAATGAAGGCATCTTTGAGGCAAGAGTTGCTGAAGCCATTGCAATGAGGACTGCTCTTCTTTTTGTGAGCCAAAATGTTAATACTGGCGGTTATATTTTTACTGATAGCCAGCTTGTTGTGCAGGCTATTAATTCTTCTTTGCACGATAATTCATCTTTTGGAGTGATTATTTCAGATTGTAAAACACTGCTTGGCCTTAGACCTGACCTGGTGATTAAATGGGTCAGTCGCAGAGCAAATGTTAATGCTCATGCTTTAGCTAGATCATCCATTACTTTGTCCCGTTTTGTTGTTTGGGATGAAATACCTGATGTTCTTGCTTCTTTTTATGATTAATATATAAGTGCATTCTATTGCCTTTCAAAAAAAAAAATTAGCAAATGATTAGCGTCGATTGTTTTTCATCTAATGAAATCAATAATTAATCATATTAAATTAATATATAATTTTAAGGATACAGTACAATTATTAAAATTTGCAATCTTCGTAAGAAAATTTTAAAGTGAAATTATTACAAGGAAATATAAATTGACGAAAAGAAAAAAAATTACATATATTATAATGTAATTCATTTAATTTTGACATATTAAAGAGAATTTTACAAAGAATAATCACAACTCAAAATACATTTTTTATTTATTAAAATTAAAATTATTTTTATTTTATATTTTATATTTTTTAAAAACTATTTTGTATGCTTAAAACTATAACTGTCACGACCCAACTGGGAAACCGTAACCGGCGTATAGCTGTACTTAAGCACAACAATACAAGCTTAAATACTTACTAATTAACACAATACATAATCTTTTTCTAAGTTCAATACATTCAATTTCATGCTCCAAATGTTCTAGTTATAATGCAAGATATTTAAATATTCCACTCTTAAATGCAATCACAAACGAGAGGAAATATTTCACTCTTATTACAAGCAAAAGGATTCGGACTCAGTCCGCCTATATTTTATTCCAGAAATCTCTATTTAGGAACAGAATAATGTCTAACCAAGATTGATGACAAGAAATCCAAAGGAACGACTGCGGAGAAATAATGACGTATGCTAACAAACGCTCTGAACCTGCAAAATCAGTCTATATGGGTATGAGCGTTATATAGACGCCCAGTAAGCTCATGAGTGGCAGAGAAACCTTTCTATAACAATAAACAATATATATAACAAGAACTTCAATCACAATCAATTCATACAATATGGTGTGTCGGGGTCTACCAATATCATAATACCTCCTCCTTCAATCAATATCAATGTACAATCAGGCTTATAGCCCCAATGAACAATCATGCTTATAGCTTCAATGAACAATCAATAGCAATAGTCAATGAACAATCTCAATCAATAACCTTCGTCCCCATATGACACACCATCACACAACACAAGGATTTTCAAGTTCATTTAATACAATTAATAAATCAAACACACATGTTTCTCTGTCTTCTATTCACATGCAAGCTTGGGTAGAAAGAATAGTCTAGCGAAATTGAAAGGAATAAATATATATTGAGAAGGGCTATAATATATATATAGTATTTGGTTAGCAAGTAGCACATCACAAGTAATCACATACACCCATGAAACTTACCTGGTTTGCTGAGAAAACCAGACACCCTCACCAACCTACTGATTTTGAGCACCAGTTTGGTTATCGCCTAAGAAAATGTTTACATGGCCCAATAATCAATATCACTAATATATCTAACATGATGAATGGCATGCATGCCATGAATGACGAAACATCAAACATGTAGTCAAATAATGAAAAACATCTCTAGTACATATTTCTAAGTAATTTCATCTCAGCGATCATTAGAGCATCTAAATTAAATTAAAGATACAATCTGACCTATAATCCATCAATTTACAAAATATCAAATTTTATATTGAGCCAAATCGGCTCAAACCAAGACCATGGTTTAAATTGGCAATTAAACATATCCTAACTTAAATTTCAAAAGTCCATTAAATAAACCAAGGTTCTAACTTTCAGAATATCAAAATTTACTTATTTAATCCAAACATTAAACATTTTTGCATAAAACTCCTCTCGAAATCCTAAAATCACATTTTCAACTAAAACTAATAAAGTTTACTAACATAGTGATTGATTTCAAAAATTCACAGAAAATAATTTTAACGCTTAAAAGTTTTGGAAAAATTCCAAAAGGTCCTCCAATATACGAATGCATGCCGTGCAAAATTTCATAGCAATCGGAATTGGTTTAGTCCCTCAAAAATACTTTGTGATATTCTAGTTCCAGCTTGGAACCCAACAGACCGTTTGCCAAAAATACACCAATTTCGTCCCCTTGCAGTTACAGTAAAAATTCCCAATTATTTTTCCCATACAAATAACTCCAGCATAAAGAACATATAAAAATTTCAGAATTTTTTGTAAAAATATAAGTCCCTCAAATTAATTTTATAAACAGCTTTATACAACTAGTTACCATACTGGCAGCAGTTGAGAAATAAATTTATTTCGAAATACAAACATTTGAACCAGACCTCAAAATATTTTTTATAAATACCTATCATCATATCCTAAAACATATCAACAATTCAGACCTAGATCATTTACCAATAATTTTTAAAAATTCGACAAAGCTACTGGAATATCAGCGATCACAAGCAGTAATAAATTTTCACTTTATTAATGAATTAAAAATATAAATCAAACATGAAAATTCCAAAATAAATTTCTACATCAAGTTTAACATCCCTAGAATAGATCCAAATCAAATTTGGTTACAAATCATAAACTTATTTTCATTAATCTTAAATCCAAACTCAATAACACCAATAACACCCTTAAATAATTTAACCTATTTAAATTCATTAAAAATCGAAATTAACCTTAAAATTTTATTTTTAAACATCCTATGTGTTATACTAACACCAAATAATAGAAATCATACCATGAAGTTGAAAGAAATTGAAGAAAATCTCAAAATATTAAAACTGGCTAGAATTGAGAAGCCCAAACGACAGGCCTCAGATCACGCTGCCCCGCCGAACGATGCGCGTGGCACGCCCGACGACACGCCCTACAGCCCGCAGCTCCGCGCCGAACTACACGCTCAGCACGCCGAACGACACCAGCTACCGCGCGCCCTCTGACCGAACGACAGCTGCTCTGTTTTTGACCCAAAATTAATTTTTTTCTCCCCCTTTTCTCTCTCTGACGGCACAAATCTCCTAGGCACCTGATTGGGTGCCCTAACACCCATATTTATAGTAATTTGCATGGTAAATTACCAATATACCCTTAAATTAATTTATTCTATTTAATTTAATTTATTAATTAATTATTAATTACTCGAAAAAAAATACTTAAAATAAAACCCAAGCAATATTATAGTTAAAATGACCGTAATGACGTCGTGGTCATGAAAATGGCAATATAAATTTCAAAATCGATCTCAAAAATTTTTCGACCTCCAAAATGACCAAAATACCCTCAAAGCTAAAAATACAATATTATACTTAAAACGACCGTCTCGTCAACCCTAATATAAAAATAAGTACCAAACTATTTAAAATACCCTTGAATATATAAAGAGTGTAAAATTATCATTTTACCCCTGGTCTTTAAATTTTCTAAAAACCAGAGGTTTCGTAATAACATAATTTTTTTCTATGAATACACAAACACATATTTTATTCACTAATAAAAAATTATATTATTTATTCTAATAATATATCATAATATTAATTAGATATTATCAATAATTTTTAAAATAAAAAATTATTAAAAATAAAAATTTTAAAAATTTTAAAAAATCTTATTTTATAATTAAATTTATAAAAAAATATAAAATATACAAAAAATATATAAAAAAAGAGAGAGAGAGAAAAAAATTTATTGATATAAATCTCTTCTTGAGTTTAAAATTTTAAAAGTCATGCTTTGCGGATTTGATATAAAAAATTTAAAATTTAATAATATTATAAAAAATATTATATTTTTCTTAAAGAAAAAAAAAGCCAAAATCAAAAACAAAAATTATTCCGAATGCATCCTGAATTAATTAATTTCTCAATAAAGTTAAAGAAAAAACAAAATAATAATAATAATAATAATATAGTAAATCAAACAATAACAAACCAGTCAGTATATTAATGAATTTTGAATTAGAACCAGTTAATGACGGGCATCAGAGAATTTAAAATTCTTGTGAATAAAATATTACCAAGGCATAAATTAATTAAAATCCCATGTGTACCAAACAGAAAAAATATTCCCACCAATTTTTATTTTATTCTTGAAAATTAATATTATCATATGTTTTCTCTCTTCATACGTTTTGTCATTTCTCCCGACCAAACACCTCCGGCATAGGTAAACAATAAACATATATATTTATATTGTGGTGTTAATTAACTTTTTTTTTAATTATTAAAGATTGAGCAATATTATAATAATTTTTCATGTATAAAAATTGTTAATTTTTTTTTGGTGAAAACAAAGAATAGTTAATAAACCCACTAACAGATGACCCTTCTAGGCCAAGAAACTCCCAGCAAATCGCCCTGCATCAACCTAGTCAACTCTAAAGGAGGGCTATCCAGCACTTTAAAACCCAACGAAAGATTGACAGCAAAATTGGTTTTACATTCATTTCAAAGGATCGCCATCTCCTACATTAGAACAGGCAAGTTGTATTTGGAACCACGGACTTTAGAGGCCTTTCAGTCTGTCACTGTCACCAGTGTGTTCTGGGTAGGGGAACGTATATTGTGGGTGCGAATAATAACAAAGTTAAATTTATGGTGTTAAAATAAATCCTCCAAAAATGATTTTCTTTTGCCCTTTTAGGAGAACCTCTATATACCATGTTACCAACATTAATTTTTTAAAAAAATTAAATTTAAAACTTTTAAAAATAGAACAATTATAATATTAGACTAATAAAATTAGTCTAACCTGATTTACATATTTATTCCAATACGTGAGGATCTTAATTCTGAAATAAATTATAATGCTAGTTGAAAAACTTTTATAAATTCATTAGAAAGAATTTTTATTTAACAATTAATTAATGAAGATTAATTTTTCTGAATAATATTAATTTATAGCATAAAATTGATATAATTTTTCTGTTGGGTGTGCATTTTTATGAAAATAATGTTGTTCTAAAATTAAATTTTATTTTTTTTAAATCATTTTAGACTAGCCATTACTTAGAAAGTATTACTAAAAATTGATAACTAATGAAACAAGTGAGGGGTTTTTGGAAAGTAAAAGTCTACGGTGCTGACAATATATTACTCCTTCCATTTTTAATTTAAAACTCATTTTATAAAATTTTACTCATATTCAAAAATTAACTAAAGTTATCAATTTATCCTTAATTAATAATCTCTCTTTAATATTTACACTTTATTAACTTTTTTCACTTATTAATAATATCATTAAATATAAATGAAAAATCAGTTAATAATATTAAATACATAACTTTGAGATTATTAAACATCAAATATTTTAAAATAAAATTAAAACTTTAAAATAATATTTAAATTAAAACGGAAAGAGCATTCGCTAAAAGGTGCTCAAAATGTTGTATTGGAAAAGGAAATGATAATCAATAAATTTTTTTAATTTAGATTTATTTTAATGGCATTACGTTTTAATTATGGTATTTTTATCTAAAATTATTGCAGGTGAAAAAATTTTTATATAATATTTTTATTTTTATTTTTTTACTTTCTAATATATTATTTAATTTTATTTATTAATGAAATTTCACTTGTATTTTATACTCCCGTAATTATAAAAAAAATCAATGATATTATATCAAACCTCATTATTTAAAAAAGAACATATAATTTTTTACTTTAAAACTTAAAAATAATGAATAATATTAGTTTAATTCTATTTTAATCAATTAAAATAATTTGTCTAATAGTTGATAATTCTACTTTTTAATAGGGTTGATAGTTTCATAGATCTGAGAGAAATTTTCATATTGATTGAGATTCAAAATATTTATGTCGAAATAATGGCACTAAAAATAGAAATTCTAAAAGTACTATAGTAAATTATCATATCTTGGATAATATCAAAGGTATATAGCATAAGTTTTGTATTAATGGATTTTTTATTCTTTTGGAAGAAAATTTTATTTATTTAATCTATTTATATATATATATATTTAGATAATAAACATATTGAAAAAAGAAAAGACCTTCAAACTTCTTCAAATCACCCCGTGATTGTTATTTTATGTGAAAAATTAATTGATGAAAATTATCAACTAATTTATAATCAATAGTCACGGCCAGCTGGACTTCAAGACCATTTAAGCAATGGTCTAAAGTTAGTTTAAAGTCTCCACTAGTCAGACTCTTTTTATTTAATAAAAGTAATTTAAAAAAAATTAATTATAATAACCTAAAAATTAGCTAAAATAAAATATAAGAAAATTTTTTTACCTTTTAAATTGTAACGGTAAAAAAATCCATTATATATTTACTTTTTAACTCATTTTTAATATATTTTTTTCAAATCTCAATCTTCTTTTCTTTTCTTTATCAAATTCCTTTTTTTTTCTTTAATTGTTTACAAGGATTGATGTTCAAGATTATAACTCCAAAATCATGTTTTATCATTCTATAATTATTTTATACTTTTAGAATTTTGTATCTAAAAAAGCTAAAAAAAAATAGATTTTATGCAAATTATAATGTTATACTTAATATACAATAGTATGCCTAAATTTAAATTATCACTTAAGACCTCAAAAGATATTGTGCTGGCCCTGCCAATATTGATAAATAAACTATTAAACATATGATAATTTAATCGATAAACTATAAAATCCTTAAACAAATAGTCATATATCAGTAATATTATAATCAACAGTCACAAGAAACTATTGAAGTAACCTCTTTTATATTTAATTTTAATATAAAAAATATGAAATGCAATTATAAAGTTAATCATGCATTTTTTTTTAATTTCAAAATAAAATTTTTTATTGTATTCTGTGTACATGTAACTTACTATCTTAAAAAGCTATAAAATGTACTGCTCATTTTAAAAAAATAATTATAAACTATTATTAAAAAAACTATAATATCACAACTGGAGTTGAATTTGAAAACAAAATTTTTTAAAATTTTAATTAAGGATATATAATTTACTATTTAATGAATTTTGAATTTAATTAACAATTAATGTTTTGTAAAAAATTAAGAAAATATCTTTGTATCCTTAACAAATTAATTATTTACTTTTAGCAAAAATAATTTTTTTTTATAAATTTTATATATAGGGAAGAAAAATGTGCAAGAGACTCGTATATAAGATCTTAGTGGGAGCAATATACATTTCTGACTATTAGACTATGTCTTAGTGGTCGCAAAAATAATTTTAATTATAAAATAATAAAATATTTAAAATATTTTTAATTCTAAGGAAAAAAAGGTAAATTATTATTTTTTTAAAGGGAAATAATTTCATTAATTATCGAAATTAACATCAACTAAATAAGCAACAGAAGCATATACTGGAATTGTCACAAGCTATAGAGCCTGTCGAAAACTTCCCTTTGCTCCTACTGCTGTTGAATGGGCTACTTAGCTGTATATAATTAATTTTAGATTAGATTACTCATTAATCTCAAGGCTAATAAATATAGAGCCGATCTCTAAGCTATTTAGCTGTTAATTTCCTTAGTCACGAGTCAGTAATTATATAAATTCAGCTCTTGTATATCACTTAAATATAAATCAATATTTTTCGGTTGTTAAAATATTGAATTGGCAACTATGAAGATGTAGTCTGATTACTAAAAATATATATTTATTTTTTTTGGATTTTAAATTCGAATCTAGATTTTTCCTCCTCTACTTATAATTAATAAAAAAAAATATATTGAATTGATGTGAAATGTATTTGAAATAAAAAATATTTTGAAATTGATAATATTAAAAAATTATATAAAAAAATTTTGCACAAATTCAAATATTTAAATATTCCAATTTGGTTTAGTCATGAACAGTGACAGCCAGCATGTTGATGGAGCCTAGGCTTTTTGCAGGTCCTCCTCACGGCTCACCCACCCACCATCTTAGCCGAATTCAAAAATTTTCGATACCCAAGCCTGGGCACCGGCCCACCCTTGCCCACCCCTGGTCATGAAATCATTGGTCGTGAAGCCATCTATCAATTGCAAGAGCGCATTGAGTCTGAGCTTTGAAAAGCGATGGATATGCTTCGTGAGAGGAATGTTGAGCCAATTTATCTGTGGGTTTACTACTAGGTATACATGGCAATTAAGTTAGGTGGCCCATGGGTGGTCCAACCTAGTATAATTCAGGCCATGTCAGGTGCCAGACCCGGTATGAAATTACAGCTTGATAAAAGTGGTATAGACCAGGCTGGATCTAGGACACTAAGCTTATCGGACAATTTACCATGACATGATAAGCAGCTAGTTTGTCAATTCGGCGTGACTCAACACGACATGGATAATTTTAGATAAATTATATAAATAAAATTAGAAAATGAGAGAATCGATTATAGATTTATTTGTTCAAGAGAGAATGCATTTGCCCCTGTACCATAACTTAACATGTAAACAATTTTTTAATTTAAGTATATATACTATCTAATATAATTTTATAAAACAAAAGATTTGAAGTGTTAAATAAAATTTTACTTATAAAAATTTTCATGGAAAATTTTTTTTGTATGTTTCAAAAAATTAAATCTACTAATAAAAAATTAATTCTTTTTTATTCATATTTATAATTAAGTTTAAATTTTAAATAAATTATATTATATGTTTTCATATATCAAAACAGAATTGCTCAATAATATTTTTTTTTTGCTTTTCCATAATAATTAATATGATTTTTAATTTTTTGTGTTAAATTTAATTATTATTTGTATTATTATAGTTTAATTTGTGTTATTACAGTTTAATTTGTGTTATTATAATTTCATGTGTGTCATTATGGTTTAACTTGTTTTATTAGTGTTATTATATATCTTGTTTTTATTTTTATCAATTTCCAGATATAATTTGTGTAAAATGATACTTGTAAATTTTTGTACAAAAAGAATTGGTCAACCCATATATTGACTTAATATGGCATAATCCAGCACAGAAGATACAATTATATATAGGCTAACGGATCATACTAGACCATTACTTGAAAATTTTGGCATGGCCTTGCACAATGTAAAAAATTTTTTAATCGACCCGACACGCCATGAAAATATTACAAACACGATGGTGCCAGCCTGATCCAATTGCCATTTATACTGCTAGAAATCTATCATTACGAGACTAGTTTTTAAACTTGCAAAAATTCTTGCCACTTATAGTACTGCATTTGCAATGAGTTCCAAGTTGTCAAAAGATTTAAATTATTATATTTAATAATATTATTAAATATTATATATGACTCACACAGAGATATAATTTAACAGTAAATATATATTACTCTAGGGAGAAAATTACAATAAATATTTATATAATTGACTTGATACGAATAATAAAATAAATAGAAAAATAAAATTGAGAAAAAATAAGATGAAAAATAAAAGAATAGACATAAATTTAACATTTTTCAGCGTAAATTTACATCCACGATTTAAAAAGAAAAAAAATTAACTAATAAATTGAAAGGTACAATAACAAAAAAGGAACATTCAAAACATTAAACCTAATTACACTCAAAAGCCCCACACAAATTCACATTACAAGTCATATTACAAGCTTAAAACAAAATTACATATTACCTACATTTATACATATAACTACATATTTTGAGTCTATATATATGTGTATGTATGTGCGTGTGTTCATGTTTGACTTGGATAGAAATGATACAAATGATAGAAATGACTTGGATAGAAATGATATAAATCTTATTTAGGAAATATTTTAAATTATTTGGTAAAAAACTTAAAAATCTTATTCAAAAAATCTTTTTAAATTATAACAGATTAAGAAAATCAATTTCCAATAAAAAATCAAATTCCAAAAAGAAATTTTAACTTTCAAAATAAAAGTAATTGGAATAGTAAAACTTTTTCAATAATTCAAAATTACCTAATGTAACATCCGTATTTTTGGCTAAAATAAAATTAATTTAATTAAATAAATAATTTGAGAGATAAATAAAGATTTGAAAGTAAGAAAATATCAAATGTATATGTAAAATATATGTAGGATATAAATAACATATAAAAGTCAAATGATAAATAGTAAAAGTCAAATGTTGAATAGTAAAAAGTGAAAAGTTAATAATAATAATAATAATAATAATAATAATAATAATAAATATTCAAAATTAAAATTAATTTTTGGATGGAAGAATGAAAATGTCTCAATTATTAATTAATTAATTATATAGATATATATTATTGGTTAGGATAAAAAAATGTCAAAAATCCATATTTTTCTTCTTATTCTTCTCTTTAAGCCATGGCTGAATTTTGAAGGTTTTAAGGGAGGATTTTTGCTCTTCTATACACCAAATTTTATCAAATTTCCAAAGGAATTGAGGAGTTTTTAAGGAAATTGCAAGAAAGAGGCAATATTTTTGGTTTTTGGTAGCTTTTTATTAAGTATATGAAAATGTGTAATTTGAAAATTTGATGGAGTGTAAGATAATTATTTAAATGGATTTGTAAGATATTATTTTGATGAGTAGTCAAGGATTCTATGGTCAAATGGTTGGTTTTTTTAAGTTCCGTGTGAGTTTGGATGAAGAAGAAGGTGATTTAGGGTTTTGGACGATCATTCTTAAAGAATTGAAGAAATTTCTATTTAATTAGTTAAAACATGTTATAAAATGATTTTAATGATGAAAATGAACTTAGAATGCCATTTGGAATTGATTATAATGAAGTTTCAAAATTAAAAAAACTTATGGCAAAAATTTAAAAATTGGTAGAAATGTTGTTTAATTAGTGTTTAATGGTTGAAACGTCTTAAAATGTGATTCTAAATAATTTTAAACATTCACATTTTGAATAGGTATTAAGTAGAAACAAGTTGTTCATATCAAGTGAAGAAGGACACTTGAGGGAAGTGAAGAGAAAGTAGTAATTTTTAGCTTGAAAATAGCTTAAACCAAGGTCAGTACATACTATGAAAGAAATATATTAAAATGTATGAATATGACATGTTATATTGCATATTTACATTGGCACTATACTACTTTAATGTGCGAAGTCAAATATAAAGTGCATAGTTATGTATTTAAAGGCATTAAATGCATAATATATGCATAGTTAAGCTATTTTAAGATAGCTAATTGCATTGTTAACTATTTTTGTGAAAAGAAGGTGTTTATGCCATCTTTAGGGCATAAATCGGCCACAATAAAAAAATGATAAAGAAATTAATATTTATGATGGGAAAGTATGAATGCATATGATATTTATGTAATCTTATGTAATATTTTTATTTCAGAGTGATGTGTTTGGTGATTTAAGATATCGTGTCTATGATTTATCTTCGGGCTAGATGCTAGGCGTCACTATTACATGATTTGCCTTCGAGCTAGACGTTGGGCGTCATCATTATATTATTTACCTTTAGGCTAGACATTGGGTGTCAAAATTGACCAAAATAATAACTCTGAAACTTAAATATTATATAAGGTCATTTGAGCCCAATGTTTGTGAATGCGATATGTGATGATTTAGAATGAATAATGTATATGAATCAAAATGCAATTGCATATTACATTGTAGAATTTGAAGGAAAAGTATTATGCATTGTCTTTCTTAATTTTTTCATTATTATTAAAGTATGCATTAGCTTAGAGCGATTGAAATTCATTGCGCATGTGATAGAGTTGATTTGGAGGACTCAAAGAGTTCTTATAAACCTGGTCAAGTCTAGACTTTAGTTGATTGTTCTTGAAGTTTGCTAGGTTGCCATAGGATCAGATCTAGCTGCATACACGTATATATTTTATTTTGAAAAACTTAACATAATTATGTGTATTATATTTACATATTTAAATTATTGTAAACTATAAAAACTTTTAGGTTAAATGTTGTGTATTGGGATTATTTATATGTTGATATATATGTGTATAAATATTTGAATATTTTAAGAAATATTATTGGAGTATTTTGAGGAGTGATGGAGAATTAGGTGAATATTTTTTATTTGGGAGCACAATTATTATGCAAGTTGTGAAATTTTGATTTTTTTTTGGGAATGTTAAAAATACAGATAAAACTCTTGCGAATTTTTTTAAGAGATTTTTTTAAATATGTATTTTTTTTGTAATTTAAAACATTAATAAATATTTTTATTTATATATTAAAGTACATTTTCTGGTGTAAAATAATTTTTTTGAGATTATAGAAATTTTGAAAAGACTGAAACTGTGATATTTTTATATTCTGTATGCATATTTTACATATACCGAATGTATATATTATACGTATATAAAATATAAGAGTGTTACACCCAAACACTCTAAATAATAGACTCATGATAAATTCTCTCTTCCTTGTATATATGCTAAAAAAAATATTATGTGTGACAAATATAATATAATTATATATATACCAAAAGAATTATAAAGAACGCTTCTCCTTGTGGCAACATATTTTTTATTTAACTAGATTTATTTTTTGGATTTGATTTTACCCCTTCTCTCTCTCTCTCTCTCTCTCTCTCTCTCTCTCTCTCTCTCTCTTACCTTTGCTTTTACTACTTTTTTATTTCAAAATTTACCCCCAATTTTCATTTAGATCTTTTATTTTACCCCTTTTTATTTATTTCTTTTCTTTTTTCTTTGCTCTTGCTTTTTTTTTTTTTTTAATTTTTGATTTTACCCCTATGTTGTTTGTTTTCCCTTCCAAGTTCCTACCTGTTTTCTACTTTTTTTTCCTCTTTATTCTTAATCAAATGTAAAGTAAAAAATATTGGTTCTCTTTAAAAGAAATATTTAATAAATTTATAATATCTAATAATAAATATCATAGAATGTTAATGAAGCATTTATCCATTTACTCATAATTCCCTCCTTTAATTTTTTATTTATTTTTTATTGAATTCTACTCAATTTAAAATTCTAGCTATCTTATTTATATATTTAATTTTTTTTACTGAATTCTACCCATTTAAAAATTTAAATAATCTTAATTTATATAAAAATTTAATATTAATAAAACAAAATTATTCATATAACTTTTTAGTAACTTCTAAAAAGCAGAAGATTATTAATATTTTTTATTTTTTATTTTTTTACTATAAATATTAATATTTAATTTTTATATAACAAAATTAAAATATTTGTTTATGTTTAACTTTAATTTTTTTTACTGAAAGAAAATAATTAATGATTTTTTCAATATTTATCTAATTTGTTTTTATATTAGAACTGTGCTAAATTTACAAAGACTTAAATATTAGATAATTATTATGTGCTAAAAAATTATATCATCTAAATAGTATTTAAATTTATAACCTTATAATTTTATAATCTAATTTAATTTTTGTCAGTTTATTTGTAATATTCCTAAATTTAAACTAAATTGAATATTTATAAGGAGGTTAGTTAGAGAGTTGGGAGCGGTATATGTGTAGGATATGCCTAATATATACATAAGATATACATAAGAGGTACTTTGGATATGCATAGTATATACATGATATATATCTAACATATACTTACTATAAGCATTGGATATATATTATATACTTAACATATACATAATATATACACATACATAAAGATATACATAATATATATAAAAAGTATAAATGACATATACACATATATTAAGATATACATAATATATATTCAAAATATACAAGTGGTGGTAGGAAGATAATAATAATAATGAATAAAAATAAATAAGAAAATAAGAAGTCAAAAGAAGAAAGAAATACATGGTTGAGATTAAAAATGAAATTAAAATAATAATAATTAAATAATTAATATATATGGATAGAAAATTAAGAAGAAAGTAAATTAAAGTCTTCATCTTCTTCCTTAACCACCATAGTCGAATTTCTTGGAGAGAAAGAGGGGAGATTTTGCTTCCATAAATACTCAAAATTTTACAATGAATTCAAAGGAATCAAGATAGTTTTGAAGAACTCTTAAGTAATAGGTAAGTAATCTTCATTTTTAAGCTTAATTTTTATGGTTTTATGAATATGTGATTTATGGTTTGAGATAGAGAGGCCTATAATTGTTGTAGTAGGTTGTTTTAAAGTTATCTTGATATGTATATAGTGATTTTATGATTGTAAGTTGAATATGAGTAGGTTTTAGGGTTTATGGTGTTGATATGTGAAAATTGAAATTTTGATGAAAGTTTCAATAGTTGTTAAAATGAATTGTTTTGATGTTTTATTGATGTATAAGTGATGATTTTATAATTAAATGATGGAAATGAATAGGTTAGATGGTAATTTGAAAGAAGCAATAAGGGTGAATTAGGATTTTGATGGAATTTTGGGTAGAATAGATGTAATTGAAGTTTAATTGATTAAAATGTGTTAGAAGGGGATATTAATATTATTTTTATACTTGTAATTTAGTTTAGGATTGAATATGGTGGACTTGCCCAATTAAAGTGGAGAAGGGCATTTGGCGAAGTTGGAGTTGGAGAGTGAATTAGGCTTGAATTTTGGCATATTTAAGGTTAGTACATACTTTGATAACTATTATTTTAATTTCATTGGTTTTGATATATCATGTTGTGAATTGACAAATGTGTTATGTTACTTTAAAATTGGTTTTGACGTGTAATATATATTGTTTTGTGTAATGTTGTGTGAATTGCATGTAATATAAAGTATTAAGCTATTGTAGAATAGCTAATTACATTAATGTGCATTATTTATGAAAAATGTGAAAAATGCTCAAAAAATATGGGAAATGATGTCACATTATGAATGTGACTGAAATTATGATAAGTGTGTTGAAATATGTGAAGAGTGAAAATTAAACATGGTTATGGAAAATGGAATGAAAAGGGTTAAATGTGATGCATGTTAGTCTTATGTAATATTTTGCTCCAGAGAATTGTGTTTGGTGCTATTAGATTGACATGTCATTGATATGCAATAATATATTATGTACCTTCGAGGCTAGACATGATGGTATCACTTATGATATAATATTTATTTACCTTCGAGAATAGACACATTGGTATCAATAGAGGACGCACCTTCGGGCGGTATGATTGGACACTTAGATCTCCATTGTCATGATAGACCAAAATAATATTCTGAAACTTAAATATTATATAGGGTCTTTTGGGCCCAATGTATGTGTTTGTAAAAGCTTGATGATTTCCATGAGTATTGAATGCATTCTACCTACTACATTTCATAATGTGAGGAAGATACATAATGTATTGTTTTAAATGACTTTTGGTATTAAAGTATGTACTACTAAGCTAATAGTTTAGTGTGATTATTTTCATCGCACAAATGGCGGAGTTAAGGTAGAAAGCGCCGTTAGACCTAACAAGGTCTAGGTGTTTAGGGTAACACTTGAAGTTTGTTAGTTGCCACCAGACCAGAGCCATTTGTATATCATGTAAATATTTATTTTTCTTTAAACTTAGTATGTTTAAACTATTATGTTATTATATAACAATGTAGTAAACTTAATATTTTATTTATTAATGTAAATAATTGAAATACAATATATATAAATATGTGATTATGAGATGTTAAATGATTTTGGAGGAAAAGTTGGAATTTGAGTGTATATAGTTTTGGGAGTCCATTTTAATGCAGGTTGTATTTTTGTTGATATTTGAGAAATATTGAAATTATAGATTAAATTATGGTGAATTGTTTCTAGAGATTTATATATATATATATATATTCTGTCACGACCCAACTCGGGGGCCATGACCGGCATGCAGCCAAACCGAAGTCCGACCACATAAGCCTAAAAAAAAACATTCATAACAGTCTAAGTGCAAAACAGTTCAATACTTATGAAATCCACAATCCTAATTCAAATGCAAACCATCAATATAATCAATTCACAATAAAATCATTAGGGAAATCTAATGCAGACAAGTTCTACTTATTACACAAAAGGGATTCGGATTCAATCCGCCCAAAAGTTCAATATCCGGAAATCTCTAAGCAGAAGGACCAAAAACACAAACGAAAACCTGATCGACTTCGCCAAGAAGAGAAAGAAGATAGACGAAGGCAATCACTGTAAACCTGCAAGACAATCTGTAAGGGTGTGAGCGCTTTATAGACGCCCAGTAAGTCTATGAGAGGCAGAGAAACATCTAACAGTTATATAAGCAGTACATATAATACAACCACAAATTTAGCAAACAAGATGGTGTGTCGGGGTCACCAATCAGTAAACAGTACAGTAATCATATCAGTCACATCCGCCCTTATAACTTCTCAGTACAGTACAGTAATCAGTAATTAGGCATGTAGCCTCAGTAAACAGTATAGGCATTAAGCCTCAGTAACAGTATAGGCATTAAGCCTCAGTAACCTCCTTCCCCTTCATGACACACCATCACACAGTACAAGTAATATCACATTCAATATTAGCACATAAATACAATCACATGCAAGTTTCTCTGTCTCCTAAAACATACGAGGCTGGGTTCGAAAGAATAGTATAGTGAATATATAGAAAGGATAATATATATAAGAAGGGTTTATATAAATATAAGTTGTTAGCAAGTAGCACAACACAAATAATCACAACACAAATAATTACATACACCCATAGAACTTACCTAGTCTAACAGTCAGCTAAGCAATCCGCCACCCTAAGTCTGAGGTGCTGCTGGACCACCGCCTAACCATTAACCATCAATTAACAACCACCCTTACAAATGTATGCAAGTGCAAATGAAAATGCATGACGTGAATGCACACAATTCAATAATTTCCACAACAAGGTTAAACATTTTTGTCAACCAATCACAACTTAACCATCATAATAACACACCTTCAAACTTGTTTTCCAGAATATAAAACATCATTAAAAAGTCCTTACAATTTAAATTCATCAAATACCTTACTTAAATAATCAATAAACACAAGATACAATTTTACCGATAAACCTGAATAACGAGTGTCAACTTGTAAAATTAAAAACAATTAACCTGTAAATGAAAAATTTATAATTTTCAACCAGAAGCTAATTTGATATCTTATACCAAAATTTCATAATTTTTCGAGACTTAGAAGTCCCTCAACCAATTTTTATTTATAACAGTATACAGCTCACAAGGTATACTGACAGCAGTAGAAAGATTTAATTATTTCAACAATATCACAAACAGAAACATAACCCAACATATTTTTCTTGTAAACTATACTTCCAGAGATTCAACATATATGAAAATCAAATCAAAAACATTTTTACACATTTTAATATGAATTTCAAAAGTTACAGTTGATGCAATTGCATCAACAGCACAGTTTGTCAGACAACAGTAGCAAACTTGAATTTTCCAGAAATATACGATGCTCCAAAATCCCAAAAATTATTTTTCTCATAAACTAGACTCAATTTCGAGCCACATATCCAAATTTCAGATTTTTATCACGTTCCAATAATTAATTAAAAATCGGACAACATACAGCACTAAAATCAAACTTCAGCAGAGAATTAATTCATCCAAAAACTCAAAGAAAACAATTAATTCACAAACCCTAATACCCAAATCAATTCAATCAAACCTTAATTCAATATATTCATCAAGTTCCAGAACCCACACACTAACCCAATCAATTTAATTCAACACCAAAATTCATCAAAACAATAAAAAACTCAAAACCTAACCTATTTTGTAAAAATCAATTTAATTAATTAATAAATCAAATTTAACAAAATTAATTAAGAAAAATATCAAACCAATATGATATTAATATGAAATAATCAAATGGAAGTTGAAATAATGCAAAAGGAATCAAGAAAAACCTCAAAAACACCAAAAATCGAAAAATCGAGCTGCTGGAAAGAGAGCAAAACGACATCGACGAGCCAGCCCACAGCGCGCCAAACGACGGAGCTTCGCAGGCCGAACGACAAGAGCCTTGGCCCGCGTCTCCCCGCCGAACGACAATCCTCACTCGCCGAACGACGCTGGCAATGGCGCGCGCACAGTTCCAAACGACGGCTCCACTGTTTTTCCTTCTAAAATCCTAATTTCTCCACTTTTTTCAAAATACCCGAAAATAAAACACTAAAAACCCTACCCAATCAGATTTTTGGCCTATTTATAGGAAAATAACTTTTCAAAATTATAATTTTACCCCAAACTAATTTATTTTAATTAAAAACACCCCAAAACTCTTTAAAAATTCAAAAAAACACCCAACCAACTTATAAAAATTTACTACTAACCCCAAATTTAATTTATTTAATTTATTTTAATAAAAAAAATTAATAAATTTTCGAAAATTTCCGAAATACAACCCCTAGCAAAATTATACTTAAAATAACCGTAACGACATCACGGTCACCAAAATGACATCAAAAACAGTAAAACGAAACCCAAAAATTTTTCGACCGACAAAATGACCAAAATACCCCTCGAAGCCAAAAACACAATATTATACTCAAAACGACCGTCTCATCGCCCCGAGTATCAAAAAGACATTCAAAGGGCACAAAATGACTATTTTGCCCCTAAGGTGCAAAATTACCATTTTGCCCCTAGACTTAAAATCATACAAAAACCAAGGGTTTTACATATTCTTTTGACATTTAATTAGTTATAGACATTTATTTACCTATTAAATTACTTTTTAAAGATTCATTTAATTTAGAAATGGATAAGAGAAATTTTCTACTGTAACTTCTATAGTATTTTTATATTATATATATATATATATATTATTTATACGAAATGTATGTATTATATATATATATGATATAAAAGTGTTATATTATTAAATTTAAAAATTAAAATTATAAGATATATCAACTAATTTAAAAATTAATATATTTTTTCGTCGTAGGATATACTTCCCCTTAAAATATTTAAATCAAATATGAGTAAAAATATAAAATATTTATTTGTCATTATAAAACTAATATTATTAAATATAAAAAAAAATTAATTTATCTAAATCTCAATATCTTTTTAAATTCATAAATATGTGTTGTTAAAAAACTAATCTTTTAAATATATATTTTTAATATAATTACAGCTAATCATGTTTTTAAAAATAATTTTATATAAAAATAATATATTTTCTTTATTATTTTTATATAATTTTGTATAAAATAATATTCAATAAATAATGGATTTCATCAAAGAATAATAATTATAATTGAACATTAAATTTGTTTTATAATTTATTGAAATAAGTTTTGAAAAATAATGACATTTTACACAATTAGGTAAAATTTAATATTTAATTTACCTTCAATACATTAGACATATCTTACTATAAATATTTTTTTTAATATATGAATATGAAAATTTTTAATATTACATGCTATTAATTTTTTATGTATTAATTATACTTATATAAATTAGTTCTTTACTTAAAATTAAAAATATAAAACATTATAAATCGTGACATTGCGCGGATCCATTATTTGGCTTGTTATATCTATTACAACAATTATTTTATTATTACTATAACTAAAAAATTATGTATGACAAATATAATTTGTCATTTAGTAACAAATTTAAAATTTATTATCCATCTGTGAAAAAGATTTTAAGTTGTCCTAATATTTAAGTTATATTAGTGATAATAGAAAAAAATTGTAATAGAAAAATTAACAAATTTTGTGACCACTTAATAAATTATAATTCATAAATTTAATTATTACATTTATCTTGAAAACTATTTTATTTATTGTATCCAGAATATTATCCATGACAAATATAATTATCGTGCAAAATTTGTCAGAATAATGATGAATTTAGAATTTATCACTCTAAAATTAATAAATAAAATAGTGGCAATCACAAGTTTTCACTGAATTTTGCAAATTTTTATTTTTATTTTTATTTTTGATGCTTCTTTTTATTTGAGTTAAAAAAATAACAGTTAGAAATTAATTTTTTATTTTTTAGAAAATTGAACTAAAAATATATTTCTCCATAAATATAATTTACTAAAATTTATAACAGCAAAAAACAGTTAATCAATTTTGAATAGCCAAACAAATGAAACCTTGTTTTCCTTATCTCAGCCGACACTTTCCCTTCATTCCTTCTCTTTCATATAATTTTTGTTTCATTTATTTATATGTTTATTAGATTTTTTCTTTTCATCATCGATAACTTCTTAGCATGATACGTCTGCTTTTGTTTTTTTTCTCATATACATAGAAGTCGCTTAGAATTATTATTTTTTATGTTATTTTACAAAAAATTATCATTTTATAATTATATAATAATTATTTTGTCCTTTTTGTTTATAAATACTATCTTATTATAAAATACGTGGATGACTATTTAGTTAGATTAATTTTATCTTTATCATTGATAAGTGCATATTGCATATATATTTTTCTATTAATTTTTACATAAAATTAAATTGAATTAATTTATTATAAGTTTATTTATGTGTTCTAAGTTAATTATTTTTGAATAGAGCTTCGTTTGAATTAATTTTTGTAGGACTTTTACAAACAAAGATTTTTGACAGATTGGACCTATGAAGCTTTAATGAAGTTTTTAGTGATGATAGAGTTTGGGTTTGGAAACATTGTCCTATGAAGTTTCTAGAGGACATCATAAGCTTTCCAAAGAGGTTTGGTTCATTAAAATCGAAGACCGTTTAGGCCTCTGATTATTAAGTCGAAATTAGGTCTGAGATGCTGAAGCATGATTTCTATCTGAATCATTGGGAGTAATTGGGCCATTTCTTAGACTTTCTAAGTCTAATTGATGTGATTCAAAAGCCTAAAGTTATTAGAGATACAAATTTAATGAAGGAGTCTGACTGAGATAAGGTCGTTATCTGACAGTAAAATGCCTATAAATATACAACTCAAATTCTAAAGAAGTCGAATGCAATTAGGAGTCTATTTTTAGGTAGTTGAATATTGATAAAGAATGGATTTTTTATTTTATTGGGAAGAGGAGACTTGAAACGAGTTAGAGAGATCTAGAACAAGATTTTTAGTCCTAGAACCAAAACCTAAAATCAATGTAGACTTAGGCTCACCTAACTTAGGTTAAAAACCCCATTTTGAGTCCTAAACCAACCATCTCATGGTGGTTAGAACTATATGGGCTTTGATTCCATGAGTGGAGATTTTTTCCCCTACTTCCACGTGGAATGGTTCTTGCGACTTTGGCACTGTTAGACTCAGGGCTTTAGAGAGCACGGGCCTAAATTCGGAGAAAATAGAGTTGCCACCCAAACAGGCTAAAAAAAAGAAAGGGGTGGATGACTCGATTCCTAAAGAATCTCTAACCCCCTAATGAGTTCGAAAAGTTGGGTACGTATGGGGAATGTAAGAAATGGCCCAGCACCCCCACAACGCCCGGTTCATTGAAACTGGTCTCCTTTTCAGGTCTTAATATTATAAAATTCTTAAATATAATGATATTATCCATACTACATGCAATAATTAAAATAAAGCATCCTTATATTAAAATCAAAAAAATGTTCAAACAAAAAAAATGGACACCCATCCGAGGATGGAAATATGTTCTTACATTGTCCAATGTTTAAAACTAAATAAGACACCCACCAAAAGGTGGAAATGTGTCATTTAAATTAACCCCAAAATATAAAAATAATTTAAATTACATAAGTACTAATTAATGAGGTACCCAATCATGGAAACATGCCTCTTATAATTTTAATACCAAAATAAATAAATAATAATAATAATAAAGAAACCATCCATCCATGAAAAATAAATCAAATATCAAAATCAAATAAATCAATCATCAAAACATATAATAAACTATATAATCAAATCTAAAACTAAATAAAGCAATAAATGTATAAGTTTAGGGTTTATATCTTAAATTAAGGTTTTTAGAATTTTAATAACTAAATTAGGATTTAAAATAAAGAAAGTTAAACACAAAGACTTATAATACACAAATAAATATTGACCCCTTCGGCGAGCCCATACGGCTCAGAAAATTTTAAAAACTGATTTTTAGGGTTGTAGGTTTTGGTGTTGAAAATTAAGATTTTAGGGTTTGAGATTTAAAAAATAGGATTTTGGGTTTATGTAAATAAAACTAAAGCGTATGAAAATAGGATTAAAAATTAGGTATTTAAAAAAAATAGGCTATGAATTTTAGAAAAATAGAATTGATTAGGGTTTTAAGAAAACAGATTATTATTTTGTGGTATTAGAAAAATAAAATTAGAGTCTCAGACTTCAAAAATTAGTTTAATGGGTATTAGGATATTAGGGTTTTGAAAAATAATTTTTAGGGTTTTAAAAGAGACTAGATGATACATAAAACAATTGATCAATGTGCTTAAATAAAAATTCATCTATTGTATGCTTAAATAATTGATCAAACTGAATAATGAGGTTACTTTAAATATGAACAAGTTAGTAAAAACTCAAACCTTTGTTATTGGTTCCATCACAATTTTAATTCTGGTTGAACAATAACAAAGATAGTGTGTACTACCTTTTATGGATTGTTTGTTTGATCAACATCTTTAGTTGTTGCTGGATGATTGTTTGTTACTTACTACCTCTTGCTCCTTCATTCACAAGTCCAAGGTTCTGAGTAAATTGCTAAGAAGAGTTCGAATAATTCTTGAGTAAAAAAAATCCCCTCTTATTTTTTTTATTTTTAATGTGGTATTTATAGGCAATTAAAATAAAAAAATCTAGTATGTTAAGGAAATTAAAAACTATTTTGGAAATAAAATAAAAAATCAAAATAAGATTTTGGTAAAAACTGCGCGCGAGCCCGGGCGAGACTGGCGCAGGGTGAGCTAGGTGTGAGAGACTGCTGGGAATGGGGCCAAACTGCGGGCTGGGGGTGCAATTTTGCCATAGGCTTTGCCTGCGGCGAATTGGCCCAAGCCAATTCGTCACGTTTGTCGCAATCGTCGCCAATTCTGCCGTCGCCGATTATATATATATATATTATATATATATATATATTTAAAAATAAATAAAAAAATAAAAAAATAAAAAAATAAAATAAATATTATATTAAAGTAAATAAAATAAATAATAAATAAAATAAATAATAAATAATAAGTAAAATAAATATTATATTATCAAAACATATAATAAATATTAAAATAAACAATATACACCACAAAAATTATTTTAAACTATTTTAAAATCCTTGGACTGTAGATAAAAAATTAGGGGTCTATAGTTTGCCCCCTGCTTGAGCGATCTGAGACTACAACAAAAGAGAGTGAAAAACAATGTGATTTTTGACTGGATTTAAAGCTAGATTGGACTCCATATTCAAGGTTAGTTTGAGTTCTGGACTAAAAAAATAATTTGGATTCTAGACCTAAGGTGAGTTCTGGACTAAAAAATAATTTGGGTTCTAGACCCGAGGTGAGTTTTGGACTAAAAAATAATTTGGGTTTTAGACCCGAGGTGAGTTCTTGACTTAAAAATAAAATAATTTGAATTATCTGTAAAAAAATAATTATAGTCAGTAGGATATTAAAAAAATTTATAAAAAATTTAACTATTTTTTACCATTCCTATACTCTCTTGCCCCCTGCGTAGAGAAATATTTTAAAAGTATAAAAATATTTTGATACGCAAATAGCTGAATAATTGAATTGAATAATTAAATTTTCTGTTGAAATACTATTGACACACTATTTAATAACTATTCATTCACTATTTATCAACAGTTTTCTTTTTTTCTTTTTTTTTATCGATTTACTATTTTTTGTTTTTTTGTTTTTTCTGTTTTTCCATATGCCTATATAAACCCATTCGATTGCCATCATTTTTCATTCACTTTCATTCATAATTAGATTTGAGAGCAGAGAGCTAATTGAGCATGTAGTATAGAGATTTTAAGAGAGTTTAGATTACTCAAGGAAAGAATGCATACTTCAAGATCTGGTACTCGATCCAATGCTGAGCTGTTAGATTTTATTCAATGACATGAAAATGACACTGTAAATCTACTAGCTGGGATGCAACTTCATCGCAGTTTAAGTAAAAAAACTAAGGTAACATTGCAACTTAATATTTTAACAGCACAAATATGTATTCATTATTTTATTTCATTTTATTTTATTTTAAATTTCTAGTTATTAATTATTAATAGTACTAAAAATTAAGGAAAATTAAAAATAAATTAATTAATAGACTATTATTAAGAGTTTAATAAATAAATAAATAAATTAAAATAGAACGAGTAATTCTAGACTATGAATCAATGGTATTGGTAGGATGATATCCTTACCTGGCTCGGTGTTAGCGTGATCGTTGTGTTATCTGAGCTGAAGGGTGTGTCCATAAAGCCCGAGAATGGTATGAAGTAGCACCCTCTCGGGTAAAATGGATTGTCCGAGAATGTGGTTTTGAAAGCTTTATCTTGCAATTACCATCTGAGGAGTGTCTGATAGACAAGAGTGTAGTTCAAGCGTTGTTAGAGCGATGGATGGACACGGTCCCTCTTACCAATGACATTCGCCTAGTCGATTATATAGGAGAGATGACCATTCGCCTAGTCGATTATATAACCATAACTGGTATCTGGTACTATAGCCTTCCGGTCCCTCTTACCAATGACATTTTGACGCACGAAGAAATTTAACAGTTAATTAGTATGGAACCGTCATTAAAAGAGCCTTTCAAGATAAAAATTGAGCCTATTCAGAGTTATTGAATGAGCTATGATGGACGGGTTCATAGAGAAATAGCCAAACAATATGCTCGAGGATTTTGTTGTATTTGCTTGGGTCGACCATTTATGCAGCACTAAATCTGCCATCCATCTGTCGATGTTGAGGGCTCTTAATTATATGGATATGGTATCGCTTTATGGCTGGGGTAAAGCTGGCCTTGCCTATCTCTATCATGAACTAAACAAGATTTGTAGGAATAAGAAGTCTTTCATTGGTATCATGGTGGTTGTCGAGGTACTCATCTCCATCATTGTCAATTCCGTTCTTATACTTGTATGAATTTGATTTTCATTGTTGTTGCAGGTATGGGCATATAGGCATAATATTGTGAGGGTGCCTGTCATTTTCCAAGAGAGAATTGGGTATCCGAGATTGAATTTTTGGTTGTCAGATTGTGCAGCAGTTTCTGGCTCTCACCATGTGCACACCCAGCGCTATCTCTTGAGTTGTTTAACCTGGGGCCAGGTAAAATAATATTAGTATACTTTAAAATTTATGTAAAAAGTTTACTTATCTTCTGTCATCCTGTAGGTTGATTTGGCTTGGTGGAAAACTGAAGAGTGGACAAACTAGACTTCTTCCATGAATGCCGCACTGCCTTTCCAGCATACCCGCTGAGTCATTGCTGGTCCTGTGTCTAGTGGTTGGTTTCTCGGGGAGAGGGTATATGGTTGGTTCCTTGGTCCCGAGCGATGGAGGATCTCGATGAATTGCCCAGTGTATACTTTAAATATCACATCAATGCCGGAGAGTGCGTGGTGGTTAGCTCAGCATGGTTATGACGTTGAACCTTTCTCTATCCATCGAGTGCGTCATATACCCAGTTTATTCAAGTAGGACTCTTGAACTTTGATGCATCTCCTATTGGTGTTCAAGAAATTCTCAAGGAAGATGAGGATAATGATGAAGAGGAGTACCATAGAGAGGGATGAGGGTCCATCCCTCATCCCGGGGCTAGCACCTCTCAGGTAAACTTTTACCATTTTGCCATTGCAATTACTCCTTTTTCAACTTGCTTTGACTGTTTTAATGATTATTGCAGGCTACTGGCTCATTTGGTCACGAGGCTAGACCTTCCTCTGCCGCTCCTCCATTTGCTCTTTCTTATCAACAGGAGATGTCATCTCTTCCGCAAGGCGTTGATATGAGTTACTTGTTAGGTTATTCTGTTCCTTGATGATTTATGTTATATGCATGCTTGATTATGTATGCTCTTACCCTTTCCTTTTCTGACTAACAGCGGATGCTTGAGGAACAAAACAAGAAACTGCAAGAGGAGTTAGCTGCTAGTCGCCAGCAGATTTCCCATTTTGAAAAATTGTATCATCAATAAGAACAAGACTTTCGAGATTTTCGATTCCAAGGAATGAGGGATCCTAGTGCTTCATCTTCTAGGGGGCTCCAAATTGATGACCATGAGATTCCTTCGTCTACATTGGATGAGGACTGTTACAGACCTAAATTCCAGGGTAATAGAGGTTTAGGTGCTCCTTCTTCAGGTGGACTCGGGATAGATGATATGCCTCCTCCTCCAACAAGTGATGACTTTTTCAGGGCTTTATTTGATCATGGTCCACCACCTTCTTCTCAGTAATCCATCATTATTGTATTAATTGAGAAAATATTATATTAATAATAATAATAATGATAATAATAATTTGCACTTTTACTGCAACATTATTGTAATTTTTTTAATATTATTTTTTTCTTTTTTTTCTTTTGTATTATTATTATTATTATCATTATTATTACTACGGTATAATAATTGGTCCTTCATCTCATAATTTAGAATCCTAAAGTGGCACTGATTCACAAAACCAAAAGCAACACGGCAACTCAAAACTATTTCATTGTTGATTTCCTATCCTTGCACGTCTCGGTCTCAAGGCATTCCTTGTCAACTTTGGTATAGCCAATTTCCCAATATAAATTCTCTTTCCATGCTATGACCCTATACAGAAGCTAAGAAATTTTCCATAAATTCCTTTCAACAATTTTAATTTTCCTTTAATCTTCAACAATGACATAACTCAATTTCAAGAAAATAAAAGGTTTATTTAAAAATATGAAAGCCATTGATTGGGAACAAATATCTTAGTTTAAAATCAATACTTTGAAGTGTTTTCAAAATATTAAATTGGACCATTCTTTTTTTACATGCCATGGTTTCCTTTTGGAATGTGAATTCTAGGACATTTAAGACAAATGACTTTGAGATATGTCCCACGATTGAAGAGTTTGAGGCCATCCTTGGATATTCAAGCAATCAACTAATGGGGTTGCCTATATTGATTTCCATAACTCAACAAAAGATGTAAATGTTATTCCATATTTGAAAGCTTGAAGTTCTACAGTTGACGAGAGGTGAGAAAATTCTGCTTGGTCCCTTGATTGACTTTTGCATCGCTCACTTGGCTCCTACCAAAACTTAGGGACATATGTTATGTCTCTGCTTACTTGGCCAATTCTTACTTATTTCTTCCGATGGCAATATTGATCCACGAGTATTGGATATCATGGACCAAATAGAAGGGGGTTTGTCGTCGATACCCGTCATCTTAGCTGAGACTTTAGTTGGATTAGACCAATTTAAATTAGGATCATCAAGGAGATTGACCGGGAGTCCGTTTCTACTTCAGGTAGTTACCTAAACCGCCCTTTTAGGTTTTCAATTTAGGCCCTTTTTATTTTATTTTTTTATTGCTCTAATTTTTTCCTAGTACGCCCTTACGGGTTTTCGAAACTAGCGAGCCATCCTAATTTTTTACTAAGCCGCCCTTGCGGGTTTTCAACTTAGTGGACCCTCTTCTTTTTTTTTTTTTATATTGGTTCTAATTTTTCCTAGATCGCCCTTACGGGTTTTTGGAACTAGTGAACCACCCTAATTTTTGCTTAAGTCGTCCTTACAGATTTTCGACCTAACAAACTATTTTTTATTATATATTTTATTATTATTTTTTTAGATTTGGCTTCAGGAGCGTCTCTGCTTGTTCGACACTCCATCTATGGATTTCTCCAGATACCTGCCGTGACATTATTCTGCCAGGAAGCTACTCCATCCCGCATCTTCATATGTCGACTGGGTTGACTGGATCCACTCACATGCTACAGTCAACAACCCTTGGTTAGTACCTTGGTGGAAGATTTCTTGTATCACCATTCGGACATATTCGATGTATGTTCTTCTCATTGCTCTTCTTCGAGGTACTAGCTATGATCCTCGCTGGCTTGATCATCAGTATGAAGTAGAGCCTCGAGGTTCCAAATTTACTCCTTACTTGGACATGCCTTGTCTGACTAAAGCCTACTTGGATCAGCTGAAACAAAGCTAGCTAGCGCGCTACACTTATCGTCTGCTATAGATTTTACATTTGTCAATTTCTTTAGAAAGAATATTATTAGGATGAAAAAATAATGAAAGTAATAATAAGAGATGTTTCTTTTGCTTTCATAATTTGTCACCATCTTTCACTATTGTGTTATTTGTTTTATCCATATTTGGTCAAATACTTAAAATAGTGCACATAGAATAATTTTAATATTAACTCTATTTTATTAAATTGGGAAACAACTAAACATAAAGCCAATATACACAAGATCACTCCTGTCACCAACTAGCCCTTTTGGATTTTCTAATTGATAATTTTCTCTCGCTTAGCCCTAATTGTTGCCTAGCCTGCCCTTTTGGATTTTCAGAACTAGCGGACTACTCTAACTTTTGCCTAGGCCACCCTTTCTAGGTTTTCAACCTAGCGAGCTCTTTTTTTTACACATAAAACCTCTTCAACCTGTCAATGTTCACTGGCTCGATAAACTCATTCCCGTCCATGTCTGATAACTTGACTGCACCCTTGTTCATGACTTGTTTCACAACATATGGCCCTTCCCAACTAGGCCTAAAATTTTCTTTTGGATTAGATACATTAGGCTTACATTGCTTCAATACTAAGTCGCTGACTTTGAGCTTTCTGATCTTAACCCTTCTATTGTAGGCCCGAGCTATCTTCCTTTGATACAGTTTATGATGATACAGTACTTTTAACCTATTCTCTTTTAATAAAGCTAACTTTGTGTATCTGCTTACTGCCCACTCTGTCTCAAGCAGTTCAGCTTCCAAGACCACCCTCAATGACTTGATCTCTATTTCAATTGGCAACACTGCTTCCATCCCATAAACTAAGGAGAGCGGTGTCATTCCAGTCGGTGTTTGCACACTTGTTATGTATCCCCACAAAGCAAAAAGAAGCATCTCCGACCAATCCCTGTATGTCTTAGTCAATATGGACATAATATGCTTAATTGTCTTGTTTGTTGCTTCTACTGTACCATTAGCCTTCAGTCTATAAGGGGAGGATCGGTGATGATGGATTTGGTATTTTGAGAATAAGTCCCTAACTGCTCCTTGACTATACCCCATTTTTGATATCACACTGTGCGGGACCCCATACCTACAGATGAGATTCTTTTTAATAAATCTAGCCATTTGCCTTGCCCCTTAGCTTGTTAAAAGATTCAACCTTGACCCACTTTGAAAAATAATCCACTGCTACTATAATGAAATGGTGACCGTTCGAAGCTATTAGATGCATCTCTCCTATAACGTCAATCCCCCATGTTGAGAAGGGCCAGGGTGAAGACATAGAATATAATTCTTCAAGAGGCATGTGATTCAAATTACCATACATCTGACATTGTTGGCACTTCTTCACAAATTCAATACAATCTCTCTCCATGTTCAACCAGTAGTAACCTTGTTGAATTATCTTCTTAACTAGGGCTAAACCACTCATGTGTAGACCACAACTTCTTGCATGTATTTCCGACATGGTATGCTCGACTTCAGGCTTCCTCAAGCATCTCAAGTGCACCCCATCAAGCCATCTTCGATACAACTCTCCATGAAAGGTGATGTATTGTAAGGGCCATCGCCTTTCTTTCTTTGTTGCCCCCAACGGGTATTCCTTATCCTCCAAAAACCGTCTTATAGTGTCATACAACACATCATGGTCCATATCGATTTCCATAATTGTCTTATATTCATAGCAAGGAGTTGACAAACTAGTCAAAATCAGAGGCTTAAGGAATAAATTAATAGGATTTTCCCATACCAAAGCCAATGTGGCCAAGGCATTAACCATCTGATTTTCTTCTCTTGGTAGGTGTATAAACCTGCACTCCTTAAAATTCTTCTTCATCAGGGTCAAGTGATGGAGGTATGGTTTTAGCTTCTCTTCTTTTAACTCCCACTCTCCATTTACTTGGGATACTACTAGCAACGAATCGCCAAGGACTTGGACCTTATCCACCTTCATAATCAACAGGGTTTCCAAACCAAAAATACATGCTTCATATTCTACCATATTATTGGTTGCCTTGAACTTTAACTTCTTAGCTAAAGGGATAAGCTCTCCTTATGGTGATTTTAGTATGACTCCCAAACCTGCTCCTTTCTTATTCAATACTCCATCAAAATACATCTTCCATCCCTATACTTCTATGGCTTCTAAATGTTCACCAGGAAACTCCAAGACTACCTCTTTGCTGTCCAACAATGGTTGTTGGGCCAAGAATTCTGTCACCGCTCTACCTTTGATTGTTTTCCTAGTTACATACTCAATCTCAAATTTTTCTAAAATTATCAACCATCGACCATATTTTTCGATTAAAGAGGGTGTCTCCGTTAAGTTCTTCACCGGATCCATCCTGGAAATTGCTTGCACACTGTAAGATTGAAAGTAATGCCATAATTTCTTAGAAGACCAAACTACAGCGATACATGTATTTTCAGGAGCTTTCTACTCAAATAATAGACTGTGTGCTCAACCCCCGACTCATCTGCTTGGGCTAGCATGGCTCCTATTGACTCTTCTTCTACTGCTAAGTATAGTAATAAAGGTTTACCAGGTTTAGATGGTTTCAAGACATGTGGATTTAATAGATACTCCTTTATACGTTCAAAGGCCTTTTGACATTCTTCATTTTATTTGATTGGTTGATTCTTTTTAAGCAATTTGAAGATAGGTTCACATATTGTGGTGAGTTTTGCTATGAACCTGCTAATGTACTGTAACCTGCCAAGAAACCCCCAAACTTCTCTCTTTTTCTTAGGTGCTGGCATATCCCTGATTGCCTTAACCTTGTCAGGGTCAATCTCAATGCCATTTGGACCAATCACATGTCCCAACAACTTGCCTGAAGTAACCCCCAAATACACACTTTTTCAGGTTTAACCTTTGCTTATACTTCACTGCTCTCTCGAAGAATAATTCTAAGTTTTGGAAGTGCTGCTCCCTTGTATCTGACTTTACCATCATATCATCGGCATATACTTCGACTTCTTTGTGTATCATATCATGAAACAAAGTGGTAGCCATCCTTTGATAGGTTGCTCCAGCATTCTTCAACCCAAACAACATCACCCTATAATAAAATATGCCCCATGTAGTAATGAAGGAAGTTTTGGCTTTATCCTCTCAAGCCATTCAAACTTGGTTGTATTCGAAAAATCCATCTACAATCGAGTGTAGCACACTAGAGGTTGCACTATCAATGAGGACATCTATATGTGGTAAAGGAAAATCATCTTTAGGGGAAGCTTTGTTCAAGTCTCTATAGTCTACACAGATCCTAATTCTTCCATCTTTCTTCGGTACGGGTACTATATTAGCTAACCAATCTGGATAATCTATCACTTTAAAGAACTTTACTTGTATTTGTTTAGTGACCTCTTCTTTAACCAATTCATCCCATTCTGATCTTAACCGTCTAAGCTTTTGTTTGATAGGTTTCATGTGAGTGCAGGTAGGAATTAGATGCTCGGCTATGTCTCGATCTATCCCAGGCATATCCTCATATGACCAAGCAAAAACTTCTTCATATTTTTTAAATGTTTTTTCAAATCTCTCTCTCTCATCATGAGTAAGGTTGGATGCTATGCTAATATTTTTAGGATTTTCTTTTGCTCCCAAATTTAATGATTGTGTATCAACAGAGTTAATATTAAAGATGCTCATATAACCACTATTTGAATATATGCAACCATCAGGAGAAACATCACATAAGTAAGCAAAATCAGACTTTATTGCATTCATTTTGGAAAAGAAAACATCATCATCCTCATACAAATCAGACAAATGAAAATGAAAATGAAAATGAAAATCATTGTTCTCAAAATCAAAAATTAAAACATCTTCAAACTTCTCTTCAACTAGGGCAACAATCTCCTCAGGGGTCGATGTCCTTCTTTCCTTCTGGATTGGGCTACTTGTCGGTTGACAAGGTGAGCTCTTTCTTCACTTGTTCCACTAGTTCGGCCACATCAGCAAAATCTCAAAACCCAGTATCAACTTTCCCATGAACATGATTGGCTCGGGCTTTTCTTAGAGTGGTCCCATGTTTGGAGCTTTGACAAAGGTCTCTTTAAGTGGTGGGAAGCTCATCTTCTCATTCTTCTTTCACTGAACATCTTTACTGGCTTCTTCATACCCTAACCCTTTCTTGGAATTTTGAGTCTTGAAATCTGGAAGTTTTGTCGTACCAGCCTTGCCCTTTTCAAGACTAGCACCAGGAAGGTAGCTCATGTTTTTTTATCATCTTCAAGACCTTGGAGTCCACTACTTCATCATAAAAAAATGCAGCTACTTAGAAACCATTGAGAGGCCTCTCAATCATTAGAGCATTGAACACCTCATTATCTTCGGCCTCGATGACCACCGCCTCATCTCCGTTATGGAACTTAATCTTTTGATGAAGGGTGAAAGGAACTCAACCAAGAGGATGAAACCATGGTCTTCCCAAAAGCAGAGCCAAAGTAACGGGTATGTCCAAAATAACAAATTCTACCATAGACTCAATTGGACTAACCTTCATAATAGCTTTGAAAGTTCCTTCGACGTGCCTTTTAGTATTGTCATAAGCCCTAATGGTTACCTCGGTTGGACTTAGATCTCTTATTGACATGGCTAGCTTTGGCAAGATTTTAAGTAGATAAACATTTATGGCGGACTCATCATCAACCATCACACATGAGGTCCTTTTTCCTTTGACTTCTACTTTGATAAAGAGAGGGCAGATGTGATCTCTCCCCTATTTCGGTAAATCCACATTCGAGAATGATACCATTCTCACATCAACTTTGCTCTTCCTTTAAATATCTTCACATTTCATCACTCCTTCAACTTTCACAAAGTTAACCAGCTCCTTTGGTGTTATAGAGGTGGAAATTGACATGCTAGCCAAGGCCTTGGCTATAGTTTCACAGTGCTTCTTAGAAGTGGCCAATAGGTCCCAAATGCTAACACTTGCTAGGGTTCTTTTCAACTGCTTAAGCACAGTGCCATCTTCCTCTTCTTTGTTCCCAATTTTAACTTCCTTTCCTTTATTAGCTTCTACTTTCTTGGGTGGTGGCCTTGCGTAAGGCTTATCAGATCTGGTGTTCATCACTTCATCTTCTTTAGGCTTGGACCAGATCCATCCCTCCTTCTTGGGTTCAAGATCATCATCACTGTTGCTTGAATTCCAAAACTCATTCATAACGTAGTCTAGACCCTTAATTTTTGACCCAATCCGGTCCAATATGTTTTATTTAGTCCAAAATGATTTTTGTTGTCTAATTGGTCCAAAATAATTTTTGTTAAATAATTTTTTGCTTTAGTATCTAATTTTTATTAATAAAAAAATAAACAAATAAAAGTCAAAAAATAAAAATAAAAATAAAAATCGGAGACGAAAAAATCGACGACGAAAAAATCGTCGCGCTGGCCAGTGGGCATTTCGCCCGCAAGAAAATCCTGCAGGCGAAATGGTCGCCCGCAGCCCGCCCACTGCCACAATTTCCTGCAGCAGTTTTTTTTTTCCAGCACATTTTTTCCTGCGGCAATTTTTTTCGGCAGAGCAATTTTTTCGACGCAAATTTTTCGAAACCTATTTCAATTAGGTTTCGGTTTCTTTTTTTAATTAATATTACTTGCCGTGACTAATTAGGAATAAACCACATCAAAACACTATAAATAAGGACCAAAGGCAATTAAATTGAGGAGGAGGCCGAAAAGCAACAGAAGCTTGAAAATTTGAAACCAATCAGTGAAGGAAAAGGAACAATTCAATTTCTTTTTTTTTTCTTGGAATAGCAGGGACACGATTTAAGCAATTCAAAGGTAGTAATTGTCTTGGTTCTTGTTCATCCAAGAAGAATTATTTTTGAAGAATCAACAAAAGGAGGTATGAGATTCTAATTTCTTTTTTTTCACAGTAGCTAAAACTAGAATTTTGTGTTTTTCAAAAGTTAAAATCTTAGAACTTTAATTTAGTTTCCCAAAGTTAAAAGCACTAATACGTTACTTTATTTTCCAAAAAGAGTTAAAATTGTTATTTTTACCTCTTCAAAATCTTAAAACCTTAAATAAACATATTTTTCAACAAAAACAAAATTTGATTCTTTTTTCTTTAAAAGTTTAAACTAGGTTCTATTTCTTCCAAAAAAACCATAAAAAACATCTTTTCTATTTATAAAAACTTCAATCCGTTTGTTTAAATACATTTTTCCTCATGAAATCATCAAATTGTCTTTCTAAATCCTAATTCAAATTCATCACCCGAGACCCTAATTACAAAACACTAAAACCCTAATTCAACTTCTAAACCTAAAATATTAAACTCTAACTACTTTAAAACCTTAAACCTTAATTTTTTTCTAAGCCCTAATCCTTTAAAACATTAAAAAACCATAAAATATAAATACTTTAAATTTTACACAATAGCTTGAAATCATCATTTAAAACCATGAATCAAAAGTATTTTTAAAGTGTCTAAAACCCTAGTTTCATGATTTCACCATTCAAATATTAATTTTGTTAATCAAAGAGTCTTACCAACCTTTTAAAACATAAAACCCTAATCTATTTTAATTCCATAAAAAGTTACAGTAGCTATAATTGGACTTTTATTTGCTTTATTCAATTCCATATTTGATTATGTTTTGATTTATTTCTTATGCTTTAATCTATTTAATTTCAATGCTTGATTTATTTAATTTATCATGGATGAATGTTTATTTTATATTTTAATTAATAGCTTTGATGAATGATTTATTTATGGTGAATGGTTATTTATTTTATCAATAAGTTTAGACTTCCAAAAGTTGTAAGAGGTATGTTTCCACTTGGTGGGTACCGCATTAGTTAAATATCATGTAATTTAATTTGCTTTTTTTATTTTAGAACCAATGTAAAGGGCATGTTTCTACCTTTCGGTGGCTGTCCTATTTAGGCATGTGATGTAAGAACATGTTTCCATCCTTGGATGGGTGTCCATTTATTTGCTTTGTTTGGACATTGCTTTGATTTTAATATAATGATGCTTTCTTTTAATTATTGTGTGTAATATGGATAATATTGTTATATTTAAGAATTTTATAATATTAAGACCTGTAAATGAGGTTGGTTCCAATGAACCGGGCATTGTGGGGGTGCTGGGCCATTTCTCACCTTCCCCACACGTACCCAACTTTCCAAAACCATTAGGGGGTTGGGGATTCCTTAGGAATCGAGTCATCCACCCCTTTCTTTTTTCTTGGCCTGTCCGGGTGGCGACTTCATTTTCTCCGGACTTAGGTCCGTGTTCTCTAAGGCCCCGAGCCTAAACAGTACCGAAGTCGCAAGAACCATTCCACCAGGAATGGGGGCGAAAATCCCCGCTCAGAGTGGCGACTCCACTGGGGATAAGAGAAGTTGATTCCGTTGGTCTTTTTATTATTCTATTCTTTCTTATAATGACATTATCCATTGTATCATCTTAGATTGCATTGTGTGCGTGAGTTAGGACACCCGTGTTACCCGTGTTATGTTATGTAAGGGATACCATACTTTCACTCAAGGTATGGAGATCGAGCATGGCATAACCACTCATAGCCTCGTACCATTTGGTATATACTTGCTATGGGAACCTAAGCCTTTTTACCCAAAGACTAAAGCTCATGTAATTGGCCTAGTTACTTTCCTTAGGTTTTACCCCAAATGCATGTTGTTTGACTATGGTTAGTTTATCTTAGTCTAAATCATGGCTTATTTGGTTTGTTCTTTTTCTAATATGACCTAAGTATATTGTAAGCTCAAAATAAATTTTTCTTTAAAATCCAAAAGACCAAAACTATTCAAGACGGTCTTTGGACATAAGAATTTTCTAAAAACAAATCAAATTCTTTGGCCCATGGCCCAAATACTAAGCCTAAAAATCCATTTTTCTAAAATCTTTTACAATGGGCTTAGAAACAAAACTATTTTCACCCAACCTTCTCTTACAAAGAGCTTGCAAAAATATGTATGTCAATTATTAAATACTAAAAATCAATTGTGGGCCTAGTTTACACTAAGAATAAATTAACCATGGACTTGTTTTTGGCATGAACCATTAGTTACTCTTTTCAAGTGAGAAATCTATTTATAATAAACCTCTTAATTTCATTTTAATCCAACATAGCATAAAAGCTACTTTAGTTGGTTGAATGGATTAAAACCTAATTAATGGGAATTATTATAGATTGATTTCCATTTTCGAAAATATAACTATTGGTTGAAACGTCCGAGGAAATTATTCGAAAACAAGACGCCCCATGTTGGTATTTTGTTAACCATATACCTAGGAAAAGAGACTTGCCATTCGTGTGTGGATGTTATAAGGTTGGAAGGAACGTCCTATTTATCCTTATTTGTTGATTTTTTCTGCATACATGCATACATTTGCATCTCATATCATTGATCCTCTCTGGCTCACAGCCCTGGATTATGATAGTTCTAAAGCTTACAACAATCCGACCTACGCCGGAGACGAAGTATCTAGCAATGACTCAATCACTTGCTCACCTAAAACAATGGAGCCCGAACAAATTCAAAGGATAGTGGATGAGGCCCTCAATGCCAAGATGGAAGAAATCAAAGAGGCCCTAGCTGAGACCATGAAGAACCAATTGACTATAATCTTAGAGAACCATGCCGAGCCGTCTGCTAGCATTAAGAAACCAAAGGACAATGGTTTTTTATGATGAAAAGGTGATCATTGATGATGATGATGATTGGGCTCTATACTACCAAGATGTTCAAGAAAAGAGGAAAGAACCAAAGGTTGGTGAGAAAGCAACTATTGAAAAGACCGAGACATCCGATGGTGAAAAGATGATTGCTGATTTAGAAAAGAAATTTAGAAGAAGTTGAAAACCGAAGAGATGTCTGAGATCGACAAACTATTCGAACAAGATGAAGAGGTCCCTTATAAATTCAAGATGCCTTCCTTTGCTAAGTACAATGGCATCGAAAATCCTCATCTTCATGTGAAGCAGTATATCACTGCCATGCAATCTGCCCGAGCTACTAAGGCTCAAACCCTAAGGTACTTTATGCTCTCATTAGACCCTGTTGTCCAAAATTGGTTCAATACCTTGGATGATGGAACACAAAAGAGTTGGGATCTACTTTACAAAGCCTTCATCCAATAATATGGATATAATGTTGAGTTAGAAGTTACCTTAATGGAAGTGGAGTCCATTAGGCAAAAGCCAAATGAGAATTTTGTGGACTATGTGAAGAGATGGAGAAATAAGGCCGCTTTACTCAAGAAGAGGCCCAATGAATCCAACCAAATAAGGATGATTGTGAGAGGGGTGTTGCCTAATCTTCATGAGAGGATGTCTCATACACTCATCCGTGATTTCAAAGACCTTCTCCAAGCTGGTTTGCAAATTGAAGAATGGGAAAGGGAGAAGATCCGCTTCGCAACAAAAAGGAATGAGAAAGGGAGCTATCAACCTGGTAGCCAAAGCATGCAAAAGGTCATCGGTGTTAATGCTACTAACCAAGGAATAAGGAGACAATTTTCGGAATTGGGAAAACTGATGTCTTGGGCTCTCAACAAGCTTCAAAGAAAAGGATTGCTACAACCCTTAAATTCTCGTCCTTTGCCTAACCCTCTCCCACCTAATTTTGACACCAAAGCATTTTGTCAATTTCACCAAATGCAAAGATATGACATGGATAGATGTGTGAGGTTAAGACATGAGATCCAAAACCTAATTGATAATGGGAAGCTACCCGAGCCCAATAAGCCAAACACTAAAGACAACCCATTGCCAAAATTCAATAGGGTACCACCACCGACAACCTTCATCATTGGAGGAGGTTTGCATGAAGACTTTGTCATGTCTTCTTTTCAAGATGTGGGTGGAGAAGCAACCAAAGAAGAAGAGGCATTTAAACAAGCTATGATGGTGGAGAAGTAGCAATTTGTGTTGTCAACGGGTTTTGGGATTCAAGTGATAGTGATGATGATATTATACCCAAGAAAGAGGAGTGGACTTGGTCCGAGCCCGAAGAAGATGAAGTGATGAATACTAGATCCGATAAGCCTTACGCAAGGCCACCACCTAAGGAGATAGAAACTAATAAGGGAAAGGAAATTGAAGTAGAAGAAGATGATGCTGTGCTCAAGCAGTTGAAAAGAACCCAAGCGAGTGTTAGCATTTGGGACTTATTAGCTACTTCTAAAAAGCACCGAGAAACTATGGCCAAAGCCTTAGATAGTATGCCAATCTCTACCTCCATAACACCGGAGGAGTTGATCAACTTCATAAAAATTGGGGAAGTAATGAAGTGTGAAGAGGTCCAAGAAAAGAGTGAAGTTAATATGGGAGCAGTTTCTTTTTCGGATGCGAACTTACCAGAGGAGGGAAGAGACCGCATCCGGCCTCTCTTTATCAAAATAGAAGTCAAGGGGAAGAGGACTCCATGTGTAATGGTCGATGATGGGTCTGCCATAAATGTTTGTCCACTTAAGATACTGCCAAAGCTAGCCATGTCAACAAGAGATCTAAACCCGATCGAGGTAACAATTCGTGCTTATGACAACACTAAGAGGCATGCCGAAGGGACTTTCAAAGCGGCCGTCAAGGTTGGGCCAATTGAATCTATTATTGAATTTGTTGTTTTAGACATACTGGTTACCTTCGCCTTACTCTTGGGACGACCATAGTTTCACCCTATTGGTGGAGTTCCTTCCACCCTTCATCAAAAGATCAAATTCCCCAACGGAAATGAGACAGTGGTCATTGAAGCTGAAGATAATGAGATTGTTAATGCTCTAATGGTTGAAAGGCCTCTCAATGGTTTTCAAGTGGCTACAATTTCTGATGATGAAGTAGTGGACTCCAAAGTCTTGAATATGATGAAGAACATGAACTACCTTCCTGGAGCTGGTCTTGGAAAGGGAAAGGCCGGTTTGACAAAGTTGCCAGATTTTAGAACTCAAACATCCAAGAAGGGGTTAGGATATAATGAAGACAATGATGTCCAGCCAAAGAAGAATAAGAAGACGAGCTTCCCACCACTTGAAGAGATCTTTGTAAAAGCTCCAGATATGGGACCACTCCAAGGAAAGCCCGAGCCGATCATGTTCATGGGTAAGTTAATCCCAGGTTTGGAAATTTTTGCAGATGTTGCTGAGCTAGTGGAGCAAGTGAAAAAGAGCTCACCTTGTCAACAACAAAGAATCCAATCCAAAAGAGAAGAATAAAGCTGCCCTGAAAGCCGAGAAGACTCCGGAAGAGATTGCTGCCCTGGTTGAAGAAAAGTTTGAAGACATCCTACTTTATGATAAGGGTCTGCATGGACTATAGAGATCTAAACAAGGCTTCCCCTAAGGATGATTTTCCTTTACCTCATATAGATATACTCATTGATAGTGCAGCCTCTAGTGTGCTACACTCATTTGTAGATGGATTTTTCGGATACAATCAAGTGTTAATGGCCCAAGAGGATAAAGCCAAAACTGCCTTCATTACTAAATGAGGTATATTTTGTTATAGGGTGATGCCTTTCAGCTTAAAGAATGCTGGAGCAACCTACCAAAGGATGGCCACCACACTATTTCATGACATGATGCACAAAGAAGTTGAAGTATATGTTAATGATATGATGGTGAAGTCGGATATAAGGGAGCAACACTTCCAGAATTTAGAATTATTCTTCGATAGAGCTCTAAAATATAAGCTAAGATTAAACCTGAAGAAGTGTGTATTCGGTGTTACTTCAGGCAAATTATTAGGACATGTAATCGATCTGAATGGCATTGAGATAGACCTTGACAAAGTCAAAGCAGTAAGGGATATGCAGCCCCAAAGATGGAGAGAGAAGTTCAGGGATTCATTTGTAAACTACAGTACATTAGCAGATTTATAGCAAAGCTCACAACAATCTGTGAGCCTATCTTCAAATTGCTTAGAAAGAATCAGCCGGTCGTATGGAACGAAGAATGTCAAAAGGCCTTTGACCGAATAAAAGAGTATTTGTTGAATCCACCTGTTTTGAAACCACCTAAACCCGGCAAACCTCTATTACTATACTTAGCAGTAGAAGAAGAGTCGATAGGAGCCATGCTAGCCCAAGCAGATGAGTCGGGGATTGAGCATGCTGTTTACTATTTGAGTAGAAAGCTCCTACCTTATGAAATTAAGTATAGTATCATCGAAAAGACCTGTATAGCCATGGTTTGGTCTTCTAAGAAGTTGCGGCATTACTTTCAATCATATATTGTGCAAGCAATTTCCAGGCTAGATCCAATGAAAGACTTAAGGGAGACACCCTCTTTAATTGGGAAATATGGTCGATGGTTGATAATATTAGAAGAATTTGAGATCGAGTATGTAACCAGAAAAACAATCAAAGGTAGAGCGGTGGCAGAATTTATAGCTCAACAACCATTACTAGAAAGTGAAGAGGTAATCTTGGAATTTCCAGATGAACATTTAGAAGCAATTGAAGTACAAGGGTGGAAAATGTATTTTGATAGAGCAGTAAACAGAAAAGGATCAGGTTTGGGAATTATACTAGAATCGCCCGAAGGGGAACTCATCCCTTTAGCCAAAAAGTTGAAATTTAGGGCAACCAATAATATGGTGGAGTACGAAGCTTGTATTTTCGGTTTGGAAACCCTAATGATTATGAAGGTGGATAAGGTGAAAATTTATGGCGATTCATTACTAGTAGTATCCCAAGTAAATGGAGAGTGGGAGTTGAAAGAGAAAAAATTAAAACTGTACCACCGTTATTTGACCATGATGAAGAAGAATTTTAAGGAGTGTAGGTTTATACACCTGTCAAGAGAAGAAAATTAGATGGCTGATGCCCTGGTTACATTGGCTTCGGTATGGAAAAATCCTGCCAGCCTATTCCTCAAGCCTCTAATCTTGACCAGTTCATCAACTCCTTGCTATGAATATGAGACAATCAAGGAAGTTAATACAGACCGTGATGCGTGGTATGATACTATAAGGCGATTTTTGGAGGAAAAAGAATACCCGCCAGGAGCAATAAAGAAAGGGAGAAGAGCCATAAGGCGGTGGTCATTGCAATACATCACCTTCCATGGAGAGTTATATCGAAGATGGCCTGAGGGAGTGCATTTGAGATGTTTAAGAAAGCCTGAAGTGGAGCACATCATGTCAGAAATACATGCGGCAAGTTGCGGTCCGCACATGAGTGGTTTGGCCTTAGTTAAGAAGATTATTCGACAAGGTTACTATTGGTTGACCATGGAGAAAGACTGTATTGAGTTTGTAAAGAAGTGCCAACAATGTCAGATGTATGGTAACTTGAATCATATGCCTCCTAAAAAACTGCATTCAATGTCTTCACCCTGGCCATTTGCCACCTGGGGTATTGACATTATAGGAGAGATACATCCGACAGCTTCAAATGGTCACCGTTTCATTATGGTAGCAGTTGATTATTTTTCAAAATGGGTCGAAGCCGAATCCTTCAATAAACTGGGTGCAAGCCAAATGGCTAGGTTTATTGAAAAGAACCTCATCTGCAGATACGGGGTCCCGCACAGTGTGATATCAGACAATGGGGTATAGTTTCAAGGAGTAGTTAAGGATTTATTCTCGAAGTACCAAATCCATCATCATAGATCCTCTCCTTATAAAGCAAAGGCTAATGGTGCAGTAGAAGCAATGAACAAGATAATTAAGTAAATTCTGTCCAAGATGACCAAGACTTACAGGGACTGGTCGAAAATGCTTCCCTTTGCTTTATGGGGATATAGGACGAGTGTGCGAACACCTACTGGAATGACACCGTTCTCTTTGGTTTATGGGATGGAAGCGGTATTGCCAATTGAAATTGAGATCAAGTCGTTAAGAGTAGTCTTGGAAGCTGAATTTCCTGAAATGGAATGGGTAGTAAGCAGATACACACAATTAGCTCTATTAGAAGAGAGAATATTAAAGGCGTTGTATCATCACCAACTGTATCAAAAGAAGATAGCTCGGGCCTACAATAGAAGGGTCAAGGTTAGAAAATTCAGAGTTGGGGATTTGGTGTTGAAGCAATGTAAGCCTAATGTATCTGATCCAAGAGGGAAGTTCAGACCTAGCTGGGAAGAGCCATATGTCATGAAACAAGTCATGAGCAAAGGTGCAGTGAAGTTATCAGACATGGATGGGAACGAATTTAATGAGCCAGTAAACATTGACAGGTTGAAGAGGTTTTATGTATGATAGAAAAAAAAAGAAAAAAAAGAAGCTCGCTAAGTTGAAAACCCAAAAAGAGCAGCCTAGGCAAAAGTTAGAGCAGTCCGCTAGTTTTGAAAACCCGAAAGGGCGGGCTAGGCAACAATTAGGACTAAATGATAGAAAATCGTCAATTAGAAAACCCGAAAGGGCTAATTGGCAACATGAGTGATCTTGTGTATGTTGGCTTTATGTTTGGTTGTTCCCCAATTTAATAAAACAGAAATAATGATTAAATTTGTTCTATGTGCACTGTTATAAGTATTTGACCAGATATGGATGAAATAATAATCATAATTGCAAAAGATGATGACAAATTATAAATGGAAAAGAAACATCTTTTATTACTTTAGTTATTTTTCATCCTAACAAAACAGTTTTTGAATTGACAAATGTAAAATCTATGGCAGTCGATAAGTGTAACGTGCAGGCCAGCTTTGCCTTAACCAATCCAAGTAGGCTTCAGTCAAGCAAGGCATGTCTAGGTCAGGAGCAAAGTCAGAATCACGAGGCTCAGCTTCGTACTAACGGCCAAGTCGGCGAGGATCATACCTTGACGAAGAGCAGCAAGAGGAACGTACATCAAGTATGTCCGCATGGTGATATGAGAAATCTTCCACCAAGGTACCAACCAACAGATATTAACTTTAGAGCGTGAGTGGACCCAGTCAACCCAGTCAGCATACGAAGAAGCAGGATGGAGTAGCTTTCTAGCAGAATGATGACATGGCAGGTATCTGGCAAAATCCATGAAAGGAGTATCAAGCAAACAAAGACGCTCCTGAAGCCAAATCTGTGAAGAGAGAATTAAATAAAAAAAAAGTCCGCTAAGTTGAAAACCCGCAAGGGCAGCTTAGGCAAAAATTAGGACAGCTTGCTAGTTCTGAAAACCCCGCATGGGCGGACTAGGCAAAAGTTAGAGCAATAAAAAGAAAAAAGAAAACCTAAATTGAAAACCCGAAAGGGCAGTTTAGGTAATTACCTGAAGTAGCAAAGGACTCCCAGTTAGTCTCTTTGACAATCCCGATTTAAATTGATCTAATCAAACTAAGGTCTCGGTTAAGATCACAAGTATCGACAACAAGCCCCATTCCATTTGGTCCATAATATCCAATACTCATGGGTCAATATCGCCGTCAGAAGAAACAAGCAAGAATTGGCCGAGCAAGCAAAGACAAAGCATGCGTCCCCATGCCTTAGTAGGAGCCAAATGAGAGAAACAAAAGTCAATCAAAGGAGCAAGTAGAATTTTTTCACCTCTCATCAACCAAAGAACTTCGGGTTTTGGAATTTGAAATAACATCTGCATCTTCTGTTGAGTCTTGGAAATCAATGTGGGTAACACCATTTGTTGATTATTGGGATGTCCAAGGATGGCCTCAAATTCTTCAATCAAGGGACACATTTCAAAGCCATTAATTCTAAATACCCTAGAATCCGTATCCCAAAAGGAAGCCACGACATGTAAGAAGGAGTGGTCCAATTTGACATTTTGAAAACATTTTAAAACATCAAGCTTTGACCATGAAATTTGCTTCCAATGGATGGCATCCTTATTCTTAAATAGAATTTTTATTTTCTTTAAATGGTGCTCGGTCATGATTAATGAATAAAGGAGAACCAAAATTGTTAAAAGGGTCTTCATGTTGAAAGGGAAAAGAATTTTGGTTTTTGTACTAAAAGGGGCATGCAAGGTGATTTATATAGAAGAAAATAAACCTTTTCCAAAAGTGAAATGGAAAAGATGATGGGAAAGGATAAGACCATATGGCATAAGGAAAGGAAGTGGTCACAATTTCTTTTTCCACTTTGTATTTGGTTTAACAAAAGAAGTGGATATTAATTATGATGTACCATATAAAAAAAGAAAAGAAAAGAAAAATTGGCAGTAACGAAAAAATATGCAAAAAAAAAAAATTTTGCAATAACGAAAAAATAATAGAAAAAAAAGAAGAAAAGAAGGTTTACAGTAAAGAAGAAAATTGTATATTTTTCATTACTATATAATGTTTTACAATTGCTACAATAATTACATATCACTAAGAGGGTGGTGGTAGGTCACCAAATAAAGACCTGAAAAAGTCATCACCTGTTGGAGGAGGGGGCAAATTACTCGTCCCGGGATCATCCGAAGCAAAAGCACTAAAATCCCTATTGCCTTGGAGTTTCAATTTGTCATGGTCTTCATCAGAAGTAGACGAAAGGATCTCATGTTCATCAGTCTGGGGGCCTCTTGATGAAGAAGTGCTGGGATCCCTCATCCCCCGAAATCGGAAGTTACGAAAATTTTGTTCGGATTGATGAAATAAACTTTCAAAATGAGAAGCCTGCTGACGACTTGCAGCCAACTCTTCTTGAAGTTTCTTATTTTGTTCTTCGAGCATCCGCTGTGAGCCAAGAAGGAAAAAGGTAAGAGCATACATAATCATGCATACATATAGCATAAACTATTAAGAAATGAGGAATGTACCAGGTAGTTCATATCAATACCCTGCGAATGAGATGGCGTATCCGGCAGGCTAGAATGAGTAAATGAAGGGGCAGTGAAAGAAGGTCCAGCCTCATGATCAAACGAGCCAACAGCCTGCAGCAATCATTAAAGAATCAAAGAAAGGAAAAGCAGTTGCAAGGGAAAAGTGGTAAAAATTTTACCTGAGAAGTACTAGCCCCGAGATGTGGAATAGACTCTCCTGCATCTCCGTGATGCTCCTCCTCATCTCTATCCTCATTTCCATTGAAAATCTCCCGCACACCGATAGGAGATACATCAAAGTGCAAGAGTCTCATTTGAATAAAATGGGCATAAAATGGACCCGGTAAATGGAGAAATGACTCGGCATTATAACCATACCCGGCCGACCACCAAGCATCCTTCGGCATCGACATAATATTTAAAGTATATTCTGGGATTTGCATCGGAAACCTCCGCTGCTCTAGATAGAGAAACCATTCATAAACTCTCTCCCCGAGAAACCAGCCACTAGACACTGGGCCAGCAATAATTCAGCGAGAATGTTGGAAAGACAGTGCGGCCCTCATCAAAGGAGACCAGTTTGCTCGCTCTTCTGGATTCCACCAGGTCAAATTCACCTGCAGGATAACATAAGGTAAGTAAAATTTCACATAAAATTTAAAGCATACTAATGTTATTTTACCTGATCCCTGGTTAAGCGGCTCAACACAAAGCGATGAGTATGCACATGATGAGAGCCGGGAACATCCACAAGATCGGACAACCAGTAATTTAATCTCAGATACTTGATTCTCTCTCGAGAAATGCCAGGTACCCTCATGAGGCTGTGTTCATATGCCCATATCTAAAATAACAATAAAGATTACATTCATGCAAGAAAAGAGTGGAAAAGATATTGGTGGAAGAAAGAATACCTCGACAACCACCATCAAGCCGACAAAAGAAATCTTATTTCGGCAAAGCTTATCAAGGCCATGGTAAAGACATTCGAGACCAGCTTCACCCCAGCCAGAAGATGGTACCATTCTGAGATAAGAAAGGGCACTCAACACTGACAAGTGAATGGACGATTCAGTGCTGCCTAAGATGGTTAACCCGAGCAGATATAACAAAAATACTCGAGCATACTGTTCGGCCATGTTTCTGCAATCCGACCTAAGTAGTTAATCCAATAACTGCGAATCGGCTTGATTTTTATCTTAAAAGGCTCTTTATATGACGGCTCCATAACAATTAATTCATGAATTTCTTCAAATGTTAAAATTTCATTGGTCAGAGGAACTGGAGCACCATCGATACGAAAGCCGGTTATGGCAATAAAATCGACCTGACCAATTGTCATCTCCCCAATGGGCAAGTGAAAAGTGTGAGTTGTATCCAGCCATCGCTCTGCAAGCGCTTGGACTACGCTTCGGTCTATCTGATATTCTTCGGATGGCAATTGTAAGATGAACAGCTCAAAGCCGCAATCTTAGATAATTCGCCTTACCCGAGAAGGCACTACATCATACCATTGTCGGGCTTTATAAATACACCCTCCGGCCCGAACGACACAACGATCATGCTAACGCAGACCCAGGTAAGTTAATACCAGGTAAGTACGTGTTATTCTATCTATTTAAATTAATTTATTTTTCACAATAACAAAAAAAACAAAAATAATAATAAAAAGAGAAAAAATAAAAAAATATATAAATATATAAATATATATAAAAAAAGAGAAAGGGAAAAGTAATTACCTCGCTCTTTTGGTTGGAACTGCGATGGAGCGGCATCTCGGCCAGTATATCTAGATTTTCGTCTTCATGATGCCGAATAAACTCCAATAACTCAGCATTAGAATGAGACCACGACCTCGAAGCATGTATTGTTTTTAAAAAATATATGCTGAAATTGAAAAGAAATTTGAGAGAATTACAAAATTGAAATTGAAATTGTGAAATGAAATGAAGAATTGATGACCTTTTATAGAGGAATGGCAAGCAAAAGAAAACAAATTCAAAACTATTCATAAATAGTAAATTTACTATTTATAAATAGTAAATTTCACTATTGATAAATAGTATTACTATTGTTGAATAGTAAAAAACTTTTTCCAATAGTAAATATTATTTGATACTATTTGCAAATAGTAAATTTACTATTTATAAATAGTAAATAGTATATGAACAGTGACTACACAGTAAATAAATAGTAAATTCATTTATTCATTTTAATCATTCAAATAATTGCAGGTATATAAATATTTTTACACCCAGGGGACAATAAGAAGACATATGCCTAAAAATTAGTTAAACTTTTTTATTAGCTCGGGTCCAGAACCCAAAATTTTCTTTAGGTCCAGAACCTATAATTTATCCTTGAGTCTAGAACTCGAACTGGGTCCAGAACCCTAATTTTTCTTAGGTCTAGAACCTAGAATTTAATCCTTGAGTCCAGAACTCAAATAGGGTCCAGAACCCAAATTTTTTCTTTAGGTCAAGAACTTAGAATTATCCTTGAGTCCAGAACTCGAACCGGGTCCAGAACCCAAATTTTCCTTAGGTCCAGAACCTAGAATTATCCTTGAGTCCAGAACTCGAACCGGGTCCAGAACCCGAATTTTTCTTAGGTTCAGAACCTAGAATCATCCTTGAGTCCAGAATTCGAACTGGGTCCAGAACCCAAGTTTACCATTAGGTTCAGAACCTAGAATTATCCTTGAGTCCAGAACTCAAACCGGGTCCAGAACCCAAGTTTACCATTAGGTCCAGAACCTAGAATTATCCTTGAGTCCAGAACTCGAACCGGGTCCAGAACCCAAATTTTTCTTAAGTTCAGAACCTAGAATTATTTCTAAGTCCAGAACTTAGCTCGAGTCCAGAACCCAAATTTTTCTTAGGATTAGAACCTAGAATTATTTCTAAGTCCAGAACTTAGCTCGGGTCTAGAACCCAAATTTTTCCTCAGGTCCAGAACCTAGAATCATCATTGAGTCCAGAACTCGAATTGGGTCCAGAACCCAAATTTTTCTTTAGGTCCAGAACCTAGAGTCCAGAACTCGAACCGGATCCAGAACCCAAAATTTTCTTAGGTCTAGAACATAGAATTTATCCTTGAGTCCAGAATTCAAACCAGGTCCAGAACCCAAAACCTCAGCCATCTCAAAAATTAAGTCTTATTGCTTTTCACTCTCTTTCACTAAAGTTTCAGATTTTTCAAGCAGAGGGCAAACTGTAGACCCTTAATTTTTGACCCAATCCCTTCCAATATGTTTTATTTAGCCCAAAATGATTTTTGTTGTCTAATCGGCCCAAAATAATTTTTGTTAAATAATTTTTTACTTTAGTATCTAATTTTATTAATAAAAAATAAAAATAAACAAATAAAAGTCAAAAAATAAAAATAAAAATAAAAATCGGAGTCGAAAAAATCGGCGACGAAAAAATCGTCGCACGGGCCCGTGGGCATTTCGCCCGCAGCTCGCCCACTTTTGCAATTTCCTGCGGCAATTTTTTTTGCCAGCGCATTTTTTCCTGCGGCAATTTTTTTCGGCAGCATAATTTTTCCGATGTAAATTTTTTGAAACCTAATTCAATTAGGTTTCGGTTTCTTTTTTTTTTAATAATATTACTTGCCGTGACTAATTAGAAATAAACCACATCAAACCACTATAAATAAGGACCAAAGGCAATTAAATTGAGAAGGAGGCCGAAAAGCAACAGAAGCTTGAAATTTTGAAACCAAATCAGTGAAGGAAAAGGAGGAATTCAATTTTTTTTTTCTGGAATAGCAGGGACACGATTTAAGCAATTCAAAGGCAGCAATTGTCTTGGTTCTTGTTCATCAAGAAGAATTATTTTTGGAGAATCAACAAAAGGAGGTATGAGATTCTAATTTTTTTTTTCACAGTAGCTAAAACTAGGATTTTGTGTTTTATAAAAATTTAAAATCTTAGAACTTTAATTTAGTTTTCCAAAGTTAAAAGCACTAATAGTTACTTTATTTTCCAAAAAGACTTAAAATTGTTATTTTTACCTCTCCAAAATCTTAAAACCTTAAATAAACATATTTTTCAACAAAAAAAAAATTTGATTCTTTTTTCTTCAAAAGTTTAAACTAGGTTCTGTTTCTTCCAAAAAACCATAAAAAACATCTTTTCTATTTATAAAAACTTCAATCCGTTTGTTTAAATTCATAAAACCTCATGAAATCATCAAATTGTTTTTCTAAATCCTAATTCAAATTCATCACCCGAGACCCTAATTCCAAAATACTAAAACCCTAATTCAACTTCTAAACCTAAAATATTAAACTCCAACTCCTTTAAAACCTTAAACCTTAATTTTTTTCTAAGCCCTAATCCTTTAAAACATTAAAAAACCATAAAACATAAATACTTTAAATTTTACACAGTAGCTTGAAATCATCATTTAAAACCTTGAATCAAAAGTATTTTTAAAGTGTCTAAAACCCTAGTTTCATGATTTCACCATTCAAATATTAATTTAGTTAATCAAAGAGTCTTACCAACCTTTTAAAACATAAAACCCTAATCTATTTTAATTCCATAAAAAGTTACAGTAGCTATAATTGGACTTTTATTTGCTTTATTCAATTCCATATTTGATTATATTTTGATTTATTTCTTATGCTTTAATCTATTTAATTTCAATGCTTGATTTATTTAATTTATCATGGATGGATGTTTATTTTATATTTTAATTAATAGCTTTGATGAATGATTTATTTATGGTGAATGGTTATTTATTTTATCAATTTGTTTAGACTTCCAAAAGTTGTAAGAGATATGTTTCCACTTGGTGGGTACCTCATTAGTTAAATATCATGTAATTTAATTTGCTTTTCTTTTTTAGAACCAATGTAAAGGGCATGTTTCTACCTTACGATGGGTGTCCTATTTAGGCATGTGATGTAAGGACATGTTTCCATCCTTGGATGGGTGTCCATTTATTTGCTTTGTTTGGACATTGCTTTGATTTTAATATAATGATGCTTTCTTTTAATTATTGTGTGTAATATGGATAATATTGTTATATTTAAGAATTTTTTAATATTAAGACCTGTAAAGGAGGCCGGTTCCAATAAATCGGGTGTTGTGGGGGTGTTGGGCCATTTCTCACATTCCCCACACGTACCCAACTTTCCGAACCCATTAGGGGGTTGGGGATTCCTTAGGAATCGAGTCATCCACCCCTTTCTTTTTTTTCCGGCCCGTCCGAGTGGCAACTCCATTTTCTCCGGACTTAGGTCTGTGTTCTCTAAGGCCCCGAGCCTAAATAGTGCCGAAGCCACAAGAACCATTCCACTGGGAGTGGGGGCAAAAATCCCCGCTCACACGTAGATTGCTACTTCTTTTCCAACCACAACTTGTTCAATTTTGCTAAACACCACTTCTTCATTGCTTGCTTCTCCATCCACATCTTGGAAAGAAGACATAACAAAAACTTTCATGTATACCTCCTCCAATCATGAAGGTAGCCGATGGTGGTACTTTATTAAACCTTGGCAATGGATTATCTTTGGTGTTTGGCTTGTTGGGCTCGGGCAGCTTCCCACTATCAATCAAATTCTGGATCTCATGCCTCAACCTCAAACATTTATCCATGTCGTGTCCTTGCATTTGATGAAATTGACAAAATGCCTTAGTGTCAAAAGTAGGTGGGAGAGGGTTAGGAAAAGGACGATGATTTAAGGGTTGTAATAATCCCTTCTTTTATAGCTTATTGAGGAACCAAGACAGCAGCTTCCCTAACTTTGAAAACTACCTTCTTCCTCCTTGGCTAGTGGCATTAACATCAACTGATTTTTGTGTACCTTGGTTACCAGACTGGTAGTTTCCCTTCTTGTTCATTCTTGTCGAAAAGCGATTCTTCTCTCTTTTCCACTCTTCAATTTGTAGACCAGCTTACAAAAGGTCCTTGAAATCCCGAATGAGTGTATGAGACATCCTTTTGCGAAGGCTAGGAAACACCCCTCTCACAATAATTCTAATTTGATCTGATTCATCAGGCTTCCTTTTGAGCAATGCGGCATTATTCCTATACCTCTTCACATAGTCCACGGAGTTCTTGTTTGGCCTTTGTCTAATGGACTCCACCTCCATTAAAGTAACTTCCAATTTAGCATTGCATCATATTATTGGATGAAGGCCTTGTATAGCAAATCCCAGTCCTTTTGAGTGCCATCATCTAAGGTATTGAACCAATTTTGGACCACAAGATCTAATGAGAGCATGAAGTACCTTAGACTTTGAGCCTTAGTAGCTCAGGCAGACTGTATATCAGTGATATATTATTTCACATGGAGATGAGGATTTCCAGTTCCATCAAACTTGGCAAAGGATGACATCTTGAACTTGTACGAAACCTCTTCATCTAGCTCAAAAAATTTATCAACCTCAGACATTTCTTCAGTTTTAGCTTCTTTTCAAACTTCTTTTCCAGGTCAGCAATGAACTTCTCAACATATGAAGTTTTAGTTTTCTCCACAGCTAATCTTTCAACAACCTTTGGCTCTATAGACCCTTAATTTTTGACCCAGTCCGGTCCAATATATTTTAATTAGTCCAAAATAATTTTTGTATTGTCCAATATATTTTAATTAGTCCAAAACAATTTTTGTTATCTTAATTAAATAATATTTGCTTTAGTATTTAATTTTTATTAATAAAAAATAAATAATAATAATAAACAAATAAATAAAAATAAAAATAAAAAAATAAAAATTATAGTAGGAAAATTAAGCAACAAACAAGTCTTGGTCAATATTCTAATGGTGCGGTAGAAGCAACAAACAAGACAATTAAGCAAATTTTGTCCAAAATGACCAAGACTTACAGGGATTGGTCAGAGATGCTTCCCTTTGCTTTATGGGGATATAGGACAAGTGTGCAAACACCTACTGGAATGACACCATTCTCTTTGGTTATGGGATGGAAGCAGTGTTGCCAATTGAAATTGAGATCAAGTCATTGAGGGTAGTCTTGGAAGCTGAACTGCCTGAAACAGAATGGGTAGAGAGCAGATATACACAATTAGCTTTACTAGAAGAGAGAAGGTTAAAGACACTGTATCATCACCAACTGTATCAAAAGAAGGTAGCTCGGGCCTACAATAGAAGGGTTAAAATTAGAAAACTCAGAGTCGGGGATTTGGTGTTGAAGCAATGTAAGCCTAATGTATCTGATCCAAGAGGGAAGTTCAGGCCTAGCTGGGAAGGGCCATATGTCGTGAAACAAGTCATGAACAAAGGTGCGGTGAAGCTATCAGACATGGATGGGAATGAATTTAGTGAGCCAGTGAACATCGATAGGTTGAAGAGGTTTTATGTATGATATAAAAGAGAGAGAGAGAGAGAGAGAGAGAGAGAGAGAGAGAGAGAGAGAGAGCTCGCTAGGTTGAAAACCCAAAAAGGGCGGCCTAGGCAAAAGTTAGAGCAGTCTGCTAGTTCTGAAAACCCAAAAGGGCTAGGCAACAATTAGGGCTAAATGAGAGAAAATCGTCAATTAGAAAACCCAAAAGGGCTAGTTGGCAACAGGAGTGATCTTGTGTATGCTGGCTTTATGTTTGGTTGCTCCCTAATTTAATAAAACAGAATTAATGTTAAAATTTGTTCTATGTGCATTGTTATAAGTATTTGACCAGGTATGGATGAAATAAATAAACACAATAGCAAAAAGTGATGACAAATTATAAATGGAAAAGAAGCATCTTTTATTACTTTCTAAATTGACAAATGTAAAATCTATGGCAGTCGATAAATGTAACGTGTAGGCCAACTTTGCCTCAACCGATCCAAGTAGGCTTCAGTCAAGCATGGCATGTCTAAATCGAGAGTAAAGTTAGAATCGCAAGGCTCAGCTCCATACTGACGGCCAAGACATCGAGGATCATAGCAAGTACCTTGACGAAGAGCAGCAAGGGGAACATACATCAAGTATGTCTACATGGTGATATGAGAAATCTTCCACCAAGGTACCAACCAACGGATATTGACTTCAGTGCATGAGTGGATCCGGTCAACCCAGTCAGCATATGAAGAAACAAGATGGAGTAGTTTCCTAGCAGAATGATGACATGGCAAGTATATGGAAAAATCCATGGATGGAATATCAAGCAAACAAAGACGCTCTTGAAGCCAAATCTGTGATGAAAGAATTAATTTTTTTTTAAAAAAAAGAGAGTCCGCTAAGTTGAAAACCCGCAAGGGCAGCTTAGGCAAAAATTAGGACAGCTTGCTAGTTTCAAAAACCCACATGGGCGAACTAGGCAAAAATTAGAGCAATAATATATATATATATATAATAAAAAAGAGGTCCGCTAAGTTGAAAACCTACAAGGGCAGCTTAGGCAAAAATTAGGACAACCTGCTAGTTCTGAAAATCCACATGGGCAGACTAGGCAAAAATTAGAGCAATACAAAAAACCTAAATTGAAAACCCAAAAGGGCAGTTTAGGTAATTACCTGAAGTAGCAACGGACTCCTGGTCAGTCTCTTTGACAATCTTGATTTAATTCGGTCTAATCCAACTAAAGTCTCAGCTAAGATCACAGATACCGGCGACAAGCCTCCTTCCATTTGGTCCATAATATCCAATACCCGTGGATCAATATCGCCGTTGGAAGGAACAAGCAAGAATTGGCCAAGCAAGCAAAGACAGAGCATGCGTCCCCATGCCTTAGTAGGAGCCAAATGAGAGAGACAAAAATCAATCAAGGAAGCAAGTAGAATTTTTTCACCTCTCATCAACTGAAGAACTTCGGGTTTTGGAATTTGAAATAACATATGCATCTTTTGTTGAGTCTTGGAAATCAATGTGGGTAACACCATTTGTTGATTATTTGGATATCCAAGGATGGCCTCAAATTCTTCAATCAAGGGACATATTTCAAAGCCATTAATTTTGAATGTCCTAGAATCCCCATTCCAAAAGGAAGCCATGGCATGTAAGAAAGAGTGGTCCAATTTAACATTTTGAAAACACTTTAAAATATCAAGTTTTGACCATGAAATTTGCTTTCAGTAAATGGCATCCATATTCTTAAATAAAATTTTTATCTTCTTTAAATGAAGTTCGTTCATGGTTGATGAATGAAGAAAAATCAAAATTGTTAAAGGAGTTTTTACGTTGAAATGGAAAGTATTTTGGCTTCTGTATGAAATATGGCATGAAAGGTGATTTATATAGAAGAAACAAGCATTTCCAAAATTGATAAGGAAAAGGTGATGGAAAAGGATGAAACCATATTGTGTAAGGAAAAGAATTGGCGACAAAATCTTTACCGTGTTGCATTTGGTTTTAGCAAAGTGATGCAACTGTACTGTTTATGATGTGATAAAAAAAAGTATAATTATGGCGCAGAAAAAAAGTTAGTTACAGTAAAGGCAGAAATTATATATTATTATTTTTATGCTTATTGTACAATGTTCATACAATTGATACAATATTTATACATCACTAAGAGGGAGGTGGTGGGTCATCAAATAAAGCCCTGAAAAAGTCGTCACCTGTTGGAGGAGGGCGCAAATTACTCATCCCGGGATCACCAGAAGTAGGAGCACTAAAATCCCTATTACCTTGGAGTTTCGATCTGTCACGGTCCTCATCAGAAGCAGATGAAAGGATCTCATGGTTATCAGTCTGAGGGCCTCTTGATGAAGAAGCGCCAGGATCCCTCATCCCCTGAAATCGAAAGTCTCAGAAATTTTATTTGGATTGATGATATAGATTTTCAAAATGAGAAGCCCGTTGACGACTTGCAGCCAACTCTTCTTGAAGTTTCCTATTTTGTTCTTCAAGCATCCACTGTGAGCCAAAAAAAGGAAAAAGGTAAGAGCATACATAATCATGCATATATATAGCATAAATTACCATGAAATAAGAAAACTCACCAGGTAATTCATATCAATGCCCTGCGGATGAGATGGCATATCTGGCGGGCCAGAATGAGCAAATGAAGGGGCAGTAAAAGAAGGTCCAGCCTCATAATAAAATGAGCCAACAACTGTTGCGCTGGAATTAACTCTACCACAAAGCGTCACTCGCAAGTATATGAGGTAGCTGTAGCAAAGGTGATCGCCCCAAGGTCATCTCACAAGGAAGCTAAAGTAGCTAATTGATTATCAGATTTAAAATAACAAGTAATGAAGAAAATTTAAATTGTTAACTAATAAAGAAAATTGATTGAAGTTTAAAATGAATAAAAGTAAATTAAGCTGATGTTTTGATTCACTTGATAAAAAGGTTTAGGGTTTGCACTTCTCTACTACTTATATGTATGAACGGTTATTCCTCTTAACAAATTTAATTTCAAAGATTAAATCTCAAGCAACTTAATTAATTGAATAAAGGAAATAAGCTCTCGCATTCAAACCTCTCTCAACTAATCTTGTTCCTATTGAAATAATCTTTTCCTAGGTTATATCTCTAATTCACCTAAGTCCTTAATTGAATTGTTCCTGCATTAGACTTCATCTCTCAATCCATCATCTAATACCTAAAACACATAATTGGTGGCCAATCAATTATATATTAACAATGTTTCATTCAATCAAGGCTAAAGAAATCATCAAGTTAAGAGTAATAACCAATCCAAACAATCATAGCAGATCCATACAAACCCTAGACTAGATCAAATTAGTTCATAATGCTATCAAACATACTCATCTCATTAATATTCAAAGAAATCAATTCAGACATGATAATATCCATAAATACAATTCCAATGAAAATAAAGAGATAAAGTTCAAGAACAAAACCAAATTACAAACTCCTTGAAGCTTCTGAAGAATCTCTTGTTCAAATCTTGCAAGAAGGATGTATCAATGGCTAGAACAATCTAATATAAGCTAGTTTAATCCAAAGTGTAATCAAAATCAAAGAAAACAAATGTTAAAACCCTAACTTCACTCTCTAACGGCTCAAACTGCTCTCAAAATCGCAACAACCCCAAACCCTAGCTTCTTTTTTTCTTTTATACGAATTCTCCGCTTTAAAAAATCCGCTACGTCTTTGGTTCATGAGAGACACGGCCAAGTTGGATGAGACTTGGCCGTGTTGGTGGTCTTTGGAGGGACACGGCCAGTGACTTGGCCGTGTCCCTTGCTTGTGTTCACTACTGCCTGCTTTTCTTCTTTTCTTCTTTGGTTGAGTGACACGGCCGTGTTGGAAGTGACTTGGCCGTGTTGGAGCATTTTGGAGGGACACGGCCAGTGACTTGGCCGTGTCCCTTGCCTGTGTTTGCTTCTGTGAGAATTTCTTGTTCTGCTTTGGATTTAGGTGAGATACGGCCAAGTTGGAGCAACTTGGCCGTGTTGGAGCATCTTTGGAGGGACACGGCCACTGACTTGGCCGTGTCCCTTGCATGTGTCCCTCTCTGTGTCTTGATCTTCCTTTTTAACTTAGTATGAGACACGGCCAGTGACTTGGCCTTGTCCTCTGCCTGTGTCAGCTACTGTCCCTTTTTTCCTTCAATTTGCTTCCTTGACTTTTTTAACCTAAAATAAAACTTCAAACAAACTTTAAACAAGAAGTAGATAAACAATAACCAACAAAACATAAACACCGTACTAAAAACTAGATCAAAAACGACATAAACACGGAAATAAACTAAAACTACCAAAATTAATGAAAACACTAAACAAACCGATTAAAACTAACAAAATACCTAAATAAAATAATAATTATTATAATAAACAAGACACAAATCTATAACAAAAACTAATAAAAACAACAACCTGCAACAATCATTAAAGAATAAAAAAAGAAAGAAGCAGTTGTAAGGGAAAAATGGTAAAAGTTTTACCTGAGAAGTACTAGCCCCGAGATGTGCAACGAATTCTCCTGCATCTCCATGATGTTCCTCTTCATCTCTACCCTCATTTTCTTTGAGAATTTCCCGTATACCAACAGGAGATACATCAAAGTTCAAGAGCCTTCTTTGAATAAAATGGGCATAAGATGCACTCGGCGGATAGAGAAATACTTCAACACCACCATGCATCCTCCGGCATTGACATAATATTTAAAGTATATTCCGGGCAAGGCATCGGAATCCTACGCTGCTTTGGACCAAGAAACCACTCATAAACTCTCTCTCCAAGAAATCAACCACTAGACACTGGGCCAGCGAAGACTCGGCGAGAATGTTGGAAAGATAGCGCAGCCTTCATGAAGGGAGACCAGTTTGTCCGCTCTTCTGGGTTCCACTAGGCCAAATTCACGTACAAAATAACATAAGGTAAGTAAACTTTCACATAAAATTTAATGTATACTAATGTTATTTTACCTCATCCTAGGTTAAGCGGCTCAACACAAAGCGGTGAGTATGCACATGGTGAGAGTCGGGAATGTCCACACGATCAAACAACCAGAAATTTAATCTCAGATACCCGATTCTCTCTCTAGAAATACCGGGTACCCTCATGAGATTGTGTTCATATGCCTATGCCTATAATAATAGTAACGATCAAATTCATACAAGAAAGGAATGGAATTGACATTGGTAAAAGAAGAATACCTCGACAACCGCCATCAAGCCGACAAAAGCCTTCTTATTTCGGCAAAGTTTATCAAGACCATGGTAAAGACAGGCGAGACCAGCTTCACCCCAGCCAAAAGATGGTACCGTCCTAAAATAAGAAAGGGCCTTCAACACTGACAAGTGGATGGAGGATTCAGTGCTGCCTAAGATGGTCGACCCAAGCAAATATAATAAAAATCCTCGAGCATACTGTTGGGCCGTTTCTCTGTGAACCCATCCTTCGTAGTTCATCCAATAATTACGAATTGGGTCGATCTTTATCTTAAAAGGCCCCTTATATGATGGTTCCATACCAATTAATTGTTGAATTTCTTCAAATGTCAAAATATCGTTGGTTAGAGGGACCGGAACACCATCATATCGAAGGTCGGTTATAGCAGTAAAATCGACAGGGCCAATTGTCATCTCTCCAATGGGCAAGTGAAAAGTATGAGTTGTGTCCAACTATCATTCTGCAAGTGCCTGGACTACGCTCCGGTCTATCTGATACTCCTTGGATGGCAATTGTAAGATGAAGCTCTCAAAGCCGCAATCTCGGATAATCTGCCTTACCCGAGAAGGCACTACATCATACCATTGTCGGGCTTTGTAACTACACCCTCCAGCCCGAACAAAGCAACGATCACGCTAACACAGAGCCAGGTAAGTTAATACAAGGTAAGTACATATTATCCTATATGCTTAGATTAATATATTTTTTCTAAATTTTTTAAAAAATTAAAAATAATAATAACAGAAAAAATAAAAAAAAATAAAAAAAAATAAAAAAAAGAAAAAAAAGAGACGAAAAAATATATATAATAATAAATAATAAAAAAAATAAAAAATAATTACCGCACTCTTTTGGTTTGAACTACGATGAAGCGGCATCCCGGCTAGTATATCTATATTTTCATCTTCAAGATGCCGAATAAACTCTAATAACTCTGCATTAGAATGAGTCCCTGACCTTTAAGCATGCATTTTTTTAAAAAAAAACTATCTGTTAAGTTTGAAAGAATTTGAGAGAATTGTATAAATTATAGATTTTGCTGTGAATCAAATGAAGCAATTTGTTGGTTTATATAGAAAAACGGCAAGGAAAAAAATAAAATTCAAAAGTAAGTTTTACTATTCATAAATAGTAAACTTTACTATTGATGAATAGTAAATTTTACTATTTATAAATAGTAAATTACTATTAATAAATAGTAAATTACTATTTTCTAATATTTATAAATAGTAAATTACTATTTATAAATAGTAAATAGTACATAAACAGTGACTACACAGTAAATAATCAGTAAATTCAATTATTCAATTTAATCATTCAAATGCTTACGTGCGTATAAATATTTTTACACGCAAGGCGTAAGAGGAAGAACGTGCATAAAAATTAACCAAACTTTTTGAAATAAAAAATTATTATTAGCTCGGGTCCAGAACCCAAATTTTCCTTAGGTCCAGAACCTAGAATCCCTTCTAAGTCCAGAACTTAGCTCAGATCCAGAACCCAAATTTTTCTTAAGTCCAGAATCTAGAATCTTTCATAAGTCCAGAACTTAGCTCGGATCCAGAACCCAAATTTTCCTTAGGTCCAGAACCTAGAATCTCTTCTAAGTCCAGAACTTAGCTCGGGTCCAGAACCCAAATTACCCATAGGTCCAGAACCTAGAATCTCTTCTAAGTCCAGAACTTAGCTCGGGTACAGAACCCAAATTACCCTTAGGTCCAGAACCTAGAATCTCTTTTAAGTCCAGAACTTAGCTCGGGTCCAGAATCCAAATTACCCGTAGGTCCAAAACTTAAAATCGATTCTAAGTCCAGAACTTAGCTCAGGTCCAGAACCCAAATTTTTCTTAGGTCCAAAACCTAAAATTTTTCTTAGGTCCAGAACCTAAAATTACACTTAGGTCCAGAACCTAAAATTATCCTTGAGTCCAGAACCCAAAACCTCAACCATCTCAAAAATTAAGTCTTATTGCTTTTCACTCTTTTTCACTAAAGTCTCAGATCATTCAAGCAGGGGGCAAACTGTAGACCCTTAATTTTTGACCCAGTCCGGTCTAATATATTTTAATTAGTCCAAAATAATTTTTGTATTATCCAATATATTTTAATTAGTCCAAAACAATTTTTGTTATCTTAATTAAATAATATTTGTTTTAGTATTTAATTTTTATTAATAAAAAATAAAAAATAAAAAAAAATAAAAATCGGCGACGAAATTTTTCGTCACAGAAAAGGGGGGCGGCAAAATGGCCAAAGCCATTTTGCCAGCAGGAAATGGCCATTTCGCCTACAGGATTTTCCTGCGGGTGAAATGGCCCACAGGCAATTTCGTCCGCCCCAGCTCGTAGGCTCCTGCGGCAGCTTTTTTGCCAATGCAATTTTTTCGCAGCAGTTTTTTTTCGCTAGCGAAATTTTTTCGATGCAAATTTTTCCGAAACCAAATTCAATTCAATTCGGTTTCGGTTTTCTTTTCTTAATTAATATTAGATTCCATGAACAAGTGAAATTAATCATCAAAATCTTCTATAAATAAGGACTAAAAACAATGCAGAGAAGGGGGATCGAAATTGAGGAGGAAAACTTTGAAAGGAAATCAGATTTTAGAAATTCCTTTTGGCAGTGAAATCAATCGGACTTTTTTGAGAGAAGAATAAGCAACCAAACAATTAATCCATCAAAGGCAGCCACCTTGCCTTTGTTCTTGTTCATCCAAGAAGTAATTTTTGGTGGAACCAACAAACGAAGGTATGAATGTCTAATTTCTTCACAATAGCTTGAAGTAATTTTTGGTGGAACCAACAAACGAAGGTATGAATGTCTAATTTCTTCACAGTAGCTTGAATCATTCAAAAAACCCTAGAACCTTAATTTACCTTTTCTAAAGCTTAAAAACCTTAATTCGTTTCTTTATTTTCCAAAAATCTTAAAATTGTTATTTTTGTTTCTTCAAAATCTTAAAACCCTAATCTGCCTTCCAATTTTCCAAAACACTAAATTGAATCTTTTTCTTTCCAAAAACCCTATAAAATATCTTTTCTATTTCTATAAACCTTAAATCGTTTTGTTTATTTTCATAAAGCTTTATAAAACTATAAATTGTTTTTCCAAATTCTAAAAAAAAATACATTCTCCGAAACACTAAAAACCCTAATTCAACTTCAAAACCAAGAAAGTAAACCCTAAACTAGCTAACCTTAAATCCTAATTTTTCTAAACCCTAATCCTTTAAACTCTAAAGCCTTATAAACCTAAATGTTAAAATTCAAAAACAGTAAGCCTAAATTCAACACAGTCAACAGCTAATAATCATATAATCTAATGTTCAAACCCTAGTTTTATGATTTCACTTCTCAAACACTAATTTGGTTAATCAAAGAATTTTATCAACCTCTTAAATTATAAAACTTTAATTCATTTCAATTCATTTAAAACTTACAGTAGCTTAAACCCACAAATTCCAAAACCCTAAACATATAATTAAATAAAGAATCTTAAATAGAAACAGTAGCCCTAATTTGAATCTTTACTTGCTTTATTTAATTTTATTTTATTATGTAGTCTATTATATGCTTTAATTTATTTTCAATGCTTTGTTGGTTTATTTAAGTTCAATGCTTGATTTATTTAGTTTATCATGGATGGATGTTTACATTCTATTGATGTTTAATATCTTTGATGAATGATTTATTTATGATGAATGGTTATTTACTTTTATCGATTTATTTAGATTTTCAAATGTTGTAAGAGGTATGTTTCCACTTGGTAGGTACCTCATTAGTTAAATATCATGTAATTTAAATAGCTTTTCTATTTTAGAACCAATGTAAAGGACAAGTTTCTACCTTTCGGTGGGTGTCCTATTTAGGCATGGATTATGTAAAGACATGTTTCCATCTTCGGATGGGTGTCCATTTATTTGTTTTGCTTGGACATTATTTTAATTTTCAATATATCGATGCTTTATTTTAATTATTGTATGTAATATGGATAATGTTGTTATATTTAAGAATTTTATAATATTAAGACTTGTAAAGGAGGTCGGTTCCAATGAACCGGGCGTTGTGGGGGTGTTGGGCCATTTCTCACCTTCCCCACACGTACCCAACTTTTCGAACCCATTAGGGGGTTGGAGATTCCTTAAGAATTGAGTCATCCACCCCTTTTTTTTTCTCGGCCCGTCCGGGTGGCGATTCCATTTTCTCCGTACTTAGGTCCTTGTTCTCTAAGGCCCCGAGCCTAAACAGTGTCGAAGTCGCAATAACCATTCCACTGAGAGTGGGGGCAAAAATCCCCGCTCACAGGCTCCTTTTTCTTGTCTTGAGGATCTTAGAAGTATTGAGCCCAATCATCATCATCGACGACTACCTTGTCATCATCAAAAGCCACTTCACCAACTTTAGTCTTTTCCTTATCTTTCTTGGTGCTTGCAGATGCTTTGGCGGTGTTCCCAAACATTGTAGCCATTTGATTCTTCATGATCTCATATAGGGCCCCCTTTAATTCTTCCATCTTGACTTCAAGGGCATCATCCAATATCTTTTGAATCTGCTAGGGTTCCATTGCTTTTGGTAAGAAGCTAATTGAATTGCTGCTAGATTCTTCATCATCGGCGTAGGTTGGATTGTCGTAGGCTTTTGAACTGTTGTAATCCAGGGTTGTGAGCTAAAAAGGATCAATGATATGAGATGCAAATGTATGTTTGCATGTATGCATGTATTCACAAATAACAAACAAAGATAGGTAGAACGTCCCTTCCAACCTTATAACTTCCATACATGGATGGCGAGTCTCTTTTCCTAGGTATATAGTTAACAAAATATCAACATGGGGTATTTTATTTTTGAAAAATTCCCTCAGACGATTTAACCGATAATTGCATTTTCTAACATAGAAGTCAGTCCATGATAATTCCCATTAATTAAGCTTTAATCTATTGAATCTCAACTAAAATAGCTTTTATGCTCTATTGGATTAAAGCAAAATTAAGAGGTTCATCATAAATTTCTTTATTTGAAAAAGTAACTAGTGATTCATACCAAAAATAAGCCCATGATTAATAATTCTTAGTATAAACTACGCTCACAATTGATTTTTAGTATTTTCATAATTGGCCTAAATATTCGTAAGCTCTTTCAAAAGGTTGTGAAAATAATTTTGTTTCTAATCCCATTGTAAAATGATTTTAGAAAAAAATAAATTTTGGGCTTTGTATTTGGGTCATGAGAAAAGAATTTTTGACTTGTTTTGGAAAAGTTTTATGTCCAAAGACCATTTTAAAATTTTTTAAAAATAACTTTGGTCTTTTGGATTTAGAGGAAAAATTATTTGAGCTCACAATGTAATTAGGTCATATTAGAAAAAAAAAACAAACCAAATAAGCCATGATTTAAACCAAGATAAATTAACCATAGTCAAATAACAAGTATTTGGGATAAGAACCTAAGAAAAATAGCTAGGCCAATTACAAAAGCTTAAGTCTTTGGGTTGAAAGGTGTAGGCTCCCATAGCAAGAATATACCAAAAGGTACAAGGCTATAAGTGGTTATGCCATGCTCGATCTCCATACCTTGAGTGAAAGTATGGTATCCCTTACATAACACAACACGGGTAACACAAGCATCCTAACTCATGCACACGATGCAATCTAAATGATGCAATAGATAATATCATAATAAGAAAGAATAGAATAATATAAAGACCAACGGAATCAACTTCTCTTATCCCCAGTGGAGTTGCCACTGTGAGTGGGGATTTTTGCCCCCACTCCCACGTGGAATGGTTCTTGCGACTTCGGCATTGTTAGGCTCAGGGCCTTAGAGAAAACGAGCCTAAATTCAGAGAAAATAGAGTCGCCACCCGGACAGGCCGGGAAAAAGAAAAGTGTGGATGACTCGATTCCTAAGAAATCCCCAATCTCCTAATGGGTTCAAAAAGTTAGGTACGTGTGGGGATGATGAGAAATGACTCAGCACTCCCACAATGCTCGGTTCATTGGATCAAGCCTCCTTTTTAGGTCTTAATATTATGAAATTCTTAAATATAATGATATTATCCATACTACATACAATAATTAAAAAAAGTATCATTATATTAAAATCAAAGCAATGTTCAAACAAAATAAATGGACACCCATCCAAGGATGGAAACATGTCCTTACATTTTCCAATGTCTAAAACTAAATAGGACACCCACCAAAAGGTGGAAACGTGTCCTTTACATTAATTTCAAAATATAAAAATAATTTAAATTACATAAGGACTAATTAATAAGGTACCCAATCATGGAAATACACCTCTTACAATTTTAATACCAAGATAAATAAATAAATAATAATAATAATAATAAAGAAATCATCCATCCATGATAAACAAATCAAATATCGAAATCAAATAAATCAATCATCAAAACATATAATAAACTACATAATCAAATCTAAAACTAAATAAAGCAATAAATGTATAAGTTTAGGGTTTATATCTTAAATTAAGGTTTTTAGAATTTTAATAACTAAATTAGGATTTAAAATAAAGGAAGTTAAACACAAAGACTTATAATAAACAAATAAATATTGACCCCTTCGATGAGCCCATATGGCTTAGAAAATTTTGAAAACTAATTTTTAGGATTGTAGGTTTTGGTGTTGAAAATTAAGATTTTAGGGATTGAGATTTAGAAAATAGGGTTTTAGGTTTATGTAAATAAAACTGAAGCTTATGAAAATAAGATTAAAAATTAGGTATTTGGAAAACATAGGCTACTATGAATTTTAGAAAAATAGAATTGATTAGGGTTTTAAGAAAACAGATTATTGTTTTATGGTATTGAAAAAATGCAATTAGGGTCTTAGACTTAAAAAATTAGTTTAATGGGTATTAGGATATTAGGGTTTTGAAAAATAATTTTTAGGGTTTTAAATAGAGACTAGATAATAAATAAAACAATTGATCAATGTGCTTAAATAAAAAACCATCTATTTTATGCTTAAACAATTGATCAAACTGAACAATGAGGCTACTGTAAATATGAACAAGTTAATAAAAACTCAAACCCCTGTTGCTAGTTCCACCACAATTTTAACTCTTGTTGAACAATAACAAAGACAGTGTGTACTGGCTTTTATGAATTATTTATTTGATCAACATCTTTGGTTGTTACTAGATGATTGTTTGTTGCTTGCTGCCTCTTACTCCTTCATTCACAAGTCCAAGGTTCTGAGTAAATTGCTAAGAAGTGTCCGAATAATTCTTGAGTAAAAAAATTCCCCTCTTTTTTTTTCTGTGTATTTTTAACGTGGTATTTATAAGCAATTAAAATAAAAAAAACCTAATATGTTAAGGAAATTAAAAATTATTTTGGAAATAAAATTAAAAACCAAGTAAAATAAGGTTTTGGCATAAACTGCAAGTAGGCCTGCGTGACACTGGCGCTGGGCGAGCTGGGGGCGAGCTGTTGCTGAGCGCAGGGCAAAAATAAGGGTTGAGGAGCAAAGCCTGCAGCAAATTGGCCCAAGCCAATTCGTCGCATTTGCCGCAATCGTCACCAATTCTGCCGTCGCCGATTTTTTATTTATATATATAAAAAAATAAATAAAAAAATAAATAAATAATAAATGAAAAATAAAATAAATAAATATTATATTATAATAAATAAAATAAATATTATAAATAATAAATAATAAATAATAAGTAAAATAAATATTATATTATCAAAACATATAATAAATATTAAAATAAACGATATATACCACAAAAATTATTTTGGACTATTTTAAAATCTTTAGATTGGACTGGATAAAAAATTAAAGGTCTACATATTCCAATTCAAATGGATATGCAGGCTTATTTAGACTATCAATCCAAGTACTAAGTCAACTTTATAAAATAATTCTTTCTTCATATTTATTTCTTTAAGTTATGAACCTCCTTTCTTTTACTTGCTTTCTTTTAGGGAATATGTGCCCATCCTAGAATCCATAAGACTATAGTTTAGATTCTCTTATTTCTAATTTTGCAGTGTAATATTTAATTTCTATATTTTATCTTGTTGTATTCATATTTTACCATCATTCCATATCATACTTGTCATATCATGAAACTCACTTTGTAAGTTTTTAATCTAAGGCCAAACTAATTTTATTTAAAAGCCCAAAATAGCTCCCGAATCCATAATTTGGTTCAAGGTTAGTATTTTTACCCTTTCAGAAAATGTTGGAGTCAAATTAGGATTTTTCTTAAATTTTTCCTTTACCAAAATAAATTTGAGTGGCAACTCATTTTCAAAATCATTTTGCTATTGATTCGAGTGTAGCCAACGAAGGCAGAGTGACCTTCGAACTTTTTTTTTTTCTATAAATCTAGCTCAATTTTTCATCACTTTGGTCTCATATCCTTTGCGGGTTGGGCCTAAACTAGGTGTACTCAGGTTGAGGGGAAAAAAACCTTTCACACTTATACAATTTTAAAAAGCAATGTGTTTTCTTAAATTCTAAGAAGAGAATGAAAAGTTCAAAAATGTTTTTGAGAAAGAAAGGATTTGTAAGTGTTATAACCTTTAAAGAAAGAAAAGACTGCAAAATGATTGAACTAAATGTTTTTCACGGACAATATTCTTTGATTATCTAGTATTTAGACAAAGATGAAGGATTTTTTTTATTTGGACTTTAGCATGACTTCTAAATCTCTAAGACAAGTAATTTAACATTGTGAGTAGGAATTTTTGCCCCCACTCCCATATGGAATGGTTATTACAACTTTGACACTGTTAGGCTCAGAGCCTTAGAGAACACGAGCCTAAACCTAAAGGAAATTGAGTCACCAGCCGGATGGGCCGGGAAAATAGAAATGGGTGAATGACTCGATTCCTAAGAAATCTCCAATCCCCTAATGAGTTCGGAAAGTTGGATACATATGGGGAAGGTAAGAATGACCCAACACTCCCATAGCGTCCGGTTCATTGGAACTGGCCTCCTTTCTAGGTCCATATATTATTAAATTCTTAAAGATTACGATATTATCCATACTACATGTGACAATTGAAAGAAATAAACATCTATCACTTTATTATAAAAATAAACAAAATAGGTACCCATCTAAGGATGAAAAGATGTCTTTACAATGTCTATGTCTATGAGAATAAACACAATAGGACACCCACCATGTAACACTCTTATACCCTATATCTATACAATATATACACCCAATATATGTTAAATACGCATATATGGTACAAAATGTCATAATCAGATTTAATAAAAATTTTTTCCAAATTTAACAAAACCACAACCTGCGTAAGATGACACTCCCAATAAATATCAAATCACCATTTCACCCATACTCCTCAATTCCTTCAAATTTCACAAAATATTTATACATGTATATATATTTATCCAGAAACACATATAAAATCCATAATATAACATTTATCCAAATATAAAATCCATAATATAACATTTATCGAAAACATCCTTTATAATTTACAATATATATACCAAAAACATAATATAATATATGTAATATCAAAAATCTAATAAAAACATATACATATTGACAGTCAACACTGATCTTGAAGAAGCAAACAAATCAACTCAAGCAAACTCAAAGTTAGACCCAACCCGGTCTAGACGAACTCTCTGACTCTATCGGATCTCCCCTGTCACCTGCGCTATGAATTTCAATTGCGCTAAGCCAAAAGCCTAGCGGTACAAATTTTAATAATAATAAAACTCAAATGTAATGCCAATGCACAATGCATATGGATATCATATCTCATATCATTTCATTTTAACATATTTCTCAATTGTTTCACATTTCACAATTCATATAAAAACAAACACAAGCATGGGCCCAAAGGATCTAATATGCTATTCAAATTCCAAAGTTACTATTTTAGTCCATATTAACATCCAGTGTCTAGCTTGAAGGCAAGTGACGCCCAACATCTAGCCCGAAGGCAAATCATAGTGATCCCAACATTTAGGCCGAAGGCAAGTGACGTCCAACGTCTAGCCTGAAGGCAAGTGACGTCCAATGTCTAGCCCGAAGGCAAATCAAAAAGTTGCTCAAAAGCTAGCCCCGAGGCAAATAATGAGGATAACCTCATAGGCATGCTGCCAAACACAAAACTCTGAAAATTGAATAACATACTAGGCACACAATTATTTCACATTTCTCATTATCAATCTCTTTCTCATTTTCTCATAATCAAGCAAGGCACGTTGCCTCATTTTTCATTATCTATTAGGCACATTGCCTTATTTTCTCATCTTTTCTCATTTTTCTCATTTATAGCAATATGAATTCATCACATTTCATCATATCATTACATTGCATCACATTTTACCTTAAAACTCATAACCCAAATATTTTGGGTAATTTCACATAATCCACATATGATTCACATTTTATACACTTTAGCCATTACCATTGACTTTTTAACAATGCCCTTAATGCATACACAACAAATGGCATTACCCAAACACTTTGGATCATTTTCACATAATACACATATTTCACATTTTACACAATTTAGCCATTAACAATGGCTTTTCACAATGTATTTAACTCATATATGACAATACACATGTCATAGCACATTATTTATAAATAATCAATTCATCAAGTAGCTTAACATATTTTTCAATTCAAAATGTGTTAAGCCCAATGTAATGCAAACATGTCTAATTCATCTAAAGTTTGTACTTACCTCTAAAAGCAACCAAAAACAAGCTTAAACACCATCTACAACCTTCTCTTCCAGCTTGCTCTTCAACACTAGGATGGGGCAAATTAACTCTCCTCAATGCCTATACCAAATGTGATCATAAATAATCATTTAGTATCAAATTCTAAGGCATTTACAATCTTAAATCATAATTAAACATCATTCAAGCAACAATTCCAAAGTTAAGGCTAACCTCACTTTAACTTTGGAATACCATACTAAGCCATTCAATTTGGTATTTTAAGTTTATTTATATTATTAAAAATATATTTTAACATGTTTAAACCAATTACATTACAAAAACACACTTATAACCAAAACCCTAAAATGGCATAACCTTCCACATTGAAGGTCTTCCATTCTAAGACAATTCATTTGTTATTTCAAGCTTATATTCATCACTTTTATTACTAAAGAACATGCTTTAACCAATAAAATTAAACAATTCAACAACTTTGGAAAATCACTTTTCCAAAACCCTAAATCACCACTTCCATTCTCAAACTCCATCCAAACACAACCAAATCCAATATTTGACTTTAAAATACTTGTTTATGAATCTAAACAACTCATTTGAATCAATTTTCACAATTAAAACCCATGATTTCATAAACCCTAAAAGTCCATAACCCTAAATTCTATCTCTTCACCAATCTTTACCCAAACTCAACCATTACTTCAATCCACCCTTAAAATCATTGTTAAATACTCAAAAAAACTTCATACACACCAATTCCAACAATTAAATCATACTACATCAAAATTTCAAAACACACATATTCATAGTTTCCATGAAATCAAAAGAAGAAGTTGGAAACTTACTAAATATGAAGGAAATCCTTAAAAATCCACTTTGAATACTTAAAATCCTTTAATTACTTGAGATTGGAAGAAGAAAATCCTTGCCTTTGAATACCCATTGAGTTTGGCCCTTTCATGGAAGAAGAAGAAGATGAAGAACAAAATTAACTTTCTCTTTCTTTCCACTTTTATTTATAGCCATATATATATTATTTAATAATTTAATAATTAATTATTTAATTTATTAAAAATCCAAAAATTCATCTTCCATTTAAAATAAATTATTTTTCAATAATTTAATAATTTTAATTTTTTAAAGTTTATTTACAAAAATGCCATTGAACTTTGACTTTAACTTTTAAAAATTTGACTTTGTATATGTTATATATATTTTGCATATATATCACATATATATTCAGCTTTTCATTTAAAATCCTTTAATTTTTCATTTAAAATTATTTATTTAATTTATTCAATTAAATTATAATTTATTTTATCAAAATTTCAAAAATTATGAATTTTCAACAATTTGGGATATTATACACCAAAAGGTGGAAACATGCCCTTTACAAAAAGTCTCAAAGTTAAATTACATAATTAAAAATGAGGTACCTACAAAGTGAAAATATACCTTTTACAATTTTAGAATCCAAATAAATGAACAAATAATTCAAGTCATCCAAGCATGATAATTAAAAATCAAACATCCATTAACAAAATGAAATAAACCATTTATGATAAAAATGTATAACAAATCAAATGAATAATTAAAACTAGAGTTTAAATTATTAAATAAACTAATTTAGGATTAGATTTTAAGATTAGAGTTTTTGATTTGGAGGTTAAGGTTACTAGGTTAGGTTTAGGAAATTTGGAAAAAAAGGTTTTGGATTTTAGGATATAAGAAGTTAGGGTTAGGGAAATTAGATTCATGGAACAAGGTTTTGGGGAATTAAGGTTTCGTGAACTAGGGTTTAAGGAACTAGGATTTAGGAAGCTAAGGTTTTGGAACTATGGTTTGGGAATTTGGTCACTGGAATTAGGGTTTTAGGCTTGTTGGATTTGGATTTAGTAACTTAGGGTTTTGGATTAAGGTTACTGGAAGTTGGGGATTTTGGATTAGGGTTTAGGTCTCGAGGAAATAGATTAGGGTTTTAGAAGTTTGGAAAATAATTTAGGGTTTTTAACAATAGAGAAAATAGATTATGGTTTACAAAAATAGATTAGGATTTTTTTTTTAAATTAAGAAACATGTTAGAGTTTTGGAAATTAAGAAAACAGATTAGGGTTTGGGGCACAAATTAGGGTTTTGATTTTGTGATTTAAACTTTTGGCTACTGGATGAGATAATGTGGGTTGAACTTTTGATTTTATAAAATATATGATTAGAATTTGACAATTTACACTACTGGAATTAAAATCATAATATAAACAAACAAAACATTCAAAAGGAAAAAAGATAAAATATAACTGTATGTTTAAGCAAATTAAGTTTAAGACATGAAACCTGCATTGAAGGCTCCACCAAATTGATTGTTGATTCCAAGCTATTGCTTAGACCAACTACTATTTCTGGCCGAGCAAAGCTTAAAGGTAGTGGTTGCTGCCTTTGGTTTGATGTGTTGATTATTGATGAATGTTGCTTCTCTTTCCTTGCCTACTGATTGATTATTCTTCTTAATCGTTGTTGCCTTCTTTTTCTCCCCTTTTATTAGCATTAAAATTTTTTATTTATAGGTAAACAATAATTAAAAACCCTAAAACTAATCTGCCAAATCCTTCTTCTAAGCAAATTCTAGTGTCCTTAGGAAGCCAAATGCCCGACCAAAACTCAAAATAAATTAGGGTCATGTCGATCTAGTGTGCAGATCAACATGGGCCAAGGCCATATAGATATAGACAACCAGGTCGACATGAGCCATGCTCATGTCAACCTGGGCCCTCTAGGTTGACAAAAGCAGTGGCTTAAGTTGCCTAGGGCCACCCCGACTCAAATTAGAATTGCATTTTTAGTTAATGGAACAAACAATTTCAATTTGGGACAAATAAATTTAATTTTATGGCTTTAAATAAGTTGAATTTATGCCTTCCAAAACCCAATTGACTTATTTAAAAGTTGTAAACTAGGTTTAAATCTTTAAAAGTCAAATTAAATTTATTTTGGCATTCTTTAATCAGGACCGTACTTACTTAAGGCCAAAATTAACGGTCTACAGATTGTTCCCTGCTTGAATGATCTTGAAATGATTCAGAGAGTGAAAAGCAACATGATTATTGAATTAATTTTGGTGAAAATGAATTGAACTCTTGAACTGATGCTAGATTTGAGCTCCGGGCTTGAATTGGATTTGGTTTGGGTTTTGGACCCGAGTTGAGCTCTGAACTCAAAAAATAATTTTGGGTTCTAGACTCAAAGTGGTTTGGGTTCTGGACTCGGATTGGGTTCTGGACTCAAAAAAATAATTTTAGATTATGGACTTGGTCTGGTTTGGGTTCTGGAGCCTGATTGAATTCTAGACTCAAAAACTAATTTTGCGATCTCAAACTGGACTTGAAAAATATTTGGGTTGTGGACCCAAAGTGGTTTGAGTTCTGGACTGAAAAAATAATTTTAGGTTTTAGACCCGGTTTGAGTTCTAGACTCGAAAAAAGATTTTGGGCTCTAGACCCGATTTGAGTTATGGACTCAAAAAATATTTTAGTTCTAAACCCGAAGTAGTTTGGGTTCTGGATCAGAATTGAGTTATGAACTCAAAAGATGGTTTAGGTTTTAGACCCGAGGTAGCTTGGGTTCTGGACCTAGTTTGAGTTCTGGACTAAAAAATGACTTGGGTTCTAGACCCGAGATGGTTTGGGTTTTAGACTCGGTTTGAGTTCTGAACTTAAAAATAATTTAGATTCTGGACCCAAGGTAGTTTGGGTTTTAGACCTGGATTGAGTTTTGGACTAAAAAATGATTTGGGTTCTAGACCTGAGGTGGTTTGAATTTTGGACCCGGTTTGAGTTCTAGACTAAAAAATGACTTGAGTTCTGGACCCAAGATGATTTGGGTTCTAGACTCTGTTTGAGTTCTGAACTCAAAAATAATCTGGGTACTGGACCCGAGGTGGTTTGGGTTATGAAGCCAGATTGAGTTATGAACTCAAAAATAATTTGAGTTCTAGACTCGAGGTGGTTAGGGTTTTGGTCACGGATTAAGTTCTAAACTCAAAAGCGATACCCGAGTTGGTTTGGATTCTTGACCTAAATCGAGTTCTAGACAAAAAATAGTTTGGGTTCTAGACTCGAGAATTAGATTTTATTTGGGTGCTCAACCCGATACTGAATTGGATTTGGGAATATGACCTGATACTGGATTGGTGTACTCGATCCAAAACTAGATTAGGGTTCTCAACCCGAAACTAGGTTAGGATTCTTGACCCAAAGCTAAATTTGGGTTCTCAACCTGATGCTGGATTTTAGGTACTCGACCCAAGATTGGATTTGGGTTCTTGACCTGATGATGTATTTTTCAAAGATTCAAGAAAACCAGATAACTCTTCTAACTTGATTGATCTTTTGAGGATTTTGGCTTTCATTTTGTTTGGTTCCTTACACAAGCATGCATCTTCATTTCTGTAAAGTGACTGGATCTTTCTCAAGCAATGGGCCTTCCATGCCCTCTGATTCAATATCTACTTCTGATTGTTTAATTCATAGGGTGTCTGTTATTCACTTTGACAAACAATAGATAATATAGTATGATATGCTCACGTATGCATGATATGCATGAATAATACTTACAATGGTTCTATTGACTCACAGACCGAGGTGACTAGCTGAAGTGCCTTCATGAATTTCTTTCAGATGCTCATTTAGGTCTTGCATTAAAATGGTAGAAGACTTTACATTTAAAGCTTTCAAGATTTTGAAAACATGAGTGGTGGGGCCCAAGCAGCATAGAGATACATCCATTTCAAACTATGATTTAACACATCAATTGGTAGCTTCTTCTTAACCTTGCAAATGATTATTTATTTTGCCCAATGTGTCCTTTGCGATTCGACGGTGCAACATATTTTCCAAAACTTGAAGGTTTATATAAGAAGAAAATAATTTTTTTTTTAAAAATCAAATGTTGATTTTGTCAAATCAGTATTAGTTTTACCTCAAGACTCAACTTTCCCAATCAATATATCTATAACATGATAACCTAGTTACCATACTAAACTCGGAATCAATTTTATTTGAGCAAGAACTGTTGCACTTCAGATAAGCACATACACATCACTTGCCTAAAGGTCTAATTGAGTTTAAATATTGATTATCTTGTATGCATACTTATTTAAACAATCTCCACTAATAGACTCAACCTACCAAGAGAGATCAACATATCATTAATAGGCTTGAACTAGGGTCTATAAAGGATATGGGTTAAATGAAGGTCATTTTTAAATTGGGGCTAATGTGATACTGCTGACAAACCTCACACTATAAACATCCTTGTTGGAACTGTACACTGTTGGACGTATTTTCAAATACTGGGCACCATTTCCCTCTTCTAGGCGTCTTGTTATCTGGATTTATGAATAGAGCTTGAATGTTCTTCCATCATTTGGCAGAATTCTTGATCTTTTCCTTTTGTAAAAAATCAAGACTAGTATTATGTCCTTTTTCCCTTTAGAATATCAAGTATCAAGACTTTCAAGATTGTGGACTTGCAGTTGTGTTGGATGTTCTTTCTGTGATTGAGTCTTTGGCTGGGCTAGACCAAATCAAGTCAATTTGTTCTCATAGACTAAGTAGAAGTCTTTTTCTTTAGGTAACAAGAACTCTATTGGCTATTAGAACCGCCCGTCTTTGGGTTTTATTTTTCTCTTTTTCTTCTCCTTTTTTTGTTTTATTATTATTTTTTCTCCTTTTTCTGTTCTTTTTCTTTTTCCTTATCTCTTTTTCTTTTTCTTTTTCTTTTCCTTTTTTATTATTTTTTTTGCACTATTTTATCCTAACTCTAAGAAAGTTGTCTTATCTGCACCATCTTATGCTTTCAGCTATGAACGGGGTAACATGAGTCCACTTTAGTATGGATGAATCCTTTGTTGCCCTGATGTCATTATGTGATATTAAGTCTAGTTTAGGTGACATTCAACTATCCCTGTAGTCTTGGCTAGATATCCTCTTCCTTGATCTTATTGCCTCTTTACATCAGTGATCCTCAAACTTGTCATAAGTGTCACAATAGCTCAGGGTAGGTTATCGAGTTTCACAAGCCAATAAAAAGTAAGTTAAAATCTTATGGAGGCTTAAAGGGACAAACTAGTGATTGATATTAATAAGGTGGATACTAGGTGTTGGCTAACCAAACAATGCGTAGATCATCTCTCTTAAATAAGCAGAGTTCAATTTTGCCTTGAAAGTTCATCAAAGTATGTTCTAAGATTGACTAGGACCTAGGCACTTATAATTATGTAGGAGTCCTCTCTATGTAAGCATACACAACTCAATGCTATAGAACAACTCTCTCACCTAGTAAGTCATTTGGATCATGATGCAGAGATATACTAATTTATGAATATCAAGATAGACTCGTCACCGGTTGAGCACCAAAATAAATAAAGACCAACAAAAATTTAATGAAAATAATTTATTCAAACAATCTTAATTTGAAAAAACATAATTGTTCTAAAAATACTAAAGAAAGAAAATGAAACTAAAAAAAAAAACCAAACAAGCCAAGGGAAGTTTTATTGATTTGAAGTTAAAAGAGATTTCTCTACTTGGACACAATAAGGGAAAGGACCAAAACAAGCAACCCCTTTCTCAGCAGTTTCTCCATCTATATCTTGAAAAGATGACAAGGCAGAACTTTCCATCAATCCTCCTTCTAACAAGAAGGTCACTAGCGGTGGCATTCTTCAAAACTTAGGCAATGGATTGTTTTTAGTATTAGGTTTATCGGGCTCAGGAAACTTACCATTGTCTATCAAATCTTGGATCTCATATCTTAATCGAGCATATTTATTTGTATCATGTCCTTGCATTTGATGGAATTGACAGAAGGCCTTGGCATTAAAGTTTGGTGGTAGAGGATCGTATAGCGGTCGAGGAGCCAATGGTTGTAATAGTCATTTCTTCTGTAACTTGTTGAAAACCTAAGACAGAGGTTTGTCCAACTTTGAAAACTATCTTCTATTTGATTGACCAGTTGTTACATTGACATCCATCGATTTCTATGTAATCTGGCTGTCAGATTGATAATTTTTTTCTCTCATTCTTTCTTCCAAAAAAATGGTTTTCTCTCGTTCCCATTCTTCTATCTGTACACCAACTCGGAAAAGATCTTTAAAATCCCTTATAAGAGTGTGGGACATCCTCTCATGAAGATTAGGCAGCACCCCTTTCATAATCATCCTAATATGATCTAACTCATCGGGCCTCTTCTTGAGCAAGGCAACCTTGTTTCTCCATCTTTTCACATAATCAATAAAATTTTCATTTTCCTTTTGCCTTATTGACTCTACCTCCATCAGAGTCACTTCTAATTCAACATTATACCCATACTACTGAATAAAGACTTTGTATAGCAAATCCTAATTCTTTTGAGTGCTTTCCTCTAAAGTATTGAACTAGTTTTTCATAACAAGATTCAGTGAAAGCATGAAGTACCTTAAAGTTTGAGCCTTAGTAGCTCGGGCAGACTACATGGCAGTGATGTACTGTTTGACATGTAGATTAGAATTTTCGATACCATTGTACTTAGCAAAATTAGGCATTTTGAACTTATAAGGGACTTCCTCATCTTGTTCAAACAACTTGCGTACCTCTGACATCTCATCAACCTTCAGCTTCTTTTTGAACTTCTTCTCTAAATCAACAATTATTTTCTCCACATCCACAGTTTTAGTTTTCTCCATATCCTTCTTTTCTTCCTTTTTAACTTGAGGATCTTGGAATTATTGAGCCTAGTCATCATCATCATTGACAGCTACCTTGTCATCATCAAAAGCTACCTTACCAACCTTAGCCTTTCCCTTGTCCTTTAGCTTCTTGGTGCTAGCAGATGCCTCAGGCATTGTTATCCTCTAACAGTGAAAGTAGTTGGCTTCTCACAGTTTCAACTAGAGTCTCCTTCAATTCTTCCATCTTGTAGTTGAGGGCATCATTCACCAATTTCTGAACTTGCTCGGGATCCATTGCTTTTCTTATGTAATTAACTGAATTCTCACTGAACTCTGAGTCATTAACGTAGGCCAGATTATCGTAAGCTCTTAAACTGCTATACTTCAGGTCTGTGAATCACAAAGGATCAATGATATGAGATGCAATGCATGTATGTATGGATGCACAAATAACAAACAAACTAACTAAATCAACTCAACATAGTAGAAACTAACCTTCTAACCTTATAACTTTCACACATGAATGACGAGTCTCTTTTCCTAGGTAGGCCAACAAAATACCAACATGAGGTATCTCATTTTTGAATAATCCCTCAGACGTTTTAACTAATAGTTGTATTTTTAAATTTAGAAATCAGTCCATGATAATTTTTATTGGTCCAACAAAAAAGATAGCTTTTATTATATATTGGAGTAAAACCAAATAAAAGGGTTTATCATAAATAGATTTCCCATTTTGAAGAAACAACTAGTAATTCACACTTCAAATAAGCCCATGATTAATAAGTCTTAGTATAAACTAGGCCCACAATTGATTTTAAATATTTCATAATTGACCTAACTAGTAATAAGCACATTAAAGAAAAAGTTGTGAAAAAGATTTTAAAAATAGTTTTGTTTCAAAACCCATTGTAAAAGATTTGTAAAAATGAATTTTGGGCTTTGGGCTTGGGCCATAACATAAAAAGAATTTTTGACCCATCTTGGAAAAATATTTTATGTTCAAAGACCATCTTGAAAAATTTTAAAAATAGTTTTGGTCTTTTAGGCTTAAAAATTATTTTGGGCTTATAATATAATTAGGTCATATTAGGAATGGAACAAACAAAATAAGCCATAATTCAAACTAAGATATAACAATCATAAGCATTTAGGTATAAACCTAAGGAAAGTAACTAGGCTAACTACATGGCTTTAGTCTTTTGGGTTGAAAAGCTTAGGTTTTCATAGCAAGTATATACCAAAAGGTACAAGGCTATGAGTGGTTATGCCATGCTCGATCTCCATACCTTGAGTGAAAGTATGGTATCCCTTACATAACACAACACTAGTAATATGGACGTTCTAACTCTCACACATACAATGCAATCTAAATGATGCAATGGACAATATCTTAATAAGAAAGAATAAAATAATATAAAGACTAATGGAATCAACTTCTCTTATCCCCAGTGGAGTCACCATTGTGGGAGAAAATTTTTGCCACCACTTCTACATGGAATGGTTCTTGTGACTTTGATACTGTTAGGCTCAAGGCCTTAGAGAACACGACCCTAAACCCGGAGAAAATGGAGTCGCCACCCGGATAGGCCAGAAAAATAGAATGGGGTGGATGACTCAATTCCTAAGGAATCCCCAACCCCCTAATGGTTTTGAACAACTGGATATATATAGAGAATGTGAGAATGACCCAACACCCCCATAATGCCCAGTTCATTTGAACCAACCTCCTTTTCATGTAATGGTCAAGAATTTAAACATGAAACTTTTTAATTAATATTGATAATTGATAATGTATAGTGATAAAAGTAATGTGAATAAATGCTATAAGCATAGAATAATGAATAGTATATCTCAAAATTTACTGAAAAAAATATTTTTATGGTTTTACGGGACTAAAACTCGATTTAGAATCAACGGTTAAGAATGAGGGTGCACCATAGTTATTATGAACATTCACTCACTTGATTAAATATTATATATATATATATGTGTGTGTGTGGACATGTGTGGGTGTGTAGAGTCTTCTTCTACTTTCTCCCATCTTCCACGCCAAACACCATCACCTCAACCATTTTTCTTATTTTCTTCAAATTTCTTTCTTCAAATCAAATAAAATTGAGAGTAGATTACATATAATTATAAATTTTTAAAAGAACAAGCTAGAAAAGGTGAAATTAACAGCAAGTGATCAAAGAAAAAGAGAGAAAAGAGAGAAGAGGGATTATAAAGGAGGTATGTGCTTATGTATTATAATTTGCAAATATATAAATTTTTATGAGTTTTAATATTTGAATTGATTAATTGAGTTATTTATAATAAAATATTTTCTGAAAGTATGGATTAACTAGATTGATGAGTGAAAAATAACTTTTATGTGAGGAGTTTGATTCTTAATTCAACCCTTATGAGAATTGGGTGGTTTGATGTTGTTTTTATCCATATGAGATGTTAAAAGTTTGATTAAATGAAGTTTTAATAAATTATTTGATATGAACTCTTTTTATGTCAAAATTTTGGTTTTGATACATTTTTTACTTAGATCTTCAATATATTTGTGTTTAATGAAATTAAAAGTTCAAAATATATGATTTTGGGATTCCACGGGCATGGCTTAAAGGTGCCATGGGGTGGTAACAAAGTTGGGACTGTTGGAGGAAGAATTACTCTGAAATAGACCTAAAACCAATGCCATAGGCATGGCAATTGAGTGCCACGACCGTGGGTTTGAGAGTGAGGCTGTTTCTTTAAAAATTTTGATAAAACATAGCCGTTCTGAATGCATGGTCATGGCCCTTAAATTCCATGACCGTGAGGGTCTCCAAAGGCATTTGACAGCTTCATTTTGTATCCCACGGGCGTGGGGTTGAGATGCCATGGCCTTGGGTTACTTGGATAATGTTTTTGGCTTGTATTTTGTGATATATATGCCTAGTATGAGGTTAATATGTTTATATTTCTTACTTTTGTGTTGAGAATTCATGTGTATGTGTTAAAAGTATGGAAAAGAGTGATGAACTTTAGATACATGACAAATATATATCATACTAAATGTTGATAAAAGTATTGTACCAGTGAAATGATACAAACAATTCAGTGTTAATCAAAACTAATGAATTGCCCAAATCATACTGATTTTAGATCTAGCTTTGGATTGAATGGCTAACCAGAGGAAAGATAGCCATAGTGATAGTGGGTACCTCGTGCCATTAATGGACAGATTGTGTTATCAGTGATAGTGGGCATAATTGCCATTATACATTCTTGAGATTTGGCATTCAAATTGCTACACTAACATGTTATCCAAACCTATGATCTAAGTTCAGTATGTATGAGCATATTTAATGAAGATATCTAAATTGAAAATATATGTGAATATGATAGTTGTGAATAATGGAAGAAATGCAAAATAATAACTTAAGTCAATTACTTGAAATTGACTTACTGTGTTACAATATGAAAGTGATTGTTAATATATATATTAACATTTACAAGTGAAAGTTCTAATGCACGGAATGAAAATGTTATGCTCAAGTTATTGAATTAATCAATAACTTTATAAGTGTTTTAATGATTGGAAGTGTATATAATGATATAAGATACAAAGTGCTCCAAAGTATAATACTAAATTTAAGTACTGAAAATTATAGATTGAATGAAATTATCCTATATGTGAAATTAAAAAGTAAGACTTATTGAAAAATAAAATAAGTGTATTGTGAGCAATGTTATCAAATGAGAAAGCAAGTCTATAATAAAATGAATCATAAAAAGAAAAGTTGCAATACCGAAAGTATAGTATAGCATGATGACTTTTATAAAGTTAAAGTTATTATTTTGTGTAATTAAAATATTATATTGGTATGTTATTGAAAATAGTTAATATATTGTCTTAAAACTAAGTTTTATTACTATATTTCCATAAGTATTTTCCTTTAATATTAAGTGACAAAATATGTTTACACAAGCACCACTAAGCTTTGCTTAGCGTGTTAGAATTATTTTCTGACACCCAAGTATCAGGTCATCGGAGCAAGTGAAGAAGTGAAATTAAGAATCTCAGAAAATTATCTATAGTAAATATAAAGATCTTTTGTATATTGTACTCATAAATTATGAAATGTATATATACAATTTAGTGTGGCTATTTGAGAGATTGTATAAATTTCTAAACATGAAAGGAATATATGTATTTAGAGGATGAAGTTTGAGATTCTAGTGAATGATTATCAAATAAAGCAGTGTATTATATATTTATTTGATTTGACAAACTTATGATGGTTATCTGATTTATAATTAGTATTTGAATTATTAGAGATTGGTCTAAATGTTGGACTTATAAGTATTGTATTATACCAATTGTATTATTATTTAAATTTTTTTTTGTTAGTTGGAAGAGAACTTTGTAAATGAATTGATTTGAGTACTGACAGCATATCGAGTAACATTGTCTAATAGTTCTAATAAGAATTGTCAGGGGATGTTACATTTCAGGTCGATATATTATTAAATTCTTAAAGATTACGATATCATCCATACTACATGAGACAATTGAAAGAAATAAACATCCATCACTTTATTATAAAAATAAACAAAAATACACACCCATCCAAGGATGGAAACATGCCTTTACAATGTCTATGTCTTTGAGAATAAACACAATAGGACACCAACCAAAAGGAGAAAATATGCCCTTTACAAAATGTCCCGAAGTTAAATTACAAAATAAAAACTAAGGTACCCACAAAGTAAAAACATACCTTTTACAATTTTAGAATCCAACTAAATGAACAAATAATTCAAGCCATCTAAGCATGATAATTAAAAATCAAACATCCATTAACAAAATGAAATAAGCCATTCATGATAAAAATGTATAAAAAAATCAAATGAATAATTAAAACTAGAGTTTAAATTATTACATAAACTAAGTTAGGATTAGATTTTGAGATTAGAGTTTTAGATTTGGAGGTTGAGATTACTGGGTTAGGTTTAGGAAATTCGGGAAATAAGATTTTGGATTTTAGGATCTAAGAAGTTAGGGTTTTGGGACTAAGGTTAGGGAAATTAGATTTCTGGAACATGGTTTTAGGGAATTGGGGTTTCATGAACTGGGGTTTATGGAACTAGGATTTAGGAAGCTAGGGTTTTGGAACTATGGTTTGGGAATTTGGTCGCTAGAATTAGGGTTTTAGGCTTGTTGGATTTGGATTTAGTGACTTAGGGTTTTAGATTAAGGTTATTGGAAGTTAGGGCTTTTGGATTAGGGTTTAGGTCTTAGGGAGATAGATTATGGTTTTAGAAGTTTGGAAAATAATTTAGGGTTTTTAACAATAGAGAAAATAAATTATGGTTTAGAAAAATATATTAGGGTTTTTTTAAAAAAAAATATTAAGACACATGTTAGAGTTTTGGAAGTTAAGAAAATAGATTAGGGTTTGGGGTAAAAATCAAGGTTTTGATTCTTTGATTTAAACTTCTGGCTACTGGATGAGATAATGTGGATTAAACTGTTGATCTTATAAAATATATGATTAGAATTTGACAATTTGCACTACTGAAATTAAAATCATAATAAAAATAAACAAAACATTCAAAAGGAAAAATGATACGATCACTGTATGTTTAAGAAAATTAAGTTAAAGACACGAAACCTGTATTGAAGGCTCCACCAAATTGATTGTTGATTCCAAGCTATTACTTGCAGCAACTACTAATTTTAGCCAAGCAAAGATTAAAGGCAGTGGCTACTGCCTTTGGTTTGATGTGTTGATTGTTGATGAATGTTGCTTCTCTTTCCTTGCCTGCTGATTGATTATTCTTCTTGATCATTGTTTCCTTCTTTTGCTCTCCCTTTATTAGCATTAAACTTTTTTATTTATAGGCAAATAAAAATTAAAAACCCTAAACCTAATCTGCTGAATCCGTCTTCTAAACAAATTCTAATTTTCTTAGGAAACTAAATTGTCGATCAAAACTCAAAATAAATTAGGGTCATGTCGATATGGTGTGCCAGATCAACATGGGCCACCAGATCGACATGAGCCATGCTCATGTTCACCTGGGCCCTCCAGGTCGACATGAGCAGTGGCTCAAGTCGCCTGGGGCTAACCCGACTCAAATTAGTATTGTATTTTTAGTTAATGGAATGGACAGTTTCAATTTTGGCCAAACAAACTTAATTTTAGGGCTTTAAATTAGTTGAATTTATGCCTTTCAAAATAAAATCGACTTATTTAAAAGTTGTAAACTAGGTTTTAATCTTTAAAAGTCTGATCAAATTTATTTTGTCATTCTTTAAACAGGACCGTACCAACTTAAGGCCAAAATTAAGGGCCTATAAACATCAAAGCATTGAGTTTAGACTCAATAAGGCATTTATGATACCAAAATTAGTAGCTTAATCTTTAAACTTCTCAAGGAAGAAGCTGATCAAACTTGAGAAAGAATATTTTAGTGAGATAAACAGGTGAGAAGTTGTAGAATGAAGATGAGAATAATGGCAGGTGAGAATGTTCATCTTAGCATTTGCGTTTTCAGGGAAGAAGTTGGTTGGTACACAAGTTCACTCTTCTCATAATGTGTATGGAGCTTAGCCAAGATGAGCTTGACAAGGTCTTAGGATGTTAAACTTGTGCTATTGTGTGATCAAGGATTTTCACCTCGAACGCTTAGTGACTTAGACATTATTTAGGTTTGAGAGCTTAAAGAAAATGTGCCTAAGCTCGAAGATTAGGAGTTGCCACCTAGGCGGGCTAAAAAATAAAGAAGGGGCGGATAGCTCAATTCCTAAGGAGTCTCTATCCCCTACTAGCCCAAAAAGTTATATATACATAGAGAAGATGAGAAATAGCCCAACATTCCTAATGCGCTCAGTTCACTGAAACTAGCTTCTTTTTTTGGTTTTAGTATTATTTTAAAGTAGTACTAATATAATAATAGTTAGTGCTTGAGTTACTATACTAATGTGAATAAGAAATCCCAATACTTTAAAGAGAAAAATGCTTTACAATATCTTAGAGATTTGAAGATTCCCAATATCTTGAAGAAAAAAGGCTTTATAATATCTTGGAGAGCTAAAGATTTGTGTGACTCAAACCAATTATCTATATTTATGTTTTATTTATCTTGTTTTAGTCCCATAATTGTACTTGAGTTTTTATTTGTTATTGAGCTTGTATTTTGTACTTTGGACTTGTATATTGTATTTTGTAATTGGGCTACATGTTTGTCAAAGGCCTAAGGTGTGTTAGGACAGTTTGTTTAGATTGAGGGATGATTTTGTACTTGCTACTAAACACCCTAATTAGGGTATCCAATTATTGTACCTATATAAGCTATCATATTATCGCAAGTTTAAGTATTATTGAATGAAATTTCAGAATATTTTCTTCCATTTGAGAGAATGTTTCTCTTGACTTAATCTTGTTTGAATTAATCTCATACACAAAGAGCTAATAATGTGAGTACACTAATACTAGGGTTCTTTTCCATATAATTGAGATTGGATCAAGGTCTTGGAGAAAGAACTTGATTTAGCTTTCCAAGAAGTTACTTCCAAGCATAAAGGTATAGGATCTCTAGTCTTTGCTAGTGGATTTGCATCAACTACTATACTAACATGCATTCTGACACATTTAATGATAGATAAATGACTTAATCAAAATCTATTTATAAAATAAATAAAATAGTTCATAAGGTACATAAAATAAGCATCCACGTTAAGTGAAAACATGCCTTACAACCATGAAAATAAAATTACAAATAAAACTAAAGTAGAAAGTTTAACTAGAAAAATTACATCAATAGCCTAAAAACCCAAGCTTTACAAAGTACAAATAAAATAAAATGACCAAACTATAAATATAAACAAAAAACCATCTACAATTACACTTTCGTATAATTGATAGACAATACAATTGCAACATTCATAGTAACATAAAATAAGAAAAAAATCAAGCATCCAACAAAGAAACAAAGTAGTAAATATCATGGATTAATTTTATATGATATATTGGCTAATGAACAAAAAAAATATTGAAAATACTAAAGAGAATAAAACGTTGACGAATATGCCATGAAGTATGGAAAATTTGCCATACTTAAAAGCTAAAGGAAAGAGAATGGTAAAATGCCATTTGTCATGGCATTTTTTTCATTGTTTATGGTGAATATGCCATAAGCAATGGTGAATTGCCCAAACCCTAAGCACATATCAAGAAGTGCAAGGAAACAAGTCTTAGATGATGCCTATCTAGTCTTAAGGGTCTTTCCAAATTAAAAAATAAATAAATTTTATGATTATGTGTGAGTCATATAATTAAGGTGAATTAATTATGAGACTAGTAAGGATCACGTAATAACACAGAAATAATAGAAGCACATAGGTCTGCACTATGTGTAGATGTGATATTTTATTATGTTATAAAAGATGTTATGAAAAACTATTAAAATTAAATATATAATAACCCCATTATAGATATGAAATTTTGAACTATTCATTTTCAATTATTTATACCAATTAATAATTTCAATCAATAAATTTATCATACATAGGGCCTTTTATATTCACATATTAACAATGTGATAAATATATGACATTTTGTTTTCATATATTAATAGTTTTAGTTAATAAAGTTTGGATTGAATGTTATTAATAATCATTAATATAATTATGGTAAATAAAAATAAAATCCGATTTGACTTTTTATCTTTATATATTGTTAATAGTTTCAATTAGCAAATTATGAGAAACACAAAAATTATAAAAAGATTTATTAATAATTATAACACATGACATTTTTGAATTATATATACATTATGTGATAATCTATATTTTTTCATTTTTTAATTTCAGTTAATACATTTATTGTATATAAGATGTTCTATATTCGTATATTAATAATTTATTAAAATTATACTTTTTTATTTTAATATACTAATAGTTTCAGTTAAAGAAATTTATTAATAATTATTAGTTTATTCATAATTTATTAAATATATGATATTTTATCTTCATATATTAATAATTTCAATTATAAGATTTATTAATAATTATTAATTTACTAATATTTTATTACATTTATTAAATATATGATTTTTAAATTTCAGATATAAATATTTTTAATTAACAAATTTATATTAATAATTTATTAAATTTAATGAATATATAATATTTTATTTTTACATATTAATAGTTATTAAATATATAATATTTTATCTTTATATATTAATAATTTTAGTTTAAAATTTTATAAATAGATAATAATTTATTAAATATATGATATTTTATTTCCATATATTAATAGCTTCAGTTAAAAGATTTATTAATACTTATTAATAGTTTATTGAATATTTGACTTTTGATATTAATATATTAATATTTTAATTTAATAATTTTTATTAATAATTTATTAAATTTATTAAATATATAATTTTTTATTTTCATATATTAATAATTTTAATTAACAAATTATGAGAAAAATAACTATGGCACATGACATTTTAATATTATATGTATAGATGATGTGGCAACGTAAAATTCTTTAATTTTTTTAGCTTTTATATATATTTAATAGATATCAATATAAAACAACAATATCTAGATAGCAACAATAGTAAATTATTGCAATCAATTATTTTAAATGTTAATAATAATAATAATAATAATAATAATAATAATAATATTATTATTATTATTATTATTATTATTATTATTATTATTATTATTATTATTATTTCTATGTTCCTATTAAGTCTTTCTAAGCTACAAGATTTTAATTCTAAAGTATACAAAACATACTTGTGAGTAGTCTCTTTCTTTTCTCTTTAATTAATGGCTCAAAGAAATCTACAATGAAAGCTGCAGATTTTAGGATTAGTATTTTATTTTTGTTTGTGGTGTTTTCTCTTTGCTCAAGTAGATTTATTTTTTTTTTCTTCTGAATGCTAATTTCTTTGCTCTTTGATTCATCAATCCTTAATCACCCCTCTAACTTCTCTCCTATTGTTTTGTTTTCTATTTTTCCTCATTGCATGCTCTCTACATATCACTGAATGAAAAAAATGTTCACAATTGCTCCACAGGTCTGAAAGATCACTTGCGAGCACCTGCTTGCATTTTTGCCACAATTATAGGCAGATTCATCCACAACATTGATGAATTCACGTATCCTTAAGTTGAATTTGGCTCAAATCTTAAGCATTTTGCCTATAGGAATGGCGAATTTACCTATGGCTCAAGTGAACTCGCTATTCTTTGGAAAATTCATTTAAACTTTGATCCAAAAAACCTAAGTCAAGTGCATTGGTCTGGTCCTACTTATTGGTCTAAATTTCATCAATGTTTATCTTGTTTTTCAATGTTTAGAACCAATATGAGCAAACAGTACCATGGGGCGCTTCGCCTTACACTCTTGTAGAATTTAATGATTGGTGCTATGGTTCGGGCTTATCGGCTCGAACTCTTTACCACCAACACAGAACTTCAAATAGCTATTCCAATCTACTAATATTCTATATTACACAGAGACGAAAAATTCGAGGGTTTACATGTTGTACCAATTTTCTCATTAGAGTTGTATTTATATAGTTAGATGTTATGATTATAAGGTTTGTCTTATCCTAACATGTCTAAAGCTTGATAAGAGAACACCTTGGTGAGATACTTTCCTTCATATACTCTCATTTTGGATAAACCCTTAACTTGCTATAACATTAAATTATTCTTAAAAATATATTTTTCTAAGCCTTTTAGATCAATTTATATGATCACGAGAAATAAAAAAAGATGATACCTTTAAGACATAAAATTATTCTTAAATTTCTTCATCAATAAAACACATGAATTTTACCATTAATAACTAATAATTAAAGCTATGTAAAGTGCATTAATAATTGAACATTATCTTGCCAAAATCATATGATCATACCCGACCCGGAGGGGGGGGATCTTCTTTGTATAATATTCTTTAAGGTCCCTACAAGAAAAATGAGAATTAGGGTTAGACAAAATCTGTTGCTAATTCTCCAAAATCAACTATTAGCGATGGATTTGATGTTGTCATTATTCACGTTGTCGCTGAAAAAATAGCCATAAAATTTTCACTCCTTCGGTATTTAGCGACATTTTTTTTTTGTCGCTAATCTGTTGCTACTTAATCTTATCGTCCTTTTAGTGAAGACAAATTTAAAGACGAAAAAATCGTTGCTAAATTATTAACTTATTTAAAAAAATAAAATAAATTATTTTTCTGTCGCTAAATTATTAATTTATTTTAAAAACTTATTTTTTAACAAATAAAATAAATTATTTTTGAAATAATTTTATTTTTAATTTCTAAAGTAATTTATTCGCAAAAATATTTATTCTAATAAATAATTTATTCTAAAAATATTTATCCTAATAAATAATTTATTTACATAAAAATTAAATTATTTACCAAATAATATCTAAAAAATAAATTTGTAACTAAATTCTCTAAGAAATAATTTATTATAACAACAACAACAATAAAGCATTAATCCCAAGTCAATTGGAGTCGGCTATATGGATTCTTCTTTTCTACTCAATACGATTTAAGGTTATCTCTTCTGATAGATGTAACATCATAAGATCATTTTGGACCACCTTTGACCAAGTCAGTTTAGGCCTACCTCTGCCTCTCTTAGCTATATCTACTCTAACTTGTTTGGTTTTTCTAACCGACGCATTGATAGGTCTTCGTTTCACATGGTCAAACCATCTCAATCTATGCTCTCTTATCTTATCCTCAATGGGTGTTACCCCCACTTTTTCTCTAATGCACTCATTGCGGACTCTATCCATCCCAGTATGACCACACATCCATCTTATCATTCTCATTTTCACAACATGCATTTTACTCATGTGTTGTCCTTTTACTGCGCAACACTCACTACCATACATCATAGCAGGTTGTATTACAGTGAGCTAAAATTTTTCTTTTAATTTAATTGGCATCTTTTGATCACATAGAACTCCTGTAGCACCCCTCCACTTCTTCCAACCAACTTTAATCCTATGATTTACATCTTCTTCACAACCCCCATCTTCTTGCAGAATAGAGCCAAGGTATCTAAAATAAGTACTATGAGGTACTGCTATTCCATCTAAAATAATTTTACCTCTTTCTCTATTCTTGCTATTAAATCTACAATGTATATACTTAGTCTTAGTCCTACTTAGCTTAAAACCCTTAGATTTCAAAGTGCTTCTCCATAACTTTAACTTTTGACTTACCCCTGTGTAATATCCCTATGCATGCCCCAGAAGTTTTGTATGTTGTTATTGTTGTTGTTATTGTTGTTGGTTTAAATTGAGAAAAGAAAATATATGTATATGTGTTTTGGGGAAATTTAGGGTTTAGAGACAAGTTTATATGTTGTGTATATGGTGATATATATAGCATATAAAATGGTCAAAGAGAAAGAGTCAATGCAAGAGGAGATATTTTTATATGGCATGTGGAATTACTTAATTGGGTTCATAAGAGACAAAAGCTAAGTTAAGTGATAAGGGGTATATGAGTAATTGCTTGAAATGAAATGCTTGGTGGAGGATTTTTGGTAATTAGTAATTATATTATTATTATTATTATTATTATTATTATATACATATATGTGACTATCGTGGAAGAGGAAAAAGAAATAAAGATATTCTCTTCTTCTTCTTCTTCTTCTTCTCCTTTTGGTTCTTGCACGAGAGAGAGAGAGAGAGGTAGAGAGATGAGTTGATCTTCACCTAAACCTTAGGGTTTTAAGAGAATTGAAGGAAGAATCAAAGGATTAGGTATAGATTTGGTGGAATTCATCAATTGAGGTAAGTACTTACTTGTTTTCCTTTGTTAATGTTTGAGATAGGTTGTGATGGATTGATTTCATGATTTAGTGTGTTATATATGTGTTTACAAGTATTGAAATTGATTACAAGCTAAAGGATTGGATTGGTGTTGGTTTTGTTGGAAAGATGGTAAGTATTCTCTTGTTTTCTTTACTTAATTGGAAGTTGTGTTGGAAGTGAAGTAAGGTTTGATGATTTTGTGATTTGGTGGATTTGAGATGTGTTGTGTTGTGTGTTCAAGTGTTAAATTGATTTTAAGTTATGAGTTTAATTAGAGGTTGTTGTTGGAAATGGTGGAGATGTTAATTTTAGGGTTTTGAGTTGAGATGTGTTTAATTGTTATATTAATGTGTTGTGAAGTAATTCTTGTGATGAATATGTGTTTAAAACATTGATTATATTCATTTGAAGCATGTTATATGATGAATATTGTGTTTGAGTGCAATTAGAAGAGAATTGGTTTTGGTGATGGGTGACACGGCCATAGGCATTGAAGAGACACGGGCGTGTTCATCAATTGAGTTGGGCGTGTCAATTGTTTGAATTGGCTACTGCCTCTTTTGTTGTTAGTGACACGGGCGTGTCCATCAAAGGTGCTGGGCGTGTCAATTGTTGAATTGGCTACTGCCTCTTTTGTTGTTAGTGATACGGGCGTGTTCCATCAAGTGGCTGGGCGTGTCCATCAAATGGGTTGGGCGTGTCCTACAAATGAATTACATATTGCTTTATACTTTGTTTCTTTTTACATTGTTTTGATTCTTCAAAGGTTCCATTGTTTCTAAACTTAAACATGAACATTATAAATATGTTTTAAACACAAGAATTATCTAATCAAAGGAATGTGGAAGATCATAAAGCTATGAATCATATCAATTGTGTTTTGCCCTAATTGCATTGTTGAGATTTAGCAATGTTATGTTATGCACTTTGAATGATATGTTTGCCTAGTTAATGTAATTGATGTTGTATATATATATATCAATGAGGCTATATGTAAAATGTGAAAAAGAGGATGAAGTTATTGATTATGGATAGCTTGGTGGGAATAACTCTTGAGGGTGAAAGAGATGAGGATCATCCAAAAAGGTATGTACAATGCAATTTATAATGATGTGAATGATATGTTTACCTAGTTAATGTAATTGATGTTGTATATATATATATATCAATGGTGGAATATGACATGTAAAGGATATGATGAGGTAAATGATTATGTATGTAAAAGATGAAATGATAATTCAAATAAGACATGATATGAGACAATGCCATTGTGTTTGGCTATGATGAATGATGCTATATAAGATATAATGTGATCATGGATGAGATAACTATACACTTGAATAATGAAGTGTTATATTGTGAAATAAAATGTGAAGCCATTGTTATTGGCTAATGTGATTCAATGGAGATAAATGAGGCATGTTTGCCTAAATGATAATGAGAATTGAGAATGAAATCTAAATGAATTGTGTGGCTAATGTGTTATTCCATTTTCAGAGTTTGTTGTTGGTGGCATGCCTAATAAGTGTAACAATCTCTTGAAGTTAGGTTGGATTGGATCCTTGAAGCCTAATTGAGATGTTACCACCCTTGAAGCTAGGTTGGATTAGTTCTTGAAGCCAAGTTGGGTAGAAGCTTAGCATGCTTTGCTCCCCTTGAAGCTTGGTTGAACTTGATCCTTGAAGCCTAGTTGGGTATATGATATTGATAAATGTGATAACAAACCAAAGCATTAACTCTGAAAATTGAATTGCATATTAGTGTCTGTTGGGCCCGAGTCTGTCTTTGATGTCTATGTGATATACAAATGTTGAATTAGATGAATAATGAGATCTATGATTGATTTTGTTGACAATGTGACTTATGATTGGTGAATTGTGAATTAAACAATGTTATGAGGTATGATATGTAATGTGTATGTATTGATATGTTGATTGTGAGTATTGGTGATGGATTGTGGTTGGTGTTAATGATTGCCTTGTTGGAAATGTTATTCATGATTGGTAAATGGTGAATAAAATAATGTTATGAAGTATGTTGTGGAATGTGGGTATTGAAATATGATTTAGTTGAGATATATGAAAGGTACAATCTAAAAGAAAAGATATGATAAGCTAAAGTTACATGGAATTGATATATCATTATATGCTAATATTTTTATAATGTATGTGTATATTATATATTTGTATTACTAAGCTCTCGGGCTTAGCGCGGTTGTTTGATCGCGCAGGTGACCAGATGAAAGATATAAAGTTTTGCGTTATGCCACGAGAAGAGTAAGAGTTTGTCGAGACCAACTAGAGGGTGATGCATACATGTATAATTTAATTATGATGTACTTTTATCAAGAATGTAATCATGTATATAAATGATGTTTCGAGAAAGATAAGATTATTGTATATTTATAAGATCATTAAAAGTATATCGATTTTGTAAATGTTCTTTAAATTAATGTATCGTGGTTTGAGATATGTTAAAGGTTTGTAAATTGTAACGAAATGTGACATCTTTATACTTTATATATTTACTGTACGTATACCAGGTATATGTGTAGTACTTATATGGAGTATCGGGGTGTTACACCCTGCTTGAGTCTCATCTATTAATATAATATCATCTGTAAACATCATATACCAAGGGATGTCATCCTGTATATGTCTTGTTAGCTCATCCATGACCAAGGCGAAAAGATAAGGGCTCAAAGCTGAACATTGGTGTAAACCAATAGAAATAGAAAAATCCTTAATATCCCTTCACACAGTGCGGACACTGGTGATAGCTTCCTCATTCATATCCTTCAAGACTTGGATATATCGTATAGATATTCCCCTATGCTCTAGGACCCCCCATAAAATTTCTCTAGGAACTCTATTATATGCATTTTCCAAGTCAATAAAAACCATATGTAAGTCCTTCTTCATCTCTCTATACTTTTCCAGCAAATCTCTTATAAGAAAAATAGCTTCCATAGTTGATCGACCATGCATAAAGCCAAACTGATTTGAAGAGATATAAGTATGTATCCGCAAACGGTGTTCTACAACTCTTTCCCACAATTTTATAGTGTGGCTCATAAGCTTTATACCTCTATAATTTGAGGAATTTTGAATATCTCCTTTATTCTTAAAAATAGGTATTAAATTACTTTGTCTCCATTCATTAGGCATTTTCTTTGTACTTAAGATCTTATTGAACAAAGACGTCAACCATGTAACTCATGTATCTCCCAAACATTTCCAAACCTCAATAGGTATCTCATCTGGTCCACAGGTTTTACCAACTTTCATCCTCTTCAAAGCTTCTTTAACTTTCGAAAACCTAACTCGTCTAGTGTATTTTACATTTTTCTCCGGCCTAACGTCTAAACCCTCAATGTTATCACTATGGTTACCATTAAGAAGTTTCTCAAAATAGCTTCTCCATCATTCCTTAATATCCTCTTCTTGAACCAGAACCTTATTCTCTTTATTTTTAATGCACTTAACTTGGTTTAAATCACGATATTTCTTTTCTCTTATCTTAGCCAATTTATAGATAACTTTTTCCGCTTCATTTGTTTCAAGTTTCTCATACAAACTCTCTAAAGATTGTGTTCTTACTTGACTAACTGCATTTTTAGCATCTTTTTTCGCTTGTTTGTACTGCTCAAAAGCATAATTGTTATTACACTTGGGCAAACTCTTATACCATTCTCTTTTACTTCTTACCGCTTTTTGCACTTCTTCATTCCACCATCAAGACTCCTTTGAGGAATGTCCATATCCTTTAGATTCTCCAAGAATCTTTCTAGCTACTCCTTTAATTATTATAGACATGCGTATCCACATATCATTTGATGACATACTCACATCTTCCTCCCACCATCCAGCTTTGACCAACTCATCCTTGAATAATAATTATTTTTCACCTTTTAAAGTCCACCACCTAATCTTAGGACTATTGTTCCTCCTTGGCCTACTAGTCAACCTCTTAAACTTGATATCCAAAATCACTAACCTATGTTGAGTGGTTAAAGCCTCACCTAGAATAACCTTACAATCCTTACAACGAGTTCGATTGGCTTTTCTTGTGAGTATGAAGTCAATCTAACTTCTATTTTGTCCACTTTTAAAGGTCACTAGATGTGATTCCCTTTTTAAAAAATATGTGTTTGCCAGAATCAAACCATAGGCTAAAGCAAAATCAATGATACTCTTACATTCTTCATTTCTAATTCCAAAACCATACCCTCCATGTACCTCCTCAAAACTTACTATGTCTTTTCCTACATGTCCATTTAAGTCTCCTCCTATAACATTTTTATTTATTATAATAAAAATAATTTATTATAACATTTATCTAAAACATAAAAATAAATTATTCCTCTAAATAAATTCCTAAAAAAATTATAATATTTATATAGAATATAAATCAATTAATTAATTAATTTCAAAAAAATTATCCTAAAATTATATATTCAATCAAATAATTAATTCAATTTAAAAATAAATTATTCAACCTAATAATTTCTAAAAAATTTTCTACCAAATAATTTCTAATTTTTTAAATATTATTTATTCAATAAAATATAATATTTATTCTAAAAATTATTACTAATTATAAAAATATAAATAAAAAATAATCTAAAAAATAAATACCTTCAATCAATTTGCAAAACCATAAAACCTTCAATCAAAATTCAAGGGAAGAAGGGAGAAAGAGGAGGAAGAGGAAGGAAGAACATAAAAAAGAAGAGAGAGAGGAGAAAGAAGAAAGAAAAAAAAAAAGAAAGAAAGAAAAGAGAAGGAAAAAAGAGGGAGAAGAACAGAAAGAAGAAAGAGAGAAAGAAAGAAAGAAAGAAGGAAAAATGAAGGAAAAAAGTTGAAAAGAATAAATATTTAGGTTTTAGCAACGAAATTAGCGATGAAATTAAATTTCATCTCTAAAAAGATGCGGCACATTTTTAGAAGTTTATTATTAGCGACAAAATTAGCTACGAAAGATAATTTCATTGCTAATTAGCGAAAAATTTAGCGATGAAAATAAGTCACTGCTAAAATTTCACACAAAAATTCTGCCTATTCTTTGAAGTTTTTAAAATTAGCAACGGAAAATAATTTCATAGCTAATTAGCAGCAAAATTAGCGACGAAAATAAATTTCGTCACTAATTAGCCTGCAAAAAATTTTTGCCTGTATTTTTAAATAATTAAAAATTAGCGATGGAATAGTTTCATCGTTAATTCATATGAAATTAGTGATAGCTAGGCTAAATTAATTTCGTCGCTAATTAACGATGAAATTTATTTGTTTACTAGCGATGAAATTTAACGACAGCTATTAAATATCGTCGCTAAATACTATTGGCGCTAGATTTAGCTACGAATTTATTCTATCGCTAAATTCATCGCTAATCTATTGCTAGATCGTCGCTAATAATTATCCATCGCTAATCTTTCGCTATTAAGCGACGGATAAAAATCCATCGCTAATTGTATTTTTTCTTGTAGTGTTATTTTCAAATTTCCTCTTAGGAAAATCATGTTGACTAGTCGCAAGGATCATTATGATGATAATGTGACATTTAGGCCGTAATCCAAGATCCAAGTTAATCTCAACGTGAGGTCATCTTGAGCCATTTGGTCTATCAATATGGACACTGGTTTTGATTAACCTTGAAGAAGCTTGTTCATTAGAAATTGATTTTCTTTTAAAAAACTTATCCAGTCTATATATAAATAGAAAACAACACAAATTGACAATTAGAATAACATTATAATAAGATAATTAATTAAAACATTACTATTTTTCTATTCTAGTCATACAAACAATTATAATAATGACATACAAATTAATTTATACTTTTCTAACACACAATTTCATTTTTTTTAAAATAAAGTAATGATTTCAGTAAACAAAAACAATACCCAAAAGTTAGACCAATAAAAATAATAAAAGAACAAACGTTAAAAAGATTAAATTCATTTATTTGTTGTTTTTTGCGGAAAGAAATGATACAACAAAAATTGAATTTAATATCTAGATATTCGCTTATGTGAAAAACCTTACTCTTTCTAGTAATTAATTATTTTTTAATCTCTTATTTAGGGTTAACTTTTGATAGAATAAGAAAAAGAAAAAATAATATTTATTAGCCCAAATTAATTTATGGGTTAAAAGTTTTTTTTAAAAAAAGAAAATTACTTTGTATACGATTTTTTTTATCTTTTTGATCTCAATTATACGATCGAAACTTTATTTTTACATTTTTATACTTTTTCATTTTCAATGACAATGAAGTTGCCTTTCTTACTTATGTATTTGTGGTGGCCCATTTCTCTTTTCTTTTTTTCATTTGTTCGTTTTTATTTTTTTATCTATTTATTTTTTTCTTTTAAGTGTTTTGCTTTTGTTTTTCTTTTCTTTCATTTGTTTTTTTTCTTTTTTATACTACTTATTTTTTATTTATTTTTAAAGTATCTACAAATTAATTTATTTTTAAAATTTTTTTATGTGTAGTATTTTTTTGAATTTGTTTACTGTGTAGTATGTTTGAAAACTAATTTTTTATTATATAGTTATATATATATATTGATATATATTATATATAACTAGATATATATGTTGAATTGCAAGAGAATAAATAATATATAATTATTATATATTTAGTTATATGTGGATACATGTTATATATAACTAGATATATATATATATATATATATATTGAATTTGAAAGGAATAAATATTATATAACTATTATATTTTAGTTATATGTGGATATATATCACATATAACTAAATATATATTTTGAATTTGAAAAGAATAATAATATATGTAGGTATATGTTATATATAACTAGATATATGTTTTGAATTTGAAAAGAATAATAATATATGTAGGTATATGTTATATATAACTAGATATATGTTTTGAATTTGAAAAGAATAATAATATATATGGATATATATTATATATAACTAAATATATATATTGAATTTGAAAAAAATAACAATATAATAACTAGTTTATATGTTTAGTTATATACATATATATATATTACATATAATTAGATATATATGTTGAATTTTAAAAAGAATAATATTATATATGAGTATTTGTTACAAAATAACAATATATATCATTATTTATTATATATAACTATATATATATATATAAATAACAATATATATGAATATATATTTCGTTATATATAAGTATACGTTTAGTGAATATATATTTCGTTATATATAAGTATACGTTTAGTTATAGGTAGGTACATGTTACATATAACTAGATATGTACATAACAGTGTGAATTATGTTATATATTAAAAAATATTTTCAAATAATTTTTATGATATATGTTAAAATTATTTTAAAAAATATAAATTAAATAAAATATATCAATGCATATGTACAAAAAATAATTTAAAATTAATTAATATAAATTATATTTTAAGTTAATTAATTAATTGCATATTGAGATATAATCTAGCGGTAAAGTGCATCTTCTCTCCTCAGTAATTAATCTAGGATCTATTCTTCTCTTTTAATGTAATATCAAAAAAATAAGTTAATTAATTAATTTTTAATTATGTAAAATTTCTAAAATATCAATAAATAAATTTCTAAAATATTAATAAATGAGTAAGAGAAATACGTAGTATGAGAATTATGTTTGCAAAATTCTTAAAGTTGAAATATATATACCAGAAATATATGCTTTTTTTTTTTAATTTGTCTTCTCATATAATACTTTAGAAAAATAAAATAAAATAATATTTTACAAAAAAATTATTCAATTAGCATTTGCCTCAATATATTTTCCGACAGTTTTCCCGAAAAAGAAATAATAAAAAAATATATTTTCGAACAATCTTGCTATGGAAAAAGCTACAAGCTAAAATAGAAAAGAATATTTGGGTATAACTGCACAGTTTCAATTAAAAAAAATGAAAAAAATGGTTCACATCCTTTCTTTTACCGTATTTTTGCAAGAAAAAAAGTAGAAATCGCGTAAATTTAATTTTTTTTAAATACCGTAAATTTGAAAAAATATTTACTTTTTAGGTTATTTTTATAAATATCCTAAAAAAATCTCATATAAATTATATATGGATCTAGAGAATGAATCCAAAAAAAAAAATCACTTTTTTACTTAATTAATCACATATATATATATGTGTAAGAAAATTATAAACATGCACCTCTGATCAAAGAATGGCTCCGCCAGTAAATATAACATTGCATTAATTATTGAACACTAGTACATGCCAAAATCATTTAGCTATAATTACCACTCCATCAATGAGCATACAGTCCATGAATAATTAAATGAAGCATATTAATAATTGAATATTACGCAACGAACCCATTAAACAGTGATCATTAATAATTGATCATTATGTGACAAAACCAAGCAAATTGACCATTCATTATTATATTTAACAAAGCAAAAAAATAATTAATAATATTTGGAATATATATATATATAGATATATATATATATATGTAACAAGCACACACAAAGAAATCTTAAGTTTTATGAAAAAAAATGCTGTAGTTATCATATTGTTTCCTCGTAATAAGCCAAATTTAATATATAGAATGAGTTATTAAATTGCATTTGTTTTTTAGCATAATAAAAAATTGAAAAGCTACAAATATATTTTTCATTACGCTATAATAAGAAAAGCAAAAATCTTGACCAAAAAAGAGTTAAGAAATGGACTAATAACTGTAGATGGTTTCTTTACAGTCATAAGATAAATGAATATGCTAATTTAAAGCCCTAATATATTTTTAGAGTTTGCTTTTTTTATTATTAATTATATATGGAAAGAAAGAATATCTAAACTCGAATTTGAAATTTAAGTGAAAACAACATATGCTCTTAGCCATTATGCTAGAAGCCTGCCTTTTGGAATCACCCATTATTCAAACTATGGTCTTACGTTTAGAGTTACTCACCAAATGCATCCAGTCAAGTTCAGAAAAAATTGCAAATGAAATTTGGGTGAATTCTATGTTAAATTAATTTCTTTATTAATTTTCAAATTTACTTTGAAATCGTTTTTTAAAAAATGAGTTTTGATTACTTTATTTTATATTAAATGAGTCACCTTTTGAGCTAAATAACACTTAAATTGAATTAGTAAATTGTGCAAATTGATTTTCAAAATATATGAATTAAAAACTTTATGTAAATTCAGACTTTATGAGTTAAATTTATGTGGATGAATTTTTTTTTGATGAATTTACGTGGATGAATTAATATTGTTTTTGTAGACCAGTCCAAATTTATCACCGTATTCAAACCTATACTTGTGGTGAGTCAAGATTGAGAATGTGAATTTAAACCTTTCACAATCACAACCTCTGATATTATGATATTAGAATTTTATGATTCCATATGTAAGAGAAAATGACATTTGAGAATGTGGACCAACTAAAAGAGGTTGTGACAAATCTTTCATGGAGAAGGGTTAAGATTACTTGTATTTCAAACCTTGATTGATTTTATAGAACAAACAAAAAATTGATGTTCTTTCATTTGGAGCTATATATGTGTATGTTTGACTTTAGTAATACGAAAGGGTGTTGAAAGGGTAGTTTATGGTATTATTAATACGAAAGTAAATCAAGGGAAGAAATAGAGGCGGTGAAAAAGCAAAAAGCATTATTGTGTTACTCATGATAGGATGGGAATAAGATGTTTTTTTTTTAAATATAAAATATAGTGTATATATCAATTAAAAATGATTCTTATCTCCAAAGATATGCTAATTTATATATAAAAATCAAAACCATAATATTAGTGTATAGGGCCTAATGTTGAAAAAAAAATATATGTATTTTTTGTGATTTTTACAATGATCTTTCAAAATATAATATAGTCAATTCAAGCTTAATAAGAGCAGAAGTGTAGACCCCATAATTTTGGCCCTAAACAAGTCCGATTCCAATTAAAAGAGGCCAAGTCAAATTAAGACTAATTTTAAAAAATCTAGTTAAAAACTTTGAATTAGGTCGGTCTAATTTTTAAAAAGGCCCAAATTAAACCGGTCCAATTTTTAAAGTCCAAATTAGGTCTGATTCGAAGTTAAAATTCATTCGGTTTGGTTTAGCCCATATCAAATTGGACTCTCCAATTCAATATGAGCCGAACTGGACCATGTCTAATTCAATATGTGCTTTAAGCCATGTCGATTTGGCCACGGTCCAATTCGATATGAACTTTGCTTATATCGGATTGACCACAGTCTAATTTGACATGAGTCCTTGTTTTAGTCTTTAATATGAGCCAGATTCAATTTGAGTTTTGTTTAAATACTAATTGTGTTCAGATAAGCAGAAAGGTATTTGAATGGACAAGGGTTATCAAGCCAGGATTCAATCTAATGTTGCCTATAAATATAGAATTAAAACACAGCAACTAGGTAGCGACAACAATTAACAAAAAGAGCAAAATCTTGAGCCACGATTAAAAGCAATTCAAATAGAGAGCAAAGAAGCAGAAAAAGGGTAGTAGTGTAACACCCTTATACCATATATATAATATTTACAATCCGTATATATATAATACATATATAGAATACAAGAATGTTATCATTTTTTATTTTTATAAAATTTTCCATTTTTCTATGAAAATATTTGAATCTTGTAAATGTACCTTAACAAGTTTATAAGTAAAAATATAAAATAATTTAATTAACGAAAATATAAATTTTAAAGAAAAATTTCTGAAAAAAAAAATTCGCTAGAGTTTTCGACTGTATTTTGGACATTCCCTAAAATCAATAACTCAACCTGCATAAAAATTTTGCTCTCTCAAAAATCATATATTCACTATCCTCTAGTATTTCTCAAAATCATACAAACATATTTAAATACATATTTAAATATACATATATATATATATATGCAAACTTCTCATTTATCCCAAACACTTTATATTTTACAACATTTCTCAGATATGCATAAATAATATACATAATTAAAACAAGTTTTACAAGTGGATGTTTACATGCTTGCAAACTGGCTATGGTTCCAAATAACAAAACAAACCTTTTTCCTTTTTCCTTTATAGTCTCGATCTATATCTCCTCTTGTTAATCACTTTTAGAGGGATTCTATCAATAGGTCTTGTGTTTCTCTCAATTAATCAATTTTAATAGTGAAAGAGAGAGAAATTTGAGAGAGAAAAAGAAAATGGCTGATTGAATGACTTAGAAAATTTTAGAACCATATATATATATATATATATATATATAAATGAAGGCCACTACCGTGGCACCCAAAAGCCACGCCCATGGGGGACAACTCAACACCTTGCACTGCCTCAGTCAAACCATTGCCAAACCGTGGCACCCCAATTGCCACACCTGTGGGATCCAAACTACCATTGCCATGAAATCTCTAGCTTGACTTTTATTGTGTCCAGTGAGACATGATTTCAATTTAAATTTGGTTCAAACTTTTATTATATGATTTAATCCAAGTTATTTTGACCCAAAACCTTAATCCATTAGGTCAAGTCTAAGTTTGCATGTTTGCATATTAGATTTTAGAATCACATTTAAAACCCTAACTTTTCATGATTTAGTCATAATTTGTATCTTAAAACTATAATCTTGCATGTAGAACTTTAGTTTTATGGTTAAACCTTAGGTTAATACAAAAAACCCTAGGATAGCACAAAAACACTAGGATAGCACAAAAACTCTAATTTTAAGGCAAAACCCTAATTTTGCATGTTTGTCCAAAAACGCTAATTTATACCTTAAAATCTAGTTAATTTTGTTACTAAAATCCTAATTTGCATGTTTAAAACCCTAAAACCCTAATTTGTACTAAAATCCTAATTTACATCAATAAACCCTAGTTTCAAATGTAAAATCCTAATTTTACATATTTAAAACCTAATTTAAGATTAAACCATAGATTTGATGATTTGATTTATTATTGTATGCTTTATTATGGATGATGCATTTTGAATGTCTTATTAATTGAATTATATTTATTTGTTATTTGGATCTTTAAAGTTGTAAAAGGCAAGTTTTCACTTTGTGGGTGTCTTGTTTATTTAATTTATTTCTTTTATCTTATTTGTATTTGAGGGCCATTACAAAGGACATGTTTCCACCAATTGGTGAATGTCCTATTTTATTTACTTGTATTTTGGACATTGGACATTGTAAGAACATATTTCCATCCTGTATGGGTGTCTTATTTTAATTTTAATATAATGAATATTTATTTATTATGACTGCATGTAATATAGATGTTATGATGATAAGTTAAGAATTTAATAATGCAGAGACTTGAAAAGGAGGCCAGTTTTAATGAAGCGTAAGCTATGGGGGTGATAGGACATTCTCACATTCTCCATGCGTACCTAACTTTTTGAACCCAGTAGAGGGGTTGCGGATTCCTTAGGAATCGAATCATCCAACCCTTTCTATCTTCCTAGCCCATTCGGGTGGTGACTTCTATTCTTCGAATTTAGACCCATGTTCTCTAAGGCTCAGAGCCCAACAGTGTCGAAGTTGCAAGAATCATTTCGCCAGGAGTGAGGACAAAAATCCCCATTCATAGTGATAACTCTACTAGGGATAAGATAAGTTGATTCCATTGGTCTTTATATTACTTTATTCTTTCTTATTATGATATTATCTATCGCATCACTTAGATTATATTGTGTGTGTGAGTTAGAACGCCCCGTGTAACTCAAGTTATATTGTGTAAGGGATACCATATGTTCACTCAAGGTATGGAGATCAAGCATGGCATAACCACTTATAGCCTCGTACCTTTTGGTATATACTTGCTATGAGAACCTAAGCTTTTCAACCCAAAGACTAGATCCCATGTAGTTGGCCTTGTAATTTTCCTTAAGTTTACCCTAAATACTTGTTGTTTGACTATGATTAACATATCTTGGTTTGAGTATGGCCCATTTGGTTTTTTTTTTCTAATATGACCCAATTATGATGTAAGCCTTAAATAATTTACTCTTTTTAGCCAAAGCCCAAAAGACCAAATTATTTTAAAACATTTTTTTCAAGATGATCTTTGGCTATAAAACCTTTTTAAGATGATCCAAAAATCCTTTTCCACATTATGGCCTAAGCACAAAGCCCAAGAGTTATTTTAAAGCCTTTTTTATAATGGACTTTTAAACAGTTTTTAATGGGCTCAAAACTATTTTTCACTGTATGACCCTAATTCAAATTTTTATTATAAACTTTTCTCATATAGGCTTACAATTAGTCAGGTCAATTATGGAATATTAAAATCAAATATGGGCCTAATTTATATAAAGACTTGTGAGTCATGGGCTTGTTTGTAGCATGAATCTTTAGTTGTCTATTTTCAAATTAGAAATCAATTTATAATAAATTCTTTAATTTAGTTTTAATCCACAATATAGCATATAAGCTATTTTAGTTGACCCAATGAATCGAGGCTTAATTAGTGAAAATTATCATTGATTGACTTCTAAATTCAAAAATACAACTATTGGTTAATCTGTCTGAGTGGATCTCTTGAAAATAAAATATCCCATATTGATGTTTTATTGACCATATACCTATGAAAAGAGACTCGCCATTCGTGTGTGGGTGATATAAGGCTGCAAGAAACATCCTTGCTCTTTTTGTTTTCTTGTTTGTTACTTGTGCATACATGCATATATGCATGCATGCATTGCATATCATTGATCATTTTTGGCTAACAAACCTAGAGTATGATAGTTCAAGAGCTTACGACAACCTAACCTACATTAGTGACCTGGAATCCAGTCAGAATTTAGTCAATTTCACATCAAAAGTGATGGATCCTGAACACGTTCAAAAGATGGTGAATGATGCCCTCAACTCCAAGATGGAAGAGTTAAAGGGCCCTAGCTGAGACCGTGAGGAGTCAGTTGCTTTCACTATTGGAAGATAACAATGCTGAAGCATCTACTAATAATAAGAAGTAGAAGGATAAGGAAAGGCTAAGGTATTTGAAGTGGCCTCTGAGGAAGATAAGGTAATGATAGATGATGATGAATGGGATGCATATTTCTAAGATCCTCAAGAAAAGAAGAAAGAAAAGAAGGCTGTGAAGAAAACTAAAACTACTGATGTGGAAAAAATAATTACTAATTTAGAGAAGAAGTTTGAAAAGAAGCTGAAGGCTGAGGAGGTGTCTGAAGTAGACAAGCTATTTGAACAAGATGAAGAAGTTCCTTATAGGTTCAAGATGCCTTCCTTCACTAAGTTTGATGGAACAACAAATTTCCATCTGCATGTCAAGTAGTACATCACTGCCATGTAGCATGCCCAAGCTACTAAGGCTCAAACTCTAAGATACTTTATGCTCTTATTGGATTTTCTTGTGCAAAACTAGTTTAATACTTTATAGGAAAGTACTCAAAAGAATTGGGATTCACTATACAAAGCCTTCAATTAGCAGTATGGGTATAATGCAAAATTGGAAGTTATTCTGATGGAGGTAGAATCAATTAGGCAAAAGCAGAATAAGAACTTCGTTGATTATGTGAAGAGATGGAGGAATAAGGTTGCACTCCTTAAGAAGAGGCCGGATGAGTCTAATCAGATTAGGATGATAGTAAGAGGTGTCATATCTAATGTGTGTGAATGGATGTCTCACACTCTTATCAGGGATTTCAAAGATCTTCTCCAAGCCAGCTTGCAAATAGAGGAATGGGAAAGAGAGAAGAGCCATTTCTCTGGAAGAAGGAATAAGAAAGAAAATTATCAGTCTGGTAGTCAAGGTGCACAAAGGTAGTTGATGTCAATGCAACTGGTCAAGAAAATAGGAGATAGTTTTCAGAGTTGGGAAGACTATTGTCCTAGGTTTTCAATAAGCTACAGAAAAAAAAAAGGTTATTATAGTCATTGAATCCTCAATCTTTGCCAAATCCTTTACAACCCAACTTTGACGTCAAAGCTTTTTGTCAATTCCATCAAATGCAAGGACGTGAGACAGATAAATATTTGCAATTAAGGCATGAGATCTATAATATGATTGATAATGGAAAGTTGCCTGAACCCAATAAGCTTAGCACAAAGGACAATCCTTTGCCTAGCTTTAATAGAGTATCATCACCAGCAACTTTTATGATAGGAGGGGGATTGAATGAGAAATTTTTCCTATCATCTTTCTAAGACATGGATGGAGAGACCATTAAAGAAGAAGAAGTTCTTAGCAAGATTGAACAAACTATGGTTAAGGAAGAAGTAGCCATTTGTGCTGTAAATGAGTTTTGGGATTCAACCGAAAGTGATGGTGAGTCAGAATCTAAGAAAGAAGAATAGACCTGGTCCAAACTTGAAGAGGCTGAGGTACTGAATACTCACTTTAGTAAACCTTATAGGAGGCCTCCACCAAGGAAGTAGAAGTTGATAAGGGAAAAGATACTGAAACAAAAGGGAAAAAAGAGGAAGACGATGTTGTTCTTAAGCAATTGAAAAGAACTTAAGCTACTACAAGCATTTGGGATTTAATAGCTACATCCAAGAAGCATCAAGAGACTATGGCCAAAGTTGTGGCAAGTATAAAAATTTCTACTTTTACAACACCGGACGAGCTAATTAATTTTATAGGGATAAACAAGGCTGAGGAAGTGAAGAAGGGTAAAGATGCTTAGAAGAGAAACAAGGTTGATGTTGGGATGATGTCGTTTGTAGATGTTGACTTACCAAAAGAGGGAAGAGATCACATCTGCCCACTTTTCATTAAGTTCATGAAATTGCGCTTCCATCCAACATTCCCAAATGTTGTTTTATGAAATTAATTTTCTCTTTATTCAAGGGTTTAGTGAAAATGTCAGTAAGTTGGTTTTGTGTATCAATAAATTCTAAGATAATGTTTTGGTTTTGGACATTATCCCTAAGGAAATGGTGCCTAATGTCTATATGTTTTGACCTAGAATGTTGAATTGGGTTTTTGGAAAGATTTATGGCACTAGTATTATCACACTTAATGGGAATATGATCTAAAGATTTTCCATAATCAAACAATTGTTGTTTCATCTAAAGGACTTGAGTACAACAAAAACATGCAGCAACATATTCGACTTCGGCAGTAGATAAAACAACCGATACTTGTTTCTTGCTAAACCAAGAAGCTAGACATTCACCAAGAAAATGACAAGCCCCGGTTGTGCTTTTTCTATCAAAGAGATATTGGCATAGTCCGCATCTGAAAAATCTAAAATATCAAATAATGTGTTTCTAGGATACCAAAGTCCTAAATGCAATGTGCCATTCAAGTATTTCAAAATTCTTTTAGTTGCATTCAAATGTGATTGTTTAGGGCATGATTGAAATCTTGCATATAAGCATACACTATATATAGTCTAGAAGCAGTTAAGTAAAGTAGAGATCCAATAATACCTCGATATTTTTTCTCATCTACTACTTTACCATTTTCATCTTTGTCCAATTTCAAGGATGTACTCATGGGAGTCTTGCTAGCCTTGCAACCATCCATTCCAAATTTCTTGATGAGTTTCTTTGTTTATTTGGATTGGTTGATGAAGATCTCATCTTTGCATTGCTTGATTTGTAATCCAAGGAAGAATTTGAGTTCACCCATCATGCTCATTTCAAATTTCCTAGTCATACAAGAAGCAAATTCCTTGTACAAAGATTCATTAGTAGCCCTAATTTTTGTGTCATCAACATAAATTTGAACAATCAAGATGATATGATTATTCTTTTTAACAAAGAGAGTTGTGTCCACTAAGCCTTTTGAAAAACCATTTTTAAGAAAATATGCACTAAGTCTATCATACCATGCTCTTGGTGCTTGTTTCAATCCATATAAAGCTTTGGTAAGTTTGAAAACATGATTTAGGAATTTATAGTTTTCAAATCCCGAATGTTGTTCAACATAAACTTCCTCATTTATAAATCCATTTAGAAAATCACTTTTAACATCCATTTGAAATAGTTTAAAATTCATATGACATGCAAAAGCAAGTAGAATTCTAATAGCTTCTAATCTAGCTACTGGAGTAAATGTCTCATCATAGTCAATGCCTTCCTCTTGGTTATAGCCTTTGGCTACCAATCTAGCCTTATTCCTAGTAATGAGACCATTTTCATCAAGCTTGGAAGAAGAGTCTCAAGAAGTACCCAAAGATTGGCAATACAAGAAGGACAATCCAAAAGAACTTGTCATTGCTGATACATCAAAGGGAGTAACTACTAGATCCAACCTTAAATACTTAGATACTAATATTTCCTTTGTTTCTTAAATCAAGCCAAGGACCATTGAGGAGGCTCTTAGTGAGGAATGTTGGGTGATTGCTATGCAAAATGAACTCAACCAATTTGAAAGAAATAAAGTATTAGAACTTGTTCCTAGACCTAAAGATCATCCAATTATAGGATGCAAATGGGTATATAGGAATAAGCTTAATGAAGATGGTCTCATTACTAGAAACAAAGCTACATTGGTAGCCAAAGGCTATAACCAAAAGGAATGCATTGACTATAATGAGACATTTGCCTCCGTTAGTAGACTTGAAGCAATTAGAATCTTACTTGCATTTACTTGTCATATGAATTTTAAACTTTTTCAAATGGATGTCAAAAGCACATTTCTAAATGGATTTATAAATGAGGAAGTTTATGTTGAACAACCCCTCAATTTTGAAGACCATAAATTTCCAAATTATTTTTTCAAGCTTACCAAAGCACTATATAGATTAAAACAAGCTCCAAGAACGTGGTATGATAGACTTAGTGCTTATTTGCTAGAAAATAATTTTTCAAAAGGCAAAGTGGACATAACTCTTTTTGTTAAAAAGAAAATGCATAACATCTTGATTGTATAAATTTATGTTGAATACATTATATTTGGTGCTACTAATGAATCTTTGTGCAAAGAGTTTGTTTCTTGTATGACTAGAGAATTTGAAATAAGCATGATGGGTGAACTCAATTTCTTTCTTAGTTTATAAATTAAGCAATGCAAGGAAGGTATCTTCATCAACCAATCCAAATATACAAGGGAACTTCTTAAGAAGTTTGGCATAGATAGTTGCAAAGCAAGAAAGACTTCAATGAGCACATCCTTGAAGTTGGGCAAAGACGCAGTTGGTAAGAAAGTAGATGAAATATCTTATTGCCTCTAGACCCGATATAATGTATAGTATTTATTTATGTGCTAGATTTCAATCATGCCCTAAAGAGTCATATTTGAATGCCATCAAAAGAATTTTAAAATATTTAAATGGAACAATGCATTTAGGACTTTGGCATCCTAGAAACACCTCATTTGACATATTAGGTTTTTTGCATGTGGATTTTACCAATAGCCTACTAGATAGAAAAAGCACAACTAGTGCATGCCATTTTCTTGGTAATTGCCTGGTTTCTTAGTTTAGCAAGAAACAAGTGTCAGTCGTTCTATCTATAGTGGAAGCCAAATATATTGTTGCATACTTTTGTTATACAAAAGTTTTATGGATGAAACAACAATTGATGGACTATAGTAAAACATTTAATCACATTCCTATTAAATGCAATAATACTAGTGCCATCAATCTATCTACAAATCCAATCTAACATTCTAGGTCAAAACATATAAACATTAGACATCATTTTCTAAGAGATAATATTCAAAACTAAAATGTTATTTTGGAATTTATAAATACTCAAAATCAACTTGCTGATATTTTTACAAAACCCTTAAATGAAGAAAGAATGAATTTTATAAAACAATATATAGGGATGATGGATGGAAGTACTTTGAATTGACGTACATTACTTTGGTGCATATCAATGTTAAAATTAGAATTGCTTGAAAATATATATGTTTTACATGACCTAATTTTTCATTCACATTTATTTTGATCTTACATTAAGGCCATAAATTGAGATATATTTGTAACTAGTATTAGACATTCTTTTTCTTTAAAACCTTCTCGGTCTGCTCGGACTAAGCTTGGGTCCGTTTGTACCACAAAGTTTTCTGACTCAACTGAGCATACTGAGACTTGGTTCGACCGAGCACCATCGAAATTTTTAACGATTTTGCTATAAGACATTTGGCCCTATCGAACTTCATTGTTCGAGCTCAGGTTAAGGTAGGCCGAGCAGACTGATTGAGGTCTGATCGGGAAGACTCAAAATTGTTCAAAATTCTAGCCTTTGGAAACTCTTTTAAAAGTGTATAAAATTTCTCCAACAACTACAAATGGCTAGTTTAACTCCCAAACTCTATATAAACCCTCTTCTACTTCAAAATTTATGATTTTTAATATTTAAATTCACTCCCAAAACATTCAAACTCCACCAAATAATCCACCATCTTCTACACTTCAAGTTCTCCTCTCTTAATGGCTCCAAATGACTCTCATAAGAAGAAGGCCTCAAGACAAGAGAAAGGGAAACGAATAGCAACTTCCTCCACTCTGATGGAAGAAGCTCCTAGATCAAGAACCCATAAACCAAGACATTTAAGCGAAGAAGAGAAGAAAAGGTAAAATTTATTCTTGATAAGAAAACTGAAGCAAATAGAATTCCCTCCTTATTTTCTTTAGAATTCTAGAAGGTGAAATAAGGGCCTACCTTTCAATTCTTGGGTGGAGAAAATTGTATTCCTTGAACAATATTGCTTGTGTTGGGAATCCTTAACCAAAGAATTTCTTGTTACCTTGGTGGTTGAAAGAAAGACATTGAACCATTAGGAAATTATGGCATAATCTTTAGACTATTCAACAAACAATAACAAATGACCCTTGATGATTTTGCTTCTATTTGGGGATTCAGCACGGAAGGAATATACCATTCTTCCGATCCCAAGATTTCAATTAAAATTTTACTCAACTTTTGGAAAGAAATTTCTATTGAAAAAGACTTTCACAAACTTTTCAATGCTAAGCACCTTAGAACACTCTCTTCTTGGTTATTGAACAAATTTGTCACCTATACCATCAATGTTAGAGGAGAAAATAATAAAAAAGTCACTCATAGAGACTTCATTTTTTCTTGATTGCCTTGTAAAAGGGGAAAAGATTCAAACTGTAAAATTCTTGATAGATTAATTTCTTACCATTAAAAATAAATCAACTAAAATCTTCTTGATTACCTCTTTCATTACTCAAATTGCTAAGCATGTAGGTGCCCTCACTTCTTCAAATACAGTAACTCTTTCTAATCCACTTGATCCATCCAAAAACCCTATCAACATTCAAAACCTAAAGCATTCCAAATGCATATTTGAGGAAGATGGAACATATCATTATACTTTTGGTACTCAAGGTATTAGGTCTCAACAAAGAAAAAGGCCAAGAATTATTGATGAGAGCTAAGAATCCTTCCAAGTGGAAACACCTAGACCCTACACTCCAAAAGGTCAAAGTTTAATTGTCCATTCTTCAAAAAATTCAAGAATAAATTTCCTCACAAACCTCTCACATTGACAATCTCATCAAGAGGGTCTCTCGTCTTCATATGGATTTTAGAGATATGCAAGAAATTACAGGCATTCCCAAATGTCTCCCATCAAATGAAGAAGATGAAGAAAAATCAACCGCCACCTTTGATGAAGGCTTAGGAGAGGAAGAAGGAAATAAAACTGAAAAAGAGGGAGATGAAGATGGAAATGATGATGACGATTTTAACTATCCTCCACATTCCCCATTATCTTAACCTTCTCTATCTTTTGTATGATCTCTATGTCTTTTGTTGGTCCTTAATGGAAATTATCATACATAAATTTTCACTTTTCCAAATTGCTTCATCTAAATAAAAGTTTAGTTTATTATTAAATGTTTGAATTCTTTTTGTCTTTGTCAAAGGGAGAGAGATAATTTGAATAGATTAAATTGCAATTTATAGTATATATTAAGGGGGAGCAATTGAAAAATACGAAAAGAAGAAGAAGAACATATGTTAAGGGGAAGATTTTAAAGTTCATTTTAAATCAATTCAATTTAATTGCCCAAGTCAAAAAGGAAGAGATTGTTAGCTAAACAATTAGTCTCTATTTTGATCTTAGGCAATCAAATTGAATGGGACTAACATTTGTATCAAATTATATTTTGCGGGACTTTAATTTTTATAGAAACCTCAAAGAGCCTTACCAGCCTAGAAGCTAGGCCGATCGACCTCAAGAGAAGAAGACCATACAGAGCTCTAGCTTGATAGTTGAAGCCCCAACACCGAGTTAGGATGATAAAACACTGATCACTTGAAGCCCAAACAAACTTGGATATTAGACAAAGTACTTGAACATCCAACAATCAAGCAAAGCTAAAACAGACCGAGCTCCCATATTCTTAACCGAGCTTCAGTTGTCAAAAATGAGCTCAAGAAGGACATAAAACCAAACACATGTAACTTGGACCATACTCTAGCTATCAAGGAGGAGCCCAAATAATTCAGGCTGAGGTCAATAGGAATGTGCTCAAAATAGGACACAACCGAACACTTGCAGCTCATACAGAGCCCTAGCCACCAGGGATGAGCTCAAACATATCAGTCCAAACTTAAGGTTAAGATCATAAGGATATCCAAAAAAGCTTATGACCAGTGATCTCTGAAAATTTTAGCATACTACACATAGAATGACCAGACTATGCTATAGCCCGCCCATACTGAGGATTGAGCTAAATCTTCAATTGTTCTAGTAGTAATCACGGTTTATGGTACTCTAAAAGTTTCAACATAATATGCTTGGATTGACCGAACCTGATGCAGTCCAACTGGACTGAACTGGAGCTAAAAATCCAACAAAATCCCAGAAGATAACATGGTCACTGATACTCCCAAAATCTCAGCATACCATGAGCAAGCTGACTGAACTAAACATAGTCTGATCATACCAGTGAAAAGGGATTCAAAAAATATAGATGTTAATTATCTAATCAATTATTGGATGCCACGTGTGCTAGCCATTGAAGAACTTTTTGTCAAAAAAAGATGATCCTGACCAGACTACCTATTAGTCTGATCGTGTTGAGCCTGAGCCGACTGGACTAGTTGCAGTCAGACCATAAAGTTGCTTCAAACAATAATTAAAGTGGGAGACAAGAATCAAATATGTTGGCTCCTATCTCAAACGGCTAGTTGAAGACTTGAAGGCTATAAATACCTCAAGAAATCTCATTTTTTAAGTGGATTGTGATTGTAATTGCTAAGAAAAACATCTTTCATTTCCTTGGATCAAAATTTATACTTGTACTCATTGAGTGTTGAGTGTGAGCATTAAACACCATTGTAAGTTTGAGTGTGAGCTTTGAAATGCTTAGGTTTTAGAGTGATCCTTGGAAAAACTCTTGTAAGGTTTATGAGAAAGATAATCAAATCTTGTAGAAGTTTGGTATGAGCTTGTGAAAACACTAAGTTAGAGTTCAAAACTCAAGATTAATGGAACCTTAACAAGTTATTAAGGAAGTGGATGTAGGATTGAGGTAATCCAAACCACTATAAATTCTTTGTGTTTTTTCTTCTCTACTCTATTTCATCTTCATCTTGATCTTCTTCCTTCTTCTTATTGCTCAAAATTTTTTAATTTATCATCACTAATTAAATGAACCAATTCACCCCCCCTTGGTTGCTAGTTTGGGACAATATTTTTTAACTTAAATATATATGCATATGTTTATGTATATTAAGTGTATACCTTATGTATATATTATATATATCTCTTTTAATATATTTAATTATTCCTTTGTATTAGTCATTTTTATTTGTACTAAACTATGGATATTACAATTCTTTCTCCCATAACGAATTTTGTCCTCGAAATTACCTGTTGTTTACCTTTAGAAAAGTTGTGGATACTAGCTTCGCATAATCTCTTCACTTTTCCATATTGCTTCTTCTGTTGAATGATTTCTCCATAGAACCTTCACTAAATGAACCTTCTTATTTCTCAACTCTTTGACTTTCCATGCTAAAATAGCTACTAGTCCATTTTCATAAGTTACATCCGAATTTACTTCAATTGATACAATTAACAACATATATGATGATTCTGATCTATATCTCCAAAGCATAGAAACTTAAAAAAACATTATGGATCATCTCTAACTCAGGTGGTAAAGCTAGTTTGTAAGCAATAGGCCTAACCCACTTAAGAATCTCACAAGGCCTATTGAACCAAGGACTCAACTTACCCTTTCAGCTAAATCTTAGAATCTTCTTCCATGGTGACACTTTTAAGAACACTTTGTCACCTATATTGTACTCTATATCCTTTCATTTCAAATCAGAATAGGACTTTTGATGGTCTGACATTGTTTTCAATCAATCTTGGATCATTTTTACTGTTTCTTCTATTTCTTTAATCAGTTCAAGACCTACTAACTTCCGTTCTCCAACTTTATCTCAACATAAGGGTATTCTACAGCTTCTACTACATAATGCTTCATATGGTGACATCCCTATGCCGGACTAATCAAACTTAATCAAAGGTAAATATCGATCCCAACTCCCTGTAAAATTAATCACATAACACCTCAGCATATCCTCCAACAACTTTATCACCCTTTCTAACAATTAGATTAAGGATGAAAAGTAGTACTAAAATATAATCCAATACCTTAAGCATCTTACAAACTCTTCTAAAATCTCGATGTAAACTAGAAAAATTGGAACACCATGCAACTGCACTATCTCATTGATATATTACTCCATTAACCAGTCAAGAGAATAATCTATCCTGATTGGAAGAAAATGTATTGACTTTTTCATTCTATCCACTATCACCTAAATTGCATCATGTCTTCTCTGGATAAGAGGAATTCCAAACATAAAATCCATTGTCATATGCTCCCACTTCTGCTCAGGAATTGATAAAGGCTGCAACAAACTTGAAGCAACTTGGTGTTCAGCTTTAACCCATTGACAAATGAGGCATTTATATATAAACTCTACTATGTCTCTCTTTACTCTCAACAACCAATAATATATTTTAAATCTTAATATATTTTGGTACTTTTGGGATGCATAGCATAAAGAGATTGATGTACTTCTTCTAAAATCTTTCTTTTTCAAATATGCATCATCAAGAACACATAATCGGTTTTGTTGGCATTGCCATATACTGCCATCTTCTCTAACTAGGAAATCTCTACTCTCCTCCTTATGAATCTCTTCAATTATCTTCTAAAATTTCAGATCTCTCTTTTGTGCTTCTTTAATCTGATCAAGCAACATTGAGCTAACTTGCAACAGAACCATAATAGCACCATCATCACAAATCTCCAAGCAAGCATGCAGAGCCCTCAACTCTACTAATAACAAAGAGACTAAGTAGTCAATCATGCCATAGAATTACGACTTAAGGCGTTAACAACAACATTTGTCTTTTGTGGTAACCTCATTCTATATAAGAAAATTAATTTTAAAATCAAGTTTTTTTTTTAAAAAAAAAAGTAACAACAATCAACAATAAATGGTTTATTTTTGTGTTATCTTAAATTAATGCTAATTTCCCATTTGAATAATTGGCAGCAAAATATGTTCATATGGTGGAAGCTTATAGTGCCTATGATAACTCATCTCTTTTTAAATAATAATAATAATAAATAAAATGATAAATAAATAAAATTATTATTAAAATTCTCTGTACATACATGGGCAAAGGCACGTTGAAGGGAAGGGGGGCAGTTGCCCCCCTTCCCTTTTTGAATATATATATATATATAATATTTTTTAAGATTTTTTAAATTATTTATTAATTTTTTTAAAAAAAATTTAAATTGTCCCCCCCCCCCTTTTTTTTAATTTTTACAAGAAGTAAAAAAATATAATAAATTATTTATTCTATAGCAATAGTTCTCATTTAAAAAAATTAACAAAATATTAATAATATACAAATGCAAAAAAAAAATAAAGAAAATGATAAATTTTCCAACTAAATTAATTTGAACACATTTATAAATTTTTCAACTAAATTAATTTGAACACATTTAATGAATTAAAGAACTCATTTATTTTAATTATTTTTTAAGAAATTATATTTATTATTTAATTTTTTTCTCTTTATTTATTTTTATTATAAAAAATTTTATAAATTTAAAATTCTGTACATATATATTAATATTTTTTTATTAATTAATTTTTTAATAATAAAAATATATTATTAATAAATTTATAAATTTATAAAATACTATTAAAATAAAATGAGTGATAAATAATTACGAGGAAGCTAAAATTTGCAAAAAAAAATTTGCCCCTCTTTATTTCAAAATCTGGCTTCGCCCCTGTGTACATATATCCTAAAATAAAGTTAAAATAACAAGAAAAAGAAATCAATTTCTACAACCGTGCAGAGCTCCATTCCTATAACAAAATAACATAAATGGAAATGGCAAAATTGTTTAAAAAGAATAAAATGAAATAGAAGAAAAAGAAAACAAAATTCACTCTAAATACAAATAATAAAATATCAAAAGATAAAGGAATCTATCTTTTTCTTGAAAAGCATGGGATTTGGGGCTATGCAAAATTAATGAAACCGATCGAACTCGCCCATTCTGAAATTGTTAAAGTGGGTTCGGTCAGTTTCTTGCTCTTTATCGGTCGACGACGGGCTTAATTCTTTAAAAGAATCAGTTTATGATGGTCGGTCGGTTTGGGATTTTTTATTTTGAATAAATCTGAAATTGAACGACTACTTACTACATATATATATAATATTAAAGAATAAACCCTAGTTGCATGATCGTTTCTCTCGGCTCTTCTTCTTCTTTTGATAACCGTCCCTCTCGTTTCATCTCTTTAGAGTCCTCTCTTCTGGCAAAAATTTCTCCGCGTCTTCTCTTGAAACTTCTTCTCTTTCTTCAATCTTTCTCTATGTTTTCTTCGATTACTTAAAGATGAAAAAAAAAAGTGTTCTAATAAAATACTAGTCTATCTCATAAGAGAAAAAGATGCTCATTCTATGTTTGTCCTCTACTTTTTCACCCATTAAAATTTCAAATTTGTGTTTTTCATTTTTTTGTTTCAGTTTATATTTTTGGTTTTTATTTATATATCTGAGTATTTTAATTATTCGGTTATTATAACTATGTATGATATTTGATTTAGGGTTTGTTTATATATCTGGGTAATATGATTTGCAAAAAAAAATTTCAAATTTTATTAGGGGTTTCATAGATTTGGTTGTATTTTTTTATTTTTAGTGTATTTTAGTTGCTTTTCTTAGTTGTTGTTTGGTGTTTTTTTTTTTAATTTTATTTTGCGGTAATTAGTATTTTGCTTTAGATTTGAGTGTATTGATTTTTAAATTTAGGATTTCTTAATTTTTTATGTATCTATGTATATTTGGTCATATGGATCTTTGTTTATTTCTGTATTTCTATTTTAGATCTTCATATGCATGTATTTTTGAGGTGTTTATTGATATTTCTTCCGAATGAATTATTCTATTTCTTGAGTAAATGATTCAGATGTAGAGTACATTTCTTGTCATTTGGTACTTCTTGAATTTTATCATATGATTTTTTTTTTGCAACTTGCAATTTTTTTTGTGAAAAACTTTGTTAATATGGAGCTAAAACAATGTTCTCCTTAAAACCAATGCAACCATGATGTTTGTATATTGCATTTGGATGTTCTGGGAACAACAATCTTGTTTATATACGTGTATATCTTGTTCTTGTTGTTTCTCATATTTATCTATGAATGTCCATGATTCTGTGTGTGTGTGTGTGTGTGTGTATGGTGGGTAGCGGCTGTATGCTACTCTTTTGAGACTCAAGTCTCATGGCTTTTTTCTTCTCTTCATAAGAGGCAACTGTTTTTTTTTTTTTTGGCCTTTTGATTTATAGTATGTTCTATATCTCATTTTTTTCTTCATTATCCTTGATTTCTTGCATTTATTATGTCTGTAAGATAAAGCACTTGAAACTGCAGTTTATCTTCAAGATCATTTTCTTTTAACACTTTCCTTTTCATTGTTGCTTTTTCATTCATATTGTAGATATGCATTTGTTCAAATATTGTGATTTATTTAAGTATTTAATTTATTTATTCCTTTTTTGCAGTAATTAATTTTCTTGAGAATAAGAAAAATATTCTTATAAAAAATTGAACAAATTGTTAAATAAAAAATATTTTAAGATGTGAAAATTGAAAATTTTATTGTGATGTGTAAATTGTAATACAACAATTCATTAAAAGAAAATTTTTGAAAGAAAAAAAGAATTTCACTTATAATTTAATAATATTTTTGAACATGAAGTTCATAAAGAGTCTCAGCAAAGATTAATAGGCTTAAAGTTAAAATTAATTCAATTACAAATATTATTTTTAGACTTTTTAATCAAGTACAGATGTGGCTTATAATTTAAAAATTAACAAATTTAAAATTTAGCTAAAAGATATAATTTTTGGAATTTACAACTAAGTCCAAGTATAGGCCCATTTAAGAGCCCAATCCGAATTTAGCCGAATTGAACTGACCGCACTCGAATATCTGCGGGTTGGTCAAAATGCAATTGTTCCTCCGTCGAAGTTGGGTTCAAATATTCTTTCATTTATCGGGTTTGATCGAGTTGTAAAGTTTTCAAATCCAACTAAACTCGACCCATGTCCATCTCTAATGGAAATAAAAAAATGGAGTATGGGAGGTATGGGATTTGAAAAGCAGCTATAACCTGCAAAGTATGGGACCTAAAATATTAGGTACTTGAAAAAAATATTTAAAAAAATAGAGAAAAAATTAAAAAAAATGAAAAAAGAAACATTTTTCTCAACAAATAGAGGGTAAAATTAACTAAAAAGAGGGGGATTAGACGAAAAAATGGGGAGTGAAAAAGAATAGAGGATATTCAAATTTCCTGATAAAGGAAATTAGCAAAATTCTTTTGAGTATAGGAAGTGTGATCTGTAACAAAAAAAATTCATATAAAAAAAGAACAAATAAAATACATAGAAAAAAGAGTAAAAATCGATAGAAAGTTTTATAGTTTTCCTGGAAGAGGAAATTCAAAATTTTGTTAGATACATGTAGTGTATCTAACGAAATATTAGAAAATAAGACAAGAAACTTATTGAGGAAAAAGAAACACACGGAAAAATTGAAAAAAAAAAACTCAAAAAATATATAAATGAGAGGAGATTCAAAAAAGAAAATAGCACAAAAAAACAGAGAGAGAAAAATAACACAGAGAGAAAAACAAGAGAGCAAAAAATAATTATAGCAAATAATTTCTTGGTAGAGGAAAATTATAAGAAATCTTAAGATTTATTAAGCACAGAAAATATACTAGTAAACCCCTGAAAAAGCAATAAGTTTACATTATATTTGACAATTCCAAAATCAGGTAAATATATTTCTGTTATTTTATTTAGCTAGTATTATTTTGTCTTAACATTTATGGTTTTGGTATATTTATGTTGAGACTTATTAGCATATATAGTAAAGTGTGATCAGGTCATGATTATACTTGTTTTATAAATGAAAATGAAATAGTAAATTTAAAAGATAATTCATAAAAATTAGGGAGTGCATTTTATAGACAAAACTCAAAATTATTTGTAATATTCATGAACACAGAAGTTAAAAACCGATAAAAATGTGTATTCAAGATGAGTTATTACAAAAATAGAGAAGGTACAAAATATTATATTACAATCAATTAAGTAGAAACTATAATAATAATAAATAAAAAAAAAAGAAGAAGATAAGTTTTTGAGTCCTAAATGAATGTATGATCTCATATTTGTAAGACAGAAAAATATCAAATTCGAAGATAAATAATGCAATATATATTAGAAATCTAACCAGCAAAAAATAAAATTATCATGAAGATCTGATTTTTTTCTTGATAAATCAAAAAAAGGCTAACAATAAAATATATGTTAAAAGATTTAACTAGGAACAAAATTTTAGAACTACAGAAAATTTGAAATTTACCTCATTATTTGTTGACAAATATTGAAAATAGAATACTTAAAACAAAAATTGAATGAATTAACATGAGCAAATGAGAGAATAAATTTTTCTTTTTGGGTCTAAAAAAAGGGAAAAGAGAGATAAGAAAATCAAAGGGTTAAAGAAAAAAAGGAAATTGACGGCACATCAATAAAAAGAGTTGAAAAAAGTATATATATATATATATATATATATATGTATATGAGAATGGTTTTAGGGTTAGTAAGTATGATGTTTTTGTTAAAATAATAAATATAATACCTTTATACCCTACATATGCATAATATATCCACCCGATATATGTAAAATACATATATATAATACAAGAATGTCAAAGTTTTCATCATTACAAAGTCTTTATAATTTCAAGAAAACTATTTTATATTATAAAATATACTTCAATAATTATATATTAATATTCATCAATAGTTTAAATTACTAAAAACGTATATTTTACTGAAAAATCTTTAGAAAAAATTTGCTAGAGTTTTATCTGTAGTTTGAGTTATCCCAAAATTCAAACATACACATCCTGCACTAAACGTTCACATTCCCAAAACGTATTGACTCATTCACATCTCCAAATAAATATTACCATAATCCAATATCAATGTTATCACATGTTTATTTCATTACATAGATGGTGTTTTGAAGATTCACATTACTTAACTTACACTAAACTTATAACAATTTTAATAAGATCCATAATGTATAAAAAACATAATATGTTTACTAAAAAAATAAGCATCTACATGCTATGCAATGGCCTCTGGTCTGGTGACAACCTGATAAACTTCAAGAATTACCTAAAGACTCCAGATCTAGTTAGGTCAATTATAGTTCTCCACCTCTATCCCGTCACCTGCGCGATGGACAATTCGCGCTAAGCTTTTTGTCTAATGGTACATACTTTGATAATAGTGAAAATTTAAAGAGAATAATGTAAAATGATTTTCTTTCGTAAATCACAATATGGTAGGCAACTACACTTTGAATCTTATGCATTTTTCATCTTAAATCATCACATATCACATTCACATGCATTGGGCCCAAATGATCCTATATAATATTCAAAATCCAAAGATATTGCTTTGGACCATTTTTGACACCCAGTGTCTGGCCCTAGGCAAATAATAGTAAAGTTCAGCATCTAGTCCGAAGACAATATATATAATAATGATACCCAGCATCTGGCCTGAAGGCAATAATAGTGACTCCCAGCGTCTGACCTGAAGGCAAATAACCAGTATATCGTATAACACCAAACACAATACTCTGAAAAATGATATTACATAAGGTTTTACACATAACACAAATAATTCCACATTTATCTCATACTTTGGCAATTATGCAAATTTACATTATTTTCCCATTATTTCAATACATTTTACATTTATAAAGCAAATTACACATCATTTACAAATATATTGTGTATTTCATAATTTAAACATACATCTATGCACTTTTCATGTGTATTCACACATCAAAGTAGCATAATCATCACTTTCATATATAATGCAATATGCCATTCAAGTTCATATAAACAAATTTCAATCAAAGTATGTATTAACCTCTTAATACTAACACTTGCAAGCCAAAATGCTTACTTCCCACCAATTCTTTAATGTGCCCTTCACTACTAAGTTGATGGAAATCCTATCTACTCAACATCTATACTTAATGTGAATATACAACATACATTAAAATCACATTTTAAGGTGTTAAAGATATAAAACATCAATTAAAACATAACCATTCCAATTTTCCTTTTTCTTAGCCCTAATACATTTTAACATAGGAACTACAATTAAACCAATTTCAAATTGAGCTTTAAACTTAAATATGTCTATAAAATCATATTTTAACACACTTTAAGTAATAAAACTCAATTTAGAAATATTCCTTCCAAAACCCTAAAATGTGTCCTAACTCACTTCAACTTTGGAACTTCCTTCTAACCAACTCTAAATGTTAATTTGAGTTCATTTACATTATTAAAATCATAATAGAACATTATTTAAATGATGAAACCCAATGAACAAACAATCTTTCACAAAGTCCTTTCCATAACCCTAAATTCCATGCTTTCTCTTCCAAACCCTAACCAAACCTACACTTTTCATTGTTTATTCATCAAAATAGCATCTTCCATATCCAATTAAACAATTATAAGGCACTCTAACAAAAACTCATATCTTACATAATCAAAAATTCAAAGAAACAATAATTATGAAAGAATGCTTACTAGTTTGTTGGAAAATCACCAAAACTCTTTTTAATTCATGAAAATCCTTCTTAAAATTAGTGTTTGGATGAAGTAAATTTCTTCTTTGGCTATGGTGAAATTAGTGGAAAGGGAGAAGAAGAAGAAGAAGAAGAAGAAAGAAAGAGATAAAGATAAATTTTGACATTTCTTTTCTTTCATTTACTAACCATGTATATATATTATATTAATTATTTATTTATTTATTTTTAAATCAAAATTTTTGTCTTCCATCCATATTTATTTTTTTAAATTATTTAATTAATTTTAATTTTTATAAAGTATATTTACCATTTTGCTCCTCTTTACTATTTATCTTTTGTCTTTTTCTAACTTATGTTTAAAATTCATATGTAATGTATATTTCACACATATATATATAACATATACACTTTGTTTTTCTTACTTCCAATTCATCATTTCTCTCTTAAATTATTTATTTTATTTTAATTTAAATTAATTTTTAGTAATTAAGCAAACGTTACATTTTACATATACTCCTCATGTTTTCTCACTTCCAATACTTCATTTAACCCTCTAAATTATTTATTTAATTGTATTTAAAATTGTGAGTGTTACAATAATAATAACAACAAATGAATAAAAAACAATAAATGTCATGAAAAACTATGGGTGGATTTTAATCCTTAAGGATTGACATTGCAAGGTTCAAGAAGATGTATTGTGTTATTATTATCGTACTCCACTATTTTAGCTCTAGTTACTAGATTATCTTCCCCCATTTGTTTATTATAAGTAAAATAAAGTTGCAGTGCAACATCATTTCATCATCCTTTTTTATAAACCACCTTATTAATCACTCATTCTTTTATATATTAATGGTAGTGTAAGTGGGAATTTTTGACCCTACTCCCTGTGGAATGGTTCTTATAACTTCGGTACTGTTAAACTCTGAACCTTAAAGAACGTGGGCCTAAATAGAGAGAATAGGAGTCGCCACCCGGATAGGCCAGGAAGATAGAAAGGGGTGGATGACTAGATTCCTAAGGAATCCCCAACCCCTATTAGGTTTAAAAAGTTGAGTACGCATGGGGAATGTGAGAATGACCCAGCACCCCCATAGCGTTCGGTTAATTGGAACTAGCCTCCTTTGTAGGTCTAAATATTATTAAATTCTTAACTTATTAAAATATTATCCATAATACATTTAATTAAAAGAAATAAACATTCATCATATTATTTAAATAGATCAAACAAGAATGAGCACTCATACGAGATGAAAACATACCCTTCCAATGTCCAAAAGTGCATAACAATTAAACTAAATAATTAAAATAAATAAGGCACCCACGAAGTAGAAACATGCCTTTTATATCTTAAATTTCAAATAGCAAAATAAACATAAATCCAAAACACATACATAATCATCATGCAAAGAATCATGAAATTAGGGCTTCAATTAAAAGGAAATAAAGATTAATTATAAAAGATGCAATCCATAAATAAATATTGACTCATGAATAAAATATAAGGCGCAACGCATATTGTAGTCTCTATATTTCATAAAAGTTAATTGTTTACAAGATAGGGTTTTATTGGAAAATTAGAGTTTCATCACACAATTTAGGGTTTTATACTAAATTTAGGGTTTAACATGCGCATCTAGGGTTAGATCCTAAAATAAGGGTTTTACATACAAATTAGGATTTTAATTAACAAACTAGGGTTTGGATCATCAAATTAGGAGTTTTAAATGCATAGTTAGGGTTTAGTCATAAACTAAAGTCTTAATAGATGGGATTAGGGGTTTGATCGTGAATCGAAACCTTAAATTGTAATTTAAATGAATTCTAAAATAATAAATCAAAATAGAATTAATTTATAAAGTTAAATCCTGACAATGATCAATTAAATAAGATGAATTTGGTTCATGAAAACCTTACTTACATTATTAGCTCCCCCAAGTTATTTTATTGAACCATGCTTACTATTTTATGGTTTAAAAGCTTGGGTCAATTGTACTGTCTTGGCTGCTGCTCAAATAATCCAAAGACTATTTGTTGATTCACACAAATTGGCTATTGTGTTTCTTAATTGTGGCTTTTCGAAGCTCATTCCTAAGTCTGGCTCTTGTTTCTTAATTATTGTGGCTATTAAATTCCTAAAGGTGGCTTTTTTTTAATTCTCCCTTATGGCCTTTAATTCATTTGTATTTATGGGAAGTAATTAGGGCAACAGCCCCAACCAACACTCCTACTATTGTTGAAAACCTATTGTTTATCTGAATGAAATCAAGTTTTAACACAATTAGGAATGAATTTAGGCTGAATTGTGGGCTCATGTCAAATTTGGCCTAGCCAATTCGACATGAGCTAGCCTCATATCGAATTTGGCTATGGCCAATTCGACATGACCTAGGCTCATATTGAATTGGGCAATGTCCTAACCCAACCAAGTCGGTCCGTATAAATAAATTGGCTCAACTTCAACTAGACCGGACCTAATTGTATCTGACTAAATTTAATTTAGGCCTTTTATTTAAACCAAACTTGATTTAGCCTTTTAATTAGAACTGAATTCATACTGAGCCAAAATTAAGGGTCCACAGGTAATATATTATTATTGTTATTATAATAATAGTAATAATAGCATTACAAATGGATGACTCAAAAAATATGTTACAAATGTTAAAGTTACAATGCAGTTCTTTTTTCTTTTTTAATTTAATTTTTTTTGTTGAAGTAACAAGTATAAAAAGTAAAATAGGATAATATAATTATTGCTATTGTTAGATAGGTCACTCATTATTATTATTATTATTATTATTATTATTATTATTATTATTATTATTATTATTATTATTATTATTATTATTATCGTCATCGTCATCGTCATCGTCATCGTCATCGTCATCATAAAAAATGTAAATTTTGCATTGGTAAACATATTAATGTAAATTTTCTATTGGTAAATATATTAAATAGCATTTTTAGTTTTCTCCTTAACCATTCATAATAAACATAACCTTTTGTATATTTCATTGATCACCTACAAAATTGAAATAAAGCAATAGAAATTATAAGTAAATTTACATTTAGAGAAAATGAAACAAATGCATAATAAAATTCCATAATTATATCTAAATTGAAAATAATTATAAAAAAGAATAATAACACACAATAATTCAAGAATAAAAAATAATAAAAATAATTGTAATAAAATGATTGGGTTCAGGAAGTGGACCTAATAATAATAACAATAACAACAGTAACTACTTTAATAAAAAATATTCTTCCCTTAAAAAAATAATAATTGTGTATTAATAAAAAATATATAAATAATAAAAATATAGGATTAAAATAATAATCATAAAGAGTCATGTTCAGGAAGTAAGCATTACTCAAAATAATAATATTCAAAATAATAATAGTTATTATTATTATTATAATAATAATAAAGTTAACAAATATTAAAGTATAAAACTGTCACATTCAGGAGTAAATATGGAGGTTAAGTCATAAAATAATAAAAATAAAAATTATGCATATAACGGTAATAAATCTATTAAAAATAATAAACAATAAAATTAAAAAAAATTCTAGACAGTGAATATAATAATTAAAAAAATAAGAAAATATAATTAGAATTTTGTATTCAAGCTGTGAATATAATTCCTCTTACAAATAAAAATAGATAATAAAATATCACAATAATTATAGTGTTAATCTTGGCGTTGTAAGGTGCTTCTCCTTCCCTACACATAATCAACTACCCCCTCCTGAACCTAGAAATGCAAACTAATCAAACCTTACAATTAATTGGTAGTGACTCTTAACAAATAAAAATAATAATTACTAAACATAAGCTGAATAAAAAAAAAATTAAACATATATTATTTTGTCGGCCTCTGCATTGCCTTATGTGTGATAGCTAGCAACTTCACTAGGAAGTAACTTTAAATTAGAGTGGTTAAGCTCTATTATTGTGATGTTTATCATTTATTTTTTTTATTATATGTTTGTGAATACTCGAATTTTGAGGCTCAGAAAGCCAATTTCCTCAGACCAGGACGGACCGGGGAACAACGGTAAAACTCCACCGAAAGTATGTCTTCATGGTACTTGAAATGTCCGGTGCGACGCAAGGATCACTGATATGGTCTCGGAATAATTTTTAGAGGCCCATGGCTCCCGGAAAGTCAGTTTTAGCAGAAATAGCGCGAGTCGCGGCCGGCCAGGACGGCGGCCCAGCCGCCGTCCAGCCCGATTTTGCCTATAAATAGGCTTCAGATTTCAAAAAAAAAAAAAAACTTTTGGACTTCCTACGCCCAGATGCTGACGAAATTTTTATGCTTAAGAATTTCTAATATTGTGTTGTAGAAAGCAAGAATCATATCCAAAAGTGTAAGGAAACAAGATCTGGAACTTAGAAGTGGAAAAATTCTACTCAAGGTAATATCATAATTCATCTTTGGTCAATTCGAGCATATCATAAGCATTCTAATCTTCTTCTTAATTTCTTCTCGGTCAAAGACCTAATCTTTTTAGGTCTGAGGGCCTAACGGACTAATCAATCACCCTTTCGGCATTAAGCCGTAAATAAAATCAACTTTTTTTTTGGCACGGAGCCTAAATTGCATCTCTTTGGTACTAAGTACCTAAACGGCACTATTAAAATGAACTTTTGGCATGAAGCCTAAATCGAACTCTTTTGGTACTAAGTACCCGAAATTATACAATTTTTGCACTAAGTGCTAAAACTCACAACTCTGGCAAAATGCCTGAAAAATGAACGAAGCATACACACACACATGCATGAAGCATAAATTTCATCGCCTTTAAATAGGCTTTCCCGAACTACATGGGCTTTGATCTCTCATAAAAACGAGAGTATGTAGGCATATTTGGGATTCACCCCAAATAGCAAGTCCACATTTTAATAACAATCTCTTTATTCTGTTTTCTTCATCCCTTTTACATTCATTTCTTTTTTTTATTTATTTATTGTCGAGTTAGTCAAATACATGACATAGTCCCCGAATCCTCCTTGGGTTCGCAGACTAGAAACCTTTACATTGGACAAGTTATTGGAGTCAAACAAGGGTTTTCTTAGTTTTTCCCTTCGAACAAAATAAACTGAGTGGCGACTCCTGACAACGAGTGAACTTTCGCCCGGATCCTTTTCAGGCGAAAAACCGAGGTTCACAGATTGGCGACTCCACTGGGGAACATAAAAATGATTTATGTGATCCTAGTGGACTACTATTGTTTATTTGGCTAACTGGCCCTTCTTTAGGGTATTTTTATTTATTTTGGCAGGGTACCTTAGCAATGGTTGTCTTTTCTTTAAAGACATTAGTACTGAAAATTGAAAAAAATATATCTTCCTGGGGACCATAAAAAATAATAATAATAAATAAAATAATGGCTATATATTATAAAAAAAATGATAAAAAAAATGATAATAATAATGATTTATGGAATTATAGTAGACTGTTATTATTATTCGTTTAACTGATTTGCCCTTCTTTAGGGTATTTTTATTCATTTTGCAGGGTACCCTAGCATTATATATCCTTTCTTTAAGGATGTTGGATTGAAAGTTGACAAAAGGAATCTTTTTCCTTCAATGGTCCCTTATTTGATAAATTGTGCATTTGTTTTGTCATTCAGAGAATCTTTTTCTCTTGCATATATGGGGGAATCCTTTTCCTCCATTGCATAAAAAATTGTTTTCAAATGAATTTCTTCTCTTTCTGTTCAAAGTTCTGAGTCTGGATAGCAAGTAGCGCTGACCGGCAGGTCTCCTTGATTATGCCGACGGACAGCCAAAGCGTCCTCCCTGTTGTCGCAAACCATTCCAATCCTTTTGGAGTGGCCCATGAGTAATCATACTGTTGGACCCACGCGAAACTCCTTGTTTCACATGTGGTTAGGTATATCTTACTCAAGACTCAAGGGTCCCTATGATAAGCTGATTCTCTATTTTCACATAACAATAGAACCTTCCCTTAGGTTGTATGTACCCAATGATAGTGCCGCATTCCATTAAAATGAATTGTGATGTGACGAGGTGCATTCATGCAACATAACAACATTGTTTTGGGAGAAAATTTTGATGTACATAAGTGGACCAAGAGTTTTCCTACCCTACACACCACCCTGATCTCTTGCCCTTAACCTTTGCAGGTACCCACTGTCCGTGTGCCTTTACCTACACCAGACACACCAATACCAACTGTGCTATCCCCTACAAATTCTACAACCCCAACTTCACCAACTGCTCCAATTACTGAAATGGCCACGATTGAACAGATTAAGGCTTTGCTGGATGGTCAGGTTAAGGAAATTGAAGCTAGAATGCAAGAAAAAATTGATGAAGCTTTAGCCGCCCAAAGGGTAGCCATCCTGGCTGAGTTAGAAGGAGCACCAAAGACAGTCCCTATTCCTGGAAATTTGGGGAAGGAACCCATTGTGGGACAAACCAGTACCCCCGTGACTGCTCAGATTAATACTCCTGTCATCAATTTGGAGGATCCACCCTCCAAGAATGAAACAGATGAACTGAAAAGGAAACTTGAATTGCTGGAGAGGTCAATCACTGCCTTGAAAACTCACAAAGAGGTGGTAGACATGGATTCCTTATCCTTGTTTCCCCAAGCTAGATTGCCTCCAAAATTCAAGATGCCTGGGATGGACAGATTTGATGGGACCACTTGCCCTAAAACTCACCTGAAAATGTATGTGGGAGCCTTAAGTCCTTGGGGTTTAAATGATGAGCTCTTTGCTCAACTCTTCCAACAATCCCTGACTGGGGTTGCCCTTAAATGGTTTGTGAGTCTAGACCGTTCCAAGATTAAGACATGGGAAGACATCTGCAATGCATTTAACTCTCAGTACCACTATAATATTGAGGTGGATGTCACCAGAAGGGAACTTGAAACTACCAAGCAGAACAACAATGAACCCTTCTCCTCGTTCCTTACGAGGTGGAGGGCAAAGGCCGCCCAAATGATCAATCGCCCTTCTGAACAAGAGCAGATCGATATCATAATCAGAAATTTAAGGCCTACATATCAAGCTCAACTGCAAACCCAATATCTACCTACTTTCAAATCGCTCATTGCGACTGCAACCAAGGTAGAAGATTTGATACAGTTGGGTAAAATAGTGGATGAGGGGGCTGCATCGAAATATAAGAAACAAAGCCAAACTCCTTCCTCAAGCAAGGTCAATCAAGTGGCCAATATTGCCCCTGCGAATCCTTTACGTGTGGGCAATCTTGGGCCGAGAAATCAGCCAAGAAGGCAATATACTGACCTTGGGGTACCCCTTCATTTGGTGTTTAAAAAGGCTGTGGAAGGGAAATATTTGAAGCCTTTGGACCCAAGACCTCCTCCAAACCCATTACCTTCCAGTTATAAAGTCAATGAATACTGTGAATACCATCAAGGGAATGGGCATAAAACAGATGCTTGCTGGACACTCAAAAACCGCATCCAGGATCTGGTGGATAGTGGTGACATCATTCCTCTCAGGAGGCAACCAAACATCAACACTAACCCTTTGCCCAATCATTCCATCCACGCCATTACTGTGGAAGAAGAGCTGTTTGATCCTTTCAAACTTCTCTTGGAAATGAATGAAGTGTGTGTGTTAGATTTGAACGACCTCGCTGAAGAGGTCAGTGCTCTGACAAGAAGTGGAAGACAATATCAGCCACTAGACTTGGGAAAAACCCCTACAACCTCAAATCCCCCCCATAAGAAAACACCAGAGCCAAAAGAAGACCCTGTCCTCACTCAGCTTAAACAAACTCAAGCTAAGGTGTCAATTTGGGAGCTCCTTGCTTCCTCATTCCCACACCGCCAGGCTCTCAGCGAAGCTTTGAGTCAACTTGATACACCTGTGGACACAAGCCCAGAAGCTTTGGTGGCCACTTTGACCCAATCAACCAAGGCATTGAGTATCAGGTTTTCTGATGTGGATTTACCAGAAGACGGTAAGAAACACAATGATGCTATATACATCACCATATAGACTGGGGGAAAGATTGTGCCCATGGTTCTCATTGATAATGGGTCAGCCTTAAATGTATGTCCCTTGAAAGTAGCAAGCTGTCTGGGGTTGGAGGCTACAGATCTTACACCTTCTGATCAGATTGTGAGAGCATATGATAACACTCGAAGAGAAATTTTGGGTGTTGCCACTCTAGAAATTGCTATTGGGCCGGTGAAAATGGGAGTACCATTCCAGGTCATTGATGTACCCGCGAGCTTTAATCTCCTCCTTGGAAGGCCGTGGAATCATCAGATTAATGCTGTACCTTCTTCACTACACCAAAAACTTAAATTCCCTTTTGAAGGAAAAATATCAAAGGGGACACCTGCGAAATCAACAGGAAAACCATGGATCAGTCTCTCCTTGAGGTTGTTCCTGGCGAAACCGCCATGAACTTGACTGGGTTTCATTATGACACAGTTCAATGCATAGAAGGTGAAAAACCCAAGGGGCCATTTGTCTCATATGACTTTGGGGAGGTCCAAATCAACTGCCTAGTGGGAATGATGCTGAGGGTAGGTTTATTGCCCGGGATGGAAATGATGAAGTCTAGGAGAAAAATACCCGTAGTATGGCCATGGGAAGAGCCTGAGAATAAGGGAACTTTTGGCTTGGGGTACAAACCTACAGACGAGGAAATAGAAGAGTTTGAGCGTGGAAGGAAGAAAAAGGGAAATTGGGGGGCAAGAAGCCTCAAAATGCGCCCTTACTTTAGAACTCTGAATGGTCACTTTTGCAAACCTGGAAAGGTAGTTCATCACCGTGGTTTTCAGGAACCATTCTATTCTCCTATGACCGGAAAGAAGCTACCGGGTTTTGAAATGTTTGCTGATGTTGTAGCCATGAAAGAAGAAGAGCCAGAACCTGAAACTGACCCCCAAATGGAAGATTTCATGCGGCCTAGTCTCTTTGATGAGGTTGCTATGATAACCAATTTTGAAGACAATAGGGATTTCACAAAGCTGATCAAGACCACGGATGGACCGCTGAGAAAATGGTACGCCGAGGAGGGACAAGCTGCTGAGGTTAAACCTAGTCCTGTGTCACACCCTGAACTTGAGTCTTGTACCGAGTCTTGTACTAATTCTGAGTCAAAAACCAAGTCAGAGTCTAATTCTGAGTCTTCTGTAATTTCAGATTTAGAAAGCCCTAATGTCAAGTCTAATGTAATCTTGGAGAATGACTCCGCCATTATCAATGAAACTGTTCCGATTCTTGGTTACCCTGTGTCTTTTGCTTTCCAAGTATTATCTAGCAAAAATGAAATAAATGAAATAAATGAAATAAATGAAAAGATAATAATTGGCAAAGAAAATGAACATACATACATTGCATATGATTGTGTGAATAAAGAACAGGTTGTCGATTGCATCAGGAAGTATGTCGACTGCTTCATGTGGAAGGCAAGTGATGTCACGGGAATAGACCCAGCCATAGCAGTGCATAAGATTCCGCTATACCCAGAGGCAAAGCCGGTTAAGCAGAAGTTGAGAAGAATGAAGCCGGAATGGTCTTTGAAAATTAAAGAGGAAGTTGCCAAGCAACTGGACAATAAGTTCATAGAACCAATTGCCTACCCTTCCTGGTTAGCAAACATTGTACCGGTCCCCAAGAAAGACGGAAAGGTCAGAATGTGTGTTGACTACAGAGATCTGAATAAGGCTTGTCCCAAGGACGATTTCCCGCTACCTCACATCGATTTGCTGATAGACAGGATGGCTGGGCATGTGATGGTTTCCATGACTGACCTCACAGTTGGGTATAATCAGATCCTGGTGCACCCACCAGACAAAGAGAAGACAGCTTTCATCACAGAATAGGGCACTTTCTGCTACAGGGTTATGCCTTTTGGATTAATAAATGCAGGGGCTACCTATCAAAGGATGGCGACAACAGTCTTTCATGACATGATACATAAAGAAGTAGAAGTGTATGTCGATGATATGATTGTCAAGTCAAAATCTCCAGAAGAACACGTTGAAGCACTTGAGAAGTTCTTCCTTAGACTTCGCAAGTACAATTTGAAGCTTAATCCTGCAAAGTGTCTGTTTGGAGCAACATCAGGCTTATTCTTGGGATATTTGGTCAGCAAGAAAGGAATAGAAGTTGATCCAGCAAAGTCAAAGGCTATTCTGAAAATGCCCCCACCAAGAACAGAAAAGGAGATAAGAGGCTTACTAGGTAGATTACAGTATATCAGTCGATTCATATCACAGTTGGCTGAGACTTGTGGTCCAATCTTTAAGCTACTGAGAAAAGGTGCTTCACAAGAATGGAATGAAGACTGTCAGAAGGCCTTCGACAAGATCAAAGAATACTTGTTAAGTCCGCCAATTCTGCAACCTCCCAGAATGGGAAAACCTCTGCTCTTGTATTTGTCTATAACAGATGAAGCCATGGGTGCAATGCTAGCTCAAGAAGCCGAAGATACAAAGGTAGAAAATGCAATTTACTACCTCAGCAAAAGGATGTTGGATTATGAGTTAAAGTATAACAAGATTGAGAAGTTGTGTTTAGCCTTGTATTGGGCTTGTACGAAGTTACAACACTACTTGTCTTCTTACACTACTTATGTCATTGCAGAACAGAGTCCCTTGAAATTCCTTATGGAGAGGCCTGTTTTGGACAGCAAAATGGCTAAGTGGGTGTCAACATTGGCAGCCTTTGACTTGAAATTTGTTCAAAGGAAAGCTGTGAAAGGCGGGGCAATAGCTGACCAATTAGCAGAATTACCTATAAAAGACGAGATGCGAGAAATGGGTTTCCCTGACGAAGACCTCTTGAATGTGGAAGGAAGTGTTTGGGAGATGTACTTTGATGGAGCATCCAATTATCATGGAAACGGAATTGGAATTGTGTTCAAAACTCCTTGTGGAGAATACATTCCATTCGCAGTTAAACTTGACTTTAGCTGCACAAACAATGAAGCAGAATATGAAGCTTGCATTAATGGGCTGGAAGCCGCCCTGAAATTGGGGATTAGGGACCTAAAGGTCTATGGTGATTCTATTTTAATAGTATCACAAGCTTTAAGGAAATGGAAGATAAGAGAAGAGCGTTTGGTTCCTTACCTACAACGCCTTGATCATTTGGCACAACAGTTCAATGATCTGTCCTTCGAATATCTCCCAAGAGCAAAGAATTAGTTTGCTGATGCCTTGGCTACTTTCGCTTCCATGATCAATATCAGGGAGGGGAAAGTCATTCGTCCATTGAAAGTTCAGCTTCAAAAGCAACCCGCCCATGTAATGCACTTGGCCGATGGTAAACCATGGTTTTGGGATATCAAGACCTATCTCAAGGATGGAAATTATCCGGAGGGATCATCAAAGGTTGATCAGAGGGCAATAAGGCAGCTTGCCACAGGTTACATTCTTAATGGAGATATCCTCTACAAAAGAAGTTGGAATGGAATGCACCTAAGGTGTGTAAATGAAGCAGAGGCTAAGCAGATAATGGAAATGGTACATGGTGGCGAATCAGGACCACACATGTATGGGATCGCCCTGGCTCGAAAAATTGCCAATCTAGGATATTATTGGTCCACCATGAATACAGACTGTGTGGCATTTGTGCAAGGATGTCATCAATGCCAAATATTTGCTAAGCTACAGAAGCAACCTCCTGTTGCCCTGAATCCAATCACTTCTCCATGGCCCTTCGCTACTTGGGAAATTGATATAATTGGCAAAATACATCCAAAAGCATCAAATGGACATCAGTTTATCTTGGTAGCAGTGGATTACTTCACAAAGTGGGTTGAAGCAGCTTCCTATGCAGAATTAGACGCCAAAAAGGTAGCACAGTTTGTCCGAACCAACATCCTTTGTCGGTACGGAACACCATTCGAGATTATCACAGATAATGGAACTCATTTCCAAGCAGAATTTGCTAAACTCTTGCAGGATAAGAAAATCCAACATCATAAGTCCTCTCCTTATAGACCCCAAACAAATGGAGCTGTAGAAGCAGCGAACAAGTCTATAAAGGTGATCATACAAAAAATGATCAAGGAACATAGGCGTTGGCATGAGAAGTTGCCATTGGCCTTGTGGGGATATAGAACATCAGTTAGAACTCCTACTGGGGCAACCCCGTATTCACTGGTATACGAAATGGAAGCAGTACTCCCCATTGAACTGGAAGTTCAATCGGCGAGGATAATTCAAGAAAGTCAGATAAATGAAGCTGAATGGATCAGCAATTATCATCATCAGTTGTTGGGTTTGGATGAAAAAAGACTTCAAGCTCTACATCAGATTCAAGGGTATCAGAGGCGAATGGCCAGACATTTCAACAAAAAGGTCAAAGATCGAAAGTTGGAAGAAGGTTGTTTGGTTTTGAAGGAGATCAGAACACCTGTTACAGATCCTCGTGGGAAGTTTCGTCCTCATTGGGCGGGACCCTACATTTTGAAGAAAATACTTTCCGGCGGAGCCGTCATCTTGTCTGATTTGGATGGTCTGGAGTTCACAAACCCATGCAATCTGGATCAACTGAAGAAATATTATGTATGATCATGCATTCCAAAAGGAACTACATTAGACCTGATTCTCGTAAACTAATTCGAGATATGTAGGCAGCTCTCTTTGAGCACGGTCTAAATTTTAATAAAAATCATTCATTCATCTTTCTTTTGCCAAAAGGAAAGAAAAAAAAACAAAAAAAAATCCCGCTAAGCTGAAAACCCACAAAGGGCGGATTAGGCAATAGTGGGGCCCGCTAAGCTGAAAACCCGCAAAGGGCGGCTTAGGCAAGAATGGGTAAGAGCTCGCTAAGTTGAAAATCCGAAAGGACGGCTTAGGCAAAAATAAGAGCAAATAAATAAAGTAGATAATGCTTGGAAAGCAAACAAAAGGGTCATTCATTAAGAATCATACATTACAAAAAGAGAATCATCTGTTACAAAAAAGAGTCATTCAGAAAGAGTCATTCATCCTATAAAATACACAACTAATCAAAAAGGTCAAGTCATATTCCCCCAAAAACCAAAAAGGTAAAAACAACCCAAAAACAGAAAAGACAATGGAGTCACCCTGGGATCTAAATCCTACACCCCCTCTCCCTCCAACTCCTGCAGCAATGCACACCTCCTCGGTTTCTCAACGGGCCAAACCTCAGCTATAAACCAGGTCCTGTACTCTGGAGTGGGCTGAACGAGGAAAGGCTTTGCACAAGGCCTGATCATCCGATGGTCTCTGACCCAAGTCTGTAGAACAGCCCGAGTAACCCCGGGGGTAATGGGAGAAGCAATGGTAAGCCCGACAGGAAGGGGAACTCTCTGATCAATACCCATCTGCCTGAGGACGCGGGAAGCACTGTACCAAGTACTGTGAGTGAACCCAAGCAGGTAGACATGGTTGTGCATGGCATTTGCCTCCATGAATTGAGGAATCTTATACCAAGGGACGAACCATAATAATTCTTCCGGTCCAAGCTCAAACAGCCAAACAGTCCATTCGGCCATAGAGGGAAAAGAAATCTGAATTTTCCTGGTGCGATACTGCGAAGGGTTGTAGGTCAAAGTCTGGGGGGCTGCAACCACTCGAAGATGATCTCTCAGCCAAACCTGAAAAAATAGATCCTTTCTATTTTACAAAGGAAAAGAGAGACAATGGAATAAGCAAAAAAAAAACAAAAGGTATAAATTACCTGAAGGATGACCGGGGTGATGGTCCAACGTTCAAATCCAAGTGCACATCTGTCGAGACTCTGAATAGTCTCAGCCAGGATCATGCCCCCGATACAGTTGAGCTCTTCCATTTGCCTAACCATTGGGCAAAGTCTCAAATCTCCAAAGCCGGGGTCACGGTTGAAGAGGAACCCAGCTAACAGACAAAAGACGAAGGCTCGCATTCTATGCCTCAATTGAATATCGTCTTCAAAATCGGCGGTCAAGAATTCATCAATTAGGGGAAGCAGCATCGCCTTATCCCCATCTACAATCATAGCTTGGGCTTGGGGTTTTGTGAAGCTAAAAAGCCTCTGAAAAGATCCCACATAGCCGATTTGGACCTCATGCCTCACAAGAGGGGCATTTGGGTCGCACCCAATGATCGAGCAGAACTCCTCAAAAAGAGGACACATTTCCTCCATCCGAGCCCCAAATCTAAAAACATGGGCTTGGGGATCCCAAAACCTGATGCAAGAGTGTAAGAAATCCCAGTCTACAGCTACACCTCTGAGGGTGGCGACAGCTTTCAACCCATACCTCCCCATGTTGATCCTTTCAACATTGTGGAGACTTTTGGTCCAATTATGCATCACGTGATTAAAAAGGGGATTCATTGTTATTTGAAAAAAAATATAAGATCTTGCAGTAAGAGGATTGCTTTTCTGGCCCACAGATGTAAGACAACCTTGAGTTTTATACTGGTCTGGCCCGGGCAGCGGCTCGGCCGCCGCCGACCGTCCTGATTCCTCTTTTTTTGATGTTTTGTAAAATTCTCTGTTTTGGCCCTGTTTAGGCCCTGTTATGTGCTATTTTTTGGGATTGTGTCAGGGATTTATTTTTAAAATAGATTTCTAAAAAGAAAAAGCATCATGCATACATATGTGCTGTTAATACTAACAAATAAGTGCAGGTTTACAGATAAGTTCAGATAACAGCAGAAAAACATGAAAGGTACAAAGTACAGAAGGGGAATAGTTTAAATACAGCAAGCATAGTTCAAGACAAGTATGAAAAAAATCAGTGCCGGCCTCTTCGTCTTTGCGGCCTGCTCTGCCTCTCGTAAGCAGCCTCAGTCTAAGCACCAGACAGTTCATCCGAGAAAGCAGTAATCAGTGCCGCCATTTCCGTGATCAGGCCCTCTGGTACCTGTAAAAGAGACGAAATCATAATCAATCTCAAGAGAATTTTATGAATCCTTTTCATGAAAAGTTCTATAAGAATATACCTGAGTGACATGAGCAAAGCTCCGATATAATGCACCCTCTGCACTAATTGGTCGGGTCACCCAACCACCAGGTGCATGATAACGAGCAGCATAAGGCAGCCTCAAGTCGGCTAAAATAGGGTCAAATTGGCCGGTAGCTGTAAGGACGGATGCGGGAGGCCTCAAATGAGATGAACTGCTGCTTCCTCCAGTGTGTGATGGTCCAGCCCCGAAAGCGGAAGTCTCAGCCCTAGAGGAAGAGGGTCTGTCAGTTTGCCGGTCGGGAGAAGGATGGTCTCTCGGAGTGCCAGAAGTGGGAGCCGAAGAGTGGGAAGACCGATAAGGAGGTACAGAGTCAAATCGTGTCCCAATGCATGGCATCAGTCGATGAAGGCAGTAGAAGTCATAATCCTCATCCGGGGCATAAGCCGACTCGAAAGGGTCGCCCTCATACTGGGACACAGTAACAGGCAGAAGTGTTGAAGATAGCATATCATCAGGGGGATCCATGGGAACTGCACGGAAACCGGCGATCTGGAAAGTCACCCTCTCAGCGAGATAATACCGTCGAAACTCTGGATGGGGAAGTATGAATCGACGGCGAGTCAGAAACTCTGATCGCCAAAAGCTGTAATCTTGAGCAATCCACTCTGCCAGTCGGTGAGACATCACTTCAGATGCAACCTGTAAAAATTTATTATATTAGTGAATCATTTTCTCTAATATAATAAAAAAGATGACGATAAAGCATTTACTGAGTCCATTGGGCAGCTGTCGAAGAATGATCTCAGCCCTCTGATGGGAAGTTTCCTCTTTGGTACTTCTACCCTCTCTCTATACCACCTCCAAGCAATAGGGGAAAGAGGATCGGCGGGGGCAGGTATCTCACGAAGAAAAGGGGCGATGCCAGGAAAGTACTCGTAAGCCCAAGTCTAAAAAAAAAATAAAAATAAAAATAATAATAATATCAGAATTGGTGTATGTCAACATATATAAAGATAGGGGAAATGTTCTTTACATTACCTCCCAGAAGTAATACAAGCCACAGGGAGCAATACGGGTATAGCAGAGGTCAGACATGTCGTCATATAACCTACACAGCATCATGCTAGCCCAATCGTACGTATGAAGCCGTGTCAGGTCAAGTAGGCTCTTCAGCACATTGAGATTCACTGCATCTTTCCTGTTTGATAAGAAGGAGCTAGCAAACAGGAGAAGCAAGGTAAACCTGGCCGCCTGGTCCGCAGTAAGGTTGCCTGTCTCGTAACCAGTGTAGATACCTGGCGCTTGCTCCACAAGCCACCTCCGCTGAATGCAGCGAGGTGCCTGATATCGAGGATAGTCAACCCCGATCAAAGTAATCATGTCGGCTGAAGAAATGTCCTGCCGCCAGTCATCATAGGACTCCACCATCTCAACGCCAAAGGGAATCCCAGAAATGATGGAAAAGTCAGTAGGCGTCATTGTCATCTCCCCCCAAGAAAAATGGAAAGTGTCAGTAGTAGGCCACCAGCGCTCGGCTAAAGCACAGATCAAATCCCGGTGGATATCTCTGCCCACATCTATAGCCCTCAAATGGTGGAGGAAAGCAGGTCTGATAAGATCCCCCACTGGGTGCCCGACATCAAAGATGTAAGCCGGAATAATGACCATCGGACGCTCAGCTATAGATATCTTGATCGTAGAGTCCTAAAAAAAAATCAGAAAAGTTGGACAAATTCAGAAAAGATTTAAGTTCTTTCCCCAGCCGGGTGTGGATTCCTAAAGGATTATTTCTAAGTTCTTTACTAGAAATAATTACTGATGGCAGAACATAATGAAGCCTGGTACATATCCTAATTCATTGCTAGTACATGTAAAGGAAAGGTTCCTAAAATTTATTTCTAAGTTCCTTACTGGAAATAAATAAAATTCCTAAGCATGCATACTAGATGGACAAAAGGGAATGTACTCACCTCATAGCAGCCGGTCCGAGAACTGTGCTTCTCCTCCTCAAGTAAAAGATTGCAGGGAGGGAGTGGGATTTCGAGGTCTTCAAAGCCGGTGAAATCCATCGTCGAAAGAAAATTTGAAAGAAGTGAAAGAAGAAGAATGAATGAAAGCAAATGAAAATTGAATGAAATGAGCCTATTTATAGAAAAAATGAAAATGCGGGTCTTTTTGCACCTCGCTCAAAATTCGCTCTTCAGAAGACCACTGAGTTCCATAAATCATTTTTATGGACCCCAGTGGGGGGCAATTGTGAATACTCGAATTTTGAGGCTCGGAAAGCCAATTTCCTCAGACCAGGCCGGACCGGGGAACAACGGTAAAACTCCACCGAAAGTATGTCTTCATGGTACTTGAAATGTCCGGTGCGACGCAAGGATCACGGATATGGTCTCGGAATAATTTTTAGAGGCCCATGGCTCCCGGAAAGTCAGTTTTAGCAGAAATAGCGCGAGTCGTGGCGGGCCAGGACGGCGGCCCGGCCGCCTCCCACGGCGGCCTTCATTTCTTTTTTTATTTATTTATTGTCGAGTTAGTCAAATACATGACATAGTCCCCGAATCCTCCTTGGGTTCGTAGACTAGAAACCTTTACATTGGACAAGTTATTGGAGTCAAACAAGGGTTTTCTTAGTTTTTCCCTTCGAACAAAATAAACTGAGTGGTGACTCCTGACAACGAGTGAACTTTCGCCCGGATCCTTTTCAGGCGAAAAACCGAGGTTCACAATGTTATGATTTGTTTAGGTCTTATTTTACGATATATATGTTATTATGTGATTATGTTCCTTAAAATATTATTTACATACTCCAACTCATTGTCTCTCATCACACATGTACTTAAAGGTCAGGAAGTGACTTATTACCTAATAGGCTTAGTATAAGGATGAAATAGGGATGCCTCCATGGGAAACCCAATAGGGCCTCCAAAAAATCCTCGCTCAAACTGTCTTTTGGCCATGATTGGCTGAGAGAACTCGCTAATCCAGGTTGTGGATGACAGCGATATTATTCTAATCTGAGAACCTCAAAACCTAGTGAAATAAGGTGAATCTATACCCTTAGGAGTAGAACTCAACCATTCACACCTCTAGGTTATCCTACCTCTATTTCTTTCTAACCCTTCTAGGAGTATTCAATAGGCAACTCTTGTATATATTTTATATATTCTTTCTCTAGATGTTAAAATCCCAAACTCGGTATAAATCCCATTTGTATTAATCTTTTTTTTATTGATGCATATACACACATATCATTCATGCAAAATTACACATTTCATAAAAATGGAAAATAAAAATGTTTTTAGTTTTAAAATAAATATAACATCAGGAGCTTCAACATAGCCCAACTTTTAAAAAATAAATATGACTTAACTCACCATTTTGGGACTCAGTCAAGAACTAAACTCATGGAAATTCAAGCCCAAGAAGAAATGAGGTGAGATATCAATCAAATAAAGGAAAGGTTAGAGGAAGTTTTAGAAATTAAGAATTAATTGGCACAACTGTTGGAATTACTCAAAGGCAAGAAAACCGTAGAACTGTTCCTAATGCCATAGGAGCTCACCCTTTTATCGGTGCTATAGGAGATCCTGCGTATCCACTAGGTTTTATCTCACCATATAAGGCAGTAGAAGGAGGACAAAGTAATCCATCTAGCAAAAAATGTCGATACTTCTCAATCTTATCAAGGAATGCCATAAAAAAAAGGGAAGCAAGAGAAGCCCAAATAAATCTGATGCCTATTATCTTTCCTGAAGAACCCGTAATAATCCCAAATTTGGATGACCCAAAGGTGCAGAGCAATTTCAAAAGAGCTAGCCTGAACCTGTTTCGAAAAAGATAGAGTGGCTAGAAGACTGTTTAAAAGCGATTGAATAATGTGTATGACACCAGTAATGCATCCCAATTGTGCCTGGTACCCGATGTGACCATACCATTGAAATTTAAGACTTCAGTTTTTGAAAAATATAATGGTTTATCTTATCCTCAAAGTTATCTATTAATGTTTTATAGTAGAATGACAGCACACATCAGTGATAAGAAATTATTGATTAATATTTTTCAAGAAAGTCTTACAGGACCAGCAATGAGGTGGTACATGAATTTAGATCAAACACATGAAAGAAGATAAAAAGATCTGATAGATGCCTTCATGAAGCAATATAAACATAATATGGATATGGCACCTAGCAAAGATGATTTGAGAGATATGAAAAATTAAAACAATGAAAATTTTAAGGAATATGCCCAAAGATGGAGGGACAAAGTAGCACAAGCCAGTCCCCCTCTCACCGATAAGGAGATGATATCCAATTTCTTAGACACACTAGGACAGCTATTCTGTATATAGCATGTTGCTAGCTAACATAACTACCAACTTCTCATATTTGCTCCTAGCTGAGGAAAGGAGTGAGCAAGGCATGAAAAAAGAAAAAAATTAAAGAGCAAAGTACTAAAGGGAACATCTCAAAAATATAATATTCAGGCAAAAAGAAAGAAGGAGAAACCCACATGGTAGGAGGGCGTCTACAGCTTAAAAAAATTACTATCATAATCCCCATCACATTATGTGGCAAATGTAGGGCCTAAAATGTATTAGTTTCGTTATCATGATCCCCAATTCGTGAATTCTCAAAATGCTCTTTATTTAGTCTACCCGGTGCTCCTACATTTGTTCAAGGATCAAATAATAGGAAAAATCAATCTAATCAAGGAGGGAAACAAAATATTTACCTCTGAAAAAGAGGATAGAAACATTTATTCATATCCCTATAACTTATGTAGAATTGTTGTCTCAATTACTACAATGACAACAAGTGTGTTTGACACCATTGGAACCAATGAAGCCACCTTACCTCAAGCGGTATGACCCTAATATGAAGTGTGAGTACCATACAGGGGCACTTAGGCATTCTATCAAAAATTGAACTACATTTAAAAGAAAGGTCCAAAGTCTTTTAAATGCAGGATGATTGAAATTTAATCATAAATCAAAAAATCATGATGGGGGAAAAATCAGTGCTATTATTGAGGATGAGGTATAACAATATGAGGAAAAGATAGAGGAAGTTCAAATGCATATGGGGCAGCTTTTCTAAATTTTAGTCAAAGTTGGTATGATGCTTGAAAGCCAATCGAGAGATGAATCTCTCCCTCAATAAGGACCATTTTGTGGACACCATGGTGAGACAATGGATCATACAATCGATGGATGCTCATAGCTCAAGATGAAAGTGTAAGAGTTGATGAATGCTAAAATTGTGATTTTTGAAGAAAAAAGAAATAGAGAGGAAGATGTGAGTATAGTATCTATTGATCTTTCTATCCCAGCGCCATTGTAATATCATGTTCACTAGAAGTAGAAAAAAGCAAAAATTTTCACAAATTTTCACATGTCCTAAAGCTTGTAATCAAAACATCAGCTCCTTTTGGATATAAGGATCCAAAAGTAGTGCCTTGAAAGTATGGATGCGAGATAGCAAGTCAAAATCAAGGCATGTGCCAAGCAATAGTGAAATTAAATCAGTGGTCAATATTTTTGGAGTAGGTGACATGACCAAAAATGGTCGTTGTTATACTCCAGAAGAAGAAGAGAATCAAAGAAAAGATGAACTTGAAAGGCATAGAAATGGGAAAGCTAAAGAAGTAGAATTGGTGCAAGAAAGTGAAGTCAGATAGTTTCAGGATGTAGGCAGCACAAATGACTCACAATTAGAAGTAAAGAAGCCAGTCTCTGAGCATGAAGCATGTGAATTCCAAAAATTGGTTAAGAAAAGTGAATACAAGGTGATCTAGAAGTTGAATGGAACCCCAGCTAAAATTTCATTACTATCTTTAATCTTGAATTCAAAATCTCACAGAAATTCTTTGGTCAAAATTCTAAATAAAGTACATGTCTGCCAAGATATCTCTATAAATAGTTTAAACAATATAGTTGGGAGTGTAATGGCAGCTGACTACATATCCTTCACTGATGATGAAATACCTGGAGAAGGGACTGGGCATACAAAGGCTTTACATATATCATTCCAATGTAAAGGATATTCTATTACCAAAGTTTTGGTGGATTATAGGTCATCCCTAAATATCCTACATAAAATAACTCTCTCAATGCTACCAATGGATGAGACATATATGTAGACTAGCTCTATGATAGTATGAGCTTTTGATAGAACCAGAAGAGATGTTTTAGGGGATATTGAAAGACTCATCCAAATGGGTCCAATCATATTTAACATAACATTTAAAGTGATGAAAATAGTATCAGTTTAAAGCATGCTAATTGGGATGACCATGGATACATTTGGCAGGGGCAATACCATCATCTCTATATGAAAAGGTCAAATTCATTATTGAAGGAAAGATGATTAAAATTTCAGGAGAAGAAGACCTTCTAATCATTAAGCCAGTCTCAACTTCATATGTCAAAGCAGTAGAAGAAGCCTTTGAAAGTTCTTTCCAATCCTTTGAGATAGTGAATACTTTATATGTTTGGGAAGGATTAGTCATGCTAACTCTTCGATTATCAGCCATAGCTATGACACAAAAATGAAAAGGGTAAGCTACTCTCTAGGGAAAGGTTTAGAAAGACGTGAATAAGAAATCAACGCCTTTCTACTTCCTCTTAATAATGACAATAGAGATGGATTGGGGCATATGATTACTAAAGAAGACAAGAGGATAATTTAAAAAGAGAAAAAATATCATAGACTGGCATATCAGGAAACTTTAATAGAGAAAATGATATTCCCACTCTTAAAGCGAATCTTTAGAAGCATTGGTTTTTTTCATAAGGAAATGAAGACGGTAGGAAACCCATGAGATGTAGAGATAATATCAGAAATTCATTAGTGACTATGGTGAATAAAGATAAGCCCTATGATAAAAACGGCTTTATGGGTCATGCCTTTGCCACCAAGACAAGATCTAAATAGTTGGAAAGCTTATAAATTGTTATCTCATGATTCAAAGTAATTCAAATAAGTATTTTCCTGTGATTCTGCCCAATATCGTAGGAAAATGTTAGCATGGGCTTTTTTTTCTAATATTTCAAAATAATTTTTAACGAAATAAAATACATGTTTCATTCCATTCTTGAACTCTCCTTCTTTCTTTCATTCTACTTGATTTTTATATCTTTGTAATATTTCCCTTTTTCATACTCACTCTATCCAAGAATGCCAGTGATGAAGTAAATCTTGAGGAAATTGAGTCTACATGTGTTTTTGATAACCCTATCTTTGAAATCACATCTAATGAAGAAGATGAAGAGGATTTTCCTCCTGAGATAACTAAGATGATAGAACAGGATAAAAAATTTATGCAACCTTTGGAAGAGGCGGTAGAGGTAGTAAAGTTAGGAACCAAAGAAAATAAAAAGGAAACATAGACTGGTGCATTTCTTCCTCCAGAACTCAAAGAAATGATCGTTAGATGACTATAAGTGTTTATGGATGTCTTCACATGGTCATACCAGGATATGTTGGGACTAAGTACGGACATAATTATGCATCATTTACCATTAAAACCAAAATGTAAACTCATAAAACAAAAGCTAAGAAAATTGAAGCCAACCATTTTATTGAAAATAAAAGAAGTAAAAAAGAAGTTTGAGCAGGTTTCTTAGAGGTGGCCAACTATCCAGAATGGGTAGCTAACATTATTTATGTCCCTAAAAAGGATGAGAAACTCAAAATGTATGTTGATTATTAGGATCTTAATCAAGCAAGTCCAAAAGATGATTTTCCTTTGCCGCACATTGATGTGCTAGTAGATAATACAACTTTATTTTATATGTTCACATTAATGGATGGATTCTTAGGGTACAACCAAATTAAAAATGAATCTTGATGATAAGGAAAAGATTTACTCTCCGGGGAACATTTTATTATAAAGTGATATCTTTTGGATTGAAAAATGAGGGGCAACTTACCAGAGAGCAATGGTTACCCTATTTCATGATATGATGCATAAAAATAGATGTATATGTCTATGACATGATAGAAAAATCTCAATATGGTCAAGACCATGTTGCAGTTTTAAAAAGATTGTTTAGGCGGCTAAAGAGATATCAGCTCCGATTAAATCCTGCAAAGTGTATATTTAGAGTTTCATCAGAAAAATTGTTTAGGATTTATAGTCAGTAGAAGGGAATTGAGATTGATCATAATAAGATCAAGGCTATAGTTGAAATGCTAGCTCCAAAACCAAAAATGAGGTTTGAAGCTTTTTGGGAAGTCTTAATTATATAGCTCGATTCATATTACAATTGACAACTACGTGTGAGCCTATCTTCAAACTTTTGAGGAAGAATAACCTAAGAAAATTTAATGAAGAATGTCAAATGGCATTTTACAAGATTGAACATTATTTACAGGGTCCTCTAATTCTACAGCCACCTATACTTGGTTGTCCTCTTCTCTTGTACTTGACCGTTTTTGAGAGCTCAATGGGTGCTGCTCTTAGGCAGCATGATGACTCAAGAAGTAAGGAGCAAGTCATATATATTGTATAAGTAAAGAATTTCACCAATTACGAAGTAAAATATTCTCTATTAGAAAGAACTTGTGTTGCATTAGTATGGGCCACTCACCAATTATGGCACTACATTCTATACTACAATAACTTTTTAATATCTTGAATGGATGCCATAAGTACATTTTTAAAAATCCAGCTCTAACTAGGAGAATTGCTCGATGGTAGTTTTTATTAATTGAGTATGAGATAATATATATCACCCAAAGGAGATAAAAGAGAGTATTATAACTGAGTATTTGGCAGATCGAGCTATTTAAGATTATGAACCAATAAGTTATGATCAGCCCGACGAAGAAATAATGTTAGTCGATGAAAAGCAATGATTGGAAAGAAAGTGGATCATGAAATTTGATGGGGCTTTAAACGCCTTAAGAAGTGAGATAAGAGTGATTCTAATCTCCCCATAACGGAAATATTTCCCTGTGACTGCCAAATTATGTGTCGAATGCACCAATAACATGGCTAAATACGAAGCCTATGCTTTGGGAATACAAGCCGCTATTGATATGAAGATCAAAAGGCCAGAAGTATATGGTGATTCATCATTGATAATCAACCAGTTGAAAGAAGAATAGGAAGCCAGAGATCCAAAATTGGTCCCTTATCTAGAATATATTCTTGATTCAACTCATAGCTTTGAATTCATATGTTTTGATCATGTTTCTTGAATTGAGAGTCGAATTGCAGATGCATTAGCCACATTAGTTGCAATGTTTTTACTAGACACTTGTGAAAGGATGCCTCCTATCAATATCAAAACTAGAAGGGTCAATGCTTACTATACAAACATTGAAGAGGAATGTCATGGTAAGCCGTGGTTTTATGATATCAAATAGTTCCTCAAAAATAGGCCAAAAGCCTCAGACATTGATAAAAGAATAATCCAGTGATTGATTTCTTTTTAAATGGAGATATTATATACAAAAGAAACTATGATACAATGCTGATTAGATGCATGGATGAAAAAGAAGCTTAGAAATTGATGAAAGAAGTGCCTGAAAAAGTTTTATGGGATGCATTCAAGTGGACATTTGTTGGCCCGTAAGATTCTCAAAATAGGTTACTTTGGGTTGAAAATGGAATCAAATTACATTGACTGTGTCCAAAAATGTCACAAGTGTCAAATATATGATGACGATATTAATGCTCCTCCAACACCCTTACGTGTGATGGTTTCCCTATGGCCTTTAATGATTTGGGGAATAAATGTAATTGGTCTAATATAACCTAAACTTTCTAATGGCCGTTGATTCATCCTAGTAGCAATTGATTTCACCAAATGGGTAGAGGCCACCTCTTATGCTAATGTGATTAAGAATGTAGTCTTGAAATTTATTAAGCAAACTATCGTATGTCGGTATGGTCTTCCCGAGCATATTATCATCGACAATGCAAATAATTTTAGAAATAATGACATGGTAGAAATATGTGCAAAATTTAAAATTAAGCACAATAATTCTTCCCTATACTTCCCAAAGATGAACAATGCAGTTGAAGTAACCCATAAAAATATTAAGATCATTTAGTAAATGGCAATAACATATAAAGGTTGGCATGAAAAGCTTCCTTATGTTCTTTACAGGTATAGAACCACAGTCAGAAAATCTGCTGGGGTAACACTATTTTCTTTAGTATATGGCATGGAAACAATATTACCCATTGAGATTAAGATTCCTTCTCTTAGGATTATTGTGGAAGCTGAGCTTGACAATGCTGAATGGGTGCAAGGTCATTATGATCAGTTAAACTTTATTGAAGAAAAAATATTAACAGCCCTGTGTCATAGTCAACTATATCGAAAAAGACTTATCAAGGCTCATGCAAAAAAGATGAGGACAAGAGAGTATCAAGAAAAAGATTTGATGCTCAAGAAGATTATTTTTAGACATCAATATCCGCAAAGAAAATGGACTCCTAAATATGAAGGTCCATATGTCCTAAGGAGAGCATTCTTTGAAGGAGCTCTCATTTTAACCAATATGGATGGAGAATATTTTCCAAATCCGGTGAACTCATATGTTGTGAAGAGATATTATGCCTAAAATTAAGAGGAGGAGGAGAAGACAAGATAAGAGAAGCATAGTTAGGGATTATTTAAAATCAATTCAGACTTTTGATTGTTATATTTGTATGATTCATTGGCTTTTCTTAATAAAGTTTTCCTTTCTCTTTCACATATTTACGACTTTTTAAAATGAGTATTTATCGAAAATGTTGATAAAACAACTATCAAGAGACTTGATGAACCAACATTTTTGCCCAACCCATGCTTTAAGACATGTGTTTTATTGAAAACTATTCTTGAAATATTTGAAAAAGGAACACAATGCTAAGAGATGGTTAAAACTAAGCTAATATGTCAGTGAGGCTTGAAAAATAACCTTGGAATGAAATGAACACATATTAATTAGGGGAAAGAATTGCTACCAAAATACTTATGGAGGTAGTAATAAATGGGATCATTCCAAGATCCAGAGTTGTTGCCTAAACAAAACCCAAGAAGACATCTTAAAGATCTCATAACTAAAGTTAAGCACTGAATTTATAGAATCAGGGATTGCTGCAGTTGTGATGTTATATTTTTCTTTCAAAAAAAATCTTAATCACAAAAAGATGGTTTAAGAAAAAAAGAAAGATAATTATCACTTTTTCCTTACATTCAGATATATGCTTATGCGCATGGCATAACGTTTTAAGAATTCTCAAAAAATTTTGGAATTGCTTAAATACAATAAAAAGAGTTTACATATAAAAATCACTTTTCAAGTAATTTTAGAATCAAGCTCTGAATTTCTCTTTGTTTTTTAAAAAGATCCTAGAGTTACGCTTTAGGTACTCCTAGGATCAAGCCTTATGTTCTATTTTTCCTTTTTTTTTTAAAAAAAACATAGTAGTAAGTATTATGAACTCTTAAGGTCAAGCCTTAGGTTCCCTTTTCTTTTGCTAAAAAGTTTATACAATTATGCTTTAGGTACTCCTAGGGTAGAGCCTTAGGTTTCCCTTTTTTCTTTTTCCAAAAGTTCCTCGTAGTAAGTATAAGGAACTCTTAAGGTCAAGTCTTAGATTCTCTTTTTTTCTCAAAAACTTTCTAAAGTCAAGCTTTAGGCATTCCTAGGGTCAAGCCTTATGTTCCCTTTTTGTTTTTTCAAAAAGTTTATAATATCAATCATTAGGTACTCCTAGAGTCAAGTCTTAGATTCCTCTTTTCTTTTCAAAAATTCTAATGTCAAGCATTAAGCACTCCTTGAGTCAAGCCTTAGATTAACCTTTCTTTTTAAAAAGTCCTAATGTTGAGCATTAGTCACTCATAGAATTAGGCCTTAGGTTTCCTTTTTCTTTTTTAAAAGTTCCTTGTATCAAGTATCAGATACTCATAGGACCAACTCTTGGGTTTCTTTTTCATTTCCAAAAAAATAAGTTCCTAATGTCCAGTATTAAGTACTTCCAATATCAAGCCTTAGATTTTCTTTTCTTTTTTTTTTTTAAAAAAAGAGTATCTAATGTTGAGCATTAGGTACTCCTAAGGTCAAGCCTTAGATTCCCATTGCACTTTTCCAGAATGAAGCTTTAAGTACAATTAAGGTCAAGCCCTAAAAAATAATTAGATACTAAACTTTTGTACAACTTCAATTAATCAAAGTATGCAAAAGAAAGGGGCGAGGGCTACTGTGGTAACCTCATTCTGAGTAAGAAAATTAATTTTTATAATCAAGCTTATTTTTTAAAAGAATAATAATAATTAACAATAAAGGGTTTATTTTTGTGTTCTCTTTAATTAATGTTAATTCCCCATTTGAATAGCTGGAAGCAAAATTTGTTCATGCAGTCTAAGCTTATAATGCCTATTATAACCTATCTCTTTTTAAATAATAATAATAATAATAATAATAATAACAACAATAGTAATTAAAAAATAATAAATAAATAAAATTCTTATTAAAATTCTCTGTACATACATCTTCCAAATACATAAAGATAAAATTAAATTAAAATAATAAGGAAAAGAAATCAATTTCTGCTACCCTTGCAGAAGCTCTATACATGCAACAAAATACATAAATGGTAACGGCAAAATGCTTTTTAAAAAAATAAAATGAAACAGAAGGAAAAGTAAAAAAAAATTCACACTAAATAAAAATGATAAAATATCAAAGAAGGAATCTATCTTTTTCTTGAAAAGCATGGGAATAGAAAATGGAGTATGGGAGGTATGGAATTTGAAAAGCAGTTATAACCATTGGAAATGAAAATGTTAGGTACCGGAAAAAATTTATTAAAAAATAGAGAAAAAAATTTTAAATAAAAAACATGAAAATGGAAACATTTTCTTCTATAAATGAGGGTGTAATAAACTGAAAAGAGGGGGGAATAGAGAAAAATAATAGGGAGTAAAAAAGAATAGGGGATATTCAAATTTCTTGACAAAGAAAATTAGTAAAATTCATATGAGTATAGGAAGTATGCTCTATAACAAAAAAATCATAAAATAAAAAGAACAAACAAAATACACATAAAAAAAGAGTAAAAATAGATAGAAAGTTTTATAGTTTTCCTGGAACAGGAAATTCAAAATTTTGTTAGATACAGGTAGTGTATTTAACAAAATATTAGAAAAAAATAAGAAACTTATTGAGAAAAGAGAAACACACAGAAAAATTGAAAAAAATACTAAAAAAATATACAAAAGGAGAGGAGATTCAGAAAAGAAAAGAGCACAAAAAAAAAACACTGAGAGAGAAGAACAACTCAGAGAGAAAAACAAGAGAGCAAAAAAAATTATAGCAAATAATTTCTTGGTAGAGGAAAATTATAAGAAATTTCATAAGTACAGGAAATGTACTAGTAAACCCCTAAAGACCTAAGCAGAAAGTAACAAGTTTATTTTTAATATTTGACAATCCCAAAATCAGATAAATATATTTCTGTGATTTTATTTAGCTAGTATTATTTTGTCTTGGCGTTTATAGTTTTGTTGTATTTCTGCTGAGACTTTTTAGCATTATAGTAAAGTATGATCAGACCATGATTATACTTGTTTTATAAATGAATATGAAACAGTAAATAGAGAAGATATTCATAAAATGCAGAGAGTGCATTTTATATATAAAAAAACTCAAAATTATCCATAATATTCATGAACACATAAGTTAAACACCAATAAAAATGTGTATTCAAGAACAGTTATTACAAAAATAGAGAAGCTACAAAATATTATATAAAAATTAATTAAGCAGAAACCATAACAATAAAAATCTAAATAGAAGATGAGATTTTGAGTCCTAAATGAAATATTTTAGGACAAAAATATCAAATTCGAAGATAAATAATGCAATATAAATTAGAAATCCAACTAGCAAAAAAATTATCATGAAGATTTGATTTTTTTTTTTGACAAATCAAAATAAGCCCAATAATAAAATATATGTTAAAAGATTTAACTAGGAATAAAATTTTAGAATTACAGAAAATTCAAAATTTACCTCATTATTTGTTGATAGAGATTGAAACTAGAATACTTGAAACAAAAATTGAACGAATTAACATGAGAAAATGAGAGTATAATTTTTTTTGTTTGGGTCTAAACTAAAGGGAAAAGAGAGATAAGAAAATCAAGGAGTTAAGGAAAAAAGAAAATTGACGGCACAACAATAAAAAAAATTGGAAAAAGTATGTGTATATATATATATGAGAATGGTTTTAGGGTTTGTAAGTCTGATGTTTTTTCTAAAAATAATAATAATAATAATAACAAATGAATAAAAAATAATAAATATCATGAAAAACTATGGTGGATTTTAATCCTGAACGACTAACGTTGCAAGGTTCAAGAATATGTGTAGCTTGATTATTATCATATTCCACTAGTTTAGCTCTAGTTGCTAGGTTATCTTCCCCCATTTGTTTATTATAATTAAAATATAGTGGCAGTGCAACATCATTTCATCATCCCTTTTTTATATACTACCATATTAATCACTTATTCTTCTATATATTAATGGTAGTCTATTATTGTTGTTATTATTATAATAGTAATAATAGTATTACAATTGCATGGCTCAAAAAAATATGTTACAAATGTTAAAGTTACAATGCAATTTTCTTTTTCTTTTTTTAAATTTACTTTTTTTTTTGTTGAAGTAACAAGTATAAAAACTAAAATAGTTTAATCTGATTATTGCTATTGTTAGTTAGGTCGCTTATTATTATTATTATTATTATTATTATTATTATTATTATTATTATTATTATTATTATTATTATAAAAAATGTAAATTTTCTATTGGTAAACATATTAATGTTAGCATTTTTTAGTTTTATCTCCTTGACTATTCATAATAAACATAACTTTTTATATGTTTAATTGATCACAAACAAAATTGAAATAAAGCAATAGAAATTATTATATTTAGATAGTGAAAATAATAACTATTAAGTAAATTTATATTCAGAGAAAATGAAACATATGCATAATAAATTCCATAATTATATCCAAATCGAAAATAATTATAAAAGAGAATAATAACACACAATAATTAATGAATAAAAAATAATAAAAATAATTGCAACAAAATGATTAGGTTCAGGAAGTAGACTTAATAAAAACGTAAGATTAAAATGGTAATCATAAAGTGCCATGTTTAGAAAGTGAACAATACTCAAAATAATTATACTCAAAGTAATACTAATAATAAATTTAACAAATATTAAAGTATAAAAGTCCCACATTTAGGAACTGAGTCATGTTTAGAAAGTGAACAATACTCAAAATAATTATACTCAAAGTAATACTAATAATAAATTTAATAAATATTAAAGTATAAAAGTCCCACATTTAGGAACTGAATATGGAGGTTAACTATAAACTAATAAAAATAAAATTTGTACCTATAACGGTTATAAAACTATTAAAAACAATAAAAAAAATTTAACAAAAAAAATTTTCAGACAGTGGATACAATAATAAAAAAATAAGTAAATATAATTAGAATTTTAAATTCAAGCAGTGAATATAATTTCTCTTACAAATAAAAATAAATAATAAAATATCACAATAATTATAGTACCAATTTTAAAATTGTAGGATACTTCTCCTTCCCACACATAATCAAGCCCCTTGAACCTAGAAATGCATATCAATATTAGGTGTCCAATCAAATCTTATAATTGATTGGTGTCAACTCCTAACAAAAAAAATAACTAAACATAAGCCGACCCAAAAATAAATTAAACATATATTATTTCGCCAACCTTTGCGTCGCCCCAAATACGATACATTGCTCAGATGGTAATCAATCAAGCAATCATAATTTTTTATCAACTCTAACCATCGTGTTTATCTAAGGTTCAGTTCCTTCTGAAAGCCTAGATACTTCAAACTCTTATGATCTATAGAGATGAAATATTTCTTTTCATGCAAATAGTGTCGCCAAATTTTCAAAGCAAACACTATTGTTGCCAACTCCAAATCATGTGTTGGATAGTCAACTCATGAGGTTTTAGCTATCTAGAAGCATAGGCAATAACTTTGCCCTCCTATATCAAAGCACATACTAAACCATTATGTGAAGCATCAGTGTAAATCACATATGGCATACCTTCTATGGGTAAGGTAAGAAAAAGAGCTTAAGTTAACATCTCTTTCAACTAATCAAAACTTGATTGACACCGATCCATCCATATAAACTTCACATCTTTAAGAAGTAACCTAGTAAGTGATAGTTATCATAGAAAACCCTTTCACAAATTGATAATAATAACCAGCCAAACCTAAGAAACTCATGACTTTTATCACTTTCTTTGGTGGATTCCAATTCAAGATTGCCTCTACCTTACTTGGATCAACCTTGATACCATCTACTCATCCCATATGTCTAAGAAAAGTAATTATGTCAAGCCATAATTCACACTTGGATAATTTAGCATATAGTTGTTTGTCCCTCAAAGTTTGCAGTATAATATGTAGGTGGCTATCATGGTCATCCTTGTTATGTGAGAAAACTAGGATATCATCAATAAACATTATCACAAACTGATCTAAGTATGGCCTGAAGATCCAATTCATCAAATCCATAAAAGCTACAAGTGCATTTGTCAACCAAAGTGGTATCACTAAAAACTCATAATGATCATACCTTATGCGAAAAGCAGTTTTAGGTATATCTGTTTCTTTAACCCCTAACTGGTAGTACACCAATCTCAAAACAATCTTAGAAAATATAGTTGCCCCCTTTAATTAATCAATCTTATTCTTGATGGTCACTTTATTCAACTAGTGGTAATCAATATATAGCTGCAAAGTGTCATCCTTCTTTTTAACAAATAAAACATGTGCTCCCTAAGGTGAGACACTAGGGCAAATAAACCCTTTATATAGCAACTTCTACAACTATACCTTTAACTCTTTTAATTCTGTATGTGTCATTCGATAAGGAGTAATAAAAATAGGTGTAGTGTTCTGATAAGTGCACAATTGATGATATTTTATTCCTATTTATTAATATGATTATTATCCAATTGAGTTTAATTTATTTTTTCAAAGTGTATTTTAGGGTTAATTTCAGGAATTCTCTGTATTTTGAGGCTTATGGTCATTTCAGAGGAATTACGAATGAAAGTAGAAAAAAAAGAACAAAATTCATCAATGGACACGCCCATGGACATGGGCGTGTCAATGGATGTGCCCTTGATGCTGCATACAAAAGCATTGACACGATCAGTGACATGGGCATGTCACCAAGTGTGCCTTTTGCAATGTCTCACAGTAGCTGTGACACGCCCAGTGACATGGGCTTGTCACTAGACGTGCTTTATGCTCAAAATCTCAGTGGCAATAACATGCCCAGTGACATGGGTGTGTTAATGGGCGTGTCAGGCGAAATTATCTACACTTTAAAAGCTGCGCTGAAGCACGAATTAAGGATCCAAATTTCATATTTTATAACCTAGAACCGACTTCTAAAGCAAGGAGGAGAGTTTTGGAGCTGAGATTGAGGGTGAAAACATGCTCTAAACAAGATTTAAATCAAGAATCAAGGATTGAAGTGAAGAAATACAAATTATTCGCCATGGATTGTTTGGTTTCTTTTATTCATTTTTCTTGTTCTGTTTTTCTGGTTTTGAATATGAACTAATTCATTCTCTATCTATATATTGATGAACCCTAGCTTATTTGTATGGATCGAATAATTATATTTAGTTGAATCATTTGATTGAGTTGTTTTATTCTTATGATACTTAAGGATCTATTTCCAATTTATAATAGCATGCTTATTGATTGGTTGCAATTTTCATATTATTGACTTGAGAAAGTTTGATATGAATTGAATACTCATAAGGGTTGAGGATTGATTGGAGTACTAGAGATAGACTTACAAGATCCTTTGGTTTATGGTTCCTTGTTCTTAATGCAAGATCTAATTAATTGTGTTTGAGAAGAGATTCCGGCACTCTACTTAGTGATTAGGGATTAATTCACTCGAGAGAGGTTTTAGTCTAAGTTAGAGGAATGCCAACTCAACTATATTAAATGATTTAACTAAATTGAAGTTCATAAATATCATTGAGGCTAGGGGGATTCAATATTTGGATAGTTTTATTACCATCAATCCTTTTTGCTCAACATTTAATTTCCCTTTACTTTCAGTCATTAGATTAATTGTTTTTAATTACACCACATCACAAACCTATTGATTTGCTAAACAGCGGTTAAGATTTGCACTAGTACTTGACCTTGTCCTCAATGGAACGATAACTCACTCACTACTTTATTACTTGGTCGACCTGTGCACTTGCGATATTGCTATAGCGTAGCTCGCGCGCACCAAGTTTTTGGCGCCGCTGCCAGGGACAACGGTTTCAATATTAGTAATATAATTAAGACTATTGATTTATTTTTATTTTTATTTGTTTTTAACATTGGTTCTTGCTTATTTTTAGGTATTTCCTCCCGTTTATGACCAGAGGTAACTCATCCCAACTGTTTGAATTAGATCCAGAGCTAGAAAGAACATTAAGGTGAAAGCGAAAGGAAGAATAGGAGGCAGTTTTGGAAGACATAGAAACATAAATAAATATGGAAATAGCAGAAGAAGAAGAAGAGTTTGAAGTGATGGAAGGAGCTGAGCCAAGAACAATGCAGGAGTTTGCTAAGCCCAATCTCAATGGAGCTGAATCTAGTATCCAGAGGCCGACAGTTGCTGCAAACAACTTCGAAATAAAAGCAAATGTAATTCAAATGGTGCAGCAGACTTGTCAGTTCGATGGGTTTCCTGATGAAGATCCTAATACACATATTGAGAATTTTCTGGAGATATGTGACACATTAAAGATAAATAATGTCTCAGAGGATGCAATTAGGCTGAGGTTATTCCCATTTTCCCTTAGAGTAGACCAAAGAAGTGGATGAAATCTTTTCCTCCAGGAACCTTCACCACATGGGGTCAGTTGGCAGAGAAATTCCTAGAAAAATACTTCCCACCGTCCAAAACTGCTAAGTTGAGGAATGATATCTCATCCTTTCTACAGCAAGATGGTGAGACCCTTTATGATGCCTGGGAAAGATTTAAAGATTTGTTGAGAAGGTGTCCTCATCATGGACTTCCACTATGGCTTCAAATTCAAACATTTTACAATGGGTTGAATTATGTAAGTAAGCAATCCATTAATGCAGCAACTGATGGTACCATAAACAACAAGACACCTGAACAAGCAAGGGATTTAATTGAAGACATGGCTATCACCAATTATTAGTGGCAAGCCCCAAGGGAGCAAGGAAAGCTGAAAGTCATGGGTTCACACCAATTAGATCCTGTGGTGGCTTTGACAGCCCAATTAGAAGCATTGAATAAAAAATTTGATTCTTTAGCTTCTTCTTCTGGGAAAGTAATGCAAGTGATGTCTTGTGAATGGTGTGGGGGTGGACATCAAAGTCAAGAGTGCCAAAATGGCAACATGTTTGCTGGGCAAGAGCAAGTAGATTATGTGGGAAATATGCCAAGGCAACAACAGAATAACCCCTACAGCAACACATACAATCCAGGGTGGAGAAATCATCCAAATTTCTCATGGAATAATCAAAATAATCCAAGATCTCCCCCTGGATTCCAGCAACTCCAACATCAACAAGCTGCCCCTCCAAGAAAGAGTAATTTAAAGGACATGATGGAGAAATTTATAGCAGCTTCTGAAACTAGGCTCCAATCAACTGAAACCACCCTAAGAAATCAGCAAGCCTCCATTCATAATTTGGAGAATCAGGTGGGGCAAATTGCCAAGTTTCTCAGTGAGAGACCACAAGGAAGTCTGTCTAGCAATACTGAGGCAAATCCTAAAGAGCAGCTCAAGGCAATTACACTAAGGAGTGAAAAAGAGATCAAAGGTAATGTCGATGAGAAAAGAGGAGAAGTGGCAGAGAAAAAGGCTGAAGTACAAGAAAAAGAAAAAGAAGACAATCCTCCTGTCACTTTGGGAGAGAAAACTGCATTAGAAAGTGAGAAAGAGAAGCAGCCGCAAGAAAGCAGCCCCATATTAAAGGAATACCGACCTAGAGTACCCTATCCGGTAAGGTAGAACAAGGACAAGATTGATGCTCAGTTCGGTAAGTTTCTTGAACTTTTTAAACAATTGCACATTAATATTCCATTTGCTGAAGCTTTGTCACAGATGCCTAAATATGCTAAATTTTTGAAAGACATCCTTTCTAACAAAAGGAAACTTGAAGAAGTGTCTTTAGTGCAGTTATCTGAAAAGAGTTCAGCAATTTTGCAAAGGAGGTTACCTAAGAAGTTAGAAGATCCAGGTAGTTTTACCATTCTATGTTTAATAGGTAACCTTGAGGTCAAGAGTGCATTAGCTGATTTGGGGGCTAGCATAAGTGTTATGCCCTATAAAATTTTCAAAGAGTTAGGCATTGGTAAACCTAAACCAACACTTATGACCATCCAACTTGCTGATAAGTCAGTAGTCCACCCTCGTGGCATTATAGAAGATGTGTTGGTAAAAGTCAGGGATTTCATTTTTCCCAATGATTTTGTTGTCATTGATATTGATGAGGATGCGGATGTTTCACTTATTCTTGGTAGGCCATTTTTAAATACAGCTCGTTCCCTTATCGATGTTCATGATGGCACATTAACTTTGAGAGTGGGTGATGATAAAGTTATTTTTAGGATATATGATGCTATGAAACATTCACTTTCACTTGATGAGGCGGAATCATGCAATGATGTTATTGAGCATGAGACCGTAAATTATGTTACTAACATTGTTTCCAAGGATCCCCTTGAGTTGTGTTTATTGTAGGAAAATGTTGAGGATCAAGAAGCAATAGAGCAGCTTGCTTTTCTTGAAGCAAGCAAATCGTTCAAATGCAGGGCATATGAGACTATTGAGATGCCAAAAGAAGAGAAGCCAAAACCATCAGTGATTGATCCACCCAACTTGAAACTAAAACCCCTTCCAGATCACCTTGAGTATGGATTTTTAGCGGAGGAGAAAAAATTACCAGCACCTGCCCCTGCTCCTGCACCTCAAGTTGATGTCTCCGATGTTGAGACTGGCAGTGACGATTCCGGCGATGCACCAATTTTTGACTAGCCCACATTTTTATTTTGTTTTTATTTTATTTTCATTTCTTTGCTTGTTTAATATTCTTTTTAGTTTTCTTTCTTTTTCATTGCTTTTGGACTATTGTTATTTTCTTTAAGAACTGTTTCTTTTGTTTGTTTATTTTATTTATTTATGTCTTAACCTTGTTTTTTCTTCTTTTTGCATTTTAGATTTTTGTTTTGAGGCAAATCCTCCTTCACCATACTCTTGGCACCGTACTCATATTTATTCATTCATGGACATGAAAAGGGCAGTTTTTCTCTCTCTTCATTATTTTTTGTTTTGCACACACATTGGGGACAATGTGCATCTTAAGTGTGGGGGAAAGGTATACTTTCTTGATTGAATTTTTATTATTTAATTCTTTCTATTTGATTCATTTGTCTCAATTAATTTCTGTAAATTGTTTTTCTTTTTAGATTTAAGTAAGCTAGATTGTTGTAATAAGTGTGAATTGATGTGGTTTCCCTTTATATGTTGAACTAATTTGAGATTTCCTAAATGACAATTTCTTGTTGAGGTTAACTTAGTGATCGTGATCAATTGCTGAGGATCGATTGTAATAGCTATAGTTGGGTTGTGGATTGATGGAAATTGGACACATCTAAAGTTTAAAACCTTAGTTACATTTTTTAGCATGTTATAATTCCTTAGATTCTTGAGTCAGACTTAGTATGACCCTTAAGTTTCTGACCCTTGAGCTGTTTAAAAAAATATAAATAAAATAATAATAATAATAATAATAATAAATAAATAATTCTAATTAAAGGAGCTTTGAAAATTTATCTCTGTTCCGCTGATTTTTACTCTTGAATTAAAACAAATGAGTTGGAATCATGAATAGTGCTAGTAGCCATTTGAACGGTGATTCTGGCTGAGTAACCGGGGGTCGGCATCACAAATGTTTACCTTCTCGTCAAAAGGTTAGTATCAGTTCAAACAAGTCGGGCTCCTTAAAATGTATATACATGTTTATATACATTTGAAAAAAAAAATAAATAAAATAAAATAAAATTTTGAGGGTTAGAGAACTTAAGAGAAAATTTACATTTTTCGTACTTTGCTCATGGCTTTCTGATTTTCTGGAATTTTATGCTCAATCTTTTAACTCTGGATTTTTAGGTTTTAGGTTTGTGATATTTTTAAAAAAAAAACTTCTTAATTCAGCTGTTATGATTGTGAATCAGTTTTTGGTTGAGAAAGTGAGGTTTTCTGATTCGAGTATTGTCAAAACTTTACTTTTCTTTTTGAATATAGAGGGGTTATGTCTTTTCTGCTTATTACAGTGATTTAGTTTGCTTGAGGACAAGAAAAAACTCAAGTGTGGGGGAATTTGATAAGTGCACAATTGATGATATTTTATTCCTATTTCTTAATATGATTATTATCCAATTGAGTTTAATTTGTTTGTTCAAAGTGTATTTTAGGGTTAATTTCAGGAATTCTCTGTATTTTGAGGCTTATGGTCATTTCGGAGGAATTACGGATGAAAGTAGAAGAAAAGAGCAAAATTCATCAATAGACACGCCCATGGACATGGGCATGTCAATGGACGTGCCCTTGATGCTGCATACAGAAGCATTGACATGCCCAGTGACATGGGCGTGTCACCAAACATGCCTTTTGCAATGTTTCACAGTAGCTGTGACACGCCCAGTGACATGGGCGTGTCACTAGACATGCCTTATGTTCAAAATCCCAGTGGTAATAACACGCCCAGTGACATGGGCGTGTCAATGGGCGTGTCAGGCGAAATTATCTACACTTTAAAAGCTGCGCTGAAGCACGAATTAAGGATCCGAATTTCATATTTTATAACCTAGAGCCGACTTCTAAAGTAAGGAGGAGAGTTCAGGAGCTGAGATTGAGGGTGAAAACATACTCTAAACAAGATTTAAATCAAGAATCAAGGATTGAAGTGAAGAAATACAAATTATTCGCCATGGATTGTTTGGTTTCTTTTATTCATTTTTCTTGTTTTGTTTTTCTGGTTTTGAATATGAACTAATTCATTCTCTATCTAGATATTGATGAACCTTAGCTTATTTGTATGGATCGAATAATTATATTTATTTGAATCATTTGATTGAGTTGTTTTATTCTTATGATAATTAATGATCTATTTCCAATTGATAATAGCATGCTTATTGATTGGTTGCAATTTTCATATTATTGGCTTGAGAAAGCTTGATATGAATTGAATACTCATAAGGGTTGAGGATTGATTCGAGTACTAGAGATAGACTTACAAGATCCTTTGGTTTATAATTCCTTGTTCTTAATACAAGATCTAATTAATTGTGTTTGAGAAGAGATTCCGGCACTCTACTTAGTGATTATGGATTAATTCACTCGAGAGAGATTTTAGTCTAAGTTAGAGGAATGCCAACTCAACTATATTAAATGATTTAACTGAATTGATGTTCATAAATATCATTGAGGCTAGGGGGATTCAATATCTGGATAGTTTTATTACCATCAATCCTTTTTGCTCAACATTTAATTTCCCTTTACTTTCAGTCATTAGATTAATTGTTTTTAATTACACCACATCACAAACCTATTGATTTGCTAAACAACGGTTAAGATTTGCACTAGTACTTGACTTTGTCCTCAGTGGAATGATAACTCACTCACTACTTTATTACTTGGTCGACCCGTACACTTGCGGTATTGCTATAGCGTAGCTCGCGCGCACCATGTTCAATACCAAACTCCACTTCTCTTTTAGGAGAGGTAGCCCTAGTAACTCATTTGGAAACTGTGAACCCCTTAATTTTGTATCTAATTCAGAAATTATTAAAATTAAAATTAGAAAATCATTAAAAATATATATATATATATATTTCATCAAAAAAAAATTTAGACTACATCACGCACAGCTCATAAGTCCCATCCGACTTCTATGAATAGTAATCTTCCCATCTTTTCTTGGGGATCAAAATTTTGGATGTCGAAACTCTGCCAAATTGTATTTAACTAAAATTTAATTAAGATATTTTTTTATTGCGATCAATTTTTGCACTATCAATAATTAATTTCTTTTAATTTCCCGAGCAACCAGAGTTACAAAGCGGCAAAGCTCTTCAACTTTTTGTTAAGAATAAGTGATTGCCTAAGGTATCATTTTCTTTTCTTCATATTTTTCATTTGGTAATTAATTAACTAAAATTAGATAATTTAAACTCTTTGCATCCAAAGGCATAGACTATTTATGACTCCAATTCCCATTCAAATAGGTTAAGTAGGCACACTCAGAATATTACTTCGAGTGGTGAGTCCACACCTAAACAACCTAACTGGTTCTTTATTTTGATTTTTTCTATTATTTCTTCAATTCTTCTTCTTTTTTTAATATTTTAGGCCCTATTGCAAATTTGGTGAGTTTTGCAATGGTTGTCATTATTACTGTTATTTGTCTTTGTTTTTTAATTAATCAGTTGATTGGGGATTTGTACTCAACCTAAAACCCATAAGGACTAGAGTCGAAGCTCCCCTAAAATTATTATTTTTGGTGGAGATGTAATATTTCTTTCCATATTGTATTTTGAGGATGTCATATTATTATTTGCTCATGCATCATAATTATGTCATTCATAATCGATCATGGAATATAACCACAAAAACCACATTTTTCTCTATCAAGAAGGTTAAAATCAATCAAAGAGAGAATAACCATTTTCTTTATCAAAATTAGGATAAAAACTTAACCTAAGACCCACTGTGATTAGTTTCAGACTAGTGTCTTTTGGGTAAAATTGATTAAAATAAACTATGATGCGGACTCTCTAATTTTTGCTTTTCAAAATAAAAGTCATCATCTCTTTTAAAAAATAAAATGAGAGTTTTTTTTAAGTAAAAGAAACAAATCTTTTCAAAATAAAAGATAATTTCTAAACTAGTGCTTATCAAACTGACTCGAGAGTGTATGCAATAATTTCGTGTTAGAATTGGCCCAAATGAGTATTTAAGCTCCAGATTCCCAAGCATGCTAGATCGGTACACGGGCAAGGCCTCACACCAATTAAACCCAGACTTTAAAAATCCTCTTTAGTTTTATCTAGTTAAACCTATATTTCAGCATCTTATTTAAGTTTATCTAGTTAAACCTAGATTTCAATATTCTTTTTGGGTTCTTTAGGTTTGTCCAATTAAACCTAGATTTCAACATTCTCTTTAAGTTTATTAGTTAAACCTAGATTTCAACACCCTCTTTAGGTTTATCCAGTTAAACCTATATTTCAACACCCTCTTTAGCTTTATCTAGTTAAACTTATATTCCAAACATCCTCTTTAGGTTTATCCTGTTAAACTTTGATTTCAACACCCTCTTTAGGTTTGTCCAGTTAAACCTAGATTCAACATTCTCTTTAGGTTTATCCACTTAAACCTATATTCTAACACCCTCTTTAGGTTATCTAGTTAAACCTAGATTTCAAACATCCTTTTTAGATTTATCCAATTAAATAGAAATTTCAGCATCCTCTTTAGATCTATCCAGTTAAACCCAGATTTCAGCATCCTCTGCATGTTTATCCAGTTAAACATAGATTTCAACATCCTCTTTAGGTTTATCCAGTTAAACCTAGTTTTCAATATCCTCTTTATTTAGGTTTATCTAGTTAAACCTATATTTCAACATTCTCTTTAGATTTATCTAGATAAACCTATATTTCAACATCCTCTTTAGGTTTATTTATTTAAATCTAGAATTCAACGCTATTTTTAGGTTTATCTAGTTAAACCTAGATTTTAACATCCTGTTTAGGTTTATCTGTTAAACCTAGATTTCAACACCCTCTTTAGGTTTATCCAATTATCTAGTTAAACCTAGATTTCAATGTCCTTTCTAGGTTGGCATGGGAACCTAAATCAAATCTTTTTAGGTTGGAATAAGAATCCAGATCAAATCCTTCTTAGGTTTGCATAAGAACCTAGATTAAATCCTTCTTAGGTTGGTATAAGAACATAAATCAAATCCTTTTTAGGTTGGCATAAGAACCTAGATCAAATCCTTCATAGGTTGGCATAAGAACCAAGATCAAATCCTTATTAGGTTGGCATAAGAACCTAAAGTCAAATCCCTTCTTTCTAAGACCTAGTGATTCAAATATGGGGCTGGAAAGTTGTTTATAAAATCATTGGAGATGAAAGATCATAAATGGAACATATTTTGTAATTTTCATATTAGGACATATTTGACCTTTGAAGCTTTACTTGAGATTTTGATGATCTTAGAGTTCCAGAATGAGAAAGTATTATTCATAAAGTTTTTAGAATACATCTCAAGCTTTCCATAATGGGCTTATTTGTACAAATCTAAGTTTGTTTAGGCATCCAAATAGGCAGAATTTCAGTCTAAACTAGTTTACTTCAAATGGCCATAACTTGAGCTTCCGAAGCCTAAATTGAGCAATTCAAATTCCTAAATTCATCTACACTTCTAAAGATATGATTCTTATAAGAGTCTAAGTCCATATTTAAACTTTATGAGATAGAAAAATAACTTTAAATTTTTGCAGAATTTTAGACTAGTTCAATTTTCCTATTTTGTTATGATTTGTTTTCCTTTTATGATTGGGGTTAGGGTTAAGTCTTGTAACCTATCAATACTTCTTATTTTAGAATTGTGAGCAGAGATTTTTGCCCCACTCCCGGTGAAATAGTTCTTGCGACTTCAGCACTGTTAGGCTCAAGGCCTTAGAGAACATGGGCCTAAACCCTGAGAAAATGAAGTCGCTACCCGGATGAACTGGGAAAAAGAAAGGGGTAGATAAATCAATTTCTAAGGAATCTCCAACCTCTTAATAGATTTGAAAAGTTGGGTATGCATGGAGAATGTGAGAAATGGCCTAGCACCTCCATAACGCCCGATTCATTGGAACCGGCCTCCTTTTCAGGTCTAAACATTATTAAATTCTTAAATATTATAAAAACATTCATACTACATGTGAACATTAAAGTAAAGAATTATTGAATTAAATTCAAAATAAGTCCAAATAAAATAATAAACAGGCACCCATCCATAGATGAAAACATGCATTTATAAGTGTCCAATGTCTAAAAGAAAAATAAGATAAATAAATAAAATAGGACACCCACTATAGGTGAAAACATGTCCTTTATAATAGTCCTCAAAATCCTTAATAGATAAATTAAATTAAATAATAAAAATAAATAAGGCACCCACACTAGATGGAAACATTCCTTTTACAATTTCTTTAAATCAAAACAAAATAAGTGTAAACTTATAAACACAAAAATAATTATCATATAAAGGGTAATAAAATTAGGGCTTAATTAAAAAGAAAATAAAGATAAATAACAAATAATACAATCCATAAATAAATATTGACCCCATTGACGAGAGGTCGCATACGGCAGTCAAAGGGGCAGCGCCCCTTGCTGGGGATCAGGGGAAATGCCCCTAAAAGGTAAATGATTTTAAAAATAAGTTTTATTGTGTAATTAGGGTAAACAAACTAGGGTTTTATATTTATACAACTTAGGATTTTTCCTAAACTAGGGTTTTACTTGTGAAATTAGGGTTCTTAGGATGAAAGTTAGGAAATTAGGGTTTTGGATTTTAGGGATTATGATTTTAGGATTTAAAAATTGATTTTAGGGTTTTGACAGTGAAAATTTATTTTAGGGTTTTTAGGTTTTGAGAAACGGGCTAGGGTTTTGGTTATTCAAACTTGGTTAATGGATTGTATGAACAAGGCTACTATATGATTATATGAAACATGTTTTTATAAATCATTACTAGATGTCTAAATGGATGGCCATGCAAAGATGATTTAAAAAGGGTTTATATAAGTATTATGAACTAAATCAATCTATTACCTGTTAACATTAAAAAGACCTACCACTATTGTTGTTTTAAATTAAATGGTTTGTTGGATATAAACTGGGACTCTCAAACAAGGCTACTGGATGTTTATAAAAGTGTAGGAACGAAATAAAATAATGAAATAAGAATGGGTGAATTACTGTAAATTTAAAACAAATTGAATAAGGGATTGCAAACCTCCATTGTTGGTTCCACCGATATTTTATGTTGATCCAAGCTTTATATTTGCACCAACAGTTAAATCTCGATTGAATATAATGAAGACAGTCTTCTACTACCTTCTTGGTTTAATGGTTGGATATTCTATGTCTATGATCACTCAATCTTCAAAATTGCTAGGGTTTCTAATTATTAAATGCTCACTGTTTGATTGTTGCTTCATATTACTGATTGTTGCTCCCCCCTCTAGCTGCTTGTTTAAAACCTATATTTATAAGAACATATTAGGTTAAACCCTGATAAATGAGTGTTAGTTTTCTAATTAACCATGGTCCTTCTGAGGCATATCGAATTAAAACAATTCAAATTCGGGATAAATTATGACCATGTCGAATTAAAACCATTGGAATTTAAGGCCAAAACCTGACCATACCGAACTAAAAACATTTTAATCTGACATGGACCAAGGTCTATATCGAATTGGTAGCCCTACTAGGAATGCCCTAATTCAATATGGACATTGTCCATATGGAATTAGGCATGCCTATTTCGATATGGACCACCCATATCAAATTGGACAGGCCCAGCTCGAAATGATATGGTCCATATCGACCAAAATTTTCTTTTGAACCATTTTAGGGTTTTAAAATTCACTTTCGAACCGTTTCAAGGTTTTAAAAACTAAACCGGACTTATTTAGGCCTTATAAAAATTGAACTAACCAAATTAAAATCTTAAAATAGCTTTAAGCCATTAAGAATGGACCGATAAGTACTTAGGCCATCTTTACTTGGGATTGAACTAGCTTAGGGCCAAAATCAAGGGTCTACAAGAATGTAATAGATATTCGAAGTTGAATGTTTGATAATAAAAAAATTAAGAACGTTTATTCGTGAAAGAGATTTCATCTCTTATTATTGGTTCTTTCTTGATTCAAGGTTTTTCATTGTCAAAGTTAACTACTTTGTGAATGGTTAATTCCAAGATTCTCTTCCACATGTTGGATTTGGATTGCGGACTTGACAAGAATCTAATTTGGCTTTCTAAGGAGTTACTTTCAAGCATAAAGATAAGTGCATTTCTAGTCTCTATATTAGGGTTTGTGTCACTCAGGTTGGCATAATAATCTAAATCAAGTCCTTTTAGGTTGGCAGATGAACCTAGAACTTGGCATTTCAACCCAAGTTTATCATGTTGAACCTAAAATCAAGCTAGACTCCACATAACCCATGTTTATCAATTTAAATATAGAATCAACTTAGACTTCATTGAACCTAGATTTATCAAGTTAAAACCTAATTTATGCCCATAGCCAACTTAAACATAGGTTTATTAGGTTGAACCCATAACCCTAGACTTTCTTTAGTGGTTCACAACATCATGGCTCCTTTTCAAACCAAAGTAACCATGATGGGGGTAACTGTGAACCCTCTATTTTACACCTAATAGAAAACTCATTTTTTGATTCTAAATCAAGGCCTATGTGACCATGAACTCATTGTAATTTGAATCACATGAGTAGGACATTGGATGGGCACAAAAGAGCAATTTGAAAGTTTAGTGCAAAATGGGCCTATTCTTAGGTTTTGAAATGTAAATTTCAATTTAATTTTTGCACTTTACTTTATTATTTGCTATATATGAATGTGTTTTGCTTAAACTATCATATTATAACTATCATATCATGAAATAAATTTTATAAGTTCTTATTTAATCAAAGGCCAAACTTTTTTTTACTTAAAATAAGCCTAAACCTAGTTCTTGAATCCATCTTTTGGTTTGAGGCTAGTGATTTTATCCATAAGATATATTTGGAGTCAAATTAGATTTTTTTTTTCTTAAATAACCACTTTTTCAAAATAAATTTACATGGTGACTCAAAATCATTTTCAAAATTAGACCATTTTACTTGAACCGAGTGTAACCTACGATGACAAAGTGATCTCAACATTTTCGTGTCAGACTTAGCCTAATTTTTCAATATTCTGGCTTGCATCCTTTGTAGGTCAGGCCAAAGGTGCTTGGGCTGGGGCCTCATATATATCTTCTATGAAGAAAACCATAAATTTATCCAAGTATGGCTTGAAATCCCAATTCATCAAATCCATAAATGTTGTTAGTGCATTAGTGAGACTAAAAGGTAGTACATGTTGTCCCAATATGACAACCAAGTGGAAGTTGAATTGGTTGATTCGAAGAAGTGATGACAAATTAAAATTAAAAACGAGATGAAAAAATGAGTAGAGTAGAGAAGAGTAGTCACAAGAGATTTATAGTAGTTCAGATTACCTCAATCCTACATCCACTTACTTAATAACTAGTTAAGATTTCACTAACTTTAAGTTTTTATAAGCTTAACTATAACTTGGTGTTTTTACAACCTCACACTAAACTTTTACAAGATTGGAGTATTTTTCTCACAACCTAATAAGCATTTTTTCAGGCTCACTCAAAAACCTAAGTATTTCAAAGTTCACACTCAAACTTATACAATAGTGTTTAATGCTCACATCCAATACTCAAAGAATACAAATATATATTTTGATAAGAGTAGTTTATCTTGGCTATAACAATCACAATCCTTCTGAAAATTAAAGTTTCTTGTGATATTTATAGTCATCCTAAGTCCAACTAGCCATTACACAAAAGGTCTAGTGTAAATTAGAGTGTACCATTTTTTTATTATTAGTTGAGAGGTGCTTTGCGGTCGCCATAACCATTGTGCGGTCGCTCAATTTGAATTTTTCCAACAAATCTTTCCAATGGTAAATGTAAGTTGCTCAACAAGTTGGTAGTCATATCCTGCACATGTCTTGTGGTTGCACAAAGCTTTTGTGTCGTCGCTTAATAATAAGGTGACCATTTGTTCAATAATTCTTCTTTTATATGTCTGTAGATTATTGGTTTATGATGTTGGCACTGAAAATTTCTTAGTATTATGCGGTAGTACAAAGGCAGGGTTCTTAGTACACAGCCTCACCGTAGTACATTCTATGTTATTTAAAGATTTTGCTAAAGTATTTGTATGATCGCTCAAAGGATTAAGCCAATGTACAAGACTTTGGGCGGCCAAGACTTCACCACTATCTCTTCTATAAGTTTTGCTTCTAACAAAGAACAATATTTGATCATATGATTTGTTTGCCACATTTGAAGCATGCCCGAATCTCCATGTAACACTGACCTCTATACATGCTCCCACAAGTTTATCATAGAGTAGGTATAGGAGACTTCTGAATAGTACAACTAGGAAAACCATGAGTGTAACACCTTATATCCTATATATGTATAGTACATACATCCAGTATATGTAAAATACACGTATACGATATAAGAATGTCACAACCCAATTTCATAAAAATTTACACTTTACAAATTCATAAAAATGTATATTTAAATAATAAATAAATTTTTATTATAGATTATAGGTTTCAAAATAAGCATTTTACATAAAAATCTCTGGAAAAAATTCGCCAGATTTTTATCTATAAACAGGACATCCCAAAATTTTAACAAAACATAACATGCAAAAGAAACACTCCCAATACATAATAAAACACACCTTTCATCCCAAATTCTCAATTTCTCCACATTTCTCAAAACATTTAAACATATACATATATTTATGTTAAAACACATGTAAAACCCCACATTACACAATTTATCCTAATATTCTTTATAATTTACAATTTATTCTCCAAAAACATAATCATAAAATACATCATAACAAATTGTACTATAATATAATATATATATATATATGCAAGATGGAAAAATGGCTCTGATCTTGACGTAGCAAAATCAACTTAACAAGCAACCTCAATCTAGACCTGACCTAGTATAGTAGAACTCTCTGGCTCTACCGGATTGCCCCTGTCACCTGTGTGATAAATTACAATTGCACTAAGCTAAAAGCTTAACAGTACAAACTTTGATAACAATAAAACTATAAAGAAATGCCAATGCAAAATGCTTTTATGCTATGTTATAATGTGTCATCCAAGCTCACTTTTGAACATATTCTTATATCATTTAATAATTCAAATAAGAAAAAATACAAGCATGGGCCTAAATGATCTAATATGTCGTTCAAATTCCAGAGTTACTGTTTTGGTCCAAGTTAACACCATGTGTCTAGCCTCGAAGGCAAATCAAGTAAGTACTCAAAAGCTAGCCCCGAAGGCAGATCATAGTAATTGCTCAAATGCTAGCCCCAAAGACAAATCATAATAATTATTCAAAAGCTAGCCCCAAAGGCAGATCATATCACAGTGATGCCAAGCTTCTAGCGTCGAAGGCAAATCAAATAATTGCTCAAAAGCTAGCCCCGAAGGCAAATAATGAGGATAACCTCATAGGTATGTCGCCAAACACAGAACTTTAAAAATTGAAGAAAAAACTAGGCACACAATTATTTCATATTTTCCACCATTAATTTCTTTCTCATTTTTCCATAATCAAGCTAAGCACATTGCCTCATTTCTCATTATCAACTAGGCACATTGCCTCTTTTCTCATTTTCTCATTCATATCAATATCATTTTAGTTCAATTTATCATGTTTCATCATATATCAATATATCATTACAATGTATCACATTTTACATTAAAGCACATTACACAAATATTTTGGGTATTTTCACACAATTCAAATATAAGTCACATTTTATGCAATCTAGCCATTACCAATGGCTTTTCACAATATCTTTAATGTATACACAACAAACCACATTACCCAAACACTTTGGGTCATTTTTACATATTGCATATATTTTACTTTTTACTCAATTTAGTCATTATCAATGGCTTTTCACAATGCATATAATGTATTCTTAACAAATCACATAATATAACACAATGTTCATGTTTATTCAATTCATCAAGTAACTTAACACATTTTTCAATCAAAATCTGTTAAGCCCAAATGTCATGCAAACATACCCAATTTATTCAAAATTTGTACTTACCTCTAAAAGCAACCAAATGCAAGCCACAAAACTAACACCAACCTTCTCTTCCAACTTTCCCTTCAACACTTGAATTGGGCAAATCAATTCTCCTCAATGCCTATATCAATTGTGATCATAAATAATCTTTTAGTATCGCATTTAAAGGCATTTCCAAACTTAAACCATAATTAAACATCACTTAAATCAAAACCCTAAAATAAAGCCCAACCTTACTTTAACTTTGAAAAACCATATTAAGCCATTCAATTTGGTGTTCTAAGTTTATTTATATCATTATAAACATATTTTAACATGTTTAAACTAATTACATTAATTAAACACATGCTTATGCACAAAATCCTAAAATAGCATAACCTTCCCCATTGAAGGTATTTCATTCTAACTCAGTCCAATTATCATTTCAAGCTTATATTCATTACTTTTATCACTAAAGAACATGCTTTAAACAATAAAATCAATCAATTCACCAACTTTGAAAATGCCCTTTTCCAAAACCCTAAATCAACACTTCCATTCTCAAACTCTAATAAAACTTAGTCAAATCCAATATTTAACTTTAAAATACTTGTTTATGCATAAAAAAAACTCATTTAGAATCAATTTTCCCAATTAAAACCCAATGATTTTATAAACTCAAAAATTTCATAACCCTAAATTCTCTCTCTTCATCAATCTTTACTTAAATTCAACCATTTCTTCAATCCAACCTTAAAATCATTATTATCTACCCTAAACAACTTCATTCATAACCAATTAAGCAATTAAAATAAATTACTTAAAATTTCAAAATCAACATATTCATAAAATTATGGATTTTCAAGGAAAAAATTGAAAAACTTACTATTTATAGTAGAAATCATTAAAAAATCCCTCTTGAAACCTTAGAATCCTTCAATTTATGGAGCATGGAAGAAATAAAACCTTCAATTGAACTCCTATGGAGTTTTGGCCTAGACAAGAAGAAGAAGAAGATGAAGAAGCTTTTCTAATTTCTCTCTCTTTCCACTTTCTTTATAATACATATATTATATTATATTATATTATATTATATTATATTATATTATATTTTTAATTATTTATCTATTTATTTATTTATTTAATAAAATCCAAAATTTACATCTTTCATACAAAAATAAATTATTTTAAAATTATTTAAATAATTTTTAATTTCTAAAGTATATTTACAAAAATGTCATTTGACCTTTTGACTTTTCTTTTAAAAGAGTTGACCTTTGTTGACCTTTTATATATTTATGTATATTTCATGTATATTTCACATATACATTCTAATTTTTTACTTAAAATCCTTTTATTTTTCATTAAAATTATTTATTTATTTTATCCAATTAAATTTTAATTCATTTTATTTAATTTTCAAAAATTTCGAATGTTACAATTCTCTCCCTCTTAAATAATTTCGTCATCGAAATTATCCAATACCTTGATAAATCATTCAACTCAAAATAAAATCTTAAAATCTCATATGAAATTAATCATCTCATCAAATCACATAATTTCTCCTCTCCCCCTTAGAGTCATTCTAAAAAATCTTTTAACAATTTTCATAACTCATCATTTTACCTTCTATTTAATCAAACAATCATAATAGATTATATGTAAAAACACAAATAATAATAATTTCTAAATAAAAAGTCTTAACTTAATAATCTTCTACACATTCTCATCTTGATCTTGCTCTCTATACTATTACCATGTATTACCTCAAGATTATCAGTATACAATAACAAAATCTTATTTGCTTATTAAGATAAATTCTCACAGGTTATTCATCAACCCAAAATATACATACATTCTCATCACAATATAGTTAACATTTTTTTCTTATAATCATTTACAACTAATATATCTTAACTCCTTCCATAGCCATATACATATCATAACATTACATCATATACATTATTACATATCTCTCACATTCTTAATACAATTATATATATTTTGAATCTCAATAATTACTTGTAACTTCCATATTTTAGATCAATTGATCTAACTATCTCAATATGACTATCACAGTCTTATTCCATTTAGTCAAATTTCAGCCTACTTTAAATTCATCAATTTGTTTCAATTCATAACCTAACTCAATTAGGTCAAACTTATTCTTAAATCTTAATTCTTTTTGGATTCATCTTCACAAACAATATTCATTTCAACTTATTGGAGCTAATGATTGTATACAGTAAATATATTTTACTTTTACTTTTTTTCCATATAATTCCCACATAATTCTCATGAACAGCTCTTACCTTAATCACTTTCCTTAGTCTCATTTACTTTAAACGTTATTTTCATCAACTTATTCCTATTATATCATTTTTAAATACATTCAAGATAACTCTTAATCTCTTTTCAAAATTTAGTTGTTTAATATAATAATGCATCCATACATTTCAAATCATTTCAATCACAAACTTCCAAATTCTTTAATTTTAGTTAAGCATTTTTTTTCTTTTACATAGAAATGTCAAATTTTTTTTTATATAAATCATACTTTTAACTCCTCTGATGAATTGATCTCATTGCTAATTTTTATAATCATTTAATATCAATTACAACTACTTCCACAATTTACTCTTTATGTTTCAATTTATTCTATCCACTTAAATCAACTAGATCATATTTTGATTAGTCAATCAACTACCCTTCATGGAATAAATTAAAAAGTCATTTATTATACAATCATCTTGTATCCATTATTAAATCTTTACATCCATCTTAGATATTCCATAATATTCATTTCCACATAATACCTCAATGAACACATCTTAATCATGCATTCAAATATGGATTGTATACATAACCTTAACTCGCGTTAACTTAGTAATCCATTTATGTAGATTTATAATTTAATTACTCAATATAAGGAACAATATTTAAATCCTTACTTAGTCATAGTTACTCTTGACTTAACCAATACTATACTTCATATTAATATATTCTCAATATATTTCCATAATAAATAATTTTTCCATCATATATCATTTCTCTCTTTAAGTTTTAATTAAAAACTCTTTGTTATAAATTATTAAAAACTCCATATTCCTTCTTGATACCTTTATCCATCCATATACATATATATATATATATTCATAATTTTCTTCATTCATTTATCACCTGAAATTAATTTATTACTTACACAAATCCGCTTAACTTTCTCACTTTCATGTCAAGCTCACCTTCAAATTTTTTTTTACTTACCTATTCTTTATAAAAGAATATGAGCTTTTAACTATATGCACTTGACATGCATATGTTATATTTAAACTTTTATATTTTTCAAGCTAATTTACTATATTTAGAAATTAAGTATTTCAAACCTATAGAATTTTTCTCTTTATTAATTTCTCTGACAACACCTAATTATCCTTTTTTTTTCTAGTATCAAATCTTAAGAAAAATTCGTGAAATTTTAATCATATGTTCTAGGAATACATATGATATGGTGTGTAAAGTTTTAGATTTTTTTTCTGGGTCGATTTGTCATAGTTTTTAAATATGTTTCACAATTTCTACATGTTCTGAGTTATTGAAACTATTCCAACAATCTATGTTCTTCTATTTTTCTTAATTAGGGATCTTTCTTTAAAAATTATAAAATTTATACATTGAATTCTAACATATAGAAAAACTTTCCACTAAATTTTAAACTCATCTCACATTCTTAGATTTGTCCAAAAAATTTGAACATCACTTTGCAGCACACCTATAAAATTTTCTGTAACTATCATACTCATCTCTTAAACTTTTCATTTCATATCTTAAATTATTTCTTATATTATTTTCCTTAAGTTCACTTATTCATCAATTGAATCAACTATGAATCTTAATTTTGAATTAAAAGTTCTAAAAATTTTCAATCCATAATCTCCAGAATGACGCTTCCACTGCACCACTCTGTTCTATGTAACCCAAACGCCATCTTAACTCATATCTATTATATCGAACGGACATTGCCACATCAGATTTCAGATAAAATGTCAGTGTCAATGCATAATCACAATTTAAAATTATATTTAAAATCTCCGTTTTCTCTCTCTAACAACCCACCTAGGTTTAAAACCTCAAACCTAGGCTCTGATACCAAAATAAATGTAACACACTTATATCATATATACGTATAGTACATACACTTAGTATATGTAAAATACACATATACGGTATAAGAATTTCACAACCCGATTTCATAAAAATTTACACTTTACAAATTTTAAATCTCAAATACTTTAAAATATATATTTAAATAATAAATAAAATATTTATTATAGATTATAGATTTCAAAATAAGCATTTTACATAAAAATCTTTGAAAAAATTCCTCAGAGTTTTGTATATAAACAGGACATCCCAAAAATTTAACAAAACATAACCTGCAAAAGAAACACTCCCAATATACAATAAAACACACCTTTCATCCCAAATTCTTAATTTCTCCACATTTCTCAAAATATTTAAATATATACATATATTTATGTTAAACCCACATTACACATTTTTCTCTAAATATTCTTTATAATTTACAATTTATTCTCCAGAAACAGAATCATAAAATACATCATAACAAATTGTACTATAATATATATATGCATGATGGAAAAATGGTTCTGATCTTAACGTAGAAAATTAACTCAACAAGCAACCTCAATATAGACCCGACCTAGTCTAGTAGAACTCTCCGGCTCTACCGGATCACTCCTATCACCTGTGCGATAAATTATAATCGCACTAAGCTAAAAGCTTAGCGGTACAAACTTTGATAACAATAAAACTGTAAAGAAATGTCAATGCAAAATGCTTTTATGTTATGTCACAATGTGACATTCAAGCTCACTTTTGAACATATTCTTACATCATTTAATAATTCACATAAGAACAAACATAAGCATGGGCCCAAAGGATTTAATATTATATTCAAATTTTAGAGTTACTGTGTTGGTCCAAGTTGACACCATGTGTCTAGCCCCGAAGGCAAATCAAGTAATTGCTCAAAAGCTAGCCCCAAAGGCAGATTATAGTAGTTGCTCAAAAGCTAGCCCTAAAGGCAGATCATAATAATTGTTCAAAAGCTAGCCCCAAAGGCAGATCATATCACAGTGACACCAAGAGTCTAGCCCCGAAGGCAAATAATGAGGATAATCTCATAGGCATGCCTCCAAACACAGAACTCTGAAAATTGAGTAACATACTAGGCACACAATTATTTCATATTTTTTAGCATTAATTTCTTTCTCATTTTTCCATAATCAAGCTAGGCACATTACCTCATTTCTCATTATCAACTAGGCACATTGCCTCTTTTCTCATTTTTCTCATTAATATCAATATCATTTCAGTTCAATTTATTATGTTTCATCATATACTAATATATCATTACAATCTATCACATTTTACATTAAAGCACATTACCCAAATATTTTGGGTATTTTCATATAATTCACATATAAGTCATATTCTATGCAATCTAGCCATTACCAATGGCTTTTCACAATGTCTTTAATGCATACACAACAAACCACATTACACAAATACTTTGGGTTATTTTTACATATTGCACATATTTTACTTTTTACTCAGTTTAGCCATTATCGATGTGTAGACCCTTAATTTTTGATCCAGTCCGGTCCGTTATTTTTTATATAGTCCAAAATAATTTTTGTGGTATTTTAATATTTATTTTAGTAAAAAATGGTGAAGTGAATAAAAATAAAAAAATAATAAAAATAAAAATCGGCGACGGAAAAATCGGTGACGAAAAAATTCGTCGCCAAAAGCGTTGAACGAAATGGCTCCCAGCCAATTTCGCTGGCACGCCCGACGCTCGCACCTCGCCTCACAGCTCTAGCAGCCCGACGCAGTTTTCGCCAGCAAAATTTTTCCGATCCAATTTTTTTCGAAACTAAATTCAATTTGGTTTCGATTTCCTTTTCCTAGTTAATGATAGTTTCCGTAAACAATTTTAATTAATCATATAAATTTCCTATAAATAAGACCAAGAAAACACAGAAAAAAGGGGGGACTTGAACTTTGGAATGATCGAACTTTAAAAATTTTTTGGGCAGTGAAACAATTAGATATTTTTTAGAGAGGGAAGCAACCAAGCAATCAATCCATCAAAGGCAGCCATCTTACCTTTGTCCTTGTTCATCTAAGAAGCAATTTTTGGTGGAACCAACAAACGAAGGTTTAAATATCTAGTTTTTTTCTTACAGTAGCTTGAATCATTAAATTGTTTCTTTTGATTCTAAAAACCTTAGAGCCCTAATTCACTTCTTCTAAACCTTAGAACCTTAAATCGTCTCCTCTATTTTCAAAAACCCTAAAATTACTTTTTTGTTTCTTCTAAAACCTAAGAACCCTAATCTATTTCTCCAAAATCTTAAAACCATAATCTACTTTCCAACTTTCCAAAACTTTAAATCATTTTATTAATTCCCAAAACCCTAACCTGCTTTCCAATTTTCCAAAACCTTAAAACACTAAATTGATCATTTTATTTACAAAAACCCTAAAAAATATTTTCTATTTCCAAAAAACCTTAAATCGTCTTGCCAATTTCCAAAAACTTTATAAACTCTAAATTATTTTCTTCAATTCCAAAATCAAGACAATAACCCCAAACTAGCTAATCTAAACCCTAAGTGTTCTTAAACCCTAATTTCCTTAAAACCTTAAACCCTAATTTTCCTAAACCCTAATCCTTAAAATTTTAAAACCTTATAAACCTAAATATTAAAATTCAACATAGTAAGCCTAAAAACAACAATCCAATAGCTAATAATCATAAACCTAATATTTTAATATCCAAACCCTAATTTCATAATTTTACCCCTCAAACCCTAATTTTGTTAATCAAAGAACCTTATCAATCTCTTAAATTATAAAATCTTAATCCATTTCAATTCCCTTAAAACTTACAGTAGCCTCAACCAATAAATTCCAAAACCCTAAATATTAATTAAAAAACTTTAAATGATAAACAGTAAACTTCAATTTGTATCTTTACTTACCTTATTTGATTATATAGTTTATTATATGCTTTGATTTATTTAAGTTCAATGCTTGGTTTATTTAATTTATCATGGATGAATGTTTATTTTATATTTTGGTTGATATCTTTGATGAATGATTTATTTATGATGAATGGTTATTTACTTTTATCAATTTATTTTGATTTTCAAATGTTTTAAGAGGTATGTTTCCACTTTGTGGGTACTTCATTAATTAAGTTCTATGTAATTTAAATTGCTTTTATATTTTAGACCAATGTAAAGGACATGTTTCTACCTCATGGTGGGTGTCCTATTTAGCTTAGACATGGATGATGTAAGGGCATGTTTCCATCTTCAGATGGGTATCCATTTATTTGCTTTGTTTGGACATTATTTTGATTTTTAATATATCGATGCTTTATTTTAATTGTTGCGTGTAATATGGATAATATTATTATATTTAAGAATTTTATAATATTTAGAACTGTAAAGAAGGCCGGTTCCAATGAACTAGGCGTTGTGGGGGTGCTGGGTCATTTCTAACCTTCCCCACACGTACCCAACTTTCCAAACCCATTAGGGGGTTGGGGATTCCTTAGGAATCAAGTCATCCACCCCTTTCTTTTTCCCGGCTCGTCCGGGTGGTAACTCCATTTTCTCAGGACTTAGGTCCGTGTTCTCTAAGGCCCCGAGCCTAAACAGTGCCGAAGTCGCAAGAACCATTCCACCGGGAGTGGGGGCAAAAATCCCCGCTCACAGTGGCTACTCCACTGGGGATAAGAGAAGTTGATTCCGTTGGTCTTTATATTATTCTATTCTTTCTTATAATGATATTATACATTGTATCATATTAGATTGCATCATGTGCATGAGTTAGGACGCCCGTGTTACCATACTTTCACTCAAGGTATGGAGATCGAGCATGGCATAACCACTCATAGCCTCGTACGATTTGGTATATACTTGCTATGGGAACCTAAGCTTTTTAACCTAAAGACTAAAGCTCATGTAGTTGGCCTAGTTACTTTCCTTAGGTTTTACCCTAAATGCATGTTGTTTGACTATGGTTAATTTATCTTGGCTTAAATCATGGCTTATATGGTTTGTTCTTTTTCTAATATGACCTAAGTACATTGTAAGCTCAAAATAAATTTTTCTTTAAAGTCCAAAAGACCAAAACTATTTTCAAAATTTTTCAAAATGATCTTTGGACATAAAACTTTTCTAAAAAAGAAATCAAAAATCCTTTTGCTCATGGCCCAATACTAAGCCCAAAATTCATTTTTTCTAAAATCTTTTTACAATGGGCTTAGAAACAAAATTATTTTCATCCCTTTCTTACAAAGAGCTTGCAAAATATTTAGGTCAATTATGAAATACTAAAAATCAATTGAGTGCCTAGTTTATACTAAGAAATTATTAATCATAGGCTTGTTTTTGGCATAAATCATTAGTTGCTTTTTCAAGTGAGAAATCTATTTATAATAAACCTCTTAATTTAGTTTTAATCCAATATAGCATAAAAGCTACTTTAGTTGGATGAATGGATTAAAACCTAATTAATGGGAATTATCATGGATTGATTTCCATTTTTGAAAATATAACTATTGGTTAAAACGTCCGAGGGAATTATTCAAAAACAAGATGCCCCATGTTGGTATTTTGTTAACCATATTACCTAGGAAAAGAAACTCGCCATTCGTATGTGGATGTTATAAGGTTGGAAGGAATCCTTGTTTGTTAATTGTTTGTGCATACATGCATACATTTGCATCTCATATCCTTTCTAGCTCACAGCCCTGGATTATGATCATTCAAAAGCTTACGAAAATCCGACCTACATTGGAAGTGAAGAATCTAGCAATGACTCAATCACTTGCTCACCAAAAACAATGGATCCTGAACAAATTCAAAGAATGGTGGACGAACCCCTCAATGCCAAGATGGAAGAAATAAAAGAGACCATGGCTGAGACCATAAAGAATCAACTAGCTGCAATTTTGGAAAACAATGCCGAAGCATTTGCTAGCACCAATAAAGACAAAGGAAAGGCTAAAGTAGGTGAAGTAGCATTTGATGATGATAAGGTGATCATTGATGATGATGATTGGGCTCAATACTTCCAAGATCCTCAAGACAAAAAGGAGCCAAATGTTATTGAGAAGGCAACAATTGAAAAGACCGAGACATCTGATGTTGAGAAGATGATTGCTGATTTAGAAAAGAAATTTGAGAAGAAGTTAAAAACCGAAGAAATGTCTGAAGTTGACAAATTATTTGAGCTAGACGAAGAAGTTCCGTACAAATTCAAGATGTCATCCTTTGCTAGATACAATGGTATTGGAAATCCTCATCTCCATATGAAGTAGTACATCACTTCTATACAGTCTGCCCGAGCTACTAAGGCTCATATCTAAGGTACTTTATGCTCTCATTGGATCCTGTTGTCCAAAATTGGTTCAACACCTTAGAGGAAAGCACTCAAAAAGATTGGGACATGTTATACAAAGCTTTCATTCAGCAATATGGGTATAATGTCAAGTTGGAAGTTACCTTAATGGAAGTAGAGTCCATTAGACAAAGGCCAAATGAGAATTTTGTGGACTATGTGAAAAGGTGGAGAAATAAGGCTACTTTGCTTAAGAAAAGGCCCGATGAATCTGATCAAATAAGGATGATTGTGAGAGGGGTGTTGCCTAGTCTTCGTGAAAAGATGTCTCATACACTCATCCGTGATTTAAAAGATCTTCTCCAAGCTGGTCTACAAATTGAAGAATGGGAAAGAGAGAAGAACCGTTTTTTAATAAAAAGGAATGAGAAAGGAAATTATCAGCCTAGCAATCAAAGTACACAAAAGGAAGTTGATGTTAATGCCACTAGTCAAGGAGGAATGAGGCAGTTTTTAGAATTAGGGAAGCCTTTGTCTTGGGTCTTCAACAAGCTACAAAAGAAGGGACTATTACAGCCATTGGCCCCTCGACCTTTGCCGAATTCTTTACCCCCAAAATTTAATACTAAAGCCTTTTGTGAGTTTCATCAAACACAAGGATATGAGATAGACAAATGCTTACGACTAAAACATAAGATCCAAAATTTAATTGACAGTGGTAAGCTGCCTGAGCCTGATAAGACCAGCACAAAAGACAATCCTTTGCCAAAATTCAACAGAGTGCCACCACCAACAACCTTCATGGTAGGAAAAGGATTGGAAGAAGATTTTTTTTTATCATCCTTTCAAGATGGAAATACTGAAGATATGAAAGGAAAAGAAGCTTAACTCAACTTTCCTTAGCTTGAATGTTGCTTTTCAATTTTACTTTCTTTAATATTTAATTGGAACAATCTTGTTTTTTCAAATTTAAATTTGTTTGAATAAATTACTTTCATCAAAATTTTGCTAGTCTTTGTTCATTTTGGTGTTCAACCGATGAGGAATCTAGCTTGATGTTTATAAATTAATGTGTCTAGGCATCATGACTTGAATGACTTTACTAGGTGAGGGAATTACTCTATAGCATTGAGTTGTGTATGCTTACTTAGAGAGGGCTCCTGTATAATTACCTTTGTCTAGGTTCTAGTTAGTCTTAGAACATGCTTTGACAAACTTTCGAGGCAAAATTGAACTCTGCTTATTTAAGAGAGAAATGATCTAGGCATTGTTTGGTTAGCCAACAACTAGTATTCACCCTAGTAAATATCAATCCCTAGTTGTCCTTTTGAGCCTTCATAAGGTTTTAGCTTTCCTTTCATTGGCATATAACCCCAGCAACCTACCCTGAGCTGTTGTGATACTTTTGACAAGTCTTATGATCACTGAGATAAAGAGGCAAGAAGATCAAAGAATGGAATGCATAGCCAAAGCCATGAGGGTAGTTGATGCTTTCAAGACCATAAAGGTAGTTGAAGTTTTCCTACTATCTCCAATATATAAAGACAACATCAGAGTAACAAATGATTTATCCCTATTAAAGAAGATTTATGTCACTCCACTAATCCATTATTAGAAATACAAGTTGGTACAAATAAGACAACTCTGTTTGAGCTAGAACCCCCCAAAAAAAAGAGAGCAAAAGAAAAAAGAAGGAAAAAAAAAGAAAAAAAGGACAAAAGAAAAAAAGAAAAAAAAGAAAAAAAAAAGAAAAGAAAAAAAGAAGAAAGATAAAACCTAAAAAGGCGGTTCAGAAAGCCAACTGGGTTCTCTTTTACCTAAAGCAGCAAAAGGCTTCCATTTGGTTTATAAGAACATTTTGACTTGAATTGGTCCAACCCAACCAAAGATTCGATCAAAATCAGAGGAAAAGGAGAAAGACCATTCAGTTCTTGAAAGTTCTGTACTTGACAGTCCTATAAGGAAGAAGGGCAAAATGATAAAATGCTCAAAGAAAGGAAAGAGTGAGAAAAATAAAAAGAAAGAAAAGGGAGAAGAAGAAAAGAAACAAAATTTGGGTACCAAACTTTTTTCAAGGGCAAAGACTTCCCTAATCAAGATCCAGATTAATGCCAAGAAGATAGAAGGAATTTGGAGCCTAGCAAGATTGCCTCCAAGCTACCTAAAGTTCAAATAAGAAGTTTATAGTGTGGGGGTTTGTTCATTGTGTCACATCAGCTCTTATCTCAAAATGGCCTTCACTTAAACCCTTGTCCCTTATAGACCTCAATTCAAGCCTATCAAAGACTTATTGATCTCTCTTGGTAGGTAGAGCCTATTAGTGGAGATAGTTTGAATAAGCATACATATGAGATAGACAATATTTAAACTCAATGAGACCTTTGGCCAAGTAATGTGTATGTGACTATCTGAAGTGCAACAATTCTTGCTTAAATAAAAATAATTCCAGAGTTTAGTATGGTAACTAGGGTTGTCATGTTACAAATATGTTAATTTGAAAAATCAAGTCCCGAGGTACATTGACATTAATTTGGCAAAGCCAACATTTGATTTCAAAATCAAAATTCAAAAAATAAAAAAAATAAAAAAAATATTTTGTCATACAAAGCCTTCAAGTTAAGGGAAGTATGTTGAACCTCTAAAGAACACATTAGACAAAGGAAATGATTATTAGCAAGGTCTTGAAGAAGCTATCAACTGACATGCTGAAACATAGTTCGAAATAGATGAATCCCTAACTCTGCTGCTTGAGTCCTCCATTATTCATGTTTTCAATATCTCAAAGATAAAAGTCATAAATGGGAAGCATTCTTTTATTCCAGTGCAAGAAATGAATGGGCATCTCAAAGGAGTCAATGAGAACACTTCTGCTGAACACCTCAGTCTGTGGGTCAATGGAACAATTGTAAGTATCATTCATGCATATCATGCATACATGAACATATCACATTGCATTTTCTTGTATTATATTGTCTATTCTTTATCAAAGTGAACAGCAAACACCCTGTGAAGTAAATAATCAAAAGAAGATATCAAATCAAGGGGGCATGGAAAGCCCGTTGCTTGAGAGGAAGTTCTAGTAATCTTGCATAGAGAAGAAATGCGTGCTTGTGCGAAGAACTAGACAACAAAAACATCAATTAAAGCTTGTATGGAAAAAATCTTTTGAGCCTACACAGAGGGAAAAGTTTCTTCTTTTCAATTTTTAAGTTTATACATGAACAAAACATTTTGACTCACTTCTAATGTTTTACCACACAGGGGGGCAAGTAGAAGATATGAGGGCCAACTAAAAATAGCTGAATTTTTGCAAAAGGAAGAACAAAATAATGGAACAACAAGTTAAGCCAGAATCCTCAACTGATAAAAGGTCAATCAAATTGAATTCAATCTCGAGTCAAAGTATCTCAATCCAGTTTAGGAACGAGTATCCAAATCCAGTTAGGATCAAGTATCCCAATCCATTTAGGATTGAGTATCCCAATCCAAATCCAGTTTAGGATCGAGTATCCCAATCTAATTTAGGATCGAGTATCCAAATCCAGTTTAGGAACGAGTATCCCAATTCAATTTAGGATCGAGTATCCAAATCCAGTTAGGATCGAGTATCCCAATCCAATTTAGGATCGAGTATCCAAATCCAGTTAGGATCGAGTATCCTAATCCAGTTTAGGACCGAGTATCTCAATCTAATTTAGGATCGAGTATCCCAATCCAATTTAGGATTGAGTATCCAAATCCAGTTAGGATCGAGTATCCAAATCCAGTTTAGGATCGAGTATCCAAATTCAGTTTAGGATCGAGTATCCAAACCCAATTTAGGATCGAGTATCCAAATCCAGTTAGGATCGAATATCCCAATCCAGTTTAGGATCGAGTATCCCAATCCAGTTTAGGATTGAGTATCCAAATCTAGTTACGATCGAGTATCCAAATCTAGTTTAGAATCGAGTATCCAAACCCAATTTAGGATCGAGTATCCAAATCCAATTAGGATCAAGTATTCCAATCCAAATTAGGATTGAGTATAAAATTCAGTTAGGATCGAGTATCCAAATCCAGTTTAGGATCGAGTATCCAAATTCAGTTTAGGATCGAGTATCCGAATCCAGTTAGGATCGAGTATCCAAGTTTAGTTTAGGATCGAGTATCCAAATCTCTCGGGTCCAGAACCCAAATTATCCTTAGGTCTAGAACCTAAAATCTCTTCTAACTCCAGAACTTAGCTCGGGTCCAAAACCCAAATTATCCTTAGGTCCAGAACCTAGAATCTCTTCTAAGTCCAGAACTTAGTTCGGGTCCAGAACCCAAAATTACCCTTAGGTCCATAACCTAAAATTATCCTTGAATTCAGAATTCAAACCGAGTCCAGAACTCAAAACCTCAAACATCTCAGAAAAATAAAGTCTTATTGCTTTTCACTCTCTTTTACTAAAGTCTCAGATCGTTCAAGCAGGGGGCAAACTGTAGACCCTTAATTTTTGACCTAGTCCGGTCCGTTATTTTTTATATAGTCCAAAATAATTTTTGTGGTATTTTAATATTTATTTTAGTAAAAAATGGTGAAGTGAATAAAAATAAAAATAATAAACAAATAAATAAAAATAATAATAAATAAATAAAAATCAGCGACAGAAAAATCGGCCACGAAAAAATTCTTCTCCGAAAGCGTTGAACGAAATGGCCCGCAGCCAATTTCACCGGCACGCCCGACGCTCGCACCTCGCCTCGCAGCTATTGCAGCCCGACGCAGTTTTCGCCAGCGAAATTTTTTCGACCCAATTTTTTCCGAAACAAATTTCAATTTGGTTTCGGTTTCCTTTTCCTAATTAATGATAGTTTCCGTAAACAATTTGAATTAATCATATAAATTTCCTATAAATAAGACAAAGAAAACACAGAAAAAAGGGGGGACTTGAACTTTGGAACGATCAGACTTTAAAAAGTTTTTGGGCAGTGAAACAATTGGATTTTTTTTATAGAGGGAAGCAACCAAGCAATCAATCCATCAAAGGCAGTCATCTTGCCTTTGTCCTTGTTCATCCAAGAAGCAATTTTTGGTGGAACCAACAAACGAAGGTTTGAATATCTAGTTTTTTTTTTTTACAGTAACTTGAATCATTAAATTGTTTCTTTTGATTCTAAAAACCTTAGAACCCTAATTCACTTCTTCTAAACCTTAGAACCTTAAATCGTCTCTTCTATTTTCAAAAACCCTAAAATTACTTTTCTATTTCTTCTAAAACCTAAGAACCTAATCTATTTCTCCAAAATCTTAAAACCCTAATCTACTTTCCAACTTTCCAAAACTTTAAATCATTTTATTGATTCCCAAAACCCTAATCGGCTTTCCAATTTTTCAAAACCTTAAAACACTAAATTGATCATTTTATTTCCAAAAACCCTAAAAAATATTTTCTGTTTCCAAAAAAACTTAAATCGTCTTACCAATTTTCAAAAACTTTATAAACTCTAAATTATTTTCTTCAATTCCAAAATCAAGACAATAACCCCAAACTAGTTAATCTAAACCCTAAGTGTTCTTAAACCCTAATTTCCTTAAAACCTTAAACCCTAATTTTCCTAAACCCTAATCCTTAAAATCTTAAAACCTTATAAACCTAAATATTAAAATTCAACACAGTAAGCCTAAAAACAAAAATCCAGTAGCTAATAATCATAAACCTAATATTTTAATTTCCAAACCCTAATTTCATGATTTTACCCCTCAAACCCTAATTTTGTTAATCAAAGAACCTTATCAATCTCTTAAATTATAAAACCTTAATCCATTTCAATTCTCTTAAAACTTACAGTAGCCTAAACCAATAAATTCCAAAACCCTAAATATTAATTAAAGAACTTTAAATGAGAAATAGTAAACTTCAATTTGTATCTTTACTTGCCTTATTTGATTATATAGTTTATTATATGCTTTGATTTATTTAAGTTCAATGCTTGGTTTATTTAATTTATCATGGATGAATGTTTATTTTATATTTTGATTGATATCTTTGATGAATGATTTATTTATGATGAATGGTTATTTACTTTTATCAATTTATTTTGATTTCCAAATGTTGTAAGAGGTATGTTTCCACTTTGTGGGTACCTCATTAATTAAGTTCTATGTAATTTAAATTGCTTTTATATTTTAGACCAATGTAAAGGATATGTTTCTACCTCATGGTGGGTGTCCTATTTAGCTTAGACATGGATGATGTAAGGGCATGTTTCCATCTTCGGATGGGTGTCCATTTATTTGCTTTGTTTGGACATTGCTCTGATTTTTAATATATCGATGCTTTATTTTAATTGTTGCATGTAATATGGATAATATTATTATATTTAAGAATTTTATAATATTAAGACCTGTAAAGAAGGCCGGTTCCAATGAACCGGGCGTTGTGGGGGTGTTGGGCCATTTCTCACCTTCCCCACACGTACCCAACTTTACAAACCCATTAGGGGGTTGGGGATTCCTTAGGAATCGAGTTATCCGCCCCTTTCTTTTTTTCAGCCCGTCCGAGTGACTACTCCATTTTCTCCGGACTTAGGTCCGTGTTCTCTAAGGCCCCGAGCCTAAACAGTGTCGAAGTTGCAAGAACCATTCCACCGGGAGTTGGGGTGAAAATTCCCGCTTACACGATGGCTTTTCACAATGCATATAATGTATTCTTAACATAATACAACACAATGTTCATGCATATTCAATACATCAAATAACTTAACACATTTTCCAACCAAAATCTGTTAAGCCCAAATGTCATGCAAACATACCTAATTTATTCAAAATTTGTACTTACCTCTAAAAGCAACCAAATGTAAGCCACAAAACTAACACCAACCTTCTCTTCCAACTTATCCTTCAACACTTGAATTGGGCAAATCAATTCTTCTTAGTGCCTATACCAAATGTGATCATAAATAATCTTTTAGTATCACATTTAAAGGCATTTTTGATGGGTGTCGAATCCACCAAAAATAATAAACCTGCTCTTCCTGCAAAAGAAAACTTGTAAATAGGGTGAGAAGGGTCGAACCCTAGGGACTAGCCTTGCCCAAGGCTAACCAAAACCTGACCTGCTGTAATTTAAGAAAAATAAAATAAAAACAGGGGAATTATATTTGTGAAAAATAAAACGAAATTAAGTTAAAGAAGTGATCAAGAACGAAATTAGGACAGCAAAAATAATTAAAAACTTGAAACAATGGAAGACAAACTCAGTCAAAGGTAATTCGCGGTATGAAATTCATTTGGATTGATCATCGATTTCAAGATAGCTTTTCAACTCATTATTGTAGACAAGTTATAGTAAAAAAAGAACGTCCTCCCAACCAATTCTATCTTAGTATTAGATTATTAAGGTACGACCTAATAATAATCCATAATTAACTAGCAACCCTAAGTACGACAAAGGATTTAGCCGTTAACAGCGTTAAAAATTAATAGAACCCTGCCCTGACCAACAGAAACTACGAGAATCCATTTAGATCAGATTATATTTTCCCACAATATAACCCTAAGGCTTTGACGCAATTGAATTATATTGACTACCACTTTTATCAACTCGGATTAACAATTACGGATTAAACCTAATTGATTGATTGTGCAGAAACCTATTAGATGAATAACGGGCCCTGTTAAAACAAATAATAGATATCCACTATGGATGATTCTCACCCCAATAATCAAAGAGAAAACACAAATACAATATGAATCAAAAAGCAAAGATAAAGCACATTAAATCTCACAATCCATTAGAAAATCAACGTTGAATTAACCTTCGACTGAAAGAAAGAGTTTAGCCACGCATGGCCATGGAAGAACAACAAGAATTCTGTAAAAGATAATCTCAAATTCGTATCAATCAAAGAGGAGGCAAAAAGTCCCCTCCCAAAACCCTAAAAATAACTTAAATACTTAATAAAGGGTGGGGCCAACCTAATATAACAAAAAGGCCCACTAAAAACTACTTAAATCCTATTACAAGTCGGTTTAGAAGTCCTCAAATACCACTAAAACGCGTGGGCCCGTCACTTAATTAAATCAGCCCGTTCAGGTCTTCCTGGCCATTAGCCTTGGGCAAGGCTAAGGCCTCTGCTGTCAATCTGCCTCCACAAAGAAAATTCAGCTCCATGCCATTTTGCTCCAATGCTTCCAATCAAACTCCAAATAAGCCTCTTTATTGCAAATCCACCATTCCTGCCCAAAATAATAAAAACCAAGTAAAAGCTCTTCTTTTCAATATAAATAACATCAATTAAGCACAAAAACAAAGTAATAAACATGTTGGATTTGCAGCCTATCAAATATCCCCACACTTATCCCATGCTTGTCCTCAAGCATGACTCAAAACTCAAAATCAAATCTAATAGGAGACCACATACTTCGCCTAAGAACCCAATCAAACACACATAAGCTCCCCAAACAACTCAATATCGCAATTAAGAATCCAACCATCAACATCATTCCATCATTATGAACTCAATTGAAAAAGGGTACACTAAGAATTCTTAAACACGCACACATTCGAAGTTTGAATCAACAAGTGTTTTATCGAGCAAGTACCAAAACATATAAAAACATTTTCGTAGCTTCATTAAAACAGAATTAAAGAACAACCATAGGCTCCCCTCTAAACTCCCTCTCCACTAATGTAGGTCAAGTCTCAACCAAAGATCATTAGGTCTTTAAATGGGTTAGGCTAGGTGATAGTTACAAAAGATAGGATAATGTAAGGCTAAGAATAACAAGAAAATAAGTCTTTTACAATTAATTTCAAAAGAACAATGCACGAACTAACTGATGGCGACAAATGCGACTTAAACCAGAGAAAAACTTAAACTAGAGAAAAAAAAACTAAAACTGAAATTGATTACACTTTTTTTTTCCTTTCTTTTCTGATTTTTTTTTCATTTTTCTCTTCTCTCTTTTTTTTTCTTTCACATTCTGTTTTTTTTTCTTTGTTTGAATTTTCCTTTTTTCTTTTTTTTTTATGGAAGCTAAAATATCACATGACTATTTACAACCATCTCAAAACCCATAAAAATTAAAACACACAAGTCAAAAGGACTATTTATTCTCACAAACTAGACTCAAATCAATGACATTAAGCAAAAATGCAACTGCGCCAATTCTTAATAACATACACGTGCATGCTCAAGAATGACTAAAAAGACCATTTTCTTGTCCAAGGGTAGTAGGCAAAGGGCTTTTTAGTGTATATGGTTATATTGTGGGCTATGAAAAGATTTTAGAGTACGCATTTAGCATACTTCGTAGGCTAGAAGGGGTGAAAAGAACGGTAACGTAAAGGTGGGAAAAGTATAAAAGGATTAATGAATCGACCAAAAGAACGCCTAGATCATCTCTAAAGTTGAGACTCGCCTAGGATTTCGCCTTAAGGGAGCGTAGAAAAGAGTTCTAGTGTTCGGAAGCTATCCTAAATTTTGGCTTTGGAAATTGCTCTCAAAAACACTTATCAAAAGAAACTAAGTTTTGAAAAACAGATTTTTAGAATTCAAAGTGTAACAGCTTGCAATCAAAGTTTATAAGTGCAGTGATGGTTAATCTCAAGTTAGAATTCTCGCTCACTAGTCTTGTTATTCAAGGTTCTCACATGTGTTCAACCAGGTTACAAAGGCAAATTACTCCTCCCTAGAATTTCCTAAAAGCTCTAAATCATATTCAAGGACACAGTAAACCCATTGAGTAAATCCCAAAATCAGCATATAGTATCAACCAAATAAAAATTTTACTCAAAAATATCATGGGACAAGTGTCTTAACTTCTAACTCATTAAAACAAACTGAACAGCCAAGTTTTATTTGAAATTAAGCATATGGCAGCAGCAAGAACACATGAAAAATTAATCAAATGCCATTCATATAGCTGAAAAACTTGACCAAAACGGAGCATAACCAAAGAACAAAATAATGGCAGCTGTATATTAATCACATTAAGCACAAAAATTCAGCAATATAACATCAAAATTTCAGCTGCTCAATCGCATAAATCAGTCCCAAAAATTGCAGCAAAAATATTCTCATATCAAATCCCCTCCCCACACTTATTTCACACATTGTCCTCAATGTGGACAAATCATAATCAACCACAAGAAGAGGGTCTCTAGCAAATAAAATTAAAAGAGAGTGGAGGTGTAGAGATATTGCCGTGTTATTGCCGAACAATTGCTTGTCAAACCTCAGCGATAAGTTAGTTTTGAACCAAGCGATTTACCAAAGTCACAACTTACCTGCAAGAAACTCAAGCACCAAACGCAAACCAAAACGAACAAGCAAACAAGCAAGCAATTGACTGAATAGATAAAGCACAAAGTGCTGCTCAAAATCTCCTCCCCACACTTATTCCTTGCACTAAACATATGGAGAAGAAATGCCCACGGCAAAAATTTGAACATCACATTCTCAACATCAACAACACATCATGGAAACAGCAACAACAATAGCAGAGTTTCAATTCAAATTTGCATTCACAGATTATAAATCCAACCAGCAAACCAGAATCAAACGAGCAGCAAGCAAAATTTTTTTTTTTTAACTGTCCATTTTGCAAAATCAGTAATGTATCATGGAGACAGTACGTAGAGCATAATTTAATGACAAAGTTGAATCCTCCTCTTGTAATGCAAATAAGCACAGTTTAAAAGCACACAATGCACTGTAATCAATTATATTAAAGTGCATTCATTACTTATCGTTCAATATTTTGAGTAAAATCGAGAACAGCCCAAAATCACTCAATATTCAATCAATTTCTCAAGTCTAGAGCATCCTAAGAACACCCAAATCTCAAACATGCAATTGCAATGGCAATATTGCTCTATAACAGATGTAACAGAGTTGTTAACTGACAACTTAACAAGTTTAGTCAAGAAGATTCATGAAATCTGAAATACCCAAATGGTAGTAATCAAAGTTGCAGTGCAGTTAAACAACCCAATTCGCAGCTTGAACAGAAAAGCAAAAATCTCACATTCCAAAATAAGATCACTACAGTTTCCAAAATAGACAACTGCCATTAAAATTTCAGGAAGCAGGATTAAAAGCACTCAACACATCAAAAACAAACATAGGCTTCATAATGTCCAATCAAAAACCACCAACCCCTAGCTGTATCAATCAAATTTCTCAATTTTCAACAGAAATGCAGGTAAGAAACATTTCTTAAACTGTCAAAGCTCAATCGCACAATAGAATTAGAAGAGATTATTAAGAAAAGTGATAAAAAGCATACCTGAATGATGACAGGGAGAAGAAATCAGAAGGAAGTTTAAAGTATGAAGTGCAAACTTCAATTTCTTGATAGGTCTTCTATCGAAATCAAGAAACTGATTTCGAAAATTGGATCTCACGCGATGGTGGCTGGTGGGTTTGCGAATTCTGGGTGCGTTTTCTGGGCTGCTTCGATTTCGGGGTGGATTTCGAAATTGAGAGAGAGAGAGAGAGAGAGATGCTGGGTTTGCGATTTCTGTTGCAATTTCTGGGTGGATTTTCTGGTTGCAATTTCTGGTTGGAGATGCTGCTGGATTTCGATTTTGAGAGAGAGGGAAAGAGATGCTGGGTTTCGATTGAGGGGCTGTTGGTGCGATTCGGATGGGAAGAATCGGTGGTTGAAGGTGCAGCGGCGGACAGATATGGGTTGGTGACCGGCAGTTCTTGGGTGGGAACGTGAGAGAGAGTTATCGAGATGGTGAGAGGAAGTGAAATAGTTTGATTTACTCAGCTTTAAAACTCACTCAGAATTCCCAGAAATTAAAGAGGAAGAAGATGATACTGTTCATTGTTTTTTTTTTTTTATAAAAATAAAAACAAAGAACAGAAAATTGGTTGACTTGGGTTGCCTCCCAAGTAGCGCCCTTGTTTAACGTCTGAGGCTCGACATTCTCAAAACTTCTAAGTCAATTCCTTGGGGTCTTTCAACTCCATATCTTCTGCCCCAGCAGTCTCAAGTCCTTCATAGAATGGTTTTAATCGGTGCCCATTGACTTTAAAAATTTTGTTGGTTTCAAGACTATGAATCTCCACTGCACCATGAGCAAAAACATTAGTGACTACAAAAGGTCCCATCCATCTGGACCTCAATTTACCAGGAAATAGTTTTAATTTAGAATTAAAAAGTAGAACTTTTTGACCAATTTTGAATGTTTTCCTCGAGACCATTCTGTCATGAAAAGCTTTTGTTTTCTCCTTGTAAATTCTTGCGCTCTCGTAAGCTTCATTTCTTATTTCCTCCAATTCTTGCAATTGCAATCTTCTTTGTTCTCCAGCCGCTTCCATTCTCATATTACACTTCTTAATTGCCCAGTAAGCTTTATGTTCGACTTCTACCGGTAGATGGCATGGCTTGCCGTATACCAACCGATATGGCGACATACCAATTGGAGTCTTGTATGCTGTTCGGTAGGCCCATAGAGCATCTTCCAGCCTTGTACTCCAATCTTTCCTAGTAGGATTGACAGTCTTCTCTAGGATTGACTTCACTTCTCTATTCGAAATCTCAGCTTGGCCGTTTGTTTGAGGGTGGTAAGCTGTGGAAGTACGATGAGTGACTCCATATTTCTTGAAAAGATTTTCCATAATCCTATTGCAAAAGTGAGTTCCTCGATCACTAATGACTGCCCTTGGGATCCCGAACCTTGCAAAGATATTGCTTTTCACAAACTTTACCACTATTGCAGCGTCGTCGGTTCGTGTAGCCTTAGCTTCCACCCACTTAGAAACATAGTCCACTGCTAGCAGTATGTAGGTGTTTCCGAAAGATGACGGAAACGGTCCCATGAAATCAATGCCCCATACGTCGAATATCTCGCACACCAGGATAGAGGTCAAGGGCATTTGATCCTTACGGCCTAGGCTGCCTGTCCTTTGGCAATTTGCACAAGACTTGCAAAACAAGTAAGCATCTCTAAACAAAGTCGGCCAAATTAGGCCGCATTCCAGCACCTTGCGAGCTGTCCTCTTGGGACCAAAATGTCCTCCACATGCTTCCGAATGGCAGAATCGCAGTATTGATGAACTTTCCACTTTCGACACACATCTCCTAATAATCTGATCTGAGCAAAACTTCCATAAGTAAGGATCATCCCATGCATAGTATTTGGCCTCTCTCTTGATCTTTTCCTTCCCACTACGGGTCAGATCCTCCGGTAATGTACCTGCAACCAAATAATTCACAATATCAGCATACCATGGTGTAATTCTTTGTAATCCTAAGAGTTGCTCATCTGGAAAGTCATCATCTAAAGGCATCGATTTTTCATTCAACAGCAGCCTACTGAGGTGGTCAGCTACTAAGTTCTCGGATCCCTTCTTATCTCTTATCTCCATATTAAACTCTTGAAGCAAAAGAATCCAACGGATTAATCGAGGCTTTGACTCCTTCTTCTTAAGCAGGTACTTTAAGGCTGCATGATCGGAGAAAACAATCACTTTAGTTCCCAACAAGTATGATCTGAATTTTTCCAAAGCAAACACTATCGCCAAAAGCTCTTTCTCCGTGGTGGAGTAGTTGCATTGAGCATTGTCTAGTGTCCTCGAGGCATAATAAATGACGTGAGGATTCTTGTCAATCCGCTGCCCAAGAACAGCTCCTACAGCATAGTTGCTTGCATCACACATGATCTCAAAAGGATGATCCCAATTTGGTGGTTGTACTATAGGTGCAGAAATCAGCTCTTCCTTTAGCCTATCAAAAGCTTCCTTGCACTCATCATCAAACTTAAAAGGTACATCTTTTTGCAAAAGCTTGCAAAGTGGTTGGGCAATCTTCGAGAAATCCTTAATAAATCGCCTGTAAAAACCTGCATGACCAAGAAAAGAGCGAATCTCCCGCACACTAGTGGGATAGGGTAAGGATTTAATCACATCAATTTTAGCTTTATCAACCTCAATACCTTTAGATGAGACAATATGACCTAGAATCAAACCTTGATCCACCATAAAGTGACATTTCTCATAATTTAGGACAAGATTTGATTCTATACACCTTTCTAGCACTTTTGTAAGGTTAGCTAAGCATTTATCAAAAGTATTACCATGAACGGTAAAATCATCCATAAATACCTCAATGATATTCTCCACATAGTCTGAAAATATACTAACCATACATCTCTGGAAGGTGGCTGGAGCGTTGCAAAGCCCAAATGGCATTCGCCTATATGCGAAAGTACCAAAAGGGCATGTGAAAGTCGTCTTCTCTTGATCTTCGGGTGCCACCGGAATCTGGAAAAAACCTGAAAAACCATCTAAACAACAATAGTGAGAACGACCTGCCAATCTTTCTAACATTTGGTCAATAAAGGGAAGTGGAAAGTGGTCTTTTCTAGTGGCTGCATTTAGCTTCCTATAGTCTATACAAACTCTCCACCCATTTTGAACCCTTGTTGGCACTAACTCTCCTTGATCATTCTCAACAACAGTGATCCCCGTCTTCTTGGGTACTACTTGCACTGGACTCACCCACTTACTATCGGAAATCGGGTAAATGATACCCGCATCTAACAACTTCAAAATCTCTTTCTTCACAACCTCCATCATGGGTGGATTTAAGCGTCTCTGAGCTTCTCTACTAGGTTTGCTGCCCTCCTCTAATAAAATCTTGTGCATACAAGTGGATGGACTCAAACCTTTAATGTCAGCTATCGTCCACCCAATAGCCTCCTTGTACTTCCTAATTTGCTGAATTGTCCTTTCTTCTTCATCTTTGCTAAGCTTGTTGGAGATAATTATGGGCAATGTATCTCCATCTCCCAAATATGCATACTTTAAATGACCGGGCAGCGGCTTCAATTCCAGCTTGGGGGCCTGCAAAACAGAAGGTAAGAGCTTTTCATGAGTACTAGACAATTTAGCTCGGCTAGGGCGAGCATGTAGCAGCTGGTCCGCATCCATTCTTTCTGAAATTTCCTGCACATTCTCATTAATTAGAAAATTTTCCTTATGTTCCTTAATGCTGACCGAATTTATATTCCTGCAAAGCACTAAATTGAGATTATCAGTAGCATCCCATTCAAACACCTCTTGAGCAAGAGAATCAATGACATCAATACCACACACACTAGACACATCACAAGGATATTTCATAACCTCATAAACATTAAACTTAACTACCTCACCGTCAAACTCCATCGTTAATGTTCCTTCATAAGCATCAATTTTTGTTCTTGCGGTGCGAAGAAAGGGTCTCCCAAGTAATAAATCAGCAGAAGTAGAGGACTTGTCATCCTCCATATCAAGCACATAAAAGTCAGCGGGAAAAATTAACTCACCTACCTGCACCAAAACATCCTCAAACAACCCCACCGGGTACACTATAGACCTGTCCGCCAATTGAATTATAATGCGTGTCTCCTTCAAGGAACAACCCTTGAAGGTTGAATAAATAGATAATGGCATGACATTTATAGATGCACCTAAATCACACATAGCTCTCTTAATCCCTATGTTGCCAATTTTACAAGGAATAGCAAACATACCTCGATCCTTACATTTTTGTGGAAGCTTCCTTTGTATCATGGCTGAGCAATTTTCCGTCATCAATACTTTCTCTACACTATCTTGCTTCCTTTTGTTAGTACAAAGTTCCTTAAGAAACTTTGCATAACGAGGTATTTGCTTTATGGCGTCAAGTAAAGGAATATTTACCTCTACCTTACGGAAGGTCTCCAAGATGTCTCTTTCTTCCTTCTCTCTTCTTGATTTCACCAATCTCTCAGGAAAAGGGGGCTGGATTACAAAGGGTTGGGGCTGCTGTACCTCAGCTTGCTTTGGGGCTTCTTTTTCTTGAATTTCCACCTCTTTTTCAACTTCATTCATTGTTCCACTGCTGTCCTTCTTTGGAGCTGCTGAATTTAGCTCCTTCCCGCTTCGCAAAGTAATGGCACTTGCATTTTCCTTAGGATTAACAACTGTTTGGGAAGGTAACTTCCCTTGTGTCTCCAATCTGCTCAACGAAGAGGCTAGTTGGCTGATTTGATTTTCCATATTCTGCATATTTTTCTTTGTTTCTTGCTGAAATTCTTGTTGGGAGGTGGCAAGTGACCTAACTATATCTTCCAATGGTATTTTTGAAGATGAAACGTGTTGTTGAGGCGGTTGAGCTTGTGGGAACCCTCTGTATTGTTGGAAATTCTGGTTTTTGGGTCCATAGCTGAAATTGGGATGATTTCTCCAAGAATCATTGTAGGTGTTACCCATCGGTCTCTGGGGTTGTCCGGAATAACCTCCCATAGCATTCACTTGCTCTTGATCATCTTGCCATGACAAACACGCCTCAGTCGGATGGTCGTAAGCCATACATACTTGACAAGGGGCTGTTCTCTTTCCTTGACCTACAGCGATAGATTTAACCAAAGAAGTTAGTTCATTTATTTTAGACTCAAGTGAAAGATCACTTACCTGATATATCTTCCTTGAAGGTTCTTCTTGGCCAAATTGTTGTGAGTTGGCTGCCATGGTTGATATAATCTCTCTTGCTTCGGCTGGGGTTTTATTAACAAGTGCTCCTCCACTAGCTGCATCAACCATTTTTCTCTCCATGTCTAGCATCCCTTCATAGAAATATTGGAGTAGGGATTGCTCGGACATCCCATGTTGTGGGCATGCTGCGCATAGCTTTTTGAACCTCTCCCAATAGTCATAAAGACTCTCTCCAACATTTTGTTTGATTCCACAAATCTGTCTACGAATGACTGCTGCTCTAGAAGCGGGAAAGTACTTGTCTAGGAAGGCTCGGGCCATAGCTTGCCATGTGGTGATGGAACCGGGCGGCAAATTAAGCATCCATTCTTTAGCGGCATCCTTCAAAGTGAATGGGAATGCTCTCAACTTCACATGCTCTTCCGCTACACCATGCGGTTTCATGCTTGAGCACACACCATGGAATTCTTTCAAGTGGTGGTGTGGGTTTTCATTTTTCATCCCATGGAAGGTAGGGAGCTGGTGGATTAAGCCCGACTTGAGCTCAAAAGGCATCTCCAAGTCTGGATAAGTGATGCACAAAGGCTGCTGCTCCACAGGGGCTGCCTGCAGCTCTCTAACAGTCCGATTATCAGCCATCTGTTCCTCTCCTTCAGATTCCGTTGAATTTTCTTCTAATTCAGGATCAAATTCAGTTGAAGATTCAACTAAATCAGTAATTATAATTTCTGGATCAGCTGTAGAAGCAGTTGCAGCCCTTTTTCGTAGCCTGGTTTCCTTCGTCAATGTACGGGCTGTCTTTTCTATCTCAGGATCAAATTCCAATTGCAAATTTTCAGATCTGGTCATTCAAAGAAGCAATAATAGTAATGTAAACTAGTCCCCGGCAGCGGCGCCAAAATTTGATGGGTGTCGAATCCACCAAAAATAATAAACCTGCTCTTCCTGCAAAAGAAAACTTGTAAATAGGGTGAGAAGGGTCGAACCCTAGGGACTAGCCTTGCCCAAGGCTAACCAAAACCTGACCTGCTGTAATTTAAGAAAAATAAAATAAAAACAGGGGAATTATATTTGTGAAAAATAAAACGAAATTAAGTTAAAGAAGTGATCAAGAACGAAATTAGGACAGCAAAAATAATTAAAAACTTGAAACAATGGAAGACAAACTCAGTCAAAGGTAATTCGCGGTATGAAATTCATTTGGATTGATCATCGATTTCAAGATAGCTTTTCAACTCATTATTGTAGACAAGTTATAGTAAAAAAAGAACGTCCTCCCAACCAATTCTATCTTAGTATTAGATTATTAAGGTACGACCTAATAATAATCCATAATTAACTAGCAACCCTAAGTACGACAAAGGATTTAGCCGTTAACAGCGTTAAAAATTAATAGAACCCTGCCCTGACCAACAGAAACTACGAGAATCCATTTAGATCAGATTATATTTTCCCACAATATAACCCTAAGGCTTTGACGCAATTGAATTATATTGACTACCACTTTTATCAACTCGGATTAACAATTACGGATTAAACCTAATTGATTGATTGTGCAGAAACCTATTAGATGAATAACGGGCCCTGTTAAAACAAATAATAGATATCCACTATGGATGATTCTCACCCCAATAATCAAAGAGAAAACACAAATACAATATGAATCAAAAAGCAAAGATAAAGCACATTAAATCTCACAATCCATTAGAAAATCAACGTTGAATTAACCTTCGACTGAAAGAAAGAGTTTAGCCACGCATGGCCATGGAAGAACAACAAGAATTCTGTAAAAGATAATCTCAAATTCGTATCAATCAAAGAGGAGGCAAAAAGTCCCCTCCCAAAACCCTAAAAATAACTTAAATACTTAATAAAGGGTGGGGCCAACCTAATATAACAAAAAGGCCCACTAAAAACTACTTAAATCCTGTTACAAGTCGGTTTAGAAGTCCTCAAATACCACTAAAACGCGTGGGCCCGTCACTTAATTAAATCAGCCCGTTCAGGTCTTCCTGGCCGTTAGCCTTGGGCAAGGCTAAGGCCTCTGCTGTCAATCTGCCTCCACAAAGAAAATTCAGCTCCATGCCATTTTGCTCCAATGCTTCCAATCAAACTCCAAATAAGCCTCTTTATTGCAAATCCACCATTCCTGCCCAAAATAATAAAAACCAAGTAAAAGCTCTTCTTTTCAATATAAATAACATCAATTAAGCACAAAAACAAAGTAATAAACATGTTGGATTTGCAGCCTATCAATTTTCAAACTTAAACCATAATTAAACATCACTTAAATTAAAACCCTAAAATAATGTCCAACCTTACTTTAACTTTGGAAAACCATATTAAGCCATTCAATTTGGTGTTCTAAGTTTATTTATATAATTATAAACATATTTTAACATGTTTAAACCAATTACATTAATTAAACACATGCTTATGTACAAAACTCTAAAATGGCAAAACCTTCCCCATTGAAGGTTTTCTATTCCAACTTAATCCAATTATCTTTTCAAGCTTATATTCATCACTCTTATCACTAAAGAACATGCTTTAAACAATAAAACCAATCAATTCACCAACTTTGAAAATGCCTTTTTCCAAAACCCTAAATCAACACTTCCATTCCCAAACTCTAATCAAACTTAGCCAAATCCAGCATTTAACTTTAAAATACTTGTTTATGCATCAAAAAAAACTCATTTAGAATCAATTTGCACAATTAAAACCCATGATTTCACAAACTCAAAAATTTCATAACCCTAAATTCTCTCTCTTCATCAATCTTTACTTATATTCAACCATTTCTTCAATCCAACCTTAAAATTATTATTGCCTACCCAAAACAACTTCATTCATAACCAATTAAGCAATTAAAATATATTACTTCAAAATTCCAAAATCAACATATTCATAAAATTATGGATTTTCAAGGAAAAAGTTGAAAAACTTACTATTTATGGTAGAAATCATTAAAAATCCCTCTTGAAACCTTAGAATCCTTCAATTTATGGAGCATGGAAGAATTAAAACCATCAATTGAACTCCCATGGAGTTTTGGCCTAGACAAGAAGAAGAAGAAGATGAAGAAGCTTTTCTAATTTCTCTCTCTTTCCACTTTCTTGATAACCATATATATAATATATTATATCATATTTTTAATTAATTATTTATTTATTTATTTAATAAAATCCAAAATTTACATCTTCCATACAAAAATAAATTATTTTAAAATTATTTAAATAATTTTCAATTTCCAATGTATATTTACAAAAATATCATTTGACCTTTTGACTTTTCTTTTAATAGAGTTGATCTTTGTTGACTTTTATATACGTTATGTATGTTTTATGTATATTTTACATATACATTCTAATTTTTCACTTAAAATCCTTTTATTTTTTATTAAAATTATTTATTTAATTTATCCAATTAAATTTTAATTCATTTTATTTAATTTCCAAAAATTTCGAATGTTACAATGAGTAATAGTCCTAGATGGTCTTCCAGTGGGTGGTCTACGTGAAAGTCCAACCAAGGTTCTAGAAGGATTGGTCCGTGGCATGGATTGTGATTGTTGTCTAACATTAGATGTCCATGTTTCCTCCTTGCCTCTCTATCTCATGAAACCCTCAGTTCTAGCCTTCTTCTTATGGTCTCGAGCTGTCTTGGTTTCAATCTCTCTATTTTATATTATTCTTGCTTTATCAACTAATTTGGAGTAAGAATCATAATCATGAGAAATCAAAATTATATACAAATAATTAACCAATTATCGACTAAACTAATGTATTCTTGTTGCTTTGTTTAGCAGTTGAGCATGTACATACTTAATTGATTTAATCATCTAGCATATTCAAATACTATCATACTTAAGATTTTCTCTAGCTTCTTAAACTCTAGGGCTTTAGTTTAGCTCACACTTTTAGGTCGGAACTCTTGCAATACCATCTTTGCAATTTATTCCTAGGTCAAAGGAGCATTTCCTTTTAATAATCTAACTACATCTCTCTTGTACCATTCTCTTACATCACACCTCATCTAGTACCCTACAAATTCAACAGTTTTTTTTATCTGGACAATGAAGTATCTGAGTTTTTGGTTCCATTTTCTCTAAAAACTCTGTAGGATCTTCTTCCCCTTTATAGATAGGAGGATTAAGCTTCAATATCCTCTTTAATATTTTTTTTTCTTCCTCTAATTCCATTTATGGGTGTGGAGGTGTAGGAACATGAACTTTAAAGGTAAGAGCTTGTCGTTATTTTCTCTATTGTATAATCATTTCTGCCATCAACTCATAATTTTTTTGCAGTTGTTCTAGCCTTTCCATCACTCCAACTATTTTGTCTTTAGAGGATAGTGGTGTTGGTGGAAGAGTCACTACATTCTCAACTCTTTGCACCAACTCCTCAAAAGGAATAGCTCCCTCACATCTGACTGTCCTAGCTTTCCTTTTGGGTGCCATATCTATTCCATAAAAAGGAAAATGAATTACTCAATTAGTGCATGAGCTTTCATACTCACTTAGTTTCTCACTCATTTTTCCTCATCATTTTGACTTGTCAGTTCACCATAGTCTTTCCAACATCCAAATGCACCTTTCTATAAATTTTTATGAATTTTAGAGCTCATTTGCATATCAAAATAAATAAAATACAGTAGCTAAATTATAGAGAATTCAAGCAACTCAATTGGGGTAGATTTGGGGATTAGGATTTCTAGCTTTCCCCTTTTCAATTTCTTTCAATCCAGACCAATTTACAACATCCTAAATAGTTATCTAACATGTCTAAATGATAATTTCTAATTTAAATTCAATAAATTATAGATTTGAATTTAGGGAAACGGAATTGAAAAATTAAGGTGCAAAATTTTTGAATTTTTTACATTTAGAAGTTCATTTTGTCTTATATGCTTTTATATCACTTTGTTTAATTTTTCACTTTGAACCACTTCTTAAAACTAGAAATTAGCTTGGGAATGGGATACGGAAGAAGGATAAAGAAAGAAAAATAAGAGAGAAAGGGAGGTGCTTTGTTAGTAAGAAGAGAGAAGATATAAAGTCTGAATTTTTCTCCTCTTTTAAGCATGATTTGTTAAGCTCACTTCCTTTTGAAATTTGTGAGTCACCAATGTTCTTAGGCAGAAATGGCTGAGAATCAAGTGATGAAATTCCCATTTTATCCCCTTCAGCCCATTAGGTTCTTTTCGTGAGTTTGAAGCCCTCTTTGGTAATTTCACATTTTAACTTACTAACTACACTTTAGTTGATTTCTTTGAAGATTTTTCACTTATAATTTTCAATTTTTGTTTATTTCATATGGTTTTACTGTTTTTTTATTAGGTTTAAGGTATTTTTAATAAGGTTTTGGTGCATTTCAAGTTAAATGCATAGGTTTTTGTCCATATAAGTTACCATAGCTAAGGTGCTTAAAGATTTCTATTTCCATCACTTTAGCGCCTTATAAACTTTACTTCGCTGCATTTCAATTGTTTCTTATAACTCTAGTACGTCATCTTTTTCTAATACTTCTTATATAAATATAATTAATCATTTTATAATTTACAGTTGATCATTCAGTTCACAGTCATTTATGAGTTGTAGGGTTTTCAATTCAAGTACTTTGAGATTTTTTACGTAAATTTTACTTGCTAGAGTGAAAACTAATATTTAAATATCTTTCAAAAAATCAAGACCTTGTTCATAGAGAAACTCAATTTTTGACATAAGATGCATATTGTGCTTATATAGCTATGTGTTTCTTTATTATTAAGTTTCAATGCTCAAATGAGTATACTACTAGGACATAATTATTTCTTATTAAGTTTTTTTTTGTTTAAATACATATTTATCTATGTGATTTGTTCAAAGGCTTCCACATATATGTTCATTTCTTTATTTATTAAAAGCTTTTTTTTTTGTTTTTAATATAGATACGAGGGAGGAGAGAATCAATTCTGAATCTATTGCTCAGAAAAATATGCACTATTAAATCTCGGTGTGCATCAAGAGCTAAGTTTTGTTATCACTTATACATAATCCCAATTAAATATGATCTAAGTCCATCAAGTGAGTTACTTGGATTCCTAATATATCAAGATACTCTTATATGTCATTCAATACCTACTTTAGTCACACTAGCAACTAATATATTAGCAATTAAAACTTGCATATCTTTCTTTCATATTAGCAATTAATATATTTAGTCATTAATTTAGCACTAATTCTAGGACAAACTCTATTATCTTAAAGATTAACTTGCCATCTGTCTTAATTAATTATAAAACAAGTTAACATGCATTGTGTACATTTCTATTTATTTCACTGTTAGATCTTTAATTACGCAGATTTGAGGTACATGTGATGTTCTGCATATTTATCATAAATTAATGTGCATTGTGCATATTAGTTATAAACACCTAATAATCAATGTGGGTTGATTTCCATTTATAGCTAACTACTAATGCATTTATTCATCCATTTTAGTCAAACACTTTTCACTATTTGTAACTTGGCACCTAACACCATTCATAACTTGAAATTTGCCACCATTTTTTATGAGCCAAGGATTGGTTTAGCTTAATATTGTATGCATTTAGCTGTTGATACTTTTTCTTAATCAATTAAGATTTAGCTAATCTAGATGTTTGGCTTAAATCTCAAATATGACCTCTTAATCTTATGATAGTTTTGTGGCTAATTGTTTAAGTACACTCTATCGTAGTTTCTAATGTTAAGGTTACTGAGATTTTCGTGCAATGAATTTTGTTGAAGGTTAGTAGAAAAGGAATAACTAAGATGGATTCAGAATATGGTCTCATTGTTCAAGATTGCAAATAAATTAAGTTTCAGTGAGTAGGATGAAGAGACAAACTCAGTTGCTCATGCCTTACCAAGGGAAGCCAAATCTAATTCTTGCTTTGTTTGGAGGACTGAACCACCTAATTTTATTTTTTCTCTCTTACATGATGTTGCTTAATGATATTTGAATTTGAATTTTTATAACAAAAACATTCTAATTTATTAAATTTTTAATAATTTACAAAATTTCAAAATTAAAAATAAAATAAAAAAAGAACACAAATCTCCTTGATTATGCAATTGAAAATTATACATTTCCATCGTATTCAAAAGTAATAACATTTTGATAATTTTATTCAAATGTAATTGATAAGCTAAAATTGGTATATTTTTAAAATTCTTATATTTAATCATTAAAAATTTAAAAAAGAAAAGACTAAAATTAAAACCAAATGATTTTCGTCCTTTTGGTGTGTTGATTGCTGATGTGAGGAGATTATCGAGTTTGATTGGCAATGCTCGTGTGCACGCTCTTAGGAAGCCAATTAAAACATGTATTATTAGTTACTAGTAAAACTGTTCGCACAAATAATATAATTATCAAACATAAAAGGATTATTTAAGTTATACCACAATTTCAATATCAATATCAATGTGCATATCGACTTCCCACATTTTTATTTTAATTACATCAAAATATTGACAGATTTATATCATATCCACCAAACAATCCTTTGACTAGCTTATCTATCATACCGCACAGAGACTTTTGTAAGTTTGTAATTTTTTAGCGCCACTATATGCTCCTCTGAGGTGCCTTCAAAAAATAATGAGGAGCTGTCAAGGTAACATCGTCTGCAGAAGGAGAAAATATAAAAGAACACTTTATTTTCATGTATTATATATCTGTAAACATTACGAGACAATATTTAACATTTGACATCACCAGCATTTAAGATACCATGTACACGCAACTGTGCACAATAACTAGCTATAGAAATAGGACACAAATATTTGGTATGTTTTGTTGAGAAGCTCACCAGCCAAGAGCTGCTTCAGCTAGAAACTCGCATGCAAATAGGAACGACAAAGGATTTAACTCCATATGGGAAAAAACAGAAAGCCTCTGAAGGATCCAGAAAAGATGAGGACGCTTACCGAAATGCTTGCATGAATGCGATGTAGAAAAATCTGAATTTTTAAGAGTATCTAACCCTTGAGACACCCTAATTGCTCCAAGGAACTCCGTATCTCCATTGTGGTGCATCCTTCAGCTGTCAGAACAACATTGGAGCTGTCTAATGCTATAACATCTGAGAGAGGGTAGTTTCGGTTGGCATGGAGTTGGTTACTTGCACTAATACAGACTCCCTTTACTATTATGCTTTTGTGTATCCCACCAAGCAATCCTTCATAATCTGTATCACCAGATTCTCCAACAAAAACCACCATGTTTGCCAAATCCACACCCCAACGAACATATAAATATCTGAAATTTGTTTCGAGCCATCAAAATCACAATGTAGGGAATAAGTGTTAACCATGCATGCTAATAAAAAAAACTGAACGCCCCATACTAATCCAAATTAAAAAAAATATGTTCTTCATGGGGGCTCTCAAATCTTAGCCACAACTGCCTTTGTGTACACAACTTATACCCAGTTTTATGAGTTAATGTTGCATTAAATAAAAGTCAATACATGAATCTTGATTCACAGAAAACACTCAACCTGAGAGCTTGAGAGCGAGAAGCCAATACTGGAATTACATTTATCCTGGTCCCATTTTGGCAATAAATAGCGTGACAACGAAGAGCCTGAATCCTCAGCAACTTCCGAAGTTCCTTGACAGGAGGAACCTGCAAAAAGACAAACAAACGAAACTATGACACTTGAATTTCTGATGCTATTTCAATCACATTACAAACTCGTACTTATGAAGATAATCACACCCCTAAAAGACATCTGGATAAATAAATTGACTTCAGTTTGAGAAGAATAACTTGAATATTGTATGCAAGCAGGATGGAAAAGAAAAATCACCAGTCCTGGCTGTCGCACTCTGAAAGCATAACAATAGTTGGTTGAAATTTGTTCAGCTGCTGCAACAATCTGTTCCTCATTATCAGCCTTTTTATCTCTAACTGAAGCTGCCCAGCGAACCAGAGTCTTCCTTAGCCCTTCTCCACCCCATCGGTATTCAATATGCGAGTGGTAATAAAAATCAACCACAAAGGGATCATCCTCTGTATTGAGAGCTGAATAATAGAGGTCACTACCACTATTGCATATGAAAGCATCAAAATCACTGGGGCTAAATCCTCCTGAGAGAAGAAATGAGTGTATCTCAGATATGGTCAGTGATGTAGACAATATGAACCCTATTGAGCCTTCATTCCTTTCTCTTTCAACAGCCTCAAAAAATTTTCTTGTTGCCCCAATCAGCCCAGAAATGGTATCAAAATCTACAGCAATGACAAAAATTTGTTTCCTCCTCCTCAAAGCTGGAAACTTGCTAGAACTGTTGTTTTGTTCTCCTTTTTCTGTGGACCCAGCCTTTTGTGTGTTCTTTAAAACCCCCTTAGACCATGCCAAAACAGCATTTTCTAATTTCTTTCTATCAGCAGCATCTCCTTCAGAATCTAGAGAATTATCATTTCCACTAGCTCCAGTCTTTTCTCCATCCAATGAGAACTTCAAGTTCAAAGATATATCATGTAGGTCTCTCAAGGAATCACCTGGAGAATCTGTATCCGAAGTATCGCCTCCATCATTATCTTTTTGCCACTGCGGATGCCTTGGTTTGCAACTGGCTATTCGTGAGAGGTAAGTCTTGCAGTGCTCTGGCCATGAAAATAGGTGAATATTCTTCAACCCATTTTGTCGGCATTTTGCCCAAAGCTGCTTGCCAGCAACAAGTTTTAGAAGAGCATCTGCAATAGACTGTTGATCATGAGGATCAACAAGAAGACCATTGTCAAGTACCTGAGGAAATATATCCAGTCAATACAAGAAGATTTTGTACACATATTCAAACACACTTGGTAGTAAGCATTATGTTACAATGAGCAGGCATACCCGGTGTATGTCTACTGGGCCACCATTTTTAGTCGCAACTATGGGCAAACCATGAGCTGCCGCCTGCTCAACAAAAGCATAACAAATTACCTCTTATTATGAAATTAAACAGGCTAAGGCAATCTAGATCCACAGCTAATATGATCAGGACCACAGCTTTTACATTTCAGAATTAAGTTTACTAAAAAAGCCTGAAAAGAGGAGGGATATAGGTTCATTGCATATTTCAACCTTCCTTCACCTCCTCACAGTCCAAAAGAGCAGTTCTGGTGAACCATCAGTTCCACCATTCAGCTTTACGCCACAGTTTCAAATATTGAGTAAAATGAAAAAGAATATATATATATATATATATATACACATATATCCAAAGAGATCATCTTGAATCTCCTGAACACAGATGAGATATGAAATGAGTTATTTGCAGGAATCAAAATCGATACCTACCCAATCTATAGAATGTGGGAGAAAAGTTGAAAGGAGGAACAGAAGTAATTGTATATATTCCCATTCAATTTTGACTCTGGCAAACTTTTGCATGTTTTTAAATCATTAAGTATGTGGAAGAGTGTTGGGAAGTCTGCTTTAAAATGCTAGCATAAAGATCAAGCCATTTTAAAGGGCATTTTGTTTGTTTTAACATTTGAGAGTTAATAAGCTGTGGTCCCCCTTCAAAAGAAAGCTATGTTTCTAGTAAAATAGGCTGTGGAAGTATAACAAGCCAATAAAATAATCAAAAAGATAAACTTTAAAAGTCTGTGTTGTGTTAATAGGATGCACCTCAATCAAAGTAAGGCCAAATGGCTCAATGAAAGCTGGATTGATGAAAACACCCTGCAAAATTTCTTGATTAGAAAAAGATACAAAACCACAAAGTTTTAATTGCTGTACAATTGAGAGACAAGGATTGAATGATTAAATGAACTGCATATACAACATACATATTGTATTATGACTATGAGAAAACCAAAGCAATTACATCAACTACTAGAGCAAAATATAACTAAAAACTTAGTACGACAATGGCTCATGTCACATTTATCCTTGACAAAACACACAGCACAAAGTTGCAAGATAAATTTTGCAAAGATTTGAAACAGAAATCCAGTTAAGCATATATATCAAGATAAACAAATATATGTGGCATCTGACTTGTCTTGCCCTTAAGTACACAATATGTGTCTGCCAACAGTCAATACATGCCATCTTATCACATGCTGTATTAACCTGAACCGTGTCAGTGATTATAATATATTCTAGCGCTTATCTGTTTCTGAGATTGACAGTATGTTTGGCAATACTTTTGGAACATCATGTAACCATTTTTGTTTAGCATCATAAGATGCAATGCTTAATTGTATTACGCTTAACAATGAAATCAATAGTAACAGCTATTCATGACATTGACTGCTGTCATATAATTAGTTGATCATATTGTTCAGTTCTTTAAATTAGATATCATTTACCACATAAATAAACAGTAAGGAAAATTGTAGAATAAACATTATGAAAGAAAAAAGAGTGCAGAATATAGGCCACTCAAAGAACACTTATTAAAACAAAATGGGGCCAGTTTCATCTAACGTCCACACTAAAAGGCATACTACAAACCTTTGTTTTTGCTGCAAGACGATATATGTCAGGAACATCAGACTGCTTGTGGTGTTTAGGGTATGCAACTTGTCCATATAGATCATATTTATCAATAAGCTTTAGTACTGACAGTAGAACAGAGGCATTTGTACTTGACATTTCATCAATTCCATCTCGATTGCCCATAATAAGTGTCTGTAAAATGAAAAACAGAAAAAGAGGGAGAGGTGGAAAAGAAAAATCCAAGATAAGATGACCTAAATTGCAAAGCAAATTCAGCTGAACATTATTTCAGAATGTCTCCAACAAAAAAGTCTCATTATGAGATTGCACGTACAAGGTTTGCAAGCTCTCTCAATGGACGACATTCTCCAAATGCTTTAACCAAAGTTGTAATATTCTTTTTGGGATCTGGCCTAGCAAGGGCAAGTATCATAGGCTTACGAGGGTTTGAAAAGAAGCGCATTATCTGAGAATACCAAGAATTGAGCTGACATCAGTTATACAACAATATAAGATACAGGAACATGATTACTGGCCATTAGCATATCACTCAAAGTGGTAAAACTCCAAGTGAACACAGAACTAAAACAAAACGAGTTAACAAGTTAAGAAAAAGTGTTAGCTAACTGTCTAGGATGTATAATAACAAAAAGAAAAGGGAAAATTAGAACCTCAGACCAGATTGGTGGATCAGGAGAAGTAGGATGGTCTTCATTTCCTTCTATTTCACCGTCCATATCACCTTCTTGAGGAACAATGTGATGGAACTCCATTCCAGGAGGAATTATCTGCAGAGAACTACAAAAAATTCATATGCATTCCACTAACAAGAAAGGCTGGCATATACCTGCCATAAGTTAAAATTTTAAAGAAAGACAACGGATAAGCAAAATACAAAATGTAAAACATAAGTTGAAATGAGAATTTCGATTTTTAATCATATATGCTTGTAGATTCATGTTACTCGAATACTGGATTGATGAAAGTAAAAGAAGAAATCAGTTGTATCAACAATGAGATTTGAATAGCCCGTGATTCCCAGCAACTAGATTTATTGAGCATCTTTTGAGAAAACCAATCACTATGTTGGACCTCAATGTCAATAGTTAGAGCTCTTTTTAATAGACAACATATCAAATACCCAATATATAAGATGAACAGAGAGATAACAGTATTCGTTTCTTGTTTTCTACAAACTAACCCATGTTCAACCAAGCAATCAAGGATGGAAATAAACACACCCCAACCAGCTGAGATTTGTAAGCCAGCCTACATTCTATAGGATTATTTAGTTTCTTAAGAAAAAAAAAGTCATCTCAGCACTTACAGCCATGCGAGGCATGAACCTGCCATAACAGCTCACATTACGCTTGATTCTTGCTCGCAGTTTACGCTCCAGTATTGGATCAAAACCATCATATAAGCGCCACTGCTCATCAATCTCTTGTCTAGTACTAGTTATGACTATTTCAGAAGAATCCAGGGAGAACTCCTCAGCCTCTATCCTTCGCATTATTTTGTAAATAGAATTTATTTCATCCCTCGATAGTCGGCCTTGTTTTAGTAGCTGTTCCAACTTATCTCGGCCAAGTGAGTGACCAGTGAAAAGCATAGGCACATTTAAAGCGCCTGATAGAAGAGCTGCAGAATCCCCTGCATCAGCATAATGTCCATGGATAGCTACAGGCCATATTGGTTTCCCACCACCAATTTGCTCCCCCAGAACTTTGGACATCTGAATTATGTGCTTAAGGGCGCCATCAACAAATTCAGGGATGTGAGGCCACAAAAGCTCTTTAGGAATATATTTATCTTTTGGTCCAAAGGGTATACGAACAATATAGGCACCACTACTCTCCCCCATCTCATCTTCAAAATCTTCTGAGTTTCTAAGAGTCAGCATTTCTGTGGGCTCACCATAACTCCAATCTACATCTGGTGTTGATACTTGTCTAGTTAACAGATCAACTCGATAGACACCTGGCATTGAGCCCAAAGCCCTTGCAAGTTCCACAACATACTTAACCTAAATAAAACAAAGTCCAAGATTACTGTTCATCATATAATAATATTATATGAACAGAGATTGGAACTGCAATCACATATGACCACACCAGACAAAAACTTGTTCAAATAAATATTACCTGACCACCGGTATCAGAATCACGTCCAAGCTCCATATTTTCACCTCGTACTAGACCATGAAGGCTGCATGTATATTACTTGTTAAAAATAATAATTAACGGTCAACTTGCAGGCCAGAAAATTCATACTTTACATCCTACATCACAATCAGGACATGCTTAACATCCCATGCAATTTCTTTTCAGCAGCAATTGAACTGATGCTTATACAGTGACCTCAAACTTTCTATCAAAAACAGAAATCACCGAGTCTATAAAAAAAAATTGGATAAACTGTAATAGATACTGCAACACCAAATAAACACCTCAGATTCCTCTCACGATGACATTTAAAGACGAGAACTAAAGTTCAGTCCATGCCTTATTAAAACAATGTACAGCTTTTTGCCCTTCTGCTGACTCGCCCATGCCTCCATTGCATCAACAGAATTGATTCTAGGCAGTCTGCCTCTGTTACTATCACCATGGGCTGATATATCACCCACTGGATCTCCTTTTTCTCCCTCTGATAAATCTTCAGACATATCAGCTGCTGCTTCTCTGCGGCCCCTTTCACGTTCAAGACGACGTTTAGCATGTCTCTGGGCGAGCTCTCCTTCAAGCTGTAAAAGTAACAATAGTTAATGTTTAGTAGTTCATGAATAATTATATGGTGCAGCCTTTGATTAAAATGAGATTTGGAAAAATTCTAAAGACTGAAATAAAACATATTGATTATAACATTTGAAAAAAAAACAAGTAAAAGGAAAACAAACATTATTTCAACTGAAACTGAACAGTTCAAAGTTAAACAGTAGAGGCACAGATAAATTTACCCTCAGCCCCCACAGAGGGGAATAGTATAAACTGTATAGTTGGTCAATTTCCTACTTGCTGAAATATTCAAGCAATACTCGAGACCAAAATGACGCATTTGTATAGCTGTATGACAATAAAAACCATTCTTGATTCTTGAAAGCATGTATCACAATAAACAACAGTTGTTCACTAGAAAGACATACAAACAGGACATTGTAGTGTGTTCTTCAAAAGTAAAAAGTGTTCTCAAGCCCATAATGGACGGACCAACCTCAAACATTAACAAATACATTTCAGATTAAGCCCTTTTAGACAAATAACCAACAGCCTCCCAAAAATAAAATAAGGTTCACAAGTTCTCTACATAAAGCAAATAATCTTTAAGAAACATTAAACATTTAAATCCACTCATTAAGACAAATAAATCAATTCTGCTTCAAATAAGCTATAATCACTGATTTATACACAACAGAAAAATCAAATCTTAAAATAAAAGCAAAAAAAATACAGAAACAAATAAATACATCTAAAAGAACCCAGAAAAAATACAAATTCGAAATTCGAAAAACCTGCTTCTTTTGACGAGCCAAGTTCCAAATCCTCCAACACATATTCTCCAATCTGGTATTCCTCTCCTGAGGACTCCTCGTGGCCTGAGCCTAAATACATACTCAAAACACCAACAACCAATAACTAGTCACAAATCACCAAACAAAAAACATACACTTCCATAAAAACAGAAACACATCAAAAGAAAAACATACCTTAACCCAGGAGCGGTGAAGATCGGTCTCATCGAAACCAGTGATAACTTCTTCAACAAAATATCGAGTAGGGCTAAACCTTCCTCTTTCCCGAAGCAATAAAGAAGATTTAGCGTCATCGAGACCAGGGCCAACATCGAGAATTGCTTCCAAGTAACTGTTGATCCAATCGTTCCCTGCCATTACTTGATTTGCAGAATAGCAGGAAATTGAGCTAATGGAGAAGAGAGTGAGTGGTTTTTAGGAGGAAGAAGAGTGGCAAGTGTCGTCGAAAGCTTTCCTTTGAAGGGACAAAGCAGAGAGATTAGAGGCTGCACATGGGGAGAGTTTACAGCACTGTCCTTTTAAGAATTTGCTGGTGCTTGTAGAAACTTGTAAAGTGAAATTTCAGTAAAAATGTGATTTTTTTTTATTGTAAAAACTGCTGTTTTAAAAAAATATATATTATTTTTAATTATTTTTAATTTTTATTATTACCTTTTATAATATATACAAATTAAATCATTATATCATTTTTTATTTTATTTTTTAATATCTCTGAGGGAGTTTAATAGAAGTAATATTTAAATTTTAATATATTTTATTTTTAAATTATTCATAAGACTACCTGTCAAAATAATACAAAAAAAATTGTGTTGTTAATAAAGAAATATTTCTATTTGAATTACAAGTTGGGGATTGTATTAGTCGACGTAATGTGTTTGGACCCTGGTGCTAAGAATATTCCAGTATCTTTAATTAGTATGAAAAATTTTAACACTTTTGTCAAAGCAAATTGATCAAAATCTTTGTTTTACTTTTGTATTGTTGTAATTTTATCGATTGAATTGGTGCTGAGAATATTCCAGTATTTATAATTAGTATGAAAATTTTAACACTTTTGTCAAAACAAATTGAACAAAATAATTGTTTTCCTTCTGTATTGTTGGCAAAAAAAATCTTTAGAAAAATGTCATAAAAAATTTTAAATTTATTTTTTTAAAAAATTATTTTTAAATTTATAGGAATTTATATTTTTTATAAAAAAAATATTATATTTATATAGTTTATTATGGGTTTATTATATGTTTATTATTAATTTATATAATTTATTTTGAATTTATTATGAAATAACTAAAATATTATTGATAAAAATATAAAAATATTTGATAAAATATGATAAAGTGTGTAATTTAAAAAAAAATTATCAATTGATATGAGTTAAAGTGTGCACGCATAATAGGACCTAAAGCAATTTAGAGATACACTAGTTATTTAAAAAGATTAAATATTTAAATATTTATGTGTTATCATCAAAATACAAAATATGATCAGTTCAATAAATAGTAGGACTATACCTCTAACATATAGATTTACACAAAAACAGTTAATACAAATACTTATATCATTAGTCACACTTTCAATATTATATCAATCAATAATAACCAATTATGACATTTTGACCCAAAAATAATTAATTAATTTAATCAGTCATATCTGTAATAAACTCCAAACCTTTCAAAAACTATCAATAAAATTATAAAACAACTCTAAAATTTAATTATTCTCCGGTTAATTAATAGATCGTCATGTGAAAATACTATATTGCCCTTTGATAGAAAAATTGCAAAAATCTTGAAAGGCCAATGCCACAAATTACACTCGATAAAATCCAAAATGCCTCCAAATTTTATATTTTATACTTTAAATAATGATCTCTAATTCATTACTTCTTCAAGCGAAAATTATAAAAATTAAAATAATATCAAATTTAAATATTTAATTATTTTGAAAAATATTTTATTCAAATAAATCCTAAAAGATTTAAAAATTAAATTATAATTTACATAATTTATAAAATTAAAATTTGACACAATTGACGAATTTCCGTGCTGAAATTCATATTAAAAGAAGTGGATTAGTTGATAGAATTGTAAATTAATGGAAATAATTTATACACTACAAATTCAAATTTTTAGATTGAACAAGCAAATAATAAGCTCGTGTTATGCTGTGATTTATAATATTCTATATCATTTTAAATGAAAAAATAATCTAAATATTAATTTCATTAATACATAAAAAATAATATTACACATTTAAATACATATGGTATTAAAAATTTTCATATTCACTTGTTATTAAAATAGGTGAAATTTTATTACTTCTTAATTTTTTATAGAAAGAAAAATATAAATTTAGTTTGAAATGATATGGGTAAAGAAAAAAATAAAATGATGGAAAATTAAAATATTTAAGATTTAAAATAATTTAATATAATAATATATTTAAGTAGGTTAAGATTTAAAATAACTTGGTATAATAATATATTTAATTAGGCTAAAAACATTATTTGTTAATAGTCAGATGTACTCTTTATTTTTTGACTTTTAATGTTTTACTTAAAAGTAGATAAAAAATCTTAAGAATAAAATCAAATTGCATAAAATTCTAAATTCAAATTACTTTTCAATAATTAAATTAATATTATCAATTTAAAAGTTAAAATAAAATAGTAAAAAAATAAAAATTTACTATTTTAAAAAATTATTACTCACAAAGTGCATTAAAAGTGAAAATAAAAATAAAAAGATAAAAATTTGAGAAGTTAATTTTATTGTAATAGTAACTTGTATAATAATAATAATAATAATAATAATAATAATAATAATAATAATAATAATAATAATGGCTTATAAGTTAAAAGGAAAAATAAAAAATCAACTAAAGATAAAATGTAAAGGCTTTTGAATTAAAAAAATAAAATTGATTAATTAATTAATTATTTTCAGATAATATATTTTTTAGTTTAATATTAAAAATTATGGAAAAATACTATATTTAAAAGGAAAGTAATTATATTCGTATAATATATTTTTATAAAGTGAGATTAGAAAAGAAAAGAAATTCCTATATTTAAAAGGAAGTAAAATAAAAAGAAAGAAGCAAAAATAAGAGGGTGTTTCTCAAAACTGGAACTTTTCAGCTTATTGTGAATAAGTGATTTTTAGATTATAATCAGATTAAAAATAAGCAGTTAAGCGTTTCTGTAAACTAGCTAATAATCAGCTGATAATCAGTTTATAATCAGTTAAGTGTTTCTGTAAAATCAGCTTATAATCAGTTTTTAATTGTAGAAACTGTCAAAATGACCAAACTGTCCATGAGTTTATTTATTGTATAAAAATAATTTTTTAAATGTCAATTCAAAATTTATTTTGCAATAATAATAATAATAATAATAATAAAATTTAATAATAATAATAATAAAAAATTTCTTTGATGGGAACTAAAGTGTATAAGGTAGGCAAATTTGGAATATTGAAGATTAGGTAGGGATAGTATGGTCTTTTACTTGGTCAAAACTGCTTAAAAAATAAGTGCTTAAAAAAAAGTAGCAAAACCCAACTTTTAAAAAACTGATTAAAATCAGATTATAATCTACTATTTAAGTTTTCAGAAACATTTAAATAAACAACTGATAATCTAAAAACAGCTTATAAGCAGTTTTGACCAGCTTTTAAGTTTTGAGAAACACCCTCTAAAAATAAAAATAAAAACAAAGGAGATTAAAAAAAAAACAAAGCAAAAAACGCTGCAAATGAGAGAAACCTATGGCCAAAAAAGAAAAAAAAAAGATAAGATTTTCACTTGAGAGATCACAACTCTTTCTTTGTGAAAGCTTTTTTTCTCTCTATATTAGAGGTCTACCAAGCATCGATTCCAGCTGTAGCCAGTCCTAAAACTCCCATCCTTGCTCTTTTTTCCTCTCAAGTTCTATTTTTTGTGTCCTTTTTTCTTTTTTATATTGGTTCTTGCAGGGTATTTTCTGTAATCAAAATACCCATATGTAAACACCACGGGATTATTTGATTTTGGAATAAATAGAGCTTCTTATTGGTGTTTACCATTTAGATCTGGGTTTTGGTGCTTCAATTTCTCTTCTTTAATCCTAGATCTATCATTTACCAAGCTTTTTTTTCTTCAAGATCCCTCTAATAGTTGGCTCATAGTTTCTATACCCTCCCCTATATATGTAAGCGATGATTTTTGACCCAACTCTTGGTATAATGGTTCTTGCGACTTTGGTACTATTAGGTTATAGGCCTTAGAAATCACAGGCATAAATCTAGAGAATAAGAGTCGTCACTCGCACAAGCTGAAAAAGAAAGTAGAAAATGTAGATAACTCGATTCCTAAGAAATCAATAATCCCTATAAGGTTCGAAAAGTTGGATACATATGAAAAATATGAGAAATGACCCAATACCCCTATAATGCTCAGTTTATTGAAACAGACTTCCTTTTGAGATCTAAATATTATTAAATTTTATTTTATTATAACATTATCCAAATTACAAATAATTAAAGTAAATAAAGAAATTATCATAAATCAAATAATAAAATTGGCACCCATAAAAGATGGTAACATGCTCTTACAATGTCCAACAATTCAAAATATAAATAAAGTAGGACACTCACTAAAAAGTGAAAATGTGTCTTTTACAATTATCTCAAAGTCCTCAAAATAAATTAAATAACCCAAACTAAATAAATAAGATACTCAAAAGTGAAAACATGTCTTTTATAATTTTAAAATCCAAATAAACGAGTAAATACAGTTCAACAATTTATAATAAAATAAATAATCAAAACATATTACCAATCATCACTCAAACAATAACACATTAGGGTTTTAATCATAAAATTAGGGCTTAGTTACAAAATTAAGGTTTAGATATCAAATTAGGATTTTAGATATGCAATTAGGCTTTAGGTGATAAATTAGGTTTTTAATACATGATTAAACAATATCAGAACCATAAAGTAATGTGAAATAAACTTGCAAACGAACAAAGATGAAAATTTCATAAAACTGGATGAGTGTTAATGTTAAAGAACATACCTATATTGTTGGCTACATCAAAGTGATTTTGTTAAACCAAGCCTTGTCTGATCACCACAATCTCTTCATAGAAACTAATATGTGAGGATGCTATGGTTTGTTTGGATTAAATAGGTTTTGATTGAGCTAAATAATCCAAAGATTATGTATTGTCTTTGCAAGCTTTAGCTACTGTCTATCTTCATTGCTCTCATTTTTTTTTCTAATTGCTATTTGTCTCTCTTTTTGGTTGCTTTTGTCACTCACTGTATCTATTGTTTTGCTCGTTCTTAATTGTTGGTATCATCCTTTGTTAATTGCTTTCTTTTTATAATGCTAATTAGGGTTACATTAGGTTTAATCTCAATTGAAAAAGTCTGAATTGTATCAAAAACCTTATATTTATCTGAATAAGCCTGAATTTAAGCAAAATTAGAAATTTTAAAGAACCGGCTCATAGCGAATTAGTCATGGCTTATAGCCAAGGCTCATGGTCAATTAGTCATGAAAAATGGCTAATTCGTCATGACTTTTAGGGCCAATTCAGTAATCTCGGCTTTTAAATAGGACCAAACTTGATTTAGGCTTTTTTTTTAATTGAGACTAAATTTAATTTAGGCTTTTTAATTGGGAATGGATTCATCCAGGGCCAAAATTAATGGTCTATAATATTTTTTTCTAAATTTTAAGGTGATTATTCCTTTAGAAACACAGTCAAAACCATGCTTCTGGTATGGTTCTTACCTAGGAGGAATTTTCCTTTCTCTTTGGCCCTACTTTAGGACCTTTGATCATTTTCTTCCCTTAATAGATTCAAGATTTGAGGCTGCTTGAGGTAGTAGGGATGTCCATATTTTTACCTTCATTTTTTTCGACCAGTTTCTAGTGGACATGCATTCTGATGGCTCTACAATTTTTCTTAGCTTTCGGGCTTTAACTAGATTCTTTATGACCATTCTGGGAGAGTCTTTTCAAGCTACTTCCTTTGTGTTCTACTAATAGGAGATGGTTGAAGATCTACTTATAGTTTCTTTTATTTATTGGTTGCTCTGTTTTTACTGTCTATTCTATTTCTCTTCAGTTTGGGTTTTGTTACTCTTTTTGTATTTTGTTTATATGCTGTATTTTGTGGCTTTTTATTTATGTTCTGTCGTTGTCTCCCATCTGCTTTTGTCTTCCTTTGCTAGGTTCATGTACTCATGTTTTATATCTTAATGAAATATTCTTCTTTTTGATTAAAAAAAAGGGATAACAAAGTAAAAATTAATAAGGGCAAAATGATAATAAAAAAAGAAGCCATGGTCATTTTGAAAATTTACCATTAAGTAGTTAGAGCACTTTTATTATATACTAGATTTTTTGGGTTGTGTTTCTCATTTTAATGTGTGGTACTTGATAGTTCTTTGTTTTTATATATAAATAGATAAACCGAATTTTATTTGGGATTTAGCCTAGATCCTTTTACAAGAGGCTAATATTTTCTAAACCCTAATAATCTTAAATGAATTCTTTTTTGCTATAATACCTGTAATCCTAAAAAAGAGGTTTTATCTTTTTTTTCTCTCTCTCTTTTCCTTTTCTCTTTCTTCTTCTTTTCTCCCATCTCATTCTCTCGCTCTCTCTCTCTCTCTCTCTCTCTTTGTTCTCCTTGGGTCGTGGATCTAACATATTCAAGCTTGAACTCTATTTCTCTCTAACTTCAACTCCTATTTTTTTTTCTCATTTAACACATGTTCAAACTTCTTCTGCTTAAAATTTCGGTAAGTTATATTTTTTTTCTTTTAAACTTGAGCTTTCAAAGGAAATGACTTATTTTAAAAATTGAATGTATGTATGTTTTAAATTTTTTGAGGAAATGACCGATTAAATTTTTTCTATAGTTGATTTTATTTTATCTCTTTGAGTTTAAATCTCCTTCTTTGTTTAATCTTTCATTTTACTTATTTAGATTCATAAAAGTTGAATGGAGTGTTATAGATTTTATGCGAAGTAATATTATGTACTGTTGGAGGCTAGTATGGGTTGCTAATATGCTGTTAAGCAGCTGTTAACATCTAATAGAGATTGTTATAGGTTGTTATACAGTATTATAAACTTTATGTAAAATAATATTATGTAGTGTTAAAGGTTGATATAGGGTATTAGAGGCTATTAAGATGAGAGAGAGACTATTAGGGGCTACTAAAAGTTGTTAGGGACTATTAGAGGCTACTAGGAGTTGTTAGGGACATCAGGGTCCTTAACAGCCCCTAGCAGAAAAATATTTTGCATATTGATATCTAATACAAATTATATTTGGTAAAATATATACTGAAACTATAAAATATATCATAACAGCCCCTAACAAACTTTAAAAGCTCCTAACAAACTCTAGAAGCCCTTAATAGCCCCTCTATTATGACTACTAACAGACTCTAACAGCCCCTAATATAGTCTAATAGCCTCTAACGGATCCCTAACACATATTATATTTGATGAACTATATAATGCAATTGAAAAATATGTGAAAATAGCCCTTACTCACCCCTAACATCTTGTAACAAATAATAATAACCTAGGTAGAAGTTGTATATGATTGTATTTTATTATATAGTTGTTGAATATTATTATTGATTAGTTTTGCTTGATATTTTTTATCGCAGGATATTTTCTTAGAAAGAAGAATTGATTAGACGCTTAGCATAATTATCCATTATAGTGAAAAATTTAATGTGAACATTTTCAAATATGTTAGGGTGTGCACTGAATTTATTGTGCTATCAGAACAACTTGATTTTGATGAAGTTAATGGTGGTGGATGGAACGACCTGATTTTGTATATAATTAATTTTTGTTTTATATATAACATTGAATTTTCTCCAGAAATTGTCGTGTTGAGAGATAATTGAAATGGATAGTCTCTTTTATAGTTATTTATTACTACATATTGAGGTCTAATATGAAGATTAATTTTATTTTTGGTATTTGTACTGTGGAAAGATATTTGAAATAGAATGTTTAAAAATATATGAAACATATAGTCTCTTTTTATTACCTATTCAAGTTTAATATAGATTGTTGATATTTATTATGGTTTGATATTGGCTATTAGGGGTTGTTAGGGTTTACTCTAATAGCCCCCTAACAACCTCTAAAATCTCCTAATAGTCCCTAACACTATCTAACAACCCTTTAATTTAAACTCCTATAATAATAATTCAGAATGAGTACAAAATCATTAAAAAAAAATAGAACATGTAACAGCCCCTAAAATATCACATTATGAACATCATGTTATAGTTTAAATTTTTGTAGTGAGAATGATTGAAATGCACTTATCAAATTTATATCAATGTTTATAACATTCAGTTACAATATACATGTTTATATAAATTAACAATATAAATAAAAATTTATAACATTCTCATATGCAATATTAAAATAGACATCACAATTTTGAAAAAAACAAAAATTTTTTTTTTGAACATCTAATGATTGTGAAGTACCATTATTAATTATTTACAAAACTATTAAAGAGATACTATTAATTTTTAGGGGGTATTAGGGGTTACTAGGATCTATTAGGGGTGAGCCTCTAACACGCTCTAACATTACCTAACAACCCTTAGCAATTGTTATTATGCTCTAATTTAAACTTATATAATGAGAATTGAGAATGAGTACAAATTCATTAAAAAATAGAATATGTAACAACACGTAATAGCCCATAAAAGTTTATAACATTCAATTATACAACAATATTTAAATAGAAATCAAAATTATAAATACAATAGTCTTATTCTTTTTGAATATCCGATGACTGTGAAGTACTACACAACGATATTGAATTTTGACATGTAGATATATTAAGACTTCGCTCACGACAATGGCTGTATTTCTGGTGAGTTTTGTTCTAACCTAAAAAAGGAATTCTACATTGTCTCTGTCTTCCTATTGACATTTGAACATCTGAGGGTAGAGTAATAATTTTTTGAATGTGCTTAGGTAAACTCCAATCAGTTATATGAGGGATGGGATTTATGACACCTTTATATATGTGGATAATTATGCCAAGCTTCATATCATATTAAATTTTTCATAATAATGGATGAAAATAATTATGTTAAGCTTCATATAAATTATTCTTTCTAAAAAATTATTCTGCAATAAAAATAGCAAGCAAAACTAATCAATAATAATATTCAACAACTATATAATAAAATGCAATTATATATAACTTTTTACATAGGTTGTTATTTTTTATTACAGGATGTTAGACGCTGTTAGATATTATTTTCATTAGCATTACATAGTTTATCAAATATAATGTGTGCTAGAGATTAATATATATTATTTTAATAGGTCGTTAAAGTCTATTAGATGTTGTTAGATTATATTAGGGGTTGCTATAGTCTATTAATGATCATGATAGAGAGGTTGTTAGGGGGCTATTGTGACATTTTACAATTTTAATATATAATTTAGCAAATATAATGTGCATCAGATATTAATATATAAAATATTTTTCTATCAGGGGCTACTGGGTGCCCTTAATAGCCCCTTGTAGCTTATAGTAACTCCTAACAACCCTGAGGAACCCTTAATAACCCCTCTTCTATCTTAATAGCCCCTAGCACTCCATACCAACATCTAATACTACACAATATTATTTTACATAAAGTTCACAAATACTGCATAACAACATCTACCAACCCATAACAGCCCCTATTAGATCCTAACAACCGCCTAACATCCTACTAGCCACTCATATTAGTCTCTAACAACACATAATATAACTTTACATAAAATTCATAACACTCCATTCAACTTTTCATAAATTCAGAAATTAAAACTAAATACTAAACAAAGGAAGAGATTCAAACTCACGGAGAAATAAAATAAATCAACAATGAAAAATATTTAAATCGGCCATTTTCTTAAAAACATTTAAAACATACATGTTTTTAATTTTTAAAATAAGCAATAGCTTTGAAAGCTCAAGTTTAAAATAAAATAAAAAATAACTTACTAAAATTTTAGGTAAGTGAAACTTGAATATATGGTGAATGAGAGAAAAGATGAGTTAAAGTTAGAAAGAAATATAGTTCAAGCTTGAATATGATGGAACTACAATCTAAGGAGGAAAAAGAGAGAGAGAGAGAGAGAATGCGATTGGAGAAAAGAAGAAGAAAGAGAAAAATGAAAGGGGAAAGAGAAAAAGATATAACATTTTTTCAGGGTTAAAGGTATTATAGAAAAAAGAGTTCATTTAAGATTATTAGGGTCTAAAAAATATTAACATTTTATAAAAGGGTATTTTCTAGGTTAAATTCCATTTTATTTTGAAAACTTAATTCTCCATGTAATGGAATAAGAATTTTCACCACTTAGATTTAGTTTTATTGAAAAAAAAATATTTTATTTATTATATTTTAAATGAATTATAGATTTATCCATATTTTTATTTAAAAAAGTTTCATATTATATTAATTGTAGTTACAGAATACTCCAATTACTATATGATGAAATTTCAAATATTTATTTTTATTAATAAACTAAGTTAAATTAATATTAGTCTATATATCATGAAATGATTATTTTAGTTTCAATTTAAATTTTTTAATCTAATTCTATGATAAAAATAGAGGTTTAAACATATATTTTTTTTTATGAATATCTGGCGTATCAAAATTCAAAATAGATTAGTTCATGCTAAAGCATTAAATAAACTCCAATATGATTATTAAGTTGCAATGAGGAGATTAAGAGCGTCCACAATGCTCTTCTTTTTTTGGTCCTAGTCCTTTATGAGATTGGGATAGTGGGACTTATCTCATTGTGAGACAAGTCCCATATCCCATTAAAGTGAGATGATCCCTCCAGCAACTAGTAAATGACAATCCTTTATAAAATAAAAATTAAAAATTAAAATTGTGTGCAACAACAATAATTGTGTTACCATTGTATGCTTGTTACCATCCCACTTGTGTGCAATGGTAATAATTTTTTTTTATTTTTTGTATTTTTTTTTAAATTTGTATCTATAAATACACTATTTTCTATATAATTCATCTACAATCAAATTAATCTATAATTTCACCCAAAAATGGATCAAAATCAATTCAATATCAATTCTTTTTTTAATTACATGTAAAATTTCAATTTTTCTCAAAATTCAAATTTTTTATAATCCCAATTTATAAATCTAAACCTACCTCAAAATCTGAAATTTTAAGTTTCTTATTTTACTAATAATCAATTAAATAATTTAATCAAATAAAATTTTTATATAGCTAAATAATTTTATTATTCTACCATAAAATAAATTAATATATAAAATTTAATTATTAAAATAAAATAATAAAATAATATAAATATTTAAAAAATAGATCCACTAAAATGGAATTTGCTGCTCCTCATTAACAAAGTCATACTTTAATTTGAGTCCCCATTTTCACTTAAGTGGTATGTGAGTGCGACCCAATTGTGTGGATGGTCTAAAGAAAAGACAGACGAGGGATAAAGAGAGAATATGCCACTTGGCATAAAAATTATTATTATTATTATCATCATTATTATTATTATTAGGTGAAATATAATTGGTATATTGCTTTAGTGATAATGACCATCCCACAGTACAGTTGCCCGGAAGCAACAAAAAAATAATAATAATAAATTGAAGGAAAAACAATTTATCTCTAAAAAACAAAGCAGTTAAAAAAAACTAAAAAATAAAAAGAAAAAAAAACAATGGTAAAATTGAGAATACACTATTTATTAGTTTATAAGCTCTAAATTTAAGTTACGTATTTAGATAATTTTATTAATTTATAAATTAAGTTTATAAGCGAAAAAAATAAATTAAAGGGTACCAACTTATTATTTTAGTACTTATAAGTATTTAGTTTATAAATTCATTTGATAAAGTAATTTACTATATTTTTTTTATTAAATACTCTTAGTAATATAATTTTATATATTTTTTAGTCATATTAAAAATAAATATGCTTATAAGTTAATTTTTATTAAATATATTAAGTATTTATCAGTCACCTATAAACACTCAAAACAAACACCTAACTATTTAAAATTTTAAATGTTTATAAGCTCATATTAATATTAAATAAACTTATGAGATAAATTTTATAAGTCAAGCCAAACACTCTCAACTTATAAGCTAAATGTTTATAAGTATCAAAATAATAAACTGATATCTTAAGCTTACTTTTTTTTAAAAAAAAATTTATAAGCCCAATTTATAAATTTATAAAATTATCTAGATAAATATATCAGTTTAAATTTAGCTAAGAATTATCTTCGAATGTTTTATAAGGAAAAATTAATTTTAACTCATTTTTAACAAACTAATAATATAAAATTTAAATACTAAATAAATTTTATATAAAAATATGTTATAATTTTAAAAATTTTGAATGTTTGTTTAAGAGAATAAATTTTTTTAATTTTTACAATCATGAGTTTATCCGTGCTACATTAAGATTTATGATATTTTATATTATTTAAAATAAAAAAAATAATTTTAGGTATTGATGTTGAATTAATTTATGTATTAAAATAATTATTATATAAAAATAGTATTATATATAAATACACATAATATTAAAAGTTTTCATATTCACATATTATAAAAATTTATAATAAAATATGTCAATTAAGACCTTTTTTAAAAATTAATTGGAGAATTAATTGATAAAAAAGAATAATCATAATATTAATTTTTAATTATATTTCTTTAATTAAATTTTTTTAAAAAAATAATTGATAGTTATTTGAATTAAAATATAAGTGAAATTTTAATATTTGTTAATTTTGATAAAAAAAATTATAAATTTACTTTAAAATGATATGGATAAAAAGAAATATACAAGTGTAGAAAAGTACATAAATATATTAAGATTTAAACTAAATTGACACAATAAGAATATGTTAAAGCAGAATAAAAAAAATTTATTTATTATATTCGAATAAACCATTTATTTTTTGATTTTTAATAATTTAAGATAAAAAATCTATTAAAAATAAAATCAAATAAGATAAAACTCTAAATTCAAATATAATTAATAATATATTTATTTTAAATTATATTTAAGATAATTAAATTTATATTACTAGTTTAAAAGTTAAAATAAAATAATAAAAAAAATCTAAAAATTCATTATTCTAATAATTAAGAATAAAAAATTTTATTAAAAAATTAATAATAAAAAATAAAAATTTGAGTCACCCTGACTTATTATATTTTAATAATAATAATTCTTTAATCAATAAAGTAATAATAAAATATAACTCCTTTATTGAATTTTTAATCAATCCAATTTTAAAGATTTATTAAATTTTTTATATATTATTTTCATTTAAATTTAAGCCTAATATGTATTTTATAATTTAGGTTAATTATATATTATAGTGATAACAATTATGTCTTTATTTTTTTATTATTTTAAATTAGAATTGTTAAATATTGATCCTTATTTTATATAATTATATTGTAAAAAATTTATAAATTATGTACAAATTATAATTATGATATTCAATTTTTGTATTTTAATTTCAATCATGCATTGTTTTATTTAATTTTCATTTAAGTATATTATTATATTCTAAATACAACTATCTTCGTATACAATTTTTTTATTGTGTATTTAATTTTACATCTATTTTTTATTTATAAAACTAATCCTAGATATATTTTGTTAACTTATTATTTATTAATATAATTTATTTTATAAAATTAAATTTAAATCTTATATACTTTTTATTGAAATATTCCTCAAGTTATCATGAAAAAGTTTAGTGTATTTATTTTTATTTTTTATACAAATGACTAAAATTAATGTGAATTAAATAACTAAAATTAATGTGAATCGATCATTGATAAAATTATTATAAAAATTGATTATTAAATTTATTTTATTAATTTTGCATTTAATATATATATTATTAATATAATAATTATTATACTATTAAATTATAAATTTAATTATTAAATTAATTACTCAATAATTCATTACTTTACAATATTATAAATTCAGTTAATTTGTATCAAAAATTTAAAATTAAATTTATAATTAAATTAGCCATTTGATATGTGATTCTAGAAAAGAAAAAGTGATAAAATTATTGATCATAAGATTAATATTTTATTAGACGATCATAATTAAATTAGGCATTTGATATTTGACTTGGTTCGCGTTTTAAAGAATAAATTGTATGTGAGGAGGAATTCGAGTTAAGTACCTCTTCTGACAAAAATTGATGAATATCAAAATTTGCCCTTTTTTTTTTCTTTCGGACAAAAAATGCCTATTTTTTTCAAAAAGCTAACGTATAACTCTTCCTCTCATTAACTATTGTATTTATCATAAAAAGAACAACCATATATTTATCAAAAAATAAATACGATTAAAAAAATAAGTTTTTCAAAGATAAAATTAAAACTGAAGTTAAAGTCTGAAACTATACACTATAACCAGCGGCGGAACGACCATGGGGTCGTGGGGGTCACACGACCCCCCTCACCGGCAGCCAGACGTGGAGGATACTGCTTGCCGGCCTGCCTCCGTGGAAACTCAGCCCCCGCTGAGTTTCAGTTGAAATTGCAGCGAGGGATAGACGAACCCCTCGCTGCAATTTTAATATTTTTTTTATAAATTAGTCCCTGGCGAAACGGCGTCGTTTCGCCAGGGACTAATTTTTTTTATAAATAAACCCTGACGCCGTTTCGCCAGGGGTTTTAAAAAAAAATAAATAAACCGGCCCAAGCGAAACGACGCCGTTTCGCTTGGGCCGGTTCAAAAAATAAAAAGACCTTCTTCTTATTCAGTCTTCTGTTCTGCCGCCCCCTCTTCCTGTCTCAGCTCCCTCTCCCTGTCTCAGCCCACTGCCAACAGCACCACAGCCAGCCGCACCGCACCACCGCCGACCGCCTCACCGCAGCACCGCCGACCCCCTCGGTAAATTTCTGATTCCGCCGCTGACTATAACAGTAAAATGCAGATTCAAGGGGTTTATATAAGAATATATGAATATTTAATAGTATTTTAGTTGTTGGAAGCTAACTTAAAATTTTTTTGGCTACTCATATAACAAATTAGAAAAATCAAAAGCGGTTATTTTTTTAGGTGTTCAAATAGTTATTTATTAAAAAGTTATATTTTAAAATTTTTTACATTCTTTTACATGTTGATAAATTATTGTTATATTTTTTTATTATATTATATCTATTATATTTTTCTACAAAATTAATTTTTTATTAAATTAATTTTCACTTGATATATTTAATTATAATCATTTCTGAATAATAATAATAATAATAATAATTCAATTAAACTAAATCTTAATTCCAGATTAATTAATATTGGCTATATGATTCTCTTTTTCACTCAAAACGACTATGGCTATATATATTCCAAAAGATATAAGGTTATAAGATTTGTTCTTATTAACTACCTTTTTCTCAAATTAGTTTAGACATATATCTATCTCTTCTAAGTATATATATCTATATTAAAATGTTCTTTTTTCTTGACATATGCATTATAAGGTTTTGGTTACACATGACCAAAGCACCTTAATATGTGAGATTGGTAGTAAGTATCATTTTTTATCATTGGAGGCAAGTAAGTTATCTTGGTTGATGGGCTATGAAAATAGTTTTTAAGACTGCCTATTGGGACATCTTATTTAATTTAATATGAATTTCAAATGAATAAAATTAATAATTTTAGTATGCACCCAATGTAGTCAATAATTTTCTGCATTTGAAATTCATTGTTTTATTCTCCATTTCTAACATAATTATAAATGTTCAAACATTAAACATTACTCAGATTTATTACTCTTATTTATTATATTGTATCAAGGATACAAGCCGAAAATGAAATTCAGATCACAAACATAGTTCGGATATTCTAATTATTCATGGCCAACACCTGGGCTGTGACCTGGGGTAGTTGGCCTGAAGGCATGTAAATGAATTTCTTGTTGTGGTGCTTGGGACTCGTCAACAAGGGCACCTTTCCCTTGAGGTAGGGGTGTTAGAACATCAAGCACTTGATTATGCACATTAGAAAGCTGAACAAGCTTTCTTGTTGGCTCATTTTCAAACTTATTATGAGAAGTTTGGAAATTCAAGTCCCTTCAATCTATGAACTGAAGAAGGGAGAACATCACCATCATCAAAATACAGGCCAAAAATAAATTTGTTTGGGTTTGGGCCATATTGGGAATTTGAGCAAGGATAAAGAAGGCACAGAGGGGAAGCAGTTTACTTGCCCAAACACTTCTTTGCATGGGGTATAAATTGATGGAAAAAGCCATATGAAATGCATATAGAGTGCCATATGAAAGATGATAATAACTGCAATAATACAAACTTAGATTTCTTAGTGCCATATGGCATATCATCTTAATATCTATATGGCGCTAAGGAATCCAAATTCAGATCCCTTGATGCCCATATGGAAGACTTTAAAGCATGTGAGCTGAAAAAACCTGAGAAGAAGGGAGATGTACGATAATGCTGAAACAGTTTCTATATATGGTGTGGATTTGATTAGCAGACATTTACATCGTCTCCATACGATCAACCAGAATACGACCAAGAAAATCAAAGAGCACTGCAATCACTATCTTTTCAGCTTGGCCATTACCTTGTTATGTTCACACCCAAGTGGAGTTCTGTAAGGATTTCTTCATGAAGTTATACTGTTCACAAGACTCAAAACATGCAACTTTAAAGTTGCATGCGTATTAGCTGACGCAAATTAATACTAAGTTAAATTCAAATAATTTAATCACTGAGACAAATTAGCTGAAGCAGTATTCACACACCATTCCACAAATTAGCAGATTCGACAAATTTAAGGAAACTCTGAAATTATGTTAAAGTTAGTTGTTTTATTCACAGCTTTTCAGTTCTCAATATGGTCTGACATTCATTTTGATTTGACAGCTCGTTAATTCCATTAGTGGAAGCCCCAGAAATTCTTGAACATCATTGAGTTTCTGAATTGAGCACGAATGAAGTGCATTCAGACTTCACTACAGTTGCGGCATTATCATAACATTACAATTAATTATATATTACATAATTATATATATTAAAACTGCCACAACCATTACTATAAATGTTTCTTGTGTCAGTGAAATTTCAATATAACCATGCTTATTTTATTCTTTTTCCCATTTTATCTTTTTTTACAGAAAATGAGTGAATTTTTATCTTTAGATCCCATCTCCATTTTCCCTCTATTTCCTCAAATAAGTAGAGCATTTAAAATAACAAGCCGCGTTTAAGATTAATTTTCACCACGTAGACTTAATACCTGTAATTGTAACATTGCAATAGTGATATATTAAAAAATTATAATATACTATAATATGATTAAAATTACTTAAAATTATAAAAAAAATACAGATTAACATATAATTAATAATTTATTTCATATTTTTTTAAAACTCCTCATTTTCTTATTCAACAATAAAATTATCATTATTACCTATAAAAATAATAGGAATAAAAAAATGAAAATAAAATAAAAAACATTTTTTAAAAGTGAAAATATATAAAATTAACTTTCCTTATAATATATAAATAATTAATTATTTAAACTAAATAATAATCATATAAAATTATCATATAATATATTATTATAATTTTCATTTTAGTCTATAATATAATTATTTTTAAATTATACTATCATCAAAGTTGCAACGTATATAAAAAGAAAAATCTAAAAAATTCCATATGAATAATTATAAACTTTGGTATAAGAGACGAGTTCTTAACATTTGTCTCCATGGCTCAAGTTATTTTCACCAATTAACTTTAATCAAAATTATTGGTAGATTGATTTTCAAAAATTGATATTATTTATCTATATTTACTATGTGTATATGTTAAATTTTATTACATGTCTCTTGGAATTATATTATTTAATATATACTTTTATATGTTTATATTCACTTTTGTCTTGTAGATATAACTATGTGTATAAACTGAAAATTTTGTCTAATAGTTGTTGCAATTTATTTTGTTATTTTTTTTCAATTTGATTATACTTTTTAGAATTTTCACCAAACTGTAGTTATATATACTAGAAAATTATATTACAATTTTCTAATTTTAAATACTTTTAGAGTTTGTTTATATTTAAATTGCTTGAATTTAAATTAAAAATGAAATTTGAATAGATTGTTTTAAATATTAATTTGTAATGTGAAAATAGTTTATATTATATGTATTTATATATATTTTAGTTTTGAGTTTTAATCAAATTTGACATTGAATTCAATTTTTTCTTTAAATATAGTTTTTTTTTAATAAATTTTAGCATTCTCATAAACTTAGTACTCATAGTGAGCATAATTTACTAATATTTGCGAGAATATTTAAGCATGTTATTATATGATTATACTAATTTTTAAGCATTTTTTCATATGTTATAACTTCATGAGGAAAAAGAAGCCAATTAAAGAAAAGCTAGTTAAAAGTTGCTGAAAAGGCCCTTGAGTACAAGCCTTGGGCAAGACTAATATCAAAGACAAGTTTAATTCTAGAAGATACAAGCAACACCTGGAAACTCTAATCTATTTAAAAGGCTTAAGTTATTAATTTTGAATAGATTTTAAAGGATATTGTGATTTATTTATTTTCATATTAAGTAGATAATATTTATGAATAACTATTAATTTTTATTATTTGAATTTTTATTTTTCTAATTAAAGGTAGAATAGAAAACTTTTAGTAGCAAGAATTTAAATAGCCAAAGTAGCAACAACTCTAGATGACTTTAGTTCTAGACTTTGCTCCATAACTTTTTTCCATTATATTTGTAGATTCATTTTGTTTTAATTTTTCTTATTTTAATTACGTGTGAATAATTTTCAATTAGTTGAAGGGTAATCAAGATTTTTAATTCGCCAAGATTTGTGAGATTTAAGTAAGCTCTTTTCCTGTCTTCTTTAATTTAAATATTTGCATATTTTCTGTAGCTCAATTATATTATTATTTTGCTAATTAAATAATATGACTCATTGCTTGATTAGGTGAATAATATATCGCCATTCAAAATTTAGAATCCATAATTGTTCCTAAGATTTTGATACTTTTGGCAATTAGGTGTAATAATAAGATATATGCAATATAATTTAAATAAGTTTCGTGTTAGAATTTATTGATTAAAATTAAGTTATTCTAAATAGTAAAAGTTGTTAGTGGGTTAAATCCTAAAAAGTGTCCCTATAGGGTTATTCAATAACAAGGATTAGTTAGAGAATCTTTCTTAACTATTTTATTATCTAAAGAAGGATTAGCCAATGTGAGCATCTCAATTGGCTCAAACTAATTTTCTGAAAAATTAAAAAAATATTTTTGTGTCAATGATCAAATTTAAAAATTGAAACTAAGATTATTCTCTTTAACTGAAATCTTTTCCAATATTTTTTTTTCAATTTAGTTTTATTATTCTTTAATTTATTAGTTTAATTTTAGTTTTAATTTAATTTTAGTTTTTAATTTATAAGCCACCCTTATTGTTTTTTATTTTGATTTTTAAAAGAGATTTATATAAGTAGTTAATTCTCTGTGGTTTGACTCTATTCACCACTACTACAATTTAATTTATTTAGGAATAAAAATTTAATTTTGATAGTTTTGACGACTATAAAGCAGTACATTAATAAAAATTGCACAATTTTAATATTACTTTTATTAAATAATTTTATTTTTATTTATAAGTATATAAAAAATCTCTATTTAAAAATTACATCCATTCACATGCATTGCACATGTTAACAATAGCTAGTATTCACTAAAAAAGATAGGAGTGTCAAAATGGATTACGACACATGAATACGATACATGAAATATGTAAAATGAATCCGTTAAAGTTGACTTTTAATGAGTTTGTGTCATACACCCAAATCACCTACATCCATTGCAACAACTATAATATTCATTTTAATGATATCCAGGCTGCAACAACTGCAATATCTATTGCATAAACAATGGATATTCATTCATTTAAAGAACTGAGAAATAAAAAAAAAATACAAATTCATTCATTTGAATAAAATTCATGTTTCATTATATTACAACAAAGTTCATTACATAGATGCAAAATGAAAACTTTTATTACAACAATTTCATTAAATCAATAAAATATTCTAAATTAGTAGATAATTGTAATAAGTTCCCAAAAAATAATCCTGATAGAAAACATAAAAAACAGCGTAAAGAAGCTACAAGTTTGACCACCCTAAAAATAAACTAAAAACCTAAAATCAACAAAAACCCTAATTTTTTAATTCAATAATTCTTAAACATTTACCTTCAAATTTTTGCTTACCCTATAATGAGAACATCCAAAAAAGCTTCTTCCAAAGTTTGAATTTGTCAAAAAAAAAAATCTAATTATGTTTGATTCACCACAATGGCATATTGGAATAACACTTTTAGTTGAGCTAAAATAAATTTCAAATAAAAAAAAAGATGACAAGTTTAAGCATAAAAGCAAAAGAATTTCAAATAAAGATTGCAAATCCAAATTAAGAAGAAGAAGATTATAGCAATTTAGACAAAAAGAAAATTAAGGTTTATAAAATAGAAGAAGAAGAAGGAGGAGGAAAGGTACGTTGAGAAAACCCCATTAAATTATTTTCATCATCAACTAATGCCACATTTTCAACATGCAAAAGCCATCACTTGCCTTATCATGCATATATTCACCTTTACTATTGACTAAGTGAAATTGTGTTTATAAATCATGAAAATTGTGAATTCAAGGGACTAGATGATTAAATTAAAAGTTCAAACGGCAAACTAACCAATCGTATAAAGTTTAGGAGACTAAATATGTATTTGACTATATATATTTTAAGAACCATGAATCACAAAAAGAAAATGATTTATTTATATTCTAAAAACTAATATAGGTAAAGCACATGATCCATTAGATAAATAAAGGAAAAATATTGAACTCACAAATTGAAGATTATACATTTGAAATTAAATCTAACCTTGCAACAAATGGTCTTGCAGAGCGTTCGATATTGGGTTGGTAATACCGGTTCACACACCATATGCGGTACAAAGGCATGACTTCATATGAGCACAAACTACCATGGTTAAAAAAAATAATAATACTAAATTTAAGAATAAAAATTTATTAAAATTATTGAAATAAATAATTATTGAATAAAAAATAAAAATTAATTAAAAAATTGAATAATTGTATTGATTTGGTCCATTTACTGGAGACAATATTTATTGCAAATTTGACCCAATTTAATTATGGCTAATGATTTTGACCCATTCTTGCATGAACCTCCATATTTTAATATATGTTATTTTTTCATTAAGTTGAAGATTTGTTATCTTTTAGCTAAATATGGCTCTTGAACTTTCAATTTATCATATAGCCCTCTAAACTCATGTTTTTCTTAATAAATAAATACAAAATCGTTGAATTATATCGATTCATGATAAGTCACATTTTTCTTAACTTATAAATACATTTATGAACGTGTGAAATTAATAATTACTCAAATCAGACATCAAGCTATCCTAAATGGCTGTTTGAAAATTACTGCACAAAATGGGCCTATTATGGCATCCCTGCCATAACAAGGCTTACGGCAGCCATAGGGCCATTTGTGGTCGCTACAAGTTGCCTAGGGTACTACTACCGCCAGAGGAAAAAAAGCTACCACAAATGGCATTATTGTCGCAAAAGGTAGAAAAACTACCACAAATGGACCTTTTACTGTCGTGGCAAGCCATTTTGCTACCGCAATGTTCTTAAGGTTTTTTTTATCTGATTTTTGGATTCAAAAACTCTATAAATGGCCCCCACCCCTCATTTTTTCACACAACAACCAACTAAGAAAATCTAATTTCTACTTGGCTCTCTCTCTCTCTCATAAAGAAGAAAAGTCACATTTTTTTTAACTTATAAATACATTTATGAATGTGTGCAATTAATAGTTACTCAAATCAGACATCAACCGGTCTTAAAAGGGCTGTTTGAAAATTACTGTACAAAATGGGCCTATTACGACATCCCTGCCATAACAAGGCTTAAGGTAGCCATAGGGCCATTTGTGGTAGCTGCAAGTTGCCTAGGGGTACTACTACCGCCAGAGGCAAAAAAGTTACCACAAATGGCATTACTGCCGCTAGAGGTAGAAAAGCTACCACAAATGGGCCTTTTATTGTAGTGGCAAGCCATTTTGCTACCGCAATGTTCTTAGAGTTTATCTGATTTTTGGATTCAAAAACTCTATAAATGGCCCCCAC